>CM059623.1:251204-1613046 GCA_030435675.1 Steinernema hermaphroditum
ATCTTAATTTCCTGCAAAACTTTCAATTCGAGACAGCAGGGCCCTTGCTCATACCAAAAGCTCTGCATCTGACCCTCCTGCTCCAAAGTACCATAGCATTTTTATGATTGGATCTTGTAGAACTGCACGAGCCTGATCGAACGCGCCTACTCTTGTTGGATTTCCTGTGGCCTATCTTAGTTTCCTGCAAAACTTTCAATTCGAGACAGCAGGGCCCTTGCTCATACCAAAAGCTCTGCATGTGACCCTCCTGCTCCAAAGTACCATATCATTTTTATGATTCCATCTTGATCTACTGCACGAGCCTGATCGAACGCGCCTATTCCCGTTGGGATTACTGTGGACTATCTTAGTTTCCTGCAAAACTTTCAATTCGAGACAGCAGGGCCCTTGCTCATACCAAAAGCTCTGCATCTGACCCTCCTGCTCCAAAGTACCATAGCATTTTTATGATTGGATCTTGTATAACTGCACGAGCCTGATCGAACGCGCCTATTCCCGTTGGGATTACTGTGGACTATCTTAGTTTCCTGCAAAACTTTCAATTCGAGACAGATAGGGCCTTGTTCATACAAAGAGTTCTGCATCTGACCCTCCTGCTCCAAAGTACCATAGCATTTTTATGATTGGATCTTGTAGAACTGCACGAGCCTGATCGAACGCGCCTATTCCCGTTGGGATTACTGTGGACTATCTTAGTTTCCTGCAAAACTTTCAATTCGAGACAGCAGGGCCCTTGCTCATACCAAAAGCTCTGCATCTGACCCTCCTGCTCCAAAGTACCATAGCATTTTTATGATTCCATCTTGATCTACTGCACGAGCCTGATCGAACGCGCCTATTCCCGTTGGGATTACTGTGGACTATCTTAGTTTCCTGCAAAACTTTCAATTCGAGACAGCAGGGCCCTTGCTCATACCAAAAGCTCTGCATGTGACCCTCCTGCTCCAAAGTACCATATCATTTTTATGATTCCATCTTGATCTACTGCACGAGCCTGATCGAACGCGCCTATTCCCGTTGGGATTACTGTGGACTATCTTAGTTTCCTGCAAAACTTTCAATTCGAGACAGCAGGGCCCTTGCTCATACAAAGAGTTCTGCATCTGACCCTCCTGCTCCAAAGTACCATAGCATTTTTATGATTGGATCTTGTAGAACTGCACGAGCCTGATCGAACGCGCCTACTCTTGTTGGATTTCCTGTGGCCTATCTTAGTTTCCTGCAAAACTTTCAATTCGAGACAGCAGGGCCCTTGCTCATACCAAAAGCTCTGCATGTGACCCTCCTGCTCCAAAGTACCATATCATTTTTATGATTCCATCTTGATCTACTGCACGAGCCTGATCGAACGCGCCTATTCCCGTTGGGATTACTGTGGACTATCTTAGTTTCCTGCAAAACTTTCAATTCGAGACAGCAGGGCCCTTGCTCATACAAAGAGTTCTGCATCTGACCCTCCTGCTCCAAAGTACCATAGCATTTTTATGATTGGATCTTGTAGAACTGCACGAGCCTGATCGAACGCGCCTACTCTTGTTGGATTTCCTGTGGCCTATCTTAGTTTCCTGCAAAACTTTCAATTCGAGACAGCAGGGCCCTTGCTCATACCAAAAGCTCTGCATCTGACCCTCCTGCTCCAAAGTACCATATCATTTTTATGATTCCATCTTGATCTACTGCACGAGCCTGATCGAACGCGCCTATTCCCGTTGGGATTACTGTGGACTATCTTAGTTTCCTGCAAAACTTTCAATTCGAGACAGCAGGGCCCTTGCTCATACCAAAAGCTCTGCATCTGACCCTCCTGCTCCAAAGTACCATATCATTTTTATGATTCCATCTTGATCTACTGCACGAGCCTGATCGAACGCGCCTATTCCCGTTGGGATTACTGTGGACTATCTTAGTTTCCTGCAAAACTTTCAATTCGAGACAGCAGGGCCCTTGCTCATACCAAAAGCTCTGCATCTGACCCTCCTGCTCCAAAGTACCATATCATTTTTATGATTCCATCTTGATCTACTGCACGAGCCTGATCGAACGCGCCTATTCCCGTTGGGATTACTGTGGACTATCTTAGTTTCCTGCAAAACTTTCAATTCGAGACAGCAGGGCCCTTGCTCATACAAAGAGTTCTGCATCTGACCCTCCTGCTCCAAAGTACCATAGCATTTTTATGATTGGATCTTGTAGAACTGCACGAGCCTGATCGAACGCGCCTACTCTTGTTGGATTTCCTGTGGCCTATCTTAGTTTCCTGCAAAACTTTCAATTCGAGACAGCAGGGCCCTTGCTCATACCAAAAGCTCTGCATCTGACCCTCCTGCTCCAAAGTACCATATCATTTTTATGATTCCATCTTGATCTACTGCACGAGCCTGATCGAACGCGCCTATTCCCGTTGGGATTACTGTGGACTATCTTAGTTTCCTGCAAAACTTTCAATTCGAGACAGCAGGGCCCTTGCTCATACCAAAAGCTCTGCATCTGACCCTCCTGCTCCAAAGTACCATATCATTTTTATGATTCCATCTTGATCTACTGCACGAGCCTGATCGAACGCGCCTATTCCCGTTGGGATTACTGTGGACTATCTTAGTTTCCTGCAAAACTTTCAATTCGAGACAGCAGGGCCCTTGCTCATACCAAAAGCTCTGCATCTGACCCTCCTGCTCCAAAGTACCATATCATTTTTATGATTGGATCTTGTAGAACTGCACGAGCCTGATCGAACGCGCCTATTCCCGTTGGGATTACTGTGGACTATCTTAGTTTCCTGCAAAACTTTCAATTCGAGACAGCAGGGCCCTTGCTCATACCAAAAGCTCTGCATCTGACCCTCCTGCTCCAAAGTACCATATCATTTTTATGATTCCATCTTGATCTACTGCACGAGCCTGATCGAACGCGCCTATTCCCGTTGGATTTACTGTGGACTATCTTAGTTTCCTGCAAAACTTTCAATTCGAGACAGATAGGGCCTTGTTCATACAAAGAGTTATGCATCTGACCCCTCCGCTCCAATTTTTATGATTGGATCTTGTAGGACTGCACGAGCCTGATCGAACGCGCCTATTCCCGTTGGGATTCCTGTGGACTATCTTAGTTTCCTGCAAAACTTTCAATTCGAGACAGATAGGGCCTTGTTCCTCCACGATGCCTCCACGATCCCTGCTATAGCCCTGGGAAGGTATTGAGGGGTGATCGTCTCTTTCTAAATGGTAAATTAGTCGTTTGTACATCGTTTCAGTGATTACCGGCGGAATCAGAATTGTTTCATCGATATCGGTGAACGGTACCGGCGTGTGGGTGGGGTGGGGGTCGACTTTCTCCTCCTTCTTTAGGACATCGGTCTCATCGGTCTTGTTGGTCTTGTTGGACTTCGCTTGGACGTTCACAGTATCGTTCGGCGACTTATTTTTGACGGTTTTCTTCATTGGGGGGTTTGTCTTGGGCTAAAATTAACTCATAATTGTCTCACATTTTAAATTTTCATCCCTTTTGAGGCGACGTTTTAAGCCTCTTGACAGCGGGATGTTCGTGACCATCGTCCACATCAGAAATGTCCTACAATTAATATATGGTACTGACAGTTTAATACATAAACCTTACGTCCGACTTTATCCGCTCTCTTCGTTCGGACCGCTTGACTTTCGGGACGAACTCATCCTCGTCACTGTCACTGCTCGTTAGGACCGTCTTTGACTTGCGGTTTTTGACGAAGAGCTCATCCGGGCATGATCGATGTGCATGCAGCGAGTGTCGTGGCTGTTCTCCGTCGTTATCCTCGTCGATGAACGATCCCAACTCATCCATGTCCAAGTTGCTAAACAATTAGGTTATATAAATGAAATAATTCTATAGATACATAAATGTAGAAAATAAAAATTTAAAATTTGTACGCACCTTTCATCTAATGAGGCCGACGAGCGCCCGCTTTCAACAGCTTGATCATCAATAAACGTGGACATTATTTCCTGAAATGTAGAATATTTCAGGACTTCTCGATAAATAAGTAATTCGCGACCACACAAAAGACTAAATTTTGAACACAGGTGAGGAGTGTGTGGGAGATTGTGGGCCTATCGATAAACGTCTTTTTCCGTCTTTCCTTACCATATCGGTGTGAGTTTTTTTTTATAGGTCATAAATAATATGTGGTGGGAAAAGGACAGACTCTATAGCGTCCAAAACCGTAAACGCTTAAGTTCTATGGGAGTACATGGTAACCACAAAAGTAATCGCAACAATATTTATTTGCTCAGAATCAACAACACGAACAACTTAAGAAACATCGGGGGACGACTCAAGGAACACCACATACGGAGCAGACGGTTGTGGTCCTTGCACGCTCCGCACAACTGAATGTTGTAATCAGTGGTCCCATCGTTGTTTTCGAATTCATCCGGAAGAGATTTCGTTCCTTCTCGACAAATATCACATGTTGATATTATACAGTCCATTATCGACCCCTCCGTCGGCCTTAGCAAAAAAATGTGCAGTCCATTATCAACCCCTCCGTCGGCCTTAGCAAAAAAATATGCAGTCCATTATCAATCCCTCCGTCGGCATTAATATTATAAGTCCGGGAAGAGGTGATTTGGAGACAGGTGGTGGAAATTTTTTCTAAGTCCGGGAAGAGGGGCCGTCGGCGGCGAGTGTTACCCAAACAGCGACTTGCAGTGAATTTTTCTAAGTCCAGGAAGAGAGACCGTCGGCGGTCGCGCGTGCATATAATTATCGCCGCGACGGACTTTGGGTAACATGTTACCGAACCTTGAAAACGTGTTACCCAAACTTCGAAATCTGTTACCCAAACCTCCACATTTCCAGTTATGTTACCCAACTTTAGCATACTACTATGATGTGAGGACGGCCGCTTTTCTTTGTGATAATGAGGTCAGCGTCACGCAGTCGTTGAGCGTAGAGCTAGTGCGCGGTAGAGCCACGTTGAAGGAGGAACGCGACGATGCCCGTAGCTGCGCAGGCGAGATATTGCTGCTTTCTTTCTGTCGGCTGCTCGCTTCATTCTGCCAATCAGCGCATTGAGCAGGAAGATTTTTCCCGTTCCACCTTCGCCGGTTACGAAGAACAGATGCTTGTCGGTCCTACCGTCTACAGCGTCGATGATATTGCTGTAGACGTCCATTTGGTTGGTGTTCAACTGCTTTTGAACAGTATCGGCATATGTGACTGCATCGGCTCTTGCCGGAGCTCCTGTAGTTACGTCCGTCACCTGCTCATCTTCCCCTCGCATCTCTGCCTCAATTCGTTCTTCATCGTATCTGTAGACAAAGGTCGGCTGCTCGTGTTTCGAGCTTGTTCGTAGATCGGTTAGACGCGTCTCCATGTCGTTGTTGATTTTGACGACGTTCGGTCCTCGTGGAAGTGTCGTATCACGGTGCATTGTGATTGAGCCCATTGCGAAGTGCGCGTTCACTTTTCGATCATTTTTCAGGTAGGGTTTCTCTTTCACATGCGGGGCATCCGTTAGTTCCTTGAAGAATTGAGGGGTTTATCGAACGAGATGCGAAGGGGCGTTCATAGTTCGGGAATTCTGAAAAGGGAGACGACCGAAAATATACACCAGAGACGTTTCAGGACGACCGCTACTCGCGAACATCCAGGAAATGAAACCGAAGAACACTTCGGCGCGGCAGGCTAATTATTTATGCAATCCACTGTCAGACCCCCGCCGTAGGCATTAATTATACGAGCTGTAACCGCCGTAACTTCGACATCTGCTACCCTAAGTTTAACATTTCTAGTTTTGTTGCCCAAGTATTACATACTACTCAGGGGTCTCGAAATCCGTCGGCTTATCTGGGTATGGGCAATAAACAAATTTTCGCTTCGATGACATTCGAGCTACAATCAAGGTGCAAAACGTTCTTGCCCTTGTGTTTTGGCATCTTTGCTGTAAAATAATACATGCAAATATGCGAAACGCTGAACCAGATGTGATATATAAAGGGGAGTAAATTGAGGAGAGGACGGCGATGTGAGGGAAGCAAGATGCTACGGGGTTGTATGCGGATTGTAATGGAGGTCGAATTTTTCTAAGTCCACGTAATCGAACTCGAAACGTAACGGAGAGAGAGTGCAATCGAGGCGGCGGTGACATTCCCCGTTCAAAAACGTTCAGGAAGCGAGCGCGTGGATATCATTAACATCGTCCCATGATCCATATCTGCATTTTTATATCATGGCCCACATTGAGAAACACGAGTTGAAGCTAGTTCAATCAAAAGGTCTCGTATCGCACCTCAAAATTGGCCCATGCTGCAAAAAATGCGGACTTTCGGTTCCACCGGATGACAACGACGATTCAAGCATGGAGCTGTGCGTCGATAGAGCCGATGAAACTTTAAGGATCAGCGATTAGTAGCCCTGATTTGAGTAATCAGCGGAATCTTGAGCGTTCGATGAAAGGTAAGTAGTAATCGCGATTTTTCAGTGCTCTAGTTTCGATTTCCGGCCTACATATAAGAAAAAAAATACTCCGGCGAGAGCACATCCCATTACTTATGAGTATTGTGATGTGTTCTCGCAGGAACATTTTAGAGTGCTGATAAAGTGACTCGCATTATCTCACAATAACCCAAGAATAATAAAACGACTCACTTTTTTGTTCAAACATCGCTCCTAGATGCAATCGACGCGAATCGGAAGGTTTAATCACTGAAAGAAGTAAAGATCGTCCAAAAGAAGTCTCAAATCGATCACGGCAGATGCATTTTCATCAATAGAACGGCGCCGCTGCCTCGATGTTTATGAGTGCGCGGTGTGGACCGTCGACGGCGCTCCCCGCGATCGCGTCTTCCCTCTTCGCACTTTCACAATTTGGTCGCGCCGTTTTAGAAGAGACGCGATCAGATTGTCCGATGTTTCGATTTGTGCATTTCTCCATATCCCTCTCGTTTTCAGAAATCTACTCGATTTCCCGATCGCTGTCGACTTCTCACGAGCTTCATCTACACATATCTGTGAGTTTTCAACACTCATTAGTTTTCATATAATCTCTCAGTATCCACATACAAAGAAGCTTTTTAACATGGGGCGTTCTTGTCTGAAATTTGGCGCAATAGGAGGGAATAAAATTCTTTCCCGGAGGTTCCTCGAGCACATTGCTTCCTGCTCCTTCTGGCGACGCTGCTGCTGTTCTTGTAACCTGAGAAGGCGTTCGCGCTCCTTTCGTCCCTGCTGCTCCCATTCGGCGTCCTGACGCTGACAATCCCGAAGCCTTGCGTCCAATTCGCATTGTTCGCGTGCCCGTTGCTCTCAAAGAGGTCCCGACCAGGGCTGTGCGAAACAAAACAAAACTCGGATATCAAAACTCAAAACTTTTTTGACGACCTCAAAACCAAAACTCATAACTTAAAGCCGTTTGTGACAGAAGTACAGTAAAAGTTCCTTCAGCAAAATCTTCCAGAAAGCCGTTTGAGTTTAGAAACAGCAGATTTCGGAGATTTTCGGGTGTCGCCGACGTTCGGAGATTGGCCATTGTCGGTGATGCCACGGAGAAGAGCCTCTCGCGTCAGGCACGGACAGTGCTTCATGGCCGAGTTTTGAGCCGAGTTTTGCTAAAAAGTCAAAACTCTAAACTCAAAATCCTAAAACTCAAAACCCGCATAGCCCTGGTCCCGACGTTCCTGCTCTTTTCGCGCGATCTCTATCATTTATCTTCACCCACACTCCTGCGCTTGAGGTCGCCCGAAATAGCGTTGCAGTTCTTGTTCCGCCCTCTTTTTGATCTCTTCTTCCTGGCGGCGTCGTCGCTCCTCAGAACGTTCTCCTATCTTGTGTGCTCTGACAATTCCCATTTTCAAAAGATAACGGGTATAGAAAGCGACACCAGTACAAGGGGTTGTCTTCAGACCCTTAAGCGAAAGCCTTTAGGGAAACAAACGCGCCTACCGTACTCCCGCGGCAGACATTTGAAATCAAATTCAAAAGTATAGGTTACCGCTTTATGTTTGTAAGCAAGGACTCACATTGAAAGTATATTTAGGTGGAAAAACGCATTGGAAAAAAGTTCAGTGCGCCTAACAAAAAAATGAAATAAAGCATGATCTGTATGCCTGTTTTCGCAACTTTGTGAATCAAGGTGTCATCATAGATGATCATCTATTGAGATTTGAGAACATTCGAATTGCTCGAGAACGCAATTATGCGACGTTTAAGGTATCGATTACATTTGCATTAGGGATGCACCGGAACGGAAACCGGAGCGAACCGGAATCAGTCAGAAGGTCCGGGGTTCGAATCTGCCCACAGGCCAAACTTTTTTTATATACTTCTTCCGCACAGTTTTCCGCATATTTAAATTTTGCTTACGTAGAATCAGACAATTAAACAGTTTCCAGTATGTTATGTCAAGAAAATACGAAAATAAAAAAGTTTTTCTCGCGGGTGGATTCGAACCCCGGACCTTCTGACTGATTCCGGTTCGTTCTGGTTTCCGTTCCGGTGCATCCCTAATTTGCATGGTTGGTAGTGATCGAGTGCATAATGTTGCAGTGTTCGGCCCACTTCATCAAACATTTCAAAAAGAACACCACATCGTTAGCCGCTAAATCACAAGGTGACAACAAAGCATTCATTTGATTAGAAAAGGACGCGGAAAGTTCGGCGCCCTCAAGTTGAAAAGATGCCGTCAGCTACTGTGCACCGCCGTCCGTCGCCATACAACTATTGCACTTTGGATCTCCACCCAGTTACTAAAAAGTCGGATGATTAGGATCCATCGTCGCCAAAGAAGCCAGTGTTCCCTTTTGCGTG
Source organism: Steinernema hermaphroditum (assembly GCA_030435675.1). Taxonomy (NCBI): domain Eukaryota; kingdom Metazoa; phylum Nematoda; class Chromadorea; order Rhabditida; family Steinernematidae; genus Steinernema; species Steinernema hermaphroditum. Next base: position 259,989 of record CM059623.1, read on the forward strand.
CTGTTGTAATGTGCCCGTGAAATAAAGGTTGAATTACCCAAGTTTGAGGTTTCACCACATCGCAACCGATTACCATTCACTCATTCAACCAGATAACCCAAGACCCGCGTGGCAACAACTACTCATCCCACTGAACCATCGACTGCCCGCACAACAATTCTCAGCTCCCAGGTCCCAAAGCCAGAAAACTTTCTGAATTCGGCTACTTACTGTTTCGGATTCACGGATCTAGAAGCTCTTTGCCATTGCAGCGAATCCGCGGTTTTCAGGTGCTCTTATTGTGAGCAGTTATCTTGTCTTGATATTTTTGATTATTGATGAGATAAAGGTGACGATGTGAGAATTATATTACTGCCAGTCAACGATGTGGTGTTCTTTTTGAAATGTTTGATGAAGTGGGCCGAACACTGCAACATTTTGCACTCGATCACTACCAACCATGCAAATTAGGGATGCACCGGAACGGAAACCAGAACGAACCGGAATCAGTCAGAAGGTCCGGGGTTCGAATCCACCCGCGAGAAAAACTTTTTTATTTTCGTATTTTCTTGACATAACATACTGGAAACTGTTTGATTGTCTGATTCTACGTAAGCAAAATTTAAATATGCGGAAAAATGTGCGGAAGAAGTATACAAAAAAGTTTGGCCTGCGGGCAGATTCGAACCGCGGACCTTCTGACTGATTCCGGTTCGTTCCGGTGCATCCCTAATGCAAATGTAATCGATACCTTAAACGTCGCATAATTGCGTTCTCGAGCAATTCAAATGTCCTCAAATCTCAATAGATGATCATCTATGATGACACCTTGATTCACAAAGTTGCGAAAACAGGCATACAGATCATGCTTTATTTCATTTTTTTCTTTGGCGTACTGAACTTTTTTCCAATGCGTTTTTCCACCTAAATATACTTTCAATGTGAGTCCTTGCTTACAAACATAAAGCGGTTGTTTCAAGATGTGTTTCATAGCTTCCTTCGCATGAAGAAGAAGAGACGATCGTATGGCAGGATGAGGAAGCGAAGATTCGCTGGTGTATGTAAAAGAATTCTGAAATTGGGAATTGTTTAAAGGATTATGGTAAGGACTTACTTAAAATTTAGCCGACACTAGTTCGCGCGCACAGATGTTATCGCTCGCGATGGGGAAAGTGTGTGAGGAGAGAGAGTGTTAGAGAGGGAGAGAGTGTTAGAGAGGTTAGGGATAGAAGGGTCGTTAGATTTCAGAATCCTCACTTGAGGGTCGTTGGTTTTCAGAATCCTCTTTGAATGTCGTTAAGTACTTCAGAATCCTCCCGAATCCGCTTAAGTACTTCAGAATCCTCCAGAATCCTCTTTGAAGGTCGTAGATTTTCAGAATCCTCACTTGAGGGTTGTTAAGTACTTCAGAATCCTCTCACACATTCGTCGAACCCTATAGGATTACCCTATATCCTCTTACACATTCGTCGAAACCCCAGAATCCTCATACACTTTTCTCGAAAACCAGAATCCGAAATTCAGATTTGAATTTCCCGCATTCCTCTCCCCACTACTATTCCCTTCTCTCTCCATCCTTTCTCTCCCTACCCCTCTCCCCCGCCGCCGCGGAAAGGAATGTGACCTTGAAATTACGGAAAATCGCCCTATACTACTCGTACGCGTAACACGGAACACTGTTGTAGACTTCAATGCCATTTACGGCAACCTTGATTTGTTGGATCAAAGTCTTTCCTAGAGCCTGAATGCTCGAATGTTTCGGAAGATGCAAAGCAACTGTGTTGTCTTCAGGGGGTAAAGGGATTACACCCCCGTTTTTATCTCTTATGCAGAACTGCATGAACAAATAGTTTTTGGCAAGGTGAAGCAACGTCTTTTCGCTACAGACCCTAAACAATTTAAAAAATGTTGTTACAATTACAAATGTCACAAGACTCACCGAACCCCGCACCGTCTCCTAAAGCGTTACAATCAGGATCGAGAGCTCGTAAACGAAAGTCATCGACCGCTGACCGTATCGAAAGATTTATCAGTCGTCTTGTAAAACGGATGCGGTGCGTGGGCGCTCGCCTCTAACCTTCTAGCTGATCCGCAGCTATTGAAGATGCCACGCGGGTTATGGGCCTTTGAAGCTTCGTTGTACGCGTGCGTGACGCGGTTTTTTTTTTCTTTCCTCCCTTTCTTCTTTTCTCTCCCTTCTTCTCTCTTCCTCTTCTCTCTTTGCGTCTCCCTTCTCTTCCTCTCCTAGATCACTGCATGTGATCCCAAATCGCCCCTAGCGGCGATGCGTAGTCCCGAGCGACTACTGACTAACGCGCTCTCCTGGCTGCGTAGTCCTTCCTGTCCTACTCTAGGTACAGGGCCAAACGTGGGAATATCGACGACAAGGAATCAACAAGTCGACGATCCCGATATAACCAACCAAGCTGCAATGCGTACACGACAAAGCCAGCTAAAACACAACTTTTATCCACACGATAAACAACAAGCGAACACTATCGCAACAACCCGGTGCCCAGTAGGCGACACGGGTGAACCGGCTGCAAAACTCGGCAAGCGCGGACTCTCCCGCCACCGTTTCACAGTTTAATTTATTCACAGTTAACCCTACACAGGTTGCCGTTAAAAACACACGTTGGAGGAAAATAAGTTTGACAAGCACCTGATGGTTTCCGATCTTCCTAGCTGCGTCTCTAGCTCGTTGCAGAGCTTCGTGATTCTCCCTTTGGGAGCTCGTAGGTCGACCATTGTTGTTTGGGAGACGTTGATGCGGCGATTTTAGGACGTTCGTTGTAGTCGTTGCCGATGCACCATATGAGATTTCGTCCCCTTTCCTTCTGGCTTGTTAGCTCGCCTTTCCTCTTATGTAAAAAAGCGCCACGAGGATTGAGACAGTTCAAGAAATAATACACAAGGTTTATTAGGGGAATAAACAGGCGGAAAGGGGGTAACTTCTCTTTTTCTTCTAGGGCAGATGTCGGTTGGTTCAGACGCGACGGGTTGGAGCTGGGCGTCGGTCTTCACGAGGGCAACGTTCTTCTCGTGTGCGACGATGATCCCGGCTGCTTAGACGGCTGGTTTCTTGACGCGGGGATCGCCTTCCAGTCTTCGTGAAGTGGCGGTCGTCGGAACTGCGCTTCGAGCTTTTGGGAGCTCTGACAGGCGAGGGTTTCGTCTTTCTTCTTTGCGTCGTGTCATTGAAGAGCAGGTCGATTCTTTCTTCGACTGTGAGAAGCTGCGTGGTCGTCGGCTGGATCTCTTCGGACGTCGTCTTCTCGGTCGTCTTTGAAGAAGAGTGCGAGCTCTTCTTGTTCGAGCCGCTTTTACGTTCAGATGGTGATTCATTTGTTACACCATCTGAACGTCTCTCCGACGGTCTCTCCGTCAGTCGCGAAGGACTCGCGACACCAGCAATGGTCCCGGACGGGAGCTGGACCGACAGTCTTCGGCGTCTGGACGGGTGTTGGACCCTCTCTAAGGGGGTTTTCGTCGTCCGTCCATGGGACTGGGTCTGCGATGACGGTTTTCTCTTTCTTCTCGGAGACCTCGAGATCCGCCAGTTCCTTAACCGGAAGCTGGACTCTTTCTGGTACCTCTTCTCCGGGACCTCTTCTCCGGCGATGAATGTAGCAAACGGTATCCGGTATCATGTGTTTACCATGTTCCTATAATTTTACTGTTGAAATAAAATTATGTTTCTTTTCTACTGTGTTTCGTTTTCTGAGTCCCGCCAGAGATGGGTGGCGGAAATTTTTCTAAGTAACGCAAGAGAAATTTCTAAGTACCCTGTTATCGAAACAGAAAATCTGTTATCCAAACTGACCTTTCGCGTTATCGAAACCTCCCTTCCACAAGTGATGTTATCCAAATAAAGCATACTACTGATTTCCAGCCTAAGCAATGGGCTCCTGCGGGAATATTTTTCTATATCCCATAATAAAGCAACTCACCTTTTTGTTTAGACGACGCTCATCGATGCAGTCGACACGAATCGGAAGGCTCAGTCACTGAAACAGGGAAAGATCTGAACAAGGCGACTCAAATCGATCGCGGCAGATGATAGATTCCATCGATAGAACGGCGCCGCTGTCAGTGGCGCCTCGATGTTTATGGTGGGCACAGTCGGCGGCGTTTCCCACCATCGCCTCTTCTCTCTTTGTACTTTTACAATTTGGTCGCGCCGTTTTAGAAGAGACGCGATCAGATCGCTGATGGTTCGATTTGAGTAGTCCTCTATCTCTCTCGTTTTCAGAAATCTACTCGATTTCCCGATCGCTGTCGACTTCTCATGAACTTTATCTACACACATCTGTGAGTTTTCAATACTCATTATTTTTTGAAGTATAAAATACGTATAAATTAAACTTAGTACATCAGTAGTACAAAACACGACTAGTGATCAACCAGCTGGGTCTTTCGACCAAGTGGGACATTCTCAACCCCCCCCCCCCTAAAGATTTTATGGAAAGTGGGCGGAGTTTCAGGGAATTGGAGTAATTAATTGTTATTATAAAAAAGAACAACGCTACAGCGGGCGACATCCCGAATGATTTTGAGAAATTCTGGCTCCGTGGAGACGGTTGTCTAATGAGGAAAACTCAAAACGCAGCCAGGAACCGTGCAGTTCAGTCCACAGTCATCCCCACGCAACTGAGGAAAAGTTTATTTGACTACTTTCATGGGAGTCGTGCCGCGGGTGGACACACAGGACCTAGGGCGACTCTCCATAAACTGAACTCATACTTTTGGCCATCCATGGCGGCAGATACAATTCGCTGGTGCCGAGAATGCACCGTCTGCCAAGAAACAAGCCCCTCGGGTGCCACTAAAACTCCAATGCGCTCGATTGTATCCAATACGGTCCTTGCAAAAGTAGCCATAGACATTTGTGGCCCTTTTCCTCCCAGCGCGAGAGGAAATCGCTACATTCTAAACATTCTTGACCTCTTTACGAAATACGTCATCTCTGTGCCCCACAAAGAATACTCTTCGGTTACGGTAGCTCGCGCGATCATGAACCATCTTGTGCTCGTCTTCGGCTCGCCAGGCGAGATTCTCTCCGATAGCGCGAGCTACTTTACATCAGCAGTGTTTAAGGAATTTTGCAATTTGTTAGAAATAGAGAAAATCTTTTCAATTCCGTACTACCACAAAGGAAATGGTGCTGTAGAACGCACCTTTCGCACTTGCAACCTAATGCTCAAAAAATCAGTAAACCCTCTTCATTCAGACGTAGACCTAATGCTGCCTTATGCAACCTGGTGCTACAACACAACGGTGCACTCCACCACAGGAGAAACCCCCTTCTATCTCATGTTTAGACGTGATCCCCTCTTTGCCCTGGACCACGCACTAGGCGAAAAAGGGTGTGAAGTATTCACAGGATCGGAGTTGAGCACCTTCCGAAAAGAGTTAACCCTGGCAATTCGTGACGCCTGGGATGCGGCAAAAGTGCACTCAGCGGCAGAGCGCGCCAAAAATAAAGAGAGGTACGACAAATCAGTGACCCCTGGCGCCATTTTAGTCGGCGATCTTGTACTCATGAGCAACGAAAGATCAAAACCAGGTCTATCAAAAAAGCTCACACGTCCCTGGATTGGGACCTATAGAGTAGTGCGCATCGAGGAACCCTATGCGTTCATTGCGCCTGCACGACGTCCTCGATGCCGTTATAACCTGCGCTCGCGAAGTTGCGACGGCAGCACTCCAAGTTCAACGCACCAGCGCTGATGTCGAGACCGTCTTCAATCCGTGCAGTCGCCTCGCCAGATCCTCAACCCACCTTCCCATGCCCTGCGCGAAACTATGACCACCACGAACCCTTTGTTTTCAGAATCTGAGACCTCTTGATGACTCATCGGCTTTCAAACTCCCAACGACCACTCTCGCGGAGGGGGGTTCGTTACCCAATGAATTCCAACCGAGACTGGTCCTATGGCCCACAACCACGAGTAAGTGTCACTCCCGTAACATACCCCCCACCCGAGGCGCAAAACCCTCAACCACGAGTGAGTATCACTCCACTAACTTATCTCTCTTCCGAGGTGCAAGCCCCTCAACCGCGAGTGAGCATCACTCAATTAAACCACTTCCAACCCGAGGCGCAATGCTCTCAACCCCGGGCCACCTCCGTTGGTCTGTGTGTCTGTGTGTTTTCACGTGCGCACGGCGAAAGCACCCACACAAAATAAGGACCCCCGAGGGGAACCGAACCCGACACAGCCCGCTTACAAACGGAGAACATTCGCAATGAGCCACACAAACAGTTGCAATGGTAGCGCCTTACTTACACTATGTCTCCACTATGCTAGGCGTTGAATTTTTTACTGTTTTTGAGTGATTTTTTGCCTATTTTGAAATCCGCAGAGTTATCGGTTCCAGTTTCCTGACACTTTACAGTTTTTTTGGCCAACTTCAATCATTTACATGAACGCCAATCTTGCCGCCCACAAGGCTATGGTGTCTTCTCCAAAGGCCGTCAGGCCTTTCATGTGTTTATCACCGGTAGGCTACTGGTGTCTAAAAACTACTTTGCAATTTGGTCCACCTCTGATTACTGCAGGATTAGCAATAATTAAGCAGCAGCATTCGCAAAAATTATCATTGGGCTCAAACTAATTTTTCTTTCTTTGACTTTGTGATCAACGTGCCTTTTCTGCATTTTTAGTTCTATTTGTTATTTTCAGAAATGGCGAAACAGATTCAATGCATCTTAGGCCTTCGGAGGCCTTTCGAACTCAATCAGGAGGACTACTGTAAATACCTGATGTCAGCAAGAATCGTCAACTTCCTCCAACCGCACTACTTTGGAACCAAGTTCCCGAAAATTCCGTTGATGCCTGGTGACCAGACTCTTCGGCCGATCGAGCTCAAAATGCTCTCGGTTATACACGGCTTCACACGCCGTGCAGACGTCTTCGTCGTCGCCAGAGAAGAGGCGTTGTTCGAGGAGCTTCTCCTCGTAGTGCGCTTCTTTGCATCGCATTTGGCTTCCTCGTTTGAGGAACACCAACACTTTTAATGTTTTAGTTTAATAAAATATTTGTTCTTTTGTTGCTTTGTATGTGTTTCGATCGTTATGAGGTTTCAAAAGTTGTTGTCCGTTGTCCACTGGCGCTCTCAGAAGTGAGGTATTCGAGCGGTCTTCTAGGAAGTAAAGATGAGTCGACTGAATTTCGCCGGTTGGTTTTCAAAACACAGCGCGACGCGACTGAACAGCGTGATGTTGTCGGTACATCTGCTCTTGCTTCTCGTTTTGAGAGGTCGTAGTTTGGGACAATTAGCATTGGGACATACACTCTTTGTACATTATGTGATTCTGAGTGGTCGCGTCAGAGTGACGTCAGAAGCGTCTTGGAAGCGTCTTAAGTCAGGTTCATGAGTTTCAATGGCTTCTAGAAATGAACTCATTTTCCTTTCGGATTTTTAAGAGCGTCCGCCTTTTTAGAAGTTTGATGTAATTTGATCGTATTTTATGGATTTTTGTTTACAACAAACTTCATGCGGATCACGTTGCGATTTTGTTTATAGGCGGTCTCTGTCGGGTCGTACATTGGCGCTCTTAGAAGTGAGGTCGAGCGGTCATATTCGACCGTCTTCTAGGAAATAAAGACTGAGTCCACTGAATTTCTCCCCATGGTTTTCAAAACACAGCGCGACGCGGCTGAAAAGCTGAGGCGCCATTTTTTATGCTTCAATCCAATCTAAAGGTTCTACTGTAATAATTCGATCCATATGACATTTTATCCTGCATGCATTTCAATTCCATCACAGTATTCTGGTTCCGCTCTTGTTATTTTCACAATAAAGAGTATGGAACAGCGAAACGCGCCACGGTTCCTCTAAGTTGTTTAAAAAACGGCGCGCCAATCGATGAGAACGGCTGCTGTTACAACTGAAACGGCTGAAATCTACTCGATGCTGACACACCTATGCTCCTAATCGTGTCACAACTTTAGCGCGCAAAACCACTTAGCGCGCACTGTCATAAACAGACGTGTCACAACACGACGGAAACACTGACGACGACAAGCGTGGTCACGATTCGTGCCTCATCAGAATTTTTGCCTTGTAAGATATGCCGACGAAGGCGAGAACTTCAGATGTCACAACTTTATTTTTTTTTTAATCAGAATCGCTCATCTCACAGTACACGGTCTTTGGAAATACTGTGCGCGGCTTTCCAGTCATCATTCCGCGGAAGACATGAAATCCCCACAACGGAGTAGTCACCCCCAGGAAGGCCTGCAGCACGTACAATTCGGTCGTTAAGTGTACCACGTGAGCCACCTTCAGGCCAATGTACACGATGGTGAAGCGCGAGGACGTGGCGTTTCGATACAGTAGGCGATTCAAAGTGTTACGAAAGGACAGCTCTGAAGTAAGCCAGTACCGATAAGGAGTTAATGAGGCTAAAACATACGGAATTTCCATGAAGTACGGTGCGAGTCCATAGTATTCTGTCAGCTTTTTCATGGGCTGTGTAGACAATTCACGTGCATTGCGTCCACGTAAGAGAAGCTATCGGCATAGAGTGTGTGCCAATACTAAAAAAAGCAATTACACGTAGCAGAGTGAACGCACTAACCCGGAACCTCGCTGGCATCCAACACCGGATCGGCTTCCGAAACCAAATCTATGATGGCACGGATGTTGCTGAATTAAAATGCGAGCTAGTGATCAATCTGCGAAAAGCTTGCAAGAACGCAGCCGAACCTAAAAGAGTCCATCTTTCTCAAATCATACCAAACCATTCCCATCGTAACAAAATCCCAAGCTCCAGCACGACGAAACATCTCACAAGTATGCGTTGCGATCGAGAACCCCACACCCTAGCACATATGACAAAAACGAAATTCTAAAAAACTTTTTTATAAACCCGGCGAAGGCCCAGCAAAACCCGCCACGCGGCTTCTTCTTCCGGGTCCTCGACGGCTGGCGGAGACGGTGGCACAAGGGCAAATTCGATCAAAGTCGCCCAAATTTTAACAATTTATAAAACAAGAACAACAGCATGTGCTAACTCAGTGCAGAGACTGGTCAGGCTTGTGCGACGAACTCAGGTCGCAAGGTGTGGGTTGAGACAAAAGTTCTTTTCTTAAGAAACACTTTTATCTACACGAAGAATGAACAATTGAACGAAGAATAAGACACTGATGGTAACACTTCAGAGTCGCTTTTAAGGGCGCGACCGCGAAGGGGGTGGGGGGCGTGGCTCATGTGATACGAACGGAGGGGAGGAGTCAATGTAGGAGAACTTGTGAGAGAGATGGACAGATCTGCAGGGAGTTTTGTCACAGCACAAGAACAAGAACAAAAACTACAACGAAACAATGAGTTGTCTCTCGAAGACTCTGACAGCAGTCTTCAAGACCTCGAACAAGCGAGCTTCCTCTTAGTCTTGAATACGTCTTCCTTGCGCGCAAGGCCATGAATTATAGCTACGAAGTCACAGTCGAATGCTGTGAATTTCGCGCATTCGGGAAGAAGGGGAATAAGCTTCCAGGGGTTGTTAAACGCCATTGGGCGAAAGAAGTTCAAAAATTCTCGATACATGAAGAAAGTCCGCTTACTCATCGGGGTCTGATAGTTCGTACATTTTAGCACGCCCCAGAACAACCTGGATGTATAGCACGGTATTCTAAAAGTAAAAACATAAAGTTTTTTTTTTCGTTGAAAAATACCATACCATGAGGAGACGAGAAGATGAGGGCTCTAAGACTGATGAAGCCTAGCCTTCCTTTATGCAACCTTCGGGGCGCATGGGTTGGTCCTTAGGTAAAGCTTCCGGTAGACGTACAGGAAATACACAAAATGCATGTTGTGGTTTAGATAGAATGCGTAGGTAGATTTTTTTGAATGTCGCCAATGTGAATCATTCTCTTAGAACTTGTTTCCAAAGAAATCTGTGACGTCTGCACCTTGATATCTCCTAGGAGGAAATATGTTATAATTGTCAGCACAACTGAACTCTGGACACAGTTCCTTTTGAAAAAGACTAGGGAATACGCGACCATTTTAATGACGATACTGTCATGCGATCATGGGCATAGACGCGCTCTCATCAACTTAAACTCAAACCCTCAAGCGACAGAATTTGGCTCTTCGCGACTTCGATGCCCGCTCAAACCGATGGGAATGCTTCATTCTCTTTGGATTCGACTGCTCCTCCGAAATCAGATTAAAATCGTAAATTTGTTTAATTTCGTGGCGCAAAAACAAAGCCGGACAGAAAACCCAAGGACGACGGCAACAAGATTTATCAACGAGTCGTAATTTTGGAATGACGATTCTGTCATGTAATCTGTCATGTTCGCCGGTGCGCTCTCGTCAACAAAGAAAAGCGCCCCAAGCGGTAGCAACCGAAAGCTTTTTGCGCCTTAAAAAATATCAGAAAGAACTAATGGGATTGGTCGAGATAGTTTTGGGGGTAAAAAGAAGTGCGGTTTAGCAAAAAACACTTGTAGAAAGACATACGCCGATTCCAAATCGCGACCGATAAAAGTGCTCAGTCGTTACCAGCGCTTTAATCCCGATTTCTAACTTAAGAAGTTGGATGCGCTCTCACAGGAATATTTCCTCCCACGCCAGAACAATAAAACAACTCACTTTTTTGTTTAAACGTCGCTCCATGTAGTCGACAAGAATCGAAAGTTTAGTCACTGAAACAAGAGAAGATCTGTGACTCAAGGCGACTCAAATCGATCACGACAGACTCAGTTACATCGATAGAACGGCGCTTCTGTCAGTGGCGCCCCGATGTTTATGGCGGGGACACTCGTCGCCGTTCCCGCCATCGCGTTTTCCCTCTTTGCACTTTCACTCCGTCACCGCTTTAGAAGAGACGCGATCAGATCGCCGATGGCCCGATTTGTGGAGTTTTCTCTATCTCTCTCGTTTTCAGAAATCTGCTCGATTTCCCGATCGCTGTCGACTTCTCATGAGCTTTATCTACACATATCTGTGAGTTTTCAACACTCATTAGTTTTCGTGCACTGCGCGATCCACATGTAAGGAAACCTCACGCAAAAGAAAGAATCGCCTTGACTGAAATTGGCGCAGTAGGAGTGAGTGAAACCCTTCCTGCAGGTTCCCATCTGTAAGAGTTTGTGCCTATTAAATGTCCAATGCGGGAAACCAGTGCGTTTCCAAAATATTGCGATCAGATGTTCTTCGCAGCCGAGCGGCCCACCGATCACCGATAGATAAGCCTCTCAGCACTTCCGGTACTGTAATATGATACATTTAGACGCATCCGCTTCGCCGCCGCCCAGAACGCTTTCGAAGAAATACGAAGACAACGAGAACGATTCTAACTCCGCCGAGGAATCCGACGCCCTCGAGCCGCCAACTGAAGACCAGAAGCCACGACGTAACGCGACGGTCCCGACGACCGAATCGCCGCAATAAAAGAAGCATTGGCGATATCTCTAAGCCCGTCGCCCGGTACAAGAACTGTGGAGATTGTTCTGCTTTGCAGAATAAAGAGTTTTGCTTTGAGTCTTGTGGCCCTCTTGAGTCTTGGATCTCGACCTGAGTTTGAGAGATTCGTGATCTGCGGAGGAGGTTTCCCGCGAGGTGTGTCTGGGGCACGAAAAGAGAGAGGATTCCAGTGAGAGAGAGAAAAGAGTTCAGAAGAGTTACAGAGAGAAGAGTAAGAAGAGATTTAGTAAGTGAAGAGAGGAGAGCACGACCTTCCTTTATTCATCGCTTATCTTTAGACATCTCTATTGTGTATTTTATTAGGTTGGCCAATCGATAACATCGGTTCCTTTGCATCTGTTTTGCACCATTTTTGCATCTTATTGTAAAGCACCCACCGCGTTGTGAGACGTCGTAGTGACAATGAAGGAAAAAATGGAGAACGATACAATTTCACTGTTTGTTGTAGCGAACTCATCTCCGACAAGTCCCCAAACAATTTCAACTCTTTCTACTCTGTTCTATTGCCAACTTCAAAGCTGAAGCCTACACATTGCAGCCGCAGGTACACTAACCTTATTCAGGTTTTAGAAATTTTTGATTTTAGGATACGAACCCGGAGACATATGTCCGTCAGAAGATGAATAGCTTCGCGTGGATGAACGATAAAACGTGTATTATCTACAAGAACGACGTTCTACATGACATGCTCTGTCACGTCTGCGTGATGTGTCGCGAGATATCCATCATCGAACTACCGCTACCATCGACATACGACGAAAATTGGCCCTTTTGGAGTATCATCGAACGACGATGTTCTGCAAAACCTGCCCCCTGCAAAACTCCTAATTCATTCATAAACTCAGCCATCTGTCTGGCGCCGCTACCGCCGGCGCCGTCCCTTTCCCTTCGCCCCTCTTGCTGATTGTGTATTGAAAGAACGTGTAACTAAAAATAAAGTAGTTGTGATTCAAGAGGTGAAAACACGCGCAGCCAGAACTTTTCTTGTATTCGTTTCGTCCATGTATTCACTTGCATTATTCTCCACCTCATCAACCAAGGGCAATTCCATCCGCTCTATCGACGGCGAAATAAAATCATTGTTACTATACGCTAATCGTCTCGGATAGGATTCCGATTGAGTGGTTCGTCGGCCGCTTTCAATTCGAATCCGCCTTACGATCATCGACGGTGGACCTTTCGAACGTCGCCGTTGTTCCGAGTGTGCGAAAGAAGCTCAGAAAGGTTAGTCCAAGTCCTTCGTCGTCGTCGGAGTCTCCGCATCCAGTTGGCCCGCCTTCCACGCTCACTGCATCAGAAGTAACCCGAATCCCGCCTTCCCTCCCTATCCCTCTTCGCACCCGTCGTCTTCGTTTCAGCCTCGTACAGTTTACTACGCAATAACCCTATCACTACGTTGACAAAGGTATAACTGAGTGATTGTATCACAGCACTTAAAGTGACATCGAAAAGGTATTCATCTTCATACTTCGCTTTTTTCCCATGTCCCATTTTCCCATTTAAAATATCGACATATCATCAGCATTTATCGCCGGTATAACTCCTTTTGTTCTCAGGCGCAGGTCGAATGGACTTAAGATGCTAAAGCAATCTTTCTGTGTGAACGTGCGACTTCTTTCCTTTAACTTGATCCAAAGTTTCCGTGATGCATTGCAAACCCATGGCTGCGGTTCGGAGTTCATCTCGTAATCGTTGATTCTGATAACGGAACGCTTGAGAAATGAAAACCAGTTTGTCGGCTGCGGTATCGAAAATGGCTTTTGTCGCCTTGTCTCGGCACTTGAGCGTCTTTATAGATGTTCATAGGGAGTAGAAGGGTCTCGTGGGGTATCTGGAACATGGCTAAGGTCAGTATGAATTTGGCCGATGACTTCTTAGTTTAATGGGCTATTTGAGTGGCTCTCATGGATCAGTGACTGAATGCAGATGACGACCTATCCAACACTGCATCTCATTAGGCCTTACTCACCCTTTGCGCCACTCTTTGGCCCGAGAGCTTGCCAGGAGACTAGGTAAATTCGTACCCATAGAGTAAAGAGTACAAACTGGACAACTTGACAGCGCCTGCTACCATACGCGTAAGTAGTTGCGCTATGATATCTGGCCAGAATTGGACTTTAACAATTGGAAATTAAATTGGACTTTAACCAAAGAACCGTAGTACCTGAGCCAATGTGAAGGGCACCTCTTGCTCCTTGTCTTTCAGTGCTGTTTGTGTACCATAGTACTCCGAGCCATCTTCTGTTTTGCAGAGGACCTTGTTCGTCCAGAGGTCTCCATGGACGAAAACGGAGGGGAACTCATATTGTGAGAACATCATGTACTTGTTGTCGACGTAGCTGCAGAAGACGTCCAGCTCTTCTTTGAAGATGCCTAAAAATGAATTTTTGGACATTGCTAGGAATTACAGCTGTACCGTTTCGAAACCATCTTAGCATGTCCAATGCCTTTAGGACGTAATCTTCTACAGCTTCCATGTCGAAGTTAGGCTTTCCGAACTCGTGCACCCAATTCCTCCACAGCCAAGGAATGGGCTTGGATGAGCCCAATGAAGCGCACCAGTTCCATGAGCTGCGGGACCGTTAAACTCTGGCTGAAATGGAAATAAGATCCTTTGTTGAGTAGGCTGTCCACGAGCAGGAAGCTGGGCTTCCTTTCGCTCTGAACAGTGCCGTCGTCTCGTTTCGAAAAGTTCCATGCACTGGAATGAGAACGCTTCCGGTTCCAAATTTGTCTCTAATGCCGATTTCCAGACTGATCAGTGGGCTGCGCTCTCGGAGGAATGTTTTCTCACACGCCACAACAATAAAACGACTCACTTTTTTGTTTAAACGTCGCTCCTCGAAGCAATCAGCACGAATCGAAAGGTTCAGTCACTGAAACGAGAGAAGATCTGTGAAGAAGGCGACTCAAATCGATCACAACAGATACATTTTCGTCGATAGAGCGGCGCCGTTATCAGTGGCGCCTCGATATTTATGAATGTGCGGCGCGCACCGTCGACGGCGCTCCCCGCCATCGCCTCTCCCCTCTTTGAACTTTCACTCCGTCGCCGCTTTAGAGGCGCGATCAGATGGCCCGATTCGTGCAGTTCTCTCTATATCTCTCTCATAATCACTTCAGAAATCTACTCGATTTCCCGATCGCTGTCGACTACTCACGAGCTTCATCTACACATATCTGTGAGTTTTCAGCTTCTGATGGGACTTATTGTGGTTCGCTTTCACTCCCCCGGGTGGGGGGTACATTGGGTTGGCGAGGGGGGGGGGGCAAAGTCAGGTGAATTTCGTCGTTGTGCAAAGTCAGGTGAATTTCTCTCTCCTACAAAATGCTGCGAGAAAAAAATGCGATAGTCATTACAGGTATTGAACAAAACACTGACGAGAAGTAGGTGAATCTAGCGTGTGGTCCCGAAGCGATTTCCCTGAATAAAAGGAAAATACGGTCGATTCGCAAAAAAATGGCCTGTTTACACGTTTTTCTCGGCCGGGGGATGAAGGGGGCGCTAATCGATAGAGCTTGCCTAGCTCTATTCAACACTGAATCGCAATTACCATGTTTAATTGCCGATTTTGGCCTAAGAGGGTCGCTTTTGTCGGAAACCGTTTATAGTTGTTCTACCTCGGATCATAGGGTTGGGGGGATAGTCGTAGTGAATTTTCATCGTCCACAAGATGCTGCAGAGATCATTACAGGAATTTCACAGACGGGCCTGAGATGGACTGCAAGTTTCCATATAGTGCGCGTGGTCCCAACACGATCTCCCTGAATATGCACGCAATGGAACTGGGGGAAGCAAGCCGCGTAGATGCCGACTTATATCAAAAAAAAAGAATAATCGCAATGTGGAAGAACCCAAGAATAAGATTAACCATGAAAAAATAACGGATCTGCTTGCTGTGAATGATACAATGATACAAAAAAAACATAAGTAAATCAATTAAAACGTCTTCTATCAGTCTAGACTTGAATCAAATCGCATTCGCGACAAACTGGATGCTTAGGATCGGTATTAGTGGGTACAAGAAGTGTCGATGACCCGTTGTTTATCAAATTGTTTACGGAGGACGGGTGATAACATTCGTTCCGTGCCAGCCTAGTTGTTTACGGAGGATGGGGACAATATTCGTCGCTTTCTTATCAAATTGTTTACGGAGGACGGGTGATAACATTCATCCCGTGCCAGTCTAGTTGTTTACGGAGAAAAGATATTGGGTTGGAGCATTGAAAATGGGACACTTGATAAACATTCATTTTTTTCGCCACGTTTACACTTGTGGCAGAATTGATGGCTGATTTGTGGAGTGCAGTGAACTCTCACCCCACACTGTGCATATCTTGAAGTGTAATGGTTGAAAAAATGCAAATAAACAATAAGTGTAAAAGTGTCCCATTTTCACTGCTCCAACCCAATATATAATCTGAGGAAGTCGGCTTGTACATTCACTCGGCTTGTACCTCTCTGATACGTAGAAGTTATTTTCAGACATGTCTCCTGTACTGGCATTGCTGGTAATAAGTCATCAGCTACAGATGCGGACCCTCCATAACCTTCAAACGGAAAGTGTCGAGATGGAGACGCAGATTGTCAAGGAAACGATGAAAGGATGGTATCATGAATTATCGCAGCACTTGAAAGGTAGTCCTAAGGTGCTCTTTAGTACTCTAAAGAATAATGATCGTGTTTAGGGCACCACTCGAGGGCGCGCAGAGTCGCGCCTCTTGCGGAAGCCGCAATGGTGCCGCTCCTGAGCGCCCTGGCGGGTAGCTCAGGAGGCGCCGGCGCTGCAGTTGTTTGGTGTGAGCATGGGAAAGGCAGCGATCTGTGCAGGTCTCCGGATGGTCAACGTACTCGAAACTCTTCGAAAAAGACGAAGGAGGGCACAAGAGCCGGTCCACAAGAGTGGTACCAGCGCTCCCTTCCCTCTCCATCTCAGCGGTGGCGGTGCCATTAAGAGCCACTGGAGCGTCTATTGCGATCGCCCGCGGAAGGAGTTGCAGGAGACCCGAGCCCTACGAAGCTTTAACGTCACCCACTCCAAGAGACAAGTATTACTTCCCATAGATATCAGGGAGATTAAAACCGTCCTCCTTTACGCTGCGATCAGAGCCGCTCTCGATGAAGTCATGGAAGAGCAAAGACAACTCGAGCCCCAGCTACTGAGAAACGATGAGGGAGTGAGCCCTGAGAAGCCCGCAAACGACCACTGAAACTGAGCACTTCACTATTAGATTTATTCTGCACTTGCTCGAGAATAAATCTCATTGATTGTTATAATTTGTTAACATTAAGAGCGGAGTAACATTGCCGTAAGAAATTCTCGTCTTTGTCTTTTTTGTCGAGGACAACGACCATCTTGCGAAAAGTGCAAGTGATCGCTCTTGGCTTTAAAAGTCACAATGAAGACTTTCCGGGTGTCCCAATTACCTCTGGAAGCCGGAAAACTCACACAGAGATGTTACTCGCTCGAAATTTCATCGAGTCTCGGGATCGGGATCGAGATCGGGATCGAAAACTTTTCGAGTCTCGAGATCGGGATCGAAGCCATCGAGACTCGGGATCGGGATCGAAAATAGCCAATTTTTTTCCGACTTTTAAAATGAAAACAAGGGTAATCCAATAAAAAAGCATCTTTGTAGTCATTTTTTGAACATTTTTCCTCGTTTTGTTCATCGATTTCAAGCTTTCAATTTGCCAAATCGTGACAAATCGTCATCAAGCGAGTGATTGTTGTACCGGGAAGCCCAAAAAAGGAATCTAGACGGAAGCCCTAGATCATTCTAAGGTGAGGCCGATCGCAGCGGAACTGAAGATACAAAATCACTCATTGCCGTTCGTCGTGCACGCAGATGTCGCAATTCACTCACGATCAGGACTGTGGAAATTTTGAGTTTTGCGGTTTTGAGGGTATTTTTGGTTTTTGAGTTCTGATTTTTTTCTGTTATCCCACATCACAACTGACTTTAAGTTTTTAGTTTTGACTTTCGCGTTTTGAGTGTCACACTGTCGTACTCGCCCTTATTAAAAACCGGACTTCGACTGGTCTCACCTTAGGATGTCCAAGAAAATGACATTTCAGATTTTAGTCTGGATACCCTTTACCATTTTAATGTTTCAATGATCTTTTCTAGTGGTGCCCGTACTGTTGCAACAATCTAAGTTCTCTTTCTATACGTTAGACGAGCATTTTTAACCAGAGTCTGATCAAAAGCGTTAGCTCTGGAAAGCGTCACTTCTTTGTACGCGACGGCGTTTGATGTAAGAAACTTGCTGATGTTTAGATAGACAAAGGATTGAAGGCGCTCGAAGCACGGAAAACCCAAAAACCAGTCAGACAAAACCCAGTGTGAGGTTATAGAGCAATTTGCCTGACCTCGCTACTCGGTGCTATTTATGCGGCTCCGCGCTGTTTTGAATGACGATCTAGCGTTGATCACAGTCCGGTGGCGACGTAAATGACACAGTAGCAGGTGGGAAAGTTGCCATCTTTTCCAAGTGGGACCCAAATTTTTCGATCTTTTCCGAAATTTTTCGAGACTCGGGGTCGAGATCGACATTTTACCGAGTCTCGAGATCGGGATCGGGATCGAAAACTTTTCGAGTCTCGAGATCGGGATCGGGATCGAGATCGAGATCGAAAGATCGAAGAAATTTCTCGAAATTTCGAGACTCGAATAACATCTCTGAGTTACTCACACATGCCACAGGATTTGCCATCGACGGCTCGCCACTATCGCGACATCCCAAATCAACCTTTCTATCATTCATCTACTGTTGTATTTCTTTATTTCTTGTTGTATTTCTTCCTCATTCTTAACTCCTTCTGCCCGCTCATTGACTATCCTTCAATTCCGATCCTCCAACACAACTCCTGAATCCACATACACGAAGTATGTCGGCGATACCAAACGTGGGAAAATCTGTGTCCACCTCTCAATTCGCGATAGCAACCCAACTCGACGACAGTCACACCGTCGACCCTCGAATGCTTAGACCATTTTGTGGCGTGCGGTAGTTGACGACTGCACGTAAAGCTGCGAGGTCGGCACCGGCTATCTGTCGATTCTCGTTTTTGTCTGCTATCCTTTCCGTAGTCTTGCCTTCTGTTCCGCTCCCCAATAAACCACTATACTGAACCTTAAGTCCACTACACCACTTACTAATCCAAGGTACACACCACGGAACCCCCCTGGGAAGGGGGAAGACACAGTGGGTTCGCTAGAACTCGGGTCAATCCTAAAGTTCAGCTCACCCCCAAAAGCTGGCACAACACAACCTTTTGAGCAACAGTCCCGTCCGTCTATGCAAGAAACAAATATGCAAAACGCCCCCGGTTCCAAATTTGTTTCTAATGCCGATTTTCATTCAGCCTAACCAGTAGGATGCGCTCTCACAGGAATATTGTTTCGCAATAAAGCAACTCACTTTTTTGTTCAAACGTTGCTCATCGATACAGTCGACGCAAATCGGAAGATTCAATCACTGAAAAAAGAGGAGATCATTCAAATGAAATCTCTAATCGATCACAGCAGATACATTTCCGTCGATATAACGGTGCCGCCGTCAGAGGCGCCTCGATGTTTACGAGTGCGCGGCACAGACCGTCGACGGCGCTCCTCGCCTTTGCCTCTTCCCTCTTTGCACTTTTACTCCGTCGCCGCTTTGGAAGAGACGCGATCAGGCCCGATTTGTGCAGTTCTTTACACCTCTCTCGTTTTTAGAAATCTGCTCGATTTCCCGATCGCTGTCGACTTCTCACGAGCTTCGTCTACACATATCTGTGAGTTTTCAGCTTCTGATGGGACTTATTGTGGTTCGCTTCCACTTGTTGAATCACTAAATGATATTTTTATAGATCAGCGTATATCGTCAACATACTTCGCTTGGCACTGGCCTTTCTCTCACCGTCAGCGCAAAACGTGCGGTTAGTTTTCTATAATATCTCAGTGTCCACATAAAAAGCCTCACAAACCTCAAAGCACGGGTACAGTCCCCGGATCCCTTGACACATCGCTATTGTATATACTGTGTGGTTAGTCAATTCGGCTCTATTAGGGAGAAGTGGCCAAAATGGTACCGATCTTGACAAAATGGTGCCGATCTTGACAGAATGGTATTTATTTTGACAAAACGGTATTTAGATTGACAAAAGTATAATTAGATTGACAAAACTGAATTTAGATTGACACAACCATATTTCACTGACAAAACATTCTTTCGCAGCTTATGACAAAACACGCGAATTCTCAACCGCCAATCCAAATTTAGAAAATTCAAAAGTTGTTTGGTTTATTTCTCGAGATCTAAGTTCAAAAATCCTGCTGCGTTATTGACGGCCGCAACTTTTCGGCCGGAAATGTTAAAAAATCTGCCGGAAAAGTCAAAATCAGAAATGAAAGTCAAATCAGATCAATCAATCGGGTTGGTATAAAACATGGATATGGATATGGGTATGGGTGAGTGGTAAAAAACATGGGTGGATGGGAAAACATGGGTAACGGTGATCGTGGCGGGACCCAATTCATGGGTAGCGACAATTTTCACTTTTTTTCACTTTTTTGCCATGGATCGTTATGGATAGTCATGGGTAGCCTTTAGATCGTCAAGGATAGTCATGGGTAGCCTTTGGAACGTCATGGGTACTAGAAGTAAACGACAGCGATAACGTGAGAGCACCACAGTAATCGCGCGCCTGGCAATCAGGGTAATCGCTGCGGAACCGTTCACTGGTATTTTTCGTCCGCTCTTTTTTCTTTTCCGTGCGATCTTTTTCCTTCTCGTGCGAGCGCACGCGAACGTCGGCGCGTTTCTCGCCCTGCTGCTGAATTCATCCGTCGTCATATTGCTCGTTTTTCACCTTTACCTTGTTTGGAAATTGCGCGGACTGCGAATGCAGTGCGATGAGGGTGGCAAGTGTACTTTTCGCCGATAAAATCTGTTTATGTATTGGACTCTTAACCTTTGTTGCGAACGTCTGGCGCCGCAGCTGCCAGACTATCTGTTTCTGTTTCGCAAATGGTAATCGCGCCGAACCGACCGTCAGAGACAGGCGCGGTCAGGGCGATGTAACTCTACAGGGTGACACAAAAGTTCTGTAACGCTAAAAACCGAGCGTATCTAGAAAGCATGAGCGAAATGAAACAAACATTATTTACCACACGAAAAAGCAACAAAAACTACATAGGATGTCACAGAAGCAGTTCGAAGCGACCACATTTTGCCGAAATGCAGGCCTCCTAATGTTTCGGAAAATTTTTGACCGTGGTCGTTCGTTGCTGTTTGAGCAATGTCATCTTCATAGATGGAAGGGTTTTTTACGGTGCTTCCGTCCATAACCCGCAGAATCACCGCTAGATCCTCAAGAAAGGCTCGTCAAAGACTGTGCAGGTGGAAAAAGCCACTTCCCTGCTTTTTTGATAATTTAGGCCGGAATCTGTGAAACCGGGAAAATGATCACTATGGTCAAAAAACGCATCCAATGGAAAAACATTTACAGGAGCGAGTTTTAAAGTAACCCAAAAAGTAAGAAAGGGATAGTGAGCAGAAATAGATTCCGAATTCGAATACCAAACGAAACAGCACGACCGATTCACAAAATGACAAAAAAATGAATAGTTTAAATCTGCGGTACAGAATTTTCGTGTCACCCTGTATATTCCGCGGTTCCACCTTCCATCGCTTCGCTGACTTTTTCCATCGACATTTCAGGGTTCTAACTGGTCCGTACTGTTCCAATGACTGCAAGAAGAGGCTTGTTGCAGTGTCTGCCCTTTTCGAACTCAACTTCAAGTGATTATCCTTGTGATTTCTGTGACAAAAGTTACAAATCACAGAAATCTTTGAATAATCATAAACGGGAAAAGCACAACATGAGTACTCCGCGTGTAGTGCAACCCCAAAATGCAGCATACTGTGGAATAACTAACTGTGGGTGGATCGGACACAGAAACAATATTTAGGGACAACTACGTTGATAAGATCGAAAACTGGGCACCTTGTCATCGAGTCAAGCAGGCCAAAAGATTAGATGAAGTGATCCAAGCAGTTTTGAACTGTGCACTGTGCGTTGTAGGTCTTCTAAGACGCATTCAAGCTCTCACCCTCATCCTCTCCCACCCAAACACCAAGAAACGTAATATAACTTAGAGCGAAATCAGGACGACCACCGGCAACTTGGATTCGGCTGATCTTGCTCTACTGGAAACATCACTCACTAACTTTACCAATCGCGTCTCTCCTGGGGTCACTGAAATAACGCGCCGCTCAGAGCTTCGCGGCCCTGGACGTCCGCCCAGAGGAGCTCCTCAACGATCATCACAATAGGCATTACCCACGGCAGCGCACATTTCAATACGATAAATCACATTTGCAGCTTGACCACATTTAAACTTTGCGATAAAATTGGCTTACAAATCGTGCTCTAACAAGGTGAAGGTGAAAAACGAGCAATATGACGAGTGTTTCTTTCGCGTGCGCTCGCACGAGAAGGAAAAAGATCGCACGGAAAAGAAATAAGCACACCATTTGATAGTGCAACTTTGCCGTGTCAAGAGATTTGTAAAGATTTGTTCTGAAACATATTATTTGTCAATCAACTTTCCCCCTCCAAAATTGATGATCCCACGATCTTTTATGCCCTGAAAGTTCAATAGGCATACCTTTCTAATTATGTGTTTCCCAGGGTCAAGCATCCATCGAGAATCCTCGGGTTCCGACACGCCTGCTCCAAAGTTGCATATAAGGAGCTACTCATTGGCCAATCATCTGAAAATAAAGATGTCAACGGTACTCCAAGTTCTGCTAGGAAGGTCGACGCTTCAGTGTCTGTCAGAAACCGAACTTGTCCTCTACGAGTCGGTGTGCAAGCTCCTTAATCTCGCAAATCCGTACTCATTCGAGACCCAACCATGGACACGCATCGCAATCCTACCAGCCAACGAACGTCTTACAATCTTCGAAGCACATGTGCTCTCGTGCCTCCTGGGATATGGACAGCCGGACCAATTATTCACCACTCAAGAGCTATTGGACTTTCAAGAAATCCTCTACGTTCTGAGGATTTTCGAACCTCTCCTGGTTTGCCGTTATGAACCTGATGATCACTGATCATTGATCATTGATCACCGGGCTCATTAAGCAAAATTCCATTGACAATCAATCGTCACACATTAATTAATTAATAAATAATTAATAATTACTCAAATTCCATGAAACTCCGCCCAATTTCCATGAAACTCCGCCCACTTTCTATCCAATCTTTAGGCCGGGGCTTAAATATGTGCTGATTGGTGGATTATCGATTTTGTGACGATCTGTATATCACTACTCATAGGGCACAGGAACCAACACAACACGACGACGAACACTGAACAACCGATCGACCTTCGCGGGAAACTCTTACTCTCTCTCTAACTTCTCTTACTTCTACTCTCTAACTCTTAGTCTCTCAAACAACTCTAACTCAGACTCAACTCAAACTCTTAATCTCAATCAGCTCAATCAGATCTCTTCTCTTCCAACTTCTACCTTGACTCAACTTGCAACAAAGGAATTGCTCTTTTTTTGCTCACGGTAGCTGCCGGGCCTAGATACAACGATGGAGTTTCTTTTATCAGGACTTCTTGGGGAGGAGCTTCAGTTGGCGATCGGAGCTGCGAGCGCGGCGGAAGTCGGCTGATCGGGGGTCGAAGCCTAAACATGAAACATTAATGTTTGCATTATAGAGTTCCGAAGTGTGAACGGCAGTGATCGGAATGTGCCGTCACAACAATCGAGAACATCTGAAATGTAATTATCCCATAACATTGTACCTATCTCTACAACTCATACCCCCATTTAGATTTCAAAATATCATTGATTGCTGAAGAACAACGTCAAGATCGAGTGCCGAAAGCTGTGCTGGAAGCTGTGGAGACGTGACTACACCGAGTACGTACTTTCTGAATCTCTCATTCTGCTCTAGATCCCTTTTCGAGCGACTGTTGTTGAAAAAACTCCGAAGTTGCTCGTACGGTACTGCGAATCCTTGGACAGACAGAACGAGGTTTTGGTCACACTCATTGACTATTTCGTAATTTTCAGGAAAGGTCAACGCAAAATCTTTGGCATCTGATAACCAAGTGTTTCCCAACATGTGTCCGGCCCATCGGGCATGCTTTGCAAATCGACATGCCTGTGTTTCATCTGGCTTCCACATCACGACTGTTCCTTCCGAGAGGCTGCAGTGTCCATCTTCATATCGACAGTCTTCCATACTACCGAAGGATGACTCAAGCCTCTCACTACCAAACTGGGATACGACCGTCGATTGAAAAAGGTAACAGTTTGTGATGATTTCTATCACGTCGCTGAAAGAGCCAATAACGGGGGCTGTGTGGTCAATTACCAACTCCTTAGTTGTTTGAAAGTGGTCCCCTTTTTTGTCATTTCCCCTTGCGAACACTTCTTGTTGGTAATCATGTTTTTGCATTCCCTGAGGCTTACTTCCAGAGTTCTGTGTTCCTTATGGAGAAAATGGTCATTGATGAAATTTGTGTAGTAGGTAGCCTTTGGTTCCACCACTTTGCAGACGTAGGCGGGCGTCTCGTATCGCCTTACATTGTGCTTGTAGATGTCTAATGTTGTGGGAACACTTCGATTTGTAGCCTTCTGAAGGGCAGCGAGGTTGAAGTTGAAGCGAGGGCAGTCCATGCTCGAGGGCAGTCGAAATCTCCAAGGTTCTTGGTTCCATTTGCAGATCAGAGGGGCATTAGGATGAGGGATGGCGTGCGCCAGGCCAATCGTGCATAGTAGAAGAAGACCAGTCTTAGTGATGGCGCTTACACTTGTTGATTTTGCTGAGGTCCGACTTGATGATTTTGCGTTCCTTTCAGGGCATTCCACTTCTCTGATAAACTCCTCGACGTCATCACTCGGCACTTCTTCAGAAGTTCTGACAACCATCAGTTCCGGGTAACTTAGTGCGGCCAGATGCTGATTCTTGGCAATCAGAGCCTTTTCCTTGGCTTCCCAACGTGCCTCCATTTCTTCCATTGAGCGCCTGATGCATCCGAGTTCTTCTACTAGGTGAGATTCCCGTGGTTGACCTTCAACTTGTACTACATAAACGCGATTTCCATTTGCAGGGGTCTGATTGCTGCTTGGCCGAGTTCCATTCGGGTTGCGATACGCCTGTTGCTGTGGGAATCCCGCTCTTGGTGAGCCTCTGTTGTTCATTGGTGTTTGATTGTGGTTTTTCCCTTGGTTCCAGAACGACTGCTGAGGTCTGCTCGTTTGGCGGCAGTTTCTGGCAAAATGGCCGAACATCCCACATGAATAACACGGGCCTTGTGGTGCTGGTTGGAGAGGTCTTTCGTGGTTTGGCATAAAACCTGTGTTTTGCGGTCTCTGTGTCCCAGTGGGTTGTGGGTACCAAGGGTTAATCTGCGGAGGCTGATTCCAGGGAGTCATGCTGTTCCATTGAGTGTCGGGTTGTTGCTGATTCCATCCTGGCTGCGAGTTGCTCCATCGCTCCGGTGGGCCGTTCCAGCGCTCGTTCGCCATTTGTTGGTTCCACTGACGTTGAGGTTCACGGGGGCCATAAGGGGATCGATCTTCTCGGGGTCTGGGCGCTGGTGACCGGGATGGTCTTTGGTCTGGTTCTCGGAAGCTTACTTGACGAGTCTCCCTTCGAGGTTCTTCGACTTGTGATTTCAAGTGGTTGGTAATCAGGCTGCAGAGCTGGTTCACTTGGTCAGTGAATGCATCTTCCTTTCGACAGTCTGTCTCGATGGCCTCTGCCTTCTGAGCGAGTCAAAGCATGTCTTCGTAGGTTCTGGGTTCAGCGTGAGCGACCGTTCTGTAGATGTCCGGGCGCAACCGGTTCAAGAACTCGTCCACGATGTATTTCTTAACGCCTTTATCCATCTTTTCAGGATACGCCTCTTTCATCAGCTTCTTAAGTCTTCGGAAGAAGTCGCCTACCGATTCACCACTGTCTTGCTTGATGCTCCAAAGCATCTTTTTGGCGAGGTGCTTCTCTTTGGGAGAGGCGAGGAGTACTTTCATCTTTTCCTTCGTATTCTTGTACGTCGCGAGGTCTTCTTCGGTGAGTTCGTCGAACTTTTCTCTAGCTCGACCTTCCAGGAAGAACTTCAGTTTCTTAATACGTTCCGTGTCCGAAGGTTGACGACTCATAGCATCGTAGCAGTCGTCGAATTTTCGGAGCCAACTTTCGAAGTCGCTTCCGCGTTCACCGCTGAAGGTGCGCAGCTTTCCCGTGAGGGCGCTGCCGTCATCGATTGCCATACGCTTCTCCGGATCAAAGTCGTCAAAGGACGTCTCTTCTGCTATTTTCTCGCCGTCTTCGATGAGTGAGACATCGTTCTCATGGAACTCTTCCTGTTTGAGTTCGTTTGGGATGACGGGGACGAGGTTGATGTCCATTTCCAGGTCGTGGTGACAGTCTTCTTCTTCTGTTCTGGCTTTCTCAATTCTTCCGTGCATCTGGTTCTGGGCGCCTTCCAGTTGTTTTACCATCAATTTCAGGTTTCCGATCTCTTCATGGAGGGCCGACAGATCCAGACCAGACAGTTTTTCCACACGTCGGTTCGAGGTTCTGTTTTCACGGTCGAGGCGTTCCTCTAGTTGAACGATTAATCCGAAGATCTTTACTATGGTTCCGACTTGAATGGTGAGGGTCTCTTTCTCCTCACCGAGAGCTACGTGAAGTTTCTTCAGGTTCGACATCTGTGCCATGGCGCCAAGGGTCGTGAGTTCTTTAAGGATTGTGTAGACCGGAGTACTACGGGGTTGATTAGATGCGATCTTGTGATCTGGCGATCTAATCAAAAGGTGAGTGTGGCGACCGGAGTCTACCGAGTTTGTGATCAAAGGGAGAGCTTGTTGCGACTTCTGTCTTCGATCAAAAGTAAATATGGCGACCGGAGTCTACCGAGTTGATCAGACGCGATCTTGCGATCTCTGTCTAATCAAAGAGTGAGTGTGGCGACCGGAGTCTACCGAGTTTGCGATAAAAGGGAGAACTTCTTGCGACCTCTCTCTTCAAGCAAAGTGAATGTGGCGACCGGAGTCTACCGGCTTGATCAGACGCGATCTTGCGATCTTTGTCTAATCAAAAGGTGAGTGTGGCGACCGGAGTCTACCGATACGAAGACGCGACGCGAAAAAATTTACAATACTTTTACAGAGACGATGCAAAGACAATACAAAAGACACAAGACCTCAATCGCCGAACGACTGAGATCTCCTCACTCGGGGCACCAATTAACTTGACGGCCAGAGGGCACAGAAACCAACACAACACGACGACGACGAACACTGAACAACCGATCGACCTCCGCGGGAAACTCTTAATCTCTCTCTAACTTCTCTTACTTCTACTCTCTAACTCTTAGTCTCTCAATCAACTCTAACTCAGACTCAACTCTAACTCTTAATCAAAATCAACTCAATCAGATCTCTTCTCTTTCAACTTCTAACTTGACTCAACTTGCAACAAAGGAATTACTCTAACTCTTTATTACAGAAAGGGCTATCACGGTAGCTGCCGGGCCTAGATACAACGATGGAGTTTCTTTTATCAGGACTTCTTGGGGAGGAGCTTCAGTTGGCGATCGGAGCTGCGAGCGCGGCGGAAGTCGGCTGATCGGGGGTCGAAGCCTAAACATAAAACATTAATGTTTGCATTATAGAGTTCCGAAGTGTGAACGGCAGTGATCGGAATGTGCCGTCACAACAATCGAGAACATCTGAAGTATAATTATCTCATAACATTATACCTATCTCTACAGTATATTTACAGTGCAAAAGATGCATTAACGCGCTCTTTGTCCGTCAAAAGAGATGCAATATCTTTTCTCACCGACGCCATATTAGTTTCTCACCGGTGATTCCCAAATGACCCAGTGTATATTTAAGCTCACAATTTTGTTTTGGTTGGGAAGTGTTCATACATACTGCCTAAGGTAACCGTCTGACAAATTACGATCCGACTATCTGATACTCGTTAAGTATACACTGGGTCACTTGGAAATCGCCGGTGAGAAACTAGTATGGCGTCGGTGAGAAAGGATATCACATCTCTTTTGACGGGCACAGAGCGCGTTAGGGCAGCTAGTATTTTGCACCGTTGATATACTCACCTAGGCCTATCACTTGCCCCTAGTCTCGTAAAGCGCCGTCGGTTGCTCTCGGGGCGCGTGTGGAGAATCTAGGGGCGCTCGCCGTACCGAACTGGGCTTCTTCAGCACGTAGAAGATAGTCCGCAGTGCGTGCCACGCGGGTTTCGCTCCCTTCCTTGACGATGACATTGATCCGCAACGTCAACTGAATTACCGCAAGTAGTCACAGCACGTAGTGAACTTCCGAATCCGAGAGAATAGCTTTGATAGTCACAGAACGTAGTGATCTACCGAGAGTTGCACAATACACGAGAATCGCGGTTACAAACGATTTGCTCGCGTTCCGAATAGTAACAAATAAAGCAGCAAAATCGCAGAAAAAACTGCGGCGACACTCAAACGGTGAACAACAACAATCAACGCAATAAAATCCCTCATTGCACTTCTGCCTCTCGCGCGCTTCTTCCGGAATCTTCTCTGGCCTCGCTCGTCTAGTGAAAGTCTTCTGTTGAGTCCAAATCGCGCGGGAAATCAGCAGCTCCGTGGTTTGAATCTTGAAATGCGCGGGAAATCCTTCTGCTCCGAGTCGCGTGCAGCGACAGTCCCGCCGCCTAGAATGGTCCGTCGAGGGTGTGCTTGAATCCGATTGGTTCGATAGGGCTTCTTCCAATCCATAGCTGACAGCTAAACCCGAGATCTTGACACCGATAAACCGTATTGAACTTGAGTCCGAATGTAGTAGTGACCGGTCCATGGGCTGACTCGTTGGCGAGCCTCCGGGGCCCTGACTTGAGTTCGTATACGTCCGATTTGTGGAGTCCATGAGTGAGAGACTTGGCGCTCTTCGAAACTTCCGATCCATTCTTTGCATCTTGTGAGCTTTTCTGACTTCGTTGTTCACATCTGTCAGCGTCACGTTCGCTTCTGTCAGCGTCACCGTTTATAGTGAAACTTTCCATTTTTGCCGTTTATAATGAACTTTTATTTGCGTGCAAAAAGCAATCATTTATACTACATTTTGACAAGACAACTCTGCGAGTAAAGTGAACAAAGAGCGAATAGCTGAATGTGTTTATTCCTACTGGTTTCTCCGGTGGTTTAATTTCTTTGTCTTCTTCTTTGTGTGGGAACTCGTCGTGGACGTCCAGGACCAAGCTGACTGCGAGGTAGCATTCTCGGCATATGTGCCGGGCGTCGGAGGTCATCTAGGAACCTCGCGACATTAGTCTTGATCGACTGGATCTCGTCTGCAGTGAGATTTCCAGATTCCATTTCTATGAGAAATCGTCTCTCCCTTTCGGATTCTGTGTGCTCGCCTTTCCTGTCTGATGATGAGAGGGCCACGCGGATTTGCATGTTCACCGTAATAATACACAAAGTTTATTACAAATAATAAACAGGTGGAAAAGGGGACTATTTCTCTTCTTGACGTGAGGATGTCAGTTGAAGTCTTCAGGAGTGGCGGGTTGGAGCCGAACGATGTCCGCGGGGACGACGGTCTTCACGATGAGAGGGCTGTCGACGGTGCAAATCGACTGCGTGCAAATCGAAAAAAGTTGAGTGTGCTTAAGGGTTCATACCTCTAATACGTTTTGAATTTGTCGTAGAAGATTAATCACAGGAGTAGAACCCGTTGGAATTGTAGGATGAGAAACAGCTGGCATGGAAGAAGAGAGCGTCTTCTTTGTTTTCGTTGTTCGCCCGGAACGACATCTATGCGCAAAAGTAAAAGCAATAGTTTGAGCTGCTGAAAATTACACCAAGGTACGGGGAACCACCGGGAATGAGTTTCACTCACTCCTACTGCGCCAAATTTCATTCAAGAAGACCCCACGTTGATGGTTTTTTTTTATCTCTCACTGCACAAAACTAATGAGTATTGAAAACTCACAGATATGTGTAGATGAAGCTTGTGGAAAGTCGACAGCGATCGGGAAATCGAGCAGATTTCTGAAAACGAGAGAGATAGAGGACTACTCAAATCGAACCATCAGCGATCTGATCGCGTCTCTTCTAAAACGGCGCGACCAAATTGTAAAAGTACAAAGAGAGAAGAGGCGCCGCCGACTGTGCCCACCATAAACATCGAGGCGCCTCATTTATAAATAATATATTTCTCGGGCGCTCATCGATACAGTCGACGCGAATCGGAAGGTTCAATCACTGAAACAAGGGAAGATCTGTGACTCAAGGCGACTCAAATCGATCACGGGAGACGATAGATTCCATCGATAGAACGGCGCCGCTGTCAGTGGCGCCTCGATGTTTATGGTGGGCACAGTCGACGGCGTTTCCCGCCATTGCCTCGTTCTTCTTTGCACTTTCACAATTTGGTCGCGCCGTTTTAGAAGAGGCGCGATCAGATTGCTTTTCCGATGTTCCGATTTGTGCATTTTTCTATATCCCTCTCGTTTTCAGAAATCTACTCGATTTCCCGATCGCTGTCGACTTCTCATGAGCTTTATCTACACACATCTGTGAGTTTTCAATACTCATTAGTTTTCGTGCACTAAGAGATGGAAAAAAAACTCACAACGTCAGATCTTCTTGAATGAAATTTGGCGTAGTAGGAGTGAGTGAAACTCTTTCCCGGTGGTTCTCTGATCACTAGAGTTGTCATCGGGTCGAACCCGAAAATCCGCATTTTTTGCAGTACGGATCAATTTTGAAGTCCAATCGAGAAACTTCCAAGTGCGCTAGCATCGCCCCAACGTCGCGGCCCAGCACAATCAAAAAAATTTGACCGCGCAGCACAACAAGGTCCAATTAGGGGTGAAACCCGAAAAACCCGAACCCGAAAATTTTTGAATGGGCTTTTTCGTTGTTCGGCCAAGTTTTTTGATTGTAGTTGGGCTATGACATTGAGGCGAAGTCAGCGCACTTGGAAGTTTCTCGATCGCAGTTCAAAATTGGTCCGTACTGCAAAAAATGCGGATTTTCGGGTTCGACCCGATGACAACTCTACTGATCACATAGCTATTGTGAATACTATTAGGTTGGAGAACTGATAAAATTCGTTTCTTTACATCTGTTTTAGCGCCATGTGCTCTTTCTTATTCTAAAGCACCCACCGCTCTGTGAGTCGTCGTAGTCAGAATATAGGAAAAAAGATGAAGAACGATGCAATCGTTGTTTATTCAAACACTAGGTCCCCTCCCAGCTCATCCCCGACAGGTCCCCAAACAATTTCCAATCTTTTTGTATTCTTTTCGTCCATGTATTCCGTTCCAACTAACTTTTCGTTTCTAAAACGTCCAACAAGCGAACGCACATAGTCGCCTGCCCTAATTCACTCGGGCAACCCTAAAGATGGTGACGAAGTTGCACAAATTCGGCCTCGCAGATACTAGTAGCAGCGAGCCGCATAGTTATATTCGAACAAATATAGTTCTTAAGATTCTCGGCTTTTCAGATGGCCTTTCAAATGCTACATTCTCGGAGAGCATAAGTTTCAAAGAGCAAGGGCTGTAAAGTGCTAAAACCTGAAGCTCACCCTATTCCGGCTCTGGGATGCTCCATGGTAATGCCCATGGCCCTCCTATCTGCCGCCCGTCCAGCAGCCCATCGCTTATCACCCGTACTTTGTTGGTTACCCTCGGCAGTAAAAGGGCCCTTCTGATGTCAGGATCCTTTCGGCGAAACATCGCACTAGTCAATACTACAGGGGTATCTGGAGGACTTCAAAGCATGGCAAGCTACAAACCCACAGGCATCAGCGGCAGAAAATATCGCAGAGGATCACCTGCAGAAGCTGACTAGGACGGTGGAGCTGAACAGCGGTTACGATAACTCATAGACGCAGTACATCCACTCGCTCACAGGAAGTGACGCAAAAACGGAAGAGGATCTCCATGAAGCGTGGCTCGATAAAGTTCAGATGAGTTCACAGCTGAACCATTTATGTTTCGTGGACTCGTACAACTCTCTTTGTGTCCGCGTTGATCAGATCAGACTTCCACGTTCAACTTGCGAGATGGGTCTGTTGAAATGGCAAAGGGCAACTTTACGACAAGTCAGGCGCGTTTGCACCTTTACCAGTATTTGGAAGAGCTGCAGGACCGTGTGGTCCACTATGACACGGACAGTGTCATTTACAAGGCCACCGCAATTGAAAATGATCAACTTCTTCTCCAGCATAAAGGAGACTTGCTAGGTCAACTAAAGGATGAGACCGGAGGTGTCCCAATTGTCAAGTTTGCAGGCGCGGCACCCAAGGCCTACAGTTACGTCCTGGTTTGTGGTAATTAATTTTTACCCTAATAAATGATATTTTTCAGGCTAATGGCAAGGCGGAAGTGAAGCTCCGTGGGATCACGCTGGATGCTGAAGTGTCCCGACGAATTCATTATGAGTCGATGAAGGAGTTGGTCCACCAGTTCGTGGACTTTACAAAGATCAGAGAGGATGGCACGCGTCTGATCGATCGTATCTTGCTTGATCAAAACAGCGCCGCCGAACAAGTGCAACTCGCTGAGGCAATCGCCGCTGCAGAGGGCGCAGCCGAGGACGACACCACAGAGCACCACGACAACAACACGGTCGTCGCACCACCTCTAGCCGTCATCACCGTTGAACGTCCACATTTCCGTCGCCGTCATCGTCAAGAAATTCATACAGTCATGCAACGCAAACGTTTCCAATGTGTTAATAATAAGGGTGTCCATCTCAAGAATAGCACCCGTCTCTTCCCTTATGGGTATTAAATCAATTGTGTTAATAAAATCTTAACTAACGCGTCCCCGCCCTTTAAAACAATTACGCCGGGCCGCGCGGGGGGAGGGGGTGGACATGTAGTTTGTAGTTTTAAGGTAGTCTCGTTTTACAACCGCGGTGAGGTCCTTCAGACCTCAACCGCTGTTGGTAAAACGGTTTTAATTTGGTCTTAATGTTGCAGTTACAAAGTAGCTTCAGTGCCTTGGTCTCAGGACCTAGTGGAAGAGGAAATGTAGCTGGATTCGCAAGTTGCTAGAATTCCTTGATGTTATGGTGACGCCAAAAGTTGACAAGATCTACTACTGTTATGGCGTTTATCAAATGGAATTTAGCGAACTTTGTCAAAATCCCTTGATCACTCTTGTAGAAGGCCAGCCTGATATGGAAATGCTGGCTGAAGACCGTGATTTACATAAACTTTTAATTTTTGACGACATGCTGACAAACTTGAATGATTTCAAAGGCGTGACGGATTTGTATGTGCGAGGCTCTCATCATCTCAACATTAGTGTGATCTCTCTGGTTCAAAATGCATTTTATGGCAGTCGTACTATGCGAATTAATTGCACCTATTTGGTGCTGCTTCGGAACCCCTCTGATGGTTTGCAAGTGCGTACGTTGGCACGGCAAATGTTTCCTGATAACTGGAAGTACCTGTTAGAGGCATACGAAGGCGCCACCAGCCTCACTATTTGCGCCCACTCTTCGGCAAACGAGTAGGGGTGCTCCAACTGAGCGATCGCAGCCAAGGAACAGATGAGCACAGTCTGCTCCGAGGCATCGAGCTGCCGATATACACGACAGTTAACCTTAAGCGTCGCCATATCCATCTCTTTCAAAGCGAAAAGGATCCTTTCATTTGTGTCCCCAGCGATCGGTCGGGTCGTCCACTCGCTCTCTCTCTCTGTGAGGCTGTCTGAGCCGAATGAGTTGAGTGAGCGGTCGTTCTCGGCCGTCGTTGTTGGTGCAATGATCGCTTCCGGCTCCCAGAAGGCCTGGAACACCAGGGAGCCGTAGTTCCACCGTCTTGCCAAGAAGCTAGTCACTGCCGCCCGACTCCGCCCGCGCCACCAGAGAAGTCGAAGTCTCGGTGAAAGTCCGCGCAACCAGCTGCCCTGATGGTTCCCGGTTCGTCCGTTGTGCTCCACCGACGCGTTTCATCGGATGCCGTTCTTCGCGTGTCTCCCGCGGAAACTGCCGAAGAAGCTCTTCAACTCCGACGTCCGCGCCGCCACCCGAGTTGAAGCCCGAGTTGAGGGCAGATGCACTATGCTCCACCGTCATCGGAATCAGCTCTTCGCATCTCTGATCCCCGCGCACACTGATGGGATCGCCGTGCTCTACTCTGATGTGCCGAAGCCAGAAGAAGACCGGCGACTACGGAGTGACAATGTGTTTTTTGTGCATATATATGACGTCTCGCAAGGCGTAAGCCTTAGATACGAGAAATAAACTCGTAAACTCGTAAACTCAAAGCGAAAAAACGATGCTGTCCGTCCAAAACAAACAATTGATCGCCAATCTTCATAACGCAAAAGGTTTGTTCACTGAACTAGTTCTTCAGTTGCACGCGCGTTTTCTCACGCAGGAACTCTTTCAGATCATTCAGACGCAACTCGCTCACTTCACGAGGCTTAGCCAGTTCAGCGCTAATTCCCCCGACGGCAAGAGGGTAACACCTGCGATTTCTCTTCACATCTAGGCGCATGCAGGTAGTCAGTAACCTCAGAGTAGATGAAAGTATCAGCCATAGTAAAATCACGACAGATACATTTCCGTCGATAGAACGGCGCCGCTATCAGTGGCGGCTCGATGTTTATGAATGTGCGACGCGGACCGTCGACGGCGCTCCCCGCCATCGCCGCTTTAGAAGAGACGCGATCAGATCGCCGATGGCCCGATTTGTGGAGTTTTCTCTATCTCTCTCGTTTTCAGAAATCTGCTCGATTTTCCGATCGCTGTCGACTTCTCACGAGCTTCATCTACACAGATCTGTGAGTTTTCACCACTCATTAGTTTTCTGCACTGAGAGATCCACAAACGACGACTCCGTCGCCGTTACCAACCGTAATAAACTAGAGTAATAACCTGCAGAACGTTTGTATTGGGTTGGAGCATTGAAAATGGGACACTTGGTAAACATTTTTTTTTCACCGTGTTTACACTTTTGGCAAAACTGATTAGTGTGTTGTGCTCCCCACTCATTCACTAACCCCTGTCATGTGCTGTCGTCTCTCCCTTGCGGCTATTATATATTTGCCGAATTATTTCGTCCTTACGGCTGACAACCTACCGCCTTGGCATCTGAGGCACGTTATGTTGTATGAGTTCAATAAAGGCTTTAGTGCACGTCAGGCGGCGGCTGCTATCAACCACGTGTATGGCGAAGGAGTGGCCTCCAAAACAACATGCTTCGCTAAATTTTGAAATGGAGACAAATCGCTAAAAAGACCGAACATGCATCATGTCATCCTCCAGCACGACAGCGCCAGACCGCACGTTGGGATCCGCCTCCTGCCGACAAAGTGGGCCGAAGTTGTAGAAAGCAATGGTGAATACCTTGAGTGAAATGGTTTGAAATAATGCAAATAAACAGTGGTTGCAAAAGTGTCCCATTTCCACTGCTCCAACCCAATAGTAACTGACCTTAGTCCTTTTGGTGGCCTCCAGATATGCTGTACGAGACGATGGCTCAGTGGTAGAGTATGATTTGTTTCTGCTGCTGCCACGCGGGTCTGGAGGAGGATAGGTTGTGAGTGTAGTCTCTGTGGGATCTCAAACTTGGGTAAATAAACCTTTATAATAAAATACAAACGAAACAAAAATACACGATAAGGGGGAACAGATGGATCGAAGAAAAGGAGGACCGATGACTGAATGGAGGAGGGGCGCGCGATCGTCCGGCGGGGTCGTAAAGTTGTTGTTGAGGCCCTGCGATCTTCCCATATTCTGCCTCGTGATCGGCAAAACTCAAATTGTTGAAGCACCTGCCCTTTAAGAGTGATGAAATCTTAATCTTGACTTGACTTGCGATCTCTGGATGGATACTGCATAAAAAGGTGTTTCGATGACTCCGGAAGATGACTATGGGGAAAGCCGCTTCGCGACATATGCCCGTGTGTGGAATGGCTCGGCGGTTTGCCGGTGACTGCTGACGATCGAAATCTTCGGCTCGTCCAGGATCGCTGATAACTTTCCGGCCGATGCACCAGGGAGTCCGAAAAATTTCGTCGCTGAGAGCAGGAGTAGGGGCAACCGTCGCTTAGTGTCGTCTTAAGGAACACTAACTTTATTTAGAAAAGATGGCTTCGCCGCGAACTGCATTCTTATTTGGGTCCTGGCACGATTTGAAATACGGCATTTTTCGGCTTTTTCCAGTGCAATTACGTTATACAGCGTATGAGAAAACCTTTTTCGGTCATTTCTACTAATTGCCTAGAACTACAGATGGCAGAAAGCCGGATCTCTTAAAGTCCAATGAAAAACGATCATTTTCCATTGTAGAGTTGTCCACGTTCTGTCCACGTTCACATCTTGCAAGTTTACAAATTTACGACATATGCGACAAAATGCGAATGTAACTCCATGGTACATGAAGCTATTTCGTCTTTTCTTTGTCCTTCTCTGTCGTATTTTGATTACGGATGAGGCTACGTGAGGAGAAAAACGCCTTGTGTTAGTGATTCATCTGGGATGAGCCGATCAAAAATGTTGGGTCTTGCCGCTTTTGTCCTTGCGCGCCAATTTCAGGATGGAACCGTCGTTTCACGAAGCTGTTGTTTCGTTTTAGTTTCTCAGTGCGCGATACTATGAAAACTAATGAAGAACTCACAGATATGTGTAAATGAAGCTCATGGGAAGTCGACGGCGATCGGGAAATCGAGTAGATTTCTGAAAACGAGAGAAATATAGAGAACTGCACAAAGCGATCTGATCGCGTCTGTTCTAAAGCGGCGACGGAGTGAAAGTGCAAAGAGGGAAGACGCGATGGCGGCGACGGTCCCCGCGCCATAAACATCGGGGCGCCACTGATAACGGCGCCGCTCTATCGACGAAAATGTATCTGTTGTGATCGATTTGAGTCGCCTTGAGTCACAGATCTTCTCTTGTTTCAGTGACTAAACCTTCCGATTCGCGTCGAATGCATCGATGAGCGACGTCTAAACAAAAAAGTAAGTTGCTTTACATATTGTTGTGTATCCCGCTGCATAGGCTGGACATTAGAGCGTCGTCTAAAAAAGCTTTGGAGCGGTGGACTTTAGACATTACACAACTGTGGACGATTTGAAGTCAACAGAACATTTAAAAAATTAAAAATCGGTGAATGCGGTGGCGTTTTTGTCCGGTGCGCTCCGGTCACCTGGGACGAATTGTGTTTTATTCCCTAGAAAACCCATTTACAAAAATTCATTTACTTTCAAAACCATCTTGATCATGTCCCAACTTGGGACCGATCGAGCGCTGGACCGACCCACCACCGCGCCTTGAATCGATGAGAGTGCACCGGCGAACAGATTCTCAGTCTTTCCTGCCTTTTTAAAGTCATTCCTATGGCTCTATTTTCTCTCTTCATACTATAGCCGCGCCTGCTTTCAATGTGTAGTTCGGGGCAGAGTCCCGAAGCGTGCTTGCGCGAGTGATTTCAGCGCCCATTCAATTAGCTGTTTTTGGAATTATGTACATAAACCCGGCTGCGCGCGAATTCGCGCCCTCCAGGTACTAAAAGCCAATTAGCCTATAGCCCTGCGGACGGCAAGATTGGCGCTCATGGAAAATATGTGGAACCACCCAGGACTATCTGCGAGGACCGTTGATGCCGTGTCCGAGTCTTGGGACAGAGTCTGAGGTTAGTCCGAGTCCTTCGTCGTCGTCGGAGTCCCCGCGTCTAGTTCGCCCGCCTTCCACGCTCACTCCACCAAAAGTAACCCGAATCCCACCTTCACTCCCTCCCTACCCCACCCTCTTTGCCCCCGTCGTCTTCGTTTCAATCTCGGACAGCTTACTACACAATAACCCTATCACTACGTTGACAAAGGATACAATTATGGAACTGTATCACAGCACTAAGAGTGGCATCGAAAAGGTATTCCTCTTCGTGCTGGTTTAGTCTACACGATATCAGCTAGTGATGCAGCCTTTTTCAATAACCTCAATGAAGAGATGTGTACGTCCTTTGTGGAACCACCCAGAACTATCTGCGAGAAGATCTTGGATACCGTGTCCATTTGTCTCGCTTTAGTTTTCTGGGCACTTTTCTGGGCGGTAACATAATGAAAAATTTGGGTAACCGGCTTTGGCTTTATAATTTGTCGGCATTAATGACGCGGGCCGACAACCTGCCGGGTGACACCACGGTCTTGCGACAACAGCCTCCCTCCCACTGTACTTAAAAAAAACGCTATATTTGTTAAGTAATTATAACCGCCTGTTTTAGAATTGCCTAACAGCAAACTTTCACTTCCAACATGTGAGTGGGAAGCTACGGTAAGTGGGTGAGAATGTGTCCATTTTGGTAGAAGTGGTTGATGTTTAGCGTTACTGACTGACGATGTCTGGCGAAATCCGCGGGAAACGCCGTACTGGCCAAGGCAATGCAGAAGGTACATAACGGATTGGATACTTGAAGCTGGAACCGTGACATCAACTGACCGATCCGTGGAGCCACCCCGAAAGGACGAGAAGAGCCGACACGACATGCTATTCTCATGATCGAAGAAATCAAAAGCCATCAAGAACTAGATGAACTCTTTCCTATTTCCATTGAAATTATAGCGAAGGAGACGCGACAGAAGGCCAATGTAACAGATGATTCAGCGATCAAGCAATTCGCCGACCGACACGGCTCAGTGGAAGCCTTTCCCGGTTAGAGCCCCAAGAGCTCGAAGAGGAACCCTGCCGATCGTCGCTCGCCGAAGTCCGATCGCAGATCCCCGCGCCAGGACGTCAACCGTCTCCGCGAGCTGGAACACCGCCGACAGCCCTCTCATCGTGAAGACCGTCGTCCCCGCGGACATCGTTCGACTCCAACCCGCCGCTCTTGAAGACTTCAATTGACATCCTCACCTTAAGAAGAGAAGTAGTCTCCTTTCCCACCTGTTTATTAATTGTAATAAACTCTGTGTATTATGTCGGCGAACAAGTAAATCCGCGTGACCCTCTCATCATCAGAGGGGAAAGGCGAGCACACAGAATCCGGAAAAGAGAGACGATTTCTCACAGAAACATCGACTTCATCTGAGAGAGATACCTATTATGACACCAGAGAGCAAAAATTAAAACTGACATAACATTGTTCTGCTGAGCGCAATGAATCGAGGCTCTGAAGCTTAGGCTCTAATCGGACACTGGAGACTCTGAGCAGAAACCTGAAAGCAGAGTCGACTTTTTGTTTGTTCACGAGGGCTTCCGCCATACCTCCGTTTGTTTTGAAGCGATTCAGAAGAGCAATTGATCGTCAGCTTATAGGATTGCAGTCTCCATTTACAATTCTCATGGATTGCAGTCTCTTGTACTTTCGCGGAAACGCATATTTGTCTCTTTTCATGCTCACTTAAGCATAGAGGGCACATTATATTTCCACCAGAATAACGTATATGCCTAGCGGAAGTCGCTGGTCTTTGCGAATGGTTCCTCCATTGTCGAATATGACTAGAATCACCTTGAACTCAAAAAAAATATGATTTTCAAGCATTTCCACCTGACGAGTTACTAAGGTGTCGGTTAGTGAGATGTCGCATATCGAATGTGTCACAAATTCAGGGTTCAATTTTTTCTGAGTCTCAGTAGCTCGTTGTCAAAACTGAACTCTACGAATACCAAGAACCTCGTGGTGCGGATTTGCAGAATCTCATTTATTTCTTAATAAATAGCATCAATAATTGAAGAGGTTATGGAATCATTCGGCGTTCACTGCAGAACGTAATTGAAGCGCATTATTTATGACCAATTGCTTTCTGACGTGCCTACGTGATAATCGCCAGGATAACTACGTATGGTCATTTGGCGAAGTGCATCCAGGGAAATGAAGAAAACAAATAACAAGGAACCTAAACTTATCCGAGAAAAAAAAGCTGCTTCCCAGTATCGTATCATCCTGCATCCCTCAAGTTCGACAAGCAACTGGTCAAGTCCATCCTAATAGCCACCACACGAACCACCCAAATCCTCATTAATTTTTTGACTTTCGCTCTCATTAACGTACTACGTAAATCGTGACCAACCCGGATAATGTGATTTCCGATCTAGCGGGAATTGTATTTGCAAAATTGCGTTCGATTCTCAGTAAATAACCTAAATAATTTAATAAGCCACGGAAGTGATCTCTGTGTAATTGGCGACACTTTAGGCACCTGTCTTCTGGAAAATGAACCGATTGGTTGGCAGAGCAGGGTTTTTGCCAATGTTCAGAACATAATAGGAACACTTGTGCAGGTGAACGCTCCCTTCAAGACACAACTTACTTGAGGTATACGTGCAATCTGGACGAATCACTACACACTGATAGAACCCACAGTTTGAAATGTGCAGGTGAAAGCATTTCTCGTCTCAATTCTCAGAATTGTAGATTCAGAAATTTTGCATTTATAATTTTTTCCATAATAAAAAAGTTGTCTGCACAATTCGCAGAGATTGCCATTCTCAAAAATATGTTGGTCTTTATTTGGAATGGTTCGAACAACCATGGAAGATCGGTCAGTTTCGGAAGAATTTCGAAAAAAGGGGTCTATGGGACTGTCGAACTTTGATAGTTTCTTTTTTGAGGTCGGCTTTCAACCGACGCCGACCGATAGTCGCCTACCGGCTTCGTGACTAGGCCATTTTTGTTTTCTACGTGGGTGTTGTTACCGAAAGACGGCGACGTCTCCGAAGAAGACGTAGTATCCATATCATTAGCGCCGAAAATTTCTAAGTCACCGGCTTTTGCACCACCCTGTAAACGAGAGATTACGGGAAAGTTGATCTGTTTGTTTTCCGCTTCCTTTAAAGCTCGATGTTTGAGGAGTAGTCGGTCGAAATGACCAACGAGGAGTGGTCGGTTTCAGACAGCAGACAAAATGAGGACTGAGGACCAACCGAGCCTTGCCGATTACGAATGAAACCGGTTGGAAATGAGGCATACAGACAGGTCGAAAGCGACTTCGGTTCAGTGCCACTATGTCTTCGAGACCGATAGCCTACTGGGTTGTCTATTTCTAATGAGTTACATCGGAATAAAAACGATACTATGAGCGCAAATCTTGCGGCCCATAGGGGTTGCTATCTCCATCGAAAGGCCGAAATGGGAGCCTCATTTTCATTTGGACTACGTTTTAATGTGTACTGAAACCTCTGTGCTTCTTCTTCTTCGCTAAATTTAGACAGAAACTTTACATAAGCATCATTTTGATCCCTTAAAGACTGTCCAGAAACCACCTTTACTATAATAATGAGTTCAACGTCCACAAATCAAACTATTAGAGTCATTTAGAATTCGTTTCCAAAAGCGTCTACATGCATCTCATCATGCAGTGACGCAATCGTTGCCATGTGCCAAACATCATGAATTTTTCCGAATCAACAGAATTCAAAGAGCAACATTTCAACATCTGGCAGTTTCTTAAAAACTACAGTAAAAGAACTTTAAAGCCATTTTCCTGGGTTCTTCAACCCACGGTCTTGCGAATTCCAACAACTTTTGGAAACCGCTACGCATCACTTTCTATCCATACACTTGTGACTAAGTCATTTCATTGACCGATGATGTCAAAATCCAGCACCTACCATACAATTTTGTGCCCGACTCACACTCACATCATCTTGAGCATTCCACAGCTGCTATCCAAAGAACAAAACGGACCTATTTCCGTCTCTGCTTCTGGAGTTCCGCTTCGATTTGTGCTCTACGCGCCCACGTCTCGTAGGAGTGAGTATAGACGTTTATTTACACAAAAGGAGATCACACACAAAACTTCGGGTGGAATATTGCTTGCGGTGATGGGCGCACATAGAATGAACGAGAAGAGCAAACAAAACAGAGAATATGATGTGAATGGAAGGGGATATTGAGCAATATGAGTAGGGCCCGTGCCGAGCTACAGTATACTCCTTCCGCAGAAGGCTTAAGCGGATCGCGCGGAGACTGGCAGGAAGGAGGAGGTGGGTGGGCGCAGGTAGCCGTCTTCGAAGCCGAAGCATTCGTCGTGGAGGGAGTCGCCGCCCGGGCTGATCGAGCGGGATATCGAGGAGGTCCTGGGCGCGGGCGAAGGAGAGCTTCCCGATCCGGCGGCGGAGTCCATGGAAAGGCGCTTGAAGCGCTGGTTGGTGGGGGAGCCGGAGGCTGTGGGGCTCTTGCCGTTGAAGCTGTTGCTGTGGCTGGCACGACGGATGCGTCGCATCTGGGCGTAGTAGCCGTTTCGGACGTTCGAGAAGATCTGAAAAAGAAAGGGCATAACAGAACAGAAGTACAGAAGTTCTTAGGTCTCCTCTATCCAGCGCTACAAATGGTCTTTGTTTTTTCGCAATTTCCGTTCGAAAGAACGCTAACACAATAAGCTCTCTTTTTCGGGGCTGCCAAAAGCAGTCCCTTCCCACGTCACTCTTCGTCACACACATTTTTTCTCCTCCAATAATTGTGGCCCAACTTCCGAAAGCGACCCTCTTCGATCACGCCCTAAGACGTCGGATTTTTTGGGTGCACTTTTAAGAGGAGCTGGATTTGGTTGGCTCGGATTTGAAGCGTCGCACCGCCAAAATGCCATTAATTTCAAGTGCAGTTTTCAAAGGTTGACAGGATTTTTGTTTTCCCCCCGATGACGCAAATATGGCGCTGCCCCATTTTGTTCCCGGAATGCCTTTCCACCGTGTTTTCGGCACTTTTGTATGCATTTCACACCCTCCCGGACATGAAAGGAGGCTGACGTTCGAAGTTGTTTTCGAGTCTGTCGCCTCGTAGGGGCCACTCGGCGTCTAATCTCGACGACGACTCATCTTTGAGCCTACGTCACAAAAGTTTTTCTTCGCTGCCCACGAGATTATTAGGCGTTCAAATTTGGAACTCAATCATATGGGTAATTTGTTGACGCGCCGTCGGCGTCATAAGCACAATTAGGACGGCGCAGCCTTGGCGCACTTTGATTTCTTACGTGGGTGAAACTGAGCAGAAAAAGAGGGAGTGGGAAAAGGTGCCAAATTGGACGCGATGGAGGTGGTCAGTGGACCAACAAGTGGAATTCGGGTGTCTAGACATGTCTACGGAGGTGTCACTTAGGATAATTCCAGACTGTCTTCACATGAAAACATGTCTTCTTGGAGGCGAGACACAGATAGGAATAGATGCGGACTGTTTATGGACATGTCTACACAAAACTTTGTGGATTCAACAGCAAAGAACAACTCACCATGCTCATGAACTCGGTGAAGGCGGCCAACGTCAGATGACGCGGATGGACGGCGTTGTCCAAGTAGGCGCACTCGGTGATGAACGAGTCGGCCAACGGGGTCATGAACTCGGGCTTGAAGCCGGCAGCGCGAAGCGCCACCAACTTGGCGCCGAACTCTTCGGCGAGACGCGTGATCTCGTCGGAGAAGTCGATGTTGGCGACGGCCTTCTTGAGCAGCATCTTGATGTTCTCCTCGAACTCCTCTCGCTGCTCGACCGGCAGGTTCGCGAAGAAGAGCTGGAAGTCGGCGCGCTGCTCGCTAGCGCGTTTCGCGATCTTCCGGCCGATCACTTCGTGTGGGTTTTGGAAACAGCTCTGAAATCGGCTTGGTTACAGTAGTTGGCAAACAGGTGCGAGCTAATTTTGGATTTTGGTAAGGGATACATGGTAAACAGGGAAGTCCCAGAACGCCACTTCCTCCCACCATATGGTGTTCATTTCATAAATATGCGATGTGCACTTTGGATTCACGCAAGCATAGGGAAGCGCTTCTCGGTTTTTGGCGTTTCCATGGAAAGGTGAGGTGAGAAACGTGGATAGGATGAGGGCAAATGTAAGGCAACTTAATGATGTAAAGAATTCTAGATAGTTCAAGGGCATTGCTCGTTTTTATCATAGAAAATCTCATTCATTGCCTAATCTTTGGGCTGGCAGATAAACTTAGAAAAGAAAAATTCCATAAAAACCGACCTGGATCAGCTGGCGCATCTTGATGGAGATGGTGCTCTTCCTCCTGATACTCGTGCTTCTGGCCGGCGAGTTACTTCCACTACTAGGATTGTGCTTTTCGGGCTTAGTGGCGAGGTCTCCAATCTCGGGAACACTCAGTGAATCGCGCATTTTAACGGCTGAAAATCGTTCCGTAATCATACAGTTTCCAAAAGTCGAGATTTACCAGATTCAGCCACATTCTGGCAACTCTTCGAATTGCCGATGGTGATCGCCGGCGGCTCAGCATAGCGGATCGAACGAGTGGAGTGGCGCCGAAGGACGTGGGGCGGCTTGAGGTCGGAGAATTTCGAGCTTTCGCCTCCCATGGTCAGACAGTAGGAACGGATGGACAGACGTCTAGCGAAATGAACGTCTGAAAAGGAGCCAATTAATGCGAATTAATTTGAGTGGCCACGCCGGAGGAATGACGCACGGAGAAGCGGCCACGAGGCACGTGAATGCGGGAGACGGAGAGCGAGGCGGCCACGCCTTCGGCACTCCCCCGAGGCCGTGGCCACGCCCTGTACTTCGCGCCGAACAGAATGCTAGCCTTGACGTAACGCCGTCAACGACCGTGTGTGGTCGTTAAACCGTGTGTTTAAGACGTAAATATGTTGTTTCGTTTAGGCGAGTCTGACGTTCGAAGGTGAGGAAAACAGGAGAGAATGAGCTTTGGGTACGGTAACGGAGGGTGGAAAAGTCATTTAGAGAGAAGGGGAGGCACATTTCGAGGAGAGAATGTTCTCAAATAGAAACGAGGAAGGGAATATGCACCTGCCACACCTAAACCCACGCGCTCGTAACTTTCATAGGTTGAGCACTTTGATACAGCTGCTACAATTGGTGCAG
Source organism: Steinernema hermaphroditum (assembly GCA_030435675.1). Classification (NCBI taxonomy): domain Eukaryota; kingdom Metazoa; phylum Nematoda; class Chromadorea; order Rhabditida; family Steinernematidae; genus Steinernema; species Steinernema hermaphroditum. The sequence continues at coordinate 304,223 of CM059623.1, forward strand.
ATACAGCCGCAAATAGGACCTGAAAGTCGTCTTAAGATGGTCCGTAAAACGTCTTTCACCTAAGAATGTGAGAGAGGGGAGTGGCTCTACGAAAAGTCTGTGAGAATAAGTTTGCAAGTAAAAATATTTGAGCATGAACCCCCTAGGTGCGCGAAAATTTCAAAAATTCATTCCCGTGGTATCCAGTGCATATTTATTAAGTCAGAGATGGGCACATCAACGTATATCGTTCAACCGGTTGGCCAGCCGACTCAACCGATCCGATCCAATCCGTTGGTGCCTATCGCTTGTCAACAGCCATAGGAGAGTACCATCTTAACATAGATATACATCATTTGGACCCTATAGAAAAGATCTATAAATCGGCATGTCATGCCTGAGAGCATGGACCCCAACCCGTTCTCACAAAGGGGTGTAAGAATGGGTCAGGAAAACAACATGTTGATATGAGGACTGAAATAGCATTGCTTGACGAAATCTGTTCAAAAACACCTGAAATATTCATTCTCCTGCTGGATTCCAACACAGCGCCTTTAGGAGAAAATGGCGCAGGTCTGGAAAACAGGCTCAGTTCCAGAGGGTGCTCACAAGCTCCGGAAATATATCATCAAGTTTGCCGTGTTTTTATCGGCGATATAAACGCACATTTACTAAGTGGTGGGTCTATGCGCTGTGCCTTGGTAGGGAGAGAGGCGCAGAAAAATCCCAAGAACATCATCGAAAGCGGATCATGTCTGTCAGAAGCTTCACTTGCATGATGCAGGTCTGCCCCAGGCCCGAAGAAACCAAAGAGTAATCACTATTTTTGCTGTTGTATGTATTCGAAGACCCAGCAAGCAAGTATTTAAAGAACAAATCGGTGTCCTTCTCTCCCGATAACGCTTTTAACTTTTAATAAACGACGCGGGTGGGAAAGAAAGACATTTTCGTGAGCGCCGTCTGGAGTTTGACGTTTTGTGGTGTTTGTGTGAAACACAATGAATAGGGCTATTGTGCCAAAGTATGGGAAATAAAGAGATATGAGAACGCACGTACATAATACAATAGAAAGACATTTTGTTTAATTGAAAAAGGGACAATGGAAGATGAGCTTTACCGAATGACAGGTGACGTGAACAAGATAGTTATGATGAGAACCGCATGGGATCGGTCGGTTTCGGAAACAAAATAGGGACTGAAGGCGGTGTTGAACCAATCCCGACCGGTTTACAAATCAGTAACGTTCGCAATAAAGCCATACAGATTCTTTTAGCAGACAGGTTCAGTGCCACTTTGTCTATGAGACCCACACAGACGGTCCAGATGTGACAGGTGGCTATACCTTCGGCACCACTAAGTCATCCATATGCTTGCAAGATTGGATTTGAATAAAACCGATTCTAAAACCAATCTTGCCGCCCACAGGACTACTTGTGTCTCCATCCGAAAGGCTATTTGTGTGTTTTTCACTGATAGACTATTTGGTGTCCTGCTATCTCTTATCCTAAAAGGCGCGAAATCGCGCACAGCAGTGTTTATTCTCTCTACAGGCAACCTATGGGTTACAGAAGTCTCTAGAAAGATCATCTATAGGGTAATTAGACCAGGAGGACAGCCGTTTCCAGCTGATAAGAACAGGTCTACTTAGCTCTTTCAGATCACTACCACTAACTCAAAGTCACGCCATTGTACATCCTATGGTAACGGGTCCAAATCCGCTTATTTCCCTCAAAGCCTCTTTCTCGCTATTCCGGACAAAGTCCGGCGCCAAGAAGCGGAAGTGGCGGCCAACTCATCGCTCCGGACGATCGCCGACTTCATCGTGACTTCGACGTCATCGCGCCGCTTCTTCTTCTTCTTCTCACGGGCGTCAGAACGCGCGAACACACAATAAATAACTAATGGCCTCTGCGTAACAGAGCGCGACAGTCGATGATCGCTCTCTAGTGGATGCCCGAAACGACGCCAAGGGCCAAAGGTGCGCGTCGAATTATTTATGGAAGAGATGTTTTTGAGCAGATTTCAGATGAGGCAAACAGAAAATAGACGCGATGAAAGTCGACTCAAAGAAGACCGGGTTGCGTAAAGAGGTCGTAAACATGGGGATTATGTGAGTTAGAGAAAGATGAGATGGAAGTTCAGAAGGTAAAGGTTTGAAGCATTGATGGCGCGAATTTGATATGAATCCGAATGGGTCGGGAGAAACCCGCACTGACACAGCAATCTTAGCTCAACGCTTGAATAAACAAGACCTTTTTAGGACCAAGAATGAAATGGATACGCGAGAGGAATGTGAAGGTCTGATAAGTGAGAAAACACGATGTCTCTACACCATTGAGTCCAATAATTTCTTGCTCAAATCTCCATTTTTTGCAAAGTTCGTTCACCCCATTCCATAGCTTTATCAACGACTTGCTTAAATTTAAAGCGTGATTCACTTCATCGAAAGCAGAGATCTTCTTCGCCGCCACTCCCGCTCGCCCACTTTCCAGGCTTTCGCATTTTCCCACAAAACAAACGCTCGAAATAAGGCTCTTAAACGCGCAGAGACAAAGCCGCGATTTGCGTCGAATCGGCGCTACGTCATCTTCTCCGGGAAAACGGGCGCTTAGGTCTTCCTGTAACGCAGTTAAAATCGCCGCGCCGCGGATTATTCTCGATCCTGCAGACGACTAGATTTCCCGTAAACGACAAACAGCCACAAAATGAGTTCCTTCCTTTAGGAATGCGCATTCCTGCCGGGAGTTCTCCAGGAATAGCCACGGACGGAGCACTCTGAGTGCATCCGAGGACGCCATTTCTCAGAGATCCTTCCCCGGCGACCTTCTTGGCTGCTTGGCCGGGCCGTAAATGGGGAAATCTCGTAATCAAGTTTGCTCTATAATTAACCCTAAAACGGGGAATCGTTTCCTGTCGTGAGGTCAGCAATGTTTCGAGGGTAAACATGTGCCCCGGAGCCATAACTCTTTGAATTCATCTACACAAGATCTGTGCGGCGATCAACTAAGCCTGATTGGAAAGGACACCTCAGGAAATCTGGTTATGTCCAGGGGAAAACAACGTTTCCGATGAGGTCAGAGAAATGTGCAGCGCACAAACATGCGTAAACAGCAATCTAAATCCAATTTCTCTCATTCCTATAATCGCATCGTTTCCTGCGATGTCGAACGGCATCCAAGCCATAAACACATGTTTTGCATAAACAGGAATAAGGAGTGCTTATCCTGAGTTATTTAGCAATGAGAGCGAGAGGTTTCCTCCAGAAGTTCGACGTCTTCTTTAAAATACACTGCCCATCCTCGTTTAATTAACATCGATCCCCTCGAGATGTTCTTCTACTTTCGGCGGATTATCGGCAGATGAAGTCATCACCAGCGGATCATCGAGCAATTTTGGGCACATTTCTAGTTACCCTCATTGGCTTAAATAGCCGGGAGGATAATGAGACTGTTTATATTTTGGGCGACTTTGTGCCTTTGAGTAGCTTGATGAGATTATCTTCCATAAGAGCTTCCATTCTTTCGTATGGCTTAAAAACATAGAACAGCCATTCTACTTTGAGGGACAAGCATGGATTCTCTAGTTGAGGAAACCGAAAGGCGTCATCACCGGTTATTTTTGAACAACACTTCATTTTGTGGCGATTCATCTTCTACGGACATGCTTGTTTCTCTTTGACTCTCTGCGTCATCACTATCATTTTCGAAGGTCGCTATTAAACAGCCAGAAACGAGCAAACACTGGATTGCGATATAAGTAATGTCGCACTTTTGTAGTCATCGTTATGCCCATACTTATCGCGTTCACTTGTTGGATGAGCAAAATTGGCCTACTTAGCAGTTCACACGTCGCATTTCAATAACATCCGACATTCCCAGTGATCTTGTTGCTTTTTGAAGGCCAAACGGGACTGTTAGATAGAGTAGAGAGAGTTGTTTTAGAAATAACTTTGAACATATTGGTTGAACTGACAAGAGAACATTTAAAGGTCGAGCTAGGTTGATTAATATACTATATGGAGACCAGGGTTGTGCGGAAGTAATCCGGAAGTCGGAACCGGAAGAAACGGCTCGAGGCAGGTTCGAACCCCCCTGAGACCAAGCATTTTTATCGTCGGTTTAAGACAGCCATTTTATTAACATAGTTTTTCTTTTGACATAAAAGACAGAAGAAAAACTTTGCGACTAGTGTCAAATGAAAATGACTGAAGATAAAAATGTCAGTCCTCAGGGTGGATTCGAACCCGCCTCGGGCCGTTTCTTCCGGTTCCGGACACACGCATTATTCCGCACAACCCTGATGGAGACGATAGATGGGCAGCCGTGTCAATCTATCCGGGTCACGAATAGGTTGGATGGACGGATCGGTTGAACTGCCGATCTGGCCACTTGAAACTTTGAAAATATCGGTCGTACTGGCATTGCTGGAAACATTTAAAGGTTGGACTACATTCGGTCAAAGTCGATGAAAGATAGGGTATGCAGACGATAGTAGGCACAGTAATGCACTAATCCCTATGGATGTCGATAAAAGACAGGCGATGCAGCAGACAGACAGCACAGTAACCAGTATGGATGTAGCGCTAAACACTGTGCATTTAGAGAAGGTTTATAGAGGGACAATGTGCGGTATTAGCATTGAGAAGTCGATTCTGTGGAAAAAAAAACGGGTAAAAACTATCACTTATTTTTAGTGAGTCAGGTTGCCCGTACACATTTGAAATGATCCCTTGATTCCTGTTCTGTTCTAGCGACTCTTCTAGACTTCTAACTCGACATAACATCTGTTAGATACAAATCTAGAATCTCAGATCAAAATATCCGTCGTTCAGCGCTTGCTCCAATCTAATTTAGTGTGGATTTCTAGGTAAACGGATCCAATTTCATCTATTTTTACGCTCTTTTCTGATCTTTCGCCGAGCGCTCTCCCTCCCTGCGTCACTCAATTAATTAAGCATAAATCGAGCATTGAATTATGACTCGAACCCGCACCACACACCAACGCCACCCCACCTGCCGACACCTGTTTTGTGCCACTCTGACGCAAATCCAAAAGTGCGCAACGAAGCAAAAGAGAGATATCGTATCCTTCGGTGCACTCCCTAAACAGAGAAGATTGAAATGCGGCGACATAGTATTCATTTCATCGCATATGCATTAAAATCGTTCGAAAGCGGCCGCGAATCCTACGCTTCTAAGGACGCTCCTAATGGAAAAGAGCTGATCTTTGCATGCGCCAACGGAGGGAAAGTCCATCGCGGAGACGCGTAATGGGACGCGTCCGAGGGTCCCGGAGGGATTCGAGGAGTTTGATCGTTCGGGTGGAATGCGGAGACGAGAGGACAACTCTTTCTTCGAGGTGATTAAAAAGTTCAAAGAAAAAAGGAAGGGAAAATTTGGAAAAAAGGAGTATACATGGAGAGACTTACAGGGGCAAGAGGGCCATAAGGGCTAAAGAAGGATGAAAGCCCATAGCACCATCCTCTCAAGTGTAGGATATTCCAAGGGTTTTGGAAAATTTGAATCATTTTGAATCATATCGTCTATCTCTCTGGTCCACTGCATGTTGCTCGACGAGATCTGCCGAGGCAGCAATAGTCAGCGGTCTATAAAAGCGGTATTCTTTTTTTCTCTTCTCTATGTCCGGTTTTTCGTGAAGTCGAAACCCACAACCCTTGTAAAGTTCGTACTTCCATATCCATTGTTGGCAGCATCAAAAAGTGGTTTCGTTCCCACCAGGTCACATGTTCGCACCTGACTTTCCCGCCACGTTCGATTTATCGCCTTCTACGCAATCGGCGTTTCCTTTCGGACATATTCTGGATTGGTCGTGACTCATTCCTTTCGGGGGCCTTTCCGGCAAACCACAATCTATAGACCCTTTAGACTATTCCGTGACTCATGGCGGACATCCTCTTCCCAAAAAATACATCGAAATTATCGCCTTCTACGCATTTCAGACAGCTTCTAGAACTGTCATGACTCATTCAGAAGGGCCTATCCGGCCATCGCTATTTACAGACCCTTTACTGACTCATGACGGACATCCTTTCCCAAGAAAGACATCAAAAGCCCCGACCTCTTCTAACTCCACTACCGTACTCCATCCCAAATTGAATTGCTGCGTTCGATGCCAAGGACCTTCTTCTAATGGAATCCTCCAATTTCCCGAATCTCTGTTTTGTGGAACGCACTTCTAATCAGGGGGCCTGCACAAACAGACTAATTAACCTTGGCGCCGCCAGACCTCCACCGTAGCGGGCCGCCACTCAACGCCCCGAAAACAACGCTCTCTCCGAAGAGATTCGATTTCGGAAGTGCACTTCTGAGGCTTGTGACGCAGACAACTCCTTAATAGCCGAGGCGAAGGCGTCTTTGAACTCTCCGGAAAGAGTGACTTTCGAATTGAGTCACTCAAATTATAAAAAATTCATTTGTTGTGCTGGATATTTTTAGGGCAAATTGAAATGTAAATGTCCGTCGCTGACGTAGAATACGACAATTAAAAGAATTAATTGGGGTGCAAGCGTTCGCACTCGTGATCCGGTGAGAATTACACAGAGATGCACTTTGATTTCAGCCTGAACGGAGGCACTTTTTGGAGGGTCAAAGGAGGGGGCAAAAATACGGGTTATACAAGTGGCTACAAGATGACATTTTGGCATCAAAATTGGCTGTCAATGTGGACGATCAAACGGCGTTTCTCGCTTATTGTAGCCTAAAGTGATAAGTGAGTTATCCCAGTCACCGACTACATCATCGAGACCCACTTTTGCACTAAAATCTCATTTGTTTTCAGTCACTATTTCAAGCAGTGTACTCGCTTTTGGTCTCTTAACTCGGCTTATCTTTGGACGCTGTGTTATTCGATTTGCCAACTCCACAACTCAATTCTTTTTGTAGCTCTAATCGGATTGGTGAAACCCGGTTTCGGACTGAAATCGAATTTTCGTGATTTGAGCTTAGAAACTTTCAGGGTGAACCATGTGACATGTTCTGGGTAGCTACGAGGAAACGTATACGCCATCAACAGGTTGGAGACATAGGTCTTTAAGTCGGAGCCTTCAAACTTCGGAATCAGACCCTCAGTGGAACAAGTGAACAATATTTTTGTACCAAATACTCAGTTTTTTACAATGACACAATGAGTGATAAGGCTAGGTTCTTCTAGTAGATGTCTTTCGAATGCGTCTACTAGACGAAAAAAAGTGAAAACTGGATTCGTGCAAACGAAGTGCACTGTTCCTTCAAAACATCAGGCACATTATTCGCTGAGAAAATAAATCGTAAAAATAAGAAAAGAAATGAAAATTCACACCCCTATGGCTTTAGTTCATCTTCTAAGAAAAAAAGCGCATGTGAAGTTATTTCGCAGGATTAATGCACAACCTACATCCAAATCTTTCTTTCTAACCTATGAGGAGTACCATACGCATCAGCTAAAGCGAATAAAACAAACAGCTACAGAAATTGGAAGCGAAGATAGGGGCGTTCGGGTCATCCACGTCATGTCTTAACCTTTTGGATTTGGAGACGTTTTGAGTTCATTCATTTGTGTCCCCTGCCATCGGTCGGGTCGTTCGTTCAATCTTTCAGAAATGGGTTGAGTGAGCGGTTGTTCTCGACCGTCGTTGTTGGCGCAATCATTGCCCCGGCTCCCAGAAGGCCTGGAACACCAGGGAGCCGTAGTTCCAACGTCTCGCCAAGAATACAGTCACCAAGAAGGACCACCCGCGATGCCAGGAGAAGCCGAAGTCCACGCAAGCTGTTCTGATGATGTTGTCACCGTGTACCGGACCTGTTCCGTTCACTGTGCTTCCCGCACCACCAGAGAAACCACCGCGTACTCTGATCTCGTGCCCTGTGCCGAAGGCCGCCGACTACGGAGTAATTCTGTGCTTCTAAAGGCTCATAAGACGACGTTGATTCAAGAAGGGAAACGCCAAACAAGCTGCGCCAACGCTCCAGCCAACGCATGTGATATTCCATCTCTGCCTACAAACTACCGTCCATCTTTTGTAGTCTCCGCTTACATCAGCGACGGAAACCTCCATCTCTGCACTTCCTTCTAAAATTGCATTTTGTTGTTTACAGCGCCGATCCTTTTTAGACGGACACTCAACAATTCGTACTTCTCGTGTCCTCCGCTCGCAAATTGAACGCACAAAGACGCAAAATACACTTAGAAATTGTTTTGATGGAACCACGTACTACGTCTACCCTAACTTCGTCATCAAACCGACCTGAACTTCTTGTAGAGGGTCCTCTGCAGGAGACTTGTCAATCTGAAATAAAATGGCAATTCGAATCGAGCTCAAAACAAGAGGATTCCACGAAAATGGCGCGCAAATCGCGGGACGAAACGAAAATAGCAGCTTGGAAGAATAAAGATTAGTTGGACGGCTGGAGACATCAGAAGGAGGAGAAGGACATCTCGAGGTGTTTTTCCAAAATAACGCTCCCGGAGGGAGTTGAAAGACGAACTTGTGTAAACACTTGTAACTCGATAAGACGGTGAACGGTGTGCTGATCAATGGTGCTTTCGAAGGGGTCGAAGAACTAGACCCAAAAGTTGGAGTTGCCTTAGAGGTTCTACGATAGGATTAGAAGCTATTCGATAGTGAGACTGAGAAGACTGAGACCTATGGGACAGAACCTTTGATCCATCCGTCTTATGGCGATCATTTTGAATCCAGAAAAGCACTGGTCCGTATCACAAAGGAAGTGGTTAGGCTTTTATTTCAGCCCACGTGGTACATAAAAGCTCAAGGAAGACCTTCATCTCATGTTGGAAAGCTCGCACAACTTAGAGCTATATCGTCAGTGCCCCTCTTGTTCATTTTTGTAGCTATTAAGTTAGCATTTTGCGTATGTTCGTTATTTACGAATATCAATCCGAAAACAGAGCCTACAAAACAGAGTATTTTTAGTCGAAAATGACATCTCGAACTGGATGATGTGTTTCCGCGATTGTGCCTTTCTCGTAAACACCCAATTAGAGGGAGCCAATTAACAGAGCTATTTCGGAATGGAGGGCAAAAAGTGGCGTTTGTCATGGCTGCACTCGTGTGAATGGTAAACACTTTAAGTTGTATTTTTACTCACTGGACCGTTCCGGGAAGGCGGTTTGTTTTTGGGAAAGGACAGAGTCAATTACCGAGAGGAGGTAGGTGGTCGCAGGAGTGCACCGATGACTGACTAATAACGTAGCTGCGTGCTTTGTGAAGAATGCTTGAAGAAGTGAGCGAAATTTTTTGAATGAAAAGGCGCAAAAACATTTCCCGGAAGTTTTTGCGGTGTTTGTGCAATTTGAGAATTAACCGAAAACATAAATTATTCGGCGTTTTTCCGATTAAGAAAGATGGGAATAATAATGCGTTGCGTCACGAAAGGCGGGGGAAGGGGCAAAAAGGGGTAAATGTTTCTGCAGATTTTGGGAGATTAAGAAGCAAGTGGACTGGGATTGTCCTCAAGAGGTAGGAGGGTTGATTTTGGGTACGGTAATGGCACTGCTGAGAGAAAATATCCGTTTCAGCAAGAAGGAATCAACAAGCGCCGGTGCTCCCACTGCTCCCACCGCGATGTCCCTGCTTGGCAGATATCCTTCCCTTTTGGCATCTGTCTGGTAGGCAGATGTTGTTTCCAATGACTGTCTGATGAATGTCTCAAGCCCCCCTCTTTGTCTGTCAGACAAATGCTGCAAACGATTATTTCCGAACGAGGACGGCAATCATTGTGCCAAGTGAGCCTGTCTGAAATTGGTCGGTTTCTAATTTTCTTCCACCGCTTCACACTGGTTCATACTTCACAAACGTGAATGTCATCGTTTAGAACATTTGTCTACCAGACCGACGCCGAAAGGTGTACTCAGATCAGCAAAAGAAACATCTTCCGCTCAAGCTCTATCATTCTTCTAAAATCGTTTTGCATTTCCTTTTACTCGAAACCGGTTAATCTAATTTTAGATCTAACCTAATTTGCAGATGCAAGCGGCTCCCTATGTTCCGCGCAAATTACACTCAAATTCCCAGAATTGCCCACACGCATCCCCTCAAAACACAAATTTAGAACGTTCCAATTTCGTCCAGAATTAGCGAAGCGCGCGACGGCAAGAAATCGTAATTCTCGATGTCCGCCATCGAGGGAATCCCTCGGGAGGCCGTGAAGTGAAATCCCGCAAAGTTGAGACTCCAATTGACGATTCGATGTTCGTCACGCGATGCCGCAGCGACAATGTTGCGAAAACGAGCGCGCCGGCGACGGGAAAACAAGCTTAAAATAAAGCAAAACAGAAGTGGAATTTGGGACAGAGCGCGGGAGGAAGTGGAGGGCCGAGCCGAGCCGAGCCGAGGCCGAAACGGAAAGGGGGAGTTCCGGGCGCTGCGGGTACGAGAATGCGAAAATGATGGATTGTTAAGATTGTTGGGAAACAAGACGGAACAAGAGACATTTGCATAGTAAGTTAAAACGTTGGAAAGAAAGAATGTATGCATGTGGGGGGGGGAGAGTTCAAGGAAGTGATCTACCTTGTTTTAGCTTACTATGCAGAAGGTAATTCCCTCGTTTGCATTACAAAAGCATCGAGATTTGCCAGTGCGGTTTGGATAATATGACCTGCGAGAATCTGACAAACAAAAAATTCAATTGTAGTCCAATCGACAAGCCTTGAACCCGAACTAACCTCCCAAAATGTGTACCACTCTGTGCGTACTTTACAGCTTATTACTGAACATCGAGGAAGTGGTAACCAACAAAACAGCCCACTTCATAATTTCTACCCATAATTTTCTCCTAATAACCTTTGTGGCCTTGTCCGAAGCTTTTCGTATTGCGTACTTTTCGCGCGAAATGTTTTCAGACTCTGACTGGATTGCCCTACTCCTACTTCTACGTCATGCCCATTAATAATGCTTTATTAGCATTTGCATAAATGTCCAATAAGCAAACATTTTAGCGCACAAACATGCCTATAAATGTCAGGTAGGTTGTAGTTTTCGCGACGACCATGCAGGTTCAATTTAAACTCAAAGATCGCTTGTTAATCTGAAAGATTCCTGAATGAAATACTCCAATTCATGTCTAGCCTGTCTACGTCGTTTGCGTCAGAATGCTACAATTTCTGCAAGAGCGACGGCAAATGCAGATTTTGGATTTGAGGCCAAGGGAACTCCTGAATGGGTTGGTACAAAACATGGACCTGGATGAGTGGTAGAAAGCATGGATGGACAGGAAAACAGGGTGATCGCGGCGGGATCAATTTCATGAAAAATGAAAAAATGAAAAGCAAGGCTGTCCATCCTCCAGAATCACGGAAACACTCCAAAACTGCCTAAAGGTCCCACATGGATGGACTATTTTATCACGTTTTCTTTAGCTTTCTTACTATAGGACTTAATTCAATTTGAGGGCGAACTAAAAACAGAGAAAAAAGTGAGCTTTCCTTGACCCAATTACAAGTACAGCCTAACCAGGTTTCGGAATGTGAACCGGAAGTCCAGAGATTAGATATATCAATGCACTTTCTTTTTTAATTTGGCCAATTATGAAGCGAAACAAAACCGACATTTCCTTTTCTTTTGGCACAATTCCTAGATGTGTTTATAAACCTTTGCGTCAGACCTAAAATAGACATTCCTAGAGCTCCATTTCAAACATCCCGGCCTCTCCCTAATCCCAGCATTTCGTCTCGCCCTCGCCTCCCTAATCTGCTCCACTGGTAATGGTGAAAACAAAGCTTTGCGATCGTTTAAAAAAAAGAAAAGGCAAAGGAGAGAATTGGGGGGTGGTGTTGTGGAATGAAGCTAAAGACGGTGGTCCTCGAAGAAGGTTAATATGTAATGAAAACGGAAGCTGTTTGGCCGACTCGAGGAGAATGCGAAAGAGGACACGCCAGAGGCTAAAGAACAACGACGAGTTTTAGCGAAAACAAGCATCTTGAAGGGACGAAGGTGACAATAGCAATATGAGTGAAATACATGATCTTGTAGGGGTGTATCACGGGAACATGAAGATTAATGGGTACGATTTTCAAGAAATTGTGAGACGACAATGCACTGTGAAAGGCAAAGCGCCAACCGACCCATGAACCGTCAACCGGGTCACGGATCGGAACTGTTCGCGCCCATCTCAAATGATCAACAGGCCAAGAAGCTCTTTTGGAGCTTAGTGAGCAGAAGCTGAACCACAGTCAACCGGCTCACGGATCGACTGAACTAGCCGATCCGATCCGTCTCTGGTCACCTAACCCTATAAGCACCCTACGAAAGATACTAGGTGTGGCACAATTGCCGGGACAGTGATTTTGAACCACATTTTTTTGAATTTTGAATCAAATCACTGTGCCGGCAATTGTGCCACACCTAGTATTTTTCGTAGGGTGCTTAGGGTCAGGTATGTGTGTAACGCCTTTTTGGGGTTGAAGTTCCTGCCTAACCAAGATGTTGTTCATCTTCCATTCACTAAGCTCATCTCAAAGAGCCATCATTGACCAGAGACGGATCGGATCGGCTAGTTCAGTCGATCCGTGAGCCGGTTGACTTGGGGTTGAAGTACCTGCCTAACCAAGGACTACCTGTGCGACAATCGCTCGATTTGAGGTGAACACTTTGGATAGATCCCTTGTCAGTGAATGGGAGCTTAACCGATTTTGTTAGCTCAATTCTTTAACTTTATGCGCCTCTTATCATTGTGAAGCGGCTTGTCGAAATGGGGAACGGTCGATCTTCTTGTGGAATAATGGAAAGGCTGCTATGCTCTGTGTTCTTTCAATTCTGATGATCCTTAGCCTACTGTGGTCATTATCCTGTTTTACAAACATCCATTCATTAGGGTTAGGAAAAACATGTTAAGACGTGACGCACATGTTTCCACCTGAAACAATCCATGAATGCTAATTAATGTAAGAATTCCAGGAATCTCACGCATCTGTGTACATGATCACACCCGATGAACATTCTTGAATTGACTCGACTGGACCACAAACTGAAGATCAAAGGTTTTACGTAATGTATCCGATGTTAGTGTTAAATTTTAATGTCAAAGCTCACGATACGGTAAAGTGGAGGGTCCACAGGAAGCACGTTTCTGTTCGGATGATTGAAACGTGTTTTGCACATCTGAAACAAAAACATAAACTATCTACTACGCAAACACCGTCAATAACAAATTACGTCCACGAAACTACGCGAGACAATAACAAACACAGTAATTACCACGCAGTTTCCGAAACGGAAACAAATCGGCGGCAAACGGAAATCTCGGTGGCATTTAGGGGGAACGTCTGATTGCAGGAAGTCGGTGAGAATTTCTGTTGTGGACAGAAACGTTGCATGACTCAGGAAAGATGGTAGGCGCGGGGAAAGCATAAACATTTCCTCCTTTGAACGACGTTGCGATACTATGATAGCAGGAACCTTCGGAACATGCAGGTTGTCCCACGAAAGCAACTTTAGACAGAAGTCTTGCATACGTCGAGAAAGCCATCCAGAGATTGAAATACATCGGTCGGTTCCTTTCCTTTTCCGACTGGTCTCCCGCTTCGATGCTCTCGAAAATGGCTTCCTAGATTTCTGTCTAGATCTCCATTTCCTGGTCAATCCTGTAATAATATCTTTTTCAACATTCTGTAGGTCTCACTTTCACACGATATTAAAGTATGTGATTGGTGGAACCATGCAGAAGACGTCTACAATTGGAGACTGTCTCGAAAACGTACGATTTCTTTGAGGAAATGCTCGAATCACCTGTTTTAGGCGGCCTGAAACAGTATGCTAGACGTCTGTAATGAGCCTGGAGACCATATTTTTTATTGGAACACTTTGAAGTGGTCTCCTCTGTCCTCAAACGTTGTGTTCAAAAGCATTTCAAACCATTCCTTGTGAATATACGATCATTAGACCGCCATCCAGAATCTGTCATCCATGCACCAATCCCAGAATACCCGTCTATTGCTACCTTCCGAACACGATGTCTAATCGGCGCGTAAACAACGCCTACCTGCGGACTGAGTTCAAACGCTCGAAGATCGGGGCGAACACGTTATTTTGGCCCATTTTTAGCCCACCGCGGTGACAAAAGACGTCACCGCTTGTTTGCAGCGGCAATTGGGTTTCGAAGAGGAGAAGTTGAGTGCTGACGTAGGAGACATCTTTGTTCGGAGAAAATTCGATTTGCGGGAAGCGAGACTTAAGTGGGTGCGTGACGGGTTTGATAAGTGGATGAGTGAGTGGAGTTCGGTGAGATGGAAGAGGATCAAGAATTGGCGAAAACGAAGACGATAGAAGGCCACACAGCGAAAGACGGATTTCTACATTTGTCATATAGTACAGGTCACTGAGATACCCATAATTTAAGGCGTCCTTTGAGAGAAGATGATAATCCACAATGAAAACGCCGTGAAAGGACATTCCCTCGCGGTAACACAAGCGATCATGAGCGCATTTCCCCCATCAGACGACAATACCGTAGTTACAAACTACGCCAGATGTTGCCACTGTCTAACGGACGTGAACATACAATAACAAGTACAAGAACAGTGTAGTTCTGGGAAACAAGGTGTTATGGTAAAGTGCAAAGCTATGAAGGAGATAGTGTAGTTCTGAGCGTTGATTGGCGAAAATTTCAGAGAAACGAGCAGATATCAACGGTCAAGAAATGTCCAATTTGAACGTTTCTCTGTATAATTAAAAGTGCGTTTTTCTACTCAAAACAAGGAGATAGAGTCGTACTTTGTACATGACAAACTTGTCCGCGTTCTTAGAACCAAGGTGATTTCATAAAACGCAGGTGGTTTCAAGATAATGGGTTGTAGGTGGCAAACAAAAGCGAACTTTGTGGCAATGTCGTTTGTCGTGGGGACAAATAAAAACTCGGTTATGGGACAACGCCGTGTAGGTGAACTTAACACAAACCACGGAACCAATTAGGATAGAGAAGATGTTGGCTTTTAGAGAAGTTGCTCCTCCGAAAGGACAGCAGTAAGGAGACTAAAGGCAAGAAAAAGAAAGGCGTAAAGATCTTTGCACATTTTCGAATCTTCTTTTATGGTAAGAAATCGATTTGTCGCTTAGAGTCGAGACCGGACAATCGCACGTAATCATTCAGTTCTTTCAAAAATGCTCCATTTTAATCTACACCGTCAAACCATACTAACTCACACCCAGCACGTCGTAACAGTTGAAGGAAAATCGCACATACATAATCATCCAATTCTTACAAAGTTATCTTTCAAAAGCGCTCCATCTTGGCAGCGTCAAACCAAACTAACTAACACCTAACCTATCTTATCAATTGACGCTTCTCTCAAGGATTCGCAGCGAGTTATGAGCTGAAATTTGGAACATTACCCACCTTGTAAGGGGTACAGAGAGCTTTTTTTTTATGTCTGTGACGATCGGTCGGATCGTCCGTTCGATCTCTCAGAAATGAGTTGAGTGAGCGGTCGTTCTCGACCGGCGTTGGTAACGCCATGACCGCCCCGGCTCCCAGAAGGCCTGGAACACCAGGATGCCGTAGTTCCAACGTCTTGCTAAGAACAAGGTAATCTCAAGCCTAACCTGCTATGATACCTGTTTCAAAGCGTTCACGTCTCGTCCACTACAGATCGCATCTAAAAATCTATCGCGTCTTGCCCTCTCCACCCATGGAAGCAGCCGAAGCTCCGTCGCTGTTGCCCGCAGCGAGCGCCCCGACTCCCAGAAGGTATCAAACACTGCCACCGTCTCAACGAGAAAGCCGTAATCTCAAGCTGAACCCGGCGTTTTGTTCGGGAACAAATCGATCGGCACGGGTTGTTTTTTAGGATTCAGCTCGAATTATCTTCTTCTACCTTTGCTCTTTTTAGTCGTGGAAGATGGTACTGATCAGATAATTGTTTCACAGGTCGTCGGTCGACTGTTAGACTAATTTAAAAGACCAAAACGTTGAGCACGAATTTCCACGGCTGGGCGAAGATATTGAGGCTCCCTAGGTGATTATGATGCGCGGATTTACAGCGCAAATCCACATCAATATGAAAGGCAATATCAGAGCAAAAATGAAACAGAACACCGCGACAACAACAAGGCAGTAAACGCAAGTAGTGTCAGTCAACGGACTGTTTACTGGCGGCACCGTCCACTCACAGTGTAAAGCTACAGATGGCCATCGGGAAATGACCGCTGCCGTCGGCCGCGAAGACGATGTAAACAATGGATTGAGGAAGCGGAACGAAGACAATATAAATGACAAACGATAAAAAGTTTAGAGAGTAATTAAAATTAGCGAGAAGAGCCGAACCTGGCACAGGAAGTGGCACTTTTATTGGCTGACGTCAAACGCTTTTTAGGAGCACTTATTGGATGGGTAATTACTTTGAAAAGGAGAGAAAAATGAACTTATAAAACATAGAAGAGCCTCTTGGAGAAAAGGAAAGGCTACGCAGTTTTGCTTGCTTGGGTGTTAGTAGCCTCATGGCGCACCGTTCCTATCACGCATCCGTCTCAGCGAACAAACGTTAATCCTCCCTATTCAGTGTTCCAACAAAGAGTCCTGACGCAAAATGCGTTCAAGAAATGACTAAAACGCAAGACAGTAAACAACAGTGCAGGAAATGACTAAATCTCCGATGCGGCTTCCGTTCCGAAGCCAAACACGTAAGTCCAGATAAATAGGAGCCTCTGGGTTGAGTTGCGAAGTGCAGCAATATGTGCCTTTTGAGAGATTATCGCATTTGGATTCGAATGGATAGTTGGACTGAAGCTCTGAAGTGTAGGAAGAGTGTGTAAGAGCATTTGCTCTATCCTCGAACTGAATGCACACTTGACAAGGTCGACTATTCCTGTTTGCTTATGCCGATGCCGCATGTGGCTATCATAAGCATGAGCCAAACACAGGATGGTAAGAGACAAAAGTATGCTCAAAGCTCTAGGCAGGAGGTTAAGCCTATGCCATAAAACCCAAACCAAAATTGGCATGGCACCCCGCTAAAGCCATGAAAAAATGAGGTTTTTTATTCCTCCTTTTTCAGAACAAAACGAATGCCTCATGCTGGAATCGAACCAGCGACCTTCTGTTTACTAGACAGACGCTCTGCCCCTGAGCCAATGAGGCTTGAGCAGGACAGCTGGCGATTGACTTATCACTTGCAAGACAGACGCTTCCACATATTTTCAGATTCTCAGCATTCTACACTGAAAACAAAAGTTTTGCGTCTCAAACAGAAAATTCTACACTCTTAAGCTCCATCTTTAAGATGAAAAAGAAATGCCACGAGCCGGGATCGAACCGGCGACCTTTAGATCTTCAGTCTAACGCTCTCCCAACTGAGCTATCATGGCAGACAAAGACAGGATCTGTGATCTTGCCTATTTGTTCGTACAGTTTGTTTTCGACTAGCTTCTCAGAACTCACTCTAATCTCGAGAACTGTCCTCGTAGTGATATGAGTCATTAATCCTAGAGATAAACAGCAGCTTACATTGGCTTTCATGACGGTGATTACTTTGTTAATTAGCTATTTGCCTAAATATAGGCGAAACTAGAGAGATCGAGACCCTTAGTCACAAACAAATAGGGCATATTCCCGTGAGCGTCGCTTATGAGAAATCTCTTAATTTCCACTCTACGGGGTCTCCAGGCACAACACTACATACAGGGGCCAGTCGCTGCGTGCTTTTTAAAGACACGGCCCGCCGATATTAAATTAGCCTCGTGCGCACATCTTGGAATGCGGTTCTTACGCATGACTGCAACAATTCCAGCGCGTGGAGTAGGCTTCGCATA
Organism: Steinernema hermaphroditum; assembly: GCA_030435675.1. Taxonomy (NCBI): domain Eukaryota; kingdom Metazoa; phylum Nematoda; class Chromadorea; order Rhabditida; family Steinernematidae; genus Steinernema; species Steinernema hermaphroditum. Next base: position 321,960 of record CM059623.1, read on the forward strand.
AAGCTGACTTAATTAGCGCGGCATTGGGTTCGCGCAAACTTCCGTGTTGTCAGAAAAATGCAATTATGGACGTGGAGAAGAGGATTAGAGGGATGCAAATGGCAACAAATATTGGTTTCTATGAATAATTGTCCGAGAGAGAGAAAGCAAAGCCTGCGGGGATTGGAAGGAAAGCGATTCCTGACGATGCTAGCCGCACTTAGATCCTACAAAAGAGTGCTCGTAGGCCTCGTAGAACGCCAGAAGCCCATTGGAGATGTGCATAGTACGAAGAAGCGCGCTAAAAAGGTCAGACTAATGCCATTGGTCTAGACCCTATGGGAAGAACTACGTGACCAGAAGGCAAAGGTCAAGAATCCAAACGACGTGCTAAAGGACATGGCCACATAACTTATGAAGGATTGCTGGTCTCTGACAACTGTATTCATGGATACGGTATGTTCAGCAATGGAGAAAATTTTCAGATCTGTAAACAGATCAAAGAACCTGTGTTGTTCTCGTCCATTACTATTGGTTCGCCTAATCGAGTCAATTCAAAATCGGCACTCTTCGGATTGGTAGTTCGCCAAATTGCACACTTGTTCACAAGCGCGAAAGTATGGGACGAACGTGTATCCAAAAAACGGAACCAAAATAGGTCAGAGGAGACCTCACATCGCTGAAATCACAGATTACGTGTGTTTTCGCAGTACGGCCCGTCCCAAAAATAAACCACCGGTCCACATCTGCAACACATCTGTGCGCAGTCTCCTCTCACTCGACCGATTGGAAGATAAGCAGAAGTTCGCGTCTTATTCGTAGCTTTTTATGAAGGGGATTATCTTTCCAAGATAAGCATCAAATCAGTCGTTGAAAAAGAAGGATAGAGGAGCTTATGGAAAGAGAAGGCAACACAAAGTTGAATAGTGGTACCTCCATCAGGTCGTTTTTAAATGCCGGTTTATGAAGAGTCCCTTTTGGTATCATTTGGGGCTAAAAACTTTAGAAGCTTCCCCAGCTTTTTGATGAGAATCCAGCTCGCTTCAATACTTTTCTCTGAGAAAAGCGTCCCACCGCTTGAAATTGAACAAAATTTTGCCCGGTCGAGCAAACAGAGTGAAGCAGAACGCATGTTTTTTGCAGATTTTGGATTGAGTCCCGAAGAGTTCGGGTCCGGACCAGAGATGAACACGAACGGATCGGATCGACTAGCCGTTCAACCGATCTGTGAGCTGTCAACCGGTTGAGAATGCGGGTGGAAATTCCCGAAGCTCGCTAGACAGTACATCTTCTGGAATAGTCTTCAACTATGTGATTTGAATAAAGAAGAACAACAGCCGATAGAGAAGCAGTAAAAACGAATCAATCATGCAGTGCGCTACCCAATAATGCGAGACATAGTCAGTCAACCAAACTACTCACACTTTTTCGACGAGACCGCTTACTACTCCGACAAAAGGAAGTCACGCAAAGATGACAGATGAAAAATGGCGACGCGGAAGCACATGACAGCTAAAGACGGGCATCTTGCATTAGATGAGTGAGCGCTCGGGGACCACTCGTGGTGTGTTTCAAAGTGGCACTTGATGTTTGCCTTTCGGATGCGGCTGGATTGGATTCGGCCGAATTTGGAGCGCTCGTCAAGAATGCAATTAAGAGGCGGCCATTAAGTGGACTCTTAAGTGAGTTGCACTTCAGGGAATATCTATTCTGGGCGCCAAAAACTTCCTATAAGCACAAATCCCAAACGGTCTTTCAAGGCCGGCTAATCCTTAGACCTTGGACCCAAAAAGCCAAAACAAAGGCTGAAAAAGACGGAAATGGACGATCCCAAATCGGGGCGCGTTTGACGTCAATCGCAGCTTCCCCGTTTGCATTGCAGCAGCCTTCTCGATTTCCTTCTGGAGGGCGCCGAAAGACGTAAACACATTTTTCGAAATGCAAAAAGGGATATTAATAGTGGTTCTGCACGACGTGGTGACATCATATGCACACCGAAGACCCGAGACATTTAATATGCATGCTAATGGCCGCCTCTAATTTTGGACCTGGAGAATGATGGATGCAAGAAGGTCGAAAAAGGCGAAGATCACTAATCACGAAAGTACAGATACCGTAACCATCACGAGCACAAAATTTCTGGACATGCCCATTGCCTAATTGCGTAATCCAACACCCACAGTTGCGTCACCGGAACCGAATTCGATCCGCACGACCAAAAAAAGGCCAGATCCAATTTTTGAGAGTGCGCAAACGTGAAAAATGCGATAATGCGAAGGGTGAGTAAACACAAATATGATGACTGAGTTGGCGATTAATAGATGGGCAATATGAGAAATGACCGTCGCGGGACCACCCGGTAAACAACGTTACACATAAGGGGATGTGTAAAGTGGACAGCAGGTGATGAGGACGGCAGAGATGATGACCGGCGGCGTTCGACAAAGGGCGATTAGTCGACGGAAATGAGGGAATTTAAAGATAATGAGTTGATTTGATGGAACGGCGATTGGACTGGATGTCATACGGAAAGCAACATGTGAAGACTACGGTGCTTAGTGAACTGTAATGTAAAAACAATTATTTGAAGAGTGAATGAGAAGTACAAAAATGAATGCCTCATGCTGGAATCGAACCAGCGACCTTCTGTTTACTAGACAGACGCTCTGCCCCTGAGCCAATGAGGCTGTGCAAACATTGATCAACCAATGCACTAAAGTGCAAATCGCTGCCCTATCTAACATCTTTTTTGACTTCTTATCATTCTTACCCATTCCATTGGTTTTTCCAACTAGTCACGTATTCTCCACCCTCACTCACACGAAATCCATCACATCGCCTCGTTTATCCAAATACGTTCTTCTATCTCATCGAGCACGAACTCCGTTCCATGACCTTTCAGGCAAACCGCCCTCATCCCCCCGGGGACGTTGAGCTGAATTTGACACGAAAACACACAGAGCAGGAGATTAGGAAATGAGTAAGAAGTGACGTAGAGGAAGTCCATTAGAGAAGATGAACCCCAGGAGGAGATTATGAGAAAAGTGCTCGCAAGCTGATTTCTTAGAGCACCGACTATAGCATCAAACACCTAAGGTCTAACCTTATAACGGATAATAACGGATCATTTGCCGGCATTTGCTCCTAAGACGCGCTCATGACATTTTCGGCAAATTTTTAATGGATAGCTTTCTTGGGGACTTTTCGACTTTTTGCAATCTAAACAAACTAAACGAGCATTTCAAAAATGATACTTTCAAAAGGGAAAAACAGAAAAAATAATCGCTCCCGGGTGGGCTTGAACCACCAACCTTTCGGTTAACAGCCGAACGCGCTAACCGATTGCGCCACGGAAGCACGCCATCGCAACTTGCACCTATCACTTAAGACCTAGATCACCTACTTCAAACGGGACTTATATATCGGCAAGCCACGAGCGTCGAGCACCCAGAACGTGCAGAATTTGACGCCATGGCAATTAGATTAAGAAGCTTTCGAAGGAACGGCGCGTAAATAGGAAAAGGTTCGGCGGGCGGACCCGCTGCCTTAATTAAAGTGAGCTAAACTCGGCGGAAAACACGTCACTCTTTCGAGTCAATTCCAACTCAGCGAGTCGACGACCCGAAAGAGAGCATCGAAAAAGCCGAGCCCGTCCACATGGATGCACTGATGACGTCAAAGACATGCAAAACTGGGAAGTAGCTTCTCCAAGACGACAAATCGCTTATTTCGACACACGCCGGGTCCGAAGGGGACACATATTTATTTATAGAAGATTTAAATTTTATCTCAAAGATCCGAAAATCTGCAGTTTAAACTGTTTATTTGTGATTTACAGAGGCGCTCTGATAAAGGAAGGGGATATATAGGAGATTTGCATTTGCTTTAAGCTTTAACATTTCGAATCGTAGCTATCTTAACCGTCCACCTACTTGTAATTACTATCCTAAATGCATGCTCCTAATTGTTGAGGAAACCGCAAAATTTCGATTCTACCCCTATGCCGCTTTCAATAAGTAAAACGATGCCACGAGCCGGGATCGAACCGGCGACCTTTAGATCTTCAGTCTAACGCTCTCCCAACTGAGCTATCATGGCGTTGTGATGTAGGCGCCGCTGGAAGTACTCCAGCCACTCCCGCCTTATCATCGAAGTTGGTTCCGCCATCCCAGTAATTTCGAAACGATCTGACGCAAACAAGACGATTTCACCATCACCGCCGCTTCTTGCGCAATCGTCACCGTGATAAAACAGGTGTTGCCACCACTTCCCGATCTTTCAGCTCTCGCAGATTCTCTCCTCCACCTCTTCTGGTCACCTTCTCTTCAGAAATCGTCGCTTCCTCGAAGATAGGATCAACCATTACCAGTAAGTTACTTAGCCAGGTTCCCACCACGACACACCTGAAGCTGTTAGGGTAGATGACTGTGGTATCCCGCGTCACTTTTTCAAAATTTCCGAATTTTGGTGTGATTTTTTGCTTTGATTTCACCCCAGGCTCTCAAATTTTGGAGCGTTTTTCCGTGTGGCGAGAGCTGACTTCGGCCTCGGTTTGATGTTTTTCGCTGGTTACCCGATTATTTCCCTGCGGCGCCTGTCAGTATCGATTGTTGTCAGCATAGCGCTGCCCAGAGGCTTTTCCATATATCGCTTCCCCTTTCATCATGGCTGTTTAGTATGGTGCGTCAGGCTGCCCGCACCCGCTAGGTTCATGTGTTTTCCAACTGCTCGTTGCTTTTGTTTCTGTCGCAGCTGAAATCCGTCCAGTTCAGCATCTTTTTTCATATTTATCGTTCTTAAAATCCGTTGGTTTTAGCTGAGAAATTGCTCAGAGATGCTCTACGCGTTGTATAGTGCGCTACTTTTCCATTTCTGATTGCGTATGCTTTAAACGGTGTTGAGTACGCCCGTCATCACATACCATAATCGCCCGAGTCCTCATTTCATCGCCCACCCGAGGCGTCAAAACCACAAAACCTATTCAGAGTCCTTAACCTGAAAATGGCGAACGTCGTTGGACCCGGAGGCCACACCGGAAACGCCGAGGACAATGTCGATGAAGACGCCACTGAGCTGAAGTTCCCTAAACAGTTCGACGGCCAGGGTTGCGACGCCCTCATGACCTCCGAAGTGTTCCTTCTTCTTGAGCACCGTCGCCAGCAAAGTGAGCAGAAGGAGGATATCGAAGAGATGAGCGAAGTCTTCGTGAAGACGCTCGACTACTCGCGGCGTCTTTCCAAGTTCAAGAACCGCGAGACGATCCGAGCTGTCCGAGCGATCTTCGCCAGCAAGCCGATCCTGCACAAGTACGAGATCGCGCAGATCGCCAATCTGTGTCCCGAAACGGCCGAGGAGGCGAAGGCTCTGATTCCCAGCTTGGAGGACAAGGTGACCGACGAGGAGTTGGAGGAGCTGCTGCGAGAGCTGGCGGCCAAGAAGACTTTCCAATGATTCCAGCGTGGGATTCGTTAATTTTCGGTTAATTTCATTGTTGTCTCAACGTGTACATAAATTATGTTTCCCCATTTTATGTGCTTCCTCTTACACTGAACGAGGTTGAACCTCGATTGTATCTCATACGTCGCCATCAGTCGCTTTTACCGTAGTTTTTAGATACTGAAACTGCGAATATGTCCGGAAGGATCAAGACGCCCACTAATCAGAAACTTCTGACGAATGTCGCCGTCGTACGCATGAAGAAGAACGGAAAACGCTTCGAAATCGCTTGCTACAAGAACAAGGTCGTCAACTGGAGAAACAAAACGTAAGTGGTAGAAGCATTTCGGTGCGAACACGAAGAAATTTCAGCGAGAGGAACATCGACGAAGTGCTCCAAACGCAGAATGTCTTCTCGAATGTGTCGAAGGGAACGTTGTCGAAGCGTGACGAACTTTTGGCTGCTTTCGGAACGGAAGATCAACTGGAAGTCTGCAAGCTTGTAAGTGTGAACTGTAGTTTGCTATCAGCTGATGTGTCTAGAGTCTGTGGTTGTCTACAGTTGTGTACACTGTAGACAGTTTGATTTCTTTGCGCATAGGCTTGTCTAGTCTAAAATTTCGGAAACATTACCTGTGGCTGCGTCTGAAACTATTATGACTTGTCCGAGAGTCTACAAGACACTTCAACTCTGCCTGAGTCTCTTTGTTTGCTGGGTTCAGACACAGTGGAGGTAATATTTCCGATACAGTGTGTCTAACATCTACCTAGACAAACTGTTATATGCAGACATAGTATCGGTTGTGTTTCATAGACTGTCTTGGTTCTGAATACATGAATCGAGTACCGTAAGATAACATTTGCATCTTGCAGATCCTCGACAAAGGCGACCTCCAAGTATCGGACAAGGAGCGCCAAGTCCAATCAGAATCCGGATTTAAAGAAGTCTCAAATCTAATAGCAAGCATGTGCGTAAATCCGGACACGAAGCGACCCTACTCCCCGGCTGTTATCGAGAAGGCGCTCCAGGATCATCACTTCAGTTTGAAGGCAAACCGCTCGGCCAAGCAGCAAGCCCTCGAATGCATCCCGAAGCTCCGCGAAACGATGAAAATTGACCGTGCCAAAATGCGCCTCCGCGTCAGCATCCCCTCGAAGGAAGCGAAGGCCATGCACGACAAGCTGAAGGTGATGTTCAACGAAGTCGAAGTGGAGGAATGGGAGCAGGGAGAACTGGAGATCGTCGGCCTCATCGAACCGGGAAGCTACCGCGGAATCACCGAATTTGTGCAGAAAGAAACGAAGAACAAGGGCCAGATGGAGTTGTTGAGTTTGAAGGTTATGAATGAGGGCGAGATTGAAATTTCCTAAACAGTTCTTGTGTGGATGATATATACATTATACTACTCATTTCTATTGCATCTTGCGCTCTCACTACCGTAGCTTGGTTGTTACCTCCAATAGTTTATGTGATGTGTGTGCGGTAGCGAACTTTCCCGTTGTGCACGTGTTGTGGATCTCGTATAAAATTTTTATCGCCGCTCTAAATTGCATTTTAGGGCTGCATTCAGAAGCAGGTCTAACAAGTCTGAATAATTAGGGTGTTTCGAAATGCTCCTGCGGCTTCTGTTTGTCGGAGGACGCGCGGCGCCGGCGGATGTAACCAGCTGTTCTTGCTGTGTTCGCCGTCCCTCGTCGCGCGAGTTTATTTGCCTACTGACTACTGCATCGCATTCATCCTCTCTTCGCCGCCGCTGCTGTAACGCCAACCGCCGCCACCGTCTCCATTCAATCCCAATTTCGGCGACCGCAATCCGGAATCGAAAGATGGGACGGCGCGAGCTGCTGGCGCGCGACCGCAGCGGCGCTTAGTCAGTCTACTTGCTGCGAGACTCGTCTCGTAGACTCTGCTGACGAGCCCGGCTATTGATCGTGCGCCGTCGTCATTGTCGTCTCTCCGAGGCCGGTCGTGTCGCGAACGCGTTGACGACCATCTCCGACTGGCTCGTGCGCCTCGAATGCCCGCCGAACCAAGGCGGCCATTACCTATAGACAGAGACGAGTGACCGGATTAATTGACCGTCGTCTACAGTCTGGACAAGTGGCCGTAGACCTCCCGCGTTGGCCGTGGTCATCGGGCCACCGCCTCGGGGCCATTAGTCACTTTTGCTGTTTTATTGACCACTCGCACCATTGATGAGGTGTTACTCTCAGTTGTTCTTGTCCTAGAATCGGCTTTTCTTCAGCGCCGAAATCGATTTAATGATTTTCTGGCACCAAGCGACCGGCAAAGGGAGGCGATTTCGAAACGCACTACGCCTAAAATAGGAATTCGATGGCAGACGCCTAGAAAAACAATCAAATTCGCTGCCGTTTCCCTAGCGGGAATGCCGTCGGCGACCTTGAAGCCGCTGCCCCTGGCAAAAAACGGCGAATTTCGCTACCGTTATTAGCGCTGCACTAGATTTTGCTGCTTATGTGTGAGTGGCCGTGACATTCGATGACAACTTTTTGAGTCGTGTTCCGATCAATACTGCAATTTTAGGCGGTGGAGACGAGCAGGCCGCTCGCGGATTCTTGAAACGCGAATTTGCAGAAGCTCTCTCTTGCGAATTTGCCCCCGAACGCTGCTTTGCCGTTTCTTTCGACACGCGTTCGCCTTTCTGTTCGTGTTTTGCAGGAAGCCGATTGTCGGATTGAATGAATATGGCATGGCTGTATTTGATTAGTTGCGTCTTTTGAATAGCCCCTCTCTTTACTCTTTCCATTTCATCCAGTTCGCAGGGTTGTGCTTTCATACTCATCGGTCTTAGTAATGAGTCATTCTTGTTAGCAACCGTGCCGGAAGCGCGACCCTTCATTCTGTTCAAAGGCACCTCTACTAACTCGGTGTTTTGTTTCAGCGTTCGTCAACATGGCGACACCGGCGGGAGCGGCCAATCCGTCCGAATGCGGAATCCAGGTGTTCTGCCGAATCCGGCCGCTCAACGAAACCGAAAAGGCGAACAACTACCAGTTCATCCCGAAGTTCCCCAACCAGGACACGATCTCCATATCGGGCAAGAGCTACTCGTTCGACAAAGTCTTCGACCCGTCATGCAAACAAGAGCACGTGTACATGGGAGCCGCGTACCACATCGTCCAGGACGTACTTTCCGGATACAACGGCACGGTCTTTGCCTACGGTCAAACGTCTTCCGGAAAGACTCACACGATGGAGGTGCGCTTTGATGTGTTGTTCCTAGTTTTCACTCTCGCTGGTTTAGGGAGTAATCGGCGACCCTGATAAGCAGGGAATCATCCCCCGCATTATCTCGGACATCTTCAACCACATTTACAACATGGACAATGTGAACTTGGAGTTCCACATCAAGGTGTCCTATTTCGAAATCTACAATGAGAAGATCCGCGATCTGCTGGACGTGACGAAGACGAACCTGTCGATCCACGAAGACAAGAACCGCGTGCCATACGTCAAAGGCGCCACCGAACAATTCGTCTCGAATCCCGAAGAAGTGCTGGCCGCCATTGAGGAGGGAAAGAACAATCGCCAAGTCGCCGTGACGAACATGAACGAGCACTCGTCGAGGTCACACAGTGTTTTCCTCATCCAGGTCGACCAAGAGGACAAGCAAGACCAGCGAAAGAAGACGGGTAAACTGTACCTGGTAGATTTGGCCGGTTCCGAAAAGGTCAGCAAGACGGGTGCCGAAGGAAGCGTACTTGAAGAGGCGAAGAACATCAACAAATCGCTATCCGCTCTCGGAAATGTCATCTCCGCATTGGCTGAGGGAACGGTAGGTCCATTGAGTCAGTCGATTTCCTGTTAATGATCGTTTGTGTTCAGAAGTCCCACGTGCCCTATCGTGATTCGAAGCTGACGCGTATCCTGCAAGAATCACTCGGTGGTAACTCGCGCACCACGGTCGTCATCTGCGCGTCGCCTGCGTCGTTCAACGAAGCCGAAACGAAATCAACGCTAATGTTCGGACAGCGCGCGAAGACGATCAAGAATGTTGTCGTTGTTAACGAAGAATTGACGGCAGAAGAATGGAAGCGCCGCTACGAGCGCGAGAAGGAAAAGGTCCTCAAGATGAAGCAGATGATCATCGGGCTTGAGGCTGAAGTGAAGAGGTGGCGCGCCGGCGAGAAGGTCTCTGAAGCCGAGTGGGCGCAGAGCCTGAATGCAGGCCAGATGACCGAGAGCGCACTGCTTACTCCTTCTTCCAGCGACGCCCTCATGATGTCCATCGCTGGTGCCGAGGTTCCCATGCTTACCTCGAGACAGGGACCTATCACAGGTAGAGATGGACTGCTTTTCTACCTACTTATCCCTTTGTTGTTTAGATGAGGAAAAGCGCAAGTACGAAGAAGAGCGTACAAAGCTGTACCAGCAGCTCGATGAGAAGGACGATGAGATTCAGCAGCAGTCGCAGATGACCGAACGCCTGAAGCAGCAGCTGAACGAGCAGGACGACCACATCAAGCAGATGAAAGAGGACTATGAGCAGGCGCTTCTCGACCTACAGCGCTATCAGACCGAGAACGAAACGGCACGTGAAGAGTCCAAGGAGGTGTACACGGCCCTCGAGGAGTTGGCTCTCAACCTCGACCAACAGAAGAGCGAAGTGCAGCAGAAATCGATTGAGATCAACGAGCTTGGCGAACAGCTTGCCTCGAAGACCGTAGAAATGGACAAACTGGCCGTGGAGCTTGACGAACTGCGGGACCAATCGTCGACGCAGGGCAAGCGCGTCCACGACAACGTCCAGAACATCCTCCGCGAGTTGGCTGACCTCGGAGGCACCTACGTCATTCCCGAGAAATTCAACTCCGACTTCGGCGCGGACAAAAAGCTCGATGAAGAGATGTTCACACACGCCCGCATCTGCATCTCGAAACTGTCGAGCGACTACAAGTCGGTGCTCTCTAAAGTCTCGAACCTCGAGACCGGCTCCGGTGACTTCGCGAAGAAGCTGGAGACCGCCGAGAAAGAACTGTCCGAGACCAAGCTGCAGCTTCAGCAGATGGATGTGAAGAACAAGTCGCTTCACGACGAAATTGGCGAGTTGGAAAAGGCTAAGCGCGAGCTGGAGGGCGAGGTCGATCAGCTGAACGAGCGCGTCGCCGCTGGAGGTGAAGGCGCAGACAGTGGCGAGGGCAAAGAGCAGCACTTGAAGCAGTTGGCTCAACTGAGGGATCAGATCGCCGAAAAGAACCAACAGATCAAAGAACTCACCGAGAATCTTCGCGAACTCCAGGTGGTCAAAGATCAGCTGCAGAGCGACTTCGAGAAGCTGAAGACGGACGAGAGTGAGAAGGAGAAGCGCATCAAGTCGCTGGCGGCACTCTCTGATAAACGTGAACAGGCCAAGCAGGATTTGAAGGGTTTGTTTTTTGTATGCTTCGAATGCGAATTAATATTCTTCTTTAGGTCTCGAAGAAACTGTCGGCAAAGAAGTGCACACACTCCAGAATCTCCGTAAGATGTTCGTTCAAGATCTCGCACAGCGCCTGAAGCGCGCCCCCACAGGGCCAGAACCCGATGATGACTTCACTTCGAGCCCGGCGCAGCGTCAGAAGCTCATCTTCCTCGAGAACAACCTCGACCAGCTTACAAAGGTGCACAAGCAGCTTGTCAGAGACAACGCCGATCTCCGCTGCGAGCTTCCGAAAATGGAGAAGCGCCTGAGGGCAAGCATGGAGCGTGTGAAGAATCTCGAATCCGCCCTCCGAGATACCAAAGAGAACGCGATGAAGGATCGCAAGAAGTACCAGCACGAAGTGGAGCGAATCAAAGAGGCCGTGAGACAGAGAAATCTGGCCAGAAGAGGTCTCGCCACTCCACAGATCGGTAGAATATCTGGGTATTCTGTTCTTGCTCTAATCAGCTTTCTTTCCAGCAAAACCAATCCGGCCAGGCCAGCACTATCCGGTGTCAACGCAAGTATCACGACCAGTTCTTCCCTCCGCTTAATTTAATTAACATCTTGTTAATATTATATTTTGTTTATTTACCATGTTTTGATTAATGGGATCTAGTATGAAAAACCCCAGACGCTAATACGGATAATAAAAGATTGCTTTTTGCTTGGAATCGTAGTGAAATGCACTATTGGGTCCAATATTTCTGTGGTTTTGTTCAGGAGCAGTATAAATCGAGTACCAATAGACACGCAAATCTGGAAATGCGGATGGACTATCGTGTTTAGGACAAAAATAAGGACAAAACTCTTTCACTCATAAGAGATTACGTACTTGAAGGATTTCCTGAAAGGGTTAGAGACCCGATAATGAACCCGTTTTTATTTCCATGATAGATTTGACGTCGGAGATGAAGTGCACTCCACGGGGAGGACACGAGCCACAGAGTCTGTGATGAAGGCAGAGATGGGAGGGTCCTTGAGGTGCAACTGTTAGTTATTTCTGGGGCCTGCCAAAGAATCGACACTCTAAATGTAGGGTAGATGGCTCAGTCCTGACACGAAACTCATGCCGCCTGCGCATCACGTTTGTTCATCTGACTTCGTTCGTTTCCGTTTGTGTGGGTGTCCGGTAATGTGTTGATTTGTCATGGTCAGCGTTATTCACGCGCGCCAAGCCTCTAAAGTGTAGCAAAACGTGTCCCATGTACTGTTTGATTAACAGTGCTTCTATGTTCTAGGGGATTATGGCCACAGAAATCAAGATCATTCGCCGTATGGGTCGTTGTCCGTGCAACCGAAATAGCACCTCATGCTTTGGAGCTGAAGAAGTCGAAGTTGGAGGATTCAAGTGGTGCATTAGCAATGCCATAGGCGATTACGACGAAAGGATCAAGAAATTCGACCTTCCCGTGAACATCAAGTGCGTTCCTACCTGCGGCAAGAGGGCGCTGTGGCGATGTGAAGCAAAAGTAGGAACTGTTGTCATTGGAGAGACAACGTATTTCACGGAGACGAAGTCAGCAACAGTTCACATTGGCCAAGCAAGGAAGGCGTTGCGCTTCATCTAGTTTGAATTATACTTTTAGTGGGCAGTGACGTTCAGCTTCGACCGAGCTGAAACCACTCAAATTACCGATGGGAATCATATAAATGAAGAATTTGAGGACTTCGATCAGTTTCGCATGGAAATCACTCTTCAGATCACCAAGTTCGGAATGTTGTTTTACTCTGATGACACTGCAATTTCAGGATATCCATCATCGACCTTTCTACTCCGAAGAACGGATTCATCCGTGAGCCATCCGATGCTCTTCGGATCACCGTCGATGGGAACGATCTCTATCTTTCTAAATGGGTAATTGACTCTCCCAGCTTCATTTCTAAATCACATTATAGTTCCTCACTCATCACTCGGAGTTCTTCCGCGCGATGTTCGAAGGTGACTTCGTGGAGAAACACACCGGTTCATACGTTCTTCGCGAGATCGAGTTCACCGAATTTCTCCGTTTTCTGGCGATTCTTCACGGAAAACGACGTTATGTCGACAGTAACTGATTACTGTGAGGAAGGTTGAATGATGCTACTTCTTGCAGAGTCATGCGTAAAGCAGCAGCTGACCATGGCGGACATGTATCAATGCGAATACGTCTTCCGGAAGTGCTTGCAGTACAGCGGCAGATTGAAAGCGAACTACTACAGAACTCTTTTTCCAATGGGCCAGGAAGAGGAAGTGGTTCACGTTTATACGATCCCCATGGATCGCCCTTACTTTAAACACGCAGTAGAAGTTGGAGGATTTAAGTGGTAGGAGAAGTTCTGCACCTAATCCATCTAATGAACTAGTTTAGGCTGTTCCGAAGTCCCGGAATTGGAGAAGAAGGAGTGAAGGTGTCCGTCTGGTGTAAGAAGAGCGACATGAAGAGCACTATGCTATGGAACTGTGCCGTCAAAGGGAAATTCGAAGTGAAGTCTTCGAAGAATAACAGTGATGGACAAGACAAACGGCACAAAATAGTATGTACATATCTCTGAAACTTGTGACGGCTTTCTTTCCAGTTCTCACGTACATGGAACATGTACTCTTATGGTTCATTCAGCCTGAAATACGGAGAAGTACACAGTGTTGAATTCGCAGAATATTCCGGAAGCACTGTCCACTTCTCGCTTGAAATCATCGAGTAGGTTGTAAATGTAGTGGTCATTACTTACGATGCTTCTTTAGGGGTTTTCTGATCGATCTCTCATCACCTACCAATGAACTGATTAGCGATTCATCCGATGCCGTTTGCCTCGTCGTGGAGGGAGAACTGCTTTATTTATCCAAATACGTAGGCAGTAACCTCTTGTATGGTCCTTTACGGAGTTTTTCAGATTCTCTCGATCCACTGTCCCTATTTCCGTGAGATGTTCAAGACCGATCAGGACTTTCACAAAGTTGATGTCGGTTTGGACGAATTTCTCCTCTTTATTGCTGTTCTTCACGATAAGAATGTTCCCATCTACTGTGAGTACCCACCACAGTTGCTCCAAGCATTTACAAATTATTGCATTATAGCGTACGTTGCCAAGAAGTTAAACAAGCTGACGACGAAATTCGGTTGCAGCTTCGACTACTGGTTCGCCCAACGACGCCTTAAAGGCTGCTGGTGAATGGTTCCTTTGTGGGTTCTGTTATTGTACAAATTTGTTTTATTTTCACGTTCTCACAAATGAATGTTCGTTTCAATTGTGGGGAACTTTCGATCAGTGGTCCTATAGACATCTACTTCGCAGGCTACGGTAACTTCTACGTGTGGCTTTATTGTACTCTTCTTATTTACATCACTATTTATACTTTCTTCTTCCGCCTCCCTACAGTAGCTCAAGTGGCTCACCCTCGGCCTCAACACCGATATCGGCTTCGTGAACGTGTTGTGCGCACTGTTCTCTACCGTAGTGCACACCGTCTCGCAGGCGGAGGCCAGCATGACGCTTACGGTGGGCGACACCTCGTTCATCTCCACTGCTCCTGAAGATGCACATTTTTGCTCCTCAATACTATTTGAAGGGAAATACTACGAAAATGAAAGCGCTAGCCCGGTCAGTAGCCTGGTTTCCAGGGATGGACAGGAGAATCCAGGCAAAAGCGCGAGAATGTGTAAAGTGTGCAGAAGTCGGCTCAGAGAAAGTCATGATTCCACTTCATCAGTGGGAGGAACCCATGAATGTATGGGAAAGGATATCCATATCGACTTTTGCGGACCGTTCTACAAAGACACATGTTGTTAGTCGCGGTCGACGCCAAAAGTGAATGGCCGGAGGTCATCAAAATGTGCTCGACAAGCGCTGATTCCACGGTGAGAGTAGTAAAAAGAGTGTTAAGATGGTTTGGATTGGCGTATCCGACCATGGCCCACTGTTTGCGAGCAAGGAATTCGCAGAGTACTGCAAACGGAACGGCATCAAGCACATGCAATCAGCCCCATATCATCGTCCTCAATCGAACAAAGAAGCGAAAAGATTCGTGCAGTTCTTCGGCAGTGTCGAAGAAAGAGGACAGGACGGCCATCGAAGACAACGTAGGTTCCATTCTGCTAGACCCCGCTACGAGACCCAGGTTGATTCTGACTACTACGACCAAATAGTCAGACCTTCTTGTGGAACAGTTTATACGCCAAGGAAAGGGCTGCTACAAGACGTCTTATGGGCAGAGTGGATGCGTACCGCTTAGCTGTAATATGACATAGCCAATATTCGTGACAGCTTTCGAAAGCATCGTCTTTGTCGCTGTTGTTCAAATCCGGTGAGTGGTCCAATTCCGGTGCTAGGTGTTCGTGTAGTTCGGCCTTGGTGATCGGTCGCAGCTCGTTAATGTCGAGCCCTTCACGTGACATTCCGCTTCTCCACCGGCTCCTTCTCTGTCAGCGATGACGGTTCTTTGAAGTGCACAGGCGGTCGCGAGACACAGGTCTTTGTGTGCGGACACTCGATAGGCTCAGTGGGTTGAATGGATGCTGCTTGCCACGCGGGTCTTGTTATCTGGTTTGGTGATTGAATGATCGGTTGCGATGTGGGTGAACCTCAAACTTGGGTAATTAAACCTTTATTAAGACACGGTACATATCACAATGGCGCGCAAAGAGAACAGTGGCTTCTTTGGCGACGACGGTTCCTTTTTCATCCGGACGGCAGCTGGGTGGGTCCTTAAAGGGCGATTGTTACGGGGCGGCGGACGGCGGGATACGGTCGACGTCGGCATTTTTCAACTTGAGGAATTCAACTTGGCGTCGAACAGGTTGAAGGATGAATTCAGCAACTGTGGGCCTGATGCGAGGGCGATCCGCATGCGGGGGTGCATGCCAGCTCCTGGTTCTTGGACGACTCCTACCGTTTCGATGCTGTTTACTTGACCGATGCGATTGCAGCGCGTTACAGCTCTGGTCTCGACGCGCTCGAAGAAGTCTTGGATAGACTGATCGGGTGAGGACTCCTCGAAGGAACAAGGCAGCAGAAGATGAGCAGCCAGGCAGCGGTGGTCAGATTTGGAGTGCAACAAGATGTAAATGTTAGCTATCGTCAATTCACAAAATCGCGACACCGTTTCTGTTTTGGTAGCGCGAGCGGCTCGGCGCCGTCGCGCGAAGAAATAAAATCAGAGTTATTGATCATTGTGGCGTTGGTGCCCTTGCGGCACGAAGACGAACGGTGCCGCGACAGAGCGAAGCGCGGCAACCTTCTTTCGTTGTGATTTTGGGCCGATTTTTGATTTTATTTCTTCGCGCGGCGGCACCGAGCCGCTCGCGCTGCCAAAACGTTTTTAGACACAACATAGACGGGGTCGCGATTTTACGACACTCGCGAAAGGGGGAAGAAGGATTCATCGCACATAAAGTCAATCAAAAAGTAAGCTAGAAACAACAAAAGGGTTACACAATTTTTTCGGTCTTTGAAAACTTAAAGAGTTTGATTACAGTAAGCAAGGGAGAACCAACACAAATGAAAAAGGCAGACAACCAAGACCGATAACTTGAATGACATATTTTGCAAAGCTAAACGAATGAAGGAAGGTTCACGATAGCAGCATATCCCTTCTGGTCTGGCCGACATCTGTTACCGTATCCACATAATTGAGAGTGCCTCGGATCTCGAAGTCACTATATCCTTCGGGACACTGCACGATACACGTCTCCTGCACATTTTCATTTCCGAACTCGAGCGATTCTTCTCTTATCGTTCCATTAGACGATGAAGTGTCGGGAATTTTTGCAACTTCGTGGCCATGTTTTGGCTAGATGCCATTATTATAGGGAGGTGAGTTTGTGTGCCTTTGACTTCTCAGCCCACCCTCTATCTGTTCAACCACATCACAGCCGATCGGCGCCTATCACTTTGGGTGGTTCCCTTGTAAGTGGGGTGAATCCGCCTCGCGTCGGCTTCTTCCTGACTTTGAGATCTGCCAACGTTAGCGATGTGCTTGATATGAGAAATAACAGTTACTCGATATATGAGTCGTTTAGGACAGAGCCAAAGCAACGTTTGCACACAATTTCATGTGTATAAAAAATAATTCCTGTAGCCCTATAAGGTCGAGTTGTGTCGCGAAGCGACTTTTAATTTTGTGTGTGAAACCTATTTCATTCAGACTTATAACCAAACAAATCTACTTTCAGCTCTTTTCTGAACATCAGATGTCCACGCATCTGTTCCACAAGTGCAGTAATCAAGATGACCTAGGCAGAGAAAGGAAACCCGAACTAATCCAGTGAAGAGCCTCTTGATGTAATCAGCAGACGAGTGGCAAATCCAGATGTGAGAAGTCGCATCAGTTATGAGACCAGTCATGACAAAACAACAGAAACCGACCGGTCTGAATTTCTGAATGGCTTTCTAGACTTCTATCTAGATGACCTTTTTTGTGCCCCTCTGTGCCGCCTCTAAGGGTACATCGGTCGGTGAAAGTACAGTCGCCGATGCAACCGTCGCGCCTTGCATCGACATCATGGGTGTGAAGTTCTCACATCTCTGGCGCAGTTCCTTCGATGTCTCCACTCCGACTGGATGTCATTTGAATCTGGAGATGGACACGGTGCCCTACGACTTCGTCGTCCGTCTGATGCGACTTCGATTGGCGACATTTAGACGCACGGGCCGTAAGAGTACGGAAAAGCTGGGACGGAATTACGGCACGATAGCTACCGAAATAGCGAGCAAAGACGTGGATTGTGAGATATCTGTCCCCGGACTGTTCTCCGACGAACCCCTCAGTTCCGATCAGAAATTCGCGTGTTCGCCTGTGTTTGAGGGAGTTGTAAGCGGAAAGAACGTAAATTTCGATTCTATCGCTGAAGCGCAAGATATCCTTTGCTTCTCTGTAACCGTCGAAGAAGTGCAAGAGTTTGATGACGGTATAACCCACGATCGATTCCTCAAACTGATGCAACTCTGTCGATACGCTCGATTCCGTCACCTCATCATTCGATGCTTTCCCCCACAAGAGCGTAATTTTCAACTTGGGACCATTCCTAATGCTAGATCCTTCTTTAACTGCGTCACCTTGATCTACCAGGTGGATAGTCCGCTGTTTAGAGATGTTCTCATCGCGTTCTCGCGTACACAGAAGTTGGAACTTTTGAAAATACTTGATAACGATGCTAACGACTATTTCCTTGAACCTGCCCGGACCTTCTCCCGTCCCTCTGAAAGTCCGCCGCCAGAATGGCTCCACGACGTTCTTCTGAAGATGTTCTACCAATCTCAGCTTGTGGACTTGCAACTTCACTTCAGTCCGTCGTGGATGGCGACTATTTTTTGCGACATTGCAGTCACGAGATGGATTCAGAGCCCCGAGACATTCCCTAAAACCCTCATGAGGAGTGCTTCAGGCCTCGGTGCTCCTCCGCTAATTTTATTCCACAAGTACGACTTTTCTACTATAAGTCGAGGAAGCGCTGAAGCCGATTTGGCTCCGTACATGCAGCGCACTTTCCACTTGCCGCATCCAAGCGAAAGGGGTTGGCGACTTGTCATGCATGTGTTTACCAAAAACGAACGCATGGAACAAGAAGATATTTCAGACACAGAGTTCTGCGCGCTTGCTTCCTGCTATGTGATCGACTTCTGCTTCCAAGACGGCGAAGCTGCTTCATTCTGGCGACACAAACGAGGCACGCCCATCACCAATGGATTGGTTCCTTGCCGCTCGACCTCTCGAAAGCTCTTCTGTGCTGTGGTTTCCGTTTTGCTTATATGTTTCTTTATTCCACCATTACGGTAATGTTCAGTTGACCAGGGACATTACCTGCACACTGGAGCCTAATAAATGCACCCTTTCAACGAATGTTTAATTTAATCCTTGGAAAGTTACATGCAAAACAGAAAGTTACACAAAAAGTCTCCTCCCCGGCCGGGAATCGAACCCGGGTCTCGCACGTGACAGGCGCGGATACTCACCACTATACTACCGAGGACCTTATAGGCCTGTGTCCGAAAAGCTTATATTTCCACAAGTATCTAACGCATGCGAGAAGACCAGTTGTAAATATGCAAACGTTCGGTGAACAGCTGTCAATAACGCTCTTTTTGTACCTTTTTTCACACCGAAATGCTTCAATATTTTTGCTTATAGCGTTTCCCGAACACTCTAGAGAATCTTTTAGCTAAATCTACTACCCCTTTCCCTATAAACAACGCATATGCAGCCTCCCCGGTCGTGCATCGATCTATTTCAGAATGGGCAACAAACAGCCGAAAAGAGAAACCTCTCGCAACTCTAATAAGGACTTTGCTTACTTATCCCACGATATAATCTACGACATTGTTCATCTGACGGACGTGCCCACCAATTTACACCAAATGAAAGGAGTTTGGGGAAGAACAGCTCGTGCTCGTAACAAGAGCACGATGTATACACAAGTCTTCAAAACGGAAGATCTTCGGATGATCGACAAAGTTCCCGAGGCACTCTACGGTCAACTCTACCTGCAGCCGAGGCTGTGGCTCGATTCCGAACATGGCAAGGAGTTCATCGAACGAATCCTGCCAAGATTCTCAAAACTGTGTTTTCGGCTGTCCATTTATGGTGGATTGACGGACTTTCCCGCTCACTTCAAGGACTTTCTCGTCAAGCAGCTCCACTCGAAGTGCCTATGGGACCTGGAGTGCGACATCGACACGGATCTAGAGATCGACGATGACATCCTCGCCTTTTGCCTCTCTCCACAAGTGGAGCGATTCCTCTGGAGGGCTCCAATCTCGTCGAGAGTCGTCTTGTCCATCTTTCTGGATCTGACTTCACGGAACGTTTCTGTCAACACTCAACGGCGCCGATTCAACTGTGAGGTCAGGAAGGAAGAGATAGCAATCATCGTGAACAGGCTCCGCCTTCGCAAATGTGTGGATGGGAACCGATACTACAAACGAGTCCAAAACGAAACGAACCCGGAAATGACCGTGGAAATTCATATTTGCGCCGACACTGGGGATGTTTTTCTGTTCCTGCAGGAAAGGGACGACCGACAGATGCTCGCATTTTTGGGAGGTGGAGCCGTAGCGCTGCGGAAAAGAATGTACTTCAATGTACTCAGACATCGAGAGGTGGAGCCGGAAAATTTGAATAATGAAGATCTAGAAGAAGAAGTTGAAAAGTACTTGGAGCCGAAATAATATGAATCACATGATCATATATCGATCAATCATGTCAAAGATAAAAAAATTCACTCACTATAACTCATTCTCCATTTTCCCGGAGGATTTTACCATAGGGGAACCGGAGACGAAGGCTTCATCGACCGGACCGATCTTCCAGATGCACTTAATTTGCCCTTTACACACCCTGTCCAGTCTGCATGACGATGTCTACGTTCAATCCAGAAGACTGAGACTGTCTCCTGTCTCATCGCTTTCGTCGCAAATGCAGACGAAACGCTCATTCGATCCAAAGTGAGAGTTCACGAGCGGTAGGTTCGTGAAAGTCGGCGAAGAAGCTCCAAACCGTGGTTGTGCTCCGACTGAGATGCCACCTTGGAATTATACGATTTTGACTGCGGCCGCCATTCAGCTGACTTTTCTGATTACGGTAGTGACGGGCTGTTCGCGCGGAAAGCGCCCTGCCAAAATTGGTCTTCCTCCAACAGCAACAAACAATAATAAAGGTAATTCAACGTTTTGATTAGTTTATGATTAGTTGGTTAGCAGTATTCGCCTATCCGAAGAAGGCCAAAGTCGAGAGGAGCATTCGAGTCAACGTGCACGGAGGCTATTCTGCAGAAGACTTTAAAGGCCCGTCTCCATCCAGGGATGACACCGTCGAGTATGTCGCCTTTTTTCATCTTTCTATCGTAATCTTCGTTTTCAGCGCACCAACTCAGACAGTACAGGAAGTGCATGCGCAAACTTTTGAACTCACACAAACCACCGTCGAAGATAAGAATCAAGGCAGTGTGAAAACGAAGTTGTTGTCGGAAGGAAAAAAGAAATCTTCGAAGACTCCGAATAAGCGGCCGCCCGACGACACTACTATCGCCAATACTAGCCAGATGACGACGGATGGACCTCGGACACCCAGCCGCGACGGGCAAACAATGACGAAAACGATCGCTGATTCTCGTGTGGTCTCGGAGTCGACGATGGTTACTGAGAAAGTGCGTGAACAATCCACACTCGTGGCGCACACTCAAGATGAATGTGAATCGACCGAAAGAAGTGCGAGTGTTATACAAAGGAAAACTACGGTAAGTCACTAGACATTGCAAATTATTCACACAAAGGCATGTACTTGTAGATGGACGCAGATCCTACACAAAATTCACAAACGATGCGCGGAAGAAAGGCCAAGGCAAAGGCAAAGGCAAAGAGATAGCTCGCATTTTTCCGATTGTAGAATTAAGGTTGTACTGAAGACCGCGAAAACATGCCGAATAAAATAGTTAACAGCCACGTGATCAAGCCTCAACGCCCATAAAATTTACCATCATGGTTTGAAGGAAGAAATAGTAGGGTATCCGAGAACAAGCCGAATATGCAACACAAAAGTTTAATGATTAATCGGGTTACACTAATACAGAGTCTACATGAAGAAACGTTGCAAGCAGTGAGATTTCAGTTGAGATCGGGCGACACATGTTTGATGGTACACGTAACCTATGGAGTTCACTTGGCGGATGTGGAGACGACGTACTTAACTGCAAGTGCAAGTAGAACGACTCCTGCAAGAATCATAAGATTAGAAGTGAGTGTTCCGCCCATCGCATTTCTGTCTCTGCAGCAAGCGGTTGGTTCCATTAGAAAGTTGAATGGAAAACTTACCGCTGCGAACGCCGCTCCGATGTATGCTCTTCAACCGCGGGAGGAGCTTCTTTCTCCTCTTCTTGCAACTCAGCACGCAACTTCTCGGTTAGATCTGCAAAGACTTCGCAGAAAGTTTTGTTCTAAACCGGAAACTGTCAAATAAAGCTCAGGAATAGAGGTGTAACCTTCAAATTGAAAGCTCGCGATTTCTTGGCCAAAGCTCGCTTCTCCTCATCAGTCGTTTTGCAACATCCATAGGTGGGGGTGTTCTCGTTCATGAACGAAAGTAAGCCGTTGATGATGGTGGAGACGGTCCACGCCGGATTCCACGTGTCCGGGTGGAAGTCCGAGATCGACAAGCAAAGACGGGTGTTCGTTTGGAACCGACCAGAAGGAGTAATCATGTAAATCGCAGGCGGCTTGAACGGGAAGTCGGCGGGGAAGACCAGCTTGCCGTGGTAATAGCCACCTAGAAAGTACTTGAAAATGGATTGCACAATAGAAACAATATCTACCTTCGTAAGGAGTATCAGGAGATCCTTCCACCACGTAATGCCATTCGAGTATGTTCGATGGGAGGGGCGCAGCTCGGACAAGAGGTACAGGATCCTTGAGCAAACGCTGGTAGTCCTTCTTCAGGCGTTGCGTGGCCGTTGCGTTCTTCGCCATTGGTGCTACAGTTGAAGTGCTGCGCTGAAAACACGGTGATTGACAGAACCGACCGATCCCAACAACTCGTGCACAAATGATGATAGCTGTGGACTAGAACCACCTGACAAGAGGCGAAAAGCGTCGCCTGGGGTAAACGATGCTTTATACATTACATAAAAAAAGTTCTTAATAGTTTACAAATAAGTAATTACAAAAATCTACAAAAATCCACCTTATAATTCAGTCGAACAGTGAAAACAGTTCATTGAGCATGGTCCTCATAGTGTCTTCAATGAACGTGTGCTTCTTAACCTTGTCCACTCTGAAAAGGAAACGATAAACCATCAACGCCGAGATTTAACGTACTCCGTTATCCAAAAGTCGAGAACCTCGGACATTCGAAGGCGCGCACGGTCCACAGTCGCACACCCAGCTACAAACTCGTAAAGGACCGCCCATGAGTTGCTCAGGTCCGTCAGCCACCGTACCTCCCATGTTTTGTGCTTTCGCAATCGGTGGAACCAGCATTCGATGACTTGATCGACCATATCGGATATTATTTCTACGGTCTGAAAGTGACTCTTGTAATGTAACCTATAGGAGGCCGGGGCAAACCTCATGAAGCTGGACACAATTCACAACAAATTTTCGACACTCGATAACGAGGTACGGTAAATATTTGTCGATATTTACAAGCGTTTGTTCCGTCAAAACCCGGAGAAGGTAAGCACATGCCTGCTTTGCATCTTCGATGAATAAAGTTGCAGGAGATCTGTAGTCGATGCCGTCCTAAGAAGCGTTTCTAATGAATCGCATCGCAACAGAAAACAAACCTTTTGCTCTTTAGCTGACGCGTAAAAGGAATGCACTAGTGCAATTCGCAGCAGTTTCGCTCGATATCGGTCAGCTCCAACGAGAATTTCGCGTACATGTCCCACTGAAATTGCAAATAATAAGCTACTATGAGCTATAAAACGCTCATACGTTCAGAATCGCCGCGCATTTTCTCGACTGTTTCGTATGAAAAATCGGGTATTCTCTCCTGAAAATTACGCATATAAGATGCAGCTAGATTGTGATAATGTACTTACTAGTAACAGTCGGTAATCCTTGGCGGCATCGCTGAAGTTCTCGTCCATTTGGGTGCCCGACTGAAAGGAGTATCATGAGAGTAATAGTCAGTCGTCGACAACTAGGTGTATTTAAGCAACCCGGAACAACATAAAAAGGAGAGAAAGTAGGGTAAAAACTCACAAATGGAATAAAAGCTAACTTCATTTTGGATTTTTCGAGTCAGTTTCTACTTAATCTTCGCGCACAAATGTTTCTGCTAGTCGTGGATCTTATCATCATAGTCCTTAGTCATGTAAGGAGCTGGGCAGAAAATGTTTGCGTTCGATAAATGCGATAGAATTCACAAAAGAACTCTAGGAATGAATCGAGTCCGTTTAAGCCGCACGGAACAACGAATGTGGAAGTTCACCACATATTTTGCAAACACGCAAGGAGAAAAAGGCGGAAAAACGGCGATAACGGGTATAAAGCCCGCTTGTTTGATGAAACCCAACATGGACCTTCCAGATATGGTGTCCTCGGGGAGCCGTCCGCAAGCACTCTCGTGACAGCGATATGCGCCAGTTAATCTAATTAACCTCCCGTTGCGAAATATAGTGGAGATACACCTGGCAACAGCCGCTGAGAAAGCAGGCATTGCCAACTGAAGTGGAATTACCCCTTCACGCGCAGAAAGGCGGAGCAAATAAAGAAACTGTCGGTGTACGTGAAATTTTTTAGCTAATGCGTTTGCGGTCTTCGAAAACGCAGCAAAATCGATAGAAGAAGAATTCAAAATCATGATGAAAACGAACGACAAATTATCGGAGCCAAAAGCGATAACGAACTTCGAAAATGAAACACGAAATTACAGTAATCCTAGGTTGGTTTTCAGGGAGTATCCCGGTATGGCCTCGTGGAGAAAATGCACCCCTCCTCAAGGACTGAACAAAATTCCATGCCCCCCATGTAGACGGAATACATTGTCTACATGCGCCCTGCAGACGTCTCACCCCTCAGAAAATGCTCCCCAACAGTCCCAGTGGGTCATTCAGGGACAATCGCAGCGCTCTGACTGGTTGGCTGTCTCCACAGCTCGCCAGCATTTTCATCGTCTCCGGTACGTACTGCGACGGACATGGATCCCCCGCCACCGAAGCCAGCAAGCCCTCCCTCGAGTCCTAGTGTCAATATGGCTTCATCGGCTTCTTCCCCGCAGCTGCACTCGCCACCCTTGGATCCACCCACCGCCACTTCTCATGGCGGTCTCACTAAAGGAGCCAAGGACAGTAAGTCGAAACAACAAGGCAAGAACGGTAAGTGGTAGCTTCATACTACTGGGTTTAAGTAATTTCTTTCAGACGCGTCGAAATCGAAAACCACAAAGGAAGGCTACGTCGACATTGATGACTTCATCTGCAAGCTCCTCAACGTCGGCTCTCCGGGATGCAGTCTCACCAAAGTGGTGAAAGAGACGGAAATCATTCAGCTCTGTGCGATGGCACGAGATGTTTTTCTATCGCAGCAGTCGCTCATCGAAATCGAGCCGCCGGTTAAAATTTGCGGAGATGTACATGGCCAGTTTGGAGGTGAGTCCAGCAAGTTCTTGCGGTTACAAATCTATTTTAGATGTTCTTCGCCTCTTCGACCGAGCCGGTTTCCCACCAACCGTCAACTATATGTTTCTCGGTGACTACGTTGACCGCGGGCGCCAGAACCTCGAAGTCATCTGCCTCTTTTTCGCCTATAAGATCAAGTACCCCGATAACTTCTTCCTCCTCCGCGGCAATCACGAATGCAGTGCCATCAATCGCGTTTACGGCTTCTTCGAAGAATGTAACCGTCGCTATCAGAGCGTCCGTCTCTGGCAGGCGTTCCAGGATGTCTTCAATACTATGCCATTCTGCGGACTCGTCGCCAACAAGATCCTCTGCATGCATGGTGGCCTTTCTCCGCAGTTGCGCTCGCTCGATCAGCTTCGGCAGATTACGCGCCCTATAGAGCCGCCTAACCCGTCTCTTCATATTGACCTTCTCTGGTTTGCTCACTACAGTTGTATCCTGTTTAATCTGTTCTTTATTACAGGTCTGATCCCGATCTGTATAACAAGGGATGGCAACCAAATACACGAGGTGTCTCCTACACTTACGGAACTGACATCGTCTCCGACATGACGACTAAGCTGGATATTGACCTGATCGCTCGAGCTCACCAAGTCGTTCAAGTATATAAGGAATCCTAAACTTCGAATTACTCTCCTCATTTTAGGATGGATATGAGTTCTTTGCTAATCGGAAGCTTGTGACCATCTTCTCCGCCCCGCACTACTGTGGTAATTTAAAAGCCGCTCTAAAAGTTAAATAGGGTGCAACATTTAGGGCAGTTCGACAACTCGGCTGCTGTGATGAATGTCGATGAGAGTTTGACCTGTTCGTTCCAAGTATGTCGGGAAAAGGGCAGACTATGTCATGGTTGTTATTTTCAGGTTCTTCGTCCTACGATCAGAGGCGCAAAGATAGTGGGTAGGGCCGACACCGAGCCGAAAAAGTGAAGCGTAGCATATGTATGATCTTGAATAAACTAGGTGAATGTCTGTTGCACAGGTAGCCTCTTGTTTCATGATCTGCGTCGCTCTAAGTTCTTGTGATGTACAGTTAATGCACAATCCTTCGATTATATAAGACCTCGGTGTCCCTCGTGAACTCACACACGCAGACGATTCAACAGAAGTTTTTCAAAAGAGATTGGTTTCGAACGTGCGATATTTCCTACTAATTTAAAGTTTCGGTTCCACAACGGAATGAATGAACTGCCATCGGCCTAAAGCAAAAGTTGAACGGTAGATTGTGATGCCTCCTTGGTTTTCGCCAATTTGGAGTTCCTGTGTTGTATCCGATTTCAGTTGGGTTTCGTGGAGTCTGCGCAGAAATTGCACGTGTGGAACGTCGTGATTTTAAAAATGTCTGTGAACATTTTCCGTGGTCCATTTACGCTTTCATGTTGCGGTGCTGCTTCGCTGCTTACAGTAATCATCTCGTTTCAGGTAGAAGCAACCAGCTACAATGGCCAAGTCGAAGAACACTTCTCATCACCACCAGAACCGTAAGGATCACCGCAACGGTATCAAGCGCCCCACCAAGCAGCGATTCATGTCAATGAAAGGCGTCGACCAGAAGTTCCTTCGCAACCTCCGTTTCGCCAAGAAGGGAAACAAGAAGATCGTCGATGTGAAGGCGGCTGGTTCGAAATAGATTTCATTTGTTGTATTGCCGATGTTAATTGTTTTGGGCTTAACATAAACTTTTCAGTTGTGTGATTGTGTTGGTGTTCCGGTTTTGTGTTCCGCGTGGATAGGTCTCTTGTCGTGTGGGCGGGCTTTTCGAGTTCTGGGTTGATTTTGAGGTCCTGTGTTGCGTGCTCCTCTTTCGACGTGATCCGAAGGGAGGATAGTGAGCTCTGCAAATTGTTGCAGGCTTATAATGGCGCGAACGAAGAAGCGAAGAGCTTATACCGTGCAGTCTGTGACGGCGAAGCGAATACGAGCTGATAACGGAGCCACCGAATACTTCGTCAAGTGGAGAGGCTTTGATCAGTGCACCTGGGAGCCTGCGCGTAACCTCTCCGATACGGAAGCGCTTCGAGTGAGTGGATTACAGCGGTTCGTGAATATCCATCTTGCAGAAATTCGACATGGAAATGCGAGTGGAAGAGTTGCGGAAATCGTTCAAGAGGGGCGCGGCTTATAAAGTGCAGCAAGACTTCGAAGTTCGTGTTCTGTTCTGTCCATGTAAGTCAACCTGTGTAGATTTCCAAAATCATCGCACTGGACAAGAAGGAGAAGTCGCCGGGTCAGATACTGTTGCTGGTGGAATATGCGATCGACGCCAGTGTCGAGCTTGTGCCGATCGATATCGTCTGCGAAAAATATCCAACACTCGTCAATAAGTTCTTGTGAGTATTCTAATTGGCCTCCGTAATTCGCTTGTCGTTCAGGTGTCAGTGCCTTCCTGGCTGCGCTACTTATGAAATCCATGAGATCAAGGAGAACAAACTCAAAGAAGAAGACAAATCGAATACCGTTATGTTCAAGACAGAGGAAGAAGAAGACGAACCAAAAGCAGCAGAGTCCACGGGAGAAAAAGAATCGAGCGGTGTCGAAGTCATCGAGGTGCTCAGGTCGAAGAGACTCAGATCAGGGAAGAGGGCGGGATGAAGGCACATATTGACATGGTCAATGCTGATTACAGCTTTGTTATTATCGCACAATAAAAATGTCTTATTTTCAGTGGCTTCGGTTTTCTCACGTTTACGTTTTTACTCAATTTATCTGTCATAGATCAAGTGTGAGCCTAAGAAGTTCACTATCTAACCGTAGCTCGTACTGTCTACGGGATGCCTACCGTCTTCTTGTTAAGCTGTCCAATGTCACATTTCCCCTTTTCGTAGTGTCTCGTCTTCTTCGAGTGCGTCGGGTCAACTTCAGTTTTTTCAATCGATCAGCAGCCGATCGGTCGCGCGCCAGAAGCGACGATGCCGCGGAGGAAGGAGTACGACCCGTTAGAGGGAATCCCGACGGACGAAGCACTGCAGAACAAAACCGTTGAGGAGGATATGGAGGACCCGCAGAGCAGTGTAGAGGACCATGAGGATAGTGAAGAACTCTCAGATCTCAGCGAGGAGGAAGAGACGCCGCACTGGACGAGTGCGACTACGTTTTCCTTCTACACGTTCTACGCGGTACGGACAGCGCGGCGCCTTCGATTTACTGACTTCTCTCGTTTCAGCGCGTCCGTCCTCTGATGAAAAGTCGTCGAGTCCGCGTCCTCACGGTCCTCAACTCCTTCTGCGTGGCCATCAACATTCTCCTTCTTTTCGCAGTGCTCACTTTATTCGGAATCGCCGTCTATCATAAGGCTACGGTAAGTCCGTCTTTTGTCATCTTATCGCCGTCTTCAGTACGATCAGTGGAACTCAGAGGACATGCCGTGCATCTACGAGTGGGCGCCGTGGTCTAAATGCAACGCAGAGTGCACTCTCTCCAGTCGTGAAAACACGAAGCAGGCGACGAAGATACGGCGTATCAACATGAATACCGTGGTGCAGGCAAGGGGAAAGCAGCCGTTCACGACGGATCTGGCTGCTAGGATTGACAGAGTTCCGTGCAACACCCACTTGTAAGTCAGTTGGACCCAGTGCAATCATTATTCTGGTTGTTTTCAGATGTCCGAAGAAGCTGAGCGAGTTCAAACTGTGGACGGGCTGTTTCTACAAGAATCCTCTGGTCGGAAAAGAAGGCGGCTGTTACCATATGCGGCAACTACCTATGGAAGACACTTTGATCGAAGTGGACACGACGACCTTTGTGGAGGATTGCCCCGACACTCAGTGTCCCGATAGCATGGAGTAATTTGTTCTGGGAATGAAGTCTTTGTTTAGCTAGGACCAGCTATGTGCTAAGAAGCAATGCCTCATGAACTGCTCAACAAAGCATCGCTTATTTTCTCATTTAAGTATTGTATAAGATGACTACCTTTTATCAAGAAACGGATCTGCCAAAAATGTCTTTGACATGGAGTCGTCGTACCATCCAATCTCCCAAGTTTTCATTGGACCGTTCTAAAGAGACTTTCAAATCCACGAATCAACAAGAAGTAGAATCATTGAGGCCCAGATCTCCTCTACGATCTAGAACTGACTTCCCTTCTGTTCAGCCCCGAAACTCTTTTCCAGGAGCATCTAGTGGGAATCGCACTATCCTGAACGGGCATCGGAAGCCCTTTCACTGGAATCGAAAGCGTCGCCAGGACGACTTCCAGAAAGACTGCAGTTCCAAAAGGCCTCGGACGGAGGCGCCAAGAGGCAATCGCTCCGAGAGAAGGAACTGGCACCAGCGCGAACGCGAACTGAAACGCCGAGAGAACAGGGAGCGCTTCTCGATTCCCAGGAGAGAACGCTCGTTTACTGGCGGAAGTTGTGCCTCTACGGCATCGAAGAAGAGCCCCGGATCGCCGAAGATAAAGATAAGCCCCGAGGTGGCGAGAATGACCAGAAGACGCGAACTGGAGAAGCTCGAGTGGGAGATCGTCCCAAAAGACTTCGGAAGCGCCATCAAGATCTGCTTCCGTCGGAAGCGGTCAGCCGATGAGGCGCAAGAGGAGCGTCGACGGGAGGCCTGCATGGAAGAACTGGAAGAAGGAGAAATCTTTGACTGACGACAGCAGTGTTCGCTAGAAATAAAGTCTTGAAACCACACAAAAGTGCAAACATTCCATCAACATGAAGTTGTCCAGGGTTCGGGCAGCTCTGGACACGGCACAAACTGTGCTGTGATGGGGCGCTCTGATGATAAACAATCGATCTATCAACGTTTTGAAGAATACATCCGACCCTCTGAAAGTGTAGTGCGTTTCTCCCTTCGCCTCTGGAAACTTTGGCGCCTTTGAGGCGAGGGAGAGTTCCTGTCCACTGGCTATAAGTGCCGACATTGTCGCATTTACTGCTAATCGGAGGCCAATTTGGATCCATTTACACAAAGGGAATCACACGTACACATCTAAAAGGGGTGCCCGAAGGTATCTCGGGGATAATCGTTCTGTCGGCCCGTGGCCATATACACCCATGTCTCATGCGCCTTCCGGCACTTATCCCGGAGCCCGGCGACGCGGCGCCGCGCATTCGCCCCAAAGATGTCGCCACCGTCGCCGTCGCCGGCGAACAATGGAGTCATGCCGCCAGGTAAACGGGGTTTAGGGGTGGGGTTATCGGTTCGGTAATTTTGAGACTCCTTAATTGGAGCTAGGTTCACGTGACAAGCGAGCCTAGAAGGTCAATGCGGCAATTAAACGTCGAAAGCCGAAGTTGAGCAAGGCCTAACAAAGTCGTTCTTTCCCAAAAAATGAATCTTTCACGCTACCTTAAAGCCCTGTAGCATATTAACTTGATGTATTATGTACCTGTAACAACACAACTCTTTGATTAGTCCTTTCTGATACAGATCGCAAACTCAGAAGCTGTATCGACTCACTTTTGATGTAGAACCAGGCAACCCTAAACAGCTCCCATAGTTAACAGTGAGGTTATGAGTCAAAACATTTTTGTCCAATGTTGGACCTCTTTGACCTGTCTTTTTCATCGGTATTATTGTTTTTGGAGTGTCGGATGGATATCGCAGCGAACAGAAGTGAATGTTTCAAGGTTAACTTCGAAATCTACCTGGCATCTATATTACAAGCAATCAACAGCTATATGTGTTACTCGCTAATCGGAACTTGTGTTAATTCTCAACCAATAGGAAACGTTCCAATTAACAGAGCGTCGAAGAGTCTTAAGGTTGCCTCATTTTCTCCCCAACCAATGACCTGGGTGATAACATCATCCGGTTTTCGGAGAATATTTTATTTTATAACATGAAACACGTTCGCAGTGAGGCTCACTTCGAACCGGCTCACTGGCGGCACCCAGGCCCTTATCCCTTGGCGCCTCAAGAACGCGAGTTAACACCATGAAATTAACTTGTCCTGATACAGAGAAAAGAGTTCTATTTTTCGTTAGTTCTAATAAATCTTAGAGCTGACTTAACTAAGAATTGCTCTCGAATTAATTCATTATATTGAGATTTCGGTTCCAACATAATGTGACAACAGCAATGGGTTGTTAGTTGAGTGATATGATCGCTTAAAAAGGGATAGGTGCCAACAAGGGAACCTTCCGAAATGTACGCCTCAGATCAAGCCGAAAATTGGCATTCATTAGTGAGCGTTATCTCTTACATCGAAATATTTAACTCTTTCTATTCCCTTCCTATGTATCTGGTCGAACTGGTTAGTGTTTTGGCTGCTATTATTCGGATCCGGGTTACACTCCCTACCAAACCATCCCCTTGTATGTTCAACTGTGCGTATAAGACTGTTGGAGTCAAAACTTCACTAATTTCCCTTTACCATAGTGGTTTCGTTGAAAAAAATTCATTGCATATTGTTTGGACGTAACTTTGAACGTACGTTCACTAATGAAGGCCTACTTGTCAGCTCAATCTGATACGGATGAGGTTCCCTTTTGAGTTGAATGAATTGATTGATTGACTGACTTCCGAGTTATCGTCCGCTAGCCACCGACTCCTCTTCCGGATTGATTAACTGTCCCTCTCTTATCAACAGTTCTTACATCGCTGTCACGGGAGAGGAACTGAATATGTGTCACAAAAGTTTCCTTTCACCCGAAATGTAATTCCCAAATGTTTGACTAGTGCGCCATCCGTATCCTTTTCACATTCCATAATCACTTTTTTGATGCTGTCGCCGCAATTAATGTCCTCCTAAAAGTTACGTCGTCGTCGTTATTCCACATGTTTCGCGGGGCTAAGTTCTCAACGAATCTATGGGCGACACGGCCGTTCTTGAAGGTAAACCTGGCCTTGTCATCTTCTAAAAGACGTTCCCAACGTAGCTGTGCTCTAGGCCCCATTTCAGAGAAATCCTCTCGAAATGGAGACACCGATGACGGGCATCTAATGACAGTCACCACGATGAACACGATGCTGGTGGACCACCCGCACGGCGTGACTACAGTGATTCCCGAACGGGAAACCTGGGGCCGCAAGATCGACTTCCTCCTTTCGGTCATCGGATTCGCCGTCGACCTGGCCAATGTGTGGCGATTTCCCTACTTGTGTTTCAAGAATGGCGGCGGAGTGTTCCTCATACCGTATACCTTAATGGTCTTTCTTGCCGGCATACCGCTCTTCTACATGGAATTGTCGCTGGGACAGTACTACAGGAAAGGCGCCATCACCACGTGGGGTCGGATATGTCCCTTCTTCAAAGGTAGCGCCTCTTTCGAGGGCTTGAATCTGCAGTTCCTTTTCCAGGAATCGGCTACTGCGTGATTCTGATCGCCTTCTACACCGACTTCTTCTACAACGTGATTATCGCCTGGGCGCTGCACTTTTTCTTCGCCTCGTTTACCCTCAAATTGCCATGGGCTTCCTGCTCCAACGACTATAATAGCGCCGCCTGCTACGAGCCGAGGTATGTGCCGCCGGGAAGTAATGGGTCTCACCGTCGAGAATCAGCGAATCGACGCCGACGATTTGGGGAATCGATGTTTTTTGGAACGAAAACAGAAATTCTGGAGAGTCTTCGATGATGATAAGGGCAGGAGATGCACGCTGAGGTAGGGGAATACGGTTCAGCTGCAGATGTGCCTAAGCATGTACTCTGTATAGCATCGAAAATGGTCCCAAAAGGGCAGATCCATTATGTTTCGAGCAAAACAAACAAAGACTGAGGATGCGGGGTTACGATCAGAGCTGTGCAAAACGAGAATCGAGACTTTCTCAGGCGTGTTTACAATGAACGTAGACATAAGGTAGATCGATTGTTCAGCTAGAGCAGATAGATGCATATGATTTATTTCAATGATAAGGAAAAAAAAACAGAGAATCAGTCGAAATCCGAAGGCTTACGCCTGAAAACTAAAGGGAATCCGGTAGGGGACGCCTCAAATCCCACAAAAAAGGGGGTCCCCGTTATCCAAGGGGAACGCCTAAAACGGCTTTATGCCGAAGGCCGGAATCTTTTCTCGCCGGTGATTCCCCTGTCACAATGAATACCTAAAACCACACTTACCCCCTAGGACAGTACGGTCTGTTCCATGTCTAGACTGACAGCGTTCTCGAATGTTCTGTGGACATTTGTGCAATGAACGCATGTAGGCAGTAGTAGCAGATAGTAGACTGATTTTGGGTACTGCGGGGAGAAACCAGGTTGTAAGCGACCGGTTGCGACGGTACTAGGGATGCACCGGAACGGAAACCGGAATCAGTCAGAAGGTCCGGGGTTCGAATCCACCCACGAGCAAAACTTTTTTTTGTGTACTTTTTCCGCACGTTTTTCCGCATATTTAAATTTTGCTTACGTAGAATCAGACAATCAAACAGTTTCCAGAATGCTATGTCAAGAAAATACGAAAACAAAAAAGTTTTTCTCGCGGGTGGATTCGAACCCTGGACCTTCTGACTGATTCCGGTTCGTTCCGGTTTCCGTTCCGGTGCATCCCTAGACGGTACATTGCCTCGTATAAGACGAAATAAAGGAGAAGTCAGCATTGAGACGCCTTGCATAGTATCTGTTTTGGAAGATTTGTCAATATCTCCGCCAAATCTTACCGTTAAGGCGCTATAAGTCCACCATATATACAACCTAAACATAATGTATCTAGACGCAGAGATGTCGTAGCTAATCGATACAACATGTTGTGCCAGATTGATCTTGTATTTGTTTGGCAAAGCCCTATTTATAATACTTGAGTTCAAACATAATCTAATAGTTGAGTCTGGTCTCGCACCATCTTCCAATACTACAGTAATCGTGGGCCCTATGCTTATACGGTCATCAATTTCAAACACGTCATACTTTCAGCTGGAGCCACAAAGACACGAATCAGTGCGCCCTGCACGCCTTCTACGACGACACGGTCGAGGAGACACACCTCAAACCCATATCAGCTGCAGAGGAATATTTCTAGTGAGTGGCTCTTGGCACTCCACTCCTAAACGATCCTCCCTAGCAAATACTTCCTCGGCCTGCACGCCCCCGGCGCCCCCAACTCTTCTGTGGTGCGGAGCCTCGACGACCTGGGCAGCATCAACTGGCAGATCGCCGTCTGTCTGTGCCTGGTCTACGTCATCTGCTACTTCTCCCTTTGGAAGGGCATCAAGATGTCCGGAAAGGTCGTCTGGTTCACCGCCGTCTTTCCGTACGTGGTGCTGGGGATCCTGCTGATCCGAGGCGTCACCCTGCCCGGCGCGGAAAAGGGCATCGAGTACTACTTGAGGCCGAACATCGAGATGCTGAAGGTGCCCAGTGTGTGGCAGGACGCCGCGACGCAGGTCTTCTTCTCGCTGGGACCCGGGTTCGGCGTGCTCATGGCCTACGCGTCCTACAACGAATTCCACAACAACGTCTATTTGTGAGTGCGAGTTGGGTATGTGTGGTTATAGAGAGTTTTAGTGACGCCATTCTGACAAGTACGATCAACTGCATGACGAGTTTTCTGTCTGGATTTGTTATCTTCTCGGTAAGCAAATGAAAGTTCTTTGGTAGAGATAGGGTTTGAAGTCTCATTCCCTTCGATTTGGCATCCAAATGGGGTATTAGAGGAGAGCTACTGAGCATGAGCCTCAAAAACTCTATCCTAAGACGTAGCTCCTTTCATTGGTCTGATTTTCGACTTCCCTTTCATGCTGTAATTGGATTCTTTGATAGATATTCCGTAATCCGTCCCCTGCCTTCGATATCCAAATGGGGTAGAGAAGGCCAACTGAACGCCTCAAGAGTCCAATCGTGGGATGATAGCTCTCTGATGAGTTCTCTCCTATACCAAGGCATATTGGCCCACAAATCCCAGCACATTCCCACTAACCCACCTTTTATCTGAAGGTCCTCGGCTACATGTCTTGCAAAAGCGGGAAACCGATCCACGAAGTAGCACAGGAAGGACCGGGCCTCGTGTTCGTCGTTTACCCAGAGGCGTTGGCGACGATGCCAGGCGCCACAGCCTGGTCTGTCATATTCTTCCTCATGCTGCTCACTCTCGGCCTGGACAGCTCCGTAAGACCGCGCTCCCACAGCATGCCCCAACCTCTCTCGTAGTTCGGCGGCTCAGAGGCGATCATCACGGCCCTCTCGGACGAGTTCCCCGTCCTGAAGCGCCACCGCGAGATCTTCGTCATGGTCCTCTTCTCGTTCTACATGGTCGTCGGCCTCTTCATGTGCACCAAGGGAGGCATGCTGGTCATGGAGTGGCTCATCGTCTACGGCACCACCTGGGGCCTTTTGATAGCCGTCTTCTGCGAGACCATGGTCATCTCCTTCTGCTACGGCATCGATCAGTTCTCGAACGATATCCGCGAGATGCTCGGATTCACGCCCGGCTGGTACTGGAGAGTGTGCTGGACGTTCGTGGCTCCTATCTTCCTACTGGTATGCAAACTCCCCTATTCTATGCATGATTCGACGTTTTAGGCGATGATCATGAGCAGCTTCATCAACTACCAGCCACTCCAGTACCAAGACTACGAGTACCCGTTCATAGCCAACGTTCTCGGCCTCATATTTGCGCTCTCGGCCGCAAGTGCAATCCCAATTGTCGGGTTCTACAAACTCTATCGGGCTAGAGGACGGTCCCTTTGTGAGGTAAGTCTCTCATCTGAATGAAAGGAATCACAGAAAGCAAAGATGCTCTGATGATATTCGCCGTAAGCATCCTAGTTAGGTCTAATCAACTAGGCATGGAGTTCAAGGCTGTGAAGGCAGTAATATGTACAGCTTGTGTCACAGATCGGAAGTGGTAGGATTCAACATAACGAACTCATAACTCAAATGAACCTTTCGAAGTGTCCGTCTCATATAAGTGGATAAGCAGAACTAGGAAAGTGTACTTTAAAAAATCCCATCTGCTGACCGGACCATGTGAACGTCTTTCGAAAGTTACAATCAAATGAATATAGGTTACATTGTGAAGGAGGGTTTGCTGTGTTTGTCTTTGTTTTCGTCGTTCGTCAAGCCAAAGGTGCAACACAAGGGAAATTAAGTTCAAATGGTTGGGATGGTATAGGGGTCGAACCAGTATTCCAAAAAGCAAAGACACTCTCCAGTTCGACCACACACCTTGACATCACGTTATCGCCTATATTGTTCTGTGCGTAACTTTCGAACGATACAAGACTGTGTGGGGTTAAACTGCTCTTTACTATGCTCACCAAGTTTGAGCCCTATGGATATGAAAAGGATGCCAAAAGCAATAACTTCTATATTGCATCACCCTTTAGGATAGAGTGTAAACTCTAGCTTCAATGAATGGTCGTTTCAATTCTGATCACTGCTCGAACAAACTCTGTTTAAGCATCATCGATTGAACTTCGAAATTTCGATCGAAGCTTATCAAATTTTCCAAATATGCTTAGCCATTCCGATCACTAAGACCAGATCGGGAGTCTCGTCCAAATCTTCAGCAAACTTCATCCAACCAAGCCTCATGGCCAACTTTTCAGAAACTCCGCTCAGTTCTGACTCCCTATCGTCGACGGCCATCGCAGTGCGACTACGAGACGATCGGCAACAATTGCTACAACGACGTTATGCTTTAGATTCCCGTGGCAAACCCCCATCTCGTAGCCATCCATCATAGAGTGCTTTGTAAAGTGATCGAAGATTTCTTTTGCCCCAATTCCGCCCTTCCTCTCTGTTTGTTTGTCCGTCGCCATTTGTAGAAAAACGTTTTTGTGACACTCGTGCAAGAAGCGGAGAACTCCCGCGGCTAATTCGGCGGCG
This sequence comes from Steinernema hermaphroditum, assembly GCA_030435675.1. Lineage (NCBI taxonomy): Eukaryota > Metazoa > Nematoda > Chromadorea > Rhabditida > Steinernematidae > Steinernema > Steinernema hermaphroditum. The sequence goes on from CM059623.1 coordinate 358,600, forward strand.
AACGGACGGCGCCGGTCGGGTGGGGGTCGAAAGTGGGTCGTCGATTGGCTCCGTTTCCGATTCGCCGGGGGAAGTCCGAACGACCAGAAATCAGGCCTCAGCGGAAGGGGTGTGACGTCGAACCTCTTGTGTGTTTGTCGCATCCCGGAAATCTTTGCGTTTCGCCTTCAGTTTGCGTTTGAGGGTGAATTTTCAGAACGATATGTGTATGAAGGAAACGTTGGAAACGTTTGCCGTATTTGGGAACTAATTCAATATATGTATACGACATACAGGGTGTCCCAGACTACAGGGTGTCCCAAAAAAGAGCTTCTTAAATAGACATCATAGGGCGTCCAATGAGTTTTATGTAAGGAACTCTTTTTTTCAGTACCTTCTAGTTCCGGTCTAATGCAGCAACCATACATTTATTTATATTTTCACTTTGTGCTCCAGGGGAAAGGTCTATAAAGGGGTTCGGAGTGAAGTGGTCAAGAGGACCGACACAATTTGAATGGCCTTCTACACTGCTAGACCTACGTCTGAAGTGCTCGTTGTGAGACATCGTGCAGTTTCCTAGTCATTTAATGAAGTCTAGACGCCTAGAAAGCCATTTCAGGAGTAATCAAATGCCAAAGCGGTCAGAGAGGATACAAGGAAATAAGTCACTTCTTCTTGAGTACGTCTAGGCAAGCGACTAATATAATAGAAATTCGTGCACAACTTGTAGCCATCTTGAACACAGCGACAGCTGCAAGACTTATGTCTGAAGTATTCATTTCGAGACACCGTGAAGTCTTCTTGGAAGGCAAATAAAGCACAATACAAATTTGCCGTCTCTTGTATGTGTAGCCGTGATTTCTCCGAAGAAGCACCTCAACTGGTAGCGTCCTAAAATATGAAAATCTAGGGAAGTGTTTCTCCTGTTTGGAGCCAAAACAAACGAAATCTAGACCCCTAGACGCCTAGAAAGCCATTTTCAAGAGCATTCAAGAGCCAAAGCGGTCAGAGAGGCCTCAAGAAAATAAGTCAGTTCTTCTTGAGCACATCAAGGAAAGCGACTAACAGAGCAGAGACCCGAGCCACCTTGAATACGCTGCACAAAGAACAGGAAGGACCGCTTACTGTTTCCAACCGGTCTAACTGCTGGGCGCCCTCGAAAGTAGCTCTGTCTCTGGACGCTTTCTGTCTCGGTCTCCCCTGTTTCTTAGTCACTTCTGTTTTTCCAGACGATTCCAATTTTGTTATGAAACGTAATTACGAAACAATCAAAGAAATATCCCCCCTTCCTCGTGTGTTTATGTTGAAGAAGTCTAGAGTTTCGGTTAATAACGCTTGAACAAATATTTCTGTTTTGGATGTTTATGCACGGAAATGAGTTTCTTCTAACGTTTGGCCATCACTTTAATATATACGAACCTCATTTTTGTGTAGAAAAAGTACGACGATGGGGTTGATTTCGCAATCGGAGTCGGCTCCGGCTCAGTTTGCGTCTCTGATTACGATGTCTTCCAGTAGAGCTCAACTTCAGGGTTGCAATTCCCACAGCTGAATCGATCGCGCGCACTCTTATCGACGAGATCTGCGCGAAACTCTTAAAAAATAACGCTAATAAATCAATAGCGGCGCCGCACCCTTCGGCAGTTAACCTCCCATCGAGAAGTTCAGACGGAAAATAGGTCATTTTTGCAATTTTAAGTGGCCCAATTGCAAAGTTTGGCTCGTCTTCTAAAGACCTTTCGTCTGCAACAGCAGAAGCACCCCTCAAGAAGGGTTGCCCACAGTGATACTGAACCCACATTGCAATTATTATTGACCTAAGGGAGGTGTCGGCGAGAAAATAACTGCAAAAACAGAGCCGCGGGTCGCGCGAGAATGACCCAATTAGGCGAAAGAAAGGCGAAGTGTGATGATGTGTGACGGACTCGAGATTTAATTGCGGTTTGACTGTTTTTGTGCGCACGCGTAATCGCAATGGACACCGCCGCAGCGGTCAGGAAGTGTCACTTCGCGAGACGTGAAGTTAGTGAAATGTTAGGGTCGTTGTTTATCGTCTGGGGATTGGATCGGTTCTGTTTTGGGTGATGTGCTGAATAGGTCGTGAAAAGGTCGCCGTGTTCAAAGGTGATCTGGTTCGAAATTTGCTGCATCTAATGGCCAGATGTATCATTTTATGTGTTTTTGTTGTATGGATGAATAACTTATGTGTTGTTTACTTGGTTTGACTATAGATGGTAAATGACAGAAAATGATATTTAAGCACTTAAGACCTTATATTATAGAAGTCATCCACTGAAATACCTCTCTATTTTATACCTTTGAGCTTTCCTGGCCTTGTTTCACGGCCACCTTTGTCCTTCCAAGACCAGCGATCTCCACAGTAATATAAAATCACTCATTCATTGGAGCATCGTGAGTGAAGTCGAGGTCATTGTGTATAAGTAAAGGATCGCTAAAAGTGTCAAACCCAATATTTTGCAAGCAGCACTGAGTTCTCTTTTCTGATTTATCGCCTTTCTTAGGGTAACGATTTTCATGACATGCTCAAAAATGGGAGCACAACATGTTCAGCTTTGCAAAACAACCTAAGATTGCTTATTACATAGGTAAAAATCTGGAGCGGAATACGAGTCATTTTGCGAACTATCGATATAAAGAGGCAGTCAAAAGCACTACTTGGCTATGATCCAAAATATATGACCGCAAATTAAATATAAACCCAGAATTAGATCGAGAAAACGCATTTAGGGGAAAAGGTGCAATTTGTTCTTTCCACCCTACTTTGCACTACGCCTTTTTGGTGCCCTTGTGAAGTTGCACAATTCGTGCTTCTTCAGAGCTTCAGAGCTGTGTAATTCCGTACTTCAAACCTAGATCTACTTGCTATAGTATAACGCTGATTATGGACGAATCTTGTCTCAATGCCGGAACGACCACCGAGTTGCAGTCCGTTTCAGGCAAAATAGGGACTCGGATCGACCGATTACAAATGAAACGCTTTCGCAATGGATGAGACGGGTTCAATGAGGTTCAACCACTATGCCTTCGAGGGTCGCTAGATCCATTTGTGAATAAGAACGATTCTAAGAGCGCCAGTCTTCCTGCCCATAGGATGACAGGACTGTTCACCGTCGATAGGGTTCGTTTCGGTTCACTCCCACTGTGCTTTTGGACTTCTCAAAATCAATTTTTTTGTGTTCTTGTCTTCCTCAAGGATATTGAGCCCTCAAAAGCTTCTAAGGGCACGAAATCGCGCGCAACAACGCTTATTTTTTCATAACTGCTCTAATATTGACAACTCGATCCTAGGTGATCTGTAAGATCTCAAGAACAAAACTCGCTCACAAATACAAAGAGAAGTTTGCTATGTCTTTCAATGTGAATTCCTTCAACTTGAATATGCTGTTTGTCTCGGCATAGACTTCACTCTCCCCCTGTCACAGAGTACATGACTATGCTATTCATGGAAAACGACCAAAACAACGTTCTTAAATTAATTTATTTTCTACGAGTTTGCTTCCTTTTCTCCTTCCTTCTTCAAACTTTTCTGTAGGTAGACTCTTGATAGACCAGCTGCTCTCGATCTCAAAGTTCATTGTCTAGTCCTGACGAGTTCAAAGCGGACAAAAACGCCCATTTTCGGAGAAGCTCCTTAATAATAATTACGTCTTATTATGCTCCCAAAGGAGCATAATAAGACGCTGGTGCTCTGGAAGCTGGCCGCCTAAAATTAGGATACGTATAGTTGGCCCTAACCCAAAATTTGTCCTGCTTGTTTATTCATTTCCTATTTGCATTAATAGAAACCCAATTATGGCCCAATTACGCTCAATGTCAAGTAGGACCACCCCTTTTGTGTGTTCTGCTGATCTGTCGTGTTGCGTTACGTTCAACGCCCGTGACGACGATTACGGTAGATTCGAGCGCGACGTTTCAAAGTGGCCTCGAGGCGATGAAACAGCTCCTCCCACCTATAAATCCCCAAAATCTCCACATTTGCAAGGTCGCCATCGGCCGATAATTATCCAATTGCGCGCCTCTTTAAGGAAGTCCACTTATTTACAGGGTGGCGCATAAATACTGTAAGTGGGTCAAACTTTTCAATTTGTCCTGCTTTTTCGCCTTTTTGTACCACTTCTGTTGTTATATTCGTGTTCCTCGTTCTTTTTTGATCGAGGATTACTGTTTCCCCTGTTATTTTTCTCCTTGCCCCTTCGACAAAATGGTTTCCCAAAATGACTGTTTTGCTACCATCGCTGATTAAAAGTGTGGAATGCCGATTCCGGAAATTGAAAAGTTAAGGAAATTCCATTTTTTTCAAGTCCAGAGTTTTGTCGAACACTTTCAAGAGACAGGAGGAATCACTGTTTGCCAAATAAGTGGAAGACCGAGAACAGTCCAAAACAGCAAGGACCACAGAAGCCATTTGGAACAAGATCAAGCAGAATCTGGTCATATCCATAAGAAAACTGGTCGAATAACAGGGAGTCATTGAGGGATCGCAGAGAAAATTTGTGAAAAGAAAATCGCGGACTCGACTCCTACAAGATGACATACAGCTAGCTCTTGGACGATCAAAATGAAAGCCGTAAGACAGGACAAGTGTCGGAAGATAAAGGTCGAAGTCCGCGGAGGGAGCATCCAGAAAATCCTGTTCTCGGATGAGAAGATTTTCATCGTTGATCCGGTGCGAAACACCCGGGATCACTGTGAACGTCTTCCGAAAGGCTCTCCCCGCAACGTCACCATCGAAAAGAGCCATTTCCCAAAGTCCATCATGGTTTGGGCCGGGGTTTCTGGACTTGGGAACGTAGAGCTCGTTTTCTTCGACGCCAATGAAAAAAAAGGTGACCTGCCATGGCGAGAACTGCCGAAACCTGGTTCTGAACGGCGTGGTGAAATCCTGGGCCCTAGATCTGTCCCTCAACACCGCATGGACGTTTCAGCAGGACTGGACGCCTGGCCATGGAGTCAAGAATACCCTTGTCTCGTCACAGCCAACCATGTGAAGGAAGGATGTTGGGTCAAGAGGAAAGATGTTTGGCTGCGGCACTCTCCGGTCCTCAACCCTCTCGACTTCGCTGTTTGGTCAGTCCTAGAGACAAACGTATGCGCTACAAGCCACGATAGTGTGAATTCCCTGGAGCGCTCTCTGAAGACCGCTTGGAAGGAAATCATGCCAAAAGTCACCGCGGGAATCCTGAAGAATTTCCAGAATCGTCTGAACGCCTTAATCAAACTGTCAAGGAGGGCATTTCGAACAGAGTTCAAGTATGTTGTACAGAATTTCCTCGCCAATCTTACAGTTATGAATTCATTTTGTTTCCTTGTCGTAAATGAAAAGTTATGAGCAGTTTTTCCACTTACAGTATTTATGCGCCACCCTGTAAACTGCTCGATCACCGCCGGAAAACAGCGCCCCACTCGGCGACGCCGTCGGTGTCCCCTCGGGATGACCAGCGAAAGGTCACCGCGCGCGGCGACCCACCCTAACAAATCGGAATAATAATCTGACGGTCGTCGCGACAACCGAACGAAGGCGATAAACCCATGTCGAACATCGTTCCCGCCGCGCATTTCGATTGATTCGATTGTCTTTGCGGAGTGACGTTCCGACGAAGTCTTTTCGGGTGTTCTTTATTGGGTTCGTGAATCTGGGGGTTCTTCTTTTCGACGGGTCTTATCCCGTGTCGTAAGGGTCTGAATTGGGTCCTATAGTTCTAAATTTTAAGCACGTGAATATCGATATTTGCTTGTGTTGAATATCAGCCTTTTTCCAGAATGCAATGATCGTCTTCAGGGTACTCCTTCTAGTCCTGGTGAGGTTTTTGTTCGTTCTCACAGTTTATCCTTATTTCAGGCACTTGTGCCTTTCGCCTCTCCTACTCCTATAGACAACGGGCTAGTCGATTCAGAGTTTGTTAAAGGTAAGTTCTCGTGTTACTAGGGATTGGTGAATTCTTCGCCTTGATCTAAGTGAACAAACGTTCTCCGAGTGACTTCTTGATTAACGCAGCCTCCAAGTGTGCACTAAAAAGAGCCGAATCACGAATTTTGTACCTTTTTTGCTCCGCATCAATGATTAAGACTCAAGCAAAGCATTGTGGAATCACGCCACCGTGCCATATCTAATTTTGCCTTTTTGGGGCTCTTTTTCAAGACCGTTCTAGGGATGTGAGTGCGGTCATACATCCGAGCAGGAATAAAGACCGAAACGATAACTCTCCCGTGACGCACATTCCTAAAAAGATCGCATACGAGGCGATCTTCTGACCTTCTGAATTATAGTGGATATAGTACACACTCATTTTCTTTCCAAATGATTCGGCACATGAAGATAGGATAGCGTGGACGGTAAAGTGTGAACCGGCTCCCAAATTTGGGTCCTCGATTCGTCGGGAGTCCTCTAGAGGAACGTCATAAATTCCATAATTGTTCCCTCCTTAATCACCTTAATGGTGCACTTAATGAACAGAAAAAGAGGTCCCTCTAGTGAAAACAAGAATATCGTCCCCTCTGATACGTTCCTTCAGAATGCGTCGCAAACAAAGCAGTCGACCTGCTCCTCGTCCTCGACGGCTCCGGGTCCATCGGCGACGAAACGTTTCAGCTGCAGGTCGGCTTCGCCATCCATCTGGCGTCCAAACTGAACATCACCCCCACGGGCAGCCACGTCGGCATCATCCAATACGCCGAGCAGCCCCAACTCGAGATCTCCCTCAATCAGTTCACCGACCCTAATCAGTTCGAGTGGGCGGCGCGCAGAATCAAGTACCTCTCCGGGGCCACAAACACGGGACAGGCGCTGCAGCACGCCTTGGAGCTGGGCTTCCAGGGCGCGCGCGGAGGACAGATCCCAAAGGTGGTGGTCGTGGTGACTGACGGTCAGAGTCAGGACAGTGTGGCCGAGCCGAGCCAGAGACTGAGGGACGCCCACGTCATGGTCTATGCCATCGGCGTCACCAATCTCGTCAACGTCCATCAACTGCACCAGGTTGACCCATCTGAATGGACTCGAAATTCTGATCGGGCGTCTTTCAGATGACCGGAAATCCTCTCCGAGTCCTCACCGTAGAGTCGTTCGATCAACTCGATAAGTCCCTCGCCGACTCCCTCACGTGGGATATGTGCAAAACTGAATTCAGTATGTTTCACTTGAGCGTTCGATCCCAATGATCGCTTCAGGACCCGGAACTCCGGACATCATCTGCGCCCCCGACCGTATCGGAGTGCGCGCGTCCACCAAGAAACCGTTCGACGGCTACGTCTTCGTCATGGATCATTTCCACAGAGAAGAGTGCCGGGCGGGCCCCGAAAAGTTCCCGGACCCAAAGAGCATCGGGATTACGGTACCCTTCACTGACTGCGATGTCCATCGTTATCGTTCAGTAGGCCCAGAAGAAAGCTGAACCAAAAGCGCTACCGTATCCTTCTTGCAGATCGAGCCGAAGGGAATTTTCGTGGAAGTGACGATCGTCTTCATGTTCCACTCGCTGTTCATGACGAAGGTGGACCAGATGGTCAAGATCCAGTGCTTCTACATGGAGGCGGAGAAGCCCGTGTCCGTGCCTCTCGAAGTGAGTATGATCACGACGCAGTTCCGCGAGAAGATGTACGAAATGCCGCGATGCGAGTACACCCTCCGGAAGGACACCGCCGACGGTCCCCTCGTGCAGTTCGCCTCCCTCGGACAGAGCGTCTATCACCGCTGGGAATGCAAGGAGGTCGACAACAAGGACACCTTCGGAATGTTGGTCCACTCGTGCTACGTCGACAACGGGTACGGAGACCGCGTGGATATCCTCGATGAGAATGGGTGAGTCATCCTTATACCACTTCCGGGGGGTTCCATTCCATGTGCTTCCGTGGCGCAATCGGTTAGCGCGTTCGGCTGTTAACCGAAAGGTTGGTGGTTCAAGCCCACCCGGGAGCGATTATTTTTTCTACTGCTCAGTAAGGCATTTAGACGTCTAAATGTTGCACATGCTTTGTCTAGACGCACTTTTTGACACACCCCGTACATGTCTCAAACGTTGCAGATGCGGTTTGGACGCCGTTTTGCTGTCTACTCCGGACTACGACGGCAGTCTTCGTCTCGCAACGAAGCCATATCACGTCTTCAAATACGCCGATCGACCCGTGCTTCAGTTTCAGTGCCAAGTGACGCTCTGTTTGAAGTACGATGGCGGCTGCGACGGGATCACGCCGCCTAAGTGCCCCGAGACGCTCCCGCACCACGCGCACGGAAATGACCACGAGCACAACCACGTGAAGCGCAGTGGTCGCTTCAGTCGAGGCGCGGAGACCTTCGACGTCTTCACGAAGAAGCTGATGGTCGTCGACGACGAAATGGCCGACGCCATCTCGTGCCCAGCCGGCGGCGCACCCGGTGCCCCGTCGACTACGGTAGTCGCCGTGATAGGTGCGTTGACGGCGCTGAATCTACTCGTTGCCGGTGTCACCATCGCCTTCTGGACGAGAAGACGCGTTTTCAAAGTGGAGCTGGGCTCCTGAGTTACGGTAGTCAGATGTGAATATACGTGTGCCATTGTGGAGTCCTAATAAACACTTAATAATCAATCATCGTTTATCAAGAAAAACGTGTAAAGCCTGAAAACAATGTGGTGGTGAAAAAGTTCACAACGAAAATGAGAATCACATGACTGGCTCGAGGAGCAACAAGATCAAATATGACCGGTATAGATCTCAGAGGGAGTAGATGACCCGCGGCGTCCGCCTCTCCCGTCGACTTCCCGTTTCCGCATTGCTGATACTCTCGGCCTTCAGCGCATCGAACTGTTCGTTCATGAACGTTTCTAACGTTTTCGCCAGCTGAAACCAAGATAAATATAACAACAAGAAGGTGGATGACCGTTTACCTCGGTAATCTCCGAATCATCTCCGTTGTACGTTCTGCAGTTGTTAAACATCAGCTGGTAATCCGCCACTACTTCCTCGACGGACTCGTAATCGTTGTTCTTGAGCTTGTTCATCATCGTCCGCAAGTCCATCGGCTTCTTTACGAATTCTCTGTAGTCCGGCACCTCCTTGACATCCACGGGCTGGGCGAATGGCCACGACTCCTCGCGCCGCAGCGTCTCCCTCAGGATCGCCTCAACCTTCTTCAAGCTCTCCTTGTTGCCGCTCTGTTTTCTTCGCAAGTTGTGCATCACTGCGGCGGCGATCCGTGTGGGTGCTGGAGATCTTCTACTGGGGCGTGTGCGCTTCGGGGCGGGCTCGAAGTTCTCGTCTTCGTCAACTCCGTTCTCGTACATCTGCGAGGACGACTGACTATCGTCTTGACTCTCCTCCTCGTCCTCCGCCTCTTCAGATTCGCCCTCTTCGCCGTCTTCATCCATGTCGTAATAGTATTTCCTCTTTTTCGGCTCGGACTCTTCAAATTTGGAGACGATCAATCTGTCCTTCTTCGTTTTCGCCTTCGGTTTGTACACGACGTCGGAGTAGTCATCATCCATAGGCTCCTCTTCGTCGCCAACCGACTCTGCTACAGAACCGCCTCGAGTACCGTCAGCACGAGCAAACCGTCGTTTGCAGTTCATACACGTCCAGGTGCCTTCGGGAACGGCCGTCATTTTTCCTTGACGGAGGCAGCCGATGTGGGTGGCGCGAGTGCATTCGACGCAGATGGCCAGCTCCGACACGTCGCCTCGTTTCCGACAGCTTCTGCATTTGGCCTAAACGTCATCGTCAGAAATGCCCAAGGTTTGAGGCTCTCTTACCTGGAATCTGCTCGCTTCCCATCGAACGAAAGCGGTCACGCGTTTGTAGAACATGCAAATCTCCGTTAGTGAGTGCGCGGCGATGAGCTCTTTCTGCCAGAGGCCGTAGCACTCGGTGACCTGGGACTCCCACGGCTTCTCAACGTTGAACTCGGCAAAAGGGTAGTTGAAGAAGCCCACTTTGATGCACTGCACGAGTTGCAGGAGTGCGATGGATAAGCGCTGAGTGGTGCTGAGTTCTTGGAGCTGCTCCGGGGTGTAGAAGGATTCATCGGAGCCGTGGGGCAGGATTCCGGTCTCGGGGTTAATGAACGAAGTAGTGTTGAAGCTTTCCGATAGCTTCTGCCGCCATTGGTCGCGGTCATACGGTAGCTGCGCAATTCCTCCGTTGTACAACTTTTCTTCGAGGTCAAGAAGGAGCTGCGCGACTTCGTCGCTCCAATTCAGCGGAGTGTCCGGATTCAGATGATGTTCTTCAATCTCTGTTAGCGTAGGATCCTCCGCGAACTTCGTTACTGCAGTGATAAGGCGCTGTTTGAGTGGCGCTATATTGTCGGCAAGCTGACTTTCGCGATATCCACGGGGATTCAGAGCGCTGATAAACTGAAACTACTATGGTAGAGGCAGAAAACAAATGAGAGTCTTACGGTCTCGAAGTCAGAGACGCTGGAGAAGTAAGAGACTTCTTGGGCATCGACTTCTTTGTATTTATGCGCGTGGCATGTGCTCTTCGATCCCGTGCAGGCATAGATGGCTTTCAAGTAATCAGCCCGGCTGATTCCTTTGGGCAGCTTTTCTACGGGAGTTGCGACGCTGCACTCGGGGATCTTATCCGACTCGATCGGACTGAGGCGAAGAAGAAGGTTCAATGAGTCCATAAAGTAGTACGAGTAGTAGGCACGGTCTTGTCCAAGATAGCAGTTAGTGTTCATCGCTGAAACTATACAGTACACCGAGAGCTCCGACTACAATCGCTTACAATTAGTCTTCTCAAGTTGCGCTGTCAGCTTCGCCTCACGACGCTCGAAAAGCTCCTTCTGGAACTCACGCACGGCGACGATCTCCGCCAGGTCCATTTGATGGTAGTGGACGTCCTTCAGTAGCAGCGCTTCGACTTCCTTCGTGTTGTGCACGCGGCGACCCTCGTTGACGTTCTTCACGTAGCGCACGATCTTCGTTGTGGTCTCCGTTTGCTTTTTCTGCTGATGGCTGCCGTTCTCGATCTCCTGTTGGATCTGTGTGGCGTTCTGCTCCTCGGCGGCGAACCACTTCCGAAGGTTCCTGCGTTCTCGAGCCAGGTTGACCGAGGCCTCTGCTTGTTCGTCGAATAACGATCTCAGCTTACGGTAGGTGAGAAGCTGTTCCATGGAGAGTTCGAGGAGTTTCAGCCGATCTTCAGGGTCCATCTCGAATACGGACATCGTTTCGAACTTCGTAAGGAATCCAGGGTTCTCGTCGAGGAAACGGAAGCACGGGTCGTCGTAGAGATGACAGCCGCCGCGGGCTTGCATTCGAAACTTCTGCACGCTAGGGCCGCTGTAGTAGCCAGCGGTGATGAGGTTTACGCGCAGCCACTCGGTGATCGTCATCCAGTCAATGGGAAGATCCCTCGGCGAATCTCCAAGCGCGTCGCGGATCAGCTGGTGCCGTTCGGTAGCGTCACGAATCTGCTCTCCGTAGTCGGGGTGCTCGAAGTCAGGATACATGTCGTTGTTCGCCTCGTTCATATCCTTAGGGTCGGCTTCGTCGCCATCCTCTTCGGCACCGCATTCCGCTCGAAGCGTTAAAAGGGCTTGCATGATGGGCACGAAAGTGGAGAAGTTCGCGTCGTTGCACATAACGGCGAGCAGCACCTTGTCTAAGGTGATCTTGTTGGACTTCAGATGTTCCTTCAGGTTCATGAGAGAGGAGAACGAGTCGATGAACTGACAGAGCGCCATGCATCGCATCAGAACGTCCGTTGACAGCCATTCCGGTAGCTTCAACTCGGCGAAAGCGGGCATGGGCTTCAGATCGTCACACTCCAGATCATCGCGAGGCTTCTTCCACTCCTGCCGCGCCTCCTTTTCTTTCGCTTTTCTCTCGGTTTCCTTGCGTGCGGCTTCCTAAATATCTCTCTGGTCTTTTGTTTCTTTAAGGCAATTATTACCGCTTTCTGCACCTCAGCTATAAGCGCTGACAGATCGCTCATGTCCCTGCCGTTCAGAAGACGCTCCGTTTGACGCCATCTCGAAACGTCCCTTCCGGTCTGCTCAATTAGATCCAACGACTTTCTAATCTGTTCTTGTTGGGCCGCTATTCGTTGGGTCAGATTCTTCTTGGGCGACTTCTCTGACGGCTTAAAGAATTTGTCGATTGTTCCTTGCCCTTTGGATTTTCGTCCATCTTCCTTCTTCTTCCCTTTAGCCGGCGTCTCCTTAGTCTTCGAATCTTTGTCCGCACTCTTCTTCAGAGGACTGGTGGGCGCTTTCAACGTTCTCTGCTTCTTCTCGGTGTGGGGGAACACCGGCTCAGGTCCCGCGAAGATCTTCTCCCACGTAAGATGTCGTATTCGCAACGCAGGAGCTCTCTAAAGCAAGCTACGGTAATAGGTGTGACGAGGTGGGCTCTCGCCAAGAATCCCCCGAGCAGTACCATAACCCACGCAGAGAAGAACTAAACACATGCCTTGAGAGTGACTTGGTTGTCGTCTTTCTTAGTCTCCGCTGAACACTTCATAAGCAGCCGAAGAGTTTCCTTCGAATGGATAAATTTCGCTTTACGCCTGAATGCATCGACTGAGGGGACGTATTGATAGCCAAAACTCACGTCATGTAGGTGTGATCCACGCCTGAATACACATTCTTCTGCCCGCATTTTGTGAATTTCGTTTGGAATATCCTGATCTTGTCGAATGATTCAGGATTCTGCACGTATAATCTATAGGAGTATTCCTCGGGTTCGGGGAGCTTAACCGAGTCATCACCCCTAAAGCAAACTCAATGAACCACAGAACGGAAATCGGTGCGATGCAACCTGTTCTCCTTGTCCGACAGACGGCGATTTGTTCCTCGCGGGTTATGATCCACACCAACAACAATGGCTTCACCCTTCTGAGTGCTGACGGTGAGATACACGTGTTCTCCAATGAAAAACCGTCGATTGCAAAACGTGCTCAGATCTGCAGCAGCATCGTCGATCTTTGCACGGTGGATATAGTTGCTGAGGATGTACCACAAAGGCATCGCCAATTGCGGCGCGATCTCCTTTAAACGCTTCTGAAACGACGCATCAGATCGATTTGCAGATAAGTTCAGGCTACCTTGGATTTGTCTTCCGACTCTTCAGCATCCACGTAAAGCATGTTAGTTTTGCCGGTGAATCCACAGCTCCACACGGCGCTCTGCGTGAGCATGGCACGCTCGAAGTAGCCGTCATAGTCGGTGAAGCCTTCGTTCGTCTCCTCGAGATAGAAAGCTGGCGTTGCCTCGTCCAGCTCCTCGTCTTCGAGCGTGTGCTCCGGCTCGAACGGTCGCCTGTTGACCACTGGCATGGAGCGATCTGGAACGGCATGGAATTCAGTGTTATGTATCGGCGAATAAATCGAAACACGAAATACGGACGCACAACATCGACGTCGCCGCATCGCTCTGTTCGCGGCACGCGTTCGCCGGCTCTCAGTTCTCTTCCTTCCTAGCAAATAACAAGTAAAAAATTAGGAAGTGGCCCGTGTTAGAGAGTACAGTTGATTCGAGGATGAATTTGAGGCTATGGTAGAATCCCGTGAAGCTCAGAAGGCTGCACCATAACCGAAACGGGTTCGGAAACTCTCGATCCAATAAAATCCTCCAATTCCTAGTACAACCGAAGGGCAACTTCAACATCGCATCACTGAAACCCACAACGGCGTTTCGCAACCTGAAACTAACCCTAAAATTCTGAACATTAGAAATCGATTGACGCGAACAACCAAGGCAGTGCTGATGTGCTCCCAGCAGTCGCCCAAAATCGCCAAATCAGCCAATCTTGAGCCGTACAAAAGGCAGTTAACAGATCTACCGTACCCGGATGTCCGAACGAACTCAGAATCCGGCGAAAGCGTTGATGATATCACAGAAAAATGGAGAAATTCGAAAAGAAAGGAAACAACGCGTAGACATACACACACAACATCACGAGCGCCCGGCCGCCTCGCTTGCTACTCCACTACTCGTTGGGGCTGTCTCTGTGCTCGAAATATAAACGGACAAGCCAACGATTTTGAATGCAGGCTAGGAAACAGTGGGAGATGCGCAGTTCTTGGCGCTTCTACGCCCCCTATCGGAAGCTCTTAAGCTCCGGAAGGCTACATTGAACAAGTTACTGTAGTCGAATGGGCAGAATTGGAGAAATTCCCCGCGGACGGCATAAAGATATATTGCGATGGTAAAAGCAAATGGAGGAATGTTTTTCGACGAGGCGAGCAAATAAATAGTAAACACATCAAGTGATCAATTTGAACGTGACGAATCTACAGTATCCGGTACTGTATTTATAGTGAGTAAACCACGCATAAGTTCAGAATGCTGTTCACAGAAAATATAAGCGATAAATATCGGAAAAAGCGGCGTACCCGGAATGCAGCTAAGGTAAAACATTAATTTTGCCATATACGGTAAAATACAGTACCATGAAAAACCGAGAAAAATAAGAAAAACTGAAAAATCCACAAGACAGCTATAATAAGGCACACCGACAATCGATATAAGCGAAAGAACTCACCGCACACCGCAGTGAAGAAGTGTCAATAAAAGTCACGAAAACCAAGAAAAATCGCCAAAAACGCCACCTGAGATGCTCTAAATCTCCATTGTCTCATGTCTAGACGTCTCGTCTCCACTAATTAGAGGCAAGGCTGACTAGAGCCAGTCTAGACGGAAACACAACCCAGACGAGCGATACGCAGAGGAGAAGAAGAGTCGTGAAGTGGAGGTTGGCTGGAGAGGGGACCGAAAAGAGATTGACGAGCAAGCGTCCTGTGCGCGACGTTTTGGCGCCATTTTCCGAGCTTGTTAGCGCCGTGTGGCCGGCGTTCGCCTCTCCCGCTCGATCTCCACATGTGTGCGGGAGCTTTCTGACCTCTCTTTGTCTTCGATCCCCGGTCGGAGCGTTCCGAGTTTCGCCCACAATGTGCACTTCTGTTTACCGCTCATTTTGCCGTACGAATCGTCTTTCGCGGCGGGACCACTGGGGAAGTGCCGCGCGTGGAAAATCGTACTTTTTCGTGTTCGTCTCACGCGTTTGTCGCCGACGTCGGGCGATGTTGCCAGTCGTTTTCTTCTCCTTTGCTCCTTGGTCTTTTGATGTGATTGATAGCTAAAGTAGCTGTTTAGGGCGAGGACGGCGTTGGAAGAGGAAGTGGGTGATGAGGAGATTCGCTCTGAGCACTATTCAGTTTTTTTTGAGGGCTAATTTCATTTTTTTGTCTAGGCGTTTTGGATAAGCACTGATTACTTCGCTAATTCACATGGTTCAGTTGACTGACTTATGCTTATTACGCCTTATCAATTGACTAATTATCAAAACTAACTACATAAGGGTACTGTATGTTCAAATTCGATGCGTTCGGCACAAAGCGACGGCCAATCGTTGGCAATAACACCAGCTGCCATGTGGCTACTGTTTTCTTTTTATTGATCCGTGATCTAATTACGGTCCTCTCCTAACGTTCCGCTCTTTTTTCAGAATCATTCTATGACTGACGTGTAGCGACGGCCTGCCGCAATGAATTCCGTCGTTCTTCTGCGAGGTAACCGTTCCTCGCCATTCAATACGTGAGCTGTAAAATCTAGAACTTACATCTCAACTGCGCTTGTCCTCGCGTCAGTCCCTGGTGTTCTTCTCAAGTTCAACCTCTGATGATCCGCCGTCCAAGTTCAAGAAGAGGCTATTCAAGGTCGCTCAGTTCCACCAGAAGAGAACTCGCACCTATGATGACAGCAAGATCGACGAGAGACGAGCAATGGCTGAATTCAATCTGTCCGAGGACCACTTGAAGTAGGACCGCTGCATAAGATCGTTAATTACGGTTTGATGTCTAGAGATCTTCCTCGCGAAGCACACATGCCGAACACCCAAGTGCATAAGCTCTACGCTGTAAGCGACGTTTACAACAGGGCTGTGAAGGTAGGCCCTCTGAAGACTAGCAATATTTGCGTAGTTTGACCGTGATTAGGTGCATGGAAGCCAACAAGCGGTTCAAGCGAAGGGCCGTGTACTTCTCGGAACCCTCTCCGAGTCTGAGAAGATGAGGCTTCGACTGCGTGCCGAAGCTGCCAATGGTGCTCCCGGAGTGGCCAAGACGAAAGGAGCGGATTTCGTCGTCGGCATCGCATTCGCACTCAACACGTGCGACACCATTTGCAAATTCGCCGCTGCTTACGTCACCGGGAGCAAAAGTCTTTTCGCAGAAGGAGTCCATAGCACCATGGACACAGTAAATCAGCTAATTCTGCTGCTGGGAATTAAGTATTCAAAGAAGCACCCGGATCCGAATTTCCCGTACGGGTACGGGAATATGCGCTACGTCACATCGCTGATCAGTGGCTGTGGAATCCTCTCCTTCGGATGTGGTCTCTCTCTGTACCACGGAATCAGCGGACTCCTTCACCCTGCGGCTTTGGAGCCTCTTACTTACGTACATCTTGCATTTCTCTATTCTCTGTGACTTCTGTGTTTAGGCTTACTATGCTTTGTTCATGTCACTGTGCTTCCAAGGCGCGTCCGCTATGACGGCTTTCCGAGAAGTCCGGAGCAAAGCGGCTAACGCGAAGATGTCAGTGTTGAACTACGGTATGCAGCAGAATGTCGCACGCACTGATTAGTAGTTTCGTTTAGTACAAACTAGTGCTGATCCGAGCCTAAACGTTGTCCTTCTCGAAGATTCTGCTGCCGTCACAGGTGTCGCTGTCGCCCTCACTGCCGTCTCTCTGAGCTCCTTGCTCAATTCGCCGATTCCTGACTGCATCGGCTCGATTGTCATTGGCTGTTTGCTGGGTACGGTAGCTGCATTCATTATTAGATCGAACGCGGCTCACTTGGTTGGAAGATCACTGCCTAAAAGGATCGTTGACGACATCACTTGCAGGCTATCGAATGATTCAGTGATCAGGTTTGTTTCGTCCATCACCGTGCTTATCTCCTATATCTCTCCTTAGATCTGTGCACGACGTCAAAGCGACCGCTTTAGGCGTTGAGCAGTCCAGATTCAAGGCAGAACTCGACTTTGACGGACGTGAAATTACACGAAAGTATCTCAGGGAACAGTGTGATTTGCCGGTCATGCTGCAGGTAGCTTAAAAGCCTTAAACCTACCAACAAATAATTAACAAATTGCAGCAAGTCCACAACGTAAAAACGACGGGTCAAATGGAGATGTTCATGATCGATCACGGCGAAAAGATAATCGACAGGATAGGCGACGAGGTGGATCGACTCGAATCGGACATCACGAAGAAGCACCCTGACATCCGGCACGTCGATCTGGAGGCACTTTGAGAAGTTGTGAATTTGAGTCGTGTCTTGATTTGGTCGCTCTTGGTTTCTGTATTCTCCCGGTGCTCGTTCGTCATCAAACTGCTGATTTCTTTTCTCTAACTTATTCTATTAGGTACCGCTGTAATCTGACGTTCGATTCTCCAACTAGATTTTCTATTAAAACGGTTACGTCTATGTGTCTTTCTCGTGTTTGCAGTGTTCCTAGCAGTTAGTTATTTCAACTGTGCAAGGGAGAAGTGAGGCAATAGGTGCTTTTAGACTCCTCCTGTTCTACAACCGACTTGTCTGCACCTTGTTTGTCTAGACTGGCTGTTGTAAACGAACACTTGATGTTTTTTGTGTTTGTTAAGCCATAGTCTTGTTCTATAGACAACTGCCTGCATGTAGACAGCACTCTGGTTGTGCGCAAGTGTCGTTCAGTCAACGCTTGTTTGTCTAGACTAGTTATAATAGACAAGTGTCGCTCACGTGTCAGCAGAGCAAAACAGCACAGTGTTCTTAATTGTGGGTACGTATAAGGTTAACCTTGACCCGTTTCCACCTAAAACGATTGGAAAAACCCTCCACTTTTCTCGTGTTGGTATCACATAAATCTTGCAACCATGTTCTCATCTCCGTGGGTTCATTTAATATACATCGGTGTCGTTGCTACGTGTCCACGCGTTTATCGCTTTCAATCGACATTTGCTTTCAGAGATGGGTCGACTATGGCAGTACTTCATCCCACGGCGGCGGGAGCGCTTCTTTGCCACAGTCGTCGGAGTCGCCTTCGTCTTCTTCATGGTCTTCTACTTGCACGCGAACCCTGAAGAAGAGGATTCTCTTCTAGTGCAATCTGCCAGGCAGATAGGGCGGGCGCGGAGGATGCCACCCGTGATGGAACACAAGATTCCGGACTACTCGAAGCCTCGCCACGGTCCTGGAGAGAATGGGCACCCATACCATCTCACGGGCGACGAAAGGGAGAAGGGCCAGGAACAGTTGAAAACGTGGTTCATGAACGTGGCCGTCAGCGATAAAATCTCTCTGGACAGAAGCATTCCCGATTCGAGAAGTCAGAAGTGCCAAGAAGTTGAATACGACGAGGATCTCCCGTCGGCTTCTGTCGTCATTATCTTCACCGATGAGGCGTGGTCGCCCCTCCTCCGGACGGTTCATTCGGTGATTAATCGCTCACCGAGGCATCTGCTCCACGAAGTGGTTCTTCTCGACGATTTCAGTCAGAGAGGTGAGCCACATGATCCTCCTTCTTCTGACCTTTTTTCTTCGTTTCAGAGGAGCTGAAAGACAAACTCGAAGAGCACGTGAAGCGCTTCGGAAGCCTTGTCAAACTCGTTCGCTCCAAGGAACGACTAGGACTGATCAAAGCGAAACTGGAAGGAGCGAAGGTGGCCAGCGGCGAGGTCGTCGTCTTCTTGGATTCTCACTGCGAAGCCAACACTGGCTGGTCCGTACTCGTCGCCTTTTCTCTTTAAAGACTTCCATTCAGGCTGGAACCACTCCTACAACGAATCAAAGACAAACCGAATGCCGTGGTTTGCCCCATCATCGACAGCATTTCCGCCGATACCATGCAATATTTTGGAGGTTACATCGGTGGTATCGGGACCTTTTGGTGGAGTCTCCACTTCAAGATGGATCCGATTCCGAAGAGAGAGCAGGAGCGACGAAAGAACAACCCGGAGACGGAGCCACTTCTGTCTCCGACAATGGCAGGCGGTCTTCTGGCGGCTAATCGCAAGTACTTCTTCGAGGTTTGATGAAGTTTCGAGGAATCGTCGAAGAGATTTCGCGTTTAGGTCGGTGGATACGATGGCGACATGGAGATCTGGGGCGGCGAAAACCTTGAGATCTCATTTCGCGTGTGGATGTGCGGAGGGTCCATCGAATTCATCCCGTGTTCGCATGTGGGCCACATCTTCCGGGCAGGGCATCCTTACAACATGACAGGAAGGAACGGAAACTTGGACGTGCATGGAACAAATTCAAAGCGGTTGGCTGAGGTTTGGATGGACGACTACAAGAGGCTCTACTACGTGCATCGGATGGGCTTGGTCGACACTAATGTAGGAGACCTCAGCGAAAGAAAGGCGCTTCGAAAGAGGCTCCAGTGCAAGTCCTTCAAGTGGTACTTGGAGAATGTCATTCCAGACAAGTTCATTCCCGATGAAAACGTGAGGGCGTATGGATTGGTCAGTTATCGAAGCCTAAACCAGCTTGAACTTCCTGCATCTAGGTCAGAAACTCTGTAAACAATGGAGAACTTTGCCTGGATACTCTTCAGCGTCTGGAGAACAAGGGCACCGTAGTCCTTGGCCTGTGGAACTGCCAGCTGGGCGGAAGTTCCAGTCAGTACTTCTCCATCAGCAAGGACAATCAGTTGCGACGTGAAACAACATGCGTCGATACGAACTACCACGATGAAGCGAAGGGGAACACGACGAAGGCAGTACTAGCTGAATGCTCAGATGAGTTCATTCGTGAGTTCCGGCACAAGAAGGTACCGTACTCAGCGTTTCTTCCTCGGTTACGAAACATTTTTAGGGCGGTTTGCTCCAGCACGTGAAGTCCGGACTTTGCCTCGACGTGGAAGGACTGAAAGCTGGCGACGACGTTCTCTTCACGCCATGCGAAGAAGACAAAGAATCTCAGAAGTGGTCGTTCTACGGAACGTACTTTGAGGAGATGTGAGGAAGAAGCTGGCTGTACATAGGAGAGGATATTTATGGGTTTGTATTACGGGCACATATTGTTGTGATATATTATTCGTTATTACGTCATTAATAAGATGATTCGTTTATTTGTTCATGCGCCGTTTAGATGGTACGGAGGACCGGTGAGCACTACGGTATTATCCAGTAGAGACGATCGATGTATCCGATAGGCTTACGTTCTTCTTCGCCGTCTCCAGCTCCGATTTATTGTGATTCTTCTACAAACGATCTTCATGATCTTTAGTGAGCACTGCAAAGATTGATAGCTTTCCTTGCTTCGTTGAATAATTAGCCGCCACCGCGTCACGTTTCCGATATGTTCTTTGCCCTCGTTGACTATAATTAGTAGCCAGTACGGTCGATGAGCATCGAGCAAATAAGCGGAAATATTTAATCGTTCCATGTAGGAAATGAAGTCCTTTCTATAGGTAGGTTCACGTGAATTGTGCGTGAGTACGTATTTGAAATGAAGCCGCGTCTTGAAATACGGTATCTTGCCAGTCATGAATTCTCATTTCACAGAACACAGTTACCCAGGGGATTTGCAAAAAAAGAACCATCGTTTAATTTGGGACTTAAACGTTTTGAAATTTGCATTCTCAAAATCCATTTTTTTTTACGTCATTCGTCGGTGATAAATTAGTTATGACAAATGGCAGAGATTTCCAGAAACCGTAGGTGTCGATTCATCTCTTTCTCGGGCAATTATCGTCATCTCTTAAATGTTAACCAAATGATCTGTTTGAGATATTTTGGATAAACATAAACAAACATGTTTGTGTTTTGCTAACAAGAAGTGCTGTTTTCAATCCGGAAAAGGCGACATTTGAGGTTTTAATACGAGCAATCCCGTGTCCCTAGAATCGCTCATCATCTAAACGTTAAATTGTTGTTTCCAAATGAGGTTCGGGTTGTTTTCCGCATTTAGTTGTTTTCTAGAGGCACCCCTAAACATGCTCATATTCCTGTTTTGTTACATTGATGATAAATTAAGTCGTATAGGTCTGAAATGCATTACTTTCAGGGTCTTTAGTTAGACCATAGATGGTTGATAGGCAGTGGAGCTTGTCTTGTGTGGTTGCCAATAGAGTTCACTGTTAATCTCATAATGATTTTTATTGAGTTTTGGTCCTCGGCTATTGACCTCCGCAACTTTTGATTTCAGGCAAATTGAGATTTGGTGTCCAGACTCGTGATCTTATATGTCTTTCTGCGCTAAGAAAGATCTGAAACTCGACAAGATCTTACTGCGATTCTTTACACATTTGTGAGGGAGGGATCCCAAAAAGGATTTGCTTTGGGAAAAATTTTTCCATTGTACTCTTTGTTCACTGTTCATACGGTTTAGTCAGTTTGTATCCTGACCATTTCTGATTGAACATGTTGTCTTTGGGGATATTGACCGGGTACCTCACACCTGGTACAAACTGAGGTGAAGTCCGCTCGGCCTTCATCATAGGTCCGAAGTATCCGGACATCTCCCGTCACCCCCTCTAATAGCATTAACCTCTCTATTCTCCAAAAGTATAACTCATTAATGAGTGTAGGTGTTGGTAAAGTTTTTGCTTACTCAATTTGACCGATTATGACATCTGAACGTTCCAATTCTATTTGTGACGAGTGTCGCTGTTCTCCTTTGTTCTACTTGAATATCGGAAATGTGTTTTAGGGCTTGGTGGTGTGGACAAGTACTCGCCATGATCATATAGGGCGATGTGGAAGATCATATAAGGCCAGCTCTGGTTCTTTATTTATAACCAGTCATGCAGCGTATTAAAATGAAATGAAACCCTGTTTGCCTGTTTACCAGAGATGCACTGCACTCTGGCAATTATTTTTGTGGCACGAAGCACTATGAAGCGGTGGGAGAGGATTGGAAATCGACCGATTTTACTTGACAAAATGATTACCGTCGTCTACCAGACAGTCACATACACATAAACTTGACAAAGTGACTGCCATTGTCTTTAGGGCTTGTCTAACAGACAGACTATAGACACTTTTGCACTATATTCCATATAAGAAATCCTACTCCTCTGTTTTTGCCATTCATGTTCTGTCTTTTTTCGATTTCGAACAAATCCCATAAGTGACTTGGCTGGCCCCTTCGGGCTATAAATAAGCCGCGCCCGCACTCCCACTACCTCTGCAACTTCCAGCACGTTGCGCAGCCGCATTTCGCACACCTTCTGCACTTGGTCTCTGAATTGGCACGGGAATGTTCCCACTTCAAAGTTCCCCAATTGACCAGAAATAAAAGATGAAACAGCCAAAATGGCTGCTTGAAAGATTGCTTTGTCTGGATTGCTGACGTAGATGTATGATGGATGCGTGTTCAGGCCATGAGCGGAGAGGGGGTAAACAGTTCCAGTAGCCTGTTAAATATTAAGTGCTTATGGGTAAGCGGTGACTGAGCAGGTTGGATTTAATTGGTTTTGGTATGACTAAACTTTGAACGTAAGCGTTGGCCAATCTATTCTCGTCTGAGACCGATCTTGGGTGTAGGCTTAGTGATTACTAACGTCGAATCAAATTTCGATAGGCTGCCACACCTCAGTTGTTTTCTTGCATCTTAGGGGTGGGCGTGTTCCACGTGAGTCAGCCGTGTCAGAATCGGATTACCCCTCCCTCACCGAAAGGTTATCCACGTAAGAACAGGCCTAATTTAATTCCTTTTTGTGCACTCAAACACGCAACTACATTTTCGGCGCAGAGTGCGTGCAGCCCTAGGCCACGTGCCGACACACCCCATATTCTTTAAGTTGGACTTCGCTCCGATCGTGCACACCCCTCTTTCCCAGAAGAGCGCGTTGTTGCGTCCATTGTCGACGTCCCGATTTAGTTCCGGCACACGTTCGGCCATGGCCACCCTCGACGAGCACATTTCCATTTCGATCATCCGCCTCTTCATCATGATCGTCTCGATCCTCGGCAATCTTCTCATCCTCTTCGTCATCTTCCAGCACAGAAAACTCCGAAAAACAGGGGCCAACATCCTTCTGGCTCAGCTGGCGTTCGCCGATCTCATCATAGGTGCGTGTGCACTTTGTCCTCTTTTCTTCATAAAGGTGTTCAGGTATCGCAACCGGGATCCGGGGAATCTCGGCAATTATCTTCGAGAACCGGGGCATCTCGGTCTTCGACAAAGGAATCTGTTTGATTATCGGGTCACCGACTGTCTTCGGAATCCATCTCAGCCAGACCACGATGGTGGCTATCGCGTTCGATAGGCTGATGTGTGTGAGATTCCCGATGATGTACCGGAAGATGGTAAGTGAGACATGAGATGGGACAGGGGAGTGGACGCCGGTCTTCTTTCCAAATGATTGTCAATGTCTGCAGCAGGCAGATCGAAGTGCTTTTTGTGTCGCTGAACCATGTCTATGTGAATGTGTCACCCCCTACGAACTCTTTTCCAGGAAACGTCTCTGTTCGCTCTTCTCCGCTTCTTCATCTGCTTCGGCTACTCTCTCTTCGGCACGGGCATCACCTACATCGGTTTTCCCAGCAACGAAAGCATTCACGTCTGCTCGACAGGCAACTCCGTTCCCATGTGGTACCGTCCCTACTACAGTATCTTCGGCAATTCCGTCACTGTTGCCATGTACAGTAAGCCGTCTTCCTTCTTCCCTTCGTCTATCGCGCCGTACTTCAGTCTTCTACATCCTCATATACATCATGTTCAACCGGCAGAAGCAGAGCTCCAAACGCGCCGCCCAGCGAACCATCTTCGCCACCATCACGGCCGTCCTCGTCTCCTACTTCTTTCTCTGCTTTATCCCCAACGTTACCGTAGTCATCGGAACCATAAAGGAGGGCAACGATCCCAACTCCGATCTCGCCGGCTACATCGCCCTCTTTGTCGGCCTCGGCAATGGGATCAACGCCTCGTTGAACGTGTTCATCTACGGATGGAAGCACAAGGAGCTCAGGGTGCAGCTGTTGAAGTACCGTATCCTCAGTTGTTTGCTTTGCCGATTTAGGAAGCAAGAGTTTACGGTAACCGCTGTTACAGTAATCTCTAAAGTGAAACCGTCAACAAAGTGAGGTACTTATATAAATGTTGTTGAGAAATTGTGATAAATGAAGTTACTGGTTATGGATTACGGATTACATTAGTGTTAAGAACAAGGCCAATAAGAGCACCCTTAGGGCACACAAGCATTCGAAAAGGGTTCTCTGGCAAGACGCCCGTGGACATGTCGATCTTCAGGTCGCCTCGAATCGATCCGGCGTAGCCAACAGAAGATCCTTTTGGGGACATCATGATCCTCAGTTGATGCGGAATTCTCTTGGACACTTCGGCCCATTGCCCCTCGATCTTCGAGACTCTCTTTCTTGTTAAATGGCCTTAGAATATCGCAGATTGTATCTTGGTTTAAATAGGTGAAACCGTTTCGGATAGGACGTGATCTGAACTGCAACTACTATGAGTGTCTTTTCGGATGGATTTTCGTGGATTTTGAGAACGTCTTTGAATGTGACATGTTCGATGCGCTAATTTCCACAGGTTCTGCAATTTCCGAGATGTGAGTAAGCGGCACTAGGCGTGAGCCACAATCGAATTGAATGAATCACTGAAAGACATTGGATCTTTTAAACGGATATGGATAAAAGAACGTGAACAGAGGGTAATGCATGGATTTGTCGTGTTATAGACTTCAAATTGCAGTGCACACAAAGTATTTTAGCTCCTTGTCTCTCGGAAATCTGACAGCAATATATACGGGATGGGGCATAAATGCTGTAACCCGGAAAACTGTCTTCCGGCTTCGATGCAGGCTTCGAAACGCTTTCGAAAGTTCTTTAGCATTCTCGCGGTGAAGTGATTTCCTTCCAAACGTCAAGGTCTACTGAAACATTCATGCGATGTTGAGGGGCAGATTCTGGGCTTCATCATGCCGTCCAGAACCAGCTTGCGACAGTTCTCGTAAGTCACTTTTTTCCATTGACCTCGAAAAAGACAAGCTCCGGGTTCGCAGAAATCCCAACCCAATCCATGATGGACTGCGAGAAATGGCTTTTCGACGATGTCGAAGAAGTTAGCGGTGATTCTGGGTATTTCGCAGTGGCTCTATGGTGAAAATCTTTTGAAAAATTGGTTGATTTACAGTATTTATGCGTATCTTTGCCATGTATAGTTCTCGTTTTCGTTGATTACATCGAAAAGTAAATTGTTTCTTCACTGTTACCCCACAAAATTCACTCGTTGAAGTGGTTGATCGACGAAGGGCTCCCACAGCGAAAAGCCGATTCGCGACATGTTCGTCCACGGTCGAATCGGAAAATGAAAACCTAATTTATGATTTTAAAATATTTTCAAAAAGCTGTTTTTAGTTTTTAGTGAAAGTCTCCTCTTCGATCTGTCCTTTTTCTCATAAACAGTCGACTTACCTTGAATCCGCCGTCGTGGAAAATACTAATTGTCGCATGTTCGTCGCGCGCTTTCACACTATTCACGATCGATGCGTTTTTGACACGTTCTTCCGAATCGGGGAACTAATGCTTTTCCATAACTAAACCGCAGCTCTGAGCATGCGGTTTATTTACCACCATTATCGTAGCCCCGTTTAGGATAGCTCGCTTCGCGGAACTGCTGAACTTTTAGGATCTAGGATTAGATGGCTGACTGCCGACTTCTAAGATTCGATCTGTTGAAAGTGACACAATAAGTTGCGTTCATTCTACCCAGAGATCGGGTGAACGAGCCGGCTCCTGCTCAGTTGGCCAGTTACCCCATCGCGTTATTATTGTTGAACCCTTGCTTCAATTCGACTCTATATCACCGTGCTTCCTTCCTTCAGACGTCGTTCCCCACAATGGCCACCTACGCCGACATGAAACGCGACATCGACGACCAGATCAAGGGCGTAAACCGCTACAACCCCAACCAGATCGAGGCGCTGGAGCGCACCATCCTGCTCATGGTGCAGGAGGGCCAGTATGACAAGGACATCCTCCTCACCACGCTGAAACTCTACCAGCTGAACCCGCAGAGCTACAACGAGAACATCGTCAAGCAGATCCTGCTCAAGACCATGATGGTGTTCCCTCGCAACGACTACGCTTTGGCCAAGTATCTCATCGACACTCCTCGCGCCAACTCTCCGGTAACTCTCTGACCCGAAGGCATAGGCTATCGTCTGTTTCCAGGAACTGCGCCGTGTGATGGACATCGGTGTTCTCCTCGAGGCGAACAACTTCTCCGTCTTCTGGTCCCTCATGCAGGGCACCTACACGCCGTCGGAGGCCGCCAACGAGAAGTTCAAGAACCCCGCCGACGTGGCCAATCTCATCAAGTCGATCCCCGGCTTCGAGGAGGCCGTCAGGAAGTGTAGGCATCGGTCCTTAGAATAGAACTACATCTTCCCTTTCAGACGCCTGTGAAGTGATCAGCATCACTTTCCAGAACGTCGACAAGAACATGGTGACCCGTCTACTCGGAAATCTGCCTGAGGCTCAAGTGAAAGCCTACGCTAAGGCCTTCGGGTGGACCGCGAAAGACGACGTCTACTTCGTACAGAACCACGAGGCCACCATCAAGAGCAAAAACATCGAGGAGAAGCTCACTTTCAACGGTAGGTCCACAACTGCGAAGGAACGGTGATGGTAACGGGCTGGATTTCAGATGTTAAAGAGGTTTTGACGTCCACTTTCCGCAAAGCCTACGCGTAATTCCCGAACACCCAAATTGTTTTTGTTGTTAATGTATGCGAGTAATTGCACTGATCGTTGTTATAAATGGTGACAATTACACTGACAGACTCTCTCTGCTGTTTAGTCATTGGAAGGTTCGAGAATTGAGAAGATAGTTTGTCGGAGCGTTTGAGGAGCGTTGTCCTGCTGGAAGACAAAGTTTGCCGCCCGGAATCGGCGCAAATGTGTCAACTCTGGATGAGTCTGATGAGCACCAAGAGTGTAGTAAGCGAGCGTACATCAACCTAGCTGTCTTCGATCAAGTATGAACGAAAAAAGAGCTTTACCCAATACTAAACATGTCCTCGAAATATCTGGCTGTCATAACAGATAAGAGGTTAGTAAGTCATAAGTTATAGCTCGGCTCGCAGCACCAAAAGGTGCGAAATCGCGCGCAACGGCATGGGAGGATATAAGCGGTCAGCTTGCTCTCAACTTGGTCAACAGTCAACAGCCAAAAAGAATCATTTATGTCTCAATGAAGCATGGAGGCTGTCGTTATTTAAATTCTAAATAGCCGTACTAATATCCTCCCATTTAAACGACAAACAGTGACACCAATATTCGGCGCTTCACTTGGATCTAAAATCGTCCCTTCGGCATGTCCAAGTTGAAAAGAAGCTGGTATGTGCTCTTGAAGCCATGTCTTCGTACTTCGAGAGATGTGGATTGGAGCGTTGTCCTGCTGGAAGACAAAGTTTGCCGCCCGGATCAGTCTTGCCTCAGGATCAGTCTCACACTTTTATTAGCAGTGGGAATAGGGCAACAAATAACGCTCTGCTATGACCGTAGCTGCGGGGCCTCGAGTGTTCGTCGGCGCGGTCTTTTGTAGTCCTTCGGCGCTTCGTCACTTCCGGTTGATCGCATGGTCGTCAGCTGGTCGTTCGGTCTTCTCTGCTGTTGGATCGATGGTGCGCGAGTCACAACATGGCAGAGTGCTGCTTGGGAAACTACCGTAATCCCGTCGATTTGCTCCCTTTACATTTGTGGTCCACCGTCTTCTTTGCGTGCAATTGTTGGTGCACTTCCAGACTCGAATTAATGTGTAATCTTCCTTTTCTTTGATACTGTACAATCACGTTGTGCTGGTCTTCGATCCCAAAAATGGAGGCAACGAACTCCTAAAGATTCGAATCAGAGCACAGCGGTCGAACGGCATAATCGAACCAGATTGCGGTGAAGTCTTCAGAGCTTGTCGTTTTTTTTGTGGCGACGCAGGCGGAGTGCAAAGTGAGCCAATTCTAACGTATACTCTTCGATAAATGTAGAATTTATTTCGTTGAAAAATTATGAGGTAAAAATGAGATCGGCTCAGAAAAACAAAACATTTCTCGAGATATTATCGTGCAAAAATGCTTCGCAGTGCAGTCTGCTACAAGTGCAGACAGTCTACGCAGAGTCTAGACATGGCGATGGAAATGTAAAATAACGACCTTGTTATTATTTCGTGTTATAGTTCGTTCTTTCGTAGAATGCCTTCTATTGGTGCAGGTAAAATGACCGGTGATTTAAGTGACAGTTCATTAGCATGTTTTATTATTAACGGTATTGACCTTTTGACTGCAACTACAATCCAACCCAATACATACTTTGGTTCTGAACAGACTTTTCAGATTCCGGGTGACCCGAACTTTCGTGGTCATTAAATAAGAGAAAAATGAGGTCTCTTTAGCTTTTTCTGACTGTCGATCTATCCGATATGACTGCGCTCAGATTTGATCTCCATGGTATCCCCGTGATATCACTCTATGCCCTCCACCAATGTTTCCATTCTCGTCCAATCCGGAAGCCCCACTTTTTCATTCGTACGTGACCGTTAATCCTCATCGGACCCTCGGCCTACGTTCGCTTCCCACGGCAAAAACCAAACAACATCGGCATGATTTCCGCGTGAGTTTGTCACGCGATCACGCGCGTCAGATCACGAATATTCACTATTAATAAGTTTTGCGAATCGCTTCGCTATTCGGGTTCCCATCGACGTAAGCACGTAGGTCCCAGGAGATCCCAAAGAAATGTCGATCAAGGTATAGGCGACTAAAATTGTGTGTGACGCCATTTACCATCATGTTTTCGTTAGTTATGGTTCTCTCTCGATGAATTATCCATAGCAGGGCGGCGCGTAAACAAAAACAGATCATCTGATGAAGTCTGGAAAAGTGAGGATGTTGGGTGGAAATCTGAGTCGAGTCCGTGGGAGACACATGGACGTCTGGAAAGCGATATCTAGATAAACAGCATGTTGTTGAGATGAGTCGGATAGCATATAGTCTTCCGAATAATTTGGCCGCAAAAAAGGATCCTAGGAGGATCGGAAGGCAGGCACTTTCGGCCAAACACCTACGAGAGGCTTTTGAAAAAGGCATGTGGAGGGCAAGCTTAGCATTGTCTTTTTCATGATATGTTTACTATAAAGTCCATTTTTGTGCACGTCTTAGATAGCTTTGCGTAGAACAGATATGGGAAAGATGTAGATGTTTGGCCAACCCAAAGAACGAAAGTGTTGCGAAGTGGTTCACTATAGGACCTCATCTTCACAAAGAACGAAGTCGAAAGGAAGATTCTTTTTGTTAGAAATTTCTTGGGATACACCTGACCTGAGGGAAGAGGACTATTTCGAACTTATTGCTCTTTACAGCGAACGTTCACAAAGTTCGTGTCATGCAGTCCAGGGAAAGGGTAAGTTCGATTCTATAAGCACCAATATTGCCTCCCGCAGAACTACGGCGTCTTCATCCGAAAGGCCGTCAGGCCATTCGCGTGTTTGCCGCCGGTATCTACTGGTGTCTTGTTCGCTCGCACTCTATCGCAAAGCAACTTCACAAAAGACTTTACAAATAAAACTTCGCAAATAAAAGAACGTGTCTGAAATTCTTAAATATCACATTTATTACTGGCAGAACAAACAGGTTTTTCAGAAAGAGGTTTCTCAATCTAGTATGTAGGGCCCTCTCGCTCCTGTTCGCTCCTTGGCGTCATGATTTCCAGCCACTCGCATCGGAAGATGTCGATGTTGAACGCATTTCGGCATTTTTCGCCTTTTCGCCCAACCGCTGCATGCTCTCTGAACTTCAGCCTTATTGGTGTCCCAAATACGCCACTACGTTATGTTTTGAGGTATTTCATTTGTGCCAGTGGCGATCGCTTGGATTGTTCGTCAGAAATGAGTTGAGTAAACGGTCGTTCTTGGACGTCGCCATTGGTGCAATGATCGTCCCAACCTGGAACTCCAAGCCATCACCGCCGTGAAGCTGCCCTGAATGCGAACTTTCATTAAATGGCCTTTCTTGCAAGCAATCCAATCCCTCGCTAAAAAAACCAAACAACAAAACAAGTGGCCGTTTCATAGTGACATCGGTCTCTCGAAATAGCGATCCCATTTTCCAGAATAAGCCAAGTTCATGATGACCTATCCACAATATTTCGGAGTGTGCACTTTTTGAGAACCACTTCTTGCGAAGACGCTAATCCGGCTCATCTCATCTATGGTGTACTCTCTAGATGGATGCACGACTCGTCCTATTCTATGGCCCTCTCTTTGTCAGCCGATTTTGGTGGTTCCCTTCTGCGAATCCAACTCTTCGAGACCAATGTTCTTCCGTTGCCAACTAGCAACCTTTTTGGCGCGATTCCAATGACGCGAAAGAGCTCATGAATATTCAGTCATCTCAGTCAAGGATTGTTTCTTCGCTTATGTTTCAATGGACACAAAGGACTATAAATAGGAGGCCTACACCTTACGTTCAAAGGCTATTTACCATGGACATCTTGCTAAGTATACGTGTCCTTCCATGTATTTCCCTTTTTACCCCCTCCGGGGACCACTGATAGCGTGACAACGTGGTTCTCTTGATCCCTGAAAGTACAAAGACGTAAAGCACAAAAGTTGTACTTTTTTTGTAGGTGTAATTTTTTGAGTTCGAAAAATTTGCACGTTGTTTTAATTTTGTGCGCTGATTGTTCATTTGGCCTGCACGCCTCTTTTGTACTTTTCGAAAAAAAGAGGAATACAACGGCGCTGTTTGTACTTCTGACCACATTTGTTTCTTTTTTATTGTGTGTGACAGAGAATCTATTGTACCGGCCAAAAGTCTTTAGCAAAGCCGGAACTTCAGCCTTTTTTGACGAATACAGCAAATCCTATCCATATCCACTATCCATAGTTACCTCTAGTAGTACTCGCGTGTACATACAGGATAATCGAGTAGAAAAGATGGACCGAAAGCGGACGCTCTTTTGCGGTTCGCGTTAGCTAATGAAGGTCTACCTGCAGGCCAATTTTCAGTTCGATCGGAGACGAACACTTCGGAAGGTTCCCTTGTTAGCGGTTGTTATAGTGTAAAAGAGAATCTATCTCCTATGCAGGTTCTTTGAGTGCCTTCAGAAAGAGCGAGTGGACGTCCCGACCGATCGCTGGGGACACAAAGTTTAGAATTTCTGTTCAGCTTACCAGTCTCTTGGATTGATGGCGTTGCGCCATACAAGCAGATATGGAGCCGGCTAGTCTACCCGGATCGGTTCCGTATGTATTTCGCAATCTGTGCCGGTGCCGGCTTAGCTTCGTTGGCTCCGAGCCAAATGACACCTTACTATGACACCTTACTTACTATGCCGTAGTTGCTGGTCTTCAGCCAGGACACGATTTCGGAGTTAGTGTGAGTGATCCCATCAGTTTTTGCGGCTAGCAAAGTCGCGGAATTTATGCCAAAACATATAGACACTAGGGATGCATCAGGCTCTGGCTTTGTTTCGTTTCAGTACATCCCCAATAGGCACCTGTGGACTCCGAATCTTATGTCTAGCCTTCTACGATTTAGTGATTTCTCTTGATGTAGCTTGATCGAGCAGGTCATCTTTTGTTATAGCCATTTATTAATCATCTTAGAATCTTAGGCAGGCATTTCGGAGAGATTCCTTGTCCGATTAGGATGTATAGGAAACTCGTCCCATAACGCAAGTTTTAACCTGAGTTGAAAAGATTGAAAAGCCCCTGGGAAAAAGTGCCTTAAAATTAAATGTGAAAATCGTTGATAGCAGTTCTTCAAAGGCTTACGCCTTGTGAGATGTCATATACGCACAAGATCAGGCATCAGAGAGGCTCATTTACAGAACATCTTCAACTCGGGTGGGAAAGTGGAAATCTCCATCAAGTGAGTGTCTAAAACTGGCTTGACGAAGAGCTATAAGTAACCGCGCAAGGCAAGATTTTCAGGAATCGTTTTCCATAGTCTTCCCGTATATGTGTGGACGATTTCTTGGATCTTTTCACTTCCGGGATCACCACAACAGTAATCACAAAGCAGGTGATTTGCTCGAACACGTAGGCTGCCATAATCTACTTTATTTTGAGGTTATTAAGCTCGTTATCGCTGTAGGAAAACGTGTGGCGCACGTTCTATGTAATGTCATTACAAGACTCAGATACTTGGGCGCAAATATGATTTGAGCTGCAAAGGTAGTAAATCCACTTAACCTTTGAGTCCTCGACAAATCGTGAGTTCTGCGTGTTTACGACCTTCGTTCATTAGGGCAAATGTCACTGAATTAATGCAGATGCAAATATTAGGAAAAAGGAGACGACCCTGCAGCTCTACTTGCCACGTTTTCCCGGAAATCGATCCTGAAAATAGTGCATCAAAATATGACGCCGTTCTTTGTGACTTGCGACAATCGGTTAATCAGAGGGAAAATCTGCAAAAAGGAAAGACAGCGCTTGCAAAGAAGGAAGTCTATTTTAGGCCGTGACTCTCACTGTGAGTCACAAACGTGTGACTCAGGAATTACGGAAGGAAATTGGACTTAAATGTCACGGAAGTCATATCAGGGAGAAGCAAAAAAAGTGGTCGTGATCGCAAAAATGTAAATGTTCTTTTGTCTTTTGAGTTTTGGGGACTTGGAGTTGAACCGTAGCTATAGCCAATTCACATAGATTCACATATGTGGATATGTTCAGTTATGCGCCATTTAAATGGCCTGAACGATTTCCTTCCAATGGCTTTCTAGATGAATTCTACGCGAAAAATTTGGACTCTCTTGTAAAAATTTCGAAAGATTCGGTGATCGAAACCTGTGATTTCTCCGAAGCAGCCACTCAATAGTATCCGTTGTATAACTAATACGTTGCTATGCTAGAAGAAGATATGTAGGATGTCCCAAAAACTCTTGGCAGAAGTCTCGAGGTAATTTCCGAAAAAATCAAACGTGAAACAGGTCGGACAGCGAAGAAAAAACGAAGAACAAAAGATACCGAACGGTCGTCCGCTTCAAAAGGCTTTCTAGACGTCTCGCAGACAAAATGTCTGTCTTTTTTTGTATCATTTCTCCTCGATCAACACCCATGGCTGGTGTGATGCTTTTCCCCATTAACCCTTCTCAATTTTCAGTCCGATCGGCTTGCCTTCTTTTGGGCGGTTCCCTTGGCAGCTGTTTTCTTGTATGGCCAAAAGAAGGGAATTTCTGAGAGCGCCCAAACGTGAGACTGGTCGCAAAATGAAAGGGAGAAGCTTTAAAAAAAATTGACTGGTCAGAGCAAGGTGATGAACATGTGACATTATCATTTCACGCATCTTCGGAAAAAGCCGATTACGTTCGCTGAAATTCAGATAATGACAAGAGAATCCAAGATAAAACTTGATGCATCAAAATAGACTTGAGAAGTCCTCGTCCCTATCAACCCTGTCAAGGATGTATTAACCATAAGTAATAAAACTCACTTATTCGGTCGTTGGCTCATTTTGGGGATCGATGCCCAGAAATTCCGGAATTTCGAAGCATGTTCACCGAAGCGAATTGTTTCTCATATCGAGATGTTGACGAAAAATGCAAATAATGGCTCATCCGCCAGCCTGGAAAATGGCTCATCCGCCAGGCGTAAACAGTCACTTCCTCGATTCAAAAAGTCATTCTTTTCAGGAACCCTGTATCGTCCTGGAATTGGCGTTTCCAGCTGTCATCCCGAGTGCATTGTCCTTCAACGAGTGGGAGTAGGATGACGAATTCAATGCCAATCCATTCTCTCTCCAAGGTCCCACTTAATTCATTTTCTTCCTTCTCCTCGCCCTTCTATTTTTGCGAACTTTTTGTGTGCTTTCTCCCAAGAGACTCGGATCCATTTCTGCTTCCGTCACGTCGCCTCATCTCGCCGCCTGAAACTTGACCCTATCGCGCATGCCCCCCGTCCTAATGATGCAAACGACGGCTTCGCTGCGTGCACGAAGACACATTCGCGGCGCGAAACCTTTGGTCTCGGGCGATGGGAGGCAAAAGGCCACCGGGAAGAGGAAGCAGAAGACCCGCACGTCGTGCAGCACGAGAATCGCATTAGGCCATGTTGCGAGTGTCTCGTGAAGCAATAAAAAAGCGCGCGTATTGACAAACGAGGCGGGCAGGCATGCCGCTTTTTTCGGACTAGGCCATGCCGCACGTAACATGACATGCACATAGAATTCCGGGCCAAGCGCTGGAGATGAATAAAGGAGATAGAAGATAGATATGGGAGAAGAAATTCGTTCACTGGACGAACGGAAATATGATCGGGTCCACAAGTCAACGAGAGAGAATTATTCAAAACCGTCGATGGAAGGGAAACTTGGGGACGGCTGGGAACGAGTGCTCACTCAACTCATTTTTGAGAGAGTGGGTGGATGACCCGACCGATTGCATAAATGAAAATGTGAAGCCGTAAAAAGTTTGGACAAGAAATTATGACGCACTAGGAGCAGCGTAAACATGGAAAATCGCCAATTTAAAGTTCGGGAGATAGAAGCGTTAGGTTTTGATCGAAAAGTGGGGTCATATACAGGATAGTTATAGGCCATATTGGAAAAGTAAATTTTGCCAATCCACATCACATTGTGACCCTTATTTTCGTGTTTTTGGTTCATCATCACACAGTTTATTGTGCGGCATCTTGGGACATACTTGATTGAATTTTTCCGAATTTTAAATTGGCGATTTTCCATGTTTACGCTGCTCCTAGTGCGTCATAATTTCTTGTCCAAACTTTTTACGGCTTCACATTTTCATTTATGCGATCGGTCTCTCTCAAAAATGAGTTGAGTGAGCGGTCGTTCCCAGCCGTCCCCCAAATTTCCCTTCCATCGACGGATTTGAATAATTCTCTCTCGTTTACTTGTGGACCCGATCATATTTCCGTTCGCCCAGGGAACGAATTCCAGAAACGAACAGGTGTTGAGCGGTGCTGTGCGGAAGATCGCGTTCGGAACAGAAGCAATCATTTATGGAAATAGAGCGTATACACCTGCACGCCGCTTTCGTTCGTTGCAAAATAATATAATTAATCGTTGATCACCGAATTTTTCGAAATTTCGCCAAAGATTGCACTGTATCCGATGGGGACCTTCAAAAACGTGCAAGCTGTTGAGGGCAGACCCTGACATGCACTTAGGTAGACCGTCTAGACAGCTTCTTCGCCCTATATGTAGAGCATATGTAGCGTCAGAGCCTTGCCATACCAAGTCATATAAGTTTGCTTCAAAATCTACATTTAGTGAATTATAGAAAGGGAACGGTGTAGGCAATATTCCAACCAGCGAAGCCGACTCAATTCGATTTGGAGCCGGCTCCACCCCAGCTGACCCCTGATTTCAAACCCAGCTTCCTTTTTAAAAACTCCCACAAAGCTCACAGCGATGAATCACAAAAATTTTAGTCAGCTTTAACCCAGTTTTCCATCAAAAAGTCCTCAAATCCCTCAAAAATGAATACTCATTTCCATCAAACTCAAATCCCCCCTCCCTAGGCGATCCAAACCTGAACCTTGCACTCAAGTTCCCATATTCATGGCGTAATTAATTCCTCGAAACAACGATCGTAAAGGCCCACGCGCTGAGTTGCCATGCTAATGCTAACCATAATGTGGCCGAAATTAGCATTTGGGTGGTTGTTCTGTGGAGCTCCTCGTCACAAAGCACAACGTTCTACGCACGTGGAAGAACGGGCCTGAGGCCATAAATGTTCTTTAACTACCGCTGAGCAACCGAACCACAGATTCTGTTTCCCTCGAATCCAGAGCGATCTCCTCCAGAATCACCATTAATTCATGAAGATCTCCTTCAAACATCACAAAAACAGCGTATTTACACTGCGCCCACATTCCTCTACATCCACTTAAGATGAAACATTACATCGAAACCGCGTGTTTTTCTGAGGCTTAAAAACCGATCTCACAAATGATTCATGTCGCATTAAGATTCAAGTTCGTTTACTACACGTTGAGCACGACGATCTGTTGAATATTTCATTCCGGGATTCTGATCGTTTAAATAACGGTGACCACCTCTATGAGAACCTTAACGTTTACAAAGCCCGAAACTTTTAGGGAGCACTTCCTGGTCGCTCCTTCGGGAGCACCAACTTCTCAAGATCAGAAGTGGAGGCAGAGATCGTCAGTTCCGATGTGCGATACATTTATGGAAACGTTTTGAAAACAACGAGTGTGCTTTAGGAAGTGACGCAATTTTTTTCGTTATAACGTGTGGGATGTTAGAACGAAAATCAGATCCTTGGTTCTCGATGGTCTGTGGCACCAAAATAACTGAATTTTCTTCATATTTCCTGGAGCTGTTTCACGTGGATATCGTGATTTCAACCTTCCCAACCCGATCCTATCCAATACATAACAGTTATCAGACGCCGATTGAGCTCGAACTTTGAGGGTTGGTACCCCATAACACTTCGGAACGGTGCCTTGTCAACCTCAGTCCTCAGCCCGATTCTAGAGTGGCTCCTTTCGGAGAACTTTGTTACACACGTTAATATGCACAAATGTAGCACATATGTGTCACATTAGGGGCACAAAAAAATGGACAATGTTTGGCCAAAAGAAAAGAAATTCCATGAGATTTCGAGATAATTCGATGAGTCGAAAGTTCGAGAATCTCCCAAGATTCGAAGATCAAGAGCAGGAATTACAAAGCGACTTCTTCTAGAAGGTGGAATGGCGTTTATTGTTTATTGTTACACAATTGATCTGCTGAAGGTGAAGATCAGAAAGTCCAGCTCTTCCTCCACAGGCAGCCAATCAAAAATCGGCATTTTCTAGTTCGCTTTTTCGCGAATTCACTCAATTCACTTCGCAACATTTCTCCCCTATTTCCTCGATATTCCATCTCCTCTGTGTTCGCGTCGGCACCCGAGCCTCCCTTTCGAAGGTTGTTATGCATACCCCCCGAGGGATGATTTGTGTCTTTGATCCCAGCGAGCCCTCTTCCGTCTACCTCGATTCGTGGAAACCGCACACAATTTGCCTAATGCCGCGTCGTTCGGATGTTGATTTGCACGCAAGCGCGCGGATTAATACACAACAAGACCAAAGGTTTTTGAAGGGGCGTGGC
Organism: Steinernema hermaphroditum; assembly: GCA_030435675.1. NCBI lineage: Eukaryota > Metazoa > Nematoda > Chromadorea > Rhabditida > Steinernematidae > Steinernema > Steinernema hermaphroditum. Next base: position 395,599 of record CM059623.1, read on the forward strand.
GGGACTCGATGGTGGCCCGGAGGGGAGGCGGCTCCGCTCCGCCCCACCCGAGGCGCCCTTAAAAGGCCCGTTTTTGTGTCCTTCGCCCCGTGTACTCCCGTGACTTGGTGTCCATTAAAACACCGGTTTTCAGAAACATGTCCGTCCTCAAGACCGTCGCTTTCGTCGCCCTCCTCGCCGCCCCGACCTTCGCCACTCCGCAAGGACGTCCCTTTACCGTAGGCATTGATTTAACAAGGACTCAACAGAATGTCTGGTGTTTAGGGAGTCCGGTCCTTGGACGATCTCCTCTCGTTGATGAGAAGCACCTCTGGAGACAAGGTGGTGGCCAAGGGTGTCGTCCACAAGGAGATGAAGCCTAAGGAGAACCTGCTCGGTTGTGACAACGCCGGCGACTCCGAAGCGACCGTAGGCTGCTTGGTCGTGGGGGGCGTTACTTATCGCGTGACGAAGCACGACCCCTTCTCGGAGGTGTTCGAGGTCCGAAACCTCAATGGTGACGCCGTCTCCGGCGAGGAGACCATCAAGGTCATGAACTACGTCTTCAAGATGATGGGTAACCCTTGGACCCCTTAGAACTTCCCTAACATACACTGTTTAGAAGGCCTGAAGGAGCGCGAGCGCAAGACCCTCGACAGCAGCCCCTTCGGCTTCTAGGCTCCGCCTACCCTCTCTCCTGGCCATCTGGCGCCCCACAAAGGAAATCAAACGATTTCTGCTCTTCTCTTCTTCGTAGTTTCAGTAATTTATTGATCTCCATGTTAGTTAGATCTGCTTTTGGTCCAGTCCTCCGCGGTCTATCTCTTGTTGAGTACCTCTGCAATAAAGTAGTGCAAACGCTATCAATTTGACACATACACGGCTCCATTCCATGGGCGATGAGTTGGAGAAGTCGGACTAAGAAGTGCTTTAGACAGTTCAGGGTTGACCTGCGGGAGTGTGTGTCAAGAAGATGTGAGCCTAGTTCATAGGATTGGATAGCACATGCAGGTAGCTTGCAATGAATTCCATGGACGTCGGGCTGAAGAAGTTGAACTATATCGGTCACAAAAGGTAAGGTGACTTTAAAAGGTAAACGGTAGTAGCAAACAACAGTAGTCCATTGCTGGAAGTGGAATACTTGAAAATCCTGTAAGTCTGCTTTTCAAATCGGCGGTTTCGAAATCTTCTCGTTGTTTGAACGGAGTTCAGCGTCTCCTATAGATTCTATGAGTAAAGACGATGGCGGATCCAGACGACCACCGGCTGACCATTATATTAACCGCCACGTGTAAAAGACGATCAGGTGCGTGTGCGCAATCATGAAGTGTGCGAAAAATGACCGAAGATTGGTCCTAGACTTGAAATTTCATTTGAATTGGTTTGATTTGAAAAGTCTAGTCACAGATCAGAGCTCCATCAGTCGAACTCATTGTATACATATTGTACAGTGGGCATAAATCCGTTTCAACTGTCCTCCATTGCTTTCACGGTTCAAATCCGCACAAAGGGGGGATGGTTCAAATCCCAAAGTGTACGGTAAAACAGATTTCTGTCGTATAGTGATGTGGTCGTGTGGGGTTGTGCCACCTTTTTATTAAATTTTAAGTACCTAAGTTTGTGGTTTCCATCTGATTTGTCAGCCTACGTCCCGCGTGACAGAATCGAGCATCGAGGCCTTCAGAAGTCAACGCCAGAGATGTTATTTGAGTATCGAAACTTCGAGCAATTACATCGATCTTTCTATCCCGAGGCTCAATGAAAGTAACATATCTGCTCAGAGCAACCGACTCGAAATATCCTGTAGGCCACAACCACACAGAGCCAGACGCCCTCAAAGTGGCTAATCCCCCACTAGGCCCAGTAATCTCGTGTGTGCAGCTACGGAGTACAACATGGGCGATCCGTCTGAATCGTCGGATAAAGTTGAAATGCCGAAGCTACCAGAAGGCTCTGGCCACTCTTGACCGGCCCGAATACCCATATTAGAATCCTGTATCTCTCATTCATATCATCCACGTTCTCTCATTAGCCTCTTTCAGAATCCCCTATAATCGGTTATTCGCACTCAGTAAATCCCTGGTTCATGCACGTGATGGATTCCCGGGGACAGCCACATTTCGACGCAGAGTATCTCTTCTTCGAAAGATCTTCTCCATCACTCTAATCCTCAAGATTACTTAATCGCTTAAGATCTTCGGAGCATCATCGCCTTCTGCTCCTCTCGATCGTTCCTCGAAAAAGGCGACGGACTTCACTGAATTTCAAAGGAAAATGGATATTTTAGTCCGACGTACTGTGTTGTGATTGTTAATAGACGCTGCGTCACCAAAATAATCATTGCTTTTGAAACAACGAAGGAAGCAACTCTCCGCGTCGATGATGGCGTCGGAACTTTTTCGGAAATTTTCGAAGACTCTTCTCAATCGCTTACGGTGCCATTTCTTCCTGAGCCATCTGCGCGCTTCGGGGAGTTCAATGACTTGTTCAACTGTGTAGCAGTCGAATCTTGCCAAAGAGAACGGCTGATCTGTTTCAGAATCAACTTCTGGTACTGGTGATTCTAGTGTTCTTGGAGTAGAGTTGTCCTGGCACCCGACCCCGAAAAATCCGAACTTGAAAATTTAGAAAATTTTACTGTCAATCCGTCTCGAACGGTCGTTGGGTTCTACACTTACTCGTCTGTCATTTCCGTTACTTACTGGTAAACAGAGACCGGAAAATCGGCTCTGTTGTTCAATCTCGGACATCCCAACGGTTGTCGTTGCAGCAAATGTTCAATCTGTGAGTGATCGAATTGCATGCTTGGAGTTAGAGAGGAGTCCGTCGCCTTGCAGACGGTGCACAGGGATTTCAGAGTTGTCAAGGGCCTACTCCGGGTTGTGTCGTTGATTGTTTCATGATCGCTTTGTAGAGAGGCAGCCACCGGTTGGGCGACCCAAGAATGTGTTAGTTGCATAGGATCGTGGAAATAGCAAGAACCCAACACTGAAAGACATTCGCAGGGAATTGAGAGATTTGCGTTATATTGTAATCCGGGAATACAGGGTGTTCAGAAAGTTCTGTGAAATTTCTGAGTGGTCTATTTTCGCAAGTTTTTTGGCGTCCGCGCAAATTTTCAATGTTTTATTCGCGTTTATCAACTCTATTTACACTATGTTCACTGTTATTCATACTGGTATTCACTGTTATTCAGAAACAAAATGGTCTCGGAAAAATTGCGTTCCACCATCGTCGAGCTCCACTGTGCTGGGAAGTCAAACCCTGACATCTGCAAGGACCTCAAACTGCACCCAATGATGGTCAAGCGGGTGTTAGATCGATTTGAGGACACTGGTGGGATCAAGGACCGTCCCCGAAGCGGAAGACGGAAGACCGCCAGAACTTCAAAGGTCCGAAAACTGGTCCGACAAAAAATTAAGCGGAATCCTGAGCGTTCGATCAGAAAGCTGGCGAGGGACCATGGAATCAGCATTGGATCCATGTATAAGCTTATTACAGATGATCTACAGCGCAAGAGCTACAAAATTAGACGTGGCCAGCTTCTGACGGACCATAAAAAGAAGGAAAGGCTGGAAAAATGCAAAAAGCTGAAGGCCGAGGCACGGGGGTCTGGATTTTCGAATGTTATCTTTTCAGATGAAAAGATTTTTACAATCGAAGCGATCCACAACAGCCAGAATCACCGCCAATTGCTGCCGAAGGGCTCTCCACGTACGAAGCGCGTGGAAAGAAGTCATTTCCCCAATTCTGTGATGGTGTGGGGCGGAATCTGCGTAAAAGGCAAAACTCCGCTGGTTTTTGTCGATAAAGGCGTGAAAATTAACTCTACTGTGTATCAAGAACAGATCCTGGCGAAGCATCTGATTCCCTGGGCCCAAAAACACTTTCCAAACCATGATTGGGTGTTTCAGCAGGACTGGGCGCCCGCCCACGGATCGAATTCCACACTGGCCTTCTGCAAGGACCAAATCCCGCAGATGTGGGGCAAAGATATTTGGCCCTCCAACTCACCGGATCTGAATCCGATGGACTACGCAATTTGGTCCATTCTGGAGGACAAGGCCTGCCGAAGACGACACACCACCATAGACTCCCTGAAGAGAGCGCTGAAGCAAGCCTGGGAAGAAATTAGTGTGGAAACCCTTGCGTGCATCGTGGGAAATTTCAAGAAGCGTGTTCAGGCCTGCATCAACGCCGGAGGCGGCCATTTCGAGTGATACTCATTTTGATTATGTTCAATTTTGCGTGATGAATAAGGTAGTCTTGTTTGTTTTCCGAAATTATTGTGTTTTCTATTGAAAAAATCGTTCTTTTCATTTCACAGAACTTTCTGAACACCCTGTATGTCTCAAGGCTCGAAACATTTTTGCGCTCTCGATACTCGTGGTAAGAGAACAACGATGTTCAGGTGGTTGGTCGCATGCGAGGCATCTCAGTTGCTGCTTCTGTTCATCGTTCCTGAAAATCCTAGAAGAGCAAAGTATAGGCTTTGTAGGTTTTGTTCCGAGAGGCTTCTTCACGGGAGAGTGTCATTCCTCCAGCCGACACAACCATTTTTCCGAACTTCCGTTCGCTATCTTCCAAGCGAACTTCTGTTCTTCACTTTGATAACACCGCAGAGCCAGTTTCTCGTTTTTTTGTCTAGCAGACGGAACCCGGCTAACCCTGAGAGGTCAATGCTACGTACGAAAGGTCTATGCCACGTAATGCTACATAGACTTCTCTGCGGCTTGGTCTAAAGTGCCTGTTCATTCCAGAACAACACTGGAATAAAGCCAGATTTTTACGAGATGTTCAGAAACAAGATGCAGTGAACCGTCCGAAGTGTCCGTCTCCTCCAGGCCATGCTCTACGGCTCCGAGCCTTGGTCATTTACAAAGTCAGTGAGGGCTATCGAATCCAGAACTTCATACTCATTAATCAAGTTTCGGTACTGTAGGGCATGGACTGGAGGGCGCAAGAATTCTCAGCTCGATCTTTTAGACGTCTCGACCGTTCAGCGACGAATGGAGCGCCGAATAAACGGGTCTCGTCTACTAGACAAGAAAGCGAGAAACTGGCTCTGTTATCAAAGTTAAGGACGAAACCGCAACGGAGCTTCATCCGGAAGGTGGTCGACAAGGAAGTCCGGAAAGTCGCTACATAAGTCGCGCGTCCGTTCTTTTCCATTTGCCATGGGATTCTTTAGTTAATAGTTCGGTAATGCAAGAATTGTGGACATAACTAGCCACCTCTGTCTCATTTGATCGTTCTTCCTTCCCGAATGTGACTTTCGAGCTCCTGAAACCGCTTGAAGATAGGCCTTCTCGCAATGGATCCGATCTCGATAACCATTGATATCTTGGCGAAACTGGCGTCCATTCCTCTGCTCTATCAAACTTCCACGAGAAGAGCTTGACCGCTTCATCGGTTGTACTAAAGTCAGCAAGTGTTAGTGATGTCGTTACCGTTTTTAAAAGCTCCTTTTCTTCGAGCTTCTTCAGTGCCAAGAACCTATGTGCGACGGTGGAAAGAGTGCAAGCTGGAGCGCCGAGCCTTCAATGCGAGCTATAAGCTCATCAGCCCCATCCACTCGCACCGTTCCAGAAGCCGGCCCACTGCATTCAGTGCAGGAAGCATTTCGAAGAATCAACTGAGGGCACCTTTAAATGTTCCCTTCAAAATTTTTAAGGATTCTTTTGGTTTCATGAACGTTGTTGAACTGGGATAAGCGTGCTGGTCAAGTGGGTTCAGTTCCTCAGCTGCTCCTCAGTCTCAAAGTCTCGAGTTTCGAGGTTGGAAAGTCTCGTCTCGCCCAGCCCTGCTCTGGGAGTGGCGAACCCAAATTTAGACGTTTACATGTTCGTAAAGAACAAGAAATAATCTCAATCAACAAGCCTACGAAAACGATCTACTTACTTCGCCGTATCAAAAGAGTCAGCCCACTTAATGGCCGAAAAATGCCACAAATTCAAAAATTTATGTGGACTGATGCCATTTCCCTATTTTCCTTCCTATCGTTCATGTCCAGGTCGACTCAATTTCAAAAAAAAAACAAAGACGGCTGTACTTATGCCTCCGCTTGTATCAAGGTCAACGATGTACTTACGCAACATAACTTCGAGATCTTGTGTGGCACCATGCTGACCATCAGGCACTTTCCTTTGCGACAAAAAGGTCCAAAGATCGAGAAACATGAGCGATCATCGCTCTCTGATTTTACTCGTCGACCGCTCAAATATCGACAAACTACGCATATACCCGTTTCAAGGTAGCTCCCCTCTATCAGTGATTTAATTGGACCGATTGAAAGGATACAAAAATAGTCTAGCCTATGTATGTCCTGTTTACAGTATGCTGCACCTGACCACTGTTCATCCCTACTTGATTAATTCGAACCTGATTTATATCCAAATAGTTCACCCACAAGTTGAAGAACCCATGTAAAGAAAACTCTGTTCAAAACGCTTACAAACACAGCTGTTGTTTGCTTTGTTTCAGTCCCATTTCACTGTTATACTTACCTTTCAAGAAGCTGGTTAACCGCGATATGTACGGATGCAGTGCCTGACAAATGACCTATTCTCTATTGACCACAAACAAGCGATCGGAACTTTAGGTTTCGGGCTTCAACTTGTAGTTTGAAAGAAACTTGTGTGCTACACATGTGATATCGGATTCAGTTTATCAGTCTTGTGCCTTCGACATTCATCGGTTTGCGATTATTTCTATCGATCAATCCTAATTCGACAATCCTCTGCTCGCTTGTTGAGTAGCGCCCCCTCACGTTTTCCTTCGCTGCCGCTCCCTCACTCCGTTCGTTCTCAACCCCATAAATGCTCGAAAATTTCATTTTAATCAGCCTATTTCCTTTCAATCACCATTTCCCCTCTCTGCACATCATAGGGAACTCATCGAAACGACCTGTTTTATTCCACTTTTTCCACCACACATCTCTGCAACCACTGCACGCCACCTGACTCTCCCGATCGGCCATCTCCCCCACCAATCCAAAACACACGAAAACACCGAGATTTCCTGCTCTCGGCTGAGTGCCACAATCCAAAACGAGTTCTCCGCTGCTCGAATCAATAATGCCCTTTCGGCTCGCATCTGCGTTCCCAGCACATTCGATTAGAGGCAGGCAGCGTTTCTCCGAACTCTCCGTGCGAAATCCGCACTTCGCTTCGTGTTGTGCGTGACTTTTGCGAGAAGCGAAATCGACTATTTGCTCGGCGAGCCGCCGTCGCGAGGGAGAGGAGGGAAGCCGCGTTGTATAAGACCGCAAGCCGGCAGCCCAGTGCCAAGGCGCTCTCGACGACGCCTCGATCGGCGCCGGTCGGCGCCGCCACCGGCTCTTTTCCGAGCGTTCCTCTCCTCTTCGTCGGCGCTTTATTCAATATTGCATCAGTTGGGGCATCCCTCTGTCTAGGGCGCCCTTTCTGTAGGTCGTTCCGTTCCATGCGTGGCGTTCGTCTTTTGGAGAATCGGAGAGTGGGCGCGGGGACTTTGGTCTTTTGTCACCCCAAGTAGGTGGGCGCCAGCTTCAGCTGATATTAATCTCATTAGTGTAAGGTGCGACGCGGATTTTCATTCGGTTTCGCACGTCCTCTCCCTCGCGGCTCTCCGTCCCTCAAGTCCGCACCGCTTATCCTGTCCAAATTCCAGGCACAGAACTCAACGCATCCATCGTCATGGCCAGCTACGGACCCTATCTCACCAAGGAGCAGGAGGATGAGCTCCGTAAGATCGCCAACTCGATCGTCGCCGCCGGCAAGGGTATCCTCGCCGCCGACGAGTCCACTGGCTCCATGGAGAAGCGCCTGACGCCGCTCGGCCTCGAGAACAACGAGGAGAACCGCCGCCTCTACAGGCAGCTCCTCTTCACCAGCGATGACTCCTTGGCTGAGAGCATCTCCGGAGTCATCATGTTCCATGAGACCTTCTACCAGAAGACCGACGACGGAACGCCCTTCGTCGAGGTGCTCAAGAAGAAGGGAATCATCCCCGGCATCAAGGTCGACAAGGGAGTCATTCCCCTCGCCGGAACCCTCGGAGAGGGCACCACACAGGGTCTCGACGATCTGAACGCCCGCTGCGCTCAGTACAAGAAGGTAAGGGTCGTTCCCCGTAGGCATCGCTCTAAACCCTCTCTTGCAGGACGGCGCCCAGTTCGCCAAGTGGCGCTGCGTGCACAAGATCAGCGCCACCACCCCCAGCCACACGGCGCTGGTGGAAGTCGCTCAGGTGCTCGCCCGCTACGCGTCCATCTGCCAGCAGAACGGCCTCGTGCCCATCGTCGAACCGGAGACGCTCCCCGACGGCGAGCACGACCTCGCCCGATGCCAGAAGATCACCGAGACTGTGCTCGCCTACACCTACAAGGCACTTAACGACCACCACGTCTTCCTCGAGGGCACCCTCCTCAAGCCCAACATGGTCACCCCCGGCCAGTCGTACAGCGGACCCAAGTACACCAACGCCGACATCGGCCTCGCCACCGTAACCGCCCTCCAGCGCACCGTTCCCGCGGCCGTCCCCGGCGTCGTCTTCCTCTCCGGAGGTCAATCTGAAGAGGACGCCACCCTCAACCTGAACGCCATCAACCAGGTCCAGGGCAAGAAGCCTTGGGCGCTCACCTTCTCCTACGGACGCGCCCTCCAGGCTTCCGCGCTCGCCGCCTGGGGAGGAAAGCCGGAGAACGTTGGCGCCGCCCAGGCTGTGCTTCTGAAGCGCGCGAAGGCGAACTCGCTGGCTTCCGTCGGAAAGTACGGTGGAGACGCCGCCGATGCCACCGCCGCCCAGAGCCTCTTCGTCGCCGATCACGCCTACTAAGTCATCTCAACTCCAAATGATCCCATTTAACCTAACCTGTTCTGTATACTGTGTATTTTTCCATCTGTAGAGTTACGTCTTCGATTGATTCGAATAGGAGCCGCGCTGGCACAGTAGTGTGACACTTTGTGATTTGTTCCAGTTTTTATTTCTAGAACGAATAAAAGTTATTAACAGAAAAACACACAAAGTTATAGTTGTTAGCAGGAATAGCCACCCCACAGCAGACGATCCAGCACGGCTTCGAATTGTTCCTCGCGTCCCGCGAACATCGGTTGCAGTACTAGCGACGCCACGATACAATCGATATGAGACGAAGCTTTCCCTTCCTAAAGGTAACAACTAGAGAAGCTGTCTACATTGATTTCACACTACCTTCTTCGTACATTCATGTTCAAATCGCCGGAGACAGTCGATCACCGTATCAAAGTCGGGCAGCGGGAACTAAAACGAGCGGAGTTACAAGATCTGGCAGAGAAAAAGGAGAACGTCTAAACGTAGCAACGTTACAAGATGCCTTCACAACGAATGTCCAAACAGATGTCTGCGTTTTGCCTAGACGGCGAAGCGATTGATATACTTCAGACTGTCTATAGACGAACTGCATACAATCTTAAACAGGAAGCAGTTTATTTTACGCATCTGACAAAAAAAACGACCGCTTCGTCTGTCTACAGACGTCTCTTGCCTATGGAATGCTTCGGCTACGCGGACACAATCACCGTCATTGGAGCAAATCTATCCGGCGACGACTGCGGGGTCAGGTTGCACCAAAAAGCGAAGAAAGAACACCGCAGAGATTTTCATTCGCTGTCATTACAGCAGACAACATAACGGCACTTACCCTAATTCCAATAGAATGAAGAATCTTCCGCACGCGCTCTTCGGAGCCACCCTGAAAAGCAGAATATTAGCGCAGACTCGCAGAAACACTTCCATCACCCTCCATGCACTGACAAAACGGTACCTTTCACAGCGCTCAGAGCGATTAACTTACATAAACGATCACATCATGAACAGCCTCCGCAAGGTCTTGCCTGTGAGATTCGGATAGTGGGCGGCAGAAGTACTGAAACACGGCAGATAGCTTAACATGGACCGCGATGAAGACTTGCCAAGTCATGGAAGAGATGGGCGGCGCGGTAGAGATCGCTTATTATGCTGTAGATCATGAGGTCAACCTGGAATGCTCATCCTTATTCACCTCGAACGTCACTCTCCAATCACCTCCTTCTGCGATAGGCGATCCTTGTCCGGCATCCTGAAGCGAACCTATAAGGCTGGTGCAGAACTTTTCTGCATAGCACCAGCAAACAAACGAGACACGTTCAAAATGCATCTATACGGTTTAAAGCAATCGTTTCAAGAGTCACATTCTACGCTGGAAAAGATCGACAACTCCGGCGTGGTGGGGAATTTGGACGCTCCGGAGAATAGTCCCGCTATCGTAATGACTGGTGAATACGCCGATTCTGTACGTCGCTGGTTTAGCCGCTTTTGGTGCTTGATGTGCTGTATCTGACTCTGCTATGTTGCTGCGGATTGGTTTTGCGTAATCTTTGCCGCTTTTATTCATTGCAGTCGTACCTCTTTATGTGTTTATCAGGTGTCAAACAAGAACTCTCCTTCAAGATGCCGAAAATGGGAAACTGGGTCTCGGACACTGACCGTAACGCGCCCACTGTTGTCCGTCGCCACTACCCGACCCAGAAGACTGTCACTTCGAACGCGACCCGAGAAACGTGGGCCCAGAAGGTGTGTGAACTGATGAGTACTCCTAAACGTGATGCAAATTTAGAATCGGGCTCCAAGGGTCAACGGAAAGCCGCCGGTTGTCACGAAATACGAGAGCGGTGAGTTACCGAGTCCTTTCGTTTACATCCTGACCGTCGATTAATTTCAGGAAGCGATGATGAACCGGACTGGAGTCGGTTCGCAGTGCCCGACGATAAGAAACCGGGGGTGAGCAGGAACAAGAAGCAGGTGTCGAGTGTGGAAGAGAAGGTCAAGGAGCTCATCGCTATCATGCGGGCGAACGACGAAATCTGCCAGTGCTGCCGCAAGCGTCACCCTGTGGATGGTGGACAGTGATCTGCTTGCTATATTGTTTTGACAGTTATATTTTTATGTTTGAACCGTCTGTTCATTTCTGCGAATTCTGTCAACGTGGCGTTGCGGGAGAGATGTAGCGGTCGTTGTAGCGAGTCAGTGCTAAAATCTGAAACTGAAGATTCCGGCGGCGAAGGTTTTTGTTCTTCAAGTCGAACTGCTCAATTTCGAAGGCCAAGAGGGGAAATTGAATCGATGGCCCTGGGCTAAATGAGACGTCGGCTCATCACGAGAGGAACGGCGTCCGTGAGATCATGACAGAGCGTCGGAAAACAGATCGTTGACGCCTCGGCGATGCCGATTCTCTCATCTTCGACAAGCAGCGTCGCTAGTCGTAAGGGGGTCATCCCCCTCTCCGTGGACGGTCCTTTGGATTCTCTGCGCCTTCACTTGCCGCCTCTTCGTTGAATGCGAGCGATTCGGGTGCACCGGACTATTCCCTCCACCCCGGAACCTTCCATCAAGAAACACTCAGAACTTCACAAGCTGTTACAATATTTTAATTCACATAAAATATCACATAAGAACGATTAAATACAAATTCACTCAAAATTACTAGCGGGTCTGCACTCTATCCGCAAGGACGTGCAATGGGTTTAATATGCGTGGTTGGCGACGAAGAGAGATTCCGCGGCGGCCGAAGCTGCTTCTTCGCCCTTGTATTCGCCGTTGGAGGCCATGCCGTTCGCCTTGGCGCGGAGAAGAAGAGCCTTCTGTCCATTGGAGATACGTTCGTCCTTTCCTTGCCACTCCTTGAGCACGGAGGCCTGGAGGGCGCGTCCGTAGGAGAAGGTGAGACGCCACGGCTTCACTCCAGGAGCCTGGTTGATGGCGTTGAGGTTCTTGGTGGCGTCCAGTTCGGACTGGCCTCCGGAGAGGAAGACGATTCCGGGAACGGCAGAGGGGACTCCACGGCGGAGAGCGGTCACGGTGGCGAGACCGATATCTTCAGGAGTCACGGCGCCTTTGTATGACTGGCCGGGGGTGACCATATTGGGCTTGAGAAGGGTTCCTTCCAGGTAGACGTGGTGGTCGGCGAGCGCCTTATACACGAAGGCGAGAGTCTGTTCGGTGACCTTCTGGCAGCGGGCGAGGTCGTGGTCTCCGTCACACAGCACTTCGGGTTCGACGATGGGGACGAGTCCGTTCTGTTGGCAGATGGACGCGTAGCGCGCCAAGACGTTGGCGTTCTCGAGGAGAGCCACGTGAGAAGGAACGTGAGCTCCGATGTGGAGTACGCAGCGCCACTTGGCGAAGTCGCAGCCTCCCTTCTTGTACTCTTCACAGCGCTTTGCCAAGCTGTCCAGACCTGAAACAAATGGATAACGGTTTTGGGATTCAATTTTGGATAGGAATTGAAGTGTATTTTACCACTGCCTTGTTTTGGCCATGTAAAACTCAGTGAAAAGCTGACAAAACGGGTCGAACTGTTCTAAGGATCAATTTCGAAACAAAGAGCCTCGTAGTGAATACACTGGCCATGCTGCGGTTTTCTTTCATTATCAACACCTTTAGCACTACCGACTTCACCCTATGAGCGGTCGGACAGAAATTCAGATTGTCCGAAAACAAACCTTGGGTGGTTCCTTCTCCGATGGTTCCGGCAAGGGGCACAACTCCCAAGTCCAGCTTGATTCCGGGAACGACTCCTTGCTTCTTGAGCAGATCGACGAAGCGCTCTCCCTTGTCGGTCGACTGGCGGAATGTTTCGTCGTAGAGGATGACTCCGGAAATGTGCTCTCCCAAGTTGGAGGTGGTGAAGAGGAGCTGGCGGTACTTCTGGCGGTTGGCCTCATTGTTCTCGAGGTTGATAGCGGAAAGGCGCTTTCCGATGGTTCCGGTGGACTCGTCGGCGGCCAGGATGCCCTTGCCAGGCTGGCAGATTTTTGCCGCGATGTCGCGAAGCTCCTTCTCCTGCGCGGCGGTGAGGGCGGGCGTGTACGATCCTCCGACTTCGACCATTTTGACGACTCGACACTAGCTGATCTGAAACAGCAAATGGCAATGAGAATCGATCTCTTCGAACCACCGAAAACATCAGTGCAAAGAACACGCGGGGCGGAGCGTGTCGCTTCGACCCAAAGAACACGCGGATCGTCGCTCCACGCTAGGGTCACGCCACGAGATTGTAGTGATGAGGAACCGGTTCGCGGCGCGTTGATTGCCGCTATCAATGACCACAGATCAAATCAAGATGCAAACACGCACGCAGAGACTTCCCAGACGGCAATTGGCACTCGCAATTTTACAAAATCAGCGCCGGCGACAGATCGATTAATTCCGCATTCAACTGCCCAATGGAAACCGAAAAGTTCAATGGCGCCATCCGATCAAATTCTGTTGTCGGTGCATTAAATGTGTTGCAGAATCTAATCGGAAATGGGAGAGCCGTCTGCAGATACGTCACAGTCTCCACCATGTGACAAGAAGTAGGCATTCCTTATCACGCTACACGATTCAAATGTTCTATTAAATATGGTTAGAGTCAGCTCAGATCGCCCAACTGCGGCCAAAGTACAAAGCGACTTTCCGCACATGGACGCCAAAACAAAGACAGCGCGATTATCGATCAAATCGATCAAGTACAAAGACATTTCACCGCACCGCAGCGAACCCGCTTAAACAAATCAAAAACCAAAATTTCCAAATCGGGAAAGCGAGATGACAGCGGCAATAAACGAACGGCGCGAGCGAGAGCGGCAAGACTACAAGCGGGCATTTTGAAATCGTCCGATCGATCGCGCCATTCAGTGTGAGTGGGAATTTGGAAAGGATCGGAGTTAAATGGAACGCAGAGGCGATTTTGAACGAGGACTGTTCAGAATGAACGGATCGCAGGATCATGTCATGCAACGTGATGTAAGATCGGTTTATATCGGTCAAAAAGGACGCATTCACGCGTTCTCGTCGCTTGAACGCAAATTTTAATTCAGTTTGCGGGTCAGCGCGCGCAGCTGATAAGTTATGGTCTTCAGTTTATCACGACATTTAGGTCTTGGCGCGGGTTTAAGCAGCAGCGGGAGTCCCTTTAATTCCGCACTAAAGCATGGGCCAAAGGTCGGAGAGCGAACCTAAAAAGCTCATTAAGGAAGACTCACTAAAGCCAACAGTTTGACTCTGAACTCATCCTTTTGATGGTTCCCTTGTGGGTTGAATTCGATGTGGATCGATCACAAAATTCAACCACACCGAAATGGTTCCAGCACGCGATCATTCGAAGTAGTTCCAATTGACTGACAGAAGAGAGACTGTATAAGGGGCAGCTTAGCTGCGCAGTGTGGAAAGTTCCACGGCGATCAGCGAACGCTTGCCGTGGGGAGCGAAACCGCAACGAACACTCAAGGCCGCGGCATCCATGAGCCATCGCGTACGTGTGAATCGAAGCGACGCAAACAGCCAAGCGATCAACATCGCCTGCCTCGTCGGTGTTTCCCTAATGGCGCCGAATGGAAAGTGACAGAGACGGTTAGTATCGATCTGCTGGCGGCGACTGTTGGGGGATGCAAAAATGAATGAGAGGGGCGCTGCTTTTATGTGACAGAGAAAAGCAGGACTGTGACTGATGTCCAGGCTTACTTTCGTTTTTCTTAATGAAATTGGTTGCATGACGCCCGTGGGGTAGGTTCTCAAGAAAAACGCTTGAGAGTGTTCAGCATAATCGGGGCACCATGACGCTTGGTGAGGTTAATGCCCCCAGTAGTACTTTTATACGTCATTGCAAACAACACTGGAGTCCATTTAAACGAAGTTCTTCATCATCGTCTTCTCGCCGACTTCATCAAAATCCATCTTTTTAGCTAGCTTCGGAGGTGCACAGATGATTCCACGACAGGTCAGGATTAGGAGAATTAGAGTAACAAGGGCTCCAACACCGCTGACGCCCAGCACTGAACCGTACTTGATCGTATGACTGGCTAAAAGCAAGCGGATACTCAATACACTGAGGCAAACTACAAACCTCGAGACTTTCCTTCTTTAGTAGTAACACTTGTACTGCCTGCAGTCGAATGGGCTATTGGCTCGATCGTGTTAGTAAATGTTGTAGATATTGTTACTGGTTTGATCGAGGGCGATGAAGAAGCTGACTCAGCAGGTGCTGCTGGCGGAATTTCTGCCGAGTACGACGATCCCGACGAAGAATAGGAAGGCTCGCTTGCAGTTGTGACTTCCTCTGTGGTAGACGGCGATACCGACGTCTTCGTCTCATCATGTTTCGTTTCGGTCGTCGACGGCATCGCAGGTTCTTTCGCAGTAGTCACCGGCTGCCCTGTGATGGCGGCATCTGTAACAAGCAGTATCACAGTTGTCGGAGAGTTTTAGGGCGTTGTCGACATACTGGTAGAGAGCGTAGTGGCTAGCGTCGAAGTCATTGACGATGAAGAGGTTGCATCCGTCTGCAACGTGGTTGCGGGTGTAGCCGATGTCTTCGCCTCATCATATTTCCTTTCGGTCGTTGACGGAGATTCAGTGGAAGAAGATGTGACCGTCGTAGAGTCCGGTTCGTCGTCAGGACCTGCTGATGATGTTGCGTTTGCCACGATGACCGGTGCTGGTGCTGGTTCCTTCCTAGTAGTTGCCGGCTCCTCTATCATAGTGACATCTGCAACAACCGACGCAATTGTCGTAGTGTTTTGAGGCGTCTTTGATGGAGCAGTAGAAGTCGTCGATGGTGCAGATGAAGAGGTTGCATCCGTCTGCAACGTGGTTGAGGGCGCAGCCGATGTCTTCACCTCATCATGTTTCGTTTCGGTCGTCGACGGCATCGCAGGTTTTTTCGCAGTAGTCACCGGCTGCTCTGTGATGGTGGCATCTGTAACAAGCAGCATCACATTTGGCGGAGAGTTTTGGGGCGTTGTCGACATACTGGTAGAGAGCGTAGTGGCTAGCGTCGAAGTCATTGACGATGAAGAGGTTGCATCCGTCTGCAACGTGGTTGAGGGCGTAGCCGATGTCTTCACCTCATCATGTTTCGTTTCGGTCGTCGACGGCATCGCAGGTTCTTTCGCAGTTGTCACCGGCTGCTCTGTGATGGTGGCATCTGTAACAAGCAGCATCACATTTGGCGGAGAGTTTTGGGGCGTTGTCGACATACTGGTAGAGAGCGTAGTGGCTAGCGTCGAAGTCATTGACGATGAAGAGGTTGCATCCGTCTGCAACGTGGTTAAGGGCGTAGCCGATGTCTTCACCTCATCATGTTTCGTTTCGGTCGTCGACGGCATCGCAGGTTTTTTCGCAGTAGTCACCGGCTGCTCTGTGATGGTGGCATCTGTAACAAGCAGCATCACATTTGGCGGAGAGTTTTGGGGCGTTGTCGACATACTGGTAGAGAGCGTAGTGGCTAGCGTCGAAGTCATTGACGATGAAGAGGTTGCATCCGTCTGCAACGTGGTTGAGGGCGTAGCCGATGTCTTCACCTCATCATATTTCCTTTCGGTCGTCGACGGTATCTCATGTTCTTTCGCAGTAGTCACCGGCTGCTGTGTGATGGTGGCATCTGTAACAAACAGTCTCACAGTTGGCGGAGAGTTTTGAGGCGTTGTCGACGTACTGGTAGAGAGCGTAGTGGCTGGCATCGAAGTCGTTGACGATGATGAGATAGTACCTGTCTCCAGCGTGCTTGACGGCTTGACCGATGTCGCTGCTTGGTCCAGCGTCGTTTCAGTTGGTGACGGGGATTCGGACTTGTTCGCAGTAGTCACCGGCTGCTCTGTCGTAGCGGTATCGGTGGCAATCTTTGCAGAAGCCATCGAAGTTGTCGTTGAGCTTTTCGGCTCTACTTCGCTAGTCATCTCCGGTGTTGACAGAGGTGCTGCCATTGAATTTTTCTTGACAGATAGTGTGGGTTCCCCTTCCATCGTAACCGTTGACAATTCTTCTGTTGCAGTAACATTGGGAGTAACCTCTGTAGGTGCTGCCAGAGTAGTCGTCAATTCTTCCCGCGACATTGCGGTAGTCATCTGAGTTTCTAGAACACTCGATGACGTCGCATTTGCCATAGTTGCCTGTGCCGGTTCCTTCGAAGTGGTTCCCGCTTCTTCGGTCATAGTGACGTTGAAAGTAGTCTCTGCATGAACCGCCGAAGTTGTCGTCGAGTTTTCCGGCTGCGCTTCTTTTGTCGTTGACAGAGGCAGCGACGATGAGTTTGCCACAGCAGTCGGTATCGGTTCATTGCTAGCCGTTGCTGGTTCTTCTGCGGCTACAATGCTGAAAGGGACGTCTGCAGGGGCGGACACTTCTGTTGTCGTCTGATTTGTTGATGGTGGAGATGACGTGGTTGTACTTGTCTCCAACGTTGTGGTCGTTGTTGAAGTTTCCGCG
This sequence comes from Steinernema hermaphroditum, assembly GCA_030435675.1. Lineage (NCBI taxonomy): Eukaryota > Metazoa > Nematoda > Chromadorea > Rhabditida > Steinernematidae > Steinernema > Steinernema hermaphroditum. The sequence continues at coordinate 412,822 of CM059623.1, forward strand.
GATACACCTCCAACAAGCGTCCTATAGTGTTCACTGCAAATATTTGCATAAATCATAGTCATCAAAAATCACAACGAACATTTTCAAGGACGTGTTCATCACAGATATTAAAGGCATATGATGTGCATTTGCGTCATTTGAGGTTGCGATTATGCAGTCGTCTGAATGGCTGAAAATAAACGAAAAATTTATACCATCACGCTTTGGATCATTGCACCATACCCATCATTAGAGTGATAATAGTACATAGTCTTGTTCGCAAGGTATTCTTCTTGCAGTAAATAAATCGATCCTTTCTCAAACGTATCGACGATGATTTTGTCTGCATCCAAAAGCAGGTCGAGCGGCGAGTGAGACGCCTAAAACCAAATCACTCAACACAATGCGAATTTTGAAATGAGTACATCTCGTGTAGAACACTTCGCCAAATCCCGTTTATCTTCATCGTCAAGCCAGTAAGATGGAGAAGCGGGAGGGAAGCACCGCGAGCTGATGTTGTTAATTCCACTACTAAAAGACACTGAATATGAAAACATGCATGCGGAATAAATTTTTACATATTGTACCACTTGGCACATATTAGAGAGGTTTGCCCTGGAAGACAATTTACCATATCATGCGGAGACTGTGGCCACTCAATGTAGTGGAGTTTCCCTCGAGAGTAATCCTTTACAACTGTCAGCATCAAATCATTGACACTGTAACGCAGTTCACATTCGGAAACGAGAATTATGAACGATTTTGTACATCAACGTGTAACTTACTCTGAACCTTCTTCTCCAAATCTTCCATTGTTGCGAAATTGTTGAAGTCCACAATTTCGAACGGCTGGCCTGCGATTTTCTTGCAGCTGGTGAAGAACACTGAGTATCCATCGAACTGCCGTATATCGCAGTAGTCGATGGAAGAGACTAGCACTGATAGGAGCGCAACGAAGATGACGATTCTAGTGACCATCTCACAGGACATTCGCAGTCGCCTGGAGCCGCGGCAAAGTTCGTAGTGAAGATCGGGATGCGCTGATCGTTTGGACGACCGCTTCGGGAGGGTTCACAAGCACACAATGCGAGCAGAAGGTGGCTTGCAGCTGCCATGAGTCTGTCTGAAACCGTTTCAATTTGTAAAAATGCAAAATGCACGTCCCATCGGATGCAAATGTCTCACACGATTCGCGACACGAACAATTTGCGCGCCCTTTTTGCTAGCTCTTTCATTTTCGATTAGATTTCTGCAAAGTCAAAACGGTTTCCCGTGCTTTTCAGTCTTCTGTCGTGATGTCCAGTAAATAACTCCTTAGCCGCAGGTATGTGTAATTCTATTCAGAAACGTCGATTTAGCCTTTATTTTGCTTAAAGAAATATAATATTATTTCGGTATTTTCGCTCTTGCGCGTGCACAAAATTATCACTTTTTTTCAATTAACCATTGGAACGCTAACCAATAGTCTTGTTGAGACATTCATTGAGCGCACAGGCGGGGTCAAACTGCAAAGCCCACGTTCATCTTCTCAACCAATTGGTTGGCTTTACTTTTGCTCAGTAATCAATTCTCTAGCGACGGCGAACAGTGGTTATTGTGAGACCTGTGTCATCACGATTTTAAGTGAAGCTAGTCTATGAATTGCTACTCTTTTCAGATGCGTGTTCTTGTGGGAGTAAAGCGTGTGGTCGACTATGCAGTGAAGGTCCGCGTCAGACCGGACAAGAAAGGAGTTGTAACGGAAAATGTCCAGCATTCGATGAACCCGTTCGATGAAATTGCTCTTGAGGAGGCCGTTAAGCTGAAGGAGGCCAAGATTGCCAAGGAAGTCGTTGCTGTCTCGTTCGGCCCTGCAAAGAGTCAGGAAGTTCTCCGAACCGCCTTAGCCAAGGGCGCAGACAAGGCCATCCACATTGCTGTTGAAGATGCGGCCGCCGAGAAGATTGAACCTGTACACGTGGCTCGCGCTTTAGCAAAGATCGCTCAAGATCAGAAGTTTGACGTTGTCTTTGTGGGAAAGCAGGTAATCATACACAAACCCAACTGTATGCAGATTTTTTTTATTTTCTAGGCGATCGATGACGATGCAAACCAAACGGGTCAATTGCTAGCTGGTTTCTTGAATTGGCCTCAAGCCATGTTTGCTAGCAAGGTTGAGGCCGAAGGAGCCACTCATCTCAAAGTCACTCGAGAAATTGATGGTGGTTTGGACACTGTTAAAGTCAAGCTCCCTGCTGTGCTCAGCGCCGATTTGCGGCTAAATACTCCTCGTTATGCGACCCTTCCCAACATCATGAAGGCCAAGAAAAAGCCACTGGAAAAGAAGACCCCCGATGAGTTGGGCATTGATATGACTGCTCAAACTGAGATCCTGGAGGTGAGCAGATTTTCGATCGACATATGTTATGCGGAACAGCAACTCCTCTTAACTTTTAAGTTTGGCGTATCTTATCTATCTATAATTCCCGCCTAATAATTCATGATGACCATTGTGTCTAACGGTTTTCGAAAAGAGCATTTTGCTGATGAATATGTTGTAATCCTATATTGCTTTAGGTTTCGGAACCCCCTACTCGCAAGGCAGGCGGATTTGTGCCGGACGTTGCTACTCTGATCACCAAGCTTAAGGAGAAGGGTGTCTTGCCGTAATAGATTTTTTAGAGATGTAAATAGCATCGTTCTTGCATTAAATTTATTCATCTGTGTCGTTGCTATTCATTGCCCATTGGTCGTTAGTACCGTGTTGCATATATTTTCTACGTTTCTCATTGATTTTTGTGTTTATATGAGTGTTGATAGAGCGGCGATTTCACTTTACTCAAGTATTAGTTGACAGCACGCACAAAACGTTTCAAACGAAGTTCTTCATCATCGTCGTTTCACCGGCGTCGTCGACCGCATCCGGCTTCGGGGGGTTGCAGATCATACGGCAGGAGCTTAGAATCAGAAATATGGTACTCACGAGGAGTCCCACTCCGCTAACACCCAGAATCACTGCGAACAACACTGTGTGTGCGTCTTCGGAGGGCTCGGACGTCGTCGACTGATCCGAAGCAATGAACAACGCAGACGCTTGACGTGAAGCAGTGGACGGTGAAGATGTTCCTGGCTGTGTGCTCTCAGTCATATCGCTAAAAACAAACGTTTAAAGCAGTCCACCTAATTCAAGGAGCATACCGTTCACTAGAAGTTGAATTCCCGTTGATTGTGCCGTTGGTGTGATCGGGTATCAACGCATTCACCGATTGTCCCGTCGATTCGTCCACCTGAATCTGATCCACATCTTGCGCAGAAAGGGTGGAGGTGACGACCAGTGAGAGCAGCGCGACGAAGAAGGCGACTCTAGTGGTCATCTCGCTGGACGTCCAAAGTCGTCTAGCGCGGCTGCGGAGTTCACAGTGGAGACCGGGATGCGCTGACCGTTAGGCCGACCGTTTCGGACCAGTTCACAAACACACAGTGAGGGCAATGAGTGCTGCTTGTCTCTACTCGCAGAAACTGTCTAGGGTTAGCAGAGACTGTCTAGGCGCCTTTATAAGAGAAAAGATAATTTGGGATCAGTCTACCTCCAAAGAAATGGCGCGCTTTCGAAATTCTCGTATGATGACACACCATTTGTAGCTTTCTTGAGGTTCCAAACGTTGCTGAAACGGATGAACTGAGAACCGGGAATTGGAGCGTTGGAAAGGCTACATTATCTTGTGGAAGAATTTCGTTGTTTTCCAACTATGTTCAAGGTCGCCGACTTGATCATTTCGCGGCATCGAAACCTTTTTTTGGAGGAGTGTTCCGGTGCATCGGAGCGCCAGTTGACGAATGGGCACAGAAATCAATTTGGTGGTCATGTCACTTTAATAACAGGAAGCAATCAATTAAAAGATTAGCGACACACATTTCGCAACATCGATTAGTGCCTGCTCAGAACGCATTTCTATCATTACGGTATAGGAAATTGATACAATTTCTGTCTTGTTTGTTTCGTTTCTTGTTCGTCGAACAAGGTCGAATTTAGTTTCAAGTCTTTCTGCGATTCTATCGAACATTGACCACCTTTTCAACGGCCTTTCGTATGACACCAATGCTCCTCCAAGCGCTCTCGAACACATAGTGATAGTGAACCAACTCATTTAATCTGCAGCCGTGGCTCATTGCGAATGTGTTCAATTTGCAAACTGGTCGGGGTCGGTTCGACACCGGCTAGGGGAGCATATTTTATCTGAAACTGACCGTCTCCCGACACACTTGCCCTTAGATCTCCTCCATATGGCAGCCGTTTTATTACGGTAGGAAGTTGCAATGCGTTCTTCGTGTTCGTCGTCTAAAATTCTACGATCGAAGATCAGCTTAAGTGCAAATTGCAACATACATTTCATTCAGGGCTCACTGCTTTCAAAATAGCTAGGCGTTAAGTAATGTTGTAAATTATAGAGTTCTAGCCAGATTTAATAAATAAAACATGTTTTTTCCATGATGAACCGCATGACATTTCATTGAAACACCCACGTGGCCTCGCCATAAACCTCGTGCCCGATAAAGATCACAGATTCCCGATCAGTCCACCGCAATCTGGAACGGCGTGACCGTCGGCTCAAAAAGAACTGTGGGAGCGATGAGCACCGACGGAAAGAGGCGCAGAACCGGAGCTGCGCAGATGAAGATGATGAATTGCACGTGGCCGCGCTATGACAACTCTGTTGCGTATCGTTGAAATGTGCTGTAACAACCAGCGGATCTTTCCGCTCGCCACTTCTCGCCCCTCACATCTTCTCATATGGCGTGCCCTTACGGTGGTGGAGCTCCGGTTAGGTTCACAGGTGGCGACGTCGACGACGGCACCGATGATGCGCAGGCCGGAACCAACAAAGTCTCCTTGGGAGTGGGATCCACCTATTCTGAGTACCTCATGGTGAAGGCTACACTGGGAAAGTTCAATTCTAAAGATCCATATTTAGCTCGATAAACTCCTCGACTGTCAGCATTTGAAGTCGGCCGAGAAGGGCGCTTTGGTGCCAGATGAGCACCTCTTCATCGTCATCCATCAAACCTACGAACTCTGGTTCAAACAGATTATCTTCGATCTGGATATCGTCAGGAATCTGCTGAACAACAACGTTGTCGATGAGACGAAGACGCTTAGGATTGTGAGTGGACTGGAGAGAACTGTGAAAATCATGAAGTTGCTGGTGGATCAGATTCTGGTACTGGAGACCATGTCGCCACTGGATTTCATCGAGTTCAGGCATGTCATTTTTTTAGGTTTTTCTTTGGGGATCCATAAGAAGCATCCTTAGTAGCGATGAACGTTGTCAATCGTTTATTTTTGTTCAGAGATTCGACTCTACTAGTAGTTGTTTTGACTTCATAAAGGGTTGATCAGTGAGGGTTTCGAAAGTTGAAATCTCGAAATTTTGTACCGAGAGTCGAGACTGTGACCATTTCGACTAAAGATAGGAAACGCTGGGTCTCGCTTAGACAACAAGTATGGACTTCCATCGTCGGAGATGTCCGCTTCGCCACTGAAACCGTCATGCAAAATAACACTTTTTGATTTGCTTCAGGTGGAAGTTTGCAGTTTTTTTTGCAGTTTGAGCTTATGCCTGCAGATTTTAAGCGAGCCCGAATGGCGAGCTTTGTCCTTATCTTGACAGCTTTGCGGATATCCTAGTACTTCCAAATTCCTCTGTATTCATTTTGCACTGGTCAATTCGCTTCAGATGGAGTACTCTTTAGAGATATGTCCTTTACAGGGAGGGCCACATTTTTGGTTCATTGATTTAAGTGGATCTGCGACAGTTTCAGATTGATGGCCATATTTTTGAGGTCTTATTGGGTTGGCGTATTGAAAATGGGACACCTGATAAACATTCATTTTTCTCGTCATGTTTAGACTTGTGGCAAAATGGATGGGTGATTTGTGGAGTGCAGTGAACTCTCACCCCACACTATGATTCGACACTTGTCCATTGCATTCCTCTTGATGTTAGAGGTCTTTTCATTTTTTATGGTCTTTTGTTTGGTATCTTGAGAAGGCAAACTTCGAAGTGATGTACGGGATTCCTATGGTATTAATTGTGTGATACACGGTGACCACTTTTAACCACGAGCATCCTTGGGTCTAATCTACCGAATGCACCTATGTATGTGGTCGTCATATATCAGAATATAAGCTGATCTCAAAAAGATGGTCTTTTCGGATCATCGGATTTGATCATGTTCTGTTGGTTAAGAAATGGTTGAAAAAATGCCAATAAACAATCAGTGTAAAAGTGTCCCATTTTCACTGCTCCAACCCAATATTTTGCCATTAATATCTGTTATTAGTTACTACAATAGATTGTGGTAAATTTATCATGCTGCAGTTTATCTGGCCCATCTGACCTATGTGGAAGTTATGGAGTAACCAGTATAATTGTTTGTATGGAACTAGGGATTTTAGGATAAACCTTTACTAATATAGGCCTTTTTATGTGAGCTTCAGTTGGATTTGATCCCTTGGACTTCCTTATCAACGTTAACCCTCTAAATTCATTTTTGTCCACTGAATGGTCATTTTCAGAAACTTCCTGATCCCCGCCTCCGGCTTCCAAAGTCTCCAGTTCCGTCTCCTCGAAAACAAACTAGGCGTCAACCCGGCCACCCGAGTGAAATACAACGCGCAGCACTACCGCGAGGTGTTCAACGCCCCCGATCACGTCGACGCCCTTCACGACTCCGAAACGAGTCCGTCCCTCCTCGCCTTGATCATCAAGTGGCTCGAGCGAGTGCCTGGAATCGAGGGCATCGATGGGGAGCCTGGATTCTGGGAGCAGTACGTCGTGGCCGTCAACAGGTACCTGGACGACATGAAGCGTGATGCGACCAAGGAGGGTCTCACGACGGCCGTGCAAGAGCAGCTTCTGGCCGAGTACATGAAGACGCAGAAGAGTTTCGCGACGATTTTGGACGAGAAAGAGCACGACAAGCAAGTGAACATGTGTGAGAGGCGACTCACCCATCAGGCCATGAAGGGTGCCCTGATGATCTACTTCTATAGAGACATGCCCAGGTTCTCTCAACCGTACCAGATTCTCACCTTCCTCATGGACATCGATTCGCTTCTGACCAAGTGGAGATGTAAGTGCCACCCTATCGCTATCCATCTATTCCCCTTTAGACAACCATGTTATGCTGGTCCAACGCATGCTGGGAAGTAAGCAGGGCACCGGCGGCAGTTCCGGCTACCTTTACCTTCGCACCACTGTCAGCGACCGCTACAAAGTGTTCCTCGACCTCTTCAACTTGAGCACGTGGCTCATTCCTCGCGACTACATCCCGACTCTTTCGCCGCGCATGGTGAAGACCCTCTCCGAGCACAAACAGATGAATGGAAAGGATATTTAAGGTGCATTTGTGATGTATTTGATTGGAATGAAGTGTCATGAACTTGTCATGGGGAAACAGATTGATGAGAGGTCCTTTTTTCGTTATTTTTTTTCGGTTCCAATTCCTCATCTTTAGCCATGATCCTGAGCCTAAACATCAGAGAGGCGAAGAGCTGAATCGGCAGAGGCGGCCGATACGGGATTTGCATCCAGCCCTATTATGTACTATAGCCTGGATATGGAATGGATCAAAAAATGATTCGTTTTATCACCCACAAAATATGTTTCCTGTATGTCGGGTCTCTCAGTGTGCTCTAGATTGCTGAATGCTGGACATAACAACTAGGTAAAACATGCACTATCTGTTTGTAAAAACAATAAAGTGCTTGACGATTGTTTAAGCGGCAACGATTAACCCAATTTATGGAGCTCTCTCCACAAGCTTCTGTTTTCTCGATTTAGATTAGCAGTAGAGCTGTTTTCTCCTCAGGACGCCTGCACTCTCGCTGTTGATCAGACCCAGCCAAAACAGGAACCTGAGCATCACTACACACCGTCCTGTTTCGAGCAGTCAAGCGATAAATTTAACGCCACATCAAGATCTTTCAACTTCCTTGTTCCTTTTACCATTTCATCGCTGTGGGGGTTGATCTATGCTTCTATTCCCTGTGTTTACTGTATCGATGTGATAAATCTTCCTCTAATTTCAGCTATCCAGCCTATTTCCTCATGCCCAAAATGATAACTTTTGCCGGTCTTCAATGTTCAATTTTGAAAAAGACCCTCACCTCACCTCGTCTTGTCCTTTTCCTTTCCAGTTGGCGCTGTTTTTGTCACAGAGACCACTTCAATCGCCGCAGAAATCTACTTCCTTCTTCGTACTAAAACAGTGAAAAAACAATAAGTGCTTGGCGAAAAACGATCGCGTTTTGTGTACTTGTTGTTGCCTACAGGGAACGGCTATAAAGCGGTGGTTTTAATGTCTTTTCCTTTTATTAACTTCACTTATTTATGCTGCTGCTCATGTACGGCAATCCAGCACACTTACGCATAAGAAAAATAACCCTCCCCGGAATTTCTAATCCGTTTCCTCGCTTGCTAGTTTAGACCTGCTTCTAAATGCTATAAAGTGGTTGCTTCCTTGTCTTCATGTCTTTTAATTTTTGTGACTATGAACTTTGTTTATTTATGTTGTCATTATGATGCTTACTTAAAAGGGTACCGGCCTTATATTCATACTCAATGAGCCTTGGTTTCGGTTTTTAAACGCGCGATATAGAAGATATAAAATCACCGTTAATCAGGCACAGAGACCACTTCAAGCGCCACAGAGATCTATTTCCTTCTTCGTACTAAAACAGCGGAAAACAATAAGTGCTTGGCGACAAACGATCGCGTTTTGTGTACTTGTTGTTGCCTACAGGGAACGGCTATAAACCGATGGTTTTCATGTCTTTTCCTTTTACTTATTTTTGTACTTTTCATGTTATTGTCTTTTGCTTATACATTTTTAGTCTACAGGGTGTCAAGAAAATACTGTCACGAACCCACATGAAACCCACAGAATCGCCGCTATCTGTCTTAGAAAGGTTCCTTGCACATTGTGACAGTGGAAAAAACCCACTTCCCCAAAAACTGCGATGGTTGGGGCATGAATTTCTTGGATAGATAGAACCAGGCTCATTTTCATCATAAAAGGCGCTAGGATCAACGCAGAAAATTAACGAGAGCTGATTTTTGTGTATCTCGTGATTCCCCAGACGCAGGAGAATAAAATAAACTTTGAATAGAAGCTCCAGCAGGACAGGGCCCCTGCCTGCTCTTTCAAGCAAAAGTAACTGGACTCGCTCAAACGGGCTCTCGAGAAGGCGTGGGATGAAATAACTCCGAAAATGATAGCGTCCATTCTGCAAATTTTTCGAAAGCATTTAGACTTCCAAAGCACTTCCGCCTGCATAGCGACAGGCGGAAGTCATTTTGAATGCGAGTGAGGTGTATGCTATTCAGAATTGTATGCTCCTTCGAATGATGTACTGCGTGCTCTGACTCGTTTGTTCTATAAAAAGTTATGGTTGCTTTTCCGCGTGACAGTATTTTCTTGACAAGTTACAAGTTAGTTTTGTAGACTTCGCTTTCACGAACTTTACTTATTTATGTTGCCATTATGACGTACTACTGAAAAGCTGACATAGACCTGATATTTCTGCTCAAATTATTAGCATTGTTTCTGAATGGTTTCGGTTTTTAAACACGCGATGTAGAATATATAAAATCATCGGCGATATGGCACACTTATGCGTAATAAAGCCAATCTTTCTCCGTGGTTTGATCTCTAATCCGTTTCCTCGATGGTTTAGATCCATTTCACATTAGATTAGATTTTTGGTTTCGAAATACTCTTTCTTTTCCTGAGGACCAACGTTTCCGTTTTGATCGACGATCAACCGTTTTTAATCAACGCTCTATTGGCCGCGAAAAATCGTTCCGTATGCGTATGCGTTCCTTGTTTGTGCGTTGGATTGCACAATTAAACATTCCAACACGCGATGTTTCGAATTGTTAATTGCGTTATTGGCCCCTATCAAATTGGCTTCCGATCCTTTGATTGACATCGATGCATGGATGCCACATGTCCAGGGTCTAATTGAATTCTGTTTGTGTGTTTCTCAACCATCCCGGCTTATGAATCATTCTTAGAATCTCATGAATTATGATTTATTAGGTTATTTTTATTGTGCGCGTATGTTATAAGCTTATAAGCTTCAAATTTCAAACCGCGTACGGCGACGCATTTTTCCTGAGTTATTTGGGGACTTTCTGAATTGTTTCTCAAGAAAATACGGATCCGATTCTGTTTGTGCGTTCCTCAACCATCCCGGCTTATGAACCGTTCCTAGGATCGAAGATAGACTCAAGATTTGATTGTATAGACAGTTGCCAGGAATCCTTACATAACATCATTTTATTCTTGCGCATCTTATGCAGATGAGTCGTATATTTTTTTTATCCTATTACAGATTCCGCAATGCCCGATATTTTTGAGATACGGCCTGTATAAAGGTCCCATGCCCCGTGACTCAACCGTGACTTTTAGGTCTTTAAAACGGTTCTGGGAATTTAGTACACAATGTACACTTCCCAAAGGAGCCGCTCATATTTAGGGGACCTACTAGTTGCACGTAGTTTGCCTACTGATCCCCAAATTTTGGATTCGACCGGCATCTGACGTTATGTAATGGCCCCTTGTTAGAGTACTGCCCTTGGATTGGTTTGACCATTTCGAGAGTCGCCCTTATAATTTTTTTTTGACAAAGCGACGTTTCTCTGCAGTGATTGTGCTCTAGACGTCGAAATCGTTCATCTGCAGTCGGCTGTCCTTTCAGACATTAGGTCATGAATCATTTCATGAAGTATGCAAAACACAAAACAAGTCGTTTTCTGACGTGCCAAAAGATCGCTGTCCTAAAAGTGCAATATGAGGTTTTCAGTTCTCGTATATACGACCTTTGTGAAGAGTAATTTCATCTGTGTTTTTGAGATTTTTTCGAGGAATCAGTGAATTTCTAAGTTCATTATTTTTCCATTTGTTTTAACTTTGCCGTCTGGAATCTTGTGGACGCCGAAGATATTTGTCTCGTATGAGTGGATTTCGACAAGCAATAACCATTTCAGAAGGAGAATGCATTTTTCTTTCAATTGACGTTTCATTTTTGGATCGTATTGGTGGTACCGATCATATGCAGAAGAAGCTTATTTGCCCACATGTTGTGAATTTTTGTATATGAATTTCGTTGTCTTGCGCCAATAGCGACCATAAACCATTCTATTCAAATTTCATGCTGCGTTCGGCGACACATTTTTCTGGAGTTATCTGGGGTTGAGGGAAGACTTCTGAAACTAACTGCTCACTCAACTCATTCTTGAGAAAGGGAACAGAGAGAAACGCATTTGTTTGGAGCTGTTTTTCGAAAGCTTTAGTGCTGCCCTACAGCATATCGTAAAGCGTCAAAGAACAATATGTACATCCCCATCGAGCTGAGATACAAAGCAGAATTTCTGGAAGTTCCCCGCGGCGATCTACGAACATTCCTACAGCCCCGTGCGAGCCGATCGAACAGCGAACAAATCAAATGACGTTTTATTTACGGGTTATGACACATGTGACGTAGTTTCCCCCGCCCTTCTTTGGAATTTGGCGACGCCTAATATTCTTGCTAAAAACAATTAGTACAGTACATGACTATTCCTTTAAAAGGAACCGAATCGGTATCACTTCGCGCATTTGATGGAATTCAGTGGTTTGAGCTGTGTTGATCAGACATTAGGTGAGTGTTATTTTTGCTCATTTGTTTTCACTGTTGGTGCATTTATTTAACATTTAACATTCATTTAACAAGATGAGACCCATTCCAATGGTCCGATAAGAGATCGAAGTAATTAACGTGCCAGTGATTAAAAAAAGTAGACACCGCTGGATAATTGGATATGGCTTGTGTAGTGTCGTAATGCCACAGTAACATATGGTTCTGTCATTTCGCTCTTGGACGTTTCTACCATAACAATTCTAACAGTGTTTCTGTCATAAATATAGTCGCAGTCGTAACTATGCATTTTTGGATGTCAAACATAAGTACCACGAAAATAATAGGTCCGATGCGAACCATGTTCAGCAAGGTCATTTAACAAGCCTAGACTCCATGTCGGAGTACAATTGGAAGACAATCGACTGGTAAGCGTAGATGAGATGTCGCACGTTTTTGGTGATTTGACGACCTTGATGGTCTTCAATGATGGAATTCAAATCTCCATTTTCCATGTCCTCAACCTTACAATGACAATCAGAAATAGGAAATTTCGTTCCGACATTGTCAATCAGCAACACGCGGACGTCGTTTCATCCAATTTCCCGAATAGTCGCTTCTCCGAACGCTGATTGCTGAGCGCCGGAATGTGGACTATTTCCAAAGAGCAATTCTATTTGAGTCCTTTCCTAAGCGGTCATTTGGGATAAAGTGCCCTTTGGCCATCAGAAATTAGGGTAATAAACAAGGTCGTTCTTCGAAATGTTTTGTGTTTTTCGTCTGTTTAGGTTGATTGACATCACGAAGATGGGTGGCCTTTTGTGTAGTGCCTTGGTGGTACGGTAGCGACAGATACATGCACTGTTGTTTGGCCATTTCACGCTTGGCCGAGTCGATGTTTCTATCATTAGTACAGTCGTTGTTCTCCTCCATTTTGTTGCGTTTTCTATGGTCGAAAGTCCTTCAAAGTCACGATCATTGAAAGTAGGCGCTGTCAGAGTTCAGCATCATGGCCACAAACTTGGCAACTAGTTCAGAGTTCTGACTTGCCTGTCGCCCCTTCTGTTTGCATCTCTTCGCTCGATAGGCGACGTCACAACTCAGTAGACGTGTTTAATATGTTCCTTCGTCATCATATCAATGAGTGTCTCCCCCATTTCTGACGATGTTGTTTTTGGCGACTCTAGTTCCGGAGCGGGCGCTGCCAGGAGTCAGTTTGCGTAGGTCTAGCTCAACCGATTTTCAATGGCCATCTAACCGGGCTCTGTCTATATTGGGTTGGCTGGAAACTGTCATTAGCATCATGTATTTTTGTAGGATCTATCTTTTGTCACGAATTATCCGCCATTTTTCATGTGACAACCGAATATATAGGGAACCACTATTCTCGCTTATGGTGTCGATTATGGAATGTTTCTTGCAGCGCGGAGAAATATGAGATTTTTGGTGGTTTTAGTTCCGGAGCGGGCGCTGTCAGGAATCAGTTCGCGTAGGTCTAGCTCAACCAAAATTTTTGCATACATAGTTGGCGATCTCCTCAACTCTGTTTTTACTCTCTCTATGTTGGGTGGATGCAGAAAAAATGTTGTTAGCATGGCTCTTGCCACGAATTATCCGCCATTTTCCACGTCCACACGTTTTTCATGCTCAAACAAAATTTTGGGTCTGAGTGCTGGCGGCCATCTAAACTTTGCTTTTAATCTGTCTGTATTGGATGTATGGTACATTATATGGTGGATGAGAAATATCGTAAACATCGTGCATTCAAGCGGTGCATACCATGAATGATAACTTTGCATTTTTGTTAGTTAACAATCATTGAAATTAAAACTATTTTACTATTCTCGCCTATGGCGTTAATTAGGGAATGCTCCTAGCAGCGCGGAGAAATATGAGATAACGTGACCTGAAGCAAAGTTGCATTCGATACCCTCAGGCGCAATAAACCTTCTCATCAGTTAAATACGTTCTTGTTTTCTATAGTCTCACATTTCTATGCCTTATTCTATAGTTTGATCATATCAATAAGTGGGTAAAAAGTTCTCATAATCCTATTTGATTTTTGGTCACAATCCTGGGAACCATTTGTAGTAGCTGAATCATCGACAAATTCTACACCCAGGAAAATAAAAAAAAAATTGGAAAATTCAGTACTTTTCCTTTCACTACGTTCCATACATACGCGCATCTTTGTGGAGCAATTTTGGTTCATGGTCATTTGTATTCGAGTGAGATCTATGCAAAATAATGTAAGCTTTTGTATGTATGCCTCTCCGTAATGCCGCTTTAGAGAGGTACACCTATTCATCTATCTTTTTACATAGATCGAAAACTGACGGGTCCGTATTGTCTTTTTCCGGGGTGATTGGTTTCAGACAGTACGCAAAATAAGGACCCCGGCCGGCATCGAATCCGCAACGACCGGTTTACAAACCAGACGAGTTTGCAGCGAGTTGCATAGACAATTCGTTTCGATGTCACAAGGCCTTCGAAGACCACTAGACCGTCCAGTTGCTTAGTCAGCCGTGATCAAGAACGCCAGTGTTTCTGCCCATAGGACGACAGGACTGTTCACTTTTGATAGGGTATCGGTTCACTGCCATTGTGCCTTTGGAGTTCTAAAAACCCATTTTTTTTGTGTTTACCGCCAGAAGGCTACTGACGTCTTGTCCCTTAAGGCTACTGAACCCTAAAACTCTTTACTATGCCTTCGGGACTGCTGGGCCATCAGAAGAGGATTAAAGAAGAAATCACTACATGACTATCAAGGATTACGGTGTCTCCATGACTGTAGAACCTAGCGAGCCGTTCTTTTTTGAGCATCGGAGCGCAAAGGAGCTAAAACGACCCCTTGCTGTTGGCCAACATGCAAGGCTAAAAAGGGCGCAAGAAAGGCATTTTCGGGAACATCCAAATATGGGACGGGTCAGAAAACGAAAGCGATCTATGAATTCCTGAATGGTTGATGTTGCTACTCCTTTCCTATACGTCCTTAAACTGAAGAGGACGTGCACATCGAGAAAAACAGTCCGCATTCATTTTTGACTATGGACCTTCCTGAAACATTTTATTATTTTTCATGTTTTGCTTTTTGAACAAATGAAAGATTTTCGAAAACACAGACGTCTAGATGTCTAGATCAGTGATCTTCGAATAAGCGGTTGAAATCTTAACCCGCTATTCCCATCGTAAAGCTATAAACAGAAACATTACAGTAGAGTGCTACTGAATTTACACAAATTCTAGACGTCTAGCCAACTGATCTCTGCTTAGGACTGCAGAAGATTTCTGTTTTCATTCCTGGAGGCAAACATTGTAAGTCGCACGCACTTGAAACAAGCGGTATTTAACCTGAGAATTTTTGTATTTTTTATGTGCCTTTATGTGACTTGACGTTGACTGACCAGAATAGCTTCTGGTAGCAGAAATTCTGACGTTCCCAATTGAATTTGTTAAAACAAAGTAGTGTACTCGCCCTTTTGTACCATTGCAATGGGACCTGACTAATCAAATATTAGGACAAACACTCCAGCAGTAGTGTCTCCTTTCAAGCGAAAGGTCTTCGAAAACAATCCGCGAGCTGCTGTTCTCAAAACGACTTCTTGAATGCGATCCCCTAGGTGACCTTTTGTTGCCGATGGGCGTCATCTCTTCCTCGTCAAAACAGAGAAGTCGGCGATGATTTGTGGGCTTTGTTATTGGAAGGATGTTATTGCGCAAAGCCGAGGAATTTCAAGATAAAATCTGTTTTTGTTGCGAGCGGTGTTGGCGACATCTTGTTAGGTTGCTTTCGCGATGTTTTTAATCTTTGTGATAGTGGGGCGGAAGTGGGAGAGTGCGTCCCTCGGGAATCCTCATTTTTGACATGATTTCGCAGACCATATTGAGTTGGTGCAGCAAAAATGGCCGGTGATTGAAGTGGCAGTTTATCCATCATCCACCGTATGGCTTAATGGTCACTTTGTGGCCGGAGAAAATGAGCTTGCAGATATTCAAGGCTTGTAGACAAGCAATGTTTGGATTTTTGGATAGTTCGTCATAATCGCAGTGTTTTTGGGCGACATCGTTGGACATCGCCCGAAAAAGGTGAAAGTCCAAAGGGGCGCGTGGGCGAGAACTTCCCAGACTAATTCATGAAGCTTATTATGGGTGAATTTCAAAACATGTGGCTATCATGGAGGAAGATGGCCTTTTGTAGCTCGTTTTTAGGAGAACTTCTCCAGCTGATCATCGTAAACAGAAGTTGTGAGTGATGATGACGCCTCAGCATGTCCCAATAGATGATGCCTTCAAGACCCCACCGAACACAGATCATCGAATTCTTTTGGTGGCGTTCAGAGCTCGATTCTGACTCGGCCTTCTTTCTGAGTCGCACCCAGAGCCGCTTCCTTCGGAAGTTAACCATCAAGACCTTATTTTGATCGCCTTTTCATTGGGTCAAGAATAATGTTCTCTGGTGCCGAAAGAGATGAGGCGATGGCCAATTGCTGATACTTCTGACCATGGGTGAGATCTGCTCTAAGAAAGTCTCATTTAACAGTTTCACACCTTTAGCGAAATATCTCCATTTTTGGTTCGATGTGGCAGCCACCATCAGCTCTAAGGTTTCTCTTTTTCTTATGCCGTCTTTGAAGCTTAATTTCATTTCTGGATTAGTGTCTATCTTTCGATTCTGTCACTCGGACACGGCAGAGTTGCCGCTTTACCAAACAAATTATTGCGGAGTTTGGCTACAGTATAGTTTGACTTAGGTTCCTTATATAGGTAGTGTATGACATAACTTATTTTTGGCCATTTTTTGAAGTAGCATTTGAAGTTTGCTAGAAGAATGGGATAATGAATAATACAGTATGACAGCAATTCCAATTCACTGCAGTATTTTTAAATTTGTCTTTTTGCAAGTTATCATCTTTGAAATAGTAAGATACATTCGAAAGCAACTTTGAGCACAATATCCGCGTATAGTACATATCAAACCATCTAACTCATGAAATACTTTTGGAACTTTTTCGTTCGTTTAGTCGTTATGTGTTTAATCTCTTCTTTCTTCGACTTCACTAAATTTTTGAGCGCCTCCGAGACATAGATAACTTTTTGTCTCAATCTTGTATTTGCCCCTATATTTGCCTCTATGTATATTTTTGTCCCACTTTGGACAGTCTAAACTTCATCTTTGAAAGCAATTGGCAGTTAGCAAGGTAGCAATTCCGTTCATAAGTTGTCATTTCAACACATAGTTAGACTACTATTCGGTATTCGATATGCGCGTTTCTTGTAAATGAGACCATTTAACTCATGATATATTCTTGGGCCTTTTTCTGCCATATCAGAAGGTCAGTCATTTAGAAGCTACGATTTTTGATCTCTTTTCGAAATCTTTTCGAATTTATAAAATTTTTGCTTCTTTGAGAATATGTCTAAAATTTATTTTTGAAATTGTACGGTGAAACCGAAACATTTCACTAAGTTTCAGAACCCAGTACCCAGAACGAGCACTCGAAAGGTCAACTACCCAATTTGGCAACTTGTTAGCGACGCCCCACCCACCCATCCTCTTCTTTTTCTTCCGCTTCATTTGCCAATTTAAATGAAAACTTCGAGCAGAGTGATTTCCCGAAGGTCACTTGGCAGCCGCAACCTTCGAACCACTTCCTCCACCGACATCTGCACCCCTAATTGCACTCTTTCGCTGTAACAGCCCCCACTTAGACGTACAGGGCGGGGCCGGAGCCGCATCCCCATCTTGTCATTGTAATTCTCACGCGTTTTTCGCGGACTCCGAACTCGTAATCGTCTCTTAATTGGTGGGGTGTTTAGACGTCACCGCAATTCCGCCTCTGGTCTCGAGTGGAACCGGTTTGTGCATTGTGTGTGCATCACTTAGTCTCGTGCGTTTTTGCGCGAAAAACGGATTGTTTGCGTGTTTTGTGGAATGCGATCGCGGTACGGAACAAATAGGCAAAAACGGGGAAATGATGGGCGCGGCGCGGCGGAGACATTCCCGTGACCCTTTCTGTTTTTGTCATCCATAAAAAATGTTGCGATGGTGGGATATGACAATGTCTCCATCTTCCGAATACTCCTCGGCGGCGGCTTTCATTTTCATCTTCATTCTCTAAATTTGGACTTTTAGGACCATATGTTTTTGTTAGGACCATAAATTCGTGTTACCGACGGCCTATACTGAGCGGTTTATTTCTTTAAATTTTTGGAATGCTCACCTGTTGTCTATTTTTTCGATTGGGTTGTCAGGTCACTTAATAGGTCACTTAATTCCAACTCATTTGCACTATTTTGTCCTTGGTTTGGCACCTTGACAGTCCGAGATCGAGATGCTGTACGAGCTACCTATGGTATTAATTGTGTGATGGACGGCGACTGCCTTCAACCACGTACAAGCGCCATTTTTAGTGTAATAACGCAATATTTTCTGTATCGAGTGACGTCCTTTCCACCTCCGCTGCTCCCTTTTGAATGCACAGTTTCATGATTTATAAAGTACAGGCGCACAGGCAGTTTTAAAACGTTAAGATGACCTTTTTGGTTTCGTCGCTGACCAGCTATTTGCGGTCTCCGAAATGCGGCCCCGACCCGTCCTTGAGCGATATATTGCAGAAGGCAGAGGAAACTTTACTTTGTCATAACATACTGCATGACAGTCTTCTCACGAGCTACCTATGGTATCATGAGTCAACCTGTCACATCTTGCTCTTGTGGTGAGGCAAAAAACAATTTTGAGACTCTCTAAGCCTTAATTAACTACAACTACTTCTAATTTCTCTGCTTTTTGCAATTTCTTTAATTGACCTATTGTAAAGCAGCATACATTGTGGGTGGCAAGATGAGTGGAATGAACTGTGAACCTACGAAATGTGACAGCGCATATAGGATAACATTTATGCTTTTATGAGGGCGTAGCAGATGGCTAGTGGCTGATCAGACTGTCGCAAATAAAGTGGCACAACCGTTCCTCATTCTCATCGTATTTTTGATCATCGGTGATCGAGGCGCGCGCATGGGTGGCGAACACAACCCGCCCACTGGCTTTGCAAACAGACCAGACAGGTCGAGAATAGACGCGAATCAAAAATGGGACATTTTCAACTTTCCAACCCAATATAAGGGCGTAGCAGATGGCTAGTGGCTGATCAGACTGTCGCAAATCAAGTGGCACAACCGTTCCTCATTTTCATCGTATTTTTGATAGAAGTTGGCAGACTGACCTATGTTGTGGTAAAGCAGTGAAGTTTCGGTCGCAGACTCGGTGAAGTTTCGCAATCGCCGCTGGAATCGGAGCTCAGTTCACTTCACTGTGGTAAAACAATCACCACTGTTTCGTGCATATATCGCCACTGGAGTAAACATTGTATCGTTGTCAGAATTATCATTTTAGAGACGCATCGAATAGTAAATCACAAGGGAAAAGACCGAATAGTCTAATGATCGAATTTTTGACTATTTGCAAGTGAGGACCTCAATTCGGGTGTGCAAGTGTCTAAAGTGCCGTTTCGCCAACGGTTACGTGTAAAGAAAGAAAAAAAATGCTAAAAATTGATTCTCTTCGTACAACAAGGCGGACTGTTTCTGTGCAATTTGAAGCTTTGTAACACTCTCATTTTGCACAAAAGAAGCCATCTATTTTTGACGTTTGACTTATTGAGTTGTGGATGGTAAATATCGTCTATCTAACCACACTATTTTCTGTATCCAGCCACGTCCTTTCCTTGAAACACTCTCAGTTTGCGCAAAGGAATAGCATCGCTTTTTAAATTTCAAAATTTCCGTTTGCAAATTCTAGATTTCTACGATGGCTTAACCCATTTTATAGTTTATTCTGAAATAAATGGAACAATTCTGGATAGTAATATGCATCACTGCATCTGCTTCCTTTTGAATAACACTGTCAAGATGGTTTATAAAATGCTTGTGTTGTAACATTTTTGTGTAATCAACCTTTACGTATAGTCCAAATTGGTGTTTGATCACTAACCACTTTTGCCATCGAATAAACCCATAAAATGGAAACCAACACGATTACCCCGTGATCCAGTGTTGTGTAATTATTACAGTTGTTTGGAATGCAGGTTCGATCGACACGCAGATATGATGAATGTGACGTTCATAAAATTAATTTGCGTGTGGGATTTGGTCTTTCCGCGGGGCGTTGAGATGTGGCGGGTCAGGTCGGGCGGGTCATTCGACGCCAGTCGAACACAACGGGTCTTTTTTGATGTTGTTCTTCACTTATGTCTGATGTTGTATTTTTGGAATAACCTACTCTATTGCATAAACTGTCGTTCTTTTCTTTCTTGATATCCCCGTCACATTATAATTTGCTTCTTCTGCAAATTCTATCTTTAGCGGACTACAACGTAATTAAATGTGTTTTCTCTGCTGGCGAGCGGCAGGCACGACTAATCAACCATAATAATTGTGACCGCGTGGTGGGATCCTGATGTCTAGACGGATAAAGAATGTCTGACTTATGGCTTTGCCGCCTAAAAAATAATGGAGATGTCCTCTTTGAAGCAGGGTGGATTATGGTCGTGTGCCATGATGTTCCATAGTTCGATATTTTTGTTTCCATATACTCAGTTAAGTAGGGAAATTGTGGACGATTCGCTTCCGGATGTTTTCGCGCGCCATTTAATCGCCCGGAAATAATGAAGTAGCTCGCGTTTAATTAGAAGACGGAACTGCGCCAGTTTGTGTTGCTTTTGATCCGTGCTGGTGGGCCGTCGATCTTTGCATCTCTCGATTATGCTATGCCTCATTTATAGACGGAGAACCGATGGGGTGGCTTATGTGTTATGTTGGTTTTTCTAAGCGGAGGCGAGCGGTCGGTTTCAGAGAGTAGACAAGAGAGGGATCCCGGCCGGCGCTGAACCGACCCAAATGAGCCACAGATTTACCAATTGTCTATTGGGTTAGACCGTCGTGTCGCTCAGGCAATCTCAAATCTCCGATTACTTCTAGTGAAGCTATTTCGAAGGGGTTATCCCTTCGGAACAACACGGAACCTACTTCTAAGACCTGTTTTTCTTGGGGATATCGGTTAGGTCTCTCGTGATGAGGTCTCATAATCACTGTGCTTGGGCCCTTTGTCCTTAGCATCCGGTTGGATTCTGTGAGGATTCAATATCATTGGTATTGGTCTCCAACTGAAAGGTCCGTTCGTTTATTGGCTTCGGGTATAATTCAAACCGTTTCATGAGCACCAATTTTGTAACCTATGGTCATCCATTCGTTCATTGGGCTACGATTGAATATAACCGATTTTATGAGAACCGACCGCGGCCTCCTCCTTTGCTCTTAGCGCCAAAAAGGCGCGTTTATTTTGCAATTTTGCATGCTACCTTTTATGCATGCAGTTATGTGACCTTTATTGTGAGAGAAAATCCGCTTTTGAGCTATGATTGTGGTGTGTGTTACCGTAAATAACAGTGCAACCTTCCTGCCCACATTTGTGACAATTTATGAGAAACAAACATTAATATCCGTGCCATTTTTGACCGCGAACAAAACAATTTCTGAGCAAAATAATGCAATTTCTATGAGTGTTTCTTCGGGGATACATGATAACTAACGCCATAAATAACTTTGTCTATCTAATCGAGTAACGATCAAGCGTGTCCGTGTACTAACTGAACACCCGGAGAGTACAAAAAATCACGTTTCTACCTTGTCTCAGTGTACTCATCACTTTAATATGTGGGACGAGCGGAGATCACTATATTGATCGCCGACAGGTTTTAGCATTCTTCATACGTTACGTTCTTTTCTATAAAGTTTTACGTACAATGTGTACAGCCATGATATGGTCATCCAATTTTTGAACGACGAAATTTCGGATGACTGAGTTCTTGTCTG
This sequence comes from Steinernema hermaphroditum, assembly GCA_030435675.1. NCBI lineage: Eukaryota > Metazoa > Nematoda > Chromadorea > Rhabditida > Steinernematidae > Steinernema > Steinernema hermaphroditum. The sequence continues at coordinate 434,333 of CM059623.1, forward strand.
ATGTTGTCCACGATTTAGGTGAAAGATCTGTAAGTTACGATCTGTTTTATAAATTTTTGTGGGTACCGCGTTCAGTTAGGATATGGACATTTCATGTTTTGGACGATCCGTGCCAAGAATGAACTTTCGGACAATCGGGCGACTGAGTTCTTGTCCCATGTTGTCCATCTTTCAGGTGACAGATCTAAGCTTGTGTTTGCATTTAGTCCCCTTTCGGAGTCCATGCGAAGTACTGTAAAGTGCAGCCAACAAGATCAAGGCCAAGTCTATAAGTTACTTGAAAGTACTTGTCCTACATTTCGGTTTTTACTCTGCATAGAAAGCGGATTACGTACTGCCTTTTTATTTGTGTTTGGTACAATGAGCTTTAGTTCATATCAGAAAGTATTACGCACCGGCATGTTCTCAATAAGTATTCGATCCGCACTAGTCGAATTAAGACAATACTTGTTAGTTGAAACAGTGCAAGAAAAGAGCATCTTGACAAGACGTAACAGATTGTAATACACGTGAAAGACTTGGGAATGTTCCCCTTTTCTTGGGTCGATGACAATTCTTAGCTCATACTTATAACGTCGTATGAGTTCTCTTTTCCTATTTTTGAGCCTTTCCTTTAGCAACATTCACTTCTACCACTAAATGTTTTCGCCTTTTTCAACCACACGTCTAATACCCTAATTAACTGCCGAGACCGTCGGATCCTTTTTTCGTTAATCTTTCATCGGTCTCGTTTCGTTGGCGTGTCACACACATCGATAACTCTCCACCGAGTGGGGGTGGTCCAAACGAGTTGACCAGCACCGGGGCCCGGTCTCGACGCGAACTCCAAAAGGAGCAGGCGAGCGGGGAGGCGGGTGATGGCGACGAGAAAAACGAGTCGGCGCCGCGAGTTCACTGTAATGTGATTCCAGGTGTGCTGTCACTCTGTGCGACGACGACGTTGTGAAGAAGAAGTGCGCAAGAAGAAGGGATGTTAGCGAGCGAATACGAAACCGCAGTTTAACACTTCCCCTCGCGCGCCATAGGAAGGATGCACTCTCTCGGCTGGCTGCTCGTCGCCACGCTCGGCCACTTCGCCTTTGGACGCGTTGTTAGTCCCCAGAACGTGGTCAGGATCTACTCTTCCAATCCCTACTCACCCACCGATGATCTCAACCTTTCGTCGATCTACCGTATCCCCAGGGAGGACGCTGAGGTTGGTTTTTCAAGATATAGATTTTTTCACGAAAATATCATTTTTGAAAATCGAGGTGAATGCCCAACCGTATTGTGGATTTTCATTTAAAAAAATGAAAAAAAAAATTTTTCTAACTACGTTCCTCTTGGTTCTTTCCAAACAGGACGACTACAAGATTCCTTCTTTTGTGTGACAAAGAACGACCGCTCCTTAGTTCTTGCACTGTCCTAAGTGAATGAAACTTGACCGACGTCGATAGTTAGAGACCGCCAGACATCGTTTGCACTTTCAAGATCATGTGCACCAGTAAGATTAATGACGAGCACTTGCAAGACATCGCATAACATGACCATTATGTCCTAAATCATGACGGAGATTTTGTGGACTTTCTTATTGTTGTCCCCAATATGATATACTGCGTATGTCAAGTTATCATTATAAGCAACAGGATGTCTCTCTTTATACTCTGTTTCCAGTCTGCTTGCAAGTCTGAAAATGGATGACTGTTTAGACGTCTAAAGTTTCGTTTGAACAGACTGTCTAGCAAACTTTGTTTTTCAACAACCTTTTTCGGCCATTCCCAGTAAAATTAATGATATTTCACGTGCAAAATACGATCGTTCGTTGGTTCACGTGGTATTCTAGGAATGTGAAACTTGATAGTTAGAGACCGCCAGACGCCATTTGCACTTTCAAGATCATGTGCACCAGTAGGGTTAACGACATCGGTCCTTGAGTATTTGCAAGACAGTACATAACATAGTCATTAGTGTGATTAGACGAGATCTGGGTGACCCAAAAAGGGCATCAGGACAGAAGTCTCAGCTGAGGATGCTGGAAAGCCATTCAAAAATTCAGACCGGTGATACCAGTCGGTTTCGCTTGTTTCGCCGGTCTCACGCTTGTATGCTCATGGAAATGACATTGTCTAGTGCTGTGTAGATACTCTTCTTTGGGCACCGTATATTTCACAAAAAAAACTTCCATATAGCCATGCTACTACATTTCTTTCATTAACGTCGTGCTGATGCCGTGCGGAAATCTTACCATGCACATACATTTTTTTAATGACAAATAGCGTGCTTGGCAGTAGAAACATGACGTGATACTATAAAACTGGCGTATACATGATAGACTTTCTGGATGCCTGATGTCATTTCTGGGTGGAAGTCCAACTTCATGTTTTTACCACTTAAAAAGTCATCACTGAAGTGTTTGCCTTCGCTTTGGCCATTAATCAAAGACCGCGCCTTTGTCCTTACTTTGTTTGTGTTTCAAAACGAGTTGCATTTCTATAACCAAGATGCTATCTCTAGACGTCTGCAGATGTGCTCGTCAGATAGAAGATCTCCTCGTTGTGGTTCAGCCTTCAAACGGCACCACCACTTCAGTGCGCCTGTGCTGAGAGAAGGACTAAAAATAGAGTTGTTGCTCGCTTAGCGCGGCCATAAACAGTCGTCCTCCTCCGTCGCCCTCATAAACTCCGTTCGAACCCGTTTTTCTATTCTCGTCTTACAGCAACCTAACCCGGCCTTGATCTTCACAGATTTGCACTTTAAGTCGACCACCAGCCTGTCCAAACAACACAGGCTAACCCAAATTCCGATCGTATCAGCGTCGCGATTCGAACACCCAAAGCGTCAGTCATGTGAACAACAAGAAGTGAGCGCCATATCGGCGCCTTCTTTTCCCGTTTTGCGTCTATTTTGGGCGCGATCGGGTGTGTACGTCACAAGGACGGTCGTTTTATAACAGGCAAACACTTGAGATGTAAAAGTGATGTTTTGAGTGGTGCTTGGACATTGGGTTGACATGGTTAAGTGGGACCAAAGCAGACGGACTTTGTTAGATCACATAAAAAAACCGAAAAATTGATAACCGGTCCTGGAGAGAAGTGGCTCAAAATGCTCTTCAAAACACTATTTGTAAGATTTGTACATTTTATGGTCCGGCCACCAACGGAACCACACCTATTTGGATGGAATTTCTGCAAAATGTCAACCATTTCACTATTTAACCACGTGTACAGGGTGTTCCATAAGTTCTGTAACGCCTAAAAATGGCTATATCTCGACGAAAATCCAACGGATTCGCGTGAAAATTGGTACACCTATAAAAGAGAACCAGGAAAACAATTATCTATAACGATTAATTGAAATCGCCACATTCAGTGGGAGAAAAGGCTTCAAGAAGTTTTCTAAAATTCTTCGTCGTGGCCACGAGCAGTTCATCGCCTATGCTCGCTCCAGAGATCGCTTCAGACTGTTTAAGCTAGTGTGCTGGATTCGCGAGACTTCACTCTCCAAGAATCCATAGATGGCATAGTCCAGTGGACTCAGGTTGGCGCTAATGAAGGGCCACATGTCCTAACCCCACTAACTTGGGGCAGATCTGATTCGCGACCTCCATCGATAATTTCGGTCCATGCGCCGGAATCAACTCTTTCTGGAACACCTAATTATCGTTTTTAGAGTGTTCCTAAGTGAATCTTGCCACATATGCCTTCAAATTCCATTCTTGATAGATTTTCGAATCAATCCTGACCCCTTTTCGGATAAAAACGGGTTTCGTTTGGCCCATCCCGCATATTTTAGCGCATACCATGACGGGCTTCGATGGGAAATGTTTCCTTTTGAACTCAACAGATCGAGAAGAGCCTGCCTCATGGAAAACTCACTCGTTATGCTGATTTGGGAATAATTTAATCGAAAAAATTAATTGATCCGTGAACAGGAGTCAACGAATTTCTTTGCTCGTGGCCACGGCTATCAGACTCTTCCATTTTTCCCTTCTATACTTCTTTCTGTGATGCGTCAGCACGCATCCAGTGGATTTTCTGGGCGAGATTAGCTTCAGGTTATCGTTCACAATGCATTGGGTGGATGGTTTCAATATTTTTGGAGTCCAAAGCCATTTTTCTAATGTAGCACTCCGGATTTCGTTCAAATCGCTTCTTCACAGCTTAAATCATCAATCTGGTCCGCGCACTCTTCGGTCTTTCACTTCTAGGACTAGGTTCTATGAACTTCGCGGCTTCATAAAGGCCCAGAAGTCGTTTCGCTGCCGTACAAGCTTTCCGCGAGCCAGATTCAGCAACTTTCCAATGTCCGATTTTGACCTCCTTCTGCGAAATACGAAACGGACGCGAAACTCTTGTATTTGGAGGCCATGGCAAATTCTTATAATATTGCGGAATATCAGGGAAACAGTGGATATAAGATAAAAAAGGGCCAAGAAAAACGCAGTGAACGTTAAAATAAGCGAAAAGCAAAAGAATCAACTCAAAACACACATTTTGAAATCTGTTACAGAACTTATGGAACACCCTGTACTTTTTACAATGAGAACAAAATATCGAAGTCCAAAAATCTTATATCGTATCAAATTCCGATCGTAAAAAGTGTATACAAAGCCAGCAACAACTCCATGCAAGGGTCCTGAAAGTTTTAATGGTTTTTTTTCCGCAGTCTTTAATTGCCTAAGCGTAATGCGACGTGACGTTATTCGGGGCAGCGACCCCGAAAGTTCTTGAAAAACGACTCCGCACATTGCGCCAAGAATATGCATGTACAAGAAAAGGCTAATCAAGCGCAGGTCTTCAGGTTCAAATCAAAATCATCCTGGATCGTCTTTCTCTCAAGAGTAAAAACATCCGTTTAAGTATCTTGCGCACAGAATAGGCATGTACAAGAGATAAAAGATAAAGGTTCATATCATTATTGATGTCAAAAATCTTTTTTTCCTTCGACGATTCTGGCTGTGGTGTCTGACAAAAAAACAATTCATAACTGCTCAACTAAATAAAAGTTTTAAAAAAACAGCAAAGGGCCTATAGGTCGAGATACGACTTGTGTTACGACGCTCGTATATGCACCATTTTCGCGACTTATTGCCTCACTACAGAGCCTTTATAGGTCTATTCAGATCGCGTTGACACTTGGTGGACAAGTAGCGCTGAAGTATGTACTTTAACCCGAAAATCCTATCTGCCGATATATTCCAAAAATCATCGCTTTTTTGCGTTGCAGAACTTTCTGAACACCCTGTACATACCTAATGACAAATCTTTCACAAATAGCAAACACAAACACAAACAAATGTGAGCAACATAAAGTGCTGGACTTGGATGTTTGGAGCTGAGAACTGTGTACGTTTTTGGACATCTATTCAACTCCCTATCCAGCCGTTCTCTTCTATGAATGTCCTAATTGTGCCTGCCCCGTTTTGCCTCGATCTGAGGCGAACACTTCGAAAGGATGACGATGATGTCCAGAAAAGGACGCTTCATATCACTGCGTGAATTTTGCACATTATTCAATCCACCTTCCGTGTGCTTTCTTTGGAAATCTCTGTTGAGTACAGAGTTTCGAGAAGTTTTCGTTTCGGTTTTATGAGGCAAAGGTATGCAAAAAGAACGGCTGGGAGTCGGCGAAAACAAAACTAGCAAAGATATAGGTTCTTATCTTGATGTGTGAAAAGTTGGAGAAAGTAATAAAACTAAAAAATAAAGCAAAGGCCCACATTTTGCTTATACAGAGATCATCTCTATTCCTATCAATGGTTTACTGTAAAAACGGCTATAATTCGATTACGTCAAATGTGATCATCTGTGATCAACTGCGACATTAAAAAACAATCTTTTGACGTCACATACACTAAAAACATTCTTCAGGTAATCTTTAATTGTACGTCGAGCGACTCACCCGCACTCTACTGGACCCTCCCCGATGGAACGAACGTGCGAAACGCCAACGAGTCGGATCCGGAGGCGATGTTCAACGCCGTTAAAGTAAGCGGATCTCTAGAGTTCTGCGTTCTGATCCCATTCACTTCTAGGGCCAGCTGAGGATCTCGAAAATCAAGCCGGGCATGGATGGCGAATACGTGTGCGTCAACGTGGACGAGAATGAGCGTCGGAGCCACTTCTTCATCCCCTACATCATCGCGAGGACGGACTACTCCCGCTCGCTGACCATCTCGATCGCCGTGACCGTGGTGTTCGTCATCGCCTGCGCCATCGTCCTCCTCTTCGACCGGTTCTACTCGCGTGGAGTGTTCCGACGCGGCAACAGCTATTCCATCTCGAGGAAGCACCAGATACACATCGCCCACTGCCCGCGCAAATCTCAAACTTCTAGCGTCACCCTGACATGAGCGACAGAGCGTTTTCGTGTCCTGTAAATACATATCAGTTGTTCGATTCCACATTTGGTTGTATATAGAATTTTGTGACCTATAATAAAGTAGGATTATACACAAAACTACGCTTGACTATTACTAGACGCCTGACTTGATTAATTGACTACGTTCATTGACTATTCTAGTAACTTCTGCGACTCTATGACGCTCACAGAGCTCACCGAATGCCCGCAAAAATTAGATATAGGCACCCTGCGTTTTGTTGCGAAAAAGCATCCAACAATGTAAGAAACTACGGAGCTGAATAATTCATGAATATGTCATTCAAAAGGCAGTTTTAAGAGAATGCTTTACGAGAGAACAAAATAGGCACCATGCGGATAAAATACAGAGTGACATAAAAATTTGGAAACGCATTCAATATGAAATTTCATTCGAATGAACAAACCAAACAATAGTTTCAAGAGAACAAGACAGCTAGGATACGTCGAGGATCCGGCTGACGACTCTAGGGCGCTCCGACCGATGAACCAACCGCTCACCACCGCAACGCGAGTGAGATCCCTGTCATGCTGCAAAAATTAGATCACCACCACCTTCAAGTTTCGTTGGTTGTCCTATCTGCTCAAGGCCAATCAAAGGAGCTTTAAGTTTCTACTGACAGTCGGAAGCCTTAATGAACCAACTTCTGGAGTTTACGTTCCTTGTTTTAGTGTTTCCTTGTCCGAGAATATGGTACATACATACGATAGCACACATAAAATTACGATCAAGTTACCAGTAAAAATAAGTAAAAGTAAAAATTAGATATAGGCACTTTGGGTTTAATCGGATAAACTGCAGGGTGACATAAAAATATCTTGTATAATTTTTGGACTGGGTGGACTTTTGTTTTCAGCCTCGATTTTTAGTCCCAAACCTAACCATGAGTCCCCTAAACTACTATAGAGTGACATAAAAGTTTGGAAACGCATTCAACGGGCAACATTTCATCGAAATTTCGAATTCGAACAAGAATATCAAGCAACAACAGTCAATGACGAACAACATATCAAAGACTCAGTTCGAACTGCGATTTAAGTACAAGCATAAATCCTCTTCCACAAATTTCCGACGACTCTCGTACAGCTTTCAGGCGGAGCGAACCGTCGAGAACTAGCGACAAAAGTAGTTCTTTCGATTCTGGAAGTTCCTAGTTGGTTGAATCGTGAATATATTTTCCTCTCAGACGATTGTGCTGACCGTGCCTGACCTTTCAATCTTCTTTGCTTTTATAAGCACATTTCAAGGTATTGACCGGTAGCCGAACGATAGGGAAATTTCTTGCGATCATAACGAGTGATTCAGTTATTATTCTATAGACTATTACGACTTTACGAAGCTCAGAAAGCGACCGATGGACCGACCACTTAGCATCGTGAGACAAGTGAGACCGTTCAAAAATTAGACACCCTGCGTTCATCGGATAAACTACAGGGTCACATAAAGTAAATTTCTGCAGATTACGAATATAAACGCGGCTGCGTGCGAATTCGCGCCCTCCAGGTACTGAAAGCCAAGTAGCTCATAGCCTTGTTAGTTGGATGCCAAAAAACAGTAGCCCTGCGAGCGGCAAGACACCATAGCCCTGCGGGCGGCAAGATGCGGGCAGCTTTTCAGTGATTTTTTGCCTATTTTGTAACCAGCAGAGATGTCGGTTCGAGTTTCCTGAAACTCTACAGTTTTTTTCGCCCACTTCAGCTTTTTACATATTTAAGTACAACTTTATAATTTTTGCACTCCTCAGATTCCGCATACGACTTGATGACACTCAGAAAGAGACCGATGGACCGATGTTCGCTCACTATCGTCACGCGAGTGAAATACCTGCAATAATCCAAAAATTAAACATTTTCCGGTTGATTCGTGAATATCTTCCCCTCTCAGAAGACGACTGTGTTAACTTTTCAATCTTCTTTGTTTTATTAAGCGGATTTCAAGGTATTGATCGGTAGCCGAACGATAGAGAAATCTCTTGCGATCATAACGAGTGATTAATATGTTACACTGGACTTGTTCTAACATTTCGTCTTATCTTCTGGACCTCGGCTGCAACAACCTGTCCAGTACAAACTATCACAACGATCAGAAACATTTCGTCAAGTTGTTCAAAACGTCTCTGATTCATGCCAATCCTCTCGATTCTGTTTCTAGCGATACATTTTTCTACATGTAACAGATATTTATTTGAGCAAAAACGTTGAGCAAGTGAAACAATCGTATTGGAATTTTTGGGTCTTTGAGCATCTCTATCAAAACTTCTTCATTCTTCTGCTGACAAAATCTTATCAGATTTCCGAAAAGTGGTCGTCTGCACTCTCAACTCGAGTCAAGGTGCCTTCCGCGACGATCTCTTCCGGGTAGTCATAGTCTATTAACACTAGTAACTACCGTATTTCCGTCGTCGTCATCTGCGGGCCATCTGTAAATGCTCAAAATGATATCCGCGCCTCAAGAAGATCAAACAGACTTTGACCGTTGGTCAGGGCCACCGAAGCGCCGTTCGCCTTCTCCACATCCATCTCTATCCTCATCCTTTTCATGTGCTTCTTGATCTGGTACTTCTGGATCTTTTGCACAATGCAGCGAACGATGGATTTCAACGTGACGACGAGGAAGAACAGAATGAGGATCAGTGCCGTGGCCACTCCAACCGTCGGATCGTATTTTTCGTAGAAGTCGGACGCTTGTCTCTCGGGCAGCGCATCCATGAAGTCGCGTTTGTCAGGAACGCGGCAGTACGGAGCACACGCCTTAGGCGTGCCCATTGGGATCTGCAAATGACGCTTTGATTTCTGGGTACTGTAGAGCATCACGCAATAAAAAATAGAGTGGCACGAAAGAAAAATTAAATTTAATGAAATACAATCCATAAACAATCAGATCCTTAGTACAAAGATGAAGCTGCACGACATTTGAATAAAATATGCTCAGGCTGACTGAATCCCAAGCGGACAATAAACTCGGATTTTAGGCGGAAAGGACCACGTTACCGCGCGGCAAGACAGAAGGTGAACGCACAAAAGGGCTGACGACCTTTCGGAAATAGACACGTTACATCAAGTGGATTACCGTATTCTCGATTTCGACTCCAGCTCCGACTCTTTCGATGATTTTCCATTGTTGTTGTTTGAATGAAAGTTATTGGCATAAGGAGGACAAGTGAAGCGATTCGGACGCGATTACTTCGACGTTATTAATTTGACATTTATTAAGGAATAAGGCAATGCGTACAGTTTTAGGCCCCAACTTCAGCCCTATCCATGAGCACCTAATTGGCTTTTAGTACCTGGAGGGCGCGAATTCGCGCCCAGCCGGGTTTATGATAATAATGAGGCAATGTGGGCCGCAGAATCGTTTCTAATCAACTGTGACCCTATACAAGAATGGACGTTTGGCTACAGCTTTGCACATTTCTTAGTACTTGGGGACTTAATTTTGAATCTATGCCGTCAATCGATGAAGCACTGTATATGCCGAATTTTCGCACTACACGAAACTTTCATAAATCAATGGTGGCGTGCCGGTCTGGAAGACATACTGAACTATATCGTCTGAATCGGCCAACTCTGAACTGTCCGTGTGGCTCATTGCGAAAGCGTTTAATTAGAAATCAGTCGGGTTGGGTTCAACGCTCAATCCTCATTTTGTCTGAAACCGACCGCTCCTCGAATGAATCGGGTGCGACCGCTCCCACACAAGACTGTTTCACAGTTATTAGAACACAGCTGCGCGCATTGCACCCAAAAATTCACAGAGTGCACTCAGTACCAACGAAAAGTAGGCAAAAATAATGGTCTTGGAGAATACAGGCTCATGAGTTTTGTAACATGAAGATATTCCTTGTAAAGGACGAGCAACGAATGGTATTCGGAATTAGCTTACAGCAATGTCAAAGTTCACGAAGCCGCGAGCTCCTTCCTTTGTGTCAGCAGCGACCGATTGTTAGGAAAAAAAAAATTAAACGCACTCGTTCAAAAATTTATGTTTTTAGAGAATACAAATTACTCGGCGAGGTCTGTCACCCTGAAAATTGGAAACACCCTAACATTGCAGAAGGCTATCAACGGATAAGAGAGGAATAGTACTCAACCAAAAATTTATACCGTGTCGATGTTATACTAAGTACATATACGAAGTCTGGAATGTCATTGCAGTGAACAGCCTACGGTGATCGGTCAGAAAACAAAAAAGAGAAGCGAAAAATGAAAAAAAACCGGCCGGTCTCTCGGTTTTTTTTGCTATTTTCATTGACGTCGTGTAATTTCGTGTGGATAGATAAAGGAGATGACTAGAAAGGACGTTCTAAGGGGGAAGACAGTGGCCAGAAATCATCACTAAATGATCGTCCTTGTCTAGGACAAGTGCATTCAACTCGAAGACGTTCTCATCTCAAGAGGTCATCGTGACGCACATTCTCAGCACACGATGGAAAAAGAAGAGAAGTAGAAAAAAATCCTCGAAACCGATATTTCTTGATATGGCGATCTACTTTCTGGCAAACACAGCTACTATGTTACAGCTCTTATTAGCTTTCAAGGCGTATTTTGTAGCCGTTCAAAAACCTTTTTTTAACCGAAAATGAACTCGAAGACAAAACAGAATGATAATCGATCTTGGATATTATGGGGTTGCCACATGCAGAACGATTTACTTCATGAACATCCCCCAATTTCGCGATATTTCCCACTGTGATCAAACGTCGGGTCGGTCGGGCCTTCTCATTGCCGTGAGTACTAACTGAACAATTGACCTAGAACCGAACACTTTCTTCCAGTCGAATAATATCCTGAGAAGTGGCAGTGCTTCTTCGGCTTCTCCTGACGCTACGACTAAATTACATCCAAAAATCAAGCAGGATTTACAGTGCTAGCTGAAATACAATGACCATAGCTCTTATCAGCTTTTAAAGCATACTGTGCCTCCATTCTTATGAACCAAAAATCTTCTTATTTGTACATTTTATGGTCCGGCCACCAACGGAACACCTATTTGGATGGAATTTCTGCAAAATGTCAACCATTTCACTATTTAACCACGTGTACTTTTTACAATTAGAACAAAATATCGAAGTACAAAAATCTTATATCGTATCAAATTCCAAGCGTAAAAAGTGTATACAAAGCCAGCAAAAAATCCGTGCAAGTACCCGTTTTGGGTCCTGAAAGTTTTAATGGTTTTTTTTCCGCAGTCTTTAATTGCCTAAGCGTAATGCGACGTGACGTTATTCGGGGCAGCGACCCCGAAAGTTCTTGAAAAACGACTCCGCACATTGCGCCAAGAATATGCATGTACAAGAAAAGGCTAATCAAGCGCAGGTCTTCAGGTTCAAATCAAAATCATCCTGGATCGTCTTTCTCTCAAGAGTAAAAACATCCGTTTAAGTACCTTGCGCACAGAATAGGCATATACAAGAGATACAAGATGAAGGTTCATATCATTATTGATGTCAAAAATCTTTTTTTCCTTCGACGATTCTGGCTCTGTTATCGGACAAAGAACAATTCATAACTGCTCAACTAAATAAAAGTTTTCAAAAAACAGCAAAGGCCTATATATTCTATCTATCTGCCGATATGTTGCTACGTTTTAAAACATACTGTGCCTTCATTCTTATGAACCAAAAATCTTCTTATACCTAAACTGAACTCGACAATAAGGCAGAATGATCTGAGAGACTGTGTGATTTGCACATTGGTTGAACAGTCCACTTCGTGAATATCCTCCAAATGCTGTGACCAAAGGTCTTTGCACGAATGCTACGTCCAACTAATTCTCTCCTTGCACCATGTGTTGCACCTTCTCATTGGAAGATTGAAAACTGATAGGGAATGTGAGAAGGGAGAAATACCTCGAAAACTTGAAAAGAGATCGGTCAAATAATGCTTTTTTCAGACCTCAAATAAGTTGCCTACCGAATAACGTTTTGGAGAAACACCAAGTGTTCGGTGGGGTTAGATCATTAGTTTTGCAAAATAAAGGTTAACTCAAAAGCAAAATAATCTGTTCAAGAAATCAAAAGTTCTTCAGTTGCAGAGCCCGACATCAAAAATGACTATTCTGTTAAAACTACACTAAACCTGCCTACGAGAACAACCAATAACCCATCAATTCGACAAAGTAAACACTTGCCTCGGGGCCCTAAATAGCCTTGGACTTCCTCATCACCGTCCGCTTCCCACGCCCTCTGCGAAGACGGCGCAAGACAGAAGTGCGCCGGAAATTGTTTGAATTATGCAAAGTTCATTAGCAGCCGCGTGCAGCGCCGTGGACACGTCGGCGCGTCAGCTGGTGGAGATGGACGCTAATGCAATGTTCGTCGTGAGGTCAGAACCGAGCGAAGACGAGGAAGGTGGAAGGAGGGATGAGACGGGCGTTGCAGGTGGATGGAATGTGCTGTGAGTCAGCCGGCGGAGAGGCGACACCGATGAGTGATGGATGAGGAATGGAATGTTGAAGACTGATGTTGAAACTTATGATTTAGGCCAGAAAGCGTAGACCGTAGCACAAAATGCCAATTCTAAAGTGCAGTAATAGAAAATATGATGTAACACATTTATGATTACAAAAATAGGTAAATGTACGGAACTTGAATTGTGGAAGGTCTATATATCACTGAACTTTTTCTTGTAAAAAAAGAGGAGCTGGCGAACCCCATATAGGCATTTCAAAAGCACAAATAGACAGGTTGTCTCCGAAGATGTTTTTCAAGTCATGTTTGTGAGAACCCTAAGGCGAGATCTATGGAAAAAATGAAGCACAAAAATGAAAGAAACTGACCGATCTCACCGTAGGATGTTCACGAAAATGACTCCTGTCTCGATGGGCCATCCTGTACAATGTGTCCCAGAAAAGTGCATGGGTGAAGGACAGTCTCTGAACAGGAAGCACAAAAATGAAAGAAACCGATCGGTCCTGCAGGTCTGAATGTCCGCATGGTCCTCTACGACCGGTCTCACATTTGGATGTTCATGGAAACGACATTCCAGACTTCCGGGTGGGCCACCGTCTGTCTACAACCTGTGAAAAGTGTCCGGGAATCAGCGAAAGACAGTCTGCATGTCTCTCATTCATGTGCATGTTTTTGTCAAAGGAATGCAAAAAAGTCTAGGTTCCCCATCCACAAAAATAAAACAAACAGCGCATAGGTTTTGATTGAGATTGTAGCGAAAAAGCTTCTAACAATGAAAGAAGCTACGAAGCTGAATAATTCATGAATACGTCATTCAAGAGGCAGTCTTAAAAGAATGCTTTACGAGAGAACAAAATAATCAAGTTCACAAGAAGGCACTCATGTGTTATAATGCCTACGTCAGCACAAACCGACAGCAGGGATTGATAAACCGACTCACTTTCAGAAGCCTGTGGAGCGAATTCGATCGAAGTACAGCCTTCAATGCGCAATCTTGCGGAATAAATATACCAAATAAATATTTTTTTTGGAACCCGGAAGTTAACACGGAGCACAACAAGCAGCGATGAATAGTATACGAATGACCTATTTTCGTCATATATTGTGTGACGGCCACTTTCCAGATACTATATGGACCGAGAAGAAGGAGTATTACCATCAGCGAACAAAAAATAACTCCGCTCATGTGTGCAAAAATTTTTAACTCTATCGGAGGAACCGACTTTTCGTTCATTTGTCTATATGCGAAATTGACTTTGCTTCGCTCTTGAATCAATCGCCATAGACCGCTCAGTCGGCGAACCTCAGAGATAGCTAGTGACCCAACCGATCGCTAGGGAAACGAATGAAAGGCTTTGGCAAAAGGCTAAAAAGAGAGCATAAAGAGTATCAAACCGATATTTCGGATATCAAGGTGAACAATACGGAGGTTTGGAGGCACGGCGCTGCTGTGGTCTGAACATGCGAGTTTTGTATATTATAACGGGTGTGCCTCGTCGCGTTGCTTTTATGTACCGTACCGCCCGTCTTTTTTAAACTCTTAACTCTTATTAAACCAAATTTATAATTCTTATCACTATCATATGGTGTTTGCTGCTACCTTTGTTCCCGGGGTGATTTGCGCCGGTCAAGAACGACCGCTCTTTCAACTGATTTCTAAGAGAGCGAACAGACAACCAAATGATGTCTAGAATGAGAAACGAAATAAAGCATTAAAAGTGGTTTGGAGCTATTCGGACTACCGTAATGTATTGTTCAGCAGACGTATAACAGTCATGCAGAGTGGCCAGGTTCAATATGAGATGTAATACGGCTGAGGTTACCACTAACCAAAATTGTATCTCTTTGTCACATTTCAGAGAGTCACAAAGGTTCCGGCTACAAAACCGACACCTAAATATATCGTCGTCACGCCAGAGTGGTTAAAATTTAACGAACCGCGTGTTTTACAATGGATGTGGAGACGTGGAGACGCGTGCAATATTTATCGAGATCTCGCAGAGAAATGCTTAAAATTTAAGACCACTCATGGAAGGCGCCGCATGATTTCACGATATAATCCATATATAAAACTGTCATGAAGAACAAAGAGTTAAAAGTAGTTACAGTAGTGGAGATTTTAAGGATCTGAGTGAATGAGTCCCAAGCAGAGCAGTGCGAAGGACGGTACAAAGGACGGTTCAAGGACGGTACAAAAAGAGAAACCCTAGAGCTGTGAACTGAAGCGCCAATGAACATAGAAAGAAGGCTCGAATCGAACTCTGAACTCTACCAAAAGAACCCAGTGATCTGTGTTTGGATCTTCAAGGTGTCATGTACCGACAAGTGTTGGACAAAAGCGCCGCACTCACAGCTACGCTGATCAGAAAATGAGGTGTAGAAGCCGATCGATTTCTATATCTTCAAAGGGGCAAAAAACAGAAACCTTAGAACTGCGATGGAAACAGTCTCCTGTACCCTGAATTACAAACAAAAATTCCGCTAAAGGTATGAAACTGTTAAATAACACTTTCTTAGTTCAACAGTTCAAACAGCAGTTCAACGAGTGGACCATCTTGCGGTGCCGAGTTTCTTCACGAAGGAAAACAAAAATAAATCTCCAACTACGCTAGTTGTTATATAGGTGGGTACTTTCAGTAACAAAGAGCTGCGATGTCGATGAAAATCCGACGCCTTATAAAGTTTTAGAGAACTGGTTAAAGTGATCTATTTTTGGTGCCTAGACATTTGCGCCCCAGACATTTGCGCCCCAGACATTTGCGCCCCGGACATTTGCGCCCCGGACATTTGCGCCCCGGACATTTGCGCCCCAGACATTTGCGCCCCAGATATTTGCGCCCCGGACACTTGCGCCCCGGACATTCTATATCCTGCTAATTTGTGCGTGAGATTCAACACTACCGCTATTTCAAACAACTCATTCATACTGCACACTTCATAACAAAAACATAACAAACAAAAACCAACAACAACTTCTGTTCTGCCTGCACTTACGCTTCACCTAATTTACAATATCAAAAACGTAAGAAGCACAACACTAACCTTTGTTCTGCCTGCGCTTACGCTTCACCTAATCGGCAAATGCTTTCACACGATACTGCAGCGCCCGGCGCAAGTCAAGAAGGTCTTCATCGGTCCGGTCATCCTCAGGTTTTTCATAGTAAGATTCCACCAATGTTTTGATAGCGATGTCGTTCTTCACATAGACAACTTTCCGTGGAAATCCAAGAACGGGCCGAGTAAGATCAATTTCGTGATCTCGTAAACGATCATATGACCATTGTTCTTCTTTCTTAAGTCCGCAAATCACCTTCGACAGTGCTGGATGTGTGGCAGATCCAAAATTTGACCGGAAAGCATTATGCCATCCTTCCTGCCCATTGTTCGTCCGCCCTTGATCCGTGGTTACACTCAGATAGCAGCTCCATTCACTCGGCTGGAACAAGGCTTCTTGGAACCGCTGCCTGCATTATGTCGTTGTAGGACCAATGTCCGGGGCGCAAATGTCCGGGGCGCAAATGTCCGGGGCGCAAATGTCCGGGGCGCAAATATCTGGGGCGCAAATGTCCGGGGCGCAAATGTCTGGGGCGCAAATGTCCTAGTACCCTATTTTTGTTCTTAAAATAGCGTCTATAAGTGATTGACTCATGGGTACAAACGTAAAAACAAAGTTAATTGAGTAATAGCCTTTAGGGTTAAGGTCAAAGAGGCGAGTATACAAAAATATATAACACTAAAGTGCAAATATACAAAGGTGACTTATATTGATAAACACCATTTTTTGCGTTATAAGGAAAGGATGAGATACGAATACCGTAGTCCCGCCACCAGTGACAAGATCTACAACGCTGTATGAGGAGTTACTCTGCAAGACTTAATGCCTACATAGAGTCGAAAGTCATGTTTGTCTTGGTAGGGAATCCCTGCTGGCGTTGATCTGAGAAAGAATGATGATAGAAAAGAAGAAAGCGTTATTATCGCATTCATTGTCAAAAATCTAAAAAAGGTATTATTGTGCACTAATCATACTAATCCGGATTTCACGCGACGGGAAAAACGTTTCATTCAATCGATCAGAAAAAAGGGCGCCCGCAAAAATCTTTGGTTTTATCTTTGGCGGTTATGTCCCGGCAGTAACGCTTAGGCAGCGATCGATGGACCGCCCTGTCGCTCGCCACTACGACACGGGCAAGTGTCATGAGAATGATGCATGGACCAAAAAGTAGAAGCTGTAATTAACCTGCCAAACTGCTGTGACTTGAGCGAAATAACTTATCTAATCCAAAAACATAAAAATCGTGCTGTGTTGTGCATCAAGAATCCGAATTTCACGCGACGTGAAAAACGTTTCATTTAATCGATACACAAGAAAGGAGATCCCAAAAATATGACCACGTTTGTAATAACTCCGATATGACTGATTTGAGCACAGCGTTTGAGCGATGAAGAGTGATATCTGGCAAACGAAAAGTAGAAAATATAACCTCCATGCCGAGTATGCATTCTCGATAAAACGGGGTGGGTCGTGGACCCAGAGAACATGCGGATTGCCAAAAATCTAAAAACCTTCATGATTGTTCACCACCCCAAGAATACTAATCCAGGGTTCAGGCGGTTTATTCGATCGATCGAATATAACGACAAAATGCTAAAACCTTCAACTCAATGCAACAAGGATCTCATGATCCATGCAAGTTCGAATTCGACTGATGGACAGCTAAGGTAGTATAAGGGCCACGCCGAATACGATCAATTTCCGTGGCAATAGAAGACACTTAATCCCCGAATGGATAGACACATGCGAGAGGATTTGACCGTTAGAAGGCGACCCCAAAAATCTGAACGCGTTTCTCGATAAAACCGAGTTTCAGAAATACAACTACGTGTAAAGGACATGAACATCAAGGACATCAACGGATGGGTCATGGAGCCAGTGAACAGATTGAGGATTGTAAAGCATGAATCGGCGATTGGTTGCAATATACATAGGGTCAAAGTTGCCGACTTTCAAAAATCTAAAAACCTTCACGATTGTTCCGGAGGTTATGCGTTTCATCCGATCGATTAAAAACAAAGACGACAAAACACGACAACATTCCCGACAATATCATATCAACCAAAAACTTCAGGTAAATATATCAAGAATCTCCTGATCCATGCATCACTGATGGACAGGCAAGAACTAACATAAGGGCCACGTCGGATCCGATCGATTTCGGCGTCAATAGAAGATACTTTCGCTCGCGAATCGATAGACACATGCGAAAGTTCGGAAACGATCAATCTCCGAAACATCGAGCGACGGGCGGCATATGTCGCTACGTGCTTTCGGCCAGCCCCCTTCTTCTTTAAACAGACTCTTAAACGGGGATTATGGGATGAAGTGAATGTAATTAAGTGCACAACGGGATGACGGAGGAAGTGGCAATTAGAAGTGTTCGAAAGGTCAAAACGATTAGAGTTTTCGTATGTCTCATCCGGAGGCGATATCATAAGTCCACGGAAAGGGCAAAGGCAGTCATGGAGGAGGAAGAGTGATGCGATGGATCCCGGAGGTCTTGCGGCACTAATAAAAGGTTTATGACAGTCGTAAACGGGCACTGTGAGGAATGAGGAACGCCCAAAGGTCTTCCAAAGAGTGCCGTCTTCACTTTAATCTGTAGTGTTTTGTTTGTAGTGCAGGGCATGTGTGCACTTTTAGGAAAAGTCAGAGAATTGTTGGAAATCATATGGTCCGTTAATTTCGGAATTCAGGAGGGTAAGGACAGGCAGATGCATCCAGCGTCCAGGGTAAAAGACCAAAAATACAAAACAACATCTTGGACCGGCGTTATAACCCGAGGTTCAGGGTTCATGTAAAAACCACCCAAAAATATGAAACCTTAGTCGAAGGCAGTCGTAAGCGAGCAGTGTGATGAATGAAGAGCGCCCAAAGGCCTCAATAACATAGCTCTCTTTGCGTAAAAATATAAAATTTATATACACGGTAAACGAGATATATTCATTAGTGCGTTAACATCATCTAAATGCTACGTTCATAATGATCGGAACCGCTAAGCATCCTCGAAATTCACACTGTTTACCTATGTCCAAACCGAGCATTGACCATTAATTTCTCTCTGGAGAGTGCGGCTTTTGCTGACTTTTCCGGATTGTTGATGACGAAAACTGGCACATTATGCTCATGTCACTTACAAGGAGAGGTCCAAAATTGTCCTACGCCGATTTTGCTGAAATTTGGCAGGGAGAGAGAGGTGCTAGAGTGTAGCAAAAAACCTGATAGGTTTCATCGGTGAATGGCGGGTTTAAACTATAAACTAACATACGTGTAAGACGGCTTTTCGTTTTTCACAAAATTTACTAGAACTTCCGGGTAAAACGGATCCATGAATCGCTCCCGAACCGTTCAAGAGGGACTGTGGATGAATTCCCAGGGCAAACAGCAGATCGTTCGCGTATTTTGAGTAATATTTAAGCTACGTGATTTTGTCCTCTGTCATTGTAAGGCGTCCTGGTACGATATCCCTGACGCCACAAGATATACGGTATTTGTGCCAGTTTTTGTCGTTTTTTGACAAGTTTTCTTGCTACAAGAACATGGTTGTTAATTTACAATGTTAATTTTGCCTCTATGTGCCGAAAACCTTAAAAAACCCGTTAAAAAAAGGGCAAAGACTGACAAGAATACCGTATATTTTGAGGCGCCAAGGACATCGCACCAGGAGACCTTACAATTAAGAGGTCAAAATCAACTATGAAGTGCAGCTTAAACAAAAACAACTTTTAAGAAACCTATCAGGTTTTGCTACACTCTAGCACCTCTCTCTCCCTGCCAAATTTCAGCCGAATCGGCGTGGGACAGTTTGGGACCTCTCCTTGTTAGTGAGAAATATCACTGAAAAGGCGTTGAAGTTTCTTTTCCTGCAAAATTTAGTTGGCAAAGAGCAAAATTGGCAAAATAAATGCATTGAAAAGGACGATACAGAGTCACACAAAGCCATTGTTAATCAGCAAAAGTCACTTTCCTGATTTCCCAGATTTGGTTAATGGTGTCGCAGACGCAATAGGTTTTCTAGAATGTTCCAGGATGTGCAACACAGACAGTCTACAAAATGCCTGAATGTCATTTCACTTGTGTTTGTGTAACTTATATACTGTGTAAGCGTATGAAGAGGTTGTACATCCAGGAGAAGGAGAAAGGCGAGGCGAAATAACTACACATCTTCTTTAAATGGTGACACCAAGGTGATGATAGCATGATATCCTTAAAGAAGGTTAGCTTTAAAGGGGGGTTAGGGTTGGTTAGGTTTAAAGGGGGCTTCACGTCTGCACCTGCAAAAATATTATTTATAAGAAATGTTTCTTTTTCAAAAGCAATGTAAAACGGCCATCAAAGCGCAAAAAGAAGAGACAAAATAAATGCGGTCGGCAGCAAATGAGATCTCGAATCGGTCGGGTCATCTGTTCTCCCTCTCTCTGAGGCCCGCCGAATAAGATCAACATGGCCCGACCAAAAAATTCGAATGGTCGCATAGGAAAACTGTTCAATCTTTGTTAACTATTCTTAAATCTGAAGAGGGTTCAAAGAAGGCGAAGATTCGTCATGCCACAATTTTACACATGGTCTTTCATGACGTTGATTCAAGATAAAACGGTCAACGAAAACAAGTCCACAAAAATCCTATTATTGGGAATCCTTGGGAAAGTTCGTTCGCTTTATTCATCCGATTTTCAGTGAACTTTGTCCAATGTTCTGCCAACACCGACGTGCCTAAGCCTAAGCCCTAAAGCTCAAGTCTCAAGCCGAACCATGTCATGATTTGTGTCTGTGGCAATACATCGGTCGTCCACTCGCTCTGTCCCTCCCGGCTTCCGGAAGACCCGTAACACAAGACAAATAAAGGCGACACAACTACTCAAAAATATCAGCAACAACGTCAAATCGTTGCATCGGCAGGCACTGAGTTGCATTACAAAAATTACAAAAATAAAGAGGAAGGAGAAAGAACATAAAGTGATACAAGAACATCATTTATAAGAAACGGTTTTAATCAAAGTAAACTAAGCAAAGTATAATCACATCTGAAAAAGAAACACAAAATGATCGTTCCCCTTCACATCGACCTTATTCTTAATTCACAATCGCAACCATAATTCAAAACTTTCGGTTTTGTCCTCAGCGATCGATCGTCCAATCGCTCCCTCACCCGGCTCGCAGAAGGCAACAACAGTCAATATGCAGCCGGTCATTTTAGACCGGGAAAAATCGCAGCAACAATAAAATTCGAGAGCTATCACAACGAAGAGACCAGGTCATATCAACAAAAGCTATCGACAACACAACTCAAAATAGACAATAAACCACACGGTAGGGCACGTCGATGATGTGGTTTGGCAGAAAATTTAGCCAAAAATAAAATTTATTGGAGATGAAATCCACGAATCACCACCTCCATGAGTCAAAGCCAAAAACCCAATAATAAGACAAGCTCAACTGTAACATCGTTGGCTGAATCCTGGACAAACGGTCAAAAATAAAACCGTCATTCGTGAACCAAATATAAGGGATCGGCACTTTTCTCTAAAAGACAAATTCAACAAATTTTCGATACGGTTCGCCAATGTTTTGACAAAAATTCATATCTTTCTTATATTTGTAACACCCGGGCGCAAAAATTCATAAGATGGTACTTGTTAGATCAGATAAGACACCCTTCTGAAGAGGACAAACATCTCGGAATGACCATCAGATGTTGATTAAGAAGCAAACTGCAAAATCTTCGAGCTATAAAAGGCCGAAAAGAAGAGATCGAATCTCTCCAGCGACGGAATAGCTGACGAGCCTTCTGAATAATTCTCCCCTAGGCCACACGTTTTCGACACTGACTCTTCTAAATAGTTAAAGAGCCTTATATCACGCGAATTCTGTTTGCGTCGGCGCCGAATCAGCGCAAACAGCGCTCTTCTCAAAGCACCTTAATGAAGAGCGAGCGGCTAATTACACGGATATCGCGCGTCTTCCCCTCGTCATCACGCTTCTTCGCGCCTCCGGAAAGTCGTAATCTTCTCTAATCTCGCGCCTCCCTTCACGTCACTCGTCCCCGGAGGACTCGCGACCACGACTTCCACCCACCGGGGGATTCAATTACAGAGCCGATGCAACAAACTGCACTCGGAAGTCCGAAGAGCGGAAGGCGCTAATGAACCGCGGAAGCGTTCGGCAGATGGTGGCTCTGCAAGTGGAGATGTAAACAGACGACGTATGGGAGCGTATAAACACTGAACACGGAGGCACTCGATGAAAAAAAAACACCGCGATGGAAGGTGACATGAATCCCTGAATCAAGGGTTTCAATTTCAGTCTAACTTGCAGTTCAATTGATGAATACTGAAGTTCAAATAAGGTCAAAGGCGAAGAACACTACAATAGCAAAAATTATAAAATTACCACTTAATTTTTCACAAGATAGATAACATAAATTAGTGCCTTATATGAGAGCCAAGGAGATGTGAATGGAAATTGTGACATTTTCTCAAAGGATCACTTTCCCCAGAATCATGATCTATCGCGAGGGAATTCGGTGAAGAAAAACACCGCGGGAGGAGGATAGTTAAGTTGACAGGCATCCGTGCAACGAATATAAATGTAAATAATATAAATAATGCTATAAATAGCATTATGAATAATGGGGTGGACGAAGAATACAGCAATACAGAAAGAGTTCTTACGACGTTTTTGGCCAATTTTTTGTGAACGATTAACACTGTATACACGCATATTTGACTTACCTGTGAATCAGCATTTCTTTCTGCCGCTATCAAAAATCAATATGAAAGGCTTCCACCGACGTATACAAGACAAATGTAAAGTACATAAAAGATAGAGTTATCGCAGATTATCCGTTTTGCAAATTGTGACATTTTCTTAAAGGATCACTTTCCCTAGAATCCTAATCTATCGATCCCGGCGGAGCACTGAAATTCCCGACCAAGCCGATATCAAGTGTAAAAATTCTGTTTAACTTACAGTTCAATGAACTCCTACTGCCGTTCTCCGAGCTCGTTTCATTGAAAAATCAACCTCGAAATGGAATAGATCTCTCAAAAATTTAGCCTTAACAACCAACTGACTATAAATTCTTTCATTTCCAGCGGAATTCACCCATTCCCGACCACAAAGTCATTCACTGACAGCTCGCATGACCAAGAAGTGCAACAAGAAAACCAATGACGATCAGTCAGAGGACAAATCAAAAATCACATTTTCTCAAGATATGCATCTGGTCAGAATGCCGACGAAAATACTGCCTCCGGCGAACTGGCTCCAGTAAGTTGACTTCGACTTGACGACTGTCCAAGCGACTAACGCCTACAACCTCACAAATTTAGCTCCAACAACCAACCGGCTACAAATGCTTTCGATCCCACCGAACCCATTCCCGACGACTTGACTTCGGGTCATCGATTGCTCAGGGGACTCATGCCTACGACCTATCCATTTGGCTAATGTTCATGTTATCGGCTGATATAGAATCTTACAATATCGTTCAGCATTTAACTTATCTACAGATATTTACAAAAGTCCTGTTCCGGCCAAAAATAATTTCTAAATTAAACATTTATTTCGTTTCTGCACAGCACAAGCTCTCTCAAAAACTCAAGACTCAAATCAAGCTTACACAGTTGAATGAACTCCAACTGCCGTTGTCCAAGCTCGTTTCGTTGAAAAAAAAATTCGAAACAGAACATGTATCTACGTTTTGCTTAACAGATCTCTCAAAAATTTAGCTTCAGCAACCAAGAAGCACTTTTAGATAGGCTTAGTTTCTGTCCTGCATGGAAACCACACCAAAAATCAAAAACAAGTTGCTTTAGGTAAACTTTAGGTAAAGAGCGCGGTACTAAGAGAATAGTTGATCTTCCGTATTTCAGATCGTTCGGGAACCCAGACAAGAATGCGGGCCAAGTTAGCGTCCTGAGTTTTGAAGTGTAAGTGATGCCAATAAGCACTTAATTATACGCAATTTTCGAATCCGGAAACGGGATTTTGAGTAGTTTTGAAGCTTTCGGAGTGGAAGTTTTGCGCAGTTTGACGGTTGGAAGTCTCCCGTTTCGGCGGTCAAAAATATTAGCCTTCTGAGATGAATTAAGCCGGTGTATTCAAAAATACAATAACCATGGAAAAGAGCTAAAAAATTATCAAATATCAAAACTGCTGAGACAACTTCAGAGTCCACTACAAGAAAACAGGGCGGTTCGCTCAGCCATATAAGTTCTTTAGGTAAACCAACCCTACGATGATCGTCTGAGGATCACGCGCAATCTAAATTCTCTAGATATGAGCCTAAGCGCACGTAGAATAACCTTCTTGAATGCTTGACAAAAATGTGTCGTGCTACCTATGGAAGTTACGAATTAGAGAATAGTTGATCTTCCTGCCCAACATCATGCTTAAATCAGTGTCCCAAAAAACCCACTACTTTTCAAGAAACAGACCGCAGGATCCACGCAGTTTTACTGTCTAATTCTCGGTGTGCCGGTCCCGAGACGACTACCATGACGGACATGACCGTAGTTCCCTCGTTTTCTGTGCACTTATCCAATCGGAGCGGGTCTGGGCTTATTCGACGCGCCAGCGACCCGAAAACAGGGGTACGCAAATTTTCAGAAGTTTCAAAAAAATTTTTTTATCCATGACCGGGTCCCTTTAAGCTGAGAGATACCCTGTTTGCATATTCTCATAGCACTCTCTTAGCTCTGTCTAACCTACTTTCTTCCATAATTGACGTTATCAGAGGAAACCACTATGCATAAGATGAAGAAGTCGAAAATTGGACCCAAACTTTTAATGACTCAACACCCCGGATTTTCTGTAAGTGAGGAATCCGGCTCTTGCCCACAAGGTAGCCTCCAGTTGCCCATTAGATTGGCTAACATATTAAATAAAATGTTGAATATTATGCCGTAAAAAACTTCTATACAAAAATGCGAAATTTTCACCGACTCAACCCAATACAATCCATGTCTATCGATCTGAAGTAGGCATGAAGGCGAGCATTCAAGTCTTGAACCGGACCAGATTTTATTTGAGCGGTGTCCTAAGCGTCCGTCCCCGAACTGCAAACACGAAAGTAACTAAAAATTTTATTATATCTGATCTACAGGAGTAAAAGCCGTAAAATTCAAAAAGAAGAACGGTTTGACAGTGTCCCTTTGAGTAGACAATTCGCTCAATTCGTCCGAACCTGCACTTTCAATGTGGAGGGCCGTGTTACCGTGAACCTTTGCCACAGCTGCCACCTCGAAATGGCCCAGAGTTGTGTAAGTTTCGAGTATCGCACAGTCTTGTTCTAGATATTCTCGATCAACGCGCTCAAATATGACTCAGAACTTCCAAAAGTATCCGTGGGTTCATGTCGGACTATCAGTAGTGAAATCCCCCTACTCCATCTTCACTTCCGTTCCGTCACTGATAACTGCCTCTCGCGCCATTAACCAGATTAACTCTTAACACCATTTAAAGAGCGCGCTCTGTTTGTTCTTCGTGCCTTAGTCACTCGGGCAACGTTGCCGGAGGTATTCGCCGACGTCAAAGCGTCCTTCTTATCGCCGCCACCAACCCTTATCAGCGAGCGTCCCCTCCATCGGGCTCCAGTTCCTAGCGCGATCGACTGAGCGGAGAGCGCAAAATGGGAAACGGCGGATCGTCGCTGCAGAGCGAGGAACTCGAGAAGCTCAGCGTGGAGAGCGGATGTAAGTCTTTCGATTTTTTCGCGTCCTAATGACTCCCCCGCACGCCATTAATCTCCCGAAGCCGTTCTCCTGCCGATCTTAGGCAGCTACGGATTCACTCTGCCTTGATGGGACGTTTTTTTTTGTGCGTTCCGCGGAGATGGAGTGCGGTTTTTGGTGTCTAATAGCGGGATTATGGCAGAGGGTGGTGGTGATTCATTAGTGAACGACGCTTCGGCGTCCTAAAAGTAAAGTGTTCGGATGATAAGATACGATTATGTACTTTCTTGTATTCGGTAAAGTTTTTCCACCTCTAGAAAAAGATATACATCGACAAAAAATGGTTGAAAACGGCTAAATAAGACTAGGACTTCCTTTGTTAGACATTTTTGTACAAATGGCCTATGGAATAACTATATCTTCCCATGTTCGGTTTTCCCTACCCCAATAAGTTCGTATAAGTCTTCAGTTCATATTTCATTGTGGTCAGAAAAGCAGTACGCAAAATCAGATGGATAGAGAATGGGTGGAGGATAAGTGTTCATTAACAGTTCACGATGGCTTCTTCCGCAACGATGGCATGGGAGATAACTCCGTCAATTGATTGGCAATCTTCCAGCTAAAAAGGACAGAAGTTTATGAATTTTAAAAATATGAATTTTATAACTAAGAAGGTATTAATTTCCAGAGTTAGGTGGATACCTGAAACATAAACATCGACGATGAAAAAGAGCAACAAAAATCTCGTTATTGAGACATTTGAGTACCACATATTCTTTGTTGTTCGGGCTCGACATTGCTCATTTAGCCTTATTTCTTACAGGCATTCATCGATGTCCTTTTTCGATCGCTCCAAAAGGCAAAAACACATTTTCTTCAATCATCTACAAAAATTGTGTTTTTCGCGTTCCAGAACTTTCCGATAACCCTGTATGTAGTGGCGAGACTCAGAATGTCAAAAATAACACATTAAAACGACGAGCGAACATCTGGAATCAACAGTTAGATTGATTCGTGGTCGCTTCGCTGTTTGAGTCGAGTGTGAGTTGATCGTTATTGGATAACCTTAACCCAAAAGTCGACAAAGTACAAAACAAAAACGTGCCATATTCGTCGAAGAAACTGTTGTGCAATACTAGGAAGGTACATGACGTTAGACACTGAATTTCACAAGAAAAATTGAACATAGAACCTCTGTCAACCTATAGTTCTGTCAACCTTAAAAGCTATATTTATTTAGACAAAAATTGAACTGCAAATGCAACTTCTCTGTCAGAAAACACTATCCTATTACTAAAATCACATGAAGTTCGCTGTGTCAACACGATCACAACAAAAAAACCGACACCGTAGTGTACGTAGACCACTGAACTACACAATCGGCTATATCTAAACAGAGAACCGACTGGTCGAAAAAAACCCGGTGCTATTTCGCAATATTAACCTGTGCACAGAGATCGTTCACTTGTGTCTATGACGATCGGCCGGGTCGTTCGTTCGCATCCTCAAAAATGAGTTGAGTGAGCGGTCGTTACTGGGGCAATATCATACACACTCGACGACTCAACAAAACGACAGAAATTCATTTCCTCACTAAAAAGCCGCTAATGAATCAAACAATTGCTGCAGTCTATTGCCGAATTTGAATAGGATGCTCAAATGCGAGTCACATACTTGTCGTCCATTATTCAAAAGATTCATCGAACGATCACAAAAATCATCGAAGTTAGTTATGAAAAAGCATTGAAAAACTGATTTTCGACCATTCGCGTCATCGTGTTTAAACTTTTTTGAAACAGAGTTTCCTCTGGAAACAGAACACTCACTCGTCATGTTTTCTCGAAAACCACTTTTTATCCACATCTCACAAACCGTCCGATCGGACGGGTCGTCCATTCTCTCTTTCAGACATCAGCGATCGTTAGGGCAATGCCTCCATGTATAAACGCTCGGCCAACAAAGCGACAAAAATTCGTTGAAAAGTCGTTATCACAGCAAAAATCACTGAAGTATACAAAAAACATATACATATAAGCATTGAAGAACTGATTTTCCCTGTTACCCTGTTAAAGCAGAGTGATTCACTCGTCCTACTTTCTCCAAAACCACTTCTTATCTCACCACTCGTCCGATTTCGTCACAAAAGAACACGGTTTGAGTATCTATTAACTATCTCAAAAATATCACCAACTCCCTCGATGACTGCAATACATCGCCATCCATAATATGACGAGTCCATCGTTTCTCTGCAAAATCTAATATACCCGCTCCATTTTTATTAACACATAAAGCACTATGCAAACATGACATCACACGAGCTCTCATCGATTACCACACCCCACAAACTCTCATTAGAGCGGCGCGGAGCTCCGTAATTCCGAAGCTCCCAATTGAGTTAAAACAGTGGGGAAATTACGGAGCGTGGCGCAAACTTGAGAACGTGAGAATCGGCGCACTTTCCACGCCCTCGGCCAGCCCTTCGTGGTGGCCGGGAAAAGCGCCGAGATTGTGGGACAAAGATTAGCGCGGAAGCGGCGTTATCGAATTCGCCTAAACGGATTTGCGTCGTTTTTTGAAGACCCTCCCGCATTGCGGCCTGAAGAAGCTATCTTCGCGGGTGTCCGACGAGATTAATATATAAAAACAGCGACGGTGTTTACGACTTCCCCTCTTTTGTTTACATGACACTAGGAAGTCAATTTGGGCAGTACTCTGGGGTGTTCTCGGAATCTGAGAGGTGTTTTGGACTGAGATGGTGGAGCGGAGATTATAAGTCCCGGGAGATGGAGGTTGTCTTGTTGCTCGTCGAGATGTAAGTGTGATTAACATGAGAGATGGATGGATAGCAGTGTGAAATGGAAGAACGAGAAAAAGAACGAAATTTCAGAAGCCAAGTTTTTCCACCTTCCACTAGATGCAGCCAAATTAAGTGTCGTCAGCCAAGCGAACTGGTTATTATAAAACATGAGAATGTTACCTATCCAAACCGAGGAACGCATATCAAAAATTCAATTCAATTCAAAATTCGAAGATGAATTAAAAAAAGGCGAAAATTGGCAAAAAAATTCGTGAATCCATGAGCACTAGGCGCAAGATCAGCTGGGCGCCAGTCCCACCAGTACCGAGACATGTCCAGATATAGTGTTGTGATATATTTTCCATACCTATTCGCACAAATCTCGCGTAGCTACTTGATCCTAGCTGTCAATGCTCCCCATTTTCGATGGCGACTTCAGGCAAAACTTTTACCACTCAAAAGAAGGGTCACAAAAGCACAAATGACCGCACATCACAATGAATGCCAAAGCCCAAAAAACAAACAGTCGCGGCTCAAAAATGTCGTAGAGATACGGATATTGTTGAGGGCAGATCAGACATGCCCTTTGGTAGACAGTCTAGACAGCTTCTTCTCCCAATACATAGCGTGTATAACAGAGTCATTGCATATTCATGTATGCCTCTAGTGAAGGTCGGGGTGGTCGTGTGTTCGGGTACCAAACCAACAACACAACATAGCGTCAGATATTATTTTGAAAAGTGTCTTCTACAGTCACGCATACAATGCGTCCAGGAATGATACGTCCACCTCTTTTTCTTGGTATGTCTGGTTGAGAGGAAAGACAGCTCGACGTACTGTGGTGTTAGAACAATCTTAGACTTATCTGTACGGTGAATATAGCACAAAGATCATTGTTTGAGCAACATCAGGCTTGACTAGCATCGAGTTCCAGTCTCAAAAGTTAGAATTCATAGAGTTCAAGTACGCAAATTGTGGCGCTGTAGCAAATAGCAGATACTCAGCTGCTTGGTGGAAACTGAGGACATGAGGTTCACGAGAAAAATCTCTGTGAAAGTCTACAAAAATTGCAAAAGAAACAGCATTAGAAGAGATATTTCAATGTTCATAGAAACAAAACTCGGCACATAGCAAATCAATGCCGCGCGTTTACAAAAAGTTTGTTTTGATAGCCACGATGGCAGAACAACGCGACAGAGTGAGTGCAAAAAAGAAAGCATAATCGATACTCCCTGACACTCAAATTATATGTTGTGTTCTAAACATCATAGGCTTGGCTTGCATACATTCTTTCTCGATGCGTTTTGAACCGTGATGTGACCTTTGGTTGATCTCTCCGATCTACCTCTCCAAGTGACTCGTGTCTTCTGTTTGAAATCAATCAATTTACTGAACCGTTAATCCCCACTCCAAATCTTATTTGTAAAGAGTTGCACGTACGACCGCAAAAATTATTCAGTGATGCACTTCATATTGGCAATCAAATTAGTACAAACCACGACTCGCTGAAAAAGTTCACAGTGAACTGCTCTGTCTGGATTTCGTGGCTTAACGCTCCGTCACAAAAATCAGAAAGACTACATGGTCTTAGGGTGTTGCTAGACGACTCGCGGCTGAGATGAGACGGAGTTGCCCTAACTCGCAACAAACTGCCTCTCAAATACCGCGCTAAGCCAGGTTCCCCGAAAGCGAAGTCTGAAACTTTACTAATTAGTAAATGTATGGCTGAGCAAGAGATGAGCTGAGTCCGTTGAGAAAAGAAAAGCTTTCAGGATACTCAAAAATTCGGGAAATAATCGAATACTGAGCGTGCCAGAAGCCCAAACGTGCTGTTGTGGATCTCCGATCTCCCTATTCTAGTCCACCGTAAAAATTACACGCGTAAGAAATATATAAAAAACGACGAAAACTGGAAATATCATTCATTTATTCCATTCAGCATATGTTTATGTTATCTAGTTACGCAACACGGACTTCCTACCACAAGAAGTCATGCAGCAAACCCAAAAAACAAAAATAAAGTTCCTCTTTTCCTCCAATACAATCGCATAGAAAATCATTACACAAAGACACATCTCTGTCGAGCTTCCAAAAGACCATTGCAATACTCAGATGGGAGTTTTTCTCTGCACTTGGGATATTGTGATTTTTCTCAAAAATTAGAATGTTGGAAAAGAAGAGAATATGAGACGAAATGTTCGAAAAAAAGTACAGCGTAGCATAATGGGAATTTAATCGGTCCTATAGTAAAATTTCAGTTATGCAGTTCTTGTTTTGTCAGCTGATTCGGGATAGATTTTAAACCAGAATTGCCACTACAAAAATTGATAGGATAATGAAATAGAAGCTAAAACGGGTTGAGAAATAATCGAATATTGAATAAGCGAACAGTCTATTAAGAATATTCAGGATAACTGAAAAAATTCCAAAAATCGATATAATTGTGATGATGCTATTCTTGGTTTGTCACCTCATACGTGATACTATACCTTGGAGAGTACACAAGGAAATTGCACACATATGAAAAACGATAGCCGGAGATGTCATGCATGATCAAAAATCACTAGGAAGAATATGTTTCTGTAATCTAAGAATGCATCACCTACCAGTATAACGCACACAGCAAAGCCTCTCGCACAACCACGAATTGTAGTTCCGGTGCCTTTACCCGATCGGCGCTTGGCGAAGAAACATCGCAGCGCTGCACGCACCCATTCGACCAATTAGAACGTCGGCCTCTTCCGGTCGTTCCACACAAGTGCTCCGCCAAAAACAAAGCGGAAAATCAGAGACAAAAGAAGCCGGCCGCGGCACTCACGGGGTGCATAATGACGCGCCGGCGAGAATTTATCACCAGCACCACACACATCGATTCGCCTGAGGGGAAATGACTGATGATGAGATGATGTTTGAGCGGCGTGAGCGATTGTTAGAAGAGTAAACAGATAGATTTTTGCTTACTTTAAGGTTTTGGAGTGACATATCCTCCACCTCCAAAAAATCATATAGGAGAGCATCTGAACATGCGCACTAAGTAGGCCAAGATTCAACGAGAAACTGCAATCTGCATTCTTATTTTGACAACGCGTTCTTCTAAATACGCCCTAGGGCCACATCTATGGAAATGATGGATTTGCATATTGAAAGAAAAACAACTTTTCTATGAGGCCTTAGAGAGTTGAGGATGTTTACTATGTACATTATCAAAAATTATCGAAATTTTGCGGATTATGATGTGTAAAAGGGTGAAACTTTCTTTAAGTGACGAAGATTTCACAATCGAGTGGGGACGAATAAGACAACCAAGCACAAGCCAGGGCTAGAAGAAACAGTCAAAAATAAACCATGCTTCTAAAGGAACATTCATGACGTAGTGCGAATTGCATTGTTCATTGCAGCCCATTCGTGCCAACTGATCCTCGATACGCAATCTTAACCGGCAAACTGTTAAAATCGCTGCTTACCGTTTTTCTTATTCCGAAGAGCAATTAACGCGTGTTCCAAAATGAAAACCCATGAGCAAAGTGCAGCTTGTTTTTGGTATTAATACATCCCATTCGTGTCAACTGATCCTCGACAGGCATTCTCGACCCTTGAACTACAAAAATCGCCTTTTATCGTTTATCTTGTCCCAGCTTTTTCACCCCAAAAACGCCACAATTTCCTATTCTTGTCTATTTTACGTTGTGTCCCTACAGGATTTCCATATTTTCTATAATGAGATAACTGCATGGATGAGTTGTTACTATGTGGAGCCTCCTCAAACCAGATAGCCAACTGCCTCTCGAAGGTCAACGCATTCACTTTTTTGGTGATCGGCCTACAGACGTTTCACAAAATTCCTTGTCAAAGGACAAACACCGTATTCGAGGATTGTGTCTATAATGGTTGTTGTTGGTCGACCTCTTGAGGATGAGGTTATCCAGCAATGAGTGGGACCCTTTATTGAAAACCTACAATTCCTAATTTACGGTTCATTGATTCACATTGTTTTCCTTCTGATGTTCTCAGGCATAGACAAGAATCACCAACAAACTTGTTCTTCAACCCTGTGAATACTTACAAAAATGGCGAGGATCGAGAGCCATCAAAAATATTGTGAAAACTCAATTTTCGCTGTATACGCGGACAAAAATTTCACTCTTGACGCTATTTGGGTGGCCAAAATCACGAATTCCACGTCGCAAACAGTTGTGAAACTCAGGCGACCTGCCCAAAAATGACCATTCGATAAAGGAAGAAGGAAGAGAACCAGTGACCAGGGTGATACGGTATGAATTATGAGATATCTTGTATGGTGAATCCAATTGGTTCATTCAAAAATGAGTGACCATTAGTGTGTAAATCGGCTTTTTATGATGCTCACATTGCCTCATACAGTATACTTCTTTTATGAGATACCACTTGCCATGACAAAAATCTTCAGATATTTTCACAAACTAGGTGACTCCTTGAATACTCCTTGATCAGGCCATAGACTACCCTAAGTATGGGCATAAACACTTACGTTCATTGTAATGATGAATGCACTTGAGTCAATCAAAAATGAGTGACCATTGGATAGGCGTATGTCGATCACAGGCAAGATTAACGTTGAAGGTGCAAAAATTTTTAGAAAAAATAAACATTTTGCCTCTTATGCATATAGTCTACTCCTTTTATGAGATTCACTACTGTCAGGACAAAAATCTTCAGATATTTTCACAAATTGGGTGACTTCTTGATCAGGCCATAAGCTACCCTAAGTATGGACACTTTTCCCAAGGCACAATCAAATCAAATAACATGCAAAAGAATAGTTCTTTCGAAGGGGAAAAAATTGAGCGCCTAAGAGATCGATGTCCATGTCAATCACGTAGAAGGCGAAAAACGGCGCGCACCCGAGGAGGACCCAAATGAGCAATTTGAGAGAGCACTCGACGTGGAGTCGCCAAAGAAAGGGCGCGAATCGGAGAAGCGGAGGAAGAGGCAATTACCGAGTGTTTATAGCGAAACATGCTCGTTTGTTTTTGTGGCGCTCCTCGGGGTCTTCGAGGAGCTGTAATGTCGTCGGCCATTAGGCGACGGGCCAGGCTGATGGATTGCCTCGGGGTGCACGTGTACCCGTCAGCGGAGTGTTTCCAGTGATCGAATGTTCCTCGCGTGGACAACTGGTGTCTTCTGGGGAGGAATAAGTCAACAGAAGAAAAGTTAAGATTAGTGGGGATCTGGCAGTGGGAAGCCTAATGGCGTAGATGGCCGAAATGGTCAGTCACCATGACAACTTGAAGCGGACTAAAATGGATTCGTGGCGGTCGATACATTTTTCGGAGACCTGAAAATAGACTTTGAAACGGACTGATATGAGCCCGAATTCGTTAGGATTTCGGATACGATTCGAATCATTGGTCACTGGACTTAAACCAGTCTGCTGTAGCCATCTGACTTTAAAATAGGCGTCCATAACACCTGAACGGGTAAGACAGATCCCTATGTCCGTGGTTCCGTGGATAGGGAACTTCCAAAGTGTTCTAGGGCATATCAAAAGAGTTCCACGAGAATTTAAACACCACTGATCCACATCGAGCCCGAATTCAAACTTAGGCTTCTTGTCAATACCGTAGGGGTTGTGCAACTGTAAGAGAGATTCGGCAAAATGTTTTGCTGAATGTAAAAAGGTCACAGGGCTCCACGAAGCGGAAGTTTGGTTGTTCATTGTATGAGGAAATTCGCAAAAATACCAAGACCACAGGTCTAATCTTTCACCGAAAGCAATTAAAAACAAATCAACAAAGAAGAATTGTGGTTATGTAACAAAAGATCGATTGATTAATATTGATTGATATCATCTTCACTTTTATACTATGACCAAAAGCACCAAAAATTCATCCATATATGGAATATATATCGACGACATACACGTGGACCAAAAATTAGCGGCAAGACACCTACAGTGCTCATGGAATCGTTTTTATTCCATTCTAACCCGATAGACAATAAGTGGTCTGATCGGCCTCCAACAGTCTGTGTGATCCATTGCGGAAGTGTTTTATTCGTAAGCGGTCAGAGCCTTTTAGCCGCTGAAAAGATGAACCTTTTATCGGCGCTCTTATTCCAAAACTTCACATGCTAATTATTTATCTGATTGACCCTTTTTGCTGAGACCTAGACGTCCTGGATGTCACATGGACGACATAGGCTTCTTTGCCGCTCCATCATTGGAATAAGGAAAATTTTTGGAATCACGGACTCTGCCCCGATTCTAGCTCTTTAGTGCAATCTGACTGATTTTTCCTTAACCCAACTATCTTTATGTGGAAATAAACCCAGCTCGTGAGTCGCATTTTCCATGCGTACTACTCTCCATATCAAAAATATCAAAAAGCTGTGTTAAAAGCTAAACAGTGAAAGAAACTATACAATAAAAAATCGCCAACTTTGTAAAGCAGAAGACTATCCTCCACTTTCAGTGTCGAAGAAGGGCATCGTCACGCTGCACAACCGCTTCTTGACGCTGGCGAAGCAGAAGGACCGCGCGACGGATGAGGTGTTCATGGTGCCGGACGACCTGCGCGCCATCGAAGAGCTCAGCTTCAACCCGCTCGGCAATCGTATCATCGACGCCTTCTTCGCCGACGCCGAGTGAGTTTCCGCACGCAGCACTAAACGCCCGGGGGGAATAATCACATTTCCGTCCGAAATCCCGAAACTGACAAACTAGCCGCCAGTGACGCGCTTCCGCAAGCGTCAATAAAATTTAAAAAGCTGTCCGATCGATGAGTCAGTCGCTGGGGAAGGGAATTAGGGTGCCGATTTATGCAGTTCCGGAAGCGACAGATTTCGGAGCCGCTGTGTAAGAAGACCGATATGGGCATGACATCGTTAAAAAGCACCCGTGATAGATGAAGACTACGGTATAACGAAATTAACTGTCTTTCATAATGAATAAAGTCGCAGGGGCACACTTCGTCAGCCCTAGACACTGCTTTGGCGCATGTTTTGAAGCACTTAATATGGCAAACTTCGTCCAAAAAGTTTTTTGAATCCCATGGGGTTTAGTTATTCAATAGTCAAATCATTTTTAAGTCAGTTTTATCCGAATCTAATGACAGCTTAATGAAATCAAGCAGCGAGCGAGAGAGAGCTATTGGAAAATCACAGTGAGGAGTTTTTCCATCGCATTCTGTCTCAAAAATTTACCAAATTTTCACCAGAACAGTACTTATGCGATTTTTTCACAAAACTGTGCTTAACGAGTGAGCGTCGAGTAGACCGCATAAAATCGAAAATCATAAAGGTACATCATCCGAAAAAATCTTAGGTTAACTTACAAGCTAAGCGACACCAAAAAGGGCGTTTTGTGTCGCGCAAAGTACAAATGGGCCTTAAGATGCCGGCACGAGTGGTCGTAGACAACCTAAGACTCATTCAACGAGAAACAGCGAGCGGACCCGACCCGACCGATAGCATGACTCCTTTTGCCAAGACTGCTTTTGTCAGTTCACGCTCGAAAAGTTGATCTGCTCGTTTTAAGAAGCTGCTCGAAGGGTTCACAGTCAACGGGCAAAAATCATAAGATGTCGGCACGAGCGAGTTCATGAGGCTCAAAAATTTCTGCTAAAGAGATTGCAAAACCATCTCGAAGCTCACGCCATATGGTAGACAAGTTATGTCAAATTTAGAAGACGCAAAAATTTAACATCAAATGTCCCTGCTTTCATTACAATGAGCCGCTATCATAAGCAAAAAGGGACAAACGACAAATCGGGTTTAGCTGTGTTATGGTTAAGTCCTGTTTTAAACCAGTTTTATCGAAATCTACTGGCAGCTTAATAATATCAAACAGAGAGAGAGAGAGCTATTTAAAAACCACAATGTGTTCACCTGTTTTCACCAGAGCAGTTCTTATACGATTTTCCATAAAACTGAGCTTAAGGATCTACTCGTCAGCAGCTCAACTAAAAAGCCAAAAATCATAAGATGGCGGCACGAGTTATCGTAGTGGTACTATCGTAGTTGTAATTTTCGATCTTTGTGTGACAAGCTGTTTCCGTGGCCTCTCCTCCATTAGCTTAAAAACGTGTTCCCGGTGTTCATCAAACCTTTACGCTTCGTTTCCGAACAAAAATATGTTGCTGTTGTCCTGTTTATGTCGTATGTCGTAGGGATATTCCACTGAAAGGCTGCGTCTCCTTCACTCTAAGTTTCCGAATTGAATACCACCTCATCAGACGTTTCCGTGGCTCAAAAGAGAATACTGTGGGCAGAACGAATAATCTCTCAATGAGCCGACCGCTTGAACCCCAAAAATTGTCGCTAGACCCAAAATGGTTACGAATTCAGAGACATCTTATGATAGCGATAAGTTATGCAGACCGGAGATCCATGAGCGAGTCCAAGAACAGTCAGCCACCAAACAGTCTTAGCACATGAAGCTCACAATTTCTGAGAAAAATTTGAAATTACAATATACTACCTCAGTAAAATAAGAGACAGCTTAGACCCATTTTTCCCTTCATTCCCAGCATAAAAAGGCTGTAGCAAGCAAAAATGGACAAAGGACCGAATGTATTTCGTTACAGAGTCGGAGATAAGAAACGTATCTACTTCCGCGACTTCGTCAAAGTGCTTTCCCACTTCCGTCCGATCAACAAAAACAAGCCGCATCCATGGAACAGTCGCGAAGCGAAACTCAAATGTAAGTTCCGTAAAAAGGGAGTGGATCGTAGTCATTTACGAGTGTACCTTTCGTGTCAAAAGGCGAGACGTCTCATAGAGCATCCACGTCTCATGATTATGATGTAGTGTATAGCGTCTCCATAAGAGCATTACACAATAATTGCCGTGCCTCCCAAAGCAAAAGCTGACAAAACTCTCATCTAATGAACAGATCTGTTCGCACTTGATTAATCAGTATTAGAAGATAACCACTAGAAGGTCATCTGATGAAATGGCGTCCGAAGGCATCCAACCATATTTCTCGATTTCATTTGCATAATTTTCAGTCGCTTTCACGATGTACGACTTGAACAGAAGCGGCACAATCACGAAGGACGAGTTCAAGGAGATCCTCCAGGTGAAGAATCACTGAGGGCAAAATAATCATACAATTCTTCAGATGATGATCGGCGACAAGGTCTCTCCGGAACAAGTGAGCAGCATCGCCGAGCGGACGATGCGAGAGGCCGACAAAGACGGCGACGGATGCATCACTTTCCACGAGTTCTCGACGGCGATGGAGAAGACCGACATCGAGCAGAAGATGTCCTTCCGTTTCCTTACATAAGCGTTGACATTCAATGTTGTTGACGGATTGTAACATATATTGAGCTGGCAGCAAATAAATGTTCTTTGAAAGATACTTTTTTGGGAGGTGAAATATTCACAGAACAAGTGAACGGAGAATTCTCGAGAGTTGCACTCACAAGAGAAGTTGGCGGTACAGAGACTGTGTGAGTGGACGGTGAAGGAAAGAAGAAAACACGAGTCTGTTCGATTAATCAGAAGCTTTATTGTACCATTTATTGTACCGCACAGTCATCAGGACGATTAGTCTTGTTAAAAGCGTTTTGAAAAGTGCACTTTATCCTGGATATACTACAGTAGTCAAGTTTCAAAGGTAAAGTTGGATGGACCCGATCCTGCGCCGCTCTGTTTCCTTGCAGAGCTTTGCAAAATAAACTTCTTCGGAGTTCCGGAGCGGACTCCCAGTGATCGTCAGCGTGAGAACCGTTGGATTCCAGTTGGTATTTTATAGGAAAATCGCGCGTCGCGGATCTATTCCTGGGTTTTGTCGGGCGTTGAAACTTGCGAGTTTGCTCGAATTGCTGTTGCGAGGCTAATGTGTTAGCTCGCGTGTATTAGTTGCTGTAGTGGTGGTTGTATCACCGTGTGTGGTTGGAAGTCGCGTACACAAGGGAATCTCGCGTGGCGACAGTCACTTACGTACTTTGAAGAAGCAGAGTACGCAGTTGGCTGCTTTTGGCGAGCTCTGCGACATAGTGAACTGCGAGGGCGTGGACGTTTTCCACAATAATGTTTTAGCATAGTCATCGGAAGAAAGGTTAACAAATAACGCATTTATTTTTCGTAGATGGGAACTTAACTCTAAGGCTTCCCTTGTTATGAAAGTACCAATTGCGTTTCCTGGAGAGCGAGGCCATTGGAAATCTTTGCGCAAGTGACCTACATCTGAGTATATGTGTAAGAGGTTCAACGACCACTTTTTGGATCCAAGCCGTTTCGTCAGGAACTCCTCAAAAAACGATGCAGAGAACGTCATGTCGTCAGAGACATCAAAAAAGGAAAGTTGGTCCCTGAGCAGTAAGTTCTCGAGGGCTGCTACCACACGCGAACTTGGCAGCTTCGCCTAGCATTTGATGTCCAATTCGCGAAGATTGGGGAGTTGTGTTACGGCTAAGGTAAGTGGCTCCATGTATTCCTCAACAATGAGAAGTGAGACCTTCTTGATACTATTTACTGGAAGGTCGTTCAACATAGCTACAGAAAAAAAAAGACTCGAATACGTAAAGGGTAAAGTTGTTCAGAAATAGACGGAAAATGACAAGAATCTTCCGCACTTCTTGGTAGTAGTCTGGGTGATGAACTGAAGAAAAGTTGTGGATGGTAATATTAGTCAACTGGGCGTTCGGAGGAAGTTTCACTTTGTTAACATCGGTAGCAGTGAACTTGATGAGATCGCGCCCTACATAAAGAGAGAAATGTACGCCGTCCGACTTTCCTTCGATTTTCGTACCATAGTACGTTGTTCTATCTGAATGTTCTTGATAAGCAGTCTTCCAGTGAACTGAATCGATCTTCCATTTAGAGTGGGATAGGACGATTACATCCTGGGATCAGACGCGTTGACAGAACTCGAAAGGAACGGAATCCATTGATGAGTCATAGGCCGATGCTGAGGAGAATATCAGTACGGTGCGATGCATTGTTGTCACAGTGACACTAGGAGAGCTTTTTATTGCATTCATCACTTTCCACGAGTTCTCGACGGCGATGGAGAAGACCGACATCGAGCAGAAGATGTCTTTCCGTTTCCTTACATAAGCGTTAACATTCAATGTTGTTGTGTTCGATTAAAAAATGTTGGATTAATCAGAAGCTTTATTGTATCATTAAATTACAAATGTATAAGAAACATTAACAAATAGCACATTTCTTATGCTTCTTTGTGTAGATGTAATGAATACTAATGATTCCATTTTTGTTAAAGTCCCATACTGCATGTCCGGGATAGTAGGACGTTTGGAACTCCTTATACAAGTGACGGACGTCGGAGTTCACATACAGGTAATGCCACCCCTTCTTATCAGATACCAGTCGTTTGGCAATGAACTCCTCAAAAAACGAAGCGGAGAACTTTACTTCGTCAGAGACATCGAAACAGCTGAGTTTGTCACTGAGCAGCAAGTTTTCATAGGCTTCTACCACACGCGAACTTGGTGGCTTGGTCCAGCCCTGGATGGACAGTTGCCGGAGATTAAGGAGTTCCGTTACGGCTAAGACAACTGGTTCCATTTCTCCCCGGATGAAGCGCAAGCTCACGCTCTTTATGCGGTTTACTGGAAGGTCGTTCAGCATAGCGAGAGTGAAGAATGAATCATCGATTGACAGGGAAATATTGTTCATATGTGGACGGAGAATGGGGAGAAGCTCCCTGGCTTTTGGATAGCGATTCAAACCCGAAGAAAAGTCGTAGAACGTAACTGAATGTATCTGTGAATGTGGTGGAAGTTTGACCTTGCCAGCAGCAGTGACTGTAATGTCCATTCTCTTTTGTTGTATCGATAAGTAGAAGTCTTCGCGCACGCTATCCGACTTCGCTCGGAACATCAGACTGCAGTACTTACTCGCTTGCTTCTTCTGTTCTTGATAGGCAACATTCCAACGAGGTGAGATGGTGTCAAATGAAGACCTACACCAAAATTCTCCGAGGATAACATCTTGGACACAGACGCGTTGACAGAAATCGAAAGGAACCGAATCCATCGCAGCTCGAACCTGGGCCTCACTCTCAGAACATCATAAATGGAGCAAAACCCTAACAATGCGATGTGATGCAATGCTAAACACATGGATTTTATTTTAATAGGTGTCCCCGTGCCTCCCTTAACGTTAAGTATCTAGGCATGAGCGTAAACCTAAGCCTAGCTCTAAGACCTGCATTGTCGGCACACACTGTGAGTCCCTATTCTGTTGTCTCTGCGGCGAGTTGTCCCGCGGCGAGTTGTCCCGCGGCGAGTTGTCCCGCGGCGAGTTGTCCCGCGGCGAGTTGTCCCGCGGCGAGTTGTCCCGCGGCGAGTTGTCTTGGTCCGCACACATAACTGAGTCGCCGTTTTGCCGCAAGTGTAAACGTGACGAAAAAAAAAAGAATGTTCACCAAGTATCCCATTTTCAATACTACAACCCAATAGAAATACCATATATGGAGAAGACTGCAGTGAGTTACATTGATTTGTCTATATTGCAATTTATCTGGTGCACCCTGTACATTTTTTCGTTCATCCACCCGCCAGAGGAGAAATATGTGGACCACTATGCTCATGTCCCGAAAAGTCGAAAAGAGCTTCAACTGCGGTTTCTACAGTGGAACACTAATGGCTAGTTTTGGCGTTTTTTTTTGTCGTCTCATACACCCGCCTCTCAGTCCTTCGCCTCTCAGTCCTTCGCCTCTCAGTCCTTCGCCCCTCAGTCCTTCGCCTCTCAGTCCTTCGCCTCTCAGTCCTTCGCCCCTCAGTCCTTCGCCTCTCAGTCCTTCGCCCCTCAGTCCTTCGCCTCTCAGTCCTTCGCCTCTCAGTCCTTCGCCTCCCAGAGGAAGCCGCCCTCGGATCGGACTCCGTTGATAACGCATGCCATATTTATTCCTCATATGTTATATCAGTCATAATTACATATTCCCAGCTATAGTCGAACGTTTTGAGAGAAGCGGTAGTTGTAGTCTTGAGCTGTCCGTTTTGAGCCCACTTATTACCCCAGGAAGACATCAACGTGACCTGCGTTTCTGTGTCGTATATCTTCAGCTCCGTCAGCAGAAACGCATGATCACCGATAAACTCTTTCTTCTCCAAAACGTTCATGCCGAGGAACTTCAAGAAGCGGCGCCACATTCTCACCATCTGTGAATGTTCAATGTAGAGTTCGTCCTGCAAAGACATCAGTTATAAAGGCCGAATGGAAATATTTAAGCACCTTGTGAACGACGCGGTTACAATCGTTTCTGCCCAAGTGAAAATACCGCAGACCGACCTGGACGCTGTTGCAGGCTGAAAAGCTTAGTTTTATGTACGGCTGTAGAGATGTTGACATTACCTGCCACGCATGGCAACGAGGCGCGTCCATTATTAAGGTCGTCAACCAGCTGGCTTCCAGTTGGCTTGTGGAAAGTGATGAATGCCTTTCGACTGTTAGCTAAGATGCCTACTTGTTCACAATATCTACAACCATGCACATTTTGCTTTAGTAACGAAACACAACATTACCGGATTCCGAACTCTAATTTGTTGCTGTGACACAATTGGGCCCGTTCTTGTTCACTCGCGGCACTCGCAAGAGCAGCTTTGACCTCCTTGTACTTCTCGTCGACCCACTTTGACATAGGCTTTAGATTGTCCCTCTGGATGTCGCGAAAGTTTGTTTCGGGAACTGTCCGAGTAAGGTGAACGGCTATCATCTCCAACAATGCTATTGATACACAGTTTCCCGTTCCTGAAATGATACACGCTTCATTCTTTGTGGAAAACGGTTTGAAAGCGTTATCACACGCAACCGATATTCACTACGTGATAGGATGCTCGCCAAAACAGGAATAAACGTCCTCAAACAATGAAGATACGTAGATAACTGCTGCCACGCGGTAAAATCCTCAGCGATACGACGATAAATGGTACGGATCCTGCTCCGATCACCGTAACGAAACACAAGCGTCACACAATAACGAACGGCTTCACGAACGACAACGACGACAACGATAAGTTGATATGCGGACACTGGTCGCGCAAGATACAACAAACAACAACGGTGCTTATCTTTTCAATCTTTATGAATTGTCCCTCTGGACTGCACCAAACTACAACAACGAATCTACAGTGATTCACACAAAAACACAACGCTCCAATGATCGAACAACAAGTCCGAACGGCCTGGACTTCAGTCGTCGCTTCAGCTCGAGCGAGAACCGCTTCGTGGCAAATCTTCTCGCTGCAGCGCGCAGAATGTTCTCGAAGACGTTGACGGTTGAAATCGTTGCAAGGCCGCGCTTCGTAGACATCAGACGTTCAGCTTCGGCGTGTCGTAGACATCGTGGCTGTGATGGAACATCCATCGTGCCAGTTAATACAACAGAAAAAGGCACTAAATGTGCAGACATTAGTAAGAACATAGTGATTAACAGTAAAAAGGAACATCGCGACAGGGTTGTCGTGACATTCTTCGTGATACTTTGATACTTACTTTGCGTTATACGCTTGGGCCCCAGTACTTTTGTGCAGTCATCTCTCGCCGAATGTTGCTGAACCACGCGACCGGATCTTGCTTCAGCTGACATAATTTAACGACCGCTTCAGGGCAGAGATCGGAACGAGTCCGGACTCGAGTCCGCAACTTTACCTGTTGGTCTACCACGGAATCGACCGCAGCTTGAACCTGGACCTCACTCTCAGAGGATCATAAACAGAGTAAACCCTAAGAAAGAGATCCGATGCGATGCTAGACAACGCACGCTGTACATGACATGATGATGACATCTCCTTCAGACCGCCGCAATGATTCTTATCCTCTTCTTCAAATTCCGACTACGATGCATATTTTATGGCAGCGGAAAACTCTTCTCATTCAAGTGAAGACACTTTATGAGTTCCCTTAGCCGAAGAAAAAGCAAAAAAGGGACTTATTAGCAACTTGCGGCTGTCTAGAGATGTCTGGGGGAAACCGGGGTTTGCCGACGCCACTACGACTACAGGGCTCGCCCTTCTGGCTCGCTCAAAATCCATAGGCTTAAGCCCCCCTCCCCATAAGTTTAAGCCGGAGTCTAAGCAAAGGATGGATGTTAGTCCGCACGAAAAATGAATAAGAAGCTCGCTTACAACCTCAGGTATCTGGACATGTTCGTAAAAACCCGTCTAGAACATAAACACAACGTTTTCTGCACGCTCCTCGTCGTTTTTCGCGCTGGCTTATGGGTTTTAAGGGCTTAGGCTCGTACCTATGGGTTTTAAGCGAGCCCTGTAGTCTTGGCGGCTTATCGTATGGTACAGGATTCAGCTGGCCTTTTCCTAGGCATGTCTACACAGACACTTAGACTTAAGGCCGGCCACAAATAGTTGTGGCAGCTTTTTGCTAATAGAACCAAAAAAGTGTGTTCAGCAGAAGCATGAAACATCAGCATGAAGCAATCTGTCTATTAACTGGTGCCATATATTTTAATTGGCGCCTATTTGTCTATTTTAATTGGTACCATGTAAATCGAAATGCCTTTGATTTGTGAAGTCCTGTGAGTACGGTAGCTGTCAGTTCGAGGCAGGAGGTCAGCTCTACCTCTGACTAATGACGCCGCACACTCACCAAAGGTTTACTGCCCTTGCCAAACCGGGTGGCACAACAATTAGCGACGGTTTTACTGTACATCGATAATCCATCACGGATATCGGGAGATGTGCTAAAGCGGGCCGACTAATTGCCTTACACCTGAGGCAGAATCAAAGGGTCAGAAACGCCTCTTTCCGATTCCTTATTTAAGCAGCCCGCCCGGCCATTCGCGGCCGGCCCCGACTAGACGTAGTCGCGTCGAATTTCCTGATTCTCCCGTGTTCCATCCTTATCTCGAGCTCCCTGCGGCGAGCGCGTTGTCCTGTACGATAGTTGTATCTCAGCCCGCGCTAATAAATCCTGTCCCCTCAGGTTCCACTTCTAGTTCCACTCGCATAGTTTTCACTGATTCATGAAAGCAGCTCGGCCACGAAAATTCCAACTCGTTAGATGAGTATCCCACAGTATCAAAGGTCATACTTTCCCAGAACATTACTACACTCACCAAGACCTATTAGCTAAATTTCATTAAATTTCAGTCCGAT
Organism: Steinernema hermaphroditum; assembly: GCA_030435675.1. NCBI lineage: Eukaryota > Metazoa > Nematoda > Chromadorea > Rhabditida > Steinernematidae > Steinernema > Steinernema hermaphroditum. Next base: position 478,693 of record CM059623.1, read on the forward strand.
GCAACCGTCGCGTCTTGCATCGACATCATGGGTGTGGAGTTTGTACATCTCTGACGCAGTTTCTTCGATCTCTCCACTCCGACTGTATGTCATTTTAAACTGGAGATGGACACGCTGCCCTACGACTTCGTCGTCCGTCTGATGCGACTTCAGTCGGCGACTTTTAGATCTGAATGCCTTGAGAGTACGGTACGATAGCTACGAAAATAGTGAGCAAAGATGTGGATTGTGTCTATAGATCAGCGCCAATGGTGTGATTTTGTATTTGCTGTGCACATATGAAATGTTTCGTAAGCCAGTATGAGAAATAAAACCAGATTATGCGTAAAATCGTAAACCTCGAATTATCGATCAAAACAGAAGTAAATATTTGTGATCAATACACTCGCCATAAGTCCCAGCACGTTAATGAAATTGTCTTGTTGTCCGCGTTTGCTCACGTAAAAGGAAGTACCCGAACTACTGGGCCAAAACACCTAGCAGTTTATCGGCATCTTAACACAATTGTCTCCTGTCTGCTCCTGTTGTTTTTCCACTTCCCTCTTGTAAATCAAACGATAACTTCAATGGACAGCCAACATTTACATCTCAAGTACACGTAGCCACTTCTTACGTAAATCTCTCAAAGCACGTAGAAACACGTGACTTTTGGTGTTGGGTTAATGCTAATCGGTTCACCTTCTTCCCCCTCATCCAAATGTACGAACGTTTGTTGTTGTGCCCCACGCAATCTTCTGCTCTAAGTGTTTCGCCCATACTTGGTGCCGATCTGAAATCGTGTCCTTCAAATGTCTTTTGTACATTTTCCATGTTTTTTGTTGGGTCCTTCGTCGATCTGCACGTTACCAGCACGTTTTGCACACGGAAGAAGACGTGGAGGGGTTAATTGCCTGTGCATATAAACCACATATTATGGAATACGTTTCACCTTTTCATTACAAAACGATGCGCTGGGCACAACTCCAATTTGAAAGGTTTTGGATTTTGATTTTGTGATCCGGAAGAAAACGGGTATATAAGAAAACGATGCAGACATACCAAACATACACGATTCAGTTTTTAATATGGAAAGCTGAATTTCATACGATTCTGTGTTCTGGACGTCTCACATAGAATCCCCGTTTGTCGAATGTCTATAGTATTTTAGATATGTTGGCTAGTTAACGATTTTGTTTCATTTTGATCTAAAGAATGACCCAAAAAATCCCACCCTGCCCGGCCCCGCAAGGCCGCACCCTACAACAGCCCTATCTTAAGTCAAGACGCTCGTTTTCGTAGATCATATTGGCCTTTCTTTGCGCTATCTGATCCATACTTATCCTTTCCACTCAGAACGATATCAGTGGAAATCGTTTAAAATAAGAAAAACTGGACCGAAATCTTCCTTAACTCTAAACATTCCTTAATATTTAGCTGACTCCCTGGAAGTACAGTAACCTTGAACTAGCCATTCAAAAGCTGTAAACTGCGAGTCCAATATACCTGATTATATCAGTAAAGATTCACTGAAATCAGCCGCCGTTTTCTGCGTAATTTGTCGCAGACCATCTGTCATTTGCGCTCTCAGAAATCTGCTCGTTGATCTACGTTCCTTCGGGTTGATGCATAAGTTCGTGCTCTTCTTCCTAAGCGCGCCTTTGGAGTGTTTTTTTTTGCTTTGACGCGCATTGTAATATATCATTTGAAAGAGCTGTGTCTGCTCTATAATGTTGATTTAATATCTAACAGCTCCTTTTTATTGTTGTTGCAAAAACAATTAACAAAAAGCGCTCAAAATCATGCACCAACCCAGCAATTACATCGTGAGTACCGTTGATTCAAAGTAAATTTGGGTGTCCTAGGTTGAGGTATCCATCTTGTTAGCATAAAATATTCATTATACTGGATTATAGTGGTACAAGAAAGCACAAACTGCAATCGCGACAACAGAGTAAGTGGGCGGGGCTTGACTGAGCACACGTCGATAGTGTAGCAACAGCTACTGATTATCCTCAATTCAGTCTCAACACTTGTTTTCTTCCTCGCCATGCTGAGTTTCGTGGTAACCGCCATAATTACGATAACCATCGGACTGTTTGGAATATTTGGGAACATCAACATCCTCGTGGCCGTGTATCGACTGAAGCCGAGAATGAGAGCAAGTAGGCTGGACGGTCTCCGGACCTCTCTATTCTTCGTCCCTTATAGGTCTTCTCATCGCCATTTTGGCCTTTTCTGACCTGTTTTGCATCGTTTCCGAATTCCAAAATGCCACAAGACAACTTATAGGAATGCAGAGCTATCGACGGGAATGTTTCTGGGCCATCAGTCCCTACTTGGTGATGATCGTTTTTCAGTCCTATCTTATGAGTGCTCTTGCCTTTGACCGTCTCTACGCTTTAGCCTTTCCTGTCAGGTCTGCGTGTTTCAAAGATGTCTCTTAGGGTCTTTCACTGTAGATATCAGCGAGGAAGCAACGTTCTCTACGCTTTCGTTTTATGCCTTCCCGGATCTCTGTGTGGAATGGCCGTTCTACTCTACGGCTCTCTCGATCTGGACAACTCTCCCATCGCCGCTTGCAATCCTCCTTTGGCTTTTCCATCGTTTGCCAGTGAGATATGGAACAAGGTCATGATGGTCTCCCTGTTATTGACTCTAGTGGGATATGGATCGGCCTTCGTCATGCTCTTTGTCAAAAGTAGACAAGTTCAGACTACTTCTCTTCACATCGAGTTCCAGGAAGACATATGAGAAATCTATCCCCAACTGACCCGAACTACGCGATCGTCAGAGCGCAGCACAGAGTCACCAAAACGCTTGGCGTCATGACCGTGGCTTTCATGTTTTCCGGCTTTCTCGGCCACATGTCCGCCTACATCATCTACTGGTTCGGACTTTCCGACAAAGCCGCACAGTTTTATATGTCTTTTCTCGTGAGTGAGCCTTCTGGGAGTCCAAATAAGATGATCTTTTAGGTGATTCCCGTGATGATGTGCTACACGCAAAACTTCTACATCTACTACTGCTGCAGCAAAACCTATCGTAATGCGTTTATCGACCAATTCCGGCAGGCGGCGAAGTGTGAAAGTCAGAAAACTAGAGTCCACACACTTAATTACCGACAATCCGAAGCCAGTCCTTGAAGGGGGCGATTAGCCCTGACACCAGAGTGATATCACTGCGGTCATGACTCATCCTGAAGGCTGAGTTGCTGGAATAGCGAGAAGTGGCGAATGTCTCTCAATGTGATTTTTACGTTTGTTTTGCACCTGTTCTGTTGAATCTGCGGCCACGTGCTCGGCAATGAATGTCTGATGCCCAACGAAACAAATGAGATTAGTCGACCCGTAGAATTTAGTTCCTCGTGGAGAAATTTCAGACCGCCTTCTCTGGAAAGTGCGTTAGCGGGGTTTCACTTGGAAGGGCAGTATTTTGAAAATGTAGCTTCTGCACTATGGCTAAAGCGCAGGTATGAGTACCTGACTTCCATGGTTAAGGATAAGTTAAATAAGAGTCAAATTTTTATAGGTGTACTACTTAAAACTGCTCAACTAACGACCTTCATTAATCATTGTCCAATGCTCCGATAAAGAAGATTCAAGAGACAAAATTGAGCAACAAAAACAAGTCCACAAAATTTCTGTAATTGAAAATTCTTAGGAAAGTTCGTCCGCTCTATTCCCTACCGATTTTCAGTGGACTTTGTGTTACATAAGTATGCAAGATCGAGCGCTCCTGATCTTGTTGTTCATGGCTTATGGTTCTAGTGTGGGATCCTTAAAGAAAGCTATGAACTACATCGCCTAGGACACTGCAGAGGCAAACACTGATCTACAAAAATGTCATTTATAAGAAACGGTTGTTTAAAAAGCACAGGATGCTAAAAAACTACTGAGCTATCACCAAAAAAAAAGACTCAAACCGGGTCAAATTAATGCGACAAATAATTACAGGTCTTCGATTGGTCGGGTCTTCCACTCGCTCCCTTCTAAGTTCAATGAATGAGTGGTCGTTCTTGAAGTTGTTGGTACAATCATCGCCCAATCCATTGTGAGATTGAATTGTTGAATCCATTGAAGCACGGACGGTAAACCGTACCACATCTATTACAACAGAATATGGTCATTTCGGAGTGATTTTGTTTCTTCAGATTTTCTTGTTCTGAAGTAGATATTGCATTCTATTCATGATCCCGAAATGTGGTCGGTTCTTTGTACCGTTTGTATGTATTGCTACTCCAGGCTCTTTGGTTGCTCAATAACTCAGCAGCTTTAGGTTTATTGAAAATACGATAGCATCTGCGGATTAATGAGTTCACTGACTACACGTATTCACTAAAAACGTCACAATGATCAGCTGCATTAGTGAATAGTTCTTGATTTAGATCCCCAGTGGCTATCTGCAGCAGTCTTTTAAATGGTATAAGACCGAGATTTGGACGTCATTGTTGTGAACTTCAAAAAGTTCTAGCACACTTTTAATGTCATCGGAATCGCGAAAAATGATAATCACAGATCGACACCTCAATCTAGTCCTTTTTTTGCTCAAAATTCGTTGAAAAAGATGAACTGATTCGGGGTTATCCTATCTCTTCCGGAGTTTTTCTGCATTCGCCCCCTTTTCTGACCCTTTCCATCGTTTAAAGATATAACTTTTGTGCCCTATATTGCATGTCCCTTGTGCCCTATACTATGCCCTATCATCGGTGCTCGAAGCTCGGGTAGGTGGGCGATCTCCTGCTGCCTTCACTGGCTAGGAAAGGCCAGCTTTTCATATATAAAAACTGACAATGATCCTTAACTACTCGTCCGAGAGAGCAAGGCCATGTTCAGCTTCGAAGTTGCTGCAGTTCTCATATTAACTCTGAGTCTATTGGGCGTTTTTGGAAACGTCAACATCTTGGTGGCCACGTATCGCCTTAAGCCAAGGGTTCGATCAAGTAAGCCGTGAAAAAAGAGGCTCAAGACGTACCCTAAATTTAGATCTTCTTATCGGGATGTTGGCCTTTTGCGATCTGATCTGTATCCTCTTCGAGCTGCAAAATGCAGTGCGACTCCTTTTTCGCATCGACAGTTACAGAAGAGGGTGCTTTTGGACGATTAGTCCCTACTTGGTGATGATCGTCTGTCAGTCGTATCTCATGACAGCGCTCGCTTTTGATAGGCTCTACGCTCTGGCTTCGCCTATGAAGTAAGATAAGACAGGGCATGGGGTCATCAGAAGCATTTCTGCTTGCATCGGACAGGATCCCTCAAATGTGTCCCTTTCAGATATCAAAAAGGAAACATTCCCCTCTATCTCTTCCTTTGCCTTCTTCCGGGTTTGATCTGTGGAACGTTCCTGCTATTCTACGGGGCACTCAACTTGGACAACCAACAGATTCCCGTCTGCAATCCTCCCCTGGCCTTTCCTCCGTTTGTGAGTCTTCTGTGGAACAAGGTCACCATTGCTTCGCTGTGCCTAACCCTAGTTGGCTACGGATCGGCTTTCTCCGTGCTTGTCCTCAAAAGTAGAACTCCACCGCGGTCGTTTCTGTAATGCAAACTTTCAGGGAGTCACATCAAAGTTCTCTCCCCTACCGATCCGAACTGCATCATCTTAAAAGCACAGCAGAAGGTCACAAAATCTCTTGGTATCATGACTCTGGCCTTCGTACTTTCTGGCTGCTCCTCTCACGTGGACATATATGTCATCCGCTGGTTTCACTTCTCCGAGAATGTCGAGCAAATTTACATTTCCCTGCAGGTATTTGGACTGTTTTGATGGGATATCACTGAGAGTTTAGGTCATTCCGGCCATGTTGTGCTACTCGCAGAACTACTACGTTTACTTCTGCTGCAGCAAAACGTATCGAGAGGTCTTTCTGGAACAACTTCGATGGCTTCTCAAGTGCGAAAACACCAAAACAAGAGTGTACAGCCTGAAGAACGGACAAACTGCCTGATTTTATTATTGCGGAAATGATAAACGCTTGTGCAAGATCGACAGATTGACAGCAACCATTAGGATCGAACGCTTGGTTAAGACGCCGCTACAGAGGCCATGCATCTTCTTTCTTGTTTATCAAATACTCTGTGAAAGATATGTGCTTCGCCGGCTCGCCTTTACTCCGAAGAACGCCACGTGGGTCTTGCCGGGGAGATATGAAATGGGAGTTGACAGGTCGACTAATCTGTTCAACTAGAGCGAGAGAGAGATGTAACACAACTGACAAGGAAAGGTCCCAAACTGTCCCACGCCGATTCGGCTGAAATTTGGCGTGGAGGATGTCATGCCAGAGTGTAGCAGAACCTGATAGGTTTCATCGGTGAATGGCGGGTTTATGCCATAGATCATAGTAGATTTTGTCCTTTGTAGCTGCAAGGTCCTAACACGATGTCCCTAATGTTCACAAAAGATACGGTGGTTTTATCAGTTGCTTGACCATTTCTTTTTTTTCTTTGTGAGGCCATTCACCGATGAAACCTATCAGATATTGCTACACTCTGACATGCCAACCTCTATGCCAAATTTCAGCCGAATCGGCGTGGGAGAGTTTGGGACCTTTCCTTGCGAGTTATGCTACACCTAGTATGTAGATAGACTGACAATCTAGACAATACAAAGCTATTTAAAGGCTATTTCAAGGGTATTTCACATAGACTGTCTGTATAGAAGGTCGTAGAAGATGGGAGAAATCCATCGCATCTGCGACGTACTCGATAAAAACCTTGTCATCCATCGACTCCGTCAATCCACTAGTGCACCTCCGACTCGCGATTCATTTGTTCGACGTTGCACTACTGTGCCCTCGATCCGTAGACAATCGAACGTAGTAAGGTATGAGCTCGAATACCAAGGACTCCTGGCAAAATTAAGTGCAGACGACAACCAAGTCGTCTCACCCCAAAATACAAGAAGGGACACCTTTTTTTCCGTAATTTATTTTCTTGTTCATCAGACCACAGTAATCGTTGTACTCAAGCAATTTCCATTTTCTTCATGATCATTTGAGCCGTTTCTTCACTGAACCTCCTGAGACCGCCGACGCTCAACCTGGCCAGATCCCTCAGACTCAACGAGCTGACCGCCTCGTAGACGAAAGTGTCCATTCGATGCTTGTCAGCGAACTCGAGCCAATCGTGCCGGGTGCTCTTGTCCAGCGCCAAGAGCGCCTTTTCGAACCGGACGATAGTCATCGTGAGTTGAAAGCGATCGGCAAGGTTGATGGCCTCTTTGATGACAGAGGCGTCCATACCTGGAGATCAAAGGATTTGTTTGTTATGAAATAACGGGGACATTACCCGATTTGTTGAAATCCACTGGAAGACCGTAGACATCATAGAGAACGACGCAGAAGGCTTTGAAGTCGACTTGTTTGAGCTCGTAGGCTTCGCTTCGTCCCTCGATGAAACTTTGGTTGTTGAAGAAGTTGTTGAAGAAATCGGACTGCATCGATAGAGCCTGAAAAAGGGGGAGATGTGTGGGCCACGCCAACATCCCTACGTACAGATTTGGAGACATAGATGGAGGTGTCCCCATCGCTGTTCCTAAGCGTCAAGAGAGTGTCCGCAGAAGCTGGATTGTACTTGCTGAGATCGAAGCACACCATCCTGGAACTCACTGTAGGAAACTAAACCAACATTGTTCCAAAGACCTTTCAATTTTGATCGTGATGTCCAGATTGATATTGCCGTTTTCGTCCACAGCTTTGTTGGCGTTCTTGACGGCCAAAAAGCCGAACCACTTGTTGTAGCTGTAGCTGCCGCACCACTAAAAGCAGACGTGGCTTTGAGAGCTAGAACGGGACTCTACCGAGGTGCTGCTCATGCCGTCGACTTCCGAGTACTTGAGCATCTTCTTGATCTGCACCCAGTACAGAAGACAGTCGTTCTCCTCGGCCGTGACGCATCGCAAGTCGATCTTCATATCCTTCTTTACGACGTCATAACAAACTTGGAATTTCCACTGGAGACCGCCGATCGATGTGGGTGGCGTAAAAATCACGTTTCCATCTTCGATCTCCTTCCAGGCAATGCTCAGGGTGAGATTGCCGGAGCTTTCGGTTTTCTCAGAGTTGAGGAGCAGCATGGATCTATTCGACTGGATCGGTGCTTCTGAAGTTACAATAAAACATGATCAACATGTGGGTTCTATGATGTCTCCGCCCCACAAAATGTAAATCTGTGCAAACCTAGCGCGTTCACACGTAACGTGAAAGTGCCTCTGGAAGTGCACCTTCCCAGAAAGTCACCCCTCCGACATTTCTGGAAGCACTTTTGAATACAAATGACAGCTTGGAGTAGACGTAATAGCTGGTTACAAGTCCACTTTCTGACTGTGGCGACATGTACATGCACTGTGAACAGCCCTTAAATAGCCAACCTTTGCACAATATTTCATTGCTCTGCACAATGTTTGCAAGCGTGATGCATGGGAAGAGAAAACAAAACAAAGTTAGTGAGTTAGGTCAATATTGTGGAACAAAAAAACGTGTTTCGCCGTCAGAGAGACGTCACCACATTTACAAAAAAGACGTTAAGGAAGAAGGATCAAAAGTAAAGGGATCTATCGATATGGAGAGAGTGAAAACGAGTGTGTTTTGTGAAAGGGGCGCACTGAAAGGGGCCGAGTTCAATAATCCTAAGAAGTCCGGACCGACCAGTTCGGAATCGGGCTCATTCATATTTTGGAATTGTTTGTATTTTGAACTCACAAGTCCGGAACGAGTCCCAAAGCGCCTCACCTTATTTGCAGAGACGGCAACGGTATGGTTTTTGTGCCTTCTTTCGGCTTCTTCCCGTCGCGAATATTTACTACTTATCACTATTTACATCATCACTATTACTAATTCTACGGCTTCTGGATGTAAACAGCCAATTTTCTGTTAGATCTTCTGCCTTTGCCGCCAAAATGTTCATCACGGACTCGATTACGATTACTGGTTTCGAGAAAGCCGGATTTTGTTCGACAAAAATTGAACTAGTTGCAAGCTGTGCAATTGTGGAATTTGATCAATCACTGCATAGTCTCCTTCCGTAACGACGATCCTAATCGAATCTAGACCAGACTTGATAGAATCACTGTTTGTTTAATAATTCCTGTAATCGACCTAACCGTTTGGTGATACGAAAAATTTACATATGCATCCTCATTGTTTTCTTGCGCCCTGTTACCGTATTGAAAAAACTTGAGCTGACCAACGAAAAGATGCCAACTCGATGAAATTTCACAACCCGTTGGCATCTCTGGACTTAGATTCGAGTTTGTGAAGTTGTGAAGGCACATTTTCTTTGGTATAGGACACGGGACCTGGGTTCATTAGACAAGCCCTAACCAAGGTCAATTCACGCACCCCTCAAAGCGCACAGCTGCAATGTGATAAGAATAGGAAAAGGAAAGAATGGAGGTTGTCCTTAGGGCAATCGTCTGACGTCTTCAATGGAAACATGTACTTAGAAATAAAATTCGTAAAATGGCCATTAGTCATAGAACATACGGGGACAAAACGCTGAAATTGACCTATCCTTTAGGTGGTCTCAGTTTGCAAACACTGGGCTAGAATCGGAAAAGTGACAGGTTCCGGGAAAGCAGTAGAGAACAGTGGAATACAATAACAATAACAAATAACAATAGAACGCTGCTGTTAAAATAGACGACTATTAATGAACAAAAATTAAGTAAAGAAAGCAGTAAATGGAAGTCAGTAGAACGCGGTGGAAAATAGACGACCGGCAAAGAACAAAATTCGTGTATAAATCAACCAATACAATGCCTATACTGCATCATTTATCTAAAGGACATAGATTGAGAGCCGCAAAAGATCAAATCCAGAACAAATGATTGGTAGAGCGACAAACGAACCAAAACAAAGCACAGTTCTTTTTCCACACCATACTGACCATTCTTATCTAATCACTCTGAAATTCACCGCACAGCAAACACCACGCGGTCACAGCAGCCATTTCCCTCACCGACCAACAGTTCGACTGAGAAACAAGTAGCGCAAATCGTTCATCTTCCCACAAAATTATTGGCAAAACACAACAGACCGCCTTCGTGGCGACGCCTCTCTGTGCGGCCGCGGCGCCGGTGAAGGAGCACAACGAAGACAGATGTTTACCAGAAAATGCAAGTCCACGCAACTCTAAAAGTGCCTGAACGGTCAGCTGGGCGTAGGATGCACATGTTTTATAAATGAGCTTGCAGAGTCGTCATGTGTGCATTGTAGTGCTGAGTGATAGCTACCTAGTACATGTCTCCACTATCTGTTATGGTACCCATTTGGAAACGTTCGAACACGATCCGGCAAGGCCCTTCTTTTTTTTGAGATTAGGTCATAATGATACGTGGCGATAGGTGCATTCGATAGGCAATCAATATGACCATGACTCAACGATATACATGGTTGAAGGTAGTCGCCTACATCACACAATTAATACCAAAGGAAACTCATACATCACTTCGCATTTCGCCATCTCAAGGTACCAGAAAAATGACCATCGAGAGAGAATAGACCTTTAACATCAAGAGGAACTGATGTTAAATCAAAGTATGGGATAAGGGCTCACTGTACAACGCACAGTAGTCCTCAGGGAGTAAAAATCGATTTCGATTCCAGTCAGGGAAGAATTACGAAAATATTTACGGAGTGATTCGTTTTTAACAATCCAATATAAGCATTGACTCTCATCCTCAGAAGTGATAGAATGCAAGAAGAGTCACTACAAGTTGCTCATTGTTGGTGTGTCAAAAGTTATTAGGAGTCAGTCGCATCAGGCCAGAAAACAGGTTGCACAAATGACTGTGATTGGAACAAATTCATGAGTCACCGTGAAATGCCCATTCGGCAGTTCAAGCCGACTCCAACTCGGCTCCGACTCAGTCCACAAAGCAGGCTCCCACAAGTAGCAAATACATGAGTCACCGATTCGACCGTACGTGGCAGCTTCGCCGCCTCTCACCGAGCAGAGATGATGCAGATCGCCAGACGGCCTTAATTTATTCCACATTCCACAAAAAAACTTGCAAAACTGAATACTAAAGAGATATGGTTGGGAAACCGTACTGCAACATAATCGAGAAAGAGATGAGGTTGGAACTCTATACATGACGGTAACATAGACATACATATTATACAGAAACGTGATGAACAAAGACATTGGGTGGCATAGGTAAATAGTTGAAATGTACAGAAAAGAACGGAATGAGTGCTGAATAGGTGACGAGGAGGAAAATCTTATGCTTACAAATCCAGAGGTAATCGTTGGAGAATCACTGGTAACCGCGCTCTTGGTTGGGCGGAGGCTCGTCGTAGTAACCAACCCCGAAGAAGGCATTGTGGTATTGCTGCGCCCGTCGAACACGAGCCTCCTCGAGCGGGTTGCCTTGAACAGCCCGCTGATCCACAACCACGTAGTTCGGATCGGCCGGGTTGAACTGCGGGTCGTAGCGGGCCACGTACATGGGTGGCGGAGGCGCCCTAGCTCGTCTGCGGGGTCGATAGCGCGTTCTGACGTCCTCCTGCTCGGCGTTTTCGTTGCCGTTGTTCTCGTTGTCGTCGGTGTCCGAAGAGGTGTCCTTGGCCGCGCGATTCGGACGGCCCTTGTTCTTGGTGATCTGGTTCAAGATGAGTTGGACGGTCTCCCTAGAGTAGATGCGGACGATGTTCCGCTGTTCGTTGAGCCGCGCCGCCTGATCCGAAGTGAGACCTCGGCAGATCTTGCGAACGAGCGCCTTCATGTCAAACTGATCGGCAATGTAGATCCAGGGAAGACGGTCGGCGTTCGGCAGGGCGATGAGAAGCTGCTCCAAGCGGTACATGGTCATGCTGAGCTGAAAGCGGTCGGCCAGTCGGATCGCCTCGGCCATCGATGTGTGCTGGTCCGGATCTGGAAGGAGAAGCGCGTTTCAGTTAAGTTATCTATGTATAGCATACCCCGAAAGTTGATGGGAAGGCCGTACAGGTCATGGAGGACGACTTTGAAGCCCGCGAAATCGACGTCCCGAAGCTCGAATCGCTTCTGTTCTCCCTCCGTGAACGAGGTGTTGTTGAAGAATGTGGCGAAGAAGGGAGAGTGCATTGAGAGCATCTGGAACAAGCCATGATTTTATGAAATGGGGGACCATCACTTATGAGAACAACGCTTTAAAAAGCAGAATCTCTTCTTTACTTACAGCGCTATTAACGTAGATCTTGTTCATCATCTGATTTCCGGTCCAAACGAGCAGCTGACTGTCCAAAGGGCCCGCCCGCTTAGTCAGATCGAAGTATTCAAGCCTGGAAATGGCGTTAAGACTCGAGATGCCCTTCATCTCCCTACTTTGTGACATAGAGGTGATACTGCAAGTTGACTCGTGTCTCTGGCTGGACCTGTGGATTCCCATAGAATTCGAGGTCGATCGCGTGCATCGTGCTGTCGAGGAAGAAGCGGCCCTTCTTCTGAAATCGCAAAAGTGGGGATGGGGAAGAGGCAATGCATCTAACTTTGGCCTTGTGATAGCACTGAACGTCATCTGTGCTAATCGTCCAACACATCATGGCTTTGAGATGGGCGAAGTAGATGATCGATGGGTTCTCTTTGAAGCTGAGACATTCCAGGGTGGCCGTGAGATTGAGGTTGGTGTATTTGAAAATAACGAGCCATTTGAGGTCCAACGCCATGAACTCCTCCTTGAGCTCCTCTCCGTTGGAGAGTCGACCCCATGTCACTGTAGGGCGGACGACGGCGGTGCTTTCGATGATGACGCCTTCCATGGGTTCAGCTTCCGGCGCCACTTCGGCGGTCCCTTCGGCAGCGGCGGCGGCCATGGATATGTCTAAAGGTGAGGCAGGACTAAGATTAGCATATCGATTGTAAAGGGGCGATTTCAAAAGCACAGTTCCCTCGGCTGGTGAGGAGGGACGGACGCGCTATAAACAGAGCGGAAAGAGGCGACGGCGTCGCGGAGACGCCGCCGTTATGTGCGTGACAGCCGGCGGTGGGGCCGCGCGGCTTTGAAGAAATCGCGGCAAAACACACGCACACGTAGGGTGACCGTTCGCGGCGCTTGGAATGTTCGATATCCTTGAGGGGTGAATGGGAATGGGGCGGGTTTCAGCTGCCTTCTTTCTGCTACTCCGAATATAATTAATAGGAGATTTGGTCAGGAATGACCACGACTCGAGCAATGTGTATAGGGGACCCTGGTTTTGTCGATACATCCGACTCCGACCAAAACAATCGGAAATAAACATCATTAACTCGGGCATAATTATGTGTCTTGCCTACAGTTGGCAGTGGTTTCCAGTTGCTTTTAAAAGCCCACATCGGATATTCCTTTCCTTGACATCTTCTAATTGCAAATTGGAAAAAGGAGAGATGATATGAAAAGGCACTTATTAAAAATGCTATAATGACTCGCGTGTGATCCTTCGGCGCGTCATAGAGCGTCGGCTCTTCCGAAAGAGGTGCAGAGAGAGAGGAGGGAGCTGGGGGCAACGGAAAGGGATGAAACAACTAAAGAACTCAAGTGTCATTCACGTTTTGCTCTAATCAAATGAGCGTCTAACTGGGATATTCATGCTGATTTCATGGGTCGAGGGGAGCCCTGAACCTGATATCTCCTTTCGAACGTTATTCTTCGTTGTGGCTATTGAATAGTGAAGCAGAAAAAAGAGAGCGACCACTGAGGTAAAAGGGGAAAGCGACCATCGGTCACAATTCCAAATGCCATGGTGTGATCTCTCTGTGCATCAGAGAGGGCGCCGCCTCTTCTGAAAAAGGCCGCCTCCTGCAAATAGAGAGCGCATCTAGCGGCGACGCATCCGACAGAGGTGAATCAGCATGACACTCAATGACCGCTGGCAGAAGGAAAATTCACTTATGGGTTCCATGAGACTGTAAGAACATTGTTTTCATATTACGGTCCCTCTAATTTTGAGATTCGACGTTGCTCGCAGAGGCTATTCTACGTTAATCAAAAGGTGGCATGGCATAATTGACATCTACGCTAAGCTACTAGACGCAAACAGCTTGAAATATCACTGCACGAACACCCCCGACAAAGATGTCCGTCTTGCGCTAGCCCCCTAGAAGTATTCTGCTGGGTTCCCACGACCATAACCGAACGCAACGCTTTGCGGCAACCAGTCTCTAGAGAACTAACTCTGGCCGCCGCTTGTGGGCATCACACTATTTACGGCGTCGATGGACAAACAGCTAGCGTTGAAACCACCGCATTGAGGGGTCTTGACTTGCACGTTCACGCCTCAACACGATGAAATGTTTACGCGCGAATGACGCGTGGAAATTAATGTTATTCAAGCGAAGATCTTCGTCAAGAGGATTTTGACTTTTGCAAAGAGTGTTGCTATGTTGGCCAGGAACAAAACGTTTTAGTGGGGATGTTGTTAACGATTTGAGCATACGGTAGCGATTATGTTCACAAGAACGACTGTTCTTTCGGCAAGTCAAAGTTGAATGGATGGCGCGTGTGATCTTCGCTTCATAGAGGGACTTCTCCTTGCAGCTGCTGACGAAAGGGGACAGTGGTGACGGAAGAGCTGACTCAAAGATTAGTGCGCAAACGGATGGGATCGAAACGTCAATCCTATGACCGCATTGGACACTTGAACAGATCCGGAGGTTTTAACACGTACGCAATAAGACACGCTATCGCATTATCTGAAATTTCTAAGGTGCTCATTAGTGAAATAAACCCGGCTGCGCGCGAATTCGCGCCCTCCAGGTACTAAAAGCCAATTAGCCTGTAGCCCTGCGGGCGGCAAGACACCATAGCCCTGCGGGCGGCAAGATTGGCGCTCATCCAAAAAGCTGAAGTTGGGGCCTAAAACTGTAGCCCTGCGGGCGGCGAGAAACCATAGCCCTGCGGGCGGCAAGATTGGCGCTCATGTAAATGGTTAAAGTGGGCGAAAAAAATTGTAAAGTTTCAGGAAACTCGAACCGAAAACACTGCTGGTTACAAAATAGACAAAAAATCACTCAAAAACAGCAAAAAAAAAACTCAAAGCCTAGCATCACCAGAGAGATAGTGGCAGTAGAGCACTGCATTCACAACTGTCTATGTGGCTCATTGCGAACGTTCTCTGTTTGTAAGCGGGCGGTGTCGGGTTCGGTTCCCCTCGGGGTCCTTATTTTGTGTGGGTGTTTCCGCCGTGCGCACGGAAAAACACACACACACACACACACAGACCAACGGACCCGTCGGTTCTCCATTTATATATAGGGGATTAGCTTGCCAGTGATCCTACTCTCCATTCACTATGGTCATTCCATTCAGTCAGCGACTCCTTTATGAAATACGCTATACGAATACGTCGAGTACGTTATCGCTCTTAGTGTGAAAGAATACTAAGAGTCTCTAAAACCATAAAATCTGAGGGTTATAGGCGAACTGAACTCATAAACTACTGGCAAAGGCTGACAAGCAGCCCGATTGGCGATGAGAAGAGTCCACTCTAACAGATTTGACTCTGATTAATGCACACGGATAGTCTCCTAACGTCGTAAAATTGAACTTCACAAAATAAATACAAAAATACAAAAAAAAACGAAAAAAGAGATGCCTCATGCTGGAATCGAACCAGCGACCTTCTGTTTACTAGACAGACGCTCTGCCCCTGAGCCAATGAGGCTTGTACATTTGAGCTCTCCAACTCTGTTATCTATCTTGTGTGAAAACCTTCCTTATTTCTCAGTGATCATCATTGTTATATGCAGTATTTTCTCAAGAATTCTCAAGAAAAAAAGCACAAGAATGCAAATACCAATCTATGTACTTTGCACGAAAAGTCAGCGTCAATCGTCACAGCAGTGTTTCGGGCTTTCTTTGCAATTGGTCCCACACAGATTACCCTGCATGTTGCGGTAAGTCAGGCAGTGATGAAGAACTTGCTCTAATTTTTGCAATTCTCTTCGATTTCCGTGATTTTCTTGGGAGTTTCTCCATTCTGTCACCTGTTTTCAGAGGATTCGATGAATCGGCGGATTCTGACGGTCGCGTCGGGTGCCGTGCAGCAACTACGAGGCATCAAGAAGCATCCATTCCCCGTCACGTTCGAAAGTGAGTTTAAAAGCTATGGTTTTCAAATGAAACATGCGTTTCAGATGTTGTCTTTCCGCCGAATGGCCAAATGAAGCTCCCGTCCATGCCGACAGAGCCGTTCTACGATGCGGAGAAGGGCGAATACAAGTATAAGACGACAAAACGCATGATCGAAGCCCGCGGTGTGGAAGAGATTCACACAGATCTCATTCATAAGCAGTACGGACTTGCCGCTATCTCGGGAGGTTTCATCTCTTCGGCCGATTTCAAGTTCCTTGAGGTGAGTGAAAGGGGGTGGTCATAGACAATGTCCTGTCTGCGGGTCTAGCAAACAAAGAAATGCAGTTGAAGCACCATTAGCCTTTTGGTGTCTACGTCTAGTCTGCGGTCCCTTGCTGTATCTAGGCTGCAGGCCATGTTTTTGAGGCGCGGGCGTTCTTCAAGGCGCGTGTTTGTCGGTCGTACCCCGAGGCTATCGTACAAGCCCCCTTTCCCACGCAGCCCTCTCCGTACTTGGCCGCGGTTTCCACGGTCGATAATTAAAGTTCGTTGTTTTCAGGACAGAATAAACAAGAACCTGATCGACAAACAATTCGCCATCTGGCGCGTCGACCCTCCCTGGCTACCCAGAACGAAGAAGGCCCAAGGAACGCGTCTCGGAGGCGGCAAAGGCAGTATCCAGAAGTACGTGACGCCCGTCCGCGCCAATAGAATCATCCTGGAGGTTGGCGGCCATATCACGGAGGTCGAGGCGCGCGCATTCCTCATGTACCTCTGCGAGCGGTTCTCCTTCCCGGCAGAATTCGTCAGCGAGGAGATCCTGCAGGAAAGGCGCCAAGAGGAAGCCAGGATCCGCGCTAACAACACGAATAAGTTCGACTGGGACAAGGTGATCAAGTACAACATGCAGAACTGCACCAGTTGGCTCTCGAATTACGATATCATGTGGAGGGGCAAATACAAATAAGCGCCTCTGGGATTATTTCTTGTTTTTGTTGAAGACTTGAACTGTAGGATGGTGTGTAAAGATTGTTATTGCTCTTGCTGGCGTAGTTCGTTGTTGGGCAGCTTTTGATGCTGAAAGATACCTGGAAGTGATGCATAAAGTGTGCATAAATGCGTGTTTCAGGCGTAGATGGCATGCGTGGCGACGATGAGCTGATCTCCATCCCCTTCAGGCACATCGTCTATTGTGTCGCCGGTCTTCCACTTTCAGCTCTCTTCATATGCATCTTCCTGAGCATCACTCTCCACATTGATGATTCTACGCGGACCCACTGTGGAGTGGACAACTGGCTGCCCTCCGTTTCTGCCGCTGTAGCTTCGTTCTCCCCGGAACGCTACATTTGGCGCGTATTCATCGGGCTTCATGGCGCGCCAAGGCTTATCCTTGCACTTGCCTTCAGGTAAGCACTTACCCCTCTGATTCAAGTTCTAACTCAATTTTTCAGAAATCTGCTCCTCAGCTCACCAATCCGCTCACCATCAACGGGCATATGGTTCGCCATCCTTTGTCAGCTAGCCTGCTTCCTCAACCTCGCCGAAAATATCTTTCTTCTCCTATTAACCTCGATTTCTTCCGTTGAAGACCATGAATCGCACAAGATCTGCTTCATCGGGTTCGCCATATGTGCCATCTCCTACATGTTCCTCACCACGTGGCTCTATAACTTCTCAAATAGACGGCAGCTTTCGCATATGGTATCAACTCGTACGAACCATCTATTCTACCTCAATGCATTTCAGGGCGAGAAATCTTATCAGTACAAGCTACTTTATTGTTGTTCTTCCGTGGTCTCCATCATTTTCGCATGTTACTTCTACTACAGGCATAATACCTACTGCGAACCCGGTGTATATACTCTCTTCGCGCTCAGCGAGTATACTGTAATTATCTCCAATATTCTCTTCCATTCCACCGCCTACTTCGACTTCGAAGGAAGAAAGTTTACACTGTCGGCTGGTGGAAGCGTTGTTGGGGATTATCAAACGCTGCTTCCCATGCACGACGATAAACGGATCATCTAATTTGTGTCATGTAATAAACTAATTTATTGTCGTTCGTATATTGCGGTATTTAAGCGTTTAAACGCTTTTATATTTGCTGTGTAAAGTGCGAAAATTTTTTATGTATTGCTTATAGGCTAAAATGGTTACTTTCTCGTGCGATTCCTGCGGCGATACGCTGAAGAAGAACCAGGTCGACAAACATATGGGTCGCTGCCGGTCGCAGACGTTTGCCTGCATCGATTGTAACGTATACTTCGATCGAAAGACGTTCCGCGAACATGTGAAATGCGTTTCCGAGGACCAACGGTACGGTGGAAAGAATTATGTCGCCAAGGAGAATAAGGTGAGCCGTGAATGTTGCCATAAAGCCTACGTTTGTCCGCTAGGGAGAAGTGAAACAAAACCTTTGGGTAAACCAAGTACAAGCCGCCATCGAACACGTCAAGGACAACTCCTTGAAAGGACTTCTCAGCCGCATCGCCGATTTCGACAACATCCCCCGCAAAGAGGCCAAGTTCATCAACTTTCTACAAAACTCGATGCGCATCCGCGATCGCGCCCTGTGTGTGAAGGCGTGGAACGCCATCGACACTGAAGCCAAGCGCCTGAAGGCCGAAGAAGAGGAGCGCAAGAAGGCCGAAAAGGAGGCGAAGGAAGCGGAAGTATCAAAAGCAAAAGAAGAGAATGAAAACGCCGAAGCATCGGAGGCTGACGGAACTGACGAGAAAGAAGAGCAGCAGGCTGAAGCTTCTGATTCGACGACTGAGGTTTGATCTTGCTTGGATGTCAATATTCATCTCCGCTATTTAGAATGTGAAGCCATTCAAATGGAAGAAGGCGATCAAGCGGCGAATGCGCGAAGCCGACGACGGCGAAATGAAGCTGAAAAAGCTGCGAAAGATTGTCCTGTCCGACTACGCTGTGGCCACACAGTCGGAAGGCGCAGAAGAGGACGACTCACTGCAGGCTCTGTTTGCCGAAAAGCTGGAAAGCGCGGGCGTCGTAGTGGAAGGAAAAGTCGTGAAGCTGAGCGCGTAATCGCTCTCAGAGAAGAACAGCGCTGTTGGTCGTTACGAAATGTTGTTACGTTCTTGTTATTGATTTTTGGAATACAATGTCATTTGGAGGTTGTTTTCTGTCGTTGTGTATGTGGCATTCCCCGAAATATCTCAATGTTGAACTGTCGCTGTTTACAGATGTACTTATTTGCAGGACATGGCGTTGGTCCAAAGAGTGCCACGCCTCGAAGACAGTCTCATCCGCTACTTCTTGATCAGAGCGACACGGCCGGATGGGAGTCGCAACATCGCGAAGTTCCTCGAAGCGTTCCCCTTGCCGAAAACTCTGAAGAAAGTCCTCTTGAAGCTCGACGGCGATTTTGTGGAATTCGCCGGTTGCTACAAGAACATCATCGACTTTGAAGAGCATGTGGAGGCCGTCGCCGTTACGAACATGTGCCTTGACAAGAAGGAGACGATCAGGAACCTGCGCAGGATGGGGAGCTCTTCGCTGATCCTGTACCAAGTCGTCTGCATGGTCGCCGGCATGGAACAGGTGGGCGCGTTGGCGATCGCTTGTTCATTGAAGATAGTGTTTAGGAGATTCATAGTTTTCTCTCGTTCGATATGTTCGTAGACATGAAGCCCATACCACAGACAGACACTGCGGAAGGACTCGTCGTGTCTCTTTGGGCCTTCCGCGAAATTCTCGTGACAGAGGAGCTTTCGGAGAATGGGCAGGACGAAATCCTGATGCCCATCAAGTCGGCGATGATTTGCTGTCTAGTGAATAAGTGGACCGATGGCTTGCAAATGTAAGTTGTATTTAAATGATTGAAATCTAGATGTCTGTCTGTGTTTGCCACTATTTCTATTTACATACAAACTCTCTCCTAGACACAGACGTCTAGATGTGACAATAAGTCATTTTTACAGCAAACAGACAAGAGAGCGGTCTTTTTTGCACAAGTAGACCGGTTTTGCATCTTTCTTGTGGCGAAAGTGATTTCATCTAGACTTCTACGTAATATCATTTTTATCGCATGTCGGCAAAAAGCGCTGTATTTTGCAAAGAAAATGGCTTTCTGTAGACGTCTAGACTCTGCACCTGGAGAGCCCAGCGTTTTCTATATGTCTCTGATTTAGGCTGCTCCGTGTAACGAAGGAACGCCGCCACCTGTTCACATCCGAAGTATTCGTAGAAGTCTTCCTGTACATATTCAACCGCATTGCGCGAAGCGGCTGTGCCGCATCTCTGTCCTTCTTCATGAATGCCGCCGGCGACGTGCTCGATCAAACTGGTTTCCATCAAGCCTTCTGCGAAGAGAACCAAGCGGGTCGTCTTCCAGTGCCCAAATTCGCCCTCCTCTACTCACTGGTGCCGGCATACGGCGAAATCCAAAGACTGCTGGTAGCAGTTCATCGTTATCTTCCACGGCACGATATTGACATGCTCAGATTCAAGATAGAACGGGATTTGACTGAAGGCGAGCTGAAGAACGAAGCAATTGACCAGATGGCGTACATATCTCGACTGGCTGCCGACTGATGGTGATACAAAGAAGTGCATTGTCCATATTTATGCGAAAAAAGATCTCTGTCTTCTGTCGTCGTTGCGGGTTACTGTAGATGTGACGGTCGGTCGCCGTATTACCTCTCCGCGACGGGTGGGATTACGGTGGCTGTTGGATGGGCTATAGTTTCAAGCACTTGTAGGTTTATGCAAACCCTCCGCCAGATCGCCTTCACTCGCCTGGCGCACGACAATGATCTTCTGGCGGTGTTGCCTATCCCAGCCTTCATCCAACGTCTCATCGACTTCTATCGAAAGGAGTACACCGAATTTCGAAGACTCTACGACCTGAACGCGAAGCATCCAAGAATTCCGCTGCGATGTTTCGCGCCAAACGATCGGCTTCGCTTCGATCCCGAGGCGACCATCCGTAGCCTCAGAGATGTCCTCTCCTCTGTGCAGTTCTTCAGGCTCTGCGCCAACTACGCCCTCGCAGAAGAAGCGCGTGACACGTGGATAAGAATAACCCAGATGGAGAGGAACAACCTCATGGGCCTTTCTGGCCTCCAGGTGTCCGCTGTTCAAGCGGAGGCGTGGTTCCTGGCGGCCGAGCTGAAGAACGCCCAACTCCCCGCGAATCATGACCCTTTTTGGCATTATGTCTGCGCAACGACCTACTGTGCCAAGCGAGGATGGCAGTTTGCCATGGAAAGGTTCGTTTCCCCACGAGTAGTCTTGGCCAACAAATCCGTTTAGAAACTTCGATCGGTTCTCCTTCAAGAAGCAGATTTTCGACGAAAAGGCGATAGAGTGCTGTCTCTTCGCCGTGAAGTACGGTCACACTCACGTTCTCCTCCATCTTCTCCGATCGCCCAAATTCGAAAATTCTTTCCTCCGGCCTGAAACATTCAGCGCGCCCTGTCGCCTGTTCTCGCTGCTCGATCTGCCTTGGCACCCCGACATGGTCGATGAGATGCTGGTGGCGTCGCTCTTGTCGTTGTCCTACGAGCGGAGCGAAGTCAGGGACTTCACGAGAAATCTCTTCGATTGGTGTCTCGAAGACGACTATCGTTCCTTGAGGGTGTTTGTACTCTCAAGGATCCATGATGCTGAATTGAAGGAGAAGGCCATTCGGGGGCTGGATATGTTGCTGCTTTGAGGTATGTCGGAGCAGATGTATATAGTCGAAATACATATCGTTTTTACAAACCTTGTAAAAAGGATAAAACGTGGATTCTGTAAATGCGGATGCTCCTCAAAAAAGCGTCCAAAAAGTCGTTTCTTGTTCAAAAACTGAAGGTTCTCTCTCCTCGATTTGATACACTTCGAGAACTTTCAAAGCATCTTGCTTCGCTTTTGTGGATGAATTGACGCATAGGTGTATCATTTCTGAAGGTGAGCCTACAAGTTCTTTCACTTCAAGCAAGACATGCCTCATCCATCCCGCAGCCTTCTTAGCAAGAGGGCCAATCTTCAAAAGGCGAGAGAAGCGAAAATGCTAGCTGAGATTTTCTGCCTTCGGGCGGAGATAGAAGCTAGCAAGCAAGGGATTCTTCGAGATCATGCTGCTCGAATCCGTTCTTTTTATCATGGATGCACACGACCTATCCGACGCATCCATAGTGATTCAATAGAATGTACGCCGCTTTGAGAGAGTACATCATGGACATCATCATGATTGATGCGTGATCGATCTGTACATAAGGCGGTGTGAGCAGAATTGAAGTTTAGTTCCCAGGGCAATACGGTCAGTTCGGATGCATCAATTCTGAAGTACTTGACCAGCCTCAGTTGAAGAAGGGGTCGCACTTATTACTAAATGTTCAACAAAACAGAGTTCTATGCATCGGTGATAATGAACGGAAATCGGAAAAATAAAATGTATTCTTGAATACGATTAGAGATCGGCATTGATTTGAGTCTAAAATACTTATATTTACATATAAAATAGAGCGTTTCTGCTTCTTGAGTTGCATAAATAAACTGAAAACAGCCATTCTATCTTGTGCAGTTGTAAAGTTGTACAAGAACCCTCCCTGTAGAGGGTCCTCAAAACGTTGTTCTGTGCGAGCGAAAAAGAACGCCACTACGACACAAAATGCCCTCCCACTAGCGTCCACTTTCAGGTTTGTGACCACACAAATGCGCATCAAAAAGTGCAGAAAATCGATTTGGCGTGATCTGTCGCGACCGCGATGGATGCTCGATGCTCGGTGATCGAAGCCCGAGTCACCCTCCGTCCCACGTGCTTCGCTCCGATTCTTCGTCATCAGTGTTGTTCCATCCTGTCCACGATGAAGCCCCGAACCCTTGCGCAGCTCTCCTTCGCCCAACTTCTCTCCAGCGGCCCTTTGGAACGTCGCTATTTGCCCCTATACCTGCGGGCCAAGTTCCTTCAGTTCGAGGCTCAACGTGACCTTTTCAAACGACTCTATCTTTCCAATATTTCCATTAACATACCGGAGGAATGTTTCGCTGTGGAAGAGTTCCTGAACTTCGATCCCGTCGAGACCATCAGAAGCATTAGAAAGTACCTGACTCCTCTGAACTATTTCAAACTTTGCGCCACTTTTGGACATCCCGAATTGGCCGAAGAGGCGTGGACCCAGTTGGGCAAACGCCAGAAGCTGACTCTCATGTCCGAATCCAGCAAGTACTTGAAGGTTTCCCCTGTCCAAGCCGAGGCGATTCACCTGGCGAGCAAAGAACAGCTGAGTCCTCTTCCGCTGATAGCGTGCTCTTCCTGGGTCAACGTTTGTGCCGCCGTTTTTTGTGCCTCGAACGGTTGGCAGTACTCCATGGCAAGGTGGGTTCTGTTCCAGTTTAGCTGATAGCAGAAAAGACTGTAGAAGTTTAAAGTTCAATAGAACCGGAAATAGGATGTTCGCTCCATGAAATATGGAAGTTCCCCTTTTCTAAGGGTTACTAAAATACCACTAGAGTACTAAAAGACCTAGCAGTGTTTATGGAGCACGTGCATAGGGGCCTTTTTGGGCGATTTATGGGTACTGAAACCAGTTTACTTTTGTGCTCGATTGAGTATTTCGTGGAAGTGTTGCAGAGTCAAATGTTCAAAGATCGATGAGGAGTCCTTTATAAAGACGACGGGTATACCAAAATCAGCGATATTTGATTGAAAGAAGAGATTAACTGATTTGTTTGTAATCCCAAGAATGACAGATAATGAAGTCGCCAAAAACGGAGACTACTTCTTGACCTTGTCACATGGCAACGTCATTGTCATCTGGTCATTGTTCAACTCTTCAGGACGCACGTAAACACAGAGGTACCTTGATAAGGACATTTCCCTTTTGTTGCCCTACTTTTACATAGGAAAACGCAGGGAAGTCACTGTCACTACCGTGTTAGTCACTATTTCTGTCCTTCACCCTTCGACTTTATCACAATTCATTGTATCTTGCATGATGCAACAATACGATCAAGTTGCGGGAGAACAGAAACTATAGTGGTCAACGCTGGCTGACTGCAATCGATCTTTCGGAGGACTTCCTCTGATTCATTTCTAGTTCTCCAATGGTGCGGCTGACGATCAAACGCGACCATCCAGGCTTCCCAGATAGATCAAAATGCAAATGATCAAAATCAAAATTCCCAGATCAAAATACAAATATAAACTATAGACTGCTGAACAGAGTCCAAAAGCTGATAGGTCAAATTGTAATATCTCTTATTTAAGACCTCTTTTAATCGAACGGTCTGCAAGAAAACCTTAGTTTTCGAGTCGCGAACCCGAAGAGCTCTGCTCAGGGGAGGTAAGAAGTTAAAAAAAACATATTCACAACAATTGAGACCTTCTTGATTCCACCTCACTCCAAAGCCCTTCGAGTAAATAATGATACGACACAAGTCGCAAAGCACGATACGGAAAAGCATGCTCACAATCATGATTTCGCTTCTAGGGAGATCACTGCATAATTGCCCTTTTCCTACCTTCCTGATCTCGAAAATTCCGACTAATCCAGGCTTCTCAGATGTTCCAGGGATCAAAATTCCAAAAAAAGCAGAGTCCAAAAACCGATAGATTTTGTTGTCCTCTCAAATGACTTCTTTTGATCTCATGATCTACAAGAAACCCTACGGAAACGATATGGGAAAAACCACAGGCTATTCACAATCATAATTCGGCTTCTAGGGAGATCACTAACTGCCCTTTTCTTGTCTTCCTGAATTCGAAAATCTTCGCACTATGCACTTTTATTTTTTTTGTCACACTCAATTTAGATTCATAACCTTTCTTGTTGTTCTCACGATCAGCACAGTTCATTGGAATTCGAAGTGCACATGACAGGTCTTCATGCAGCGATGTGGAGAGTGCATGATGATGGCGATGCCGATCAATTCCATGTTTATCACATTCATTTCTGTCAGTTCCTGGTGCACTTGTGCGCAAAGTTCACAGCTGCTCTATGTTATTTTCTTTCCTCAGAAACCAACAACCAGCAGAACTACGTGCTAGCTCCATGTTTTCACAGTTCTTCTTGCAGGAACCTCCAACAGTTCATCAACCAGGAAGTACTCTTCGACGAGAAAGTGATCGAGTGCTGTTTACACGCCATAAAACAAGACCATCCACACGTTGTCGTCTTTATCTACCGTAATCCCATGCTATCCAAGGCATTCAGGAACTCGCGTGCCTTCCTGAATCCACTGAGACTCTTCTCACTGATTGACACGAAGACGCGCGACGAGAAGCTACTTGAGAAGATCGATCGATTCGCAGCTGCGCGAAAGGAAATCGATGTGTTCAAGAAGTTTGTGATCGAAACATGTGCTAATTGATGTAGATATGTGTTTGGAATGTTGCTAACTTATGTATATTTGGAGTGCACGTGAAAGTCCTAATAAAAAGTCCCTGAGCGAGGAAGGTCTGGATGAGGGCCACTCATGTTATTGTACGCCGCTTGGATCGAAGTGTGTTTAGGGGTGAGGCTGTCCACATTTCCGATCAGATTCAGTTCGCCATAACATGGTCATGAGATGCGCTATGAGAAACACAAACTAGTCGTCGTGAAGATGCGGAACGCCAAAATCTGTAGATGTAAAACTGATTGTACAAGCACAAAGATCATGTTTAGCTGGCCTGCTGAGCTCGATCAGGTGGGAGGGTCTTCTAGTAAATCGATTCATTTTAGATGCGAAAAGTACACTGGCGTGTCAGAAGCAGAGATGCCGACTCGGTATTTCAGAATCCGAGATGACCCCGGCTCGTTTGGCCGACTCGGACCACCCGGATCGGCTTGGTATTTCGCAATCGGAGCCGGCTCCGGCTCAATTCGCATCTCTGTTCTGAAGCAGTATAAAAGAACAGTCAATCGCCGCTAAAAGAGAAGTTCAGGATGGAGGCACCCCTGAGTGAAGGACGACTGAAGCTGGTCGATTCACTGGATAGAGTTTCCGATAGTCGACGTGATATTCCGCGTGGGAAAACGACGTGTTGCTAGTCCTTATCCATATTATTGTGTGTCACACGAGAAGAATAAAGAGTTCCAACAAGATCATAATCACGTTGGATGTGTCACAGAGTTCTTACCCATCCCTGACAAGAGGAACGGTCATCGCTTTCATCCAGAGTTGTCCGGATACTCGCGAGATACACCGAGAACCTGAAAATTTAGAACATTAGAATAACAGAAAGGCTGGATTGCAAGCTCTTCTTCTTCGTCTTCCATCAGGGCGATGTCATCTGACAATATGTCGTCATCACCCAGGACGTCCATGTACTCCAAATCATCACGTGCCTGGACAGTGCCTCATCCCTGCTTGAGGGAGTTATCTCATGGTTCTTATAGCACCTTCTCGTAGTCTCTTCGCGGGTTCACTAGTAGTTAGTTCAGACCGGAAACTACTTGCTCGGGTTTGGGAGAACTAGCAACAGTGAACACTCAAACGTTAAATCCAAAGCAAAAACTTCGGGATCACCAGAACTTGGTGAAAATACGACCCGAACATCCAAATCCGACAAAAAAAAAGCTATAAAAAAAAAATCCTTATCGGCGAGGGAAGCCGATAAGGAGGCTTTGAATCCCAGCTCTTGAAAGCTTGCATCGCTTCTCTATCGCATCTCTTCAAACCCTATTTGCATCGCTTTTTAACTTATGAAATTCATAAAAACGCGATAAATTCTGCTCTATATGCTCGAAAATGGAGAAATCTCACCTAAGGACGTTTTACCGCTCGGATTTGCGCAAACGACGCGAACAGAATCGCGCCAATGGCACCAACAGAAGCGTGTTTGACAGACTCTCCTGGAAGCCTGTCATACGGGAAGATAACGCGAATACCTACTATCCACATTCAAGTGACTTTCGTTACGAGAGCATTGTTTACGGTCGCCAGTCAGGGAACGAATCCAGAAATCATCGCCGAAAGACCGCGAACTCTAGCAGAACTGATCGTGTGGATAATCGGATCATTGACTTAGGACCAGAATCATTTAACGTTCCGAAAAGGTTCCGGTTCCGGGAGTCGAACACTCCTCGACACGAAAGGAAAATATACGTGGCACGTGTCGCCTCCAAGGCCACAGAAGGTACGACAACTTTTCTTATAGGACAGTCTCTCATGGCTTTTTTTTCAGACGACCTTCTTCAGCACTTCAGCCGCTATGGTACGGTTCAGAACGTGATCCTTCCTCGAGATCGAGGCGCTACACAGCACCGTGGCTATGGCTATGTGCTGTTCACCGAGAAGGACTGCATGGGCGATGTCCTGAATCCGAACTTCTGCCATATCATTCATGGACGGGAACTGGACGTGCAGCCAGTGATGGCGAAGAGGAACAAAATCATGGAAGAGGAACGACTGAGGAAGGCGAGCGAGAAGGTAGAGATGGTGAACATGTTCCAAGCGAAAAGGGTGCAGAGAAAGGATAAGAAGGACGAGAATAAGAACGAGCCTTTGCCCAGGAGAACGACGAAGTACAACAACTGGAGGCTTACTCAGTTGGAGTTGGGACTTGTGGAGCCGGAAAGCGAAGTCAAGAAGGAAGAAGAGGTCAAAGAAGAAGCGAACGATGAGGACTCGGGAATTGAGGAATCTGAGGAAAAGGAAGAGCCGGGTCGAGAGGAGGCGGTCGAGGAAGAGGAAGAGTGGGGATTCGTAGAGTCGGAATGTACCAGTGATGGATATGATCTGTCTGAAGACGATGAACTGTAGATTGAAATGTGCGAAAATAGCGAAGAATATAAGTTTAAAGACGAGATTCATTACATTGTCAAATAAAATGACTCTGCTCTTGTTCAGTTCTTCTGGACTATGCCATTGGATTCGTCGAGACGCGGGCACAGCGAACAGAGCGGCGAGCCAACTTCGATTTTGCTGTTAACGCTTACTTCGGAGTTGCAGTGAGAACTCAGCTTGAGTGGGTGACGCAATGAAGTCGGGCGTCAGCGACGAACGTCTTGCCGAGATGGAAGGCCAAGAACGACCGCTCAGTCAACTCATTTCTGAGAGAGCGACCGGACCGATCGGCAAGCCATTTACTGCTCTCTTGCATGAAGCTGAGAACATCTTGAGAACAGAGTCTCCCGAATCCGAGTTCAAGCTTGTCATCATCGGCGAACTGTGGCCCCCTGGAGTTAGATTGCGCCAGCAACAATGGCCAAGAACAACCGCTCACTCAACTCATTCCTGAGAACTCAGACCAATCGCCACACCACTGAAAGACTTCATTTTTTTGTGGACAGTATCGATAATAACCTTTCGATTCTTAGGCTAACTCAAGCATTTATGTGTGAATTTTTTAATCTTTTAATTTTATTTAGCATCTCCAACTTTGAGCTATTAGTACGGTATTTCCAATGAGCCCCGTTCGATTTTTTTAGCTGTAACATGTGATTGGAATGTGCATTTTTTAATCACTCACCAAGTGACAGAACATCATCATGCAGTCGGACACCTATGCTTCTCGAACTAAAGTGTTTTAAATCCGTCCAGTCGTTGGATACCTATGTTTCTCCGACTTTGAGTTACGCTTGCATCTTCGACGACTTCCTGATCTTGTTTGTTCCAACCATGTTCACATTTCCATAAACTTGCTCACAAGTTTTTCGACCACACGTTTTACACTCTGCTTACGTAACGACAACGTTTGCCGAACAAACCGGTAGATACCGCCGATATGAGATCGTCTTTGCATGAGAAATACCAGATTACGCAAGCTTTCGCCTTCTTCGCCCCAGTCGAAGGTCAGCCGAAAGTGAAAACCCGGTTTCGATCCCCTTTGACTTCGCTCTGCGCGTGACTCAGCGTCGCCGGGCGGGTTGATTGCTGCCCGAAGACCGGATTTCCAAGATGCTACATAAGCTCCTCGTGGCGCCCTTAGCGTCAGTCTTCCCACTTTGGGTGCAATCAACCAAGTCTTTCCTCCTAATCCGACCTTCTCGTTCGAAACTATGAGATCAACGAGTCTCATCGCCCTTACCGTCCTCCTCGGAGTCGTCTTCGTCGCCCAGGTCTCCGAAGCCTGCTTCGCTTCGGGAGTCTGTGGAGTCGGCTGTGCCCCTCCGCCACCTCCTACTTGTGGAGGTTGCGGTGGTGGCTACGCCTGTGGACAGTATGGATGCTACAGGTAGGAAAGTCATGTTATACGATAGTGAAAGAGGATGTCCAGAGCCCGAGCCCGCTCCGCCAAGACCGTTCACGTGTCGAGCGATGAGCAGGAGGATGAATATCACCATGATGAGGAGTACGTAGCTGACGACAGAGAGCCTCAGACTCCCGACGAGAAGTTCATGGCCTGCTGCCGCGACCGTAACCTTCCGGACGCCTGTTTGAGCAAGTGCTCCTTCCGCAGCTACACCCGTGATGCTCTTCAGGTAGGTCTATCAGTCTTGTGTAAGGAAGGAAATCTTGAAAGTACCATCTAACCAAAGTACCACTTTTGGAACTACAGTAATCACAGAGATGCTGAGTTGCAAAGGAATTTCGATTTCGACTAAAAACCATCGAAATTTCCAGCAATCACTCATTTATTTTTCTCCCATCAAAACCGCAAATAAAGACCGTCGCCTTTTTTCTACCCTAATGATGTACCCTAATGACCTTGATTTCAGGCGATGTATTTCCGCCAAGACAAATGCCCCATGGCCGCCGCCTCGGAATTGCAATTCTGCGCTGCTCAAGGTCGTAACCACCGCGAGTGCTGCGCCCGCAACGGAGTCGCCAGCACCCTCGCCGGTCCCAAGTGCCTCACCTTCTGCGACCAACGTCCCGGAAACATCACCAAGCTCGACCTCACCTACATGGCCTGCTTCGACCGTTTCGAGAACATGAAGGGCTGTTTCTGGCACGACCTCACCAAGGGTCACGGCCGTGGACACGCCCGTCGTTTCGACAACATCTAAGAATCTCAGGAGAGTGCTGGCTTTTATGATGTGTGTACAGAGAGAATCTAACTTTTATCGACAAACTGCCAAAGCGTCAATAAAAACTGAACAAATATTGTGGTATCACCTGACAGTTTGGCGAGACGGTGGGACTCCCTGCTGTTCCAGGCCTTCTGGGAGCCGTGATCACTGAGGGGAACGTCGGAGCGCCAAAATCGTAAAATGTAGCAAAGTGGTGAAAGACTCCAAGTCAGTGGGGAGATATTAATACCACAAACAAGTTCTATAACGGTTCCGTGGTGTAGCGGTTAGCATTCAGGACTCTGAATCCTGCGACCCGAGTTCAAATCTCGGTGGAACCTGTCTTTTTTATGCTTGCCACATTATCTTTTATTACCGTACTGTTTGCTTTTGTTTCACTTTGACTTTATTAAAAAAGGTACAATAATGAGAAAAGTGCAAAAGAAAACGAATCGCTCCCGGGTGGGCTTGAACCACCAACCTTTCGGTTAACAGCCGAACGCGCTAACCGATTGCGCCACGGAAGCACATTTTCCAGAACATACACATTTACATACGTCACTCAAATAGACCGTAACCCAAATACACCATGGGGTTCGTCAGCTAAACAAACCGAAATTTGCATTTAAAACCGAACCGATAAAACTATAACGTAATGGACCTTTTCAGGACAATCATGGACTGAATCACTTGCTCCTCGCTGCATTGCCAAACCGTACACCTGCGGTCATAGAGGCTCACGGATTCCAGTGACACATCATCGTGCCAAAAATAAAGGTTAGCCATTAGAAGGGTGGGTGATTTGAGTAAAATATGCCTACATCACTGAATAGCGTCATTTGATAATTGAAATAAGGCATTATTTATAGGCGAGCCCAATATGCCAAGTTTACCCAAGTTTATTTTGTGAAATCAACATTGATACAATGTGTCACACCCCATTATTTGCCCACTCTGGACGCAATTCTTCTCGGGCGCGCTGCTGCCATCTTGTGGTGCCGAGTTTATTCACAAAGTCATCTCGCCATCTTGTCCGCGGCCTTCCGAGTGGTCTTGTTACTGGTGGGCGTCATTCTTCCAGTTGACGCGACCATTTTTCCGGTGATTCATTGGCAATCTTCCAAACTTAGTTCCATTTGCGCTGCTTTGCGGCTTCCACGACGTCGGTGAACTTCGTAACTCCTCGCAACCAGTCGTTGCTCTTCTTGTCGCGGAGTCTCACACCGACGACCCTGCGTTCCATCCGTCGCTGGCCGGCTGCAAGCTTCCGCCGCGCTATCTGTGTCAACGCGCCCAATGTGCAGATAATGTAATTTCTTTTGTAAGTACACAGTTTTGCTTCGTTTCTTTGTCGGTACTTCCTGTTTTCCTGAATCATATCGCTGCAATAACGTGCTCTTTACAGCATGCGATAGCACACAGGGTGCCTGTGTCATATCAGCACATATATACTGGAAAGAACGTCCATTTTATCTAAAAATTTTCTTTCTTTTCATCTATCTCTCACTTACAGTCTACTCTTCTGTTCCAGGTTTAGCTAGGAAATATGGCGTCGAATGCGGTGGCTCTGTTCATTAGCATCGATTCGCCACAAAACGGAGGCAACTCCCAAACGATTCGAAGCGATTGGATTGACGCAGGCGATGCTGTTAAATGGCGCCTTTCGGCAAAGTGGAAGAACGGACATTGGAGTGAAGCTGAATTGGGGATTGAGCGAAATGAAGCGACTGAAAACGAAATGAAAACACTGCTGTGGGCTGATGTGGACTACCATATCTTGGCAATTCTTCGGCGAGACAGTAGACGATATGGCAACAATCAACAGGTACTGATGAATGTTTTGAACGAAGATCACAGCTTTAAGGAACAAAGGATCTGCGACGAAGTAGTAAGTTTCTAAATTGTGCGATGAACGTCTGTTTTGAAGAAATCGGCGATGATTTCCAATGCATCAAATGTAATCTATGGTACGGTCAGCATTCGAGAGACTGGAACACTGACGTTTTATGTTAGCATATGCATTAAAAGGTAGGAAATAGAGCGATCGAAAAAGAGAAGGAGTTCCTGAAATAGGCAAAGATTGATACGAATGGATGAATTCATCGATGGTGTTGCTGATTTGGAGCTTCAGTTGGACGACGGTTCGAAGGTGTTTGTGTCGAAACTGGTAGGCCGTATGTGTCCGTTACATAGACAACACATTCAGATACTGTCCTTACATTCTGAATTCTTTGCGAGTCTGGTCACCTCTGCTGCGTTCGTCGAGGGACGGACGGGAGTCTGCAAGCTACCCAATGTGAAATGGGCCCATTTATCCATTGTCCTGCAGCGTTTTTATGGATTCCCTATCGAGTTTAAGTGTAGGCAAGAAAGCTCAGCTATGGCTAATTGGCATCTTCAGGTCTCAGCAACGAAAGGCTTACTGAAATCATAGAACTGGCGAATAGATTTCAGTTCGATTTGTTAGTGGCCGAGATTGTAAAGTATATTACGGGACTGGAGAAGACAGAGCGTGAGAAGTGGTTTGATGTCGCCGAGCGTTATCAGTTCTCCACGCTGATGGCCGCTATCTTGAGAAACATGGACATCAGTGCAGTTAAAGCGCTGTTCAATCAGGCAATGGAAGAGGGTCACACGAACATCCTACAGAAGTACTCACCAGACACTGTGAACGCAATTATGAAGCGCCTTTGCTCCAATGGATGTTGACATGTTTCGTCCCTTGATTTGAACACTGTTTGTTACATTGAAAAATTGTGCCAGTCTTGGGTTGGAGAATCAGTTCCTGCCGCCTTTTTAATCGATTAAAAAACGAACTTTTATGCAACAAAAATAACAAGGCATTAATCAGCAATATATTCACCGTTGTAGTCCACGACCTGCTCCAACCGGTCCACCAGTTGATCGATTCCTGTTCTCAAAAAATTGGCAGGTCTGGACTCAAAGAAGTCGTTGATCCAGGTGTCAGGGAGGCGGACCTTGGGTTCGCCACCCTGCAGTTACCCCACAGGTTCTCCGGCGAGCGACAGTTGATTACCGCACGCAAGGTGTGAGGTCGACGCTGCCCCTTTCTCTTCTTGTTCCTTCCTGTCCCCGAATCCCCCTCTGTAGCTCTGCCCTCTTCTGTTCCGCTCCACAATAAAAGCACTATACTGAATCTTGAATCCGCTACACCTCCTAGTGATCTAGAATACACCTCACGGAACCCCCCTTGGGAAGGGGGAAGACACTGTCGGTTCGCCTGAACTCGGGTCGTCATCGAGGTCCAGCTTTTCCCTAAAAGCTGGCACAACACACGTTTGAAGCACTTCTTGATTTTCGAATGAAACACCCCTCATATGGTTTGGCAGCGAGCGGAACAGATGATAGTCCGTTGATGCTCAGTCTGGAGAATACGGTGGATGTGGAAAAATCTCCCACTTCCGCTGTCCGAGTGGGGTCTTGACGACTTGTACAATTTGTGGGTGGGTGCTGTCATGCAGAAGGATGGTTTGCACTTCATGATTCGAGCTTTTCTGTTCGACTGCATGGTGCAAGCGGGGGCAGCATTTCCCAGTGTAGCAAGCCTTCACAATCCCCCATACACAAGTC
Source organism: Steinernema hermaphroditum (assembly GCA_030435675.1). Classification (NCBI taxonomy): domain Eukaryota; kingdom Metazoa; phylum Nematoda; class Chromadorea; order Rhabditida; family Steinernematidae; genus Steinernema; species Steinernema hermaphroditum. Next base: position 512,178 of record CM059623.1, read on the forward strand.
ATTGTCTTACTCTACACTAGCGCGATAACACTTGCTATTTTTTTTTCTTTCCTTTTTAATGACATACAGGCGCCATTTCTCATCGCCTGTAGCAATCCTGTACAAAAAGCCATGCAGGCCCTGAGCAGCCTCCATCGCATTTTGACCTCGACGGAAGCTAAAAGAAGCACATGCCGCAAATGGTGCTTCTTACCCCCTGGAACCTGCATCTGAATATCCTGAAATTCAGACACAGCGTGGCTATAAAATAAAAAGTGTTACCATGCTGTTGTAGAGCAGAGATAGCTCTTTCAAACGGTATCTTACAATCCGCGATACAACAACAAAAAATACTGATAAACCGCAGATAAAAAAGCGGCAAGAATTTATTCTCCAGCCCAATACAACTCTGCCGATCACTATACCCGATCACTATACCGATCACTATAATCACTGTTAGTTACTCGGTATATTTACAATTGCATTGTCTCGTCGATGAAGTAGGCGAGAAGAACGGGACGATAAAGGCAAAAAATGCAGGATGGCGAAGTCAAAGATAGCCATAATCAAACCTAACCATTTTATGTAGTTAGGGTGAATTTGATGATGCCACTGTACCTGATAGAACTGCGGCGGAGGTGTCAGGTTCGGTTTTTCAATAATCGTAATCACTCAAGCACGTTCAATTATTAGTTCCGTCCGAGCAAAGACGGTTTAGAATCTCGTTCACAGTTTCCAGCGAATATTTCTGTAGGATGTTCGTGTGACCCTCCTCTCTGCATCGGTTGCAGAGCGTTTTCACATCGTTGATGTCCATGTTCCTCAGGATTGTTTTTATCAGCAGAGTGAGTTTGTAGCGTTCAGCCACGTCAAACCAGCTCTCTCTTCTTGTCTTCTGCAATTTGGTAACATAGCCTTCGATCTCTGACAGAAGAACGTCGAATTGAAACCGATTTGCGAGCTCGAGAACTTCCTTCAGGTCTGCCTCTGTCATCTCTAAGCTGATCGATGAAAACCCACAGTAACAGCTACGTCTTACTTGCGAAGTTCACTTGCAATCCGTAAAATCTCTGCAAGACGATCAGGAAATGTTGGTATTTGATTCCGGGCAGTTTACAAATTTTGGTTCTTCCCTCGACAAAAGACTTTGAGTAGAGCATGTGGGAAAAGAATGCGGAATAAGTGGACAGCAACTGAAAGTAGCATCTTCAGTTTGAGAAACTGTAGATTGATTACAAATTTTGAGACGAAAAGTTCGACACCATTATCCAGTTGGATCTTTAGGTCCGCAATACCTTCTGAAAATGTGTCCAGATGGAACAGTATCTTCCTAAAATATAGTGTTGAATTCGAAAGGATTCTGATTGTTTCAAAGCGATGTGTAAGGCCTCTGTTCTAAGAAACCTTTCTGACCTCTTGACAAACATGATCACATTGATGAGCGCCGCTACTTCACCGCTTTGATGTCTAAGCTTTACCGTATTCACACTTTTGGTTGCCTGTAGAAAAGTCGCTGCTTTCTAGGATTCACAAGACTACAGTCAAGAGCTAAAAGTGCACACTTACGTGCTCGTCAATAACCTGCTTCTCCTGAAAAAACTGTGTCGCAGCGTTTCTCATTATTGAACTGCGTCTTGAATCTGTGTTGTCTACCTTCAGCGTAACTAGAGCGTGGTAGTCAATTTCCATCCAACAAAGCGCAAGCTTCGGTTCCTTTCTTTCTAGCTCAAATTCCATTTCGAATTGATCTGTCCATCTTGCCGAACGACACCATTCCACACCACCCGTGGATTTCCATTCGCTTCGGACGGCCTCCATCTTCTTTCCGGGGCGATTGGGGTTTAGGACCACAGCGAGGCTCAAAGACTCTGGCGACATGCCAGATTGTATAGCGAAAAAAGGACGATGTTGGTTCGACGGATAGCGAGCTGTTTGCGATAGATAATGAGAAAATCGATAAAGACGAAAACACTGCTTGTTTAGCTTGATAGTATGGAATGATTCATTGAAAATTTTTGAAGTTATACACATTTTGAATAAGCCATCGTCGCTTACTTTGGAAACATACGTTCTCGTACTTTTTGTGAATTCAAGGCTCATTTTTTCTACATTTCGTCCCATACCTTGCAGCCGATAAGCTGCAAATTTAAGCCGGAAATATCTCAGCTCTAAGTGGAGAATCACTGTGGAGGTCTCGAATTTTTTAGGAATCAGAGTATCATTTTTTTCAACATTTGGCCTCTAATTCTGTAAAGTATTGGGTTGAGTCACTGAAAAAAACTAAACATCTCATAGTTTCGCAATATTTACTCCTAGGGCATAATCGATGGGTGAGTACAGTTGATCCTTACCCCGCACTATGATTGGTGACCTGTACATTGCATTCCTCTTGATGTTGGAGTTCTATGCTTCCTTGATGGTCAAATGCGAAGTGATGTACGTTTCCTATAGTAGCTGGTGGCTGCTTCCAAGCACGTACATCCTTGGGTCTTACTTACTGAATGCACCTATCGCTATGTTCGTCATACATATATTACTCGTAAACTCGCAGTTTATCTGGCTCAGCTCACTCTGTAAATGCTGGACATATGATGGACAACTGGCAAATCACGGCGTGGAGTGAGAGTTAACTGCTCTCAACACCGGATCCATTGATTTGACGTAGGAAGTCGCGTCGCGAAAAAAGAGGATATTTATGAGATGAGAAATTAATTTGTCGTGGTGCGCTGAGACATGCATAATGCAATAGCGACAGCTGCGCATAATGTAATTGCGCGGGCCAGAATTGGCGCCGCCGAATGTTGGTTAATCACTTGTGCGGGAGCGCTCGCCGTTGGCGGTCGCTCCTATCCTATTTGATGCCACCCAATAAACATCTAAGCCTCCGAATCCTAGACACGACCTAGAGTCACGACAAATTGACAACCCATATATGGCTACTAATAATATATGAGCATTATAGTACGAACTATCATCTGTTCCGCTCGCTGCCAAACGCTGCCAAAAAGTGCTCCAAACCTGGATCAACGACTTCTTTGAGTATTGGTGAATATATATGAATATATTGTTGAATATATTCAGTGAATATATTGTTGATTAACGCCTTGTTATGCTTATTAGAGTTCATTGTGCTCAACAAGCTATCCATCAGTTTCATCCTGGAAGTAGCCACTGCGAAAACAGAAGATATTTATGGCAGGTGAGATTAATTACAATACATGAGCTTTACAGTAGTTATGTACGAAAATGGCCATTATACGTTTTCCATGCGGCATTTGATTAGCTGTTCCACTCGTAGTTGTTGGGATTGTTCGAGCAAAGACGACCGAGGATTGCGTCCACAGTTTCGTTCGAGTACTTCTGATTGAGGTTACCGAAGCCCTCACTTTTCGCCTTATGGTAGAGAGTTTGTACTTCGCAAAAAGTCATCGTCTTCAGGATTGAGTTCAGCAATGCGATCAAGGTGTAGTGCTCCGCCACATCGAACCACTTCCTGCGCTTCGTTGCATTCAATGACATCAGGTAGTTCTCGATCTCGGTCAGCAACAGGTCGAATTGGAATCGGTTCGCGAATTCGATCACATCTGTGAGGTCGTCGTCGTTGAGATTCTCGAAATCAATGGGAAAGCCGTAGAAGCGGTGCAGGACGATCATGAAAATGTGATATTTCACTCCGGGAAGCTTGCAGACTCCTGTTTGTCCCTCCACGAAAGTAGAGTTCATCATGTTTGAGAAGACCGCCGAATGAGCACAAAGAAACTGGAAAGGGGTGGTGATATATTTGGAGATGTATAGAGGAGATGTTACCAATTTGGAGACGAAGAGTTCCATTCCCAAATCGAGTTCAATCTTCAGGTCAGCCATCCCTTCGACGAACTGGTCCAATGCGAACTTCTTTTGTCTAAAGTTATGTGTAAAAGCAGTGATCAAAAATCCAAGATTAAGCATTAGAAATTATTTTCGACCTTTACGCAGAAAATATCACATATTGACACACAAATTTAGCCAACAGAAGGCTGGAAACACCAGGTTGTTCCAATGCCTTGGCAAGAAGGGCATTAATACCGACCGACTTCACCCGTGCCATCCACTTATGTCAAAGTTTCTGCGCTCTGAAGGCGGCGAAGATGGCGTACCGATTGATTCGTTGCGCTTAGATGCCGTCTCTTCCATTACAGTCATATGAGAAAAAGCCGACTGCGATACATGTGACTGCGTTTTTTATTACGCTGCACAGAATAAGCCGCTGATCGTTGTGACCTGTGGACTACAATAGCGTTGATTCAGAAAGATGAACTATTTTTATCCATCGTCTCCAGTCTAAGCTAATCACTGGTGTAACTCATACTTTCCTAGTGCAATAAAAGACCTCTTTGCGCGATGTAATGGCGTACTCCAGGGCTGATCCAAGTGGTTCAGCCTGGAGACGAAACAACCCGAATTTTTAAGAACCTACGAATGACTACAGATCCAACAGGGCTAGCTTACAAATGCTAAGCATGTGGAATAAGCTGAAGGGGATAGGGCAAAGTTAGAGTTAGAGTTAGTTACAAGTTAGAGCAAAGTGCAAGACTGCACAATAGAGATTGAACAGAGATTAATTTTGTTCAATTTAACCAACGTTTCAATTCAATGTAGCCTTACATTATGTTAAGATTACGGTCTACAGCTTTGTACAGTTTTTTGAATCATCCGTTTTAGAAAAGAGCCGATTTAGTATTGCCCAAATATTACTACTCAACTGGTACTCAACTAGTAAAGTCTCACAATCACGGGAGACCCAGATACATATCTACAGTGCTTATTTCCAGCATTCCAATTGAGCAACTGTTAAACAAAACGGGGCTCAGCCATAAAAAAAAAGTACACTTTTTTCTACTCTTTTGTTCCTTTTTTTCATTATCGAAACAGAGACAACATACCTTCTAATGGTAACATCCACTGTGACGGTGATGACTCCCTGATTTTTGCAGACCAGCGTTCCTAGCATTCGAGAATCTTGTGCGATCATTATGCATTTCTACGAAACACCCCATTTACTATAGTAAACATGAATAACTTGCCTCGCCCTCATAGAGATTGTCTTCCTAAAAGTATCGATATCAAAACAGTTTAAACGATGCGTGCGGTCCTACCACGTATCTCGGTTGATGGGGCATCAGGCTTCGATTAACCTGCTGCGTGATGGAGATGCTACAGTGGACATCGGTCCAGCAAAGGGTTCTCTTCTCTTCAGTCAGCTGCAGGCCGTACTCGAGCTCCTTATTAGCGTTAAATTTCGCAGCAAGTAGCACTTTTATGTTGTTCACGGTCTCCCATTTCGGGTTGTCTTCCTGATCTTGACCTTGAACTTCTTGCTGCAATCTGACTGGGCCTGAGGACATGTTCAAACCTGCAAAAAGAATAATCAAAATCTGTGTTTGTTGAGAGAGATGCAGCGGAAGGTCACACGGTTCGGCGGGCGATCGATGATGACTGCAATCGTCCGATGTGTCGCATTACGAACGAACTGCGAAAATAGAAATGTGCGAAATACATGTTGTGTGTTGACCACACACATCGACTCTTTATTTAATGTCTGTATAGGTCTCACCGCGATCTGGTGTAGAGCGACCGTACTTGCTTGCGCGATCTCTCGGCTGTTAGGCCAACGATCGCGCCTTTTCTCTCCCTAGATAGTGTAGAGCACGAACTCATATATACACTATGTTCGTGCTTATATAAAAGGTTTGATTACCCAAGTTTGGGGTCCCCACTAGGTTGATTCAATATGGGAAGCTGTTTTCAACTCCGAAGTCGTGTCTAGTGGCGGAGAAAGAAGATAAGCAGCGACAATGGTGATCTACGGTCCTTCATTGTGAATATGAGATTTCTTGCAGGGTGAACGCCATAGATTCAAGAGTAAATGAAATAAAAACTCAATATAGACATTTATTTTAGTAACCGTAATCATGGAAGTAAAGTCATTGCTACAGACGGACAAATTTACAGTTGCTCAGCAGTGATGTTCATCGGGACGCTTTTGTGAAGCGGAAAGAAAAGGGGATACCCGCGTGGATGGTGTGTAGAAGCTGACGGCAGGAAGAGGATGAAAGGAGGGGAGAGGAAAGAGATCTCGAGATACAAGTAGAAGTCATTTGCCTACAGAGGGGTTCGGAATTTGTACATTTCGGGGCTTCACATGTGGATGCGGAACTGGGAACGCGATATCCTCGGCGACTCGGGCCGCTCGTGTTCCACGTGGTCGTCCAGGGTGAACTGAGAAGGCGCACGTTCCAGAGAGGAAGGCGTTCCCAGGCTGGAGACACTTTCGAACGACCGGATCGAGCTGGTTCTGGAGTGTTTTCTCTCCGGCGTCGATTCGATGTCGGTGGAGGCGGCTACCGTAGTCTCGGTAGGTTCCCGGGTACGTGGCTCGAGGTTCTTTCCAGAGACGATCTCCTCGCTGATGTACGTGGAGACGGCGCAGGATTCGCCAGAGCTAACGGAGTGGGCGCTTGATTTGCCCAGTCGACCCCAGGAGCATCGTGGCCCGACGGTTTCGTCGATGGTGGATGAGAAGAAGGTGGCGATCTTGTAGAGCCGGAAGTACTGTAGGACAGAGAGGCCAAGGTTGAAGATGATCATGATCAGGCCTAAAGATGTCCGTTTTTGAAAGACATTGGGATTGCGGTACCGTACCTGCTAGAACCGTGCCGTAGAAGCTGTACCCGTAGTGCATGTCCATGAACACCGGGCCCCCGTCCACCCCAACAAAGGTCATCTTAAGGGTGCACGGGCAGAGGCACATGTAGACGAGATCGGCGATGAGCACAAAGACTCCCGAGAGGATTCCACATTTGGCGTAGTGGTGGGGAATGACGCCGAGGAAGATGAACTGTAGCGTCCACAAAATGAGGCCGATACAGGAGAAGAAGTGGGTGTAGTGGCCGGCGACGCGATAGTGACGACCCCAATCGAAGCTGCCCTGGTTGAGGCTGAAGTACTCCAACACTTTGAGCATGGGATACGGTAGGCCATTGTGGAAGGCTTGCTGCAGTTCGGAGGCCATCGAGCTGACTGAAATGTTCACAACATAGAGTGTCTTTTCGACAATTTGAATCTCACTTCCTGTGATGTCATATCGCTCGTTGAAATAGAGGCCATCGTACTTTTTGTGGAGATCGCCGACTGTCCGAACGTCTGAAATTTGCGAATAAGACTAGAGTTCGATGAAAGCATAGAAACATACACTTCATGGTGATGTTCACACTTCCCAGGCCGACTCTGACGCCAAGCAGGGACTCATGCCGCTCGGTGGAGTGTGCCCTGAACTGCGAAACGATGTGTGCGTCGCCGACGTTCCAGTAGGGCAAGTAGACGGCTCCTACAATGGCAACTCGTAAATTCCGCGCTGAGACCGCCAGGGGGGAAACGAGTCATCATCGAACAACAAGGTTGTAAACACTTCGCTGAACTCGACTTTTTTCTTGAAGGTCAAAGGGTGCATGTTTCACATTCTAGTCCAATTTGATGTACTGTACAAGGTCACATGTCCCACATTAGGAAGTAGACGCGTATCATAACAGTTAAAGTGCATTTCGAAATTGGCGGATAAGCGAAAACCTCTCGAAAACCGGAAATCGGCGTCATCTGAGAAGCATCTGGTTATGACTCGACGACGCATTCGGCCGTCAAAGGGTGTCAGAACTAATTTGTCTAGACGGCGGTCTCGTCTACTTTTGGAACAGCCGGTCTGTTTGCGAAGGTGCGAGCGTTCTTGAAGGTGAAGCGATTTTTGTGTTTTCGTGGCAGTTGGACAAGGTACGGAATTTGTGAAAACAATCACTAGAAGTTCGAATCTGCACGTATGGCGTTTCTTCTCACGGTGTCAGATTACTTTCCTTGTTATCAACGGAACCCAGCCATGAAATTTTGGAATCTCCCCCTCCAACATGAGTACATTCTTGGACGGTAGTGCCCCCTGCACTTCCACAGCATATCATAGACCATGATAAATCGCCTCAGGCGTCACTATCGCCAACACCATCTTGAGCTCCTCTCCGCCGACGACCGTCGTGGCCGATCGGTCAAGATTGCGCAACGTGTTTCTCGCCTCGTACGCCTCGACAAAGCAAATTATGCGCACAAAACAAGAGTGCAGGAACCCGTTTTCGGGTGGGGCGCTTCTTTGATCTGTGGTGGGATTTGGGAAATCTTGAACGGACGGACTCCATTCTGATCCGAAGTCGTTGCAAAAGGAGGCAGTTCGAGAACTTTTTGGGTGTACGCGAGAAGAACAGGTTACGCATGTTGGAAGCGTTCCACCTGTTGGATCGGGTCGATGGATCTTTGAAAGGACCGCTCTGAACTGATCGATGTGTTGGTCGTTGATTTTCGGGCAAAATAGAAAGAATATGAGTGAACTGACTTGGTAATTTGAGCGCTTACAAACTGCCCATTTTCGATCGCTCTCAGGCAGTGGCATTTTAAAAATAAAGTAAAAGCACGACCAATCTCAAGTCTCATTCTGTTAAGAAATGAATAAAGAACTCACCAAAGAGCATAGCGCCCGTTCCTAACTGAATGGTCATGGTGATGAAGCTGATAAGTCGCTTTTCCCTCAGCCCAGGAAGAATGATAAGGAACGCCACATAGGGTACGATAAACACGGAGAACAGTAAAATCACCTAAAATGCTTTGTTCCATAGCACAAACCCACCGCTCTGCACTCACTTTGATGTTAACTGAACTGGGCGCCGGACTCGACTCATATCGGGTGGGAGCGAAGTCGTCGCGGAACGCACTGAACCAACCCTTATCCATTTGGCGGAAAACACGAGTGGCAGTCGAGCTGTGGCTGGAGGAGGGAGCAGCAGAAGGGCGGACTTCTGCCGGTGGAGCTGTTCCTGAAGCCGCAAAGAATGAAAGTTATGCTTGATGGGGGGATAAGCCGCGATCGCGAAATGGGATTTGTTGCGCAAAAACGAGTGAAAGTGTTCGCGGCACGGACGCTTCGGGGTGAGGAGTCACGTAGACGATAAGGGGATTATCAGAGGGAGCAGGTAGTGGATGGGCTCTTTCAAATGATAGCAAAGCAGCCCTAATATGTTAGTCTAAGGCCGAGAATTTTATTGGAACGTACTCATGGAAAAGTGACTAAAGACAATGAGGATGGCATCAGTACGAAAAAACACGTTCTTTGCCTAATGTCTGATGTACCAGCTTGGTGTCAGCGTGACATTTAAATGTTCAAACTAATGTGAATAATCCGAATTTATGTACAGGATAGAGATTGATATGCAGACAAACAAAAATACACTTTGTTGTAAAGTTCGAGACTTACTTCCGGAGGCTTCCACAAGTCTGAAACCGACCACCTCTTGGCCATTTTCAAATGCACTAAAATGAGCTAAATAAATATAGTAGAGAATGTAAAAAAAGCGTTAAAGAGTAGCATGCAAATGATCAAAAATGCACTTTGTTGTAAATGAATACAATGGACTATTTCCATATTTGTCTGGACTGTCCGGTTTTTGCCATGTTCACGTCGAATGACAAAAAAAAATCATGAACTTATTGCTGTTCGGGAAGCTGGTTCAAGACGTCTAATAGGACTACATTAGCCGTCTCGAATGGCAATAAAAAATACTTTCAAATGACTTCCAGGAATGGACTCATTTGGGTTGGTTCATTCTATGCCTAAAACAGCAAAAAACAAAAAGTAATGAATAAATACATTGAATGGAAAATCCGCAAATAACGCCTGATAAGGGTTAGAATTTTAAGTTTCCGGCCTGATATACAGTATACATATAGGATCTACGTGTGATAGTCAAAAATTTGAATTTTCCATCCACACTAATGTTCATTATTTGCCATCATTAAGTGCAGTTTTGTCACAAAACAGTCATGTTCTTTAGCCATGACCCCCCTCAACCACACCAAAACCACACGTACAAACAAAAACAGGAAAGCTGAACCGCGTGTTTTTGCGATGACGCCACAGATCGGATTAGACGCGCGGCAATCGAAAGTGCTCCTCTTTTCCGAAGTAGAAGCACCTCCGCGAGGGAAACGATGACGCAGCGAGCGGGCAGAAGCCATTAGAGTAAAGTGAATGGGACGACCTCGACCTTGTAGCAAGTTCTGAATGAATAAACAGAAACGCATTCCTCTTCCAGCGGAAAAGGTGTTTCTCCGGCGGCGATGACGGTTACACGCGCCTTAAGGGTTGCCCCAAGTTGCACTTTCCGTTCGACGAACATCGGCTACGTGCGTTCCTACAGCGAAATATCGAAGGAAAATAAGATGGTGCAAGTGATAGGGGGTGGTCGGGTTAACGCCGGAAGGACTGTGATAAGATCGAAGTTGAGTCAGGGAAGCAACGAAAATGTTATTTTGTAAAGTGATATCACCGAGTAATACACGTCAGGTGTGTAGAGTCTGATCAGGTGGTTGTTATTTTTGTGAGACCCGTATTTAATCAATCTACGTCTCTTCCTAAGATACCAAAGAGTTCGACGAGCAAAAATACTACTATAGGAAATGTCTGTTTGAAAGATATGGACTTCCAATTCAAAAATACTATTTGTAGGAAAGGGACCGCCAGAAGCCTACGTGCCATCTGCCACCGCCGATCCCCCCAGACAGTCTAGTATCTAAGCCCGTATATAAATACCATTGTGTATGTCTTTCGTGTAACCAGAGCGGTCTAGTAAACGGTTGTCCCTCCCTCTGCCACGTAATAACATGTACAAATGCCATCATCATCCTTCTTGATGCCTTGATCACTATAACTGCCGGCACCTGTGTACCGAAACGTTCTTCCCGCCTGAGATCCCAAATTAGCGCAAACGTACGCGTCGTTGCAAGAAGCACATCGCAATTGCAAACCTTGAGAAACCGGTCTTCTCGCCGCCTGATAAAGCCTCTCCCTCTCCGGCAAAAAAACCGTAAATACCCGAACGAACACCTAAAAAGGCTATAAACACGATGACGCGTCAGCTCAAGGGTACTAGACGGGATTTCTCGGTTTTTGAGCAAGTGGCTTGTGTGGAGGCCAAATCGATTATGAAATCGCGTTTTGTGTAAAAAAACGGGGCTTGACGCGGTTGAAAAATTCGCGAAAGGAATAGTTGATAAGTGAATAAATAAGAAAAATGGAGTAACAAGGGAATCTCCCGAGGTGTCTGCCTTGGACCGATCGTACGAAATTTTAACAAAAGAATTTTCCCTGGAAATAAGTCCCAATTTACTGGTCTAACGAAACAAACAAAAATCATGGCACAATTTTCCCTGGTCTAAATTGGCCAGATAGTGAACATCAAACCCAGAAGGGTCACTTACATATGCGGACACTTCGGAAGGTTCCTTTGTAACATTCGTCCCAGGAAATAAAAAGTACGAAATCTTAAAATTCGAAAATATGTAGTACGTTATACTTCACCCAGAAAAATAAGTAAATAAAGAAGAGTCAGAGTGGGGCCACATCAATATTAGCAATGAAACACCGGATTCTTGGGAACAAACAAAAAAAATCACGGGCCGTTTTTTATGAGCCTTCCGCCAGCCAAATAGTAGGCTAATTACTAGTCACAATAAATCTCAATTGTCTATCATGTCCAATCATAAGTTTACCAAGAATCATGGCTAGTGGATATGTTGAAGGTGGAAACTTTTGTCAAAAATTAGCCTCGCTACTATTCTCTACTTTCCCTGGTCTTTCACCACTTCTTCGACTAATGTGTCCCGGCCACAACGGAACAGTTGAAACCGATATGGCTGGACAACCAATTTTTTTCAGACCATTTGGAACTACAAAAATCTATAGTCAACGAGAATCATGACTAGTGGATCTGCTGAAGCTGATAACTTCCAATGCTGATTGAAACATCATTGAAATAATCGCCGTACTTCGCATGCCACAATAAATCAATAATAATTATGCTGGTATGACACTAACGATTAACACAAGAATGGATGCACTGAAGATGGGAACTTCCGATGCTCCACTACTATTCCTATCTCCCTAGTTTCACCACATCTCAGTGTTCCTTGACAGAGTCTACCACAACGAAAAGGCTGAATACCACATGGCTAGATCGTACTTCGTACTAGATCATCTTTCCAACGTACATTGCTATTTTTCAAAAATTTATATCCGAACATCGTATTGAGTAAAAACTAAAAATCAATTTCCACATTCCACGTCTTTTTTTGCTTAGCTCTCAGTTCGATCTCTCAGCGAATTCTCAATGTCAACGGTTCGCAAACTGAATTTGCTGTAAAAATCGATAATATACGCATCCATATCGGTGGCAGTGCAAAGGATCATTCCATCTCATTGTTCATAAATACGCTTAGCATAGTATCATAAAAGAAACTATTCTGTAAAAAGTACAAACTTCCACATATTCCCCTAACCTATCACCTACATTTCACTGCTCGGGGCTCCATTTAGGGCCCAAATAGGGGCCCGAATAGCAGTTTCAACTATGAACAAAAATTAAAATTTCAGATTTTTCTATGGCAAAAGAATGTTACCAAGAGATGCGCTTATCAACAAACAAAGTAAACAAGAAAAGAGAACTAAAGAGACCGGGTGGAAAACGGCGAAAAATAATAGTAAAAATGAAATGAACAGCATATTCAGAAACTTCCTCATATGAATAAGCATCGTTTTGGCGAATTCAAACGGTCGCGACAGTGGAAATGAATTCCAAAAGGGTGTTTGCGGGAGAGCTCCAGCGAGAATGTGACACCGGGCGCTCAGCGGGCGCAGTCGTGTGTAACACAAACCAAAAAACAAAACTCATCCCGCGCTTAATCACTTCGCTACTTTCGTCTCCAAGACGGTCGAGATGAACAAGGGCCAAAAAGTGGCGATTTCCCCAAAAAAAGCCAAGTATAACGGTCTCGTGGCGGTAATAAGCGTGGAATAGCGGTGAAAGGTCGCCGTGACAGCTGGAACAGAAGAAGACGCCGGGGGAGACGGCGTCATTGTGCCTGCGAGGGTGTGGGAAGTCGAACCGGTTCGGGGAGAAGAAGCGGTGGAGCCGAAGCGTCGCCCGAGGGCGCTTTTGGGAGGTCGCCGCCGACGGGCCGAAGGCTAATTGGCGCGGCACACGCGTTCCGAAGCGCTTTAATTGTAACTGATTTGCCACTTGTTTGGACAAGGTCATTGACTTTGTTTTTGTGATTAATGGGGGCTAAGCGGGGTCGTCTACGAAGAAGGACCTTGTGTGGAGGTGATTGAGGGGTAAGTGGTGGGAAAGAAGGTTTAATTGTGGAGAGTTATTGGAATGCACTGAACCTGTGACCTTTCCCATGAGCATTTCGGGAGTTTATTTGATGGTTTTGAGGCTATTCAGCTCAAAAATCGGTCTTATGGGTGGAAAAAGAAGGTGGGGTTCTGAGGTTTTTGTGCTGTAAGAACCAAAACATAAAACGCCGACAGAAACACCTAAGAACAATCATTTTTAATTGAAGTTCCTCAGCCTTCTTTTTACGTTTTCTACGATAAAAAAGACAAAAAAAAATCAAAAGAACAATAGTTGCAATGGTACTTAATAATCAGGCTGACATGAATTGAACCAAATGACCAAGAAAAAAGTGCGTCTCCGTCAGCGTTCCCGTGGGCATTTAGGGAGTTTATTTGCTGAATTTGAGGCTATTTACCACAAAAATCGTTCATATAGCTAGAACGAAACAGGCAGATTCTGAGGTTCTTCTGTGCTGTACATCTATACGAATCAAAACATAAAAAGCTGAAGAAAAGAATCGTTTTATTGAACTTCCTCAGCCGTCCACTCTTTCCATACTTCCTATGATAAAAAAAGACTCAACAAAACCTGAAATAGGTCTAGATGGCTATAAATCAAGCTGAACCGTATGGCCAAGAAAAAAGTGGGTCTTCGTCGGCAAAAAAAAAACATATCCAGTGGTCAATGTTTTTCAGCCGAAGCTGACTCAATGATAAATCAGTGCGCAGCCTTTAAAGGTTTCCTGGTTCCAGAAAAATGACCTCCCGTTGTAACATTACAAAGTGATCTCTCTCACTTCGGCAAATTGGTGACGCGACGAATTCCCAACAAACAAATCATACTACAGCGTGAACGCGAGTAAACCACATTTCTGGAAAAAAAAACGACGCCCCTCAAAACCGAAAACCAAAGGGTCGGAAAAAGTGACGTGTGTGCCCTCAAATGGACCACTTCGGAGGAGGTGAATGTTAGATCAAATTAGGAAAACGTTCCAGTGACAGCTAGCAGAGAACAAGAAGCGAACAGAAGAATCTGATCGAGCAGACGGTGACGCGAGCACCTTTTGCTAGCTAGCGCCGATGAGTCACTAATTGGTGGAGGGAGCGGAGGAATGCCGGCTGAACGCACGGTGCGGAATGTCTCAGACATAGGCACGTCTACATTTAGAATGGAAAGGAAAATATGGGGTTCAAGGAGAGGGCCGAACTTTGATCGATAGGGTTCAACACTGTAGGGGGCTAATTATTACGATGACTAGCATGAGAATGGGGTGCTTCTTGAGAGATAAGGTGTAAAGAGCACTCAGGTGGTCAGTGTAAAGTGCCGATTGTTTTCCAAGAATTGGATCTCGCACAACGTTTAGAATCTGAGTAGGCTAAGAGCACAAACTGAGGGTTCATATAACCCCTCACTTAGAGAAAGGGAGCATTTAGGAACCACTGAACGTTGCAAATCCTAAATCCTGACCAAAATCTTGAGCTTTTGGGACAATGCCTGAGATACTCTAAGCCCTCATTTAGAAGAAAGGAGCATTCAGGGACCACCTACGAAAAATCGAAGCTCACTTCAGATCTGAAGTATCGCCTTCTTCCGACAGCGTTCCACTACCACCTGACTACTATCACAACCTTGAGCCAAATGACCAAAAGCGGCGTCCGAACGAGTTGCGCCTTAAGAGCGCCGTCGCCGGCCTTCGACGACGTGAGGGGCGGCGTGTAGAAGCTGTGGCCGGTTGCGCAGTCGAGCTGGAACCTGAATGGGCTAATTACACTTACGTGATGGTCATCGGCCGGCGGCGAGCGCGCGCGCGAAAGGATAAAGGAAATCTCGTTGCGTCAGCGCAAGTTGGCTTTTTTGGAATTCTGGCGCTAGTGAACATGGCGACGGTCGCGGGTAATGTGCCCCGAGGGCGCGTCGATGGACAGTGATAGCGCAACGTGACGGGCGCTAGTTGCGAAGCGGCCGGTGATCCAATTTTGTGATAAGCGAACTTGAGACAGAAGCATGTTTAGGCGACGCCGGAAGGCATACAAAAACTTGGATTTGCACTAGACATAGCTCTGCACGGTGGTTCACCGGTGCCCGGTTAGCTCAGTCGGTAGAGCACCAGACTCTTAATCTGGCTGTCGCGGGTTCGAGCCCCGCATCGGGCTAACGTTTTACAGCATCACACATCATTCGATATTTGTGCCATTGCCATCACATGACGTCTACAAAGAATCGTCTAGTGGCATAATCATCAGTCGGAAACGATCATGACTAATCGGGCAGGTCACGTCAGGGACATTTCATTAACAAACGGAATTTCTCTGGTCTCTGAAAAGTTTTGTCGCAAACGCACGTAGGCATCAAGTCTCCGTCTACAGAACTCTCCATGCAAATCCCCAAATAGACACAGACCAGTCCACATCAGACAGTCTGGCAGACAAATAAGCTTCTCCGTCCACCCGTAGCAGCTTCTCGAATAAAGAACGACTCGCTTTTTGGGTCTGAAATCGACAAAACGATTGTGATTAGGCGTGCGAATATTGCGCATCACGACGACGCAACGCCGACGGCGGCCTTCGCCACCGCCACGGAGCCCGAGGGGATTCTCAGGGGTTTCACAAGAAGGTTCTCGACGGCTTTTGGACGCCGTTTATGACGATAAGGAAGTTTATTGCGTAATAAAGTCGACTAATGAGAAACAGAACGGAACAAGGATAAGAAGTTTATGGATCGAGAACCTCCAGCGTACTGAGCTTCAAAAATAAGTATGAGGGCCTGGCCACGCCTAGAAAAGAGACCCTTTTTGAACATACTGAATAAACACAGCAATATTTGACCAGAATTTTGGATTTGAAGAAAAGGGAAAGGATAGAAAGATCTTCAAAGACTGGCGGCCGAACACCTCTAGAAAAAAACAAGCTACAGGCCCACAGCGTAGTTCCGGCCAATCACTTCAGTACTCCCTCCTACTCAATCACGACGCGCCGTCATAGTTCATTAGGCAGCGACCTATCATCGTCAGCTTCGATTTCTTCTCCCTTAGCAGTACTAAACCTATGAGAAGAACCACCCAGAGAATCGATAATAACTTCAGCGATCACATAACAACGCCCGGGGTACGGTGTTGCAACGCGGGGAGACGAAGCACAAAGACACTTATTGCTCGCTTCTGGCTGCGTCTATTGAGAGGAGAGGTGTGAGAGGAGGTCTGGAACCGATCGGAAGCGGAGTGTCACATCGATTGTGGGGGCATACAAAGGGATCGATGCAGGGGAATGTTTCTTTGGAATTCGAGGCATGTCTCGTTGATTAGGTGGGCATTGAAGATGGTTTGCCTAATAGGAGAGTGATCATTGAACGGCCAGGAACGACCGCTCGCTCGACTCATTTCTGAGAGAGTGGATCGACCACCTGCAACACACATGAAAGATCTTTCTTATACGGGAAAACTGACCGTTAAGGGGTAGAATGAAGCTGTTTCAAACCAAGGTGGCATCCTGGTTCCTAGGTACTATTTGTTGGGTATGAAAAAGGCAAAATGGTCCCAAGACGTTGCTCTTTCTTGGTGACAGGAAGATCTTTCAAACTCGGGTTCCATCGCTTCCTAGGCACCATTTCTTGGTTGTCGAAATGAACCACTAATGGAATGCAAGAGGTTTGAACTCCCAGTTTCGAAACCAGTTGTCCACCCACACACTTAAAGAGTGTAAAGTTATGACTCGCCTTTCGTCACGCCTTTTGTCTCCCAAATGATGGAAACAGTTCAAAACCCACTGAACCCGACAGGAACCTGCTAGGACCAAAGACTCGGAGCGCTGTTGGAACGTAAGGACTTTTAGAAAATGGCACCAACTTCAAATACAAATATTTGGCCTATGCTCACTAGGTCTGAAAGTGCACAGGAACTGTTTGTTCTGAGTCTATCGGAAGAATGTGGAACGTGGGAGTTTGGGGATTACGTGGGCGCGACCTTTAGAGACACGAGAGTCATTGTAACGCCCTTCTCGAAACACAACCGGAAAGCCAAGGCGATTGCAAGGTGCTGCAGAGAGAGTTGCAAAAAGTGACCTTGGACACTTTTGGGAAAATCAACAAACTTTTCGGAACCACAATGCCACTTTTGTTTGCTCGCCTCGGAGGGTTGGCGCAGGGTGGAAGAGTTCGAAAGGTTAACTTGCAGGACGAAGACACGTGGCGTCTCTGGCACAGGATTAAGAGCCGACCGGTCAGGTCGGGTGCAGAGTAGATGCCCATGGAGGAATGATTCCTCTTCCACCTTACAGCTTCGAACTTCACTTTCAATTTCAATCAAAACAACCGAAAGTACACAAATCATTTAGAAACGTGTTTTACAATCGGAAAACAGTAATGTAAAGTGAACCTAACCAAATAAAACAGGCCAATTGGTTCACTACCGTTCTCTAAAGGACCACGAGGTCAGATTCCACTAACCACTTCAATTTTACTACTGCCTTTTGAAGGTGAAGGTTCACACTACCTTGACCCAGTAAAACTAACAAATTTTGCGGCATTTGGGGAACTGAAAAATTAGGCTAACCAGTCTAAGGCCGTGGCGAGGCTTATGGAGGAATCTCGATTACCTATGGTAAGATTGATCCAAAAAAACCTCTTCTTTAAATTGCAAAAAAAGGTTAAGGGTAACGATTATCAACCCTATTCCAAATCAGTTCAAAACGCGTTGCAAAAATTAGGATTTTTTTGCGATTTTACGACAATTTTGAATTTGTAAAATCCATAAAACGGTTCCAAAGGCCACAGTGATCTCTAACCACCCGACTAATTAGTTACTCTCGACCACTTAACCCTAAAAACAGCCCATCAACGGCACGTCTCCATAACACGCCATAGGAAACCAAGGGGTTCGGACCGGTTGAAACTTGTGATTATGGCGGTGGCGCGCAAAACAAAGGCAGAAGAAGCCGTGAAAGCGGCGACAGCGGAGTAAACAAGAAGAGTTTCAGCGTCAAAGGTCGCCGCGACGACATTCCGTCGACGGCAAATTGGTTAGGGCTGACAGGAGTGAGGGGATGCGAACCTGTTACGTCATCATACGCCGTTTACAGCGTCGGGTTCGAGGTTGAACTTCGAGGCGAAACGGGTTCCCGCCGCGCGTTCCAACCCCAAATGACTGAGATCTCGCAGCTGAGACGGGACGGCGGCAAACATTCGGAAATGGGTGCCGGACGGTCACGCAAGAAGCGATTGTTTGTTATGTGTGTGTTTACGGCGCCAGTCGGGAAGCGAAAGTACACGCATAGAACGCGCATTTGGGTCAAGGCGGATCGGACGAAACTGAACCCTTTCACCGGCGTTCGATTTCGACGCGCCGTATAATTGGGATCTCTGCGTTTATTTTGTTAAATGTTAAAAAAAATGTTTAAAAAAATAAGGGGGGTCAGGGTCGTCGTCTGAAAGAACTTGGTAAGCATATCTAATGCAATGGGTGATAAAAGAAAATTAGAATCCGAAAAAAAATTAGAATAATGCTTTTGAAAAATAAAAAAATACCACGACGCAGGCCGGCGTCGAACCGATCCCGACCGATTACAAATCAGACGCTTTTGCAATAAGCCACACAGACAATTAAAAAAAGATGGTTCACTGCCACCGTGTCTTCGAGATAGGTAGCCCACCTTTTAGTAGAATTCATGCACAGCCTCGCTTATAACTAATAAAAATGAATGAGAGAGCAAAAATGTCCAAAAATGTTTCGCAATATCAGAATTAAAAGCTATTCGAAGCCTCTAAAATGCAAAAATTACATTTTTACATCAACTTGGCTTTTTTACAAGGCCCTGTATTCCAGATATCGTAGAGAACAAATCCATTTCTAGATGCGTCTAAGCCAAAGAGGGGCGCCCTAAGTGGATTCGTCACTAACTGAAAGTTTGCCTATTTTTGAGACGTTACATAATCTGAAATAGTAGACTCAGACCTTGATCAGTTTTCTTTTTACTGCAAAAATCCACAATTTCTCCAATCGGTTCCAATTGTGCGTGTCTTAAAAGCAGAACAAACATAAGACATTTCCGATGAAATTTCCGTAATTTCACTAATCACTTGTTTTCCCGTGCTTTGAACTAACGAAGAACAAAAAATCCGATTCCTTCAACCGGTTCCCTATAGTTAGTCTCATAAATTCGCTTCCGATTGCATCACACTTCTCAGCTTCGATCCCCTGCAAAAACTCTAAACACCAGTTCCCCAAAATTTGCAATGATTAATTTGCGATCACCTCTCACCTGAACCAGTCTTCCTCAGTCCATTTATTTTAGGTATGTCACAGAGAACAAGAAACCGCCCACGAGATAATTGCAGAAGAGCACTGCGCGGGTAACTATGCGCATAGTAATGGAATGGGAAACTAGGAGGAACCGACGAAAGCGAACATTTAAAAGGGAAAAACTGTTTTCTATAATAATCGGAAGTCCAATGGCATTTTAGGGTAGTAAAAATAGAAGTCTTGCTGGAAAGGTGACGCATACGACCAGGAACTGGGTCTGAATCAGATTCCAAATGGGCTGTCCAAAATAAGGCTTTGAGGTAAGGACAATAAGATCGATATATCACTTTCTATAGGTCACAGGGTCGATACCTGAAGCCATCAGTACACTAGCCACTGAAGAGAAAGAACGGAAAAACAATGGCCTTCTGAATAGGCAATCTTCGTTGTGAGAGGCAAATAAATGCTTCTGAAACGACTTAAAGCAACTAACTGGAAGATCATACATTAGCACAATGCCTTCTTTTGAAATCTTTGAAAGTTCAACAAACAGGAAAAAGCTAAAACAGCGATTTACCCACTTCTCATAGCCAGACATAGCACAAAAACAAACAAAGCGTCCCAAATATTTACCTCTTCTCACTTCTGATCCACTAACTCAACGTTCCATTTATATTGCCCCCATGTTTAGACAAACCACGGCCCCCTAAAGTGACGCAGATTGACAGTGATGTGTTTTGAAACAAATATTTTGCTCTGTCCTCCTTGTGAGTCAGGGAATTTGCACAAAAAGCCGTCGCTTTTCGGGTCAACCCCGCTTGTCAGGTGCCCTGGCAGACCGGTTACTCAACCGACTACCGGTTTCCATCAATTACAAAACTTCTACTCCCCGAGTAAACGGCATCGTTAACTCGTGTTCAAAACGGTCAAAAACGCATTATAAGGCGACGGTTCGGTGTTGAACTGAGCGATGGATGCGATGATGCGAAGCGATAGTTTACAGCAAAACAATGTTTATTACTGCCGCTGTGGAGGGGAGCGGGACGCGGAAGAAGATAAGAGGGCACTGGGAGGGCGAAAGGAGGGGGAGGGAGATGTGGACTGGGGGCCGAGCACAGGGCCTGTGGGCGCTGAAAGGTGTAAGGTATGATTAAGTATAATTAAGCACCTAAACCCTACGCTTTCCGATGCTAAGCTCGACAAAATGTGATCAGTTTTCAGCAAAAGAGGCAACCTCTTCCAAAATGTATCTCAGCGCATACAAAGTAGCTGCGCCTACCGTACCTGAATATGAAAAGCAGCCCTTAACATTTACACTACCTCAACCCTCAGTGTTACAGAGCCAGCTCAGAGGATTATCAAATCAAAATAGAGCACGTTAAAGAGCCTAGAACAAGCAATCCAGACTACAAGGTTTCAGCCGGAACGAGAGGATGCCGAGACTAGCAGACACTCGTCTGCTTAAGTACGGCGAAACCTGCTTAACCCCGGCGGCGGCGTCGGCACCTCCGCCCCACCGGAGGCGAGAAGCTTGTTTGTTTGTTCACGCGACGTTCCGCCACGCGTGTCAAGGTTGGTGGCGACGGCGCCGAGAAGCGATTGTTCCGCTTAGCACGTGCGGAGGTCAGCGTTAAGAGGATAACCTCAAAAAGCAACTTTTGATGCAAAAAAGGAAGTTCTATTGGGGCGCCTATACTGTTGGGGATTTGTTTGTCGAAGGTGTCGTCGCCCCGGGGATCGTCCGGTTTATGTTTGCACAGAGATCTGGATGTGCGGGTGCGAGTGTTTGCGGAAGTTGGGAGTTCAGGTCATCGGCGAACCTTGCTTGCAGCTTCAGGATTTGAAGGGCTGCAAGGAGGAAAAAAACTCACTTATATCGATGGCTTAAAACGTGTTGGATACTACGGACCAGAAAGGAGAAAAAAATTCTGTCATCCGCAGGATTCGAACCTGCGCCCTCCGAAGAGGACTGCGACCTGAACGCAGCGCCTTAGACCACTCGGCCAGAATGACATGTTGTCTATATGACGCAGAATGCCATATACGTCAATCCCCTATGTTTTTCTTTTCGATTTTTATGGAACGTAAAAAAATGACGAACGAATTGACGAATGACGAATTTGCAAGAAAAACGCTAATGTTCACACAAATAAAGGACTTAAAACCTTTTTACTCCTTTAGAGTCAGCGAACCAATTGGGGTTTTGGCTATAAATAAACAACGTGCATTCGTAGGCGAATTGTTCCACACATGCCTTCATAGTGTCAGTTACATTTCTCCTTTCAAGGTATCCCACTTGGCGCGTGTTAGGGCTGCATCGGTTCGAAATCGGAACAAACCGAAATCAGGCAGGAAGTTCAGAATCTACCCATGGCTAAAGAACAGAACCCGTAAACAGGCGGAAGAAATACGTAAAAACGCTTCTCCTGCGGGTGGATTCGAACCCCGGACCTTCTGACCAATTCCGGTTCCAAACCGGGTGCATCCATAGCGCACATGTATTACCTTTTCATTTAGCATCAGCGTGGAAAACTGGTCTGCGAGCTTCGCACATTTTGACCCATGGCCCAACTTCCAACTCGCCGATTAGCAAACAACGCGATGTGGATTCTGCGTGTCAACATAAACTAGATCGGTGCTCTCTGCTCCGTGCTAATGAGAAAATTGAAAGTCAAAGAACGGTCTATTGTAGGCTTGGAGCAATATTTGTGCTCCTACCGTAGTTGTTGTTTGCTATTCGCAATTCAAATCTATTTTCGGAAATAGGTGACATCATCTCCATCTTCCTGTACATTCGCATCTGTTCCAAAAGCGCCGCGGAACAGCTCGCCGATAATCTCATTTCCCCTCCTCTGTCACTTTGCATTTCGCCCAAAGTGAGTCACTTCGATCGACGGCAACTGGTTCAATCAAAGCGAACAGAACTCAGTCGACCTCGGCCAATCCGACGAGTTCAAGCCCTGAGGTGAAAGGGCGCAGCCGCTTTTTCTCGCTTTACCCAATCGCATTATCGGTTTAATGGCGCGTGTTCGGGGTTAAAGGGGTCGCTATGTGGAATATTAACTTAAAAAGTCTCGCAGGGAAGCTGTAGTGGTTGGCAAACGGCGGCTGAACTTGAAACTTGAGCCGTTATATAAAAAATGGATCCGAAGTTCGAGTTTATTAGGAACCGAATTCTGTTTTCCCTTCGCAGCTATAAACATTGTAAGTTCTATAGACTTTTCTAAATTAAAGGTTATTTGACAATCTCGGAACTCATTCCGATGAAATAACCTTGCATTACACGATACGGAAAACCAACGAAAACAGTACAGAACAGTCTAGATGTTTCACTCATATCTTTCTTGCAGTGCCATGTTTTTAATAGTATTCCTACTGCAGTTCAGTTTATTGGAATGTTCCAGCTAACTTGGGTCCGTGAACGACCGGTCTATGGCAAACGATAATCATCAGAAATTGGTCATTTCAGCGGAGCCATCCAACCGGCGTTGGGTCCCGGCACGGAGTACTGCAGAGGCAGTACGGTACTAGGCCAGTACTAGGCATATCTTGCCTCCGTACTAAATAAAGCGACGCCTGTTAGTGTGTAGGAGGAGGCGGGTTAGGGGAGGAGAGGGATGACTTCGCCAGGGGATAGGCGAAGCTGAAATTCGCTTTTCCGCGTAGAGAAGCGAAGCGAATCGAAGAGGAAATAAAAGCAAAACATTCGAGACTCGGGTGGTCTCGAGTCTAGACGTTTTTGTCAAATTTGTCGATCTTCAACATCTGTTCACTTCGGGTCGAGCCACCTCCTTCTACCCAGACCATGCGAATTTTTAAGGAAACCAGAGAAGAGGTGGATACTTCAGGGTGACGGCCGAATTGGCCATGTTGTCGTAGAAACCTCGTTTGATGGTTATAAGAGTGCAGTTTCCAATGCGGGAAAGAAATGTCTGCTTCCAATCATTTAGTCATTTCACTCCGGGAACACACACTTCCAGAAGTTGTAAACCGGTCACAGCTATTCATTGCAATGATAAACACTCCATCAACTTGTGTCTCGACACCTCGTAATTCAGCTAAACCTGTCAGTCCCGTCTGCTCCAGGCAGTGTCGTCCTGTGTTCGCCGATCGTTCACGAACGTCCGATAGGGATTCCTATTGCGTAACGAATGCGCGAACTCCACTAACTGGTTTCTGTTTGAAGCGGTCGCCCATGGATGTCTCGACCGTTCACCCGTTCCATGATCCTTATCTTGCACAGACGTCGGCTGGGGTAGGAGCAGAGAGTTCAAATTCAGTTTAGATCAAGTAGATTGCCTTTTCACTAATCCTCATTTTATTGATTTTCTATAAACATCCATTCTATGTCAAAAAGCGTCCCTTCTACTTGTCCTTCTTTCCTTCGACCGTCACCTCATGGTCAACGAGCGACTCAGCATCCGCCACCGTATCACCGTCTTCCTCTTCCTCATCTTCGTCCTCTTCAACCTCACTGATCTTCTTCAGAACCTCCCTCTCCTTCACGTATTCCTCATATTCGTCCTCCTCGAAGCCAAACAGCGCTTCGGCCACCCACCAAGCGACGAGCGGACTTAGCCAGTAAACGGCCAAGTGAGCTTTGTGAGTGGCGCCACGGCAGTTGAAGGTGCAGGCCCAGGCAACGATCGGGTTACCGTACATTCCAGTCAAGTGGATTCCTATGAAATGGGGACATCGCCAGTGAGAAAGATGGTAAAGAGATTACCCAAAGTGCACGCGTATCCAGAGAATGAGCAGTTGACGAGCATGGCCCAGAATGAGTCTTCTGCGTGGAAACGTTTCGACAGGTACTCTACCGCCTTGGCCGAAAACGTCGCCATGAACTCGACGACAGAGCCAGTCAAAATGGCAACCTGAACTGGGCAAAAGTTGAAATCGTTCAACCTGAATGTGGGACGCTTCTTTCAGAAAATATTAAAACTTTCGGACATGACTTGACTTGAACAAAAGTTCTTCAGGAACCCTTCATTTCAAATGCCACTTACCGTCAAATCGGCATCACAATGATCGGCCTCCAGAAGCTCCGTATGCAGAGGATGCACTCCAAGACGCCAGAATGTCCTGGCCAGGTAGAAGGACAAATAAGCGGCCGCAAGCTGCGCCGTGAAAACGCTTACTATCCATTTCAGGGCTTTGTGACCTCGAACGCAGGATGTCACCTAAACACAACCAGCTCATAACCACACACATCGCGATCCACACCAGTGGACAAGGGTGAGCGATGCAGTCCCTGAGCCAGAAACCGTTTGCCAACTCGAGGACGGTGATCTCGATGAAGACACCGACGAGTCCGTAGGTTTCGAGGATGATTCCGACGTCGAACATTGGAGCGCATACTTGCATCGTTCCTATGAACTAAAGACATCCTCTTGCAGGGCTTGCAATCTGAGTTTACCTCCAAGAGGAGAGTTTTCGATTTTCTCTTCTCATTTCCAACGTAGAGTCTTTCGACGATCTTTCTTAATATCTCAGCAACGACGAAACAAAACGAATAGAAGAGTAACGAGGCGACCCAGACCCTCATGTCCTGCAAGCAACGGACACATAGTAATGAACGAAGGGGAGCTCTTCGATGACGACAAAACACCAAGACAGGTGCTGAGGGCGAGATCAGAGAGTCAAAGGTGCGTCTGATTCAATGTCCACTAGGTTTCACCACTCAGAGCCAAAAAACTTGAATAAACTTGCAGTGATCATCAACATCATGGATAGTAGTTAAATACAGAGGCTAGATGTACATCAAATAGATCATCCCCGTCAATTTCATAAAGTTGAATATGGTCAAATAGCCAAAGGTACCACAAATTACTGTCCATAAAATATAGCACAGGTACACTTATAGCAGATGAATACAAATTTAACTAACCACTAACGTTATAGCTTATAGGTTATTGATAATATGCTGAGTCGTCCCCTTCAGTTGTTGATAAGAATTATTTTCGAAAGTAAACAGGCATGAAAGAAGATACTATCTCTGAGGAGGAAGTAACACCCTAGCGGTTAGGGCCAACAGCTGTATCGAATAGAAATAAGCCAGGATGTGGGAACGAAAAGTCCACAAATCCTCTCGCTTCTTCTCCCCGACGTGATCGATTTCAGGTCGCCGCCGACAGAAAATCAATCGAAAGCGCTCAAGCAGTGGAGCACTTGACGTCATCGCATGTTTGCCACTCCAATCGGTCGTCCATCCTATCTCCTTTTACATAGTGAAAAACAGAGGAACTATGACGTTTGGAAGCATTTTACGAGCTTCGAAGCAGCTGGGATGAAGCGCCGGTGTGCTTTACACTGACGAACCGGACTTCCCCGACCCTTGCAGAGCTTGCAATTAAATGCATAGTATGGTACATGTGTGCAAGTTTGTAAATCTGCTTTACGACTGTTAGAAGGAAAAGAAGTTGAGGGAAAAACTGAAAAACAATGCCTCATGCTGGAATCGAACCAGCGACCTTCTGTTTACTAGACAGACGCTCTGCCCCTGAGCCAATGAGGCTTGCCAAAAAAAAGTCTGCTATGAACCTACACCTTATCATTCTGCAACGCCTGCATTTGGACCCTTTAGGATAAATGCGTCTTATCTCTGGGAGGAGTGGACGAAAGTTTTTTAAATTCCGGGAGGATGGCCAGAAAGAGTTGCTCTTCCACGTATTGACACGAAAACATGGTATTCATAAAAACCTAAAAAAAAATAGTGTGGCTCTATTTTTATGCAACAGACTGTATGCAAGGAACCTACTCTCGTATGAACTCCATTAGCGCACATTTGGATCACGGATTCTTCAAAACATGCCATGCCCTTTCAATGATATGCGAAAATTTTCAACATTTTCAAGAGCCAATACAATTTGGAAAACAGCATCAAACGAGTACGTAAAACGCAGCCTAGCCGTCAGGAAGAAAAATCAAATAACACAATGGAGGTACTCAGAACGACGATTTTGTCCACTCGGTATCCTTTCTCAAAGTTGTGAATGATTCTATAAATTCCACCCTTTCCTGACCCCAAAAATTCCATAATTTCTGCAATGGGGAATCCCATGCAATCACAGCCACACACAAAAAAAAACAACTCATATACATGTAAATAACAGATGTCCTCTAATATTTATGGATGGAAAGAACAACAGGTCATTTAAAATTAAAATCAGACATGTCACAAGTTCTGCCAATGTGGCGCAAAGGTGGAACGCTTCGTTTCTATCGCTCATAAAATGATCCTGATTGTAGCGGTGAACCGATAAAGTCCCATAGGTTTTCGATAGAGCAAAGTATCAGATATTGTTCTTATGGTTCTTACTCTTATCTCTGCGATTCAAAAAATGATATGCACAAAACAGAGACACGAACAGAAATAATAGATTCAGTTGCCGCGTGAGTGCCAATTCCAATTGCAAGCGTCCATGTCGCCAAAACACGGAGTAATCAATTTGAGTGCAAACTCAATTCTCGGGAAAACAAGTTGGCGTTTGGAAAGTAAAACACGACGATGAAAGCAAGCTGCAAAATAGCGATATGTATGAGAGAATGCACATTCAAGATAAGAAGCCTTTCCACAGAGGAGAAACTAACCGATTCAACATCTAGAATTAGGGTAACTATCTACTTGACAAAGCAAACTATGGGTGGAACGCACCGAAATACAGAGGTTCTAAAAAGATGTTTTCCCTTTCAGGCTGTGCAAATAAGAAGAGGGGCAAATCTGACATGATTGGGTGTGATGGCGCGAGACACTAATTCAATCAATATGAAAGTTTTCAGCAAACACCCTTAATGTTTCTGTCCCCTTTCTGATCGGAATGATAAAAACAACGTCATCAAGGTCATCAAGTGATCGTTTCCTGGCTCCTTCCAACAATCTATTCGTTTATCATACGACGAGCAAGATAATCAGCCGAACATTGCTTTTGCTTTTAGAAGCATACAAATCTCTATACCAACGGCTCCGCATCACCTTGCAGTCAATTGGCTGTCCCTCACAGCTGTAAATCTGTATACAAACAGCTCTACACAACAGCAAGGATGGTGGTAAGCTCTTAGGCGAACCGTTATGTCAGATAAACGCCAATGAGATCACGGTTGAACTAACATTTGTATCTGTTGGTACAATGCCCGACATGGAATGCCAGGGAGCCGTAGTTTCACCGTCTTACCAAGAAGACCGTGATAGAAGTTCGATTCCACCGCGTCGCACCCTTAAGCCGAAGAATCGTTCCAACTTCGAACTCCGAGCCTCCAGCTTCTCCTTTGCCGTGCTCCACGATCTCGACAGGTTTTCGACGTCCACGAAAATGGCTCTCCGGAATCCTAAGCATCACCGATCCTCTCTGCATCGCCTGCTCTTCTGAGGCCTCACCGCACGGTGAAGCCAGGAGAAGAAATGACATATCCTGTATGGTCCAGCAGCGGTACTGATTCGGCGATGTCATGTGCTCCAAGGCATACGGAAATCTGACTTGACGCTCCTCAATGTACAGTCGAAATTTTGCGACCAGGTTTGTCGAAGGTCTCAATAGTATTACGAATTTATTTGCGATATCTAACACTTTGCATGTTGTCGCACTCCAAATGTAGCCAACGTCTGCCCAGTTTCTTCGTATTATGCCCAGCTTCTCAATAGTATGTAAACCCTAAATATGTGTAAAAATCACCATCTTCGTGCGTAACCATCTCCACACATTTTGATAGGCTTAATATTTTGATGCGATTCGTCTCATGCTATTTGTTTTCCACACCCATCTCCAAAAATATAGACCGGAAGCGGAGTCGAACGTCGAGCCTAAAATGGCAAAAATGATATGAACGTAATATTTTGTGTTCGTGTGTGTTAATACAGTCAGGTGTGTATAAGCCGTTAACTCCTTTTGGGGCTAGCGTTCGCTAATCTATGCTTGCTTGTGTGCCAATTTTCAATGCTTACATGTGTGCGATCCTAGGTAGATACTTCGGAAGGTTCATTTGGGTATGTTTGGATGTATGTGTGAAATACGATAAGTTACGGTTTCCCTCTACAGCCCTTCCTTCTATCTATTGGGGTGTGTCACTGAAAATAGCACAATACATACTATGGAGCTCAATTTTCGAAAAGCAACCATCAGTATTCTGACTACTCTGTCATAAAAGTTGCAATTCAGCAAAATTTATTTTGCGTCATCTGCGTTGCTATATATAAACCCATCCCAACAATAGCTCAGCGCACATCCCCTTTGTTGCGCGCCCTCTGTTTGCATAGTGGTCTCATTTACACTATCGCCTGGAAATCCATCGAATTCGCGTCACGCGTCCATTAAATTCTCCAAATCCGCCCATCTCCTCCAGCAGCAGCGACGTAATCAAATGGAGACGTAATGAGAGCGATCCCGGGCATCGCCCTGTTGGCGATTGCTTTGGGGCACAACAGTGGGTGGAAGGACGCATAAACAAGCGGGCAAAACCCTGGGATTATGGTTCAATCTTGGCAAAGGACATACCATCCATTTGAATGAAACCCATAGAGCGAGATCTATCTTAGGAATTGCTCCTTGTTAGAACATGCGAGAGCTGAAAAGATATGCTTCCGTGGCGCAATCGGTTAGCGCGTTCGGCTGTTAACCGAAAGGTTGGTGGTTCAAGCCCACCCGGGAGCGGTTATTTTTCTTTCTCGTGCCTCGTCTTTTCTTATTATTTTTCGTTTTTTTATTGGAGTCAAAGACAAACAAAAGCAAATAATACAATAATAAGAGATAATATGACAAGAATAAAATGTCAGGTTCCACCGAGATTTGAACTCGGGTCGCAGGATTCAGAGTCCTGAGTGCTAACCGCTACACCATGGAACCGTGACCTCACCGTTTGTTGAATCGTATGAGTGATGACTGTCTTTTCAAGTTTCGTTTTGATGCTCTACCGTCTTCCTGTGGTGTCTCTGAAACGCATGAGCTGTCACCGGCGGATTATAGTTCAATTTTGGCAAAGGACATACCATTCATTTGAATGGAACTCTTAGAGCGAGATCTATTTTTGGAGTTGCTCCTTGTTAGAATATGTAAGAGCTGAGCAGACATGCTTCCGTGGCGCAATTGGTTAGCGCGTTCGGCTGTTAACCGAAAGGTTGGTGGTTCAAGCCCACCCGGGAGCGATTATTTTTCTTTCTCGTGCCTCGTCTTTTCTTATTATTTTTCGTTTTTTTATTGGAGTCAAAGACAAACAAAAGGAAACAATACGATAATAAAACATAATGTGACAAGAAAAAAAAGTCAGGTTCCACCGAGATTTGAACTCGGGTCGCAGGATTCAGAGTCCTGAGTGCTAACCGCTACACCATGGAACCGTGACCTCACCGTTTGTTGAATCGTATGTATGATGACCGTCTTTTTATGTTTCCTTGTTTTTTTTATAATCCGTTTTGATACTTTACCGTTTTCTTCCTGTGCTACCCCTGGAACGCATGAGCTGTCGCCGTATAATTTATCTGGCATAATACGCACAAAAAGGGGATATTTGGAATGAAAATTATGGGATTTCGGGCATTCTGAATTAAAGTCGATAAATCTTAAAGCTGTCTTTGCGGGGCGCGGTGAAAGGAAAGGGTTTCGACGGCCGTCTTGCGCGTTTGCACGGATTAAACGGAGATTTTCGTTGGGCACTTCACTTCGCCGGTGATCGGATTGCGTTCTGAAAGAAGTTCTTAAGGGGCAGATATGCAAATCATGGACGTACCAAGGACGGGAATCGTCTTCTTCGGGGTGCGCGGTGGGGTACTTGGAGCCGAGTTGTCGAAGATGCTGGAACGGTAGGTGTCGGAGACGCGCTTCTCCTTGCGCTCGGCCTTCATCTCGCCGAAGAGGCGATCTTGAGTGTCCTGAGGGGGAGCCGAGCGACGCTGAAACGGTTTGTTTGTGCATAGTTTGGTTGATTTCAGGAGATTTCCCCAGGGAAAAACCGGTTGTTTAGGCAACATTTGTCAAATGAGGCCGCGCCGTTCGAGGCGGGATCAATGGAGCAGAAGCAATGTGCTGTAGTTTTGGAATTTCGGAGCAAAGCACACGGGACACATTAGGGTCGGACCATTAAGTTCGGGCATAAAGACGAAAACAAGGAGGAGGGTTAGAAAAGAATGAACCAAGACCCGAAGTTCTGAGAGAAAAACTGTTTTGAATGAAAAAAGGAGAAAAGAAAAAAAGAAAGGTCCCGCCGAGATTTGAACTCGGGTCGCAGGATTCAAAGTCCTGAGTGCTAACCGCTACACCACGGGACCGCCGGTGCCCCCTCTGTTGTCATCAGATATGCGCTGGATTGGATCCCCTTCACAACAGCTGCAATTACTCCCCACTTCATATCTTCTTTTTCCACCTTTCGACCCAATTAGGCTTCATTCACAGCGCCAACCCTCATATCAGCGCAAAAAATCTCCGATTCGATAACCTTCGATAACCTCGGGCGCCACAGACGACAAGGCCATCGAATTTTTGCCGCTTTCGTTCACACGATTCGGCGAAAGCCAGCGGCGGCGACAATTGCTTCCGGCCCGGCGGAGGCGCCATCAATTACGTAATTGCGCTAACACCACTCAATTTTTTAAAGTGGCACTTATATGCGGTTTGGGACAATCGACATCCATCAAAACACGTTTTGTGCCACTTCTTGAAACGCTCAGCTGGTCGCCGAATCGATCGTCGGTCGAGCCATTGAAAAGTTCCACACAAATCGCCTTTTTTCGCACAATGGATGGTGTTTGAAAAAGCCGAAGAAGAACCACTCAATAATGTATTGTTAATTGGATCGGAACAACCACTTTTTGTTTTCCCCGAAGTCTCAAGAAGGTCCGCTGGGAGCGCTGAAGAACACTCATAAAGCATGGGCTTTCCGAATTTATCTCCGCTCTCCAAACATTAAATTCGCTCGAGCGGAAGCGAAAACATTGTGTTGTGGAGCCGTAGGCGACCGAACGGAAGATAATTACGACTGTGGATTGCCCCAAGGAAATGATTATGGTGCGCAGTAAAAGAACGAGTAGAAATGAGTTGGTCTTGACGGTCGTAAACAGGGAGCTTCGATGGCTTGGCTTGCAGCCCTCAGAGCGATGGGAACATTTCATTAAGGCTTAGCTGCCAATCAGCTGAGTGATTAATTGGAACTTGCAGTGGAAAATTAAATTTTTTTGCACGAAAAGAGGTGTAGGACAGTGTAGATCGACTACCTTTTGGGACGTCGAGATTTTTCTAGAGTAGATCGGCTGCCATGGCCACTTTTTCTGTGTCTTCGATTAAATTTCGCGTGTTTTATATCTGCGTAATGTTCTCAGGGCTTTCATTACCCTATAGAAACCCTTCTCTCATTCCTTTATTTGAAATTTTCTGGACCGATGCCTAGAAACGTTATACGTGACCCAGTCCCAAAACTTCACTTCTTCAAATCTGCATGCGTTCCGCCCGTGTCACATGGGATACGCTTAGCAGCTATGCACACAGAATAATGGCGCACAAGTGGTCATGGACACCAGCCGGGCGTGCTGTCAAGCTCCGTTTCAGGATCCAAAACAAACACACTCCATCGAGTCATTTGCTTCTTCGGCAGAAGACGACGGCGACCGAATCGATTCGCACTTTAGGCAACAATCCGGAGGCCCAAAGTGTGTACACGGGCCGGCTGTCAACATAAGGAAGGCTTTGTTTATCGCTTCGCTAATACCTTTTGGGACGTCGAGATTTTTCTAGAGGTGTATAGGTGTGTGGAGAGGAAAGGTCTTGAGGGTTGAGATGGAAGGGTATTTTGGGAGGGGACCTAATAATTTAGCTTTATAGGGATGATTGAATTTTTGGTTTTCTCTTTGAGAGATCAGAGTAATGTGTTGATTGAAATTCCTGTGGCATAAACGGTTTGAATCTTGGGGACGTGAGACGTTTTAAGAGACGTTTGGACAGAGACAGGGACAGAGACGTTTTAAGAGCATTATTTCCACCCTAATCTATTTACAAATTTTACCAGAACTTATTTAATTTAGGAGTCAGTGGGTGAACGGCTCTTGGCCCCAAGGTACGACACTTTCTAAACAGAACTCCTAAAGTTACCTTTCGATCAAAAAGCGGAACCTCGTCGACGAATTTCTTTGACTTCGGCGTCTTCGTTTCAGAAGCCATATCAGCCAGAATAGGACACTAAGCGAAGAAGGAGGAGAAGGAGAAGCGGCGGACAGCTGGGCCCCAAAGATGACCACCGCACTTTCTTGTGCAAGGCGAGTGAATAAATCAAACTTTGTCATGGTAACAACGGGCGTGCGCTCCGGCTGTGCGCGTCCACGCGTTCGCCACCGCCCACTTTTTGCCCTCGGGACGGACGGCGACAGCGCGCATGCAACACAGAGCACCGCCGAGCAGACAGGAGGCGGCTTTTCCAAAAGATACATATCTAATGAGAAATGGATGGAGTGACAGTGCAGGGAGAGGGAGAAGATTGCGAACGAAGATGGACGATCTTCTTTGTGACGTGTTCTTCTGCTTAGAATTTGGACATGTTGCGCGTTTTAAACAATCTAGCAATCAGAGAACATCGAGATCCGGTTTGAAGATTAAAACGGGAAACGGAAATGCTATGCTGTAATGTTGCATCGGGGAAGCTCTCACGGTTTTCTCCTATCAAGTAGAGGTGGTTGTTGATAACGAGAGGGCAGAAATGAAAAAAATCGTTGTTTATCGCTCGCATTAATTCCATTTGGAGACGTCAAGAGATTAGAATTGCTTTTTGGACGAGCATAAGGGGTATGTAAACAAAGAAGGAATTGACGATGACGGAGAATGGGAGATAGTGAATTCGGGAGGAAGGTCGGAAATGCCTAAGAATCTCCATTTTTGAGAGTCTATAACTTTCAAATTCACCAAATTGCTGTACTAACCTAGAAAGCCCAAATAAGCCGGTGCTGAGTATACGGCCCTTGCCAAGCCCCCAACCCTCAAAAAAGTGGAAATACAAGACTATCTGGATCCCTTTGCTTTCCTAGAAAAGGGTGATGAACGATTCCTGGATGTATCCAGCTTCTACGGAACCAAAAGCAGATTTTGTGACAACATTCACCAAATTTCACATTTTAGACTTTAACGTGTTCCAGATGGAATCCAAATTTCTTTAAAATCAGATATGAGAGATCTGTTCATTTCCCGATATACAGAGCAGTTAGAAAAGCTGGGAAATAGGATCGCTCTAGTGGGCAGAAGAATCAGAGGTTAAAGCCTTATGATATGAGCCTTGAAAACATCAGGTTTTCTTAGCAAACTCAGACGACTCGTGATCAGACTGGAGATGCCATCCAATTTTGTGCCAAGATCGACAAACAAAACAGATAATGACCATAATGAGATATCCTCGATCAATTATTAGTCATATTCTTTGTGTTTATCGCTTTCAGTTCAATACCTAACATGCTGAATTCCTCGAATCACTGTCGTTGACAGAGCACTGGCTCCTTATTTTGAGTTCTTATTGATTTTGATGAAGTTCGTCGAAAACTCTTCTATTAATTCGAAATAAGACGACGTATGACGTATTATGGACGAAGAACCTCGAGACCCAGGGGACATGTGGCCCTCGAAGTTGTCGGATTTTAATCAACTCCGGAAGATTTATGTTACCATCTTAGAAACAATATACATTCACGTTTTTTTTTCTGATTCATCCGCCATGCAAGAAACAATATTTGGCTTTTTTGTTGCCCGAAACATGAGAATGTTTCTCTGCAAGCGTTATGTCTCTCCAGCTATAACCGAATTTATGTTCGTGCGCCCTCTTCAGAACTCAAATTCCCAAATGTTGCCTTAGGCCCGTAAAGCGGCAGAGTAGAGAGTGCAAAAGCCAATAAAACGCCGTTCCAGCTAATCCACTCCCCGTTCTGGTGACGTTGCCATCAAAGGCGATTGGAAGTGCGGATGAAAAACAATTTCGGTGCATTGTATATTAGGCCAGGTGAGCGGTTTTTTGGGGAAGTATCATTCGATCAAGAATTTGCTCTATAACGATCTCTAATTCTCTGCAAAACTACTTTATAGTCGCTTTGTGGAAGTGTGGAGTAGCTGACAGCTTTGCATCGTTGATTCCGTCGGGATCGTGAACGCGCATAATCAATGTAGATTAGTTGTGGCCATAAAACTGCGGTACGAACTGCAAATCAGCACAAAGATTTTTCGTCATGGAGCTCGTACCAGTCGTCCTCTTTTTCGCCGTCCTGATTTCTACGGTCCACTCATCTACGTCCGTTGTTCGGACCTATCGGCTCAAGCCTTCTACTAGCGACGCGATCACGGACCAACGTGTTCCGATCAACAAGGACGACAACTGGGAACTCGTCAGTGAAGTTCGTCATGGATATTACCCTATGTTAGACGAAAAATTAAAGAAAAACTATTTGGGGAAAATCATCAAGTTGCTGGGATTCGACCCGAACACTCCGTTCCCCATTGGCACTCGAAGTGCTCGTACCAAAACTGATCCTAAGTCCAATGAAAGATTCAAGAGTATTTGGGAAGATATCAAAGAACGGCTTGGATTCGGCCCGAGCACTTACACTAGCCACGGAACTGCTAGTGTCACCATTCTGTAGTATCTCTGCTGTATAAGATAAAGTAAATATTGTGAAATGACACTTTGGTTAAGAATGAAAAGCAATAAATGGGGCTGCGGACCTAGACGCCAATGATCTAGGGTCTCGGTCCACTGAGGTATAGTGGCAGTGAACCAGTCCCTCATGAGATGGTTGTGGTCCCCATTTAGACATGTTCGCTGCCGATTTCTATATGTCTGCTGTCTAAAATCGACCGCTCCTTGGTGGACATTCCGACCGCTTCCATACAGACAGAAAAGCACACATAAGTCGGTTCTCCTTCCATAAGGAATATCCCGATATGTGCAGATTCTCTTTTCAATAAAAATGATCACCATCACATTCGATCAAGCCTGCACACGCCGTAAATCGCTGCTGCACGCTAATTACAACCTCTTCTTCATCTGTTGTCCCCAAATTGACGACATTCCCCGTGAAAAAAATGGCTAATTACAATGTCGCCCGATGTGGCGAGCAGCGAATGGGCTGTGAACGCAAAGTGCACTCCTAATGACATTCGCATTTCCGATCGGGGGCTGCGCAAGACGCCGAACTCATTTCAGAACCAAATTACTCGCCAATGGCCACGCGATGAGTCAGCGCAGATTATAGGCGGCTTCTGCCATTCGCCGGGATCGACCCGGGCCAGTCGAAAATCTAATTATGTTGCGAAACTATACGTTCCACGGGGTGGCTTCGAAAACAGGATGGTTGTGGAAATTGAGTTTTAAAAGTCTCGCGATTGTTTTGGTTTCGAAACCGGAGATCGGAAAAGTGATGTGGAAGAGACGAAAATAGAATGGAAGTTCCAGTATTTAGTCTCCCACTCGAGCTGATCCAGCGAACCTAGCGTACTGTATTGAGATGCATGTAATGCCACGATGTTATCGCTGTAGACCTTCTCCTACCTGGAACGATCCTGAAGGATCAAAAGACGGACCTTCCTCTACTAGCGACCATAACCTCGTTTTAAACAAGGCACTAAGGTATTTGTAGTGACGCCGATGAGGAGCGTCGAATATACAAGCAT
Source organism: Steinernema hermaphroditum (assembly GCA_030435675.1). NCBI lineage: Eukaryota > Metazoa > Nematoda > Chromadorea > Rhabditida > Steinernematidae > Steinernema > Steinernema hermaphroditum. The sequence continues at coordinate 548,249 of CM059623.1, forward strand.
GTAGCCCCAAAAAGAGATTCCTAAATTTTTGGGAAAGGCGTATTACCCGTATGCCTTAGAAGGTCACCTGGCCAATCCACTCATCCAAATGAGTCCGTCTAGTTCTGCCCCATTGCCCCCTTCAAAAGACCCTCAAACTTACAGCAGGCGAAGCGGTGGGAGTGTTGTTGGAAACGTTGTTGGCAGACATGACGACTATAGCTTCTTCTTCGACTCAACTCTGAAACAAGGATGACTAAAGCCGATGGCCATTACTGGCTCCGGACGGATAACGAATTCGGAGGCGCAGTCGGACCACGAAACGCGAATGTTTCTTCGTTGTCCCCGGAGGGCGGTCTTAAGTATCGCCCGCTGCGGCAATGCCCCTAGGAGAAGAAGCGGGGCGGGTCCCGACGCGCACGCGCGAACAAAACGAAATTAATCAATTTGGCCCATATCGCTCGGTGCTCATGAGAGTTCTTTCTGTATGCAAACAATCGCTGCCGAGCGAAGTGTGCCGAGCAGCCGACAAGAACGTGTAATTGCGGAAATTTATGGACTTTTTGGGGCAGAGTGAATGGCGAATGGAGAGCGAGTGCATTTGAACGGAGGTCATGGAAACCGATGCGAAACCGAGTCGATTTTGGGACTGGCACACCCAATTTTGGGTCCCTTTTATCGGTGTGAGACATGGCCAACTTGAGGAAAGAAGCATAGATAGAAGATCCCAAATGTCAGAAGTTGATTTTAGGATCAATAAGACAAATGACCAACTTTGTGGTATCAAAATGGCATTTCATTAGCACGTCGATAGCATAGAAGATCGACGGTGGGATCCTTCTTAGCCTAAAGGGGCTAAAGATCACATCGATGCTCAGTGATCATAATACCCACAAATAGTACACCGGCTCAAAATGTCATAATCATACGTCTTTAGAGTGCACAACGCACAGACTGAACAAAAATGAATGACACGGGGACCGAACTATGGACAGCTAAAACCTAAAAACAAATTTGCCTAAATTGCCGTACATGATGGATTATCTGTCCTTTAGAGCCTCGGTAAACAGAGACTTCGAAGACTTATGGCTGTTCGATACTGATATATGGTGCCGTAAGTCGTGTGTTTGTTTACTTGTGGTGATCATTACTGGATATAGGTAAACAAATAAGTGAATGAGAGAAATTTACAAAATTTCACAGATACATTTTGATGTAGCATACCATGAATGTGAGAGACGTTAATCATCAAAGATTTTTCTGGAGTTAGTGAGGCCAGGGTGTATGTGTAGAGAAACCTAAACTAGACAGCTAAATCGAGAAATCTATCTGCTTATATAATCTCAGTTTACGACTGTGGAATGCATGTCTTTTCTCGCAGCCACAGCTTTGCTCGGCAACAAGTAGCCGGCTCCTTGGCGCGCCTAGACAGCCGATTCAAATCCATTTTGTGTAACGTCTCCCAGAGGAAGTCACTTCAAAGCAACCTCTGATTAATGCCACGACATCGAAGTAAACATACACGATTCTTGATGTCCTGACAACCGCATCTGCGTCATGTATTCCCTTTTTCCCTTTAGGACCACTTTCATCTTCGACCTTCCACGCTAACATCTTCTTTTTATTTACCCGCAAATGGCAATAAAATAAATAAAGCCCCGGTTCCATTCGAAACGGTCATCGGCGAAAAGAAAACCGTTTCGCGTACATATTTTAGCGCGCCGTTTGGACGCATTTTCACATCAGCCGGGTCAATGGGATTTATGGCGCGCCGGGCGATTCCACAGGCTGAGCGCCCTCTCTGCTTTTACGAATTCACAAGAAGTTTATTTGTGATCGTTAAGAGGCGAATGCACACAAGCGCATATTTAATTGCGGGATGGGATGATGGATGTCCGAGTGCTGGCCGATCGTTTCCGGAGCGCCCAATGGCTAAAGGAAGTTGTTAAGGAAGGAGATACATATGCCACGGGAAAGCCGACTAAGGTCCTTCACCGGAGATACATAGCCATATGGAATTGGTGGGTCTCGACTTCAATTGTACTCGATTTTGAGCGAAAATTATTCATGGAGTATGAGTATTTTGAAATGTGAATGTAGTAAAAAATTTTCGCAGTCAGCAGGATTCGAACCTACGCGGGCAGAGCCCAATTGATTTCTAGTCAATCTCCTTAACCACTCGGACATGACTGCACGTTGATGACGCTGTTGTTCACATAGGTATAGCAGTGGGCCTGAAAATACAGGGTGGCGCATAAATACTGTAAGTCCGAAAACTGCTCATAACTTTTTATTTACGACAAGGAAACAAAATGAATTCATAACTGTAAGATTGGCGAGGAAATTCTGTACAACATACTTGAACTCTGTTCGAAATGCCCTCCTTGACAGTTTGATTAAGGCGTTCAGACGATTCTGGAAATTCTTCAGGATTCCCGCGGTGACTTTTGGCATGATTTCCTTCCAAGCGGTCTTCAGAGAGCGCTCCAGGGAATTCACACTATCGTGGCTTGTAGCGCATACGTTTGGCTCTAGGACTGACCAAACAGCGAAGTCGAGAGGGTTGAGGACCGGAGAGTACCGCAGCCAAACATCTTTCCTCTTGACCCAACATCCTTCCTTCACATGATTGGCCGTGACGAGACAAGGGTATTCTTGACTCCATGGCCAGGCGTCCAGTCCTGCTGAAACGTCCATGCGGTGTTGAGGGACAGATCTAGGGCCCAGGATTTCACCACGCCGTTCAGAACCAGGTTTCGGCAGTTCTCGCCATGGCAGGTCACCTTTTTTTTCATTGGCGTCGAAGAAAACGAGCTCTACGTTCCCAAGTCCAGAAACCCCGGCCCAAACCATGATGGACTTTGGGAAATGGCTCTTTTCGATGGTGACGTTGCGGGGAGAGCCTTTCGGAAGACGTTCACAGTGATCCCGGGTGTTTCGCACCGGATCAACGATGAAAATCTTCTCATCCGAGAACAGGATTTTCTGGATGCTCCCTCCGCGGACTTCGACCTTTATCTTCCGACACTTGTCCTGTCTTACGGCTTTCATTTTGATCGTCCAAGAGCTAGCTGTATGTCATCTTGTAGGAGTCGAGTCCGCGATTTTCTTTTCACAAATTTTCTCTGCGATCCCTCAATGACTCCCTGTTATTCGACCAGTTTTCTTATGGATATGACCAGATTCTGCTTGATCTTGTTCCAAATGGCTTCTGTGGTCCTTGCTGTTTTGGACTGTTCTCGGTCTTCCACTTATTTGGCAAACATTGATTCCTCCTGTCTCTTGAAAGTGTTCGACAAAACTCTGGACTTGAAAAAAATGGAATTTCCTTAACTTTTCAATTTCCGGAATCGGCATTCCACACTTTTAATCAGCGATGGTAGCAAAACGGTCATTTTGGGACACCATTTTGTCGAAGGGGCAAGGAGAAAAATAACAGGGGAAACAGTAATCCTAGATCAAAAAAGAACGAGGAACACGAATATAACAACAGAAGTGGTACAAAAAGGCGAAAAAGCAGGACAAATTGAAAAGTTTGACCCACTTACAGTATTTATGCGCCACCCTGTATAACTTATGGTCGTCTTTTAAGAGGACTTGTGATTAAAATATCAATGTTTTGGTCCCACCGCGAGCACTACTTCACTTTAATCCATTTTAGGTTGCATTATATCAGCTCTTCGCAAAAGTCACCATCGAGAAACGAACTTTTTACTTGTTTTCACACGGTACTTTTCAGAAGGTTCATCCCATGTCTGTCCAGAGCCTTATTTGGCAACAGTAGCGTCAAAAAAGCCGCCAAAAAATGAGCTTAAGAGACAAGTATTTTACTGGCCGTCGAAAAGGCCCTAGGACGAATAACTCCGTTGAGGCCTGGCATGGAGTTCTAAACAGATATGCCGTCGGAACTCCGAGGATGATCGATCTGCTTGAGGTATTTGGCCATACAAAGGAATTCAAGTTAAACATTTGCTGCAGATCATTCATCGTGAAGAATCTCACTGTAGACAAGCTTACAGAGAGTATTTTCTCAATCCATCTAAAGGACTGAAACAGCGTCACCAGCGGCACAACTATTCTCGGCACGATAAAGAACTCGTTTCAATTGTTGACAGATATGAGTCCGATTATTTTGGTCTGCCTATTGACTACTTGGCCGTTCTTGCAAATCACTGCCATCAATAAACCACAGTTAGTTCTTGCTAAATCATTGTTCCCTTCCTAGTTGAAGGAATCGAGAACAGATACTGTACACGCGTATCGTGTCGAAACCACCCCTTCTGACGGCGCGCTTGTGTCGCGGCGCGCTTATGTCGCCGCGCGCTTATGACGGCGCGCTTATGTCGCCGCGCGCTTATGACGGCGCGCTTATGACGGCGCGCTTATGACGGCGCGCTTATGACGGCGCACTTATGTCGCGGCGCGCTTATGACGGCGCGCTTATTTCGGCGCGCTTAAATCCGGCGCTCTTATGTCGTGTCACGGTCGCTTAGCTTGTCTACATGTGACTATTTAGGCAAAACCGAAAAAAACTGCACAGTCATGATGCTGTTGGATCGGGCTATCAAACCATCTTCAGGAAAAATTTTTTCGAACATGCCATGTAGGTTAAGTTAACTGTCGCTTAGCTTCAAGTTGAGTTGCTACGCGACACAGCTGCGCGACAGTCAACTTGAAGCTAAGCGACAGTTAACTTCACCTACTTAAAGTTAACCTAAGATTTTTTCTGATGATGGTTTGGTAGCCCGATCCGAAAGCATCATCACTGTGCAGTTTTATTCGGTTTTGCTTAAATAGTCAAACGTAGACAAGCTAAGCGACACCAAAAAGGGTGTTTTGTGTCGCGCAGAGTATAAATGGGCCTTTAGACTTGTGCCTTCATATTCTAACCTTTATTTCTGTTTCGCCGCCCATTGTTACCGCTCACTCTAGGCTTTCGACCAGAGTGACCAAAGTACCAATTTCTGTTTTTTAGTATGCACTTGTGGATAAATTGATTTTGTTTCGAATGGCCCGGCTGGGCTTAGACCTAGCTGTTTGAGGCTGCGAGCGAGCCGCAGCGGCCATTCATTTTGCTTTCACCTGGTGCCATGTGAATGTGGTGTTCTTTATTTGGAAGATGTTATCATATAATCCACCCAATTGCACTTATCTATGACGGTTCTACTGGTTTTGTGGGTTATCGATCTGTGGATTCTTTGTTTTATTATCACAAACAAGTACGAGCACGAAGGTAGATGTCATGCACACATAAAATGATTTTTAGTGCTACACATGGTGATGAGTGCTTCTTTGAACCTATAAAGAGTGAACAAAAGAATGGAAAACTAAAAAAACTTCTTCTAGACAAGACACTCAAAGCTAGCCATCAAAAGAATGCTTTGAGGAGTATCAGCAGGAAAATTCTTGACACGTTTGTTCCTTTTGTTGTTTCTGATCTTAAACAAGCTTTCAATTCGACATTTGGGTCCAGATTTTGAAAGCTTTGAGTATTTGGTTTGTACAGTCTTGCTTCAAAACTGTACAGATATCTTCATTTTTACACAGAATCTGTTTTCGATAGGTACGCTAAGATAAGTAGAGCAAAGTTCAGTTTTCGATTGATAAAACGCCGACAGAATTGTCACATCACCTGCATCAGTTTATCTCATTGCCCACGTCAACCGGTCGATCTCCTTTTTTGATGCCTCGTTGGCACAAGCATCGTGTATCCGAGATTCGGGCTTTCTCTAGACGTTCAAGAACTATTATAAGTTTCCTTTTTTTGTACGCATTTCGCCTCTTTCGGTCGTATAAGTTCAAGGTTATTTCGGGAAATTAGACGTATTCTGTAGTCTGTAGCTGTCAATAATGTAGTCTACCGCGACCAGAACTCACGTAACTAGGTTCATTCCTTCTCAAGATGGTGCACCCAAAAGAAGTCGTCTGTCGAACTGCGACTCCCGACGATGCCGAGAACCTTCTGGCCTTCATGGAGGAGTTCCTTTGTGCGAGCTCCGTTGTTTGTCGGGTACGTTCGCCTTCTTGACCACTCGTCAGCTGTTCTTCTAGGCGTTTGGATTCGACAACACCGACTCTGTTTCGCTCTATGGTCCTGCGCTAGTCGCTTCTCTTCCCGACAACTACTCCGCCATGGCCGTCGACGAATCAACTGGAGAAATATTGGGGTATGGTATCGCGTCGTTGTGGTATCGTGACCCGTCCAGAAATCGACCCTACGAAAATCCTAAGCTGACCGAAAAAGCGGAACTCCTCTGTAAATTGCTCAAATTTGAAGTCCAACTATGATCACTTTTCAGCTCGATTCAAGAAACAGCTCCGTGTAAAATTTTGGGACCTCAGCCCTCCAGATATCACATGTGTTCTCAAAGGGGAAGGCACCTGCATTCGACCTGACTGTCGCCGAATGGGCATTGCTCAGAGCATGCTCGACATTCCAATGAGAGACCCGGAGATAGCAGGCGCTGTCAGTGTGACGTCGAACTATGGTAGTCAGCGCCTCACAGCGAAGATGGGATACGTCACTCTGGCGGAAATGGACTACGCCTCCTATTTTGCCGAGAACGGACTGAAATTCGAAGGGGCCTTCGACGACAATACGACAAAAGCGCTTTTGGAGTTTAAGCCACTTAACAGTCGATGGATATCTTCTCATTTCTCGAAAATCTAGTCCAACCAAATAAACATATAGTACACCTCATTCGTATTACAGTGTCCGGACCAGGGGGTTTTGCGGAAGGTATTTTAAGCTCTCTACGCAACAATTTCTGCAAAATCTGCAAACTGTGTTTTTTATCGGATTATCAGTTCTTTGCACTTAGACGTCAAAGCCACGCAGTTATGGAGATAAATTGATCGTCTACATGACTGCAGTGATAAAAACTCTACTGATGATAGCGTCAGTGTACCATTCATAGATAGACGCCAAAAAATAACGGGTTTTTACTTCTTTGTCGTGATCAGATTTGTCGGGTTCGGGTAAACGACAAACTTCGGTCGAGACCCTATCAGCAGAGCACCAAACTGTTCACGTGAATCAACAAAACTCGTTTTCGTCTTTTTAGCAATGGGTGGTTTATGTGTTTATACTTTGGGATCAACTGCTTTTACCGGATAAGGCATCACATAGAGCAGCAAGAACGACATGTGCTACGCCGTAGTACCTACTTTTTGTCTGGCTTCAGCGGCAGAGGCGACGTTAGAGTCGAAGTGGCTGGATTGCGATGGAAGTGCGGCGGTGGAGCACAACGAACGGAGTGATGAGCCATCCTCGGAGTTACAGCGAGCTTCAACTTCACGTGGCACAACGAGGGACGAGAACGTTCACTCAAGTCATTTTTGAGAGAACGGACCAATGAAACACCTAACCTTTTTTTGTCAGCTGTATGGATGAAAGAGATGAAAGATTTCATGAGATAACTAATGCAAACTTAAAAACGAAGGCTGTATTTTCATGATAGCCTCGTGGTAGCTTTTGCACATCCAATGGATTGTCAGTCTCTAAAGATCTAAAGGTCACCCTCTCGTCCACAAACTAAGGTGATTGTTTATGTTGCTAGAGCGATTATGTGCTTCAGAAGCTAAATCCAAAAAGACACCTTCAGATTCTTCAGAGACCTTCTTGTGTCCCCAGCGATTAGTCGCTCGCTCCCAGAAGCTATGGAGCCGTAGCTGCTGTTCTCCTGATATGGATTCCTTGTACTTTTCGGATTCCATGAAGACATCGATGCTTATGATAAGAGGCCCAGGATTGAGCAAATTCTGGGAACGACACAACAATGTAACTGATGTGTTCAAGAAGCTGATCAATCTGACGCCTAAATCTACAGTACCTTCCTCAAATTCTATATGTATGCTGTACAATAAAAACCAGAGCCAATGGAACATTTGATCCTCTTTTGATTAAAATAATTTACTATTTCTTGTGATCAATTAACCATAAACCTTCAGTTCGCACTTGAAGGTGACAGGATTTGGGGCGAATGGATGACAACAGCAACGGCATACGTCTCCCGTGGCTCTGAAATACATGCTTGAAGTGGAGCACCAACATCTCGCTTTACCGTTTTTCGGGGACACAGCTCAAGTACTCTAGACCGTTGATGATTTCGTGCATCGACGCAGTGACATTGGGAAGGTGAATCGATGGATTAGGCCACAACTTGCAGTCGGGCGACACCATTTTGGAGACACACGCGTTGTTTTGCTGCACTCCTTCGCAGCGTCGTTCGGCAACAAAGAGCGGATTGATGACGTCTACGCTTCCCCTAAAACGGATGACATTGTCCTTCGTCTATTAGAGGACTCCTTACTTTCTGTGGCACTTTCGTCCACAACTCTGCTGGTATGAACACTCTCCGCACTGTTCCTCGCTTACAGTAACCTCTCTGATGTAGTTGTAGAAGTTGTTGAAGGCGGCGCCCCATCGGTCTCTGAGCAACTTGAAGAATACGTGTTGGCGACATCCAGTGCGTCCAGGCAGCAGCTGGTCGAAATAGGACCGACTCCAACGGGGGTTGTTGCCGCGAAGCCAGATGCAAGGGCCCCACGGCGACCACTCACGGCAGTTATCCGCCTGTACAGGGTTCCCGAACATGGCGCTGATTTGGGCATTAACGCCCGAGGCCAGGAGGAGCACGAGGAGGCTCGCAAAAGGTAGAACTGCCATAATGGCGATCGGATCCGATCTGCGATGACTAGAACCTTTTGAAGACGCCCGAAATGGGTTAAACACACAGAGGAGAGGTAAAAAAGCTGGCGCGGAGGGAACGGGGATTAACGTGGCGAGGCGCTCGCCGGCCGGATATTTAAATGCGACGGGATTTAGGTCAGCGCGACGCGGTGATTCGATGGTATCGCCGTGCAACTCGCATGCAACTCTCTGTTTGTTACATAACCAGATTGATGGCTGAAAAAGATGGGTGTCTCGAGGCAGTTACATCATCACAAAGGAGACGAGACAGAACGTGTATCTTTGGAGGTTCTATCTGTGAGACGATTGGACTTGTTTACTTTGTCTAAGAACGACCAACCTGGCCCTGCAATGGCGTCTGGAATTAAGGCCGAAGAGCCTCGCTGCAAACGAAGACAGAGACAGACATTTCGGTATCTGTTTGCAACGAGGCGAACTGAAGTCTGAGTCTCATTGCCAGAAAACATATCTGCAGACAACGGTAATCATTTTGTCAAGCAGCGTCTGAGAAATCGGTTGGCTTCCATTCCTCGTCTCGCTGAAGTGGAGATGGGATTTTTGTGACGTTTTTTAACTTCCATGGGTACTGTAAGGGATTTAAATAAATGCGTGTAGCAGGCAAAGTTGTCCATGTACCCGAATCCTACAACTCTGGCAGCACGCAAATGTCTCTAAACTAAAAATGGACTCCCTCACCTGCAAATCCTGAGTGACATGGGACGGGTACTGTAGTGCGCGAACCTTGTCGCTTTGTGTTCGTGTCTACGAATTGCAAATTTGGCGATTGCAGACTGCAAACACTGTGTCAGACAAATGGTATAGACAGCCGCGTTTGCACTTTTACCGATTTCATCTGCAGATCGGTCGTCCTTTTTGTCGCAGGGATGCAGTCGGTGAGTTTACCTTCTTCCCGCTATTCTCAATCACTATATTTAAGCGTTTTCAGGATCATCTACCACCGACGGACATAATCCCTACGTTTCCCTACGGTCATGTCGTCAAGATTGGTAGTAAATCCGTAAGCATCAGACAAGTGATTGCGGTCAACTGCAAAACACGCGTTTATCGCGTTCGCGAAGGAGACGAGAATTTCGTTTTGAAGGAGCTGTTGCCGAGCCATCCGGACTACTACGAATGCACCACTCATCAGGCGCTCAACGGTCATCCGCACATCGTGCGTTACGTGGACAGCGACTGGGGCACGGTGTACAGGGATCGCTTCCTGTTGCTCATGGAATATGCGCCATTCGGTGACCTGCGTGATGTCATCCGCGACTTCGGTCCTCTCCGTCGTGAAGTGGCCTGGAAGTTCTTCGATCAGATCATCTCTGCTGTTGGACATATGCATCGTTTGGGTCACGTACACGACGCCATTCATCCACGAAATGTGTTCGCTTTCTCGAGCGGTCAGTTATCTTTTTCTCTTAATGTTCTATACTTCTTTTGTCATTTAGATTTGTGCAAGTTGGGTGATTTTGGCAACGGAACCCGTATAAACGAAGATCCGCGATTTGGTCTCAAGATGACGGTGAGGGAAGCTCGCGACATTCAGGGAGCCGTCGACACGTTGCTCTTTCTGCTGCTAGGATTCTGGCCCAAGGAAGACACCGCGTTCTGGGAAATATTTGAGGCGATCGAGAAAGACGAGGAAGCGCGTCTCATGCTGACGAACTACGATTTGGATGGAGTGGTCTCGATCGCCGATCTGATGTACATTCGTTCTTTCTACCATGAGGACTTTTACAAACGACCGATCCCTGAAGCCTACGGACGGCTTCGAACATCGTATCTCAATGAGCAGCTGTTTATGTGAGAGTTAATAAACTGTCACATGTTCGTTGTTATTCACATTCACAGATGGTTTGTGTGGAGATGAGTACATCTGCGGGCGTGCTGACAGGATTGAAGCTTGAACTCCGTTTTAGCCTGAGCTGTCCACTCCGGTTCTACACCGATTCTGCTTTCTGCCTACGTGCAAAATTATATATTTCCTAATAAACGTCGACATGCATTTCGTCTGCGTTGCAGACCGAAATCGGCGGTGAACGTCACTGATGGAATCTGTGAGTTCTTTTCGTCTTTTACTAAGGTATTTAGTTGCTTTTTTAGTATCGCCGATCTCCGACCTCTATCGTGCCCCGATTTCCGGATGGCAGCACTGTGAAGGTGGATCGAAGAGAGGTGATCATCGTGAAACTGATCGCTTCTGACTGGAAAACGCGCGTTTACCGCGCTGTGGAGTGCAACGAAGATCGCATTCTGAAGGAACTGCTGCCAGGAAACAATCCCGACGAATGTAGCAGGCACGAAGCACTTTCCGGTCATCCGAACATCGTGCGCCATATCACCCATTTACGGGGAAATCACGACGGTCACCGACGCCTGCTACTTCTGATGGAATATGCGCCTTTTGGTGACCTTCGCGACGCCGTTCGAGAATTTGGACCACTTCGTCGTCAAGAAGCCTGGAACTTCTTCAGCCAAATTGTTTCTGCGCTTGGATACATGCACCGGAAAGGCTACGCCCATGGCGCTGTTCACCCACGCAACGTGTTCGTTTTTGGCTCAGGTTAGTGATTGCCCAGCATTCTTGTAAACATTCAGCATTTAGATCTGTGCAAATTAGGAGACTTCGGAAATGGCGGATGGGTTTACGACGACCCTCGCCACAAATATCACAAAATAGCGCCGATTGAGTCGACAGATCTGCAGGGAGCCGCCGACACGCTGTTGTTCTGCCTCATCGGCTGTTGGCCGCCTCCGTCGTTCTGGGAGAGATTCATGGAAATCGAGAACGAAGCTGATGCTCATTGGCTGTTGGTTGACTGTGGCTTGAAAGCTGTGATCTCTGTGGATGAACTGATGTACATTCGCGCCTTCTACGACCTCCGGTTCACAAACCGGCCAATCCCGGAAGTGTACGGACCGCTCCGATCTTCAATGGAATGTGATTACGATTAAAACTTGAAAATTTGTATTAATGTGTATTTTGCTTCATGTTGTTGATCAGTCGGCGGTGGCTTTCATTGCCGATGGATCAACGATGCTGTCTCTATTCGGTTATAGCTGTGCCTGATCTGTAGATGGTGTCATCGTGTTCTGCATCGTCTGCATCTTGCGTCAAGATTCTTGATGCTGGTGAAGCAGAGCATGAATGGCTTCGAGAACTTCCACGGAACATGGTGAAGTCTAATCGATCGGATGGATTCGTCTAATAAGAAAATCCACCGGACGCTAATTCAGGCGGACTGATAAACTCCTGACGGATATGAGTGCGTCTAGACAGAATTCCGCTGTAGTGTCTAAGGAGTTCACTCATTTCGCTCTTGCGTAAGCTATCAGTCGGTCGATCAGCCGACTTCCAAGTGAAGATGCATTCCTAGTCGTTTGCAGATAGATTTGAGATCGCGACGATAAATATATTTGATAACGCTCAACTAAATCTATTTAAGAAACTCTTAGACCTAAAATCACCCTATTGTATTCCAAATTGTATTTTCCGGTGCGCGGCAACCGATTTCGATTAAGAAGTTGTTGCGAAACGTAAAATTGTAGGTGATGTGGATACATTCAGACCATTCGAAAAAGTGAACTTTTTCAGGAAGTGATGTGGATGGAAGTGTTGCGACGTAAGTGCACGGATCTCAAGCTAATCCTGGGACGTACACAGCGAGGTTTAACAATAGAAATCGGCATAAAAGGGAACTTGATCCAATTCTACGAGAGGCTACTTACAACCGAATAAAATAAGTTTATTAATAAATATTACAGTAACTCTATACGGTAACATAACATCACAAGAACCAATAAATACCTCCGAAAGAGCCGAACACTCGACCTACGGTGCGAACATGCGAATATCACATAACATTTGGAAGTGAAGAGGAGATGTAACAATGTGGGATAGAGAAACACTCGGAAGGGAAGGAACCATGAATTGTCGATTATTACATTGGGGTTGCACAACGATTGCACTACGAGGATACTGTACATGGCACTCCATCCTGCTTTCAAGAGGGCGACTAGCTGAGTGAGGAGAGGACGACGCTCTAGGCGCACGATACTTCTGAGGGGTTCGTGGTGGACGTGGTTGAGTCGATGTGTGTGGTCGAGGAGGAGGACGGAGAGTCGGCGGAGGAGTCGAAGCCCTCGTCGGAGTGCGACGCGTCCGACGAGCCATCGGAGTGGTGGTCGGAGAAGGCGTCGCGCGGCACGTCGACGAACTGATAGACGAGACGCTGACCGTCGACCTTCTGGAGGATGCCGCGCTGATAGTAATATCTAGAATCCCGTTGAGGCTCTGGTTCTGAAGATAGACCGCTTACCTTAAAGCTCTTCCCATGGTCTCATAGTTCATTCCGGGTTTGTTCTTGTGCGCTCCCCAAAGTCGGCTGACCGCCTTTGAATCGACCAGCTTGAAGATACCTTTGCTCTGGTCCAGCCACTTGATATACTTCGGACAGTACTCCTTGTCTTGGAGCAGTCGGAGCAGGAACTCCCACAAGAAGGAGATCTGACCGTCTCTGCTCCGGCGACGAGTGCCCTGGCCGTAGTTGTAGGCGTTGGAAGAGGCGGACGAGGCGACCGGTTCTGAGAATCTTCGCGCAGGATCGAATCCGGCGCCGGAGAAGTAGGGGTGATGCCGTTGGGTCGAGGCTGTGGAGCCGCCGAGAAGGCTCTCGAAGAGGAGCGGGTTCGTCGAGTTCGGGAACATCGAAGCGGCCGAGCTGGCGAAGTTGAGAGAAGGAGGAGGCTGGGTGTTGCCGACTGCTGCTGCTGCAAGCGCCCAATTGGGGTAGAGGAAGGCGGCCGAGAGCCACGGGTTGAAAAGCGGAAGTGCCGCTGCCGCGTCTAAAATTGGAACTTGAAACGTGAGAGTGTATGGGAGGATTGGGCAGTACTTTGGATCTGTCCGCAATCAGAAATTAGAGAGAAAGTAGCTTTGTAGCCACAAGTTGGAGCTATAAAACTAGTATGAGCAGCCAGGGATTACGGTAGCTTTGAGGAACCTTAAGTAGCAAGATGTTTATTCACTTCCTCTTGGAATTGATTATACTTTGAGCTCAGTTTTTGATTTCTCTCGCGTCACTGAAACGCGAAAACATGCTCACAACGTAATGTGAGCGATGAAGGCGAAAGTTGTTTGTTAAGTTATTTCAAGGCCTAAGGATTAGGAGCCGGAAGTTACGAGGACTACACGCACGTATCATATTTCGGTAGCTTGAGAAATGGCATGTAAATGATGGGCCGATTATATAATGGTAATCAGAGACCGACCTTATAGTTTCCTTTCTTTCAAAAACATGCACAGACTGCATTTCCTATTCCCCTTATAGCCCCTTGTTTCCCCGTACCTTTGCCGTTTCGAACCCCGTTTTTGTTTTCATAAAGTTTTCACATTTCGAAACCGGAGCAATTTAATTATAAACAAAAAGTACTTTCTACCGTCTGTGACGTTCTGAACTCCGTTCCACATCCAGCTGGTTGGTTGTTGAGACATTTGAGTCCGGACACAGACCTCCGATGAAACGTTTGAGTTTAAGTTCACTTCTTCTTATTTGTAAACGATGTTTATGTCGTTTGCAAATGTTACCGCTTCGTCGGATCTCTGTGTCCGAGACTCAAATGTCTAAACAACCTAATTGATGCTTTTCTGTGCCCCCCCCTCCATGTTTTCCCTCTTCCGGCCTAGTCACGACCTCCCCTGACCTCGTCTGTTTGCTCACCGTACACTTCGTTTCACTTTCTTTGCTTTCGCCTTCTTCGCCCTCGTGACGTAATCTCCGGCGTCGTGCACGCGTGCGAAACGTTTCCCGCCGCCGGCGGCCCTTCGAAAATAAACATCGCTCGCGCGACAAACACGATTTAGAGTCACGAAGCGCGCGCAAACAGAAGACGGTCGCCGAGGCTGGACCCTCGAGGTCATCGAGCGCGGGAAGACCTGTTCCGAGCTCTCGAGAAGTCGCGAGAGCCTGGAAACCGCTAGGTAATCGTATAGTTAGTGGACGGAACTGAGGGCTATTGAACCATCTTTGGGCCACAAAATGCCCTGACGAAAGAACGTTATCCAAGAGAATCAAAAAGTTCCACTCATGCACAATGTTTTTTGTTGTTCCTTTTTCCAGAAACACGAACTCAGGTGTGTGCAACGATGCAACAACAATGATGTTATCGTAACGCAGTACGCGTGTGATACGGTAGGCCCGGAGATCAAACCACACTCATACTTGTTGTTATTTGAAAGACATTGTGAACTTCTATTTTGAAAGCTGACGTCTATCCCCCGCTGCCCGCGAAGTTCACGCCTAATCCCCAGTCATTAATTCAGCACTCATTAACAACAACACCTCCCCAGCCCAAGCGGCTTTCGTGCGAATCCCAAGCGACTCCTGCTCCGAGCCTAAGCCCTCTGGACGATCGTTCGGTGTGCAGTGGTCTTCTTCACAAAAAACCCAAGCGAACACGGATATCTCCGCGGTCGTAAGTCGTAATCCGCGACGATGGCGATTGTGGTTTGCCGCGGCGGAGACGCGCATGCGGATGTTGTTTTCCCTCGCGCATGCACGCGGTGGATCGGATTAAAACCCCCTGTAGCGCGCGCGAGAGGTGCTGAGGAGGGAGAAGAAGATCCTCCCGGGGGAACCGGAAATCTCCGATGCTGGAATCAATCGACCGATTTGCATATTAGCGTTCTTTGCGCGCATTCCAGAAAACGATTTGGCGTCAGCTGGATATGATGAGGACCGGTGGTCCTGGGTGGAATAGGAGGTCCTAACAGGAAGCTGTCATTGAATCAAAAACGGGACATACTACGTGCAAGTTCATAACAAAACCCTCTGAAAGCTACCGTAATCCGTGTTGAGTTCTCATCGAAAAGTGGCCCCTTCAAAAACTGACTACCGTACCTGTCTGTTGTTGCTGCTGGGACAAAGCGGCGGCCGCGGCCATCCAGGACCAATTCGAGGGTAGCGACGTCGCCGGCGGTACGGTAGCGGTGCTGGGGTTGAACTTGGCCTCCGAGCTGCCGGCTTCATGGCCGACACCCGAATCCGGCGATGAGGGGCTCTTCGTCTGGGATTTACTGGCCGGAGCGGTGGCGGCGGAACTGCCGCTGGCGAGCGCCGCTGCGGCCGCCGTCATCTCGTCGGTTCGCTGTTTCAGAAGGAGGGCGTGGAGGGCCGAGAGTTGGGCGACTGACGTGGACGGCTGCTGAAAGAGATAAAGCCGGATTATAGGGTTATAAAAGACAGGATACGGTAGGGCTCGAAGGCGTTAAAGCTCGGCATATTCTTAGGTTAATTCAAAGGTGGATTTGAACGAAATATCCATAATATGAGACCTCTCTCTCAACACCCAGACGACAGCGGTTCGGTAGTGAATTGTGATGTTTAAAAGGACTACAGTATCATCGACAAAAGAAGCGTTTCCGGCAATTTTGAGCATTTCCGAGATCTGATTGCGCAGTGCACTCAGGTCCGACCACCCTTCTTCTCCAACCTAAGAAGCAATTCTTACATTCCAGCTACATTCCAGAAACAGTTCTTTCGTTCTCAGAGACATCGATACAAAAACAGACGGCAGTTATAAAAACCCACTTCTTCCAGCGGCTCGGAATTCCTTCAGGCCTCCTTTTCCAAATATTTACCCTCACCTTCCGCTTCCCCTTTCCTCAACAAAAACAACACGACAGATAGTACGGCTGCTGCGCGCTTCAGCCATAATTCGCCAGGGGGGTGGCTGGGGAAAGAGCGATAAACACGAATGAGTGCGAGTTGAGGCGACGAAGTGCCTTCCGGGGGAGTAGAAGATGTTTTGCCGCCACTCTTCTGCCGGCTGCGCGAAGGTGTGCCGCCGCCGTTGGGTGGCTGGCTGACTGGAAAGGACATCCTGAGGCGTCGCCCGCGGCGTTCAGGTGACTAACGCGGCGAAGTGCGCCGCTCTCCCGGGAGAGTAGCCATCACCGGTAAACATGCGGTGGCGGCGCTGCAGAAGAGTAGCACGGAGCGCCTGTGACATTGTTATCTCCCGGCGGGTCAGTTCAGCGCGGAAGAAGGAACATTATTACCGTTTTGCATAAGCGGCGCTATCAATTGGGTCAGAAAAGTTGTTGCGAGTGACCACTGTGCAAATTCGGACGCGCCGATCAGGTGTGCTGAATTTGAAATTGTCAGGTCGATCAGGTAAGTGACGACTGATAGACGGTCTAGACACGCAAATACAGTCGGGATGGGGGATGGTCAACTGGAGACAGTCGTGAGGTCCAGTGTCTAGACACTCGACTGTCTGGACAGGAAGCTGCAGACAGTCTCCGTTCGTGACATTCAAAAAGATGGCCAATTTGAGGTATTCTTGAGGTCTAGACAGTCTACTTTTAGAAGGATCGGTTCCCGAAGGGGACAAGGGGTTGAACTGAAATTGGCTAGGGTAGGGGGGCTAAAAGAACTTAAGCTGTTTTGAGAAAACGCGTCTTTTCATGCGAAATTTTAGTTTATTTTCAACATAGTGCAATTTCCTCAAACTATAGAAATTGTAACTGTAAACAATTTTCCTTAGGGCTATTTATTGCTCTAGACACTAAGGGGGAACACTTTCTTTTAGTTGAATGGTTCATTTGACATTTTATACAAATAAGGTGAAGCCGTGCAAAACACAAAGTATCTTTGCGTCAGGAATGTCTCTAGATTCTTAAAAACACGCAAATCGCAAGGTCTTACCTGTTCGGTGGAACCATTGCCAAGCAGAGAATTCGCCGACCAGAGGCAGGCTGGAGCGGAGGTACGTCTTTGAAAGTCGGAATACTGAGGTTCGGGTCGGGCCAGGGTGATGACCGAAGCGGGGGACATGATGGTGAGAAGTCCTTCACTCTTCGGCGCTACGGTAGCCGGCTTTGGAATCGGGCGGATGATCGTCTGGAGCGGTGAAAGCGACGGCGACCTCGTAGAGGAGTCCACCTCGGCGAACTCGTCTTCCTCCTCCACTTTCACTTCCGATTTAACAGGGTCGACCACATTATTGTTCGGATCGGTGGTGGCGCGCGGGTGGTCCTGTACCATGAGACACTCTTGGTAGCGCTTCAGAAGGAGCAGCTCCTTCTCGACGTCCATTTCTGGAGCGGCGACGCTACAGTGGATGAGGATGAAGATGAGGGTGTGGGGGGAGTCGTGACTCGAAACGTCTAAACCAGATGCTCGACACTCGCACCTTGACCACCGGACGCTGGAGGGTGCTGGCCAGCGGCGACGACGGCGGCGAAGAGGTTCCCCGGGCAAGAAGCCCGCCCCCAGCTTCCCCGAACCGGATTCCGCGCGACAAAAAGCTGAGTCAATCGCGCGCGCGAGTCGTGTCGTGACCAGTAGTCGCGCGCCTTTCACTATCGGTCAACAAAAACATCGCCGCCGCGTGAGGTGTTTAGGATGCGACGACGAACCTTCGAGGTTTCGAGGGGAAACGGGCCCCCCGGGAACAAACACACCAAATTCCCCTTTCTCCGATCGGGTACCGCGGGAGGCGACGATCGGGAGGGGACCGACGTCGACTCACCGCCTGGGTCAACAAGGGGGGGGGGGGGATGAGTCCATCAAATCACGAATTTCTGCATGAGCAATTAGCTTCGTGAGGGCGAAAAACTTTCCGCTGAGATCAAGCAGTCGTGACAGGAGGTGACGGTCAAAAGCTCATCATGCGAAGAGCACGTAAAAACTTACTGTAAACGTCACGGAGAGCGTGAAGAAGGCGGAAACACGCCGCGGCGGGACCGGAGTCAATGTGACCGGTACTTTTTTTTGCCTTTTTGAGGGAGCTCTAACGACATTGAACGAAAGGGAAAGGCCAGAAAACAACAAGATAGGAAGGCTGGCATGGAGATCTTTTGAAAGTTACAGTAATCCTGCGCGATGATTCCGTGAAAGCCACTCAGAAATGAAATTCCCAGCTGGCCGGTTATAACCTTTTCAGCAAAAACATTAAATAGCACTAGCAATCATGTGCACAAGTTGTTTTGCAATCTGGATTAAGGGAAATGTTGCCTGCATTTGGACGAAAACAGAACTTGTGTTTTTTGAGATTAAGTTAGAGCTGATCAAAGAGGTCGTCAGCTATTGTCCGCAGATAAGGTGAAGTACAAAGTATCGTTCGTCCTTGACTCTCCTGAAGGAGAAGAAGGACCTCTAGATCGGTTTCATTCCAAAATTTCTGAGATATACAAGCATCTTCTGTGTGTTTCTTCTACGGTTTCTGATGCAGGGTCTCCTATGTGTCTCTCGTGACTGAAGTTCGCGGTTGACCAAGACATGGAAAGAGTGAAATCATAGTATCACTATGAAGTTCAACACAAATCGTGTTTACCGCCTTTCGTTCCCATTTGAATCCAACTCTTTGTTATTTTCGCATTTGCGGAATCCACGGAAACACGTCAGTTACCTGGAAAACTCACTTGCACTCCCGTCTATGCCTTTTCGTCAAAAACAGTCCTCGAAGAACTTTGCGGCCAAACTTTAAATATATCTTTAGTCCTTCAACCTTTCTTTGTTTTGCGCACCTCGTCGCCGTTTCCTAATCGCCCTCTAACGTCACATGTTTGCGGTCGGGTTAATTACTTCTTCTCCGCTGCACTCGCACATCCGACGGCGGAAGTGCGTTGAGTCACGCGCTTCACGGAAAAATAGCAATTTTGGGTAAGATTTTCAAAAGGCAAGCCAGTGGAGGTCGGTGGGCCGACCTCCTGGGAAGGGGCTTGGTAAACAGGGAGATTCCGGAAAATATCACGGCATTTCCTGGCAGATTCACATGTACTTTTGGTGGATGATGTAGGTGGTGTTTCTGGTGAAAATATGGGGGTCCGGAAAGCTAGGTGTTAGGGGTGCAACGAGACCATATCCTAGAAATACTTTTCCGTTTTTCGTTTGGAAAATTCTGATCCGCACTCACTTTTTGCATCCCCCACCCGATTTCACAACCCTCTTGACCCTCGGATACCTGTTCAAACAACAAACACTTCGAAACGTCTCCCGTGCAAAAAGTGTTCCGCTGATGACGTCGCCGACGGTCATCTCGGCTGCAGCGCCGCGTGTGACGTCACGACCCGCGCCGACAGTCGGACTGTCGGCGCGCGACAATTAGCACGACGACAAATATCCGATTACCGCGACACTTCAAAGCGGTTCGAGTGCGTCCGCTCTGTGTCCATATGGCGTGCGAAGCGGAAAAAGTTTACGGTTCAAGGGGTGTGCGAATTTATAGGCGATTCGAGTTTTATACTACCGTATCCGCTTTGACGGCGGTTTCCGACAGGGGACTTCATGTGGGTCGTAAAGAGGTAGGAAGCGGGAGATGTTTGAGGGTGTCGTAGGTGAGGTTGAACATGAGAGAAGGTTTGAGTTGAGGGCTCAGAAGATGGCATCGAATAAATCAAGCTACTTCATTATTTTTTGGCGCAAGTTCGACTGGCATGGATCAAGTTCTAAATGAATTAAATGATCACCGATCTTTTTGATGCTGGACAATTTCCATAGCAGTAGATCGTGATGAAAAGAGGGTTGAAGGGCTAAATGGGAAACGTGATTGGTAAGTTCTAGGTTGTCGGTTTGAAGTCAAGATAAGAAATGAATTCCTATTTTTCGCTACATCCATTTTGGTCATTTTTTCTTGCCATTTTGACTGTCGATCGATTTCTTATGCTAGATGCTGTTAATTTAGGGATAGCGCTTAAAATGATTCGTTTAGGACTAACTTTCCAGCGAAAGTAGCCCTGGCACGATACCCACAAGGGACGCACCTCCCTTGTCAGTTGAAGAAGTGAGTAGAATTGCTATGGAACATTTCTATGTATGGAATCTAGACGCAAAGTCTAAACACAACTCGTGTTTACTAAAATGAATGTTTTGGGAAGAATTGCACAAGCGAAAAATCCTTAAATGTAAAGAACGAGTGCGTCCAGACGTTTATGTGCTCGACCTTTCGATCGAGCGTTCCAACAATTTAATCCTTAGCAAGTGCTAATGATCTAAATCCGTAAATACCCTTGCGGGTTCCAAAAATTCATCAAGATAGAGTAGCTCCCATTTGAGAGGGGCATCACCAGAACGCAACAATGTCTGAACGCCGGTGTCTGTTTGGAGAGTCAGAGAAGGCAGAGTAATTCTAGACAGAGACTTATTGCGTGCAGAAAAGAGGCAAAGGGCGGTCCCGTGGTGTAGCGGTTAGCACTCAGGACTCTGAATCCTGCGACCCGAGTTCAAATCTCGGCGGGACCTTTCTTTTTTATTTTATTCTAATGAGTCATTTGCTTCTATTTGAACGACTTTGCTGATTAGGGTGCGCCTCTGTTGTTGAAGCTAGATGATAAGAAGCGTGCGGTATCGGTATCGCAGTGCCCTCCTTCTACCGCAATGAGCTGTCTTGCAACGCATATTGCCACCATTCTAAGAGATTACACTCGTAAGCTCGATTTCGGCCTACTTTTGGAACTACATCAGTTCTAAAACTCATTGAATTGTGATATAAATTGCGTTTGTATGTCAAACATTTAGCAATGAGAGAAATTCTGTAAAAATAGTACCAAAGCAAACTCGACTCAAAATCTGACATTCTCTACAAAACGACGGATAAGGCAGCTGTGGTTTGAAGCCGCACAAAATAAGTTGAAGTTGTGCACGAGGATGATGAATGCGATGCGTTAAATCCGTAGTTTTATGTCAGGAACAAGTGACTGAAAAGTGGCCCATTACATGTTAGGAAAAATTCATAATTTTTGCTTCGACGATGAGATTCCACTGTGCCCGCTACTTCCGGATTAAGGTTCTTCGCCGCGTCGAAGCCTGTGTGCACTGGTGGGACGGCTATCTTCGACTCCGGCGTCGAGACCTGCGCCGAACATTTCTTAGGAATTAGGAACACATTAACATGAAGAACGGTGACTATACGAATACGGTGATCTACGATTCTTCGTTGTGTACCTAGAGATATCTTGCATGATGAATGCCATTGAGTCAAGAGTAAACCAATCAATTGAATGGTTCAAAGAAAGCGGAGCACATGCGCTTAAAAAACTTGTTAGGGATTAGGAACACATTAACGAAAGAAACGTTAACAAATAGTACATTTCTTCTTTTTCTTCGTGGACGGGCAGTTAACGTTAATGGTCCCCATGTCATGTTCCCATGTCAAGGACCACGCTGTGTTTCCTGGAGAGCGAGGCCTTTGGAAATCCTTGTGCAAGTCACATACATTGTAGTTTATGTGTAAGTGGTTCAACGACCACTTTTTGGATCCAAGCCGTTTCGTCAAGAACTCCTCAAAGAACGATGCAGAGAACTTCACGTCTTCAGAGACATCAAAAAAGGAAAGTTGGTCCCTGAGCAGCAAGTTCTCGAGGGCTGCTACCACACTCGAACTTGGCAGCTTCGCCCAGCATTTGATGTCCAGTTCGCGGAGATTGGGGAGTTCTGCTACGGCTAAGACAAGTGGTTCCATGTATTCCTCAACAATGGGAAGTGAGACCTTCTTGATACTATTTACTGGAAGGTCGTTCAACATAGCTACGGTAAAGAATGACTGGAATACGTAAAGGGTGAAGTTGTTCAGAAATAGACGGAACATGACAAGGATCTTTCGCACTTCTTGGTAGTAGTCTGAGTGATGAACCGAAGATAAGTAGTAGAACTTAACATGAATTAACTGGACACTTGAAGGAAGTTTCACTTTTTCAATATCCGCTGCAGTGAACTTGATAAATTTGCGTCCTATAAGCAAAGAGAAATGTACCCCGTCCGACTTCCCTTCGATTCTCATACGACAATACTTCGTTCTTTGCCTATGTTCGTGATAAGCAGCCTTCCAGTGCGCTGATTCAATTTTCCATTTAGAGTCGGATAGGACGTCTGCGAAGATTACATCCTGGGAACAGACGCGTTGACAGAACTCGAAAGGAACAGAATCCATCGACGAGTCGACGGAACAATCTGACTACGTTCACAACAATAGCTGCATCGATTTCGTAATGACACATGTTTTGTCGCTTTTCGGAGAGCGTTCTTTTTTCACAGTCTGGTTCAGTACATCACAGTTCCCACATACTTCCCACTTGGACCTTGTGCTGTGGCCTCTCCTCTGTATCTCTTAAGGAACTTTATCCTCATAGTCAGGTATCGGCACTAAGCCTACTAATCTTCACATTGATGATCCGGAATCTTCGTTCTTCGCCTTTCAGTAGGCTGATGAAACTTCGACTCATGGTGGCCTGAACAGAAGAAAGAGGGGAAGCAGTGATTACGGTGATATACGGTAATTTTTCACACTTTTACGAAATGTGCTGTCTCATTCCATTGCTGAGTTCGGATGGCTCAAACTTTGCAGAAATAATTTTATTCGATCACGATTATTTCCATCACTTCAGCGAAACCAATTAAATAGAGCCCATCTATACAATGGGTCGGAAGTCTTCATCGTCCATCGGTTCCTGCTTCTTCTTCTTTTCGTCCTCAGCCATCTCGGCATACAGCTGAGCTCGGACCTTCTCGTACTTTTTGCGGATCTCAGCCCGCTTCGTTTTGTGGGTGGGAGTGATGAGACCGTTTTCGATGCTGAACGGTTCCGATTCCAGATAGATCGCTCTGACCTGCTCGATGTGGTTCAACTGAGCTTCCTCTCCAATCTTTTTCATCGAAGCAAAGACGAATTCGCGTACTTTCTCGTTTTGGCAGAGCTCCTCATAGGACAGATCGTTGTCCTCGACGTTCGCCTTGTACCAGGCGCGGATGACCTCTTGGTCAGGTACAACAATGGCGATCAAGTAGCGCTGCAGACTGTCTCCGTCGACGAAGACCTGGCTGACGACGACGGCGTTGCCGTAGACGTTCTCGATTTTCTCGGGAGCGACATATTCCCCTTGGGCCAGCTTGAAGATGTTCTTCTTGCGGTCGAAGATCTTGTAGACGCCACTGGGAAGGAGTTCGGCGATGTCTCCGGTGCACAAGAAGCCGTCCTCATCGAAGAGTTCGGCCGTCTTCTCGGGATCCTTGAAGTAGCCGGAGGTGACACAGGGACCCTTGATACGGATCTCGCCCTTTCCCTCCGAAGCGAAGTAACCGAGTTCGGGAACGTCTCCCAGCTTCATGACTCCAGAAGGAGCAGGAGGTCCAATCCAGCCACCCTCGACATCTGTGGTCCAGCAGAGAGTGCCCAAAGCGGTGTTCTCCGTTTGTCCGTAGCCTTCGAGGAAGATGGCTCCAAGAGTGACGCGGCACATTTCAAGAACGTCCTTGGAGAGGGGAGCGGATCCGACGACCGAATACCGTACTCGTCCGCCCATTATCTGCCGGATCTGCTTGAAGACGATCTTCTCGAGGAGGGTGTGGCGGAAGTCGCCATTCTGGAGTCGCTTCAGCTTGCCGTTGTAGGCGTACTCGAAAAGCTTCAAGGAGACGGGATCGGCTTGTTCCAGCTTCTTCTTGATACGGCTGCAGATGTCACCAAGCACCTTCGGCACAGTGGGGATGATGGTCGGCTTCACCATCTGCATGTCTTCCACCAGTTGCTTCGTGTTTCCTCTATAGTAACCGATGGATCCACCGCCAATCAGAGACGTCCACTCGGAGATCTGTCCGAAGACGTGGGCGAGGGGCAAGTAGGAGAGGAGCACGTCGTCCTTGTTGAAGATGCCGGGGCTGAAGGACTGCAGCTGGCGGTTGAATCCCGATAGGGTGGCGATCATGTTTCCGTGGGAAAGGACAGCTGCTTTAGGGGTGCCCGTTGTGCCACTGGTGTAGCAGAACATGTAGGTGTCCTCGGACACAGGGAAGGTGGGTGTGGCAGGATTCTCTTTTCCGAAAGACAAAGCATCTTCCCAAGAGCTTACGGTAAGGCCGGCAGCTTCGGCTTCTCTGACGAGTTCTGGGGTGACGCCTTCCATGTCGACGACCACAAGGTGCTCCAAGGTGGAGAGGTTATCGTGCATTTTTCGGAAGATCATCTTCTGAACCTTGTCGACCTTGTCCACCAACATTGTACTAAAGGGCACAATTAAGAATCATTCAGAAATCGAAAAAACTCACTGAATCTCAGAGTGTCCGACGATGTAAGAGGCGGCGTCGCATCCAAGGGTGTCGTAGATCGGCACGAAAACCATCGAATGCCTCATGCATCCGAGCATGGTCAAGAAGACCTCCGGGGAATTCTTGGCGTAGATTCCGATCCTAGTGCTGTTTCCAATAGGCGCGTTGAACTTGTTGACTAAGGCCGACCCGAAGTATGCGGCCATGTCTACAGCTTCTTGATACGTGCAGAATTTGTAAGAATTCGAGTCCTTGTCGAACTTTCCGAAGCAGGGACCGCCGCTGCTGAGCTCCCCGCCATAGACGAAGGCGTCGAACATGTTTCCAATCTTTGTTGGCCACAGATTCTCGACGTAGTTGCGCCCCTCACCGACTAGAAGACCACTCCGAAACATTCCTGGCTTTGCGAATTCGCCAATAGCCGGAATCGCCTGCTTGTCGACGGAACATCCAGCTGGCGCGGTGACTCTGGGAACTCTGGCCGAGGAACGCAGAAGAGAGGAGATCTGACGGGTTTGCTGGAGTCGGCAGACTGTGGGGCGAAGAATCTTGGAGAACATGGCGGCTCAGATTTTGATTTTAGTTGATGATGTGTGTCCTGAGCCGCGTCGCTTATATTGACCAACAGCTGGGTGATGCGATGCAAAATACTTCGGTTTAGCATCAATTTGGAATTGGAATTATTAAAATTAATTATCTGAAGCATCACTTTTCCGTATCACTGATATCGAGTCATAAATTCGCCCCGTCCTTTCCCGAAATCTGTCCCAGAGTCAATTAGCGTTTCTCGCCGTAAAACGATCTACTTCATGTGTGCACTGCTTCTCCAAAGCCGTTGTTTGCATCTACTCCTAGAAAGCCTGCAACATATGGGAACCGTAGCCAACGATTCTCTGCGACGAGCTTCTTCTTGAATCACTCTTAAACATGGTAACTTTCTCTTTCTGTTCTCAGAGATGTACTTTCCAGACCGCCTCGAAGGAAACGTTTCTTCTTTCGAAGCTCTGACTGCAAGATGAGAGTGAATCTCAGATCTCCTGCTGCCAAAATAGCTACTCTTTATTAGTTCTTGGACTTTACACGTATTTTAACTCAAATATGTACAGAAAGATCACTATACAGAATCTTTTAACACACTTCGGCCTCCAGCTCCTCCACTACTCTTCCCTCCGCTCTGTGGATTTCTGAGTAGAGCCTCGCCCGGACCTTCTCGTACTTCTTGCGAATGTCAGCTCGTTTCGTTTTGTGTGTTGGCGTGATGAGACCATTTTCGATGCTAAACGGTTCCGACTCTAAGTAGATCGCCTTGACCTGTTCGATCTTGTTCAAGTTCGCTTCTTCTCCCAGCTTCTGCATCGTTTGGAAAACGAAGTCTCTCACCTAAATGATTGTGTATAAGGATTATGGCGCTAGCGGAGTGCGCACCTTTTCATTCTTGCACAGTTCCTCGTAGGACAGATCCTTGTTCTCGACGTTCTCCTTGTACCAGTTCGAAATGGTCTCAAAATCGGGGACAACAATGGCGACCAGGTGTCTTTCCAAGCTGTCTCCGTCGACGAAGACCTGGCTGACGACGACGGCGTTGCCGTAGACGTTCTCGACTTTCTCGGGGGCGACATATTCTCCTTGGGCCAGCTTGAAGATGTTCTTCTTGCGGTCGATGATCTTGAAGACGCCACTGGGAAGCAGCTCGACAATGTCTCCGGTGCACAAGAAGCCGTCCTCGTCGAAGAGTTCGGCCGTCTTCTCGGGGTCCTTGAAGTAGCCGGAGGTCACTGAAGGGCCCTTGATTCTTAGTTCTCCTTTTCCGGCGGCCGCAAAGTATCCGAGTTCGGGAACGTCTCCCATCTTCATGACTCCGCAAGGAGCAGGAGGTCCGATCCGTGCGCCTTCGACGTCTGTGGTCCATCCGAGCGTACCCAAAGCGGAATTCTCGGTCTGACCATAGCCTTCCAAAAACGCGGCTCCAATAGTTACTCGAACCATTTCGAGCACTTCCTTGGCCAGAGGAGCGGATCCGACGACGGAGTAGCGGATCTTTCCACCGGTGATCTCGCGGATCTGCTTGAAGACGATCTTCTCGAGGAGGGTGTGGCGGAAGTCGCCGTTCTGGAGTCGCTTCAGCTTAGCGTTGTAAGCGTACTCGAAGAGCTTCAGCTTGAAACCCCCAGTTTTCTCGAGCTTCTTCTAAAAATGGCGCAATTTAACATTGAACTCTTCATCCCCGTTGTCCCTACCTTGACCTGATCGCAGATCAGCCCCAAAACTCTAGGTACAGTGGGGAAAATGGTGGGCTTCACCATCTGCATATCGGCCATGAGCTTCTTGGAGTCTCCACGGTAGTATCCAATCGAAGCTCCTCCAACCATGGCTGTCCACTCGGACACCTGCTCGAAGACGTGCGATAGGGGAAGATAAGACATGAGACACTGAAATAGCGCCATGAATTTCCGTCGCTTTTGCCTTCACTTACATCAGAAGGGTTGAAGGTTCCAGGTCCGAAATCTCTCAGCTGCCTGTAGAATCCCGACAAAGCGGCGATGATGTTTCCATGGGAGAGAACGGCTGCTTTAGGGGTGCCCGTTGTGCCACTGGTGTAGCAGAGCATGTAGGTGTCTTCGGGCTTGGAAAAAGTAGGCTCCGCTGGGTCCTCTTTTCCGAATGCCAGAGTATCGCTCCAGGAGGTTACGGTAAGGCCGGCAGCTTCGGCTTCTTTGATGATTTCGGGTGTGACGCCTTCCATGTCGACGACCACAATGTGCTCCAGGGTGGAGAGATTATCGTGGGTCTTTCGGAAGATGATTCTCTTGAGTTTGTTGACGTTGTCGACCAACATGGTGCTGAAGAAGATCAGTCAACGTACAGTAGTCAAAAGATAGGGTAACTCACTGAATCTCAGAGTGTCTGACAATGTATGAGGCGGCGTCGCATCCAAGAGTGTCGTAGATGGGCACGTGGACCATCGAATGCCTCATGCATCCGAGCATGGTCAAGAACACCTCCGGGGAGTTCTTGGCGTAGATTCCGATTCTCGTGTTGTTGCTCACGGGTGCCTTAAACTTGTTGACCAGGGCCGAGCCGAAGTTCTTGGCCATCTCGTCGGCCTCCTGATAGTTGATGAACTTGAACGAGTCAGTCGATTTGTCGTACGCTCCGAAACAAGGACCGTTGTTGCTCATCTCCATGCCGTTGAGGAACGCATCGTAGAGCTGTGTGATCTTGCCAGGCCACAGGTTCTCGACCCAGTTGACGTTCTCATTGGCGAGCAGTCCACTTCTGAGCACTCCGTGCTTGAACTGTAATGCACAAAATGGTCATCTTCAACACACTATATGATTCGCGCTCACCTGTCCCACAGCTGGGATCGACTGGTTCTCGACAGAACACCCTGGAGGAGCGGCGATCTTGCCCATACTCGAGGAAGCCCTCACAAGCAGGGCGACATGCTTGACCTGGTGGAGCCGAACGATAGTGGCCGCCGGCCGCACCGATTTGGAAAGTGTGGAGAGCATGGCTACTATGTACAGAATCTGAAAGTAACCACTTGGCGCGGAGCTCTTTATAGGGCATTCGGGTCGGAGCACGCGACGCGATCGTCACCGACGGACTTTAGTGTGTGACGACGAGGGGAGTGCACGTTGTGCCCTTTCGACTTCGTACTTTCGACTTTGCGGGACGCCCAGACTGGCGCCACGGCGAGGGAACAATGTGAAGACGCCAACGATCGCGGCGATAAGGGAGGCGCCTGTGCAGCGGGAAGCTACTAGGGTCAGCCTCTTCCGCTTGGACTCAAGAGTCATGCGACTGGCTTTAGGAGGAACGCCGATGTTTGGTAATGCTGGGAAGTGGTGATAAGCGATGTGATCGCACTTTGGTCGAACATTCAAGAATCGTTGTGCTCGTATAAAGGGCGTGATGGGAGGGAAAAGTGTGGCCGTTTGAATGGAGAATGGAGTGCAGGTACTGTAACGCAAGTTGTGGAAATTTGAAACGTATTGCGGCTTGATCAAAGCACTTTTATTGGTTTCTACGACCTCCATGCTTTTGTTCTGTACGGTCTTTTTTCCACTTTCTGTTCCTAGATTTTTGGATGGACCTTATTGATCAATGCACATTTGTTCTATTGGTCGGCTCGGTTCGTCTTTTGGTCAGTGCAAGCCTTCTCGATCTACTGATCTGAAGCTGATCATGCTGTGTTTGGTCCGTTAAACTTGATCATTATCAGTAAAGACCAGGCAAAAAATCTGGGTGTTTTAAAGCGTACTTTATGGACTGAATTCTTCAATTACACTCCGCTTTTTTGGTTTTTTTTTCACCCGTACCTAAATGTATTAGAGAGCATAGTTCTATCAATATGCAAGCCACGTCTACCCCCACCATTTCCCAGCCCCACAAAAGAAAGGCCACGTTGTTATTCTATGCTCGCCGCGTTGACTAAATACAAAACAAGAAGCGACAACATCAAACGTGATAGATTGCTAGTACCGGGAGCAGAACAGCGATACCGTACTGGGTGTGAGGACTTCGACCTTTGGTATGGCGTGAGTCTTTCGGGTATCGGCTATGCAGCGAACCATAGTCTAATCAGAAACGTCTCTCACCGTAGAACGGACTCACAGAAACGTGCGTCACACGCTCGGACAAGAAGAGACAACGTGATTTGTTCGCGTGGGTCAGTTCGGTTGATTGGATTGATGGATTCAACGGGAAATTTCGATGACACTTCATATCCGGATAGGCCGTTTAGAGAGACGTCTCAAAGTCACTCTTAGAATAACAATCAAAGCAAGCAAACCTCAACGCAATTAGGTCGGAAATACAGTACCGCTCGCATCTGCGTAAACACAAGTTTGTTTTCCCGACATGCCGTGGAACTCTCGAAAACAAAAACAGGCTCTGCCGCATCGTTTGCGCGTGGAGAAGATACGGTACCGCGTGAGCGGACTTCGACCTTTGACTGCCAACGGTACTGACGTTTAATCAGTCGCGTGAAGCGCATTATCTCGCAGGTAAAGTATGACCAGTAGAAGCCAGGGAGTATGGCTGTACGAAGAATGTCGGTATCCATGAAATGGGGGAGTTTTAGGCTTGAAATGTGATCCAAATTCAGGAGGGAGAATTCAGTGATGGCCCAGGTAAAACATTAAGTTTTTTGCTTTACTTCCATGCGCTTAAGTGACCTCAGCTATTGTGCTTACAGTAGCTTGAAAATCAAAAATTTTGAATTGTAGTCTATCTGATTTCAACTGATAAACTACGGTGATGTTCGGCCCCCATGACGCCAAAAAATGGAGGAACGTGACTTCTCATTGTTATCAGTTGAAAGGTCAGTTAGGCATGCGATAGTGGGAGATTTATAGATCGAAAAAATGGCTGTTTTTTTTCGAACGGTGAAAGTCCACCAGATGCACTCCTAATCAGCACCTTCTACAGAAAATGATGCAAAAATTGGATGCAGAAGACGATGATCCAGAGGGCGAATTGATCGGGCTAAGACTCGGATTCTCGACGCGAGGTTCTAGCATCACTCATCGAAAGGAATGTGACACCCACCAGTGACGCATTTCTGACAGCAAATCTTAGTCATCACGTTAAAAACATTTCTGAGCGGTTCACGAATTTAAAAGCTATATAAGGGTGCAGCAATTGAAAGTGTTTTAGAAAACAAAGCGGCAAAAAGAGCGAATCGACCTTTCGACTGTCGACCGCGCGACGACGACTACAGAGAATGAGCACGACGAGCCGACGGCGGAAGGGATTGTGACGGTGGCGATTGACCCGGGACCGCCAAAGTGCGACTTTGTTCCATCGATAGACGGTTATCAGTCACGTAGACACGAATTTGCAACAGACCTCATGGTGGTCGGCTGGGCAATGTGGCCAGCATGTGATTGCCATGAGGATTGGGAATTTGAGGCATATAGTAGGATCTGGATGCCTTTGAAATATGAGTAAGAATAGACCCCAGATTTCTCCAAAAATCAGCTGTAGAAGTGCCGAAAGCCGTCATCAATCTGCTGTTATTCCCCTATTCATCTCTTTTTTGTTCTTCAAGAAACACAGCGATGACGATCTATCAGGAAAAGAGTAGTCGCCGCGAATCAAAGTAACAAAACCGAAAGCCAGAGTACACACAGCGGCTGTTCCAGCAGCGGCGACAATCACATCGCCCCGCGACGTCCCGACAACCGCATGCAGGCAGGCTGTTGTCCAATGACGTCTGCAGTCTCTCCTTTCTCTCTCCAGCACGTGACGGCGCCGTCACAGTCGACACAACGAGACCGTGTTTGATTTGTGTTCAGACGACACATTTCACGCTTCGGCGAACACAAAAACGAATTGTTGTTTTAAGTTGGGCAAATTAGTGTTGCCAGACTGATCGAATTAGTGAAAACACGAGAGGCTCTTAGAATAGGAACATGGTACAAAGGTCGCCAAAACTCGTTTTACAGTAATGACAGTCATCAACATTATTGTCAGCGGAGGAGGTGTAAAAAGCGGATGCCGACAGTGAAGGGCGCAATTTTCGGAAAGAAGGTGACTGATGGAAGAAATCGCAGAAAGTGGCTAACGTGGGAGCTACGAGGGTTGGGATGTGGTGGTGGAGTGGATGGAGGCCGGGTTGATTAATCCAATGTGTGCAAACTTAGCTGCTCAAAATCACACTATCCACATGAATTATGGCCTCGAGATCCAAATGAAATAGAGCCATGTCGGCCTGGGTCAACCATTTTTTGTCCTTTTTGTGCATAGATAGTCGTAAAGGTGTTACGATCATACCGCCAAAAATTATACCGCCAAATTTATTCCGCCAAAAAATTTACCGCCAGACTCCGAGGCCTTAGGCTTATGCCTAGATATTTGCTGGTAAGCGAAGCGAGCCCTGTATTCATTTTTGCGCTTGGCCTAGGCAAACCCCAAGTTGGCTTAGGCAAACCCTGGCTTGGCTTAGGCTCCGGCTTAGGACTATGCCTAGATAATTGAGGTTGTGGGCGAGCCGCAGGCGAGCCCCGTATTCATTTTTGTGTTTGGCCTAACATCCAGGCTTGGCCTAGACAAACCCCGGCTTGGCTTACACTCATACCTATGGATTTGAAGAGAATCCTTTTGGAAATTTGGCGGTAAATATTTGACGGGATTCTTTTTTTGGCGGTAAACTTTTGGCGGTATAATTTTTGGCGGTATGGTCGTGTAATCAGTCGTAAAACGTGCCCTATAAAGGGCCAGTTATAGTTCCGGAAACGGTTTCCGGAAACAGTTTCCGCAACTATAACTGGCCCTTAAGGATGCATAATGATCAGAGCAGTGAGCAGAACTACAGCTGCAAACATAGGAATCGCGCTGACACGAACATTACCGATCGATTGTGTCAAATGATTCCGATCGACAATTTTTTCCGTATTTACCGTAATAGTGCTGCCCTTTTTTAGCTAAATGATTTGAATTCGGGCAAGTGAGTTTATGTGTATCCATCTCCATAGCCCAGACCACTAATTACCGGTACCAGGATGGTTCCCCTTTAAACGAAAAATTCGCCAAATATTGTTTGAAAGAGAGGCAAATAAACGGATACAAAGAAGCCAGAATAACCGTAATCCACAGGGCCATGA
Organism: Steinernema hermaphroditum; assembly: GCA_030435675.1. Classification (NCBI taxonomy): domain Eukaryota; kingdom Metazoa; phylum Nematoda; class Chromadorea; order Rhabditida; family Steinernematidae; genus Steinernema; species Steinernema hermaphroditum. Next base: position 580,579 of record CM059623.1, read on the forward strand.
CCCACTCGTGTTGCAGTGGTCAGTGATCGGTCCTTCACTACAGATAGACCCCAGGAGGATCGTACTATTTGTTGGGACATCCTGCCCTACGACTAAAAACATCGACAGGAAGTTACAACTATTTTGATTGGCGGGCAAAGTTTCGTTCGATCCCGTTCGAGTGATCGGATCAGAACGAACGCAGAGATTAAAAACGAGAGCAATACACATGTTGTTCTACCTTGTTTTTCACTTTAGTAAATTTGAAGTACAGATAGACCAAGGAAAGGTCGTACTATATGTTGCACATAGAGGAAAATACCAAAAACACACGGAAAAATAGGCACGTGACCCCTCGAGAGATTTCGAAATAGACATTGCTACACAATCCACCCAACAAAACGAGCAAGAAAGAGCCGAAAACATCGTGTGTGGAGGACCCCCGTTTTATAACGGATAGATGTGTTTACGCCCAAGAAGCGACCATGGGTACGTATGCGAACGATGAGCAAGCACTATGTTTATGTTCCAGTTGCAGCAGCGTGCCGGAAACTAGTATCCGACGGCCAAAGGTGGACCTTTGTTTCGAAAACAAATAGCGCGCGATTACAAAGCGGTCTCCAGGTGAGTCATCTCGACAAAAAAGTCATTTGGTTGTCGCGATAAGTGGAAAGGGGTATATCCTACATAGAGCACAGATCAAGGATCCTGTACATACACTTGCTTTGTATGTTGTGCCGTAACGTCGCCACGAGAGCATCGCCAATGTGCACTTTGGACTCTGGAGGCGGTGCGTCACAGCGGAGATCGAGTGATCAGCAAAGTGTAAAGCGCAGTTCGGGAAATGCGTTTGTTGATCGAACGGGCGAAAAGAAGAACGTTCAATGAGCAGATGGAGATTAATGATGGTATGGGCAATCTGGCTCTTCCGTAATCGTGTGCCATGATAGCTCAGTTGGGAGAGCGTTAGACTGAAGATCTAAAGGTCGCCGGTTCGATCCCGGCTCGTGGCATTTTTCTTCATTTTTTGGCCCGTGAGTGATTTGGGAATTTTGGTGTTTGTTCAATCGTTAAAATCGAAAATCTAGGAGTGAGAAATTTAAGGAAAGAGATGTGTTTTTGTATCACGAATAAACTGAACTGTGGATCCCTAATGAAACTCGAAAATCTTAACGAACGTAATCATATTTCATACCTGTTTTTAATGCTTGAAGTAGAGGCTGAATGGAACTGTTGTTGCAACCATTTTCGCATTTTCTCCCCACCGTGCACGGAATCAGTCTATCATCTACAACTACTGTCTGCGCGCGTTTTTGTACAACAGTCTACGGAACGTTCGAGAACGCCGTCTTCAGTTTAGACGGTGACACGAAGGATTTTGCAGAGCATTCTTTTTGTGCACCGCTTGCGAGTTCTGTTGTTTCTGTGCCACTGATCAGTGAATAAATGAGTAACCGTTTCATTGTGCCCTTCTTCATCTACACGTCGCGGATTCAATAAGCAGCAACATTCAGGCTACCTCGAGCTTGTACAACGAGTGCATCTACGGAATCGTCGTTGTTTTGGCTGTCACGATCTATTGCGCACCGCCAACTACCTTTTGCACCGCCGCTTTAGACACTCAAAAGGACACATTACTCATTTGCGACAAATGTCCTCGAAGTGCTCCCACCATCTGCGGTGTCATAAATTCAGCTATGGGCGGTTTCTTCTTGAATGGTCACAGTTTCTACTGAGTTATTTAACGTAAATACCAAAAAAAATTTGTTATAGGAAGCATTCCGCGCATATTAAAGATCTCTAGACGATCCCTAGAGATGCAGGTGCAAACACAAATCGGCAAAGTTCCACCAGTGTGCATAATTATATATCGCTCTTAGCTATAACTGCTCATACTGTCTTGTAAATTCGTTCAAAGCATGGGTATCACATAATCCAGACTTTTCTTCGGCAGCGCCTCATTGGCTCAGGGGCAGAGCGTCTGTCTAGTAAACAGAAGGTCGCTGGTTCGATTCCAGCATGAGGCATCCCTTTTTTCGTAGTATCTCCAATATGTTACTATCTCCTTCTTATCGGAAATGTTGCAATTTGCGGATGCTTCCATTCCTTATCGACGTGATTCTGTCTTATCCCATCATTCTCAAGTAAACTCACACGAACATTACAGTCATTAGAGTGATGACAATTATCGCTCAATTGCTTCATGGTTTCAATTTTAGTGTGTATCTTTGCTTGTTATAGCACATTTCAATGAACCAATGGCATTCGAGATTCTTATCATGATGTCCAGAATGTTCGATCGATCCGAATAATATTATCGTCGTTCGATCGCATTTCGGAACGGGAGAGAAACGATCGATTCCGCCACCCCGCGTGCCTTCATCCTGGATAGGACCATCCCACAAAAAATCGATGGACAGTTCGTCCGTGTTGCACTCTCCCCTTTCCCCGCTCGCTGGCCTAACCCGCCGTCTAGCGACGTCTCCAAGTGCAGGTTGCACGTCTCGCACTGTCTGGCGGAGCGGCGCGGCGAAGAGCTCCGCTTCGATCGCTCACTCGTCCTAAAACGACCGTCGCCTCGCTGCCGACGATCGATGTCAGCGCCTCGTAGTGCCTCCGCTCACTATTCCATTTTTGTTGCCGGCTGCTGCATGGTTTGCGAAACTTATTTGGGTCTAATGGGTTCCGCCACCCAGCGTCGGTTTATTGACTTGTTAAGAGCGTGGGTTGTTTGGTCCATTAGCGGCGACCGATGTCCTTTTAATGGAATGTGTTGTTGTAAGGGCGAAATTGATGATTCCCCAGATGGCTAGAAGCTTCCCACTTCTCATAGGATATGTCTTTTTGATTTGATTGTGACGTCTATCTGGTCATTGGCTTCTTGTTTACACACAAGAAGGAGTTGCCGTCACAGGTAGTAACTCCGTGAGAAAGAGCTTTTATTTCACTTTACCTTATTTTTGAAAGGCTGCGGTGAGTTGGTTGGGGTCGTATGCTTGAAATGACGTCAAATCGTTTCCCATTACTTGAGGCAATTATGAGTCAGAAGTGCAAAGAATTTTCCGCCAAATTGGAAAGTGCTTATTGAGCTATTATCTAATAATTATTATTCGATGTTCATGTTGTATTAGGAGGTGGAGATAAAGCCGAAATTAGGAGAATTCAGCATAACTCTTCATATTCTTTAATGATGTAGAAACTAACCCAGATTCATGCAATAAATTATGAAAAACACAATACCAAAGTGCTCATTGAACTATGTGTTCTCTGAAGCAGATCATTGATATCGGATGTATTATTCTGTATTTTCACAGTCCGACTTTGAGATTTGAACTTGCTCGCTTTGGAGGACTGACTTCCTAGGTGTAGGAAACATTTCAACGAACGTTTATCATAGCTAATTCAATAAAAATCTTGTTCTGCATTTCTTTACGATTCAAAGTGGCCTAAAAAGGTTATCCAGACAGAAGTCTGAAGCGTCATTTCCGAGGAAATCCCAACGAGAGATTGGTCGGTTTCCTTCTTATTTTTTTCTGCGACAGGTCTCATCTTAGGAAGCTCATGAAAATGACATTGAAGACTTCTATCTAGATACCCTTTTCTCGGTCATCCTGTATGTTACTTCATCACTTCATCTAAGGACTTCAGTCACCGACTCATTCCAAGATAGAATGGTCTCAATCATGCTGCATTTCTGGCCAAATCTTTGGCTAAGATTACTTTCTTGAACCGTTCACTTCGCCTTCTCTTCAGTTCGATCGCGAAGTCCTGTTCGAAGCGGCGCCTCTGATCATGTCCTTGCGGCGCCAACTCGTTTTATGCCTATCACGCGCACCTTGCGTCGATCGCATTGCAAATGAGTTTCGACCGTCCCGCCGCGATCGCGTCGTCGTCTTCTGTCGCTCCGAACGCGTCGCTTTGTCCTAAAAGTGCGAAGTGCTCCGCCTATTTAAATGCGATTCGTCTCGTCCTCCTCCTCAATCCCATTGTGATTGGCTTGTCCTTGCAGAGCGCGTCGTCATGAACCCCGAGAAGCTGCGGAAGATGCAGGAGGCCGTCCGCGTCGGCGGAAAGGGAACCGCCCGTCGCAAGAAGAAGGTCATCCACCACAACTCCGCTTCCGACGACAAGAAGATCACGACGACGCTCAAGAAGCTCAACGTGACCAACATCCCCGGCATCGAGGAGGTCAACCTCATCCACGACGACGGCACCGTCCTCCACTTCAACAACCCGAAGGTGCAGGCCGCCGTACCCTGCAACACCTTCGCCGTCACCGGAACTGGCGAGGAGAAGCGTGAGTCCCTTTGCTGTCGCCACAGACCCTAACCCCCCGTCGCTCTAGAAATCACCGAGATGCTTCCGAGCATCCTCAACCAGCTCGGTCCCGAGTCACTCACCCACTTGAAGAAGCTCGCCGGCTCTGTCCAGAGCCAGTTCCAGCCCGTGCAGGAGGAAGACGAGGAGGTCCCTGAGCTCGATGGAGAGTTCGAGGACGCCTCTAAAGACGAGGGCAAAGCCAACTAAGCCGTCCGGTGGGGCTAACATAGCCAACTTCGGGCTTTAATTGTTGTGTTGTTAATCTCATTTATTTGTAAATCTGTTGAGGAGAATAAAAAACCTTACAACAAAGTTGGCTATGATGCGTCAGATGCTTTGAGGTGTTCATAGATACCGGACTAACCACCAAATTTACATGCAAACGGATAAACCTGGCCGCAGCTCTCATTGTACCAGTCATCGGTCGCGCTTGTGTCCATCTAAACGCGCCAATAACCTCAACAGAGAAGAAGCTACAGCCTACCAAAACGCAGCGATACTGTCTCGCACTTTTTGGGTAGTTGACTCTCCACCACTGGTAATCCCACGACGAATCGTCGATCCAACGAAATTGGTTCGAATCGTAGCCAGTTTTTGCGATGCCACCAAGCCACATAGGCCTGATTCCGACGGTTCTATGTTTCAGAGTGGATAGGATGGCGTTCTCCTTGGCGTTGTGGACGGACGCCAGCTCTCCTCCTTCTTTGCGGCAGCGCTCCTTCGCTTTATCCCATGTCAGCTCAATACAGAAGACTTTGAAGATGGGACCAGGTAAAGTTGCTGTAGAAGAAGAAATATTCACAGCGGTCACAGGGACTTCTGTTATCTCCAACGTTTCTTCTGTGGGCGAAGATACGGTAGTGTCTGTCTCTGGAGACTCGCTACTGAGCGCGGCCATTAGAAGAAGGACTGCGATAATAGTTATGGCAGCTCCCAGGGCATATTTGTGATGCTGCTGCAGATAAGAAAAGTAATATGAGAGGTCTCTAGATGGAAAGTAGGTCGTTGGGTACACAGGAGGGCAGTGATCGTCCACTTCGAGGTGAATATCATCGCATCTAAAAGACCTTCTTAGTGCTTTCAACACCAGAATCACACCCTTGCTCAAAGGAAGCTCCGACTGTCGTCTGAAAATTCGGATTGTCAAATGCGACGACGGGATTGGCCATGACTGAAGGATGAGGACAATGAAGAGGAAGAGCGAGAACACTCAGCTACAGAGGAGAAGAGTGTCATACATCTGCGGCAGCTAGAAAAATGGTTATAAACAATTTTGAAGCAGTCAACGAATTGAGTGCCGTTCTTTACCATATGGTGACTAGGATTTGTGGATTTTTGAACATTTCATCCATACAAAGAGGCCTTTTCCTTTACGATCAATACGCTCCTTGAGTCTTTCGGTTGTTTCGATGGCGATCGGTCCGGTCGTACGGTCACCGTCTCCGAAATGAGTTAAATGAACGGTCTCGTTTTTCGGTAATCGCTCTTTTCGCTATTGGTACTCGATCGTCCCCGAAGGCGCGGGACACTAGGGATCCAAAAAGCTATTGCCACCGCCCCCACTCCGGAATCTGGTGGAACTCAGAAGTCTACGCTGACGAAGATTCAACGATAATTCTCCGTTCGCTGTGATCCGCCGCCACGTCTCGGTGGATTCGTCTTAACCCCCCCCACCTCATGTACATCGATGATTTTATTTCCTCTCCTTACCAGTCCGCTGATCCCAACTTCCGTCTCTATGCCGCCCAGAACGCGTGGTGCCTAGCCCTCCCCGTTCTATGAGAATCTTTCCTTGTGGGCGGTTTCGGTTCGAAATTGAAAAGAATGATTGTAGCAATAGCCGAAGAGATAAGCTTGGGAAAAGCAACCTGTGTTTAATCATCTCGGAATTAACACACTAACATTCCATTAGCAAGACGACGATATTTTCAAAAGCGATTTTAAGTATACATCTTGCAGATGAACGGAAACGTCTCATCACATCTCTCAGTGTACCAGTCATTTTCGTTTTTGTTAATGGTTATCTGAAATGTGGATCTCAAAATGGTCAAAACATAGCACATGTGCTCACCCTAACACATCGACGGGAATCCGTGTAGCTCGGATGGCCAGGTACCCAATTGTCGTAGCGCCACGGCGAACCGTCGATCCACTCAAATCGGTTATTTCCGTTTCGTGTGATTCCTCCGATCCACACACCATCCGCGAACAAACCGAGTCCTTCCTGGAGGACCTTGAGCAGCATCCTATTCTCTTTTTCATCGAGCACAGAAGCCAGGTCGCCGCCTTCTTCTCGGCTGCGAAGCTTCGCCTGCCACCAGGTCACCTTGGGGCTGAAGAATTTGAAGACCGCTTTGGGTCCAGTAGTGATCGTCTCTCTTGCTTCGGTTTCAAGGGGAGTGTCTTTCATCGTTGAGTGGATGGAAGGCGGAGTGATCTCTTCTGAACTAGAATTCGGGGAATGACACTCGGGAGACAAAGAAGACAGCAGGAGGAATATCACCAAAATGCCGATGGAAACTCCCAAAGCGAACTTCCACTTCGGCTCTAGGTTCGAGAGATAGTCGAGGCTCTTTTGCACAGGACGCGTTCTAACGAACCCAAACGACGTCAGGTCATCTAGGACAAGTCGCACTGTGTCGCTTCTAAATTTATCTTTTAAAAGTGGAACGAGGATCATGCAGTACCGTTGATTGAAGGAGGCAGGAGGGTCTTCGAAATTGGGATTTTCGAAGGTAGCTGCTCTATCAGTCATTTTTCGGCTATAATTACGAGGATAGCACTGTTGACGAGGGTACTGCGACACTAATGGACTGATATAAACAGCTGGTGAAGAACTTCTCTTCTTCTGCGCCACATGTGAATGTTGAGAAAAAAAATGGAAACATTTAAGAGTCCTCTGCTCGGCGCTTCCTTTATTCACAGAAGAAGGGGATTCGGGAGCTTCCGGGAAGCTTACAGATCGCATCACTACATCGCGAAGGTTCGGCAACACAGCTCGGTAATTTCCCTCCTTTGAGTATAAAAGAAGAAGTTCTTGAGAACATGACAATTCGCACCTCAGAACTTCTAAATGTCTCCTCCCGGACGTCCTCTTCCCCAGATTCGGAATCCTCTGTAACGGCCATTGTCCTCTGGCCGATCATCTCCAGGAGCTCCACTCAATGGGCTCGTGGGTCTCCCGCCAAGACGGCGCCTTCTCCCTCTCACCTGACACCTCCGGATTCGCTCCCGAGGAACTCGAAATAAGCATTGTCGGTGACTCCCTTGTCGTCGAAGGAAAGCACTCACAAGGGAAGTGTTCGAAGTGATACACGCCGATTTGGCTGAAACTTTGTAGACTGGTAGAGCTATGGTCATGCAGTGCAGTAACGTATACCGCACCGGCAGCATCTTATATGAGAGGGTCTAAAAGCAGGTTAAAATACAGAGATTCGGTGATATAGTGCTGTTTAAGCACAATGAAAACGGATGACTGTGTGGTGTAGTGGTTAACGTGCGGACTACCATGCCTCTTTTGCGCGGGTTCGATCCCACTCGACGGCATAACTTTTTTTCTTAGCTCCACTACCTTCCTCAATGTCTTTAACCCCACTTAATCGCACGAAAATCGCTGTTTACGAGAGTCCCAAACGACTGTCGCGACAAGCGGTCGCGTCCTTTCAGCGCGTCCGGGATTTCCCGGATTTCAGCAGAATTTGAATCCCGCGCCAATTCTGAACCAGACGTCTACGCGCCGAATAACGTGTCTACGAGACGCAGAAGGTTCCGGAACATCATCTAGACAAGACAGTGGGCTGCAAACAACGAGAAGAGCAGGGTTCATCAGTGTGCGGCTGGAGAGCAGCGGTGTTCTTCAGAGTTCCGGAGCGGACTCCCAGTGATCGGTTGAGTGTTGTTGTGTGGGCCCGCGCGGACCTGTTGTTTTCGGATCGTGTGATCCAAATTCTGTATTTGTTGCCGATTATTGTTGTTGCCGTGGCCAGGGTAAATTGTTGTACCAGCTCGGTTTTGTTATATTCCTGGAGATCCGTCGGATTCCAGTCAGTGTTGTAAAGGAAGATCGCGCGTCGCGTATCTTTTCTCTGTGTTTTGTCCGGCGTTGAAACTTGCGAGTTTACGCCAGTTGCTGTTGCGAGGCTACAGTGTTAGCTCGCGTGTATTAGTTGTTGTAGTGGTGATTGCATCACCGTGTGTGGTTGGAAGTCGCGTGCACAAGGGAATCCCGCGTGGCGACAGTCGCTTACGTACTTTGAGGAAGCAGAGTACGTATTTGGCTGTTTTTGGTGAGCTCTGCGACATAGTGAACTGCGAGTGCGTGGAATTTAAGGGCGGTCAGAGAGCGAGGCTCTATCCGTTTTCCACAACGACCACACACAGCGATACTGTAGTGAAACTTCGGTCGCAGAGTCCTGTTGCCTAAAATCAAACGCCATTTTTTAGCTGATAAGTGGATTACAAGAGGAGAACCAAGTGAAATAGAACTTATTATTGCCAAGCAGCTCACAAAAAAAAACTGATTCGACTACGGTATCGCTGTGTGTGGTCGTTTGGGACTCTCGTAAACAGCGATTTTCGTGCGATTAAGTGGGGTTAAAGACATTGAGGAAGGTAGTGGAGCTAAGAAAAAAAGTTATGCCGTCGAGTGGGATCGAACCCGCGCAAAAGAGGCATGTTAGTCCCGCACGTTAACCACTACACCACACAGTCATCCGTTTTCATTGTGCTTAAACAGCACTATATCACCGAATCCCTGTATTTTAACCTGCTTTTAGACCCTCTCATATAAGATGCTGCCGGTGCGGTATACGTTACTGCACTGCATGACCATAGCTCTACCAGTCTACAAAGTTTCAGCCAAATCGGCGTGTATCACTTCGAACACTTCCCTTGTCAGTGGAGTCCGAAGACGGCTTCGTCAAGCGTTGAAGATCCGCAAGATCCGCAACCTCAATTTCAGGGGAAATCTCTTCATCTTGTTGAAAACCTTGTTGGAAAAAAAGCGAAGAAGTGAGGGCTACATGACATAATCGTCATTAAAAAATCGTCACCGACAAAATCGTCATTCAAAAATCGTCATTACAAAAATCGTCATTTTACAAAAATCGTCATTTTCAAAAATCGTCATTTTACAAAAATCGTCATTTTTACAAACACACCATCGAAACAGGCACACCATCGAAAACTATTTGGGCATCGTGGCATCAGTTGTCCATGGGATCACTTATCCGTGGTATCAGTTGTCCTGGGATCAGTTGTACCCGACCAGTTATGACTACAGGGCTCGCCCTTCGGGCTCGCATTAAATCAACAGGCATTGTCCTTAGCCAAGCCGGGGTTTGCCGAAGACAACAAGGCTCGCCCTTCGGGTTCCCAACGAAGCTAAAAATGACGATTTTTGTAATGACGATTTTTGTAAAATGACGATTTTTGAGTGACGATTTTGTCGGGTTGCCCGTTCACCGTGTTGAAAGATCCTGCCCGAAATCCCCATTCTGCGACACCGTGGATTGCTACTTCTGTCGAAAGAGAATATACAACGTACAGTGCACCTCATGGGTGGAAATGATCGTGGAAGCGATCCTGGCTTACCTAGTCCTCTCCTTGAGCTTCTACGTCTCGACCAGCTGTGCTCTCTGCTGCATATGCTGCAAAGTTGGATTCCTGCTGAGCAAAACCGTGCACTCAGTCCTGTGTGGATGCTTGTGGCGGATAAGACGACCCCAGGCCAAAGCGACCCGTAGAAATGAGTCAGCCTTCACGTACCGACCGTCATCACGCCTGATCACCGTACTGACCATTGTCGTCTGTCTTTGTTCGCTCAGTGGAGCTGACGACCGAACGAATGCTTCCCGTCCTGCGGATGTTGGCTGTGTGGATGCTTCTACTGCACTAAAGGATGCTTATTCTACCGGACATATGCGATTCCTCTGTCTGCTGTCCCGTACGAAGTATTTTCTTGCCCAACATGGAAGATGTCTGCGTCCATCAAGATTCAGCTGACAAAAGGCAACGGAACCGATACCTCAGTTGTTAATCTCCTACCCGGACTCGTGCACAACTTGCCACATGAGGCGAACAGGCATTTGGGCAGCGCATCGCAAAACAGGTACCTGGCATCGCAAAACAACATATGGCTACATAAACTCAGTCCAAAAACAATTTCTCGCTGCACATCATGGACTTTGTTCCAAGCAATTTTATCGAGGCGGTCTGTTACACACTTTCTGATTTCTCCTTTTTCTACTCATCCGGCGCTATCCTCGGAAACTCCAGGTGGCAGGAAGCAATCGATCGTGAACTCCACTCTCGGACCGATTATTTCGTTCACCTCACTTTAAAAACAAAAGAAAGATTCAAATGTTCTTTGTCTACACACCCTCATTTCGGATTTAAGGACATCCGAGACGTCCAGAAAATAAAGCGCCGGGATTTGCGTGTAAAATATCTTTATGTCGACTCTGTTGGTTACTATAACGAATCGCTATGTATCCAACAGGATGACTACGATGGCCTCTGCAACGCGGTGTCTCCAGAATACTACGATAATTGCCGTCTGACTTCAATCCAAGATTATGATTGCATACAAAATTGGGCTCTACGATCGCTTATGAAGAAGGTCTATTTCACGGAGCTGCGTTTAGCGAACTTGTGCCCTGCGGCGGAAGAGTTCCTTAAGGATCACATCGACAACCACCCGCTACTCGAGTCGGTCAAGTTGTTCAAGAGAAATTGGACTGCCTCAATCCAGCCTTATGTGAAGAAGTTCCTCTTGCAAACAAGAATTGAAAGAACATTCGAGTTGGAGGAAAACTACGAAACACATCAGTTGGATAAGCTCTTCGTTCAGGAAGTCATCGATTTCTGGAAAACACACGAAGGATTCAAATGCCATATAGAGATCCCGAGTGTTGGAGACGAACACGAATACTTGGACAGTATGGAGAAAGTGGACGAAGAGGACATCTGCTACCAACTCAGGAACAAATGGAATTCGTGCATGAGATTCCGGTATGGCGGACTTGGGCCGATAACATTCTTCACAGTGAAGAATCGTTGTAGAAGGCAGAATTGCCCAATTATGTAGCTGGCGCAACGAAAGACACGCTAAGCGATCTTGCCGCTTGTCCGTTAATTACTTGTGCGGGCGACGTTGGAGGTCGTTCCCCATCCTCTCTGGTAACTGTAATAAACGTGTATGCTTCTCACCTCAAATTTCCGTTCTCGAACATACGATTTGCTTTGAAGTTCTTGTCACAGCGATCACGACTGCTGTTTCGGTTTTAAGGAGAGTGTCTTTCATCGTTGAGTGGATGGGAGGCGGAGTGATTCTTTCTGAACTAGAATTCGGGGAATCACAATCGGTAGACAAAGAAGACAACATGAGGAATATCACCAGACTACAATAACGAAGATGACCTCTAAGAAAAAAACCGAAGGCGAATATTTCTGGCTTTGAGATATTGGCACTGCTGGGAGAAGGGTATCACGAGATCACAAATGGATCCCCTATATATAAATGGAGAACCGACGGGTCCGTTGGTCTGTGTGTGTGTGTGTGTGTGTGTTTTTCCGTGAGCACGGGGAAAACACCCACACAAAATAAGGACCCCGAGGGGAACCGAACCCGGCACCGCCCGCTTACAAACGAAGCACGTTCGCAATGAGCCACACAAGCAGTTGAGATGGTAGCGCTATACTTCCACCATATCTCTGGGGACGCAAGGCTTTGCGTTTCTTTACAGTTTTTGTGCCGTTTTTAGCGTATTTTTTAGCTTTGCAGTTTTTTGGACAACTTCAGTCATTTGCATGAGCACCAATCTTGCCGCCCGCAGGGCTACAGTTTTTTGGCCCCAAATTCAGCCCTTTGCATGAGCACCAATCTTGCCGCCCGTAGGGCTATGGTGTCTTGCCGCCCGCAGGGCTACAGTTTTTGGCCCCAACTTCAACCATTTGCATGAGCTTCTAATTGGCTTTTAGTACCTGGAGGGCGCGAATTCGCGCGCAGCCGGGTTTATTGATATAAACAGAAGAAGTCATCTTCTTCGGCACCACATGTGCAAGTAGAGATCTTATCTTTTCGGTACCTCCTTCTTTTAGACTCTGAAGAAGGAGATTCAAGAGCTTCTGGAAAGTGCCGCTCTCAGAGGATATGTCAATGAAATCACTAGATACCATTTTTGATAGAGCCTTGCCCGGACATCTACGTGGTGGACACCTAGTCAGGGCATCTACCTCTCACTTCGCCGGATTCTGGGAGATTTTTCATTTTGATTCCCTTCGCTTGGTCTTGTGTCCCAGTGATCGCTTTTTTTGTTGGTGTTTGTTGTTTTTTTTTTCTTTAGTGTTGTCCTATGACTGGCAACCCGACAGAATCGTCATTCAAAAATCGTCATTTTACAAAAATCGTCATTGCAAAAATCGTCATTACAAAAATCGTCATTTTACAAAAATCGTCATTTTCAAAAATCGTCATTTTCAAAAATCGTCGTAAATCGTTTACGATTCACTGGCGGTATCCGGACACGCGTCACACAGTGCCTGCACTGTTCTGCCTACTACCAAACAGAAGAAAAGAAACGTACATAAGCTTGCTGGAGGCGATCATGCAGCTAGAACCAACGCTCAATCCGAAAACCGCAATGCTCGGTACGTTCTATGGCTTGTGAGTCTTTTCGGTTAAACCGCTGTAGATTTCGAGCGCGCCAGTATACTTGCTTTTGAAGAAGTGTTTCCCACCGTTCTAGTTACAACCTGCTTTTTTCATTTAAGTCAGTCAATGCGACGTCACATTGATGCGGTAAGCAGTTTAAAACTATTTTCGCCTACATATTACTTTAGGATCGTAACCTCAAACACCTTCTCGGAACAGACAAAAATGTCCAAATGTACGTGAGGATGATCAAAGCCATTTCCCTTGTGCCAGTAAGACATGTTCCTGCCGCGGAACGAACTGTGTGCCAATTTGCCTCCGTGCTTGGACGAATCAAGAGATACTTCAAGAACACCTATATTGGAGAACACCCCTTTGTTGGACGCCACAGCCCGACATTCCCGCACAGGCTTTGGAATTATCACGAGCGACTCGTATCAGACATGCCAACAACAAACAATAACGTCGAGGCTTTTAATCATTCTCTGAGCAACTACATCGGTTGCAGCAATCCCGATATTTGGAACTTTTTAAATCATGTAAAAGATTATCAACTCCTGGTATGAAAGAATTCTTCAGTCGGAGTCAGAACGCCTTGGGCGTAACCTACGTAGCGTATGGCGGGAAGCTGACGACCGGAAAAAGCGCGTTGCCAAGAAATACGCGACTATGAATAACATTCAATACCTGACCGCAATGGCTTCGCGCCTCACTGTTTAATTGTAATTTGTGCATGTGTTCGTTTTTGGTTTTTATTGGTTCTTGTTTGTAGTAAAGTTACTCACTATCTCTGAAAATGACGATTTTTGAAAATGACGATTTTTGAAAATGACGATTTTTGTAATGACGATTTTTGTAAAATGACGATTTTTGTAATGACGATTTTTGAATGACGATTTTTGCAATGACGATTTTTTAATGACGATTATGTCATGTAGCCCCTATGACTACTATCCAAAAGTTCCATGCCGCCGAGCTAAAGATTCTCAGCACACCGAAGTCTACGCCGCCAGCCTTCAAGCTTGAATGTAGCCTGATCGATTTCCATTTCCTATTGAGGGCCAAAAAATATTGCCTTGCCACCGATAAAAGAGCGCCAAAAGGAAGCTACGCAGGACTCGCTTGAAACATCTGGGCCTGAGCATAAGCCGTCGCTGTTGCCGCTGTTGCCGCTATGATCGCTGTGATGATCTAAACGTCGAAGTCTGACAAGGGACTGTTCCCAAGTGATACACGCCGATCGAGCTGATATTTGGCACGGTGGTAGAGGTGCATCTGAGAAGTCACGCACACAAAAACTCGCGTGCCCAAAATGAAGCTATGCACCCTAAACAGGTTTCTCGCACTTCAGATTTAAAAAGATTTTGATAAAGGGGAACCCTATGAGAGTACCGTACTACATGCTCAAGTGTCCGTCGTCCTAATTTGCAATTTGTCGTCATGCTTCTCAGTGGTTAGCGGCCGGTCGCCGCCTCTCCCCGTTGTCCGTGGAAAGACGCATGGCCCAGTTTCCAGCACTTTTTGACTCTAAATTCGGCATATTCTACGAACGAGAAATCCACCTCCTGCCAACAAAGTGGACCGAAATTTTAGAATGCTTTCAACTATACAAATAACCAATCATTACAAAAGTGCCCTCTTTTCAATGCACCAACCCTATATGTTTTTATAGCATGTGATAGACACGAACTTTCAGTGTAAGCCAACTGAAAAGTTACAATTCTTGCTCTTCGCCGATTTCAATTATATCCTCCTTCCTTCCATTCCAATCGACTTTTAGGGTGCTGCTGATGGTACTCACAAGAGCTTCGAATTTTGTCTTATCAACAATGTTGTTATGCGGACCATAGACTGTTTTCACATCCCGCTGGAAAAACTTGTGGACCTTGTCGTTCTCAAAGCAGAAGGCGCCCCACTTTTTCTATAGGCGTGTGACACCTAAAACAAAAAGGCTATTAGAGTGAACAGTTTTTTGTAACAAACTCACGTATCTATTTAGATCCGCTAAGCAGACAAGCGAGCTGCTGGTGCACATGACTTCGTTCAGATTAAAGACATTCTGCAGTTGGTTCTGGTCCGCCGAAACTGCATAGAAGATCTTTCTGTGGTCATTGCCTCCATGTGCACTGACTTCGAAGACGCATCCTTTGTCTTCCGCGCAGTACGTTCCAGTTCTCTGGCTGCTTGGAAAGCCATAGACGAATCCGACTACTTTGTGCGTCCTCGAGATAGTCTGGTACAGCTCTGCAAATTTGTTATGAAGAAAAGCTCGATATTTCTTCAAAACGGTCTACATGGTAACTTTTTTAATTTGAGGGGACGTAGACCTGACTATAGTCAGTAAAAACCCATAGACTATATTAAGCATGGATTTTTATCCATTGGTTAATACTTAAGTCAAGCTCTAACATGAATAAAGGTTATTTAAATGCTTAACTTTGTCTGACCCTTATCATTCTGCAACGCCTGCAATTAGACACTTCAGAATGATTGTCCCCTATCTCCGACAGGAGTGGTCGAAATTTTTCGAAATTCTGGGAGGAGAGGCACTTTCACGTACTCACGCCAAAAAAATTCACTGAGAACATATTTTACCTCAAAATCGTGATAAAACAGGGTGGCCCTATCCTTATGCAACACACTGTATAGCGACTCGGCGAGCTCATTTCTACTTTACAGAAATAGAGGCCTAATATTAAAAGAATCACACTTCAGGAATGGTGCCTGAGACCTCATATTTTCAAGTTGACCCCCAGAGTGGCTCACTGCTTAGAGCAGAGAGATTCCTTTTCGGTATTTATATAGCCCTCTCTTAGCTCTATCTAATGGCCACCAGTGCTCTTTTGTAATTGCGCACATCAAGGGTAAATACTATGAATCAGGTAGAGAGGTCGAAAATTGGACCAAAAAGTTTTTCGACTCCAAACCCCTTATGTTCTCTGAACGAGGAACCTAGCTTTTGCCCGCAGAGTGGGCTGTAGTTGCCCAGTCAAATGGTAAATACCGTGGAGTGTACATACATCCCCCACAACCCCTCAACCCCCACTGCCAGCGGACCCCGTAATCCAGAAGTCTTGGAACAACAGGATCACGTATGTTCCAACCCAAAGAAGCCGCATCGCAATCGGGACCCTGAACGTGCGCCGCCTATCGTCAACGGACCGTCTGGTGGAGCTTCAACAAGAACTTCAAGGAAATCGACGTCCTCGCGCTAAGCGAAGGATGCCTTGATCTGAGTGATTCTAAGTTCCGTTTCTATGTACTACGCGGGACCAGATGACGGTCAAGATGTATCCGGGACGTGATCCCTGGTCAGCCGACGGGCGCAACCCTTTGTGGAAACCTTCAACAAGATGACGTCGCGTATCTTCGTGCTGGACCACCACCCGCCCCCCACAAAATTTCGATCACCTTAAACGGCCGAAAAAGCAGGTGTACCTATCATTACTGGATACATCGTATGCATCATCGTGTAGATGTAATTCAAGTGAATTTCAATTTTAGTGGACGTGGACTTACATTCGACCTCGTCCACAAACTCCTTATGTGCGCGCAACAGCTCGACACACTGCTTTTTTAATAGATCAAGTAGAGTTGGACTAAACATACAAACTATTTCTGCATTTTCTCACTGCCAACTTACCGCAGTTGTCTGTAGTTTTTAAACGTGTCTCTTATGCTCGTCGAATCTCCTGTTTCTTGCTGTTTATGAACTATAGCAAGAGCCACTCCTAGCGCAGTTGCTGCAAAAGTGCTATCTTCAACCGCTACTTTTATTTGAAGCTTTTGAAGAATAGATGTTGAACACTGAAATTACCATATAGACCTCTAGAATTGCTTGCGAGAAATTTTTTACCTTAGACTTTTTAGGAGCAACTCCTTTTCCAATGTAGTATAGTTTGTTTTGGTCGGTGTAGCATCCGTAGTACGATGCGGTTCCCCCTGATCCAATTTCTTTGTAGAGAGTTAACGTGTATTGTGCCAAACTGAATTTATACGAGTCGGCGTTTGGAAGCAGTTTAGCTGTGTCCTCGGACTATCCCTGAGCGAACCTTTTTTTGAACGTAACATGCAATACTTACAAAAGAAATCAGCAAGTGGCGGGCGAGGGAACCGGTCAGCTTTTGATGGCCCATCAGTGAGTCGATATCTCTGAAGGTTAGAAGATTGCATGGACGACTGTCGTCCAGGGCTTCCGGCCTGTTCTGTTCAATAAGTTCTGAAATAAACATTATTCGACAGGTATGGATACTCTGTGAAGAAAGACAATATACGCTTTTTGCGTTCTAGGAAACAAAATTGAATAGAAAGTTCACGAGTCTCACTCGTGTGGCGGTGGAGGGCGGGCAGTCTCTCATTCACTCTCAGTGTCTGGTGGGTCTGATGGCAAACCCTGTGGCAGTTGTGAGTCTTCCGGGGACACAAATCAAAAACAAACAAAACTCCAAGTAATAAGTGAATAGACTACCTCGCAAAGAAATTCAAACTTAAACTCGCTGATTATTAACACTCTGTATTTTCGTCAACGCCGCCCGACCACCAACGCCGCCCACCCTAGCCGAAAAATCGCTCTCACTTCGAAGTCTGCACCGCCAGCCGATCCGAAGATGAGACCTCATTAACTAAGGTGCGTGTCGTAGCTAATACTGTTCGTGTGTATATACTATCATGTTAGCATAAATGTTTACGATTTTACGATTTTTACGATTTACGATTTCGGAAGTTTCGTCAAATTCGCGTACCAATCAGATACACAGGAGATACAAGCACCTTAGTGTATTTATTTCGGATTCTGAGCTGGGAAGCACTCGTAACTGCAAACAGAAAGCTTTCTTATCAACATCTGAGAGTCTCCTGTTCGTATGAAGGAGCGTTTGATCAATAAATTTAAATAATCTTTACACCTTGCCTCAGTTTCAATGACTGCGCTCTACTATATCACGGCTCTCTTTCTGTTTCTCAGGTAAATCCCATGATAATTCCCCACAAAACAACAGTTGTGCAAAGAAGGAGACTAACCCAGGAAAAGGTTGCTGACTTCGATGCCATTCTTATATTTAGCCGACAGCTGTCTGAAAGTAATTGTGTATGCAGTTAGATTTGATGCCTTGTGGTTACGTACTTCCGATAGTTCTTCCACCGATCCAAGGTGAGCTTCTTCAAATCGATTTCAATTTCTTGCTGTCCCGTCTTAGCTGACTTTCTTGTTGTCCGACCATTATTCAGTTGATCTAGAGTTTTGATCTTGATTCCTTCTACCGAGACAACAAGGAGGTTCCATAAAGCAAAGAGTGGTGCGCCATATGTCGCCATCTGCTGGGGAACATCTATGTTCACGGTAGGTGCAACGTTACCAACTCTATTTACAACGATTGTAACCGGGTATGCTGAATAGTAACCCTCTACATAGAGAAGGAACAGCGCCACTTTCTGGGTTATATCACTCAAGGCCGGCAATTCCTTGACGACTTCAATTCGTGCATGGTTTGTGAAATCTTTCGTTTTATGAGTCTCCTTGAAGGACATAATATGTTATTTATTGTTAGCGGAAAATGTACTGTACCTTGAGCTCATCCACCATTTTTTTTACCTCTTCCTGGAACCTCTCTTTCGTCATGTCGCCGTCCATTATGGGATCTATCTTCCCCACATCTCTCTTAATCCGGTTGGGCGATATCGCATCCAGTAGCTCCGCAATGGTTGCACTAACATTGACGTCGATTTCTAAATGGGTTCCAAGTCATAATGGCCAAAAAAATAATGATCAAAGCTGAAAAATGCCTTCCATTCCCTATTTTATATGTACGATTTAGTAAATTTTTGACGTTTAGGGGGTGCACGTAGAGAGTTGTTTTTTGCATCATGTTGGAAATGTTGTTGAAAAGCGTGCTGATGGTGTAGTTGAAACCATTTAAGGATGCAGGTCAAGTTGGGGTCCTAAGCTTTAAAAGACAAGTGATGGCTAGAAGCACTTAAACGATCTCATTTTTGCACCTATAAACTTCGGTACGTGACAACTCGCCGCCAGCCAACTCGCCGCCGCTAACTTATTCAACTTTGTTGGCCGTCCAAAAATGCTTAAAGGGAACGGTCATAATATCCTTTAATCAGGATTTAACGGCATAATGTCGTCGACTCGGTAAATGGTGGAATGGGAAAAGTTTCATTTTTATAGCAATATCCATAAGGACTCACATTTTGAAAATGTTCTGGCTCAGCGAAGTTGTCGACATCGATTGATCGGTTTGATTACCTGAAAGGAGAGACTATATACACAAACATCGCCGATCGATTTTTCAGCGGCCGCAGCCGCGAAATGTTGCGACAGCCGACGTTCTCATCCGATGCTCTCACGCGCCGTTTTTTAACAATTTAGAGCAGCCGCGGCGTGTTCCGCTGTTCAGTCGCGTCTCGCAACATTCATGGATAACCTCTGACGAACCAAGATGAACAGAAATGAAACCCGAAACGAGCCTGCAATTGATGAATCGAGGATCACTTTGGTCGCTGCGCTTGAAGAACATGAACTGAAATAAGCCTCGAAGTCAGACGCTGAAAAAGATCATTCAACGGATTGCCGCCTTTTGGAAGTGGTCATGTATGATCGATTAGCGCTTCAGCTTTCAGGTGTTGTATTTGAGGGGGAATACGCTGGACCTCGGCTCAGATCCGTCTCGAAGCCGGAGCGGGCTCCAGTTCATTTGGCATCTCTGGTTTAGCCATCGATCCGTCACTAAAGAACATCCATTTTTTATACATGCACTTTGTATCGCCTATCGTTCCATTCGCACGTGTGCTTCTCGTTTCCTTGTAGCTGTCCATTTCGTCCAGTACTACACCGTATTCCATTCGATGTGGTTGGGAAACCCTACTTACCACTAGGTGTTAACTGTGGCTTCTATGTTGAAAAATCTAATCGAAAAAGTAACAAGGCTCTTAATATCGGTTGATGACTGAACAGACGCGTGTTTATCAACACCTTAATTATTTTGTGATGCTCAAAAATGTAAAATTTCCAGTTTTATCTCTTTAGTCAACGGCATTACGGCGTCCAAAACACCATTATCGCGTAAATGTAAATAAAAAAGAGTAAATGTTGGGTTGAAAAGCTGAAAATGGCGCATTTTTGATTTTGACACCTAGTGGTAAGTAGGGTTTCCCAACCACATCGAATGGAATACGGTGTAGTACTGGACGAAATGGACAGCTACAAGGAAACGAGAAGCACACGTGCGAATGGAACGATAGGCGATACAAAGTGCATGTATAAAAAATGGATGTTCTTTAGTGACGGATCGATGGCTAAACCAGAGATGCCAAATGAACCGGAGCCCGCTCCGGCTTCGAGACGGATCTGAGCCGAGGTCCAGCGTATTCCCCCTCAAATACAACACCTGAAAGCTGAAGCGCTAATCGATCATACATGACCACTTCCAAAAGGCGGCAATCCGTTGAATGATCTTTTTCAGCGTCTGACTTCGAGGCTTATTTCAGTTCATGTTCTTCAAGCGCAGCGACCAAAGTGATCCTCGATTCATCAATTGCAGGCTCGTTTCGGGTTTCATTTCTGTTCATCTTGGTTCGTCAGAGGTTATCCATGAATGTTGCGAGACGCGACTGAACAGCGGAACACGCCGCGGCTGCTCTAAATTGTTAAAAAACGGCGCGCCAATCGATGAGAACGTCGGCTGTCGCAACATTTCGCGGCTGCGGCCGCTGAAAAATCGATCGGCGATGTTTGTGTATATAGTCTCTCCTTTCAGGTAATCAAACCGATCAATCGATGTCGACAACTTCGCTGAGCCAGAACATTTTCAAAATGTGAGTCCTTATGGATATTGCTATAAAAATGAAACTTTTCCCATTCCACCATTTACCGAGTCGACGACATTATGCCGTTAAATCCTGATTAAAGGATATTATGACCGTTCCCTTTAAGCATTTTTGGACGGCCAACAAAGTTGAATAACGTGCACAATTATGATAGATCCACTCAAGCGAATGCGTTTTTATCGTTAGTAGGTTTTTAATAGAACCATGTCCTCAGCGCACATGAAAAAACTATACTTTCCGCCTCTCCTCCTGAATGACCACTCCTCTCATACATAGGACGCAATCATTGCTTGCGAAGAACCTTGACTTGTCCCTTCTCCATTTTCGCGATCCGAGTGGGAGGTCATCGGTCACATTATGCTCAACTCAACAGTATGCCAAAGAGACTCTTACAGATCCCAATGAATCACGGAGGCTGCACCGCTTATTAGTGTCGCTGTTTGTGGTTATTTAAATGCTTAACTTAGTCTGACTATTATGCCGTCATTAGATGCGATAAGAGGTCGTTCTGTGGAGTCCAAATGCAAGCGTTGCAGAATGATAAGGGACAGACTAGGTTAAGCTTTTAACTAACGATAAAAAGTGATCGGTGCAGCCTGCTTGCGTCACTGCGACCTGAAAGAATCGTAAGTTGAGACCAAGCTGTGAAGAAGGTGACCTCTGATATCTGATATCGATATTGTGCTCTCAAGTCCCCCAGGGACACGGAACGATCGATTACTCCTGGAGATGAGAGCGAGCTGGTTAAAACAAGAGAGTTGCGAAAGTAAAGGTGACATCAGCGTTGCGATGGCACCTAATGGACCTCACCAGTTTAAGCTTTGCGGGCTCTTGATATTATTTCGGATGCATAGAAAACCTCAAAATTATTTATTTTCACCATTATTTAGTATATCCGTCATGTTTTTCTTTAGTCACCTCTTAGTCACGCGTTCTCGTGACAGAGGTTCGTTGACGTTGACAACAGGTCGCATAGACGACGTACTGATAGGGCATCTTCTTCGAATACTTTACACCGGGTACGGTGACACTAGGCATGAATCATACTTTCTTTGACGTCGCACAATTTGCAAGTCCGCCCTCGGCGCTTTTCTCGATCATGTTTAAAGTAACATTTATTTTTAAAATAGAAATGGCGAGCGGAATAAAATATACACTGCTGGACAAAAGTATAGGCCACCCCCCTTATTCGGCAGTTTGGAGGGCTAGCGGCAACTTTTGAAAATACCGACTACCCCAGGTGAAAAAGCGTCGCGAAAAACATAGGTTCCATGGGGAAAGACGAAATCCCTGGAAGAGAAACAAATGAAAAAACGTTCAAATAAATCTGAGACCCATTTTCAGCTGGACAAAAGTATAGGCCACCCTAGACATTTGCTGCGCATTTAATTCGTATTTAATTGGTAACAAGCCCTGTTTTCACTGTTATTTACTGGAACTGTGTTTCAAGGCTATTATGCTGCAATGGATCGAAGTGCGCGTCTTACAGAGGTCGGAAAGCACAAAATTTAAGAGCTCCATTCTGGACACATGTCCAAATGGAAACATGATAGGTAGATGGCCACACCTTCTTCGCTAACAGACTCCAAACCACGCAAAACACCGTTTTCGGCGCCGCAGATTACATAAGAGTAAAAATTATACCATTTCAGTGCTTATAGTCATCACTCCCCCTTCAAAACTTAGAACCCCAACATGACCTGCATTCTTGTTCGAGTCCCAGAACGATCTCGAAGATGGAATTTTCAGCTTATTCCATCACTACCACGTTGTAGAGCGTATGCGAAAACCCCTGCTTCGGTTTTATACGATGAAAAACGGAGTAAATGCGAATTCTGGGCGTGGACATCTCGTAACATGGAATTTACAATGGAAAAAGGTCGTTTTTCAAAAGATTTTGGAGAACCCGGCTGTCTTTCATCCGTAATGTTAGATAATTAGCAGAAGATGAACGGAAGGGGTTTTCGCATACGCTCTACAACGTGGTAGTGATGGAATAAGCTGAAAATTCCATCTTCGAGATCGTTCAGGGACCCGAACAAGAATGCAGGTCATGTTGGGGTTCTAAGTTTTGAAGGGGGAGTGATGCCTATAAGCACTGAAATGGTATAATTTTTACTCGTATGTAATCTGCGGCGCCGAAAACGGTGTTTTGCGTGGTTTGGAGTCTGTTAGCGAAGAAGGTGTGGCCATCTACCTATCATGTTTCCATTTGGACATGTGTCCAGAATGGAGCTCTTAAATTTTGTGCTTTCCGACCTCTGTAAGACGCGCACTTCGATCCATTGCAGCATAATAGCCTTGAAACACAGTTCCAGTAAATAACAGTGAAAACAGGGCTTGTTACCAATTAAATACGAATTAAATGCGAAGCAAATGTCTAGGGTGGCCTATACTTTTGTCCAGCTGAAAATGGGTCTCAGATTTATTTGAACGTTTTTTCATTTGTTTCTCTTCCAGCGATTTCGTCTTTCCCTATGGAACCTATGTTTTTCGCGACGCTTTTTCACGTGGGGTAGTCGGTATTTTCAAAAGTTGCCGCCAGCCCTCTAAACTGCCGAATAAGGGGGGGTGGCCTATACTTTTGTCCAGAAGTGTATATCAAATTATGCACGAGAGAACGTTCTGTTTTTTAACGAAAAGGAACAACATCAAATGTGATCGACATTTCTTTTGCATCAAGCAGTTATAATTGTTCAACAACGCTTTTAAAAAGAATTCAACTTCAGAATCTGAAAGGCGAGAAGAGCTGTTTGAGGCGTTATTTCCGCGTTCGGCATCGGCACCTGTCACACTGAGAACTAAGCTCAGCAATAAGCCTTTGGGCGATTTTGGAAAAGAAAATATTGAATTCCAACTCAAGCTTGATCGTACTACAGCTGATAGCTTACTTTCGCGCATTGTAGGAGTCAGTGCTCCTAGTTTTACATATAATGCAGTAAACATTTAGGTGACATATGTCAATATGCAAGCCGATAAGCACAAATTGTTACCAACAATAGACGGCAGTAGGCGGTTCGTGGACAGCGAAATAAACAAGATTGTAGATTGCCAGCCAAAGACGATCTGCATCCAACCTGTATGGGTAAAATGTAAGCATTTATTTGCCCCAACTTTTGCCAAAAATATTATTATGCAGCTCGTGAGGAACGGCAATATCCTTTCGAAACGGATACATTCTTTGTTCTTGTCCTGAAAGGCACAAGTGCTAGCCATGACCTCGAAATAACACCAATAGCTGCACACAGAAGGACTGAATTCGTTATTCAATGGTTCCTACGTCACGAAATTTATGATGTACAACCGAGTATACTTGGAAGCCTTATCCCAGAACACAATATGGACACAATCGCCCTCACATTCATCGCCCTCGTTAGTGAGAATTTGGATTTGTCAACAGAGAACTACCTTACGCAAACTAAATTACGAAACCACAGGTGTGTTGAAGTGGATAGATTTACTTGACTCTTTCATGTTCAGGAAGATTATCTACGCAGCCGCAGAGTCTATATGACTGAGCCAGCAAAGTAAGTGTTTTTTCTTAGATTTTCAGTTTCTAGTTCTCGGTTTCAGATTTTCACATCACATTCACAGATACTCTACAACTCTCGTGCTCATCTTAAACCTATTGCTCCACGCCTGACGATCGCTGACAATCGTAAAGGGGGCTAACATTTCAGAGCTTTACATGATTCATCAGAAAACCACTTACAGGATCCTCCAACAAAAGATTTTTTGTTATTTACAGTTAAGTCGAGGGGTTGCGATTGAGTGTCGGACACGAAATGCTGTTCAACCTTCGCCTGTTTCATAGGTTTAGCCTGATTTGCTGAGGATGCGACCCCTGTAATTTGTCAGGCACATGATTTCATATTTTATGCTTACGCTTGCGCGAAAGGTCTAACGGTTGACTTTGAAGTTCAGACGCTTCCGACATTCCGGCAGATAAACGATCACAAAGTTTCAAGTTCTGACAATGATCAACCACGTTCCACATGTACAGGATCAAGACTGAAATGTCGGAATGTTGCTTGAATGTTTCTTGAGGTGCCAGATTGTGAAATCACCGACGGCGGAAGCTGCACTTTGTGTTGAAATCGCCGACAGAGAAAGCTGCACTTTGGGCCGCCTCGGCCCTTTTTGCATATGCAATACGAGGGTCTCTTACTGATGGCAAATTGAGATAACACAACACTTTCTTTTTCAAAAAAAGGAAATTTATTCAGAGTTCAAGTTTGCTGACAATTATAACATACTTCAACCTAGGAGACATCTGCGTGACAGATTTCTTTGCACAAATGTTCTAAGAGCATGATCCACATTTGCAACAGTACCTTCCATTTCCAACAGAGACGTTTTCTTTGTAAACCCCAACATGCCTTTTTGTACTTCCTGTACGTGTAGCGGAAGCTTTACCTAAGGGCCCAACCCAAGAGCCCCGAAGGCTACATAAAACCTGACCAAACGGACTTGAAAATCACTTAGATCGGAACACGTCTTTTGTGCATTTGGTTCTATCTCTTATTTCAGAAACTATGTCGCTCCTGCTCCAATGCTTGTTGGGTCTTCGCCGAAGTTTCGAACTGGAGGACGAGATGTATAGAAAGTACCTATCTTGTGCCCGACTCATCAACTTTTTACGCCCCCATTACTTTGGGCAACTGTTTCCCAAAGTAGCTTTGATGCCTGCCGAGGAGAATCTGAGACCTGCGGAATTGAAGATTCTATCCGTCCTTCACGGGTTCAGTCGTCGTAATGTTCTTAATCCCTCCGAAGAGGATTTTTTTGTTGATGTTTTATTTGTGTTGAGGTTTTTCGAACCTCAGTTGGTGGAAGGGTTTGAAACCCGCCAACACTTTTAAAATGTCTTTCGGTTAATAAAGACAGTTGTTTTGTTGTGTGTATGTGTGAGTTCGGAGTTTTAAGACGGGTTTCAAGGACGTTGGTTTCAAGGGTGTTGTGTTAACATATACCCTCTCGATCCTTCCACCCCCATGTGAGCACGTGGCTTAGTGGTCTCGGGCGCTTGTTGGCGCACCATGGGAGTGATGTCATCGGCCACGGGTTCGATTCTTGTCGCAAACTTTTAAGAGCCCTAGGTCAGACGACGGGTATGTATACCCTCTCTGACCCTCCATCCCTAGTGCGCTTGTGGCTGAGTGGTACAGGGCGGCTTCCACGCGAAGCCCGCCGGGTTCGATTCCGCCTCCAGCCCCCTGATTTAATTTCTTGTGACGGATCGGGACAAACCTGATGATCAGCTGATCATTGATCATCGAGCATCAGGTTCGAAACCGTGAAGTGGGACAAATTTAATTGATCAAAAATCAATTAACAATCAATCGGGACAAAATTAATTAAATAATTATTAATTAATTAATAAATATGGATTAATTAATTAATAATTCCCTGAAGCTCCGCCTACTTTCCACGAAATCTTTGGGCGTGGCCTTGAAAATGTCCCGATCGGTGAAATATCGATTTTGTCCCAGTTCTTTGATCACTACTTTTGTTCTTATCCTGAAAGGCACAGGTGCTAGCCATGACCTCGAAATAACACCAATAGCTGCACACAGAAGGACTGAATTCGTTATTCAATGGTTCCTACGTCACGAAATTTATGATGTACAACCGAGTATACTTGGAAGCCTTATCCCAGAACACAATATGGACACAATCGCCCTCACATTCATCGCCCTCGTTAGTGAGAATTTGGATTTGTCAACAGAGAACTACCTTACGCAAACTAAATTACGAAACCACAGGTGTGTTGGAGTGGATAGATTTACTTGACTCTTTCATGTTCAGGAAGATTATCTACGCAGCCGCAGAGTCTATATGACTGAGCCAGCAAAGTAAGTGTTTTTTCTTAGATTTTCAGTTTCTAGTTCTCGGTTTCAGATTTTCACATCACGACCTGCAAGGGTTCGTGCGGCGATACGGGAGGCTATTACGGCCTCAGGAACCCGCGATCGGGTCTGATGGTGGTTTCTTCCACCACGGCACGATATGCGGGCAGGAACGTCACAGGGACGTTATCCCTCTGTATAGGGTCCTCCTCGTTTTCCCGCCGACCTGGCCTCCGCCGTCCTCGCCGCAGCCACCACCGCCGTCCTCGCCGCTGTCGTCTTCAGCGAAATTCCAGGACGATATAGCGGACCTGTGCCGTCAGATGGCGGCCCAGTGCCGCAGACAAGCGGAAGACCGCCGCACAGAGGCGAAAGACCGCCCTTTGATTGTCTTGTAATTTGTATTTTAATGATATTATTATTGTTTGTAATGTCATGTTTTTTTATTATTAATAAAGAATTTGTAAAATCATTCAAAGTCGTTTTTTTCACAGTCCATGCCTCCTTTTCCACTCTGCAAAGTCCATAAAAATGTTACTCGGAAAGTTTCCGTCCCTATCGTCACTCAGATCTCTCACACACGCACGCGATCGTGGTTACCGTAATAGCGTGACGGGACGTTCATTACGATATCAAAAGCCGAAAAGCCGAAATTCGAACACGTACGCGTAAAGTAATAAATAATAATTAATGGGACACATTAAGGTGGAGAAAACAACTTAAGGTCACAACGGAAAGGGAAACATTTCATTTTTCTTTCACCACCGTACAACCGTACATTTCCAGAGATAATGTTCTCGAAGCACCAGTCAACTGAAAAAGCCGAATCTTCCCAGAAGAAGAAGCTCTTTCAAAACGAAAACGAAGACGATGACTTGAGGCAGCTAGCTTCCGGTATGTTTAATGTGTTTTATCTTATTTCAAAATTTTGTGCCAGCTTTTGACGGCGACGAGTTCGATCGTCAAGCTGTTGCCTCAGGTTTAATTAAAAAATTAAACCGTCAAATGGAAGACGACGACGACAAGGAGAACGAATCGCACGATCTCCGGCGTCACTAATCAATCACTAGTTAATTATTGCAGGAGACTTTTTCGAGGTCTCTAGAAAGGATATTCGCCTTCCGCACCTGGAGGGCTGCAAACGTGCAGTCCAGTTCAAATTCCCAAAAGTCAAGAATCCTGAGGAAAAAAATGAACTTCGCGATGAAGAAAATCATCGACAATCTCCTGAAGGATGTCGCGGAAGGCTCATTTGCGACTGTCAACTTCTATCACCCTTCGATACAGTCACACTCGGATAGCTTGAAAAGTGGACGCTTCTCCACATCAACCCGTCAATTCGCCCTAAGCACGGCGAATACCCTCAAGAATGTCCTCGAGAAACTCTCTCAGTCGCAAAAAGGCCTACGATATGATGACAAATTCATAATGGAAGTGCTGTTCTTCGAACCTCCTCGAGGTAAATAAATTGTTTATTTTCGAATAGGGTTCGGCTCGGCTCAGAGGCTCGGCTCCGGCTCCGGCTCAGTTCCGATCTCTGGTCAAAAGTCGTGTCTCAGATCGCAATAAACGCGAATATGATATGATTTTAATAACTAATCCAGGTTATAGAGAGCAATTAAAAAATGGACCTCAAAGACCATAAAATGGACTTCAAAACCTCTGGAATTTCATGGTCAGCCCGTCTGCCTGGAAAATGAAGCTCACTTCTTGGTTAAACTGTGACAATGGTGGGTCGTAGTTCACGATCGCAGTGCGATTCACAGGGTTCGTCCCCGTGTAAATGCGTTCTTCTTCAACGGGACCCCTGTAATTGCTGAACTGCATATATATAGATTAATTAAGTCGATTACCTTATCATTGCAAAGTACATCTTCCGCTGCACCTGTTTTCCACTGATGACTATGTTTGTAATGTAGATCCGCTTCAGCGTCAAATCGCTTTCCGCACTGAGCGCAACGCCGTAGTAGACGGGCGGTTCTAAAATAGTTACATTCTGCTTTTCAGCACATTGATTCATACATACCAATATCCCATGAGGTGCCAACATACAGTGGCGAGCATAGAAATAGCCGCACTACATATTGGAAAAATGTTCGGTCATTTTGAGAACGGTTTGCCTCGCATGCTTCGATGGTAATGCGTGTATGATGTGCAGAATTTCCTGGAGAATTTGGCTGTGCCAGCTAGAATGACAGAAAAATAGTTCTAGCTTAGCATGGCCTGAATTCAGACCGAGGGTGCCGATTTTACGCGGGCACAGAAATAGCCGCACTTTGAATGTTCTTTTTTATTGCCGAAAATTTTTAACAAAGAACGTAAAAACAACAGGCTACATACAACAATGATCTAGTATCTTGTCGGAAATCCTTTACTTGCGATGACAGCTCTGCAGCGACGTTGCATGGAGTCGACAAGGCGCATGCAGCGGGTCACGGGTATGTTTCTCCAGGCTTGTTCGATGCTGACTGACAATTCGGCAAGGTTCTTAGTTTTCTTTGCCTGCACCACCTTCTCAATGTCGTTCCACAAATTCTCGATCGGATTCAGATCCGGGCTTTGAGCTGGCCAATCTAGAACGCGCCACTTATTCTTCTTATACCAAGCCTTCGCGATCTTGCACGTGTGTTTGGGATCATTATCTTGCTGGAAAATCCAATTTCGGCCGAAATGTTGGCGTGCATATGGCTTCAGCACCTTCTCCATGATATCCACATACTTCTTTACATCGAGAATTCCGTCAATATGAAAAATTGGACCAACTCCGGACCGCCGGAAGCCCGCCCATACCATCACAGAACCGCCGCCATGTTTAACAGTTACCTTGGTGCAGCGTGGATCGAATTCTTCACCGACGTACCGTCTCACATACGTCTTTCCGTCGGACCCTAGCCGGTTGAACTTCGATTCGTCCGTGAATAACACTTTGGCCCAGTCTTCAGGCTGCCAGGTGATGTGCTTCTTAGCGAAGGCAATTCGAGCTTCTCGGTTTTTCTTCGACACGAGCGGCTTCTTGCGGGCGACTCGTCCCATCAATCCGACTTCGTTCAAACGTCGTCGGACAGTCCAAACGCTCAGATTGAAGCCGGGAGATCCACTCAATTCATTCTGGATATCCACAGCAGTCTTCATCCTATCCGCTTCAGACATCATCCTGATCTTTCTATTCACACGGTCCGTACTTTTTCTTGGTTTCGGCTTCCTTACCGGATTTTCCACATTTCCTCGACTCTTCTGTATCGTTTTCACGGCATTTCGCACTGCCTTCTCCGAAATTCCCAACTTGTCGGCGATTCTTCGCATGGAATTACCTTCCTTCTTCAGGGTGTCGATACGAGCGCGTTGTTCAGGTGATATGTGTTTTCCCCGTCCCATTTTCTAAAAGAATTGAGTAACAGATTAATAACAGAAATAACAGAGCACGCAAAATAACACGTTACCGTCGGAGAAATTGACTCGAAAACTCACAATAAAAAAGAACATTCAAAGTGCGGCTATTTCTGTGCCCGCGTAAAATCGGCACCCTCGGTCTGAATTCAGGCCGTGCTAAGCTAGAACTATTTTTCTGTCATTCTAGCTGGCACAGCCAAATTCTCCAGGAAATTCTGCACATCATACACGCATTACCATCGAAGCATGCGAGGCAAACCGTTCTCAAAATGACCAAACATTTTTCCAATATGTAGTGCGGCTATTTCTATGCTCGCCACTGTAGAACACTTTGCTCACGAGCAGTTTCCTAGGTGATGGCGGGAACGGTTTGTATCCCATGTATCTGAACTTATTCTGGAAGCACTTTGCCGAAGCATAGTCTTCCGCATTAGGGCACTCAAAGCCACCGTACCACGCAAGCCCGGATAAGCTGCGAACAAATATTTCCGTGGCCCTGACGTGACTACATCCTATTGAATCCATAACTGCAACAGAAACGGTTACGAGCAATACTCTTGAGATGGAAATTTTCAGTAAGTAAACATTTATGATTGCGAGCTTGTATTTTAGTGTTTCTAAGAAACCAATCTTAATCCGATTAATCCTAACGGAAACGCAAAGTTGGAATGCACTGCTGTACAAAGCAAAACCGTGCACGCGTGTCGTACCACATCGGCTTCGGCAATCGGGAAATGTTTCTCTTCACCTGAATGTGTTTGTGTCTACACTACAATTGCATGTTAACGTTGTTTTCGGTGTTTACATGGTATGCGTGCAAGCCGGTGCCTTTTTGAGGTAAATATTAGGTTGTTGTCTATTTTCGCACTGGGTAATGCTGGGATCAGATGGGTTAGTGCGTTCATAGTGCGTTAGTGGGTCCTGGACGGAAAATAAACAACATTGCGATAATGCCTGATAAATGTTACATCCGATAGCACCATTGGTTTAGTGCCCACTTTTGAAAATCTAGGGTAAATCGGCAATTGAAACTTCATGTGGGGGTAGGGCTATTTATATGGCCGCCACTGTATGGGCGATTGATTCTCTTCCCAGGCTGCATGCTCCGATGCCTCTCCTGCATGTTATCTGTTTTCTTTGAATCACTTGCAACGATTGTCCCAATGCCTTAGACTATAAGTGAACATTGGAAGCTTCGATTTCACATGACCTTTCCGACCTTTTGATTCGCCAGCGCAATTTATTGACCCCCGCTTTTATTTGTGCTTCAAAATAAAAATCTTCTCCTTTATTTTTCTTAAATGCTAAGGTCAAGGGAGTTCGAGGTGTGTAGTCCGCAGCATTAGATGATGATGTGAATCAGGAAGAGAAGCCAAAGATTGAGTTGCGGTCGGATCCAGGCCGCAAAAGTAATATGCCACTATGCTCTATGCGGTATTACTCAACAACGTGGATGAAAAGTTTTCGTGGGTTAGAGCAACCTCTCAGCTGTAGTTTGCGCGTAACATCTAGAAAAATATCTCTTTCGAATTCAAAATATGACACACACTAGGAACCAGATTCGGGGTTTTATCAGGTCCAACGGACGGACGCAATGTTAGATATTTTATATTGCCCTCAAAACAGCTGCTCATCTTTAGCTGGGACTTAGATAATTACTGGGTATATAGGCGTCTCACAGCTCTATCTGGTAGCTACTTGTAAGGGACTGTTGGAAACATCAGTAAATAAATTGAGCCAAACCTTGCAATTAGGTCGAAAACGGACAAAATGGAATTTTTCGACTTGGAACCTCCCTTGCTCTGTAGTGTAGTGGTTAGGGTTCTGGTCACGAAGCGCACTGAGGATGTCTAGTTGAATGGTGAATACTGTGATTAATTTGTGCTTGTTTATGGTAGAAAACTGAACTCAATAAAAAACGACATTAATTATGTAACAACCTAATATTCCGCAATGAAGGCCTTCCTGTAGGCCAATTTTCAGCTCGATCCGAAGTGGACACTTTGGATGCCCCTTATTCCCTTATGCGTAACTTACAGCTGGCTTCTATGGGAGACAAGATCGAGTCTTTGGGCACCCAGTACCGATCAATGATAGCACACTGATTGGGCGCAATGCATTTCGGTTGCAATTGGCCACCATTGACGTAAAAGTCGTAGTGTCCCATTGGAGCAAGCTTTCCAAATCCATTCGAACTAAAGCGCCGCTATTTTAGTATGAATAATGGTCCACCAACCTCATATCTTCACCACTAGTGTGAATAACTTCGACGTAATGAGCGTCGTGTTTTGCGAGACCGCTACTCTTAAAACCTAAAAGAGGAGGGTCCCGACCTGAAACAAAATTACTAGTCCCAAGTGGCTAACTGACTTCACATACCGAAAATAGCGCCGAGTTTGATGTCAGCCACCTGCTGGACATATTTTCCGGCGAATCCAGAAACATGAGCGCCTAGAGAGAAGCCGATTAAGTGCACCTTCTCAATCGGAATTCCGTGGACGTTGCGCATCAGAATTGCCAACGTCGCAATGGCTCTTCCAAGAGATTGAGTCAGGAGAGCCGAGATTCTATAAATCCTCGATTGGCCTTGCAACCAGTTTGGACCGATAATTATTCGGTCCTCCTAGAATTTCTCAATGTTAGATATGCATAAATAAATCTACAACTTACGTATTCCAGTTCCTTAACCAGGTAGTCTCGCATTTGATATGGCCATTCGCTTCTACTCATCGACAATCCGCCCCATCCGTGAGTGATGAAGATTACTCTGGTATGTTGTGGGTCGCTGATGTTTAGACCTTCCAGATGATCTTTGATACCATCGTATGCAATTTCATCATGTGAGATGTGTCTTTTCCTATCCACGATTCTCCTGAAATAATCACGACTGAAATTGAAATTCACAGGGTTTTGTGGCCGCACCCGTATGAGATGGTGAACATCATATTCCATTCCTTTGGGTCAAACGACGTTCGAGTAATGAACAATAGCCATAATCCAAAATTGTCGGTCCTTATATCGAAGCAGCCGATATCGATTGGTGACGTGAAGCACTTCACTTCCGCACGAGATGGAGATAATAAAAGCGTAAAGATAACTATGTAGACGCAGGTTCCAAGAAGCATCTGAAACAAAACTGAAAACTGAAACACAAAACCCCTCTTTTGTGTCGCTTAGCTTGTTTACGTGTGACTATTTAGGCAAAACAAAATAAAACTATACAATCATGATGCTTTCGGATCGGGCTATTAAATCGTCGTCAGATATTTGGGCCATGCCATGCAGGTTAACTTAACTGTCGCTTAACTTCAACTTGACTGTCGCGCAGCGAGGCGGCACAGCTGAAGTTGAAGCTAAGCGATAGTTAAGTTACTTTACTTTACTTTATTTCGTGAATCAAAGGCATTCCGCCTTGCACGACACCGATAATAGACAACAGAGGATAGTTAAGTTAACCTACGTAAAATCAACCTAAAAAATTTTTTGATGATGGTTTGATAGCCCGATCCGAAAGCATCACGACTGTGTAGTTTTATTTGGTTTTGCGTAAATAGTCATACGTAGACAAGCTAAGCGACACAAAAACGGGGGTTTTGTGTCGCGCAGAGTATAAATGGGCCTTAAGGATATCCCGCTCTTCTTCGAGGCGCCCTTTTTGTTAGCGTGTAATCAACGAGGGCATGAGCGGAGCCCCGTGTTAAAAATTAAAAATTGGGGACGGGCACTTTTAGACACGATTTGGATAATTGTAACGGAATGGCTCTGCTTTAGAATGTAAACACACGCAAAGAACCAAAATAGATTCAACATAACGTAACTCATTATATGTATACCGAACGACTAACAAGAGTTGAAATCCAACCGCAACGTCACGAAAACTTTACACTTGTATCTAATAGTTTCATGACACGAGTCCAAGGATTCACAGAGCAACCGAAGAGAATCAAACAGCGAAAAGTGATTTGTTGTTGCTTGATCACGGCTAAAAAAATTTTCGGCGTTTTTATGTTTCTAAAATTAGATGCGAACGGGGAACGATATGCTTCTCTTAAGGGCCGGTCATAGTTCCGGAAACTGTTTCCGGAAACAGTTTTTACAATGGTGGAAACTGTTTCCGGAAACTGTTTTTACAATGGTGGAAACTGTTTCCGGAAACTGTTTCCGCAACTATGACCGGCCCTTTATGTCGCTCAACCGTTTTCGTCGCTACCATTTAATTCTTATTTCGAACGCATTCCTCCGGGGTAGACTCATCGAGCTGATATCACCTATGGAAAGATGTGCAAATCAGAGATGCCAACTGAATCTTCCGACTGTTCGCGGGGAGCTGTAGCAGACGACGAGAGAAAATCGGATGCCCGTTTTCTTCGCCGCTGTATGCCAATTGTCTCTTGTCGTCTGCGCCCTTATTACCGCTCCCCGCAAACGATCGAAATTTTCCCTAGTATATATTGTCGGCTCACGGTCGCCTCGGAGCCAACCCGAGCCGAGCCGGCTCGGACCACCCGCCCAACTGACAAGGGAAGCACCCGAAGTGTGACACTCCGATTTCGCTGAAAATTTGTGGGCATACAGTGCAGCCCGGGACTAAGAAAACGCACACAATTTGAGCTGCTGAAAATTAGACCAAGGTACCTAAAAGAGGTCTTTAATTGTAAGGTATCCTGGTGCGATGTCCCTGAAGCCTCAAAATATACGGTATTATTGTCAGTGTTTTTCGTTTTTTTCGCCGATTTTCTAAGGTTTTCGGCATTTGGAACGAAAATTAACATTGTAAATTAACAACCATGTTCTTGTAGCACGAAAACCAGTCAAAAAAAACGAAAAACACTGACAATAATACCGTATATTTTGAGGCTTCAGGGACATCGCACCAGGATACCTTACAATTAAAGACCTCTTTTAGGTACCTTGGTCTAATTTTCATCAGCTCAAACTGTGTGCGTTTTCTTAGTCCCGGGCTGCACTATATGCCCACAAATTTTCAGCGAAATTGGAGTGTCATACTTCGGGTCCTTCCCTTGTGAGCCGGCCGAGCCGGCTCGCGGCTCGGCTCCCATTGCGAAATCAACCCGAGTCGGCATCTCTGGTGCAAATACATTATATCGCATTTATCAGTTATCATTATTAGGTTCACATCAAACGTAGAGTTCACAATATGACAACCATTTGGCACTCGAGGCTACTTTCAGCTGCCCATCTTACACGAGGTATATTCCATAAAGTGGCTTTGTGAGACCATTTCATCGTTTCCGCTGATAGTTTCTTTGTGTAATTTCACCTTCTTCTTGCAGCCTGCTTCCAATCCGCTTCGTTCTTCGTCGTATTTCGGTAGGTATTGGGTTCTTAAGTTGAAAACGGGTCGCTCAGTCACGTTCATCATTTATTTTCAGAAGTTTTACATCGTAGCAAGGGTGGGCACGAGGTGGGCCGATTGTGGTCCCGCAACGAAGTCCCTGAATTAGCAATATACCGTGTACGGTCGCGCGGGTATTGTGTGTACTATCCTTTCCTCTTCCAGATGCTAATCCAAAGAGTTTATTAGTATGAGTGCATGGTATGGTGTTTGTGATTAATCAATGTACTGAAGAAGCGATAGGGAATGGTCGCCATGTCCATCGCTAGAAGGGTCCACAGGGAGTGGGACGTCTTCAAAGGGGTGTGGGTCGTCCGATGGAAGGGGAGGTGCATCTGCAGGCATCGATTGTTGTGAGGTGGTGGAGTACGGTGTACCCATGTCGCCTAGGATTTTGTCTATCATATTTTCAGACAGCCTCAGAGAGAGAGCGAGCGGACGACCCGACCGATCGCTGGGGGCACTCCGATAAAACAGGAAACTTAACATTTTTGAGCTTCACAAAATAATTGAGATGTTGATAATTTAACCTTGGAACATCAAGCCATAGTTAACACCTAGTGATAAGTAGAGTTTTCGAACCGAATCGAAACTGAAGAAAAACTGTAAAATGAGGCCACATGAATACCGGGGACTACGGTGTAATAAGCCTGAGCCTCTTCCAAACATCCTGGATGACCTAATGTCCTTGATTAAGAAAGATAAACGAAAATTTGAAGTGTCCGGTCTTCAGAGCCTTAAAAGGGCTTTCAAAATATCTAAAAATGGTACTGCACCTCGATCCCAATCGAAACATTCGAGAAATTCGCGCAGTTCTTCGCAGAAATTTGTGGACAACTAGATTCGCTTAAAAGTCGTGGAGGTAGAAAAATAACTAACCTAATTTGGATGTAGTCTAGAGGAGTCTAATGAGCTCGACTATTTCACAGGACGAAACAGGACGTAGCGAGGAAACGAGAGGCACACGTGTGAATGGAGCGATGGGCGAGATGAATCAGTACATGTGCATTAGGGATGCACCCGGTTCCGGTTTTTCCGGTTTTCCGGCTTTTTTTGCGCCGGAATTCCGGTTCCGATTCCGGTGCCGGTTTTTTTTTCGTTCCGGTGCATAGAACTTTTCGAATCGCGGACGCGACTGACTGTAACCTATTGTGAAAGAAAAAATCGAATGGCCACCGACAGGGATCGAACCCGCGACCCGCGCATCGCAGTCAGATAGCTTACCGATTGAGCCAAACGCACGCAGTGGTATGTTCTCGTCGCTTTCAGTGATATAGAAGTGTCGCTCAGGAATAGATTTCAGAATGCGCGTTTCTCACATTTTTTACAGGTCGGAGCAATTTTGAAGTGCAATCCAAAAGTTTTCGATTGAACTAGCGCCAGTTGAAGGAATTTAAATTAAGGATTAAGCTACCTGGTTTCAGGAAACCTTAATTGAGGCGAGAAAAAACTCACAAGGGAACCTCCCTAAGTGATAGTTGCAGATCGAAATAAATTCTGGTGTAACAGATAAAGAACATCTTAGAAAGACGAACGCAAAGACTGGCCCTTCTCTGCATCAAATACAAAATGGAAGAGCCTAAGTGGGGGGTCGAACCCAAGAACGTAAACTGGTAGGGAAGACCACAACCCCTCAACTACGCATACACACTAGCCTAAGGCAATTTCATTGTACTAGTCGCGACTACCCTGATTTTTCAATGTCAATATCTCCTGAATTCACTTGTGTCACGTGCTTTCGTCGGTTTTGGATCAATTTTTGACTGCACCAGGTCACTTTCAGCACGAGTTGAGGCCGATTGATCCGTGTTGATGGCATTTTGATCGCCATCGTCGCAATTTTAGATCAGTCGACGAAATCTCCTCGGCGAGTCGATGTCGGTCACGCCGAATTTGCTAGGAGAAGGAAGCGCCAGATAGCAAGGGTTGAAAATAGACTACTTTAGTATTCCACGCCTGTCCCTCCGAACGATGGTCACTCGGTTGAAAGAAACCATTTTTCAGAGCTAACAAATAGCGAAGCTAACTAGTAGCGAATATCAGATATTCAGGGGTAGAATAGGAAAGGAAATTTGAATGTCATAACATAACTTTAAAAGAGTCAAAAAACGTCGAAAAGCTACCAAAAAAAATAAGCAGTAGTATTGTCACACCCTCTATGTGCACTGTACTGCCGGTTCCGGTTCCGGTTTCCGGTTCCGGTTCCGGTTCCGGTGCCGGTTCCGGTGCCGGTTTTTTTCGCGCCGGAATTCCGGTTCCGGTTCCGGTGCCGGTTTTTTTTCGTTCCGGTGCATCCCTAATGTGCATGTATAAAAAATAGACGTTCGCCGTCCTCTCCGCACCCAGCCGTGTTGCGAATTGCAAAGGGAGGGCGAGCGAAGAGGCGATTCTCTGTCGTTCTTGACGAATTATTGATTGCGTCGTCGAACGTCTGCTTGCGTCCGATGAAAGAACACTCACTCAAAGAACACGCAAAGGCGTTCGCCGCCGTCGTTGTGGCCAGTCGTATTCCAGCGAAAGCTGAGCGAAAGTATTCCAGCTGACAAGAATACCGTATATTTTGATGAGTCAGGGACATCGCACCAGGAGACCTTACAATTTTTGCAACTTCGTCGCCATCTTCAGGGTTTCCGAGTGATTACGGACCGGTGAGACTATGTGCGTTTGCTCAGTTAGAAGACTGTCTACAAGCCGCGCCACATCTCAGTCCCTATCTCGCGGGGCATTTGGAGTGGTTCCCTTGTCAGTGTTTCGTGGACTTCGGTGATTCTCGGAGTATCGTTTCTTCTGTCGGTTCCCAGTACGATCTTCATGATCTGGCCTCTCTTTTTGCCGAAAGTCTTGATGCGTCGTTCGTAGCTGGATCTCTTCGTGCTGGGGCTCAAGTAGCATTTCACCACCTTCCTGAGTGTACTATCCATGTGCAGCTTGTCTTGGATGTCGACAGCGAGTTCCTCGTGGAGAATGGAGGATGGGAAGAATTGTCGAAGTCCTGAAGAGTGCGGATCACGAAATTCGTGCGGCAAAAGTCCGTCTACCATCATCGAAGATCCTGACGCGACCTCTGAGCAAGCTCTACCCCTTCTCAACTTCTTCCCCCACCGAAGAACCACAAACAGAGAAGAAGGGCGACCCACCGTCTGGAAACACGGTCGCGGAAACCATATCAGCTTCCGTCCGGGTCTGCATACCGCCTCTGAAGTTCTACCTGCAGATGATGCTCGTGCTCTGCTTGGTCATGGGCAGCTTTTGCTCCCCCTCGAGAGGGTCGCAATGCGAACCAGAAACAGCAAGAAACTGGTTGTTGATCCAGCATCTCCCAAGCGGCCACTTTTGCGGCCACATGATCAGATGCTCATCAAGGTTCTGCGAGCAAAACGACTGCCATGAAAACGGAACCATGACTTGTCACATGAGTAGAACAGGCATTTGGGCAGCGCATCGCAAAACAGGTACCTGGCATCGCAAAACAACATATGGAAACAGCAAAACAAAACAACATATGGAAACTTACATAAACTCAGTCCAAAAACAATTTCTCGCTGCACATCATGGACTTTGTTCCAAGCAATTTTATCGAGGCGGTCTGTTACACACTTTCTGATTTCTCCTTTTTCTACTCATCCGGCGCTATCCTCGGAAACTGCAGGTGGCAGGAAGCAATCGATCGTGAACTCGACTCTCGGACCGATTATTTCGTTCACCTCACTGTAAAAACAAAAGAAAAATTCAAATGCTCTTTGGCTACACACCCTCATATCGGATTTTCGGACATCCGAGACGTCAAGAAAATAAAGCGCCGGAATTTTCGTGTAAAATATCTTTATGTTGACTGTTCTGGCCAAAATAGCGAATCGCTATGTTTCCAACAGGATGACTACGATGGCCTCTGCAACGCGGTGTCTCCAGAATACTACGATAGTTGCCAACTGACTTCATTCCATTATTATGATTGCATACAAAATTGGGCTCTACGATCGCTTATGAAGAAGGTCTATTTCACGGAGCTGCGTTTAGCGAACTTGTGCCCTGCGGCGGAAGAGTTCCTTAAGGATCACATCGACAACCACCCGCTACTCAAGTCGGTCAAGTTGTTCGGGAGCAATTGGACTGCCTCAATCCAGCCTTATGTGAAGAAGTTCCTCTTGCAAACAAGAATTGAAAGAACATTCGAGTTGCGGGAAAACTACGAAACACATCAGTTGGATAAGCTCTTCGTTCAGGAAGTCATTGATTTCTGGAAAACACACGAAGGATTCAAATGCGATATACGGATCCCGAGGGTTGGAGATGAACACGAATACTTGGACAGTATGGAGAAAGTAGACGAAGAGGACATATGCTACCAACTCAGGAACAAATGGAATTCGTGCATGAGATTCCGGTATGGCGGACTTGGGCCGATAACATTCTTCACAGTGAAGAATCGTTGTAGAAGGCAAAATTGCCCAATTATGTAGCTGACGCAACGAAAGACACGCTAAGCGATCTTGCCGCTTGTCCGTTAATTACTTGTGCGGGTGACGTTGGAGGTCGTTCCCCATCCTCTCTGATAACTGTAATAAACGTGTATGCTTCTCACCTCAAATTTCCGTTCTCGAACATACGATTTGCTTTGAAGTTCTTGTCGTAGCGATCACGACTGCTGTTTCGGTTTCGATTTTTTTTTCGATTGTTTCGGTTTCGATCACGACGCCACATGTGGAGAAAAAATAAAGACGTTTAAGAGTTGTCTTCTGCTCGGCGCCTCCTTCTTTTATTTTCCGCAGAAGGAGATTCGGGAGTTTGTTGGGAAGTGCCGCATACAGAGGTGCCACCACATCTCGAAGCAGTGATTGGAAAGAGTCCGAAAACAAGCCCGGACTGGGACTCGTTTGGATTTCGGTTTCGTTTCCCATCACTGTCTTGAAGTGTACCGATCACGGCGTGTCAAACGGCTCGTTTTTCCGTCCTCAGTAGTAAATGTCACACATTAGGACACCGATCTTGCCAGGTCTTCTGTTACTTGTATCTTCAGATTTGCACCGATTATCATCGGTAGCAGTGCTCATGTTGCCCGCAAAATGATCGGCGCCACGCATTCCATTAGTGAAATACAAAATCGTTCAAAAAACGGCCGAAGTTCTGACTTTCTAACACTTCCATGCTAGCTCGAAATCACCCAGCTTACAAGCGAAATAACTTTCTGAATCTTGCGTGCATCGTGGTCATTCGGTGCGCAAAATGTTCAGCGCTCTCTAGCGCACAAATTCAACGTATGAATTTTGTTCTAATGTCCTGAGTGTCGAGAAAAGTTGGAAAACAGGTCGAAAAATGACCAAAAAAAGTCAAAATTTTTGGATTTTTGATATTTTGATATCAATCGATAGCTTTCGACTTCATTAGTGAATTGCCGTCGGAATTAGTGCGAATAGACTACTCTACATGGAATTACAGGCCAAAAACTACCCCCGACGCGGCCTGGTACCGCCAAGAAGCGGCGGACGCTTTCGTGAACGAATTTCCCTTATGCTGACACGCCGTGCGATCACACGCGAATAGAATCATGCGGTTTTTCTGAGAGAAGCGGCGCTGGACGGTGCCCTCTTCGGACTCGAATGAGTGGTTACTCTTCACGACGATCGACGATACTTACTTCGATTTCCTCGAGAGCGATTCCGCAGGTGCATAAAGCATAGAAGAAGGAGGTCTCGAGAACATGATAATTCTCATCTGAAACTCATTTCCAAAAAGCTCTTCTTGTCTCCGACCTCTTCTTACCCAGATTCACAACCATCTGCCACGGCCACCGACATCATTCTCTGGCCGATCTCCTCCAGGAACTCCACTCAATAGACTCGCAGGTGTCCCGCCAGGACGCATTATCCCTCTCACTCGGCACCTTCGTATATGCCTCCGAGGAACAGGAGGTGAGTGCCATCGGGGGCTCCATCGTCGTCGAAGGAAGTCGCTCATCCGACTCCGAAGACGGCTCTGCCCCGCGCCGCTTCTCTCAGAAGATGCGCTCTCGACTCCACCCACTTCTCGAAGTGTGCCAACCGCACGCGAAGGTTCGGGAACACGGGCACCCTTTGCGACGGTCACCGTCGCCATTGTCATTACCTGACCAATCTCCTCCAGGGGCTCCACTCGCTCACTTCCCAGATCTCCCGCCAAGACGGCACCTTCGCAGTGAATGACCGAAAGCGCCGCTTTCCCATCGGGAGAGCATTCAATATGCAGTAGAGATGGAAATCATCAGCCCCCTTGTTATGCATCTGTTTTTAATAAACTTCTAACGATGATGCCGAGTTACCATCCATCAGAGCCCCTCCCCCGTCCCCAATATCTCTTCCCACAATATAACTGTTCCCCGATCCCGAATCTATCCGCCGTGAGCTCCATTTTAAGGAAAATCGCTCTGTCTTAGCGAAGATCAAGAATCCATAATAAAACCATAACAACACTTCACATGCTTTAAATTACTAACTTATATAATCTGAAACCCAACAACAAAAACAACAACAGATCACAGGGCCAACTGGCGATAAACGTGCTTCTTGTACTCTTCCAGGCCACCTTCCAGTATCGTCACCGTTCGGTCCTTGACCACCCACAGCTCCTTGCAAACAAGAGAGATCAGCCGCTCGTCGTGGGAAACTAGGACGACGCCACCCTGAAAAAACCAAATTAGTCGAGTTCAGATTCAGTTCTCTCCTACCTTGAATTTGTTTAGGGCATGTCCTAGGGCGTCTACCGTTTCGACATCCAAGTGGTTAGTAGGTTCGTCCATGATCAAGTAGTTGGGCCTAAAATGTGTCAGTTTAGAGCAGAAACTAGGGAGAATCTAGCATACTGAAGCATTCCTAGGATGGCGAAGGCGAGTCGAGATTTCTGACCTCCAGAAAGGGTGACGACCGACTGCAGCGCCA
Organism: Steinernema hermaphroditum; assembly: GCA_030435675.1. Classification (NCBI taxonomy): domain Eukaryota; kingdom Metazoa; phylum Nematoda; class Chromadorea; order Rhabditida; family Steinernematidae; genus Steinernema; species Steinernema hermaphroditum. The sequence continues at coordinate 622,870 of CM059623.1, forward strand.
AATCTCCTGTGAGCCCGAATCTTCCTAGGGCGGCGCGGTACTCTTCGATGTCCTTGTTGGGGAAGCGCTTCTGCAGAACCTCCACAGCGGACATGTCCATGTCCAGCTGGTCGACGTGATGCTGCGTGAAGTAGCCGATCTTCAGACGTCGATTCGAATTGCGGTAACCGCTCGTAGGCTCCAGATCTCCGAGAAGGAGCTTCAGCAATGTGGTCTTACCGGCACCGTTCTCTCCCACAATACAGACGCGAGAAGTTGCGTCGGAACCAATGCAAACGCGGTGGAATAGAAGCGGCGAATCGGGAGTATACTGGAAATTGGCTTCGTCGAGCTGGAGCACGGGATTCTGTAGGACTTCGCAGTCGGGGAAGTGTAGGACGACGTCCGCCTCGTACTCCACGGGCTTCAGAACAGGAAGGCGCTCCAGCATCTTGATGCGTGACTGGACCATCGAGGCGCGCTTTGCGTTGTATCGGAACTTGTCGATGAACTCTTGGGTGTGCTGACGGAGTTGTTGCTGTGCCTCATATTCGCGCTGCTGTTGGGTGAGCTTTTCGTGCATCGTCTTCTCGTAGGTGTCGTAGTTTCCGCGGTACTGATCGAGTCGTCTCGAGTGCAGGTGGACGATGTCCGTGCAGATTGCGTTCAAGAAGGAACGGTCGTGGGAAACAATGATGATCGTGCTTGCCCAGTCCTGAAATTAGCACATATATAGTCATCACTGATCAAATGCAATCCACAAAGATAGTGTCACAAATCTCTGTGTTCACGAGGATCTGCCGAGCGCATCTGGATTTTACATGTAATTTCGCAATTTTAGAACTGAGAGATGCAATCCCAAAATCTGCTCTCTTAACTCGCCTCGTATTCCCGCTTACCTGCAAGTGATTCTCCAACCAATAGATCGCTCTCATGTCCAACATGTTAGTAGGTTCGTCAAGAAGTAGTAGGTCGGGCTTCATGAAGAGCGCCCTGGCTAGGGCGACACGCATTCGCCAACCTCCAGAGAACTCCTTTGTCGGTCGTTTTTGCTCTTCGGGAGTGAATCCAAGACCGTAGAGGATTCCGGCTGCTCGCGCTGGTGCCTTCGCCACTTCGTGCGTTTCCATTTCGACGAACAGCTTGCTCAATTCCTCGCTGAGGGCGTTGTGTTCGGCTTCGGGCAGTGCGCTGTTGTTCAGCGCGTCCTGGATCTCCTTCTCGCGGCGCAGCATATCTTCACGTCGTGTGTCGCAGGCCAAAACGCTGTCCACGACGAGAGTATCGTCTCCCTCGACTTCTTGCTCCACAGCCAACATACTGATGTTGCTCGGAACCGGCAATTGTCCGCAAGCGATCATCTTCAATAGCGTTGTTTTACCGATGCCGTTTCTTCCAACGAGACCGTAGCGACGGCCATATACGATCGCTACGTTGGCGCCGTTGAGCAGCTGCCGAGTGCCAATGGACATGTCGATGTTGTCGAACATGATGTCCATGTTTCCGGTGACCTCGGCTCTGCGGCTGGAGGCGCAGCTGGCGGTGGCCTGCATTCCTACGCCGTTCTTCTTCTTCTTCGGCTGCCCAGCTTCTTCTGCGCCGCGCTTGTCGCTCTTGAATTTCGCTCGCTCTTCCGCCTTCTGCAGCTTGCCCTTGTCGACAGTCTTAACAGTTAACAGTCAGTCACAATCCACATAATCAAAGCACTACCGTCAGCGGAGTGTCCTTGGTGGACAGCGCCCAAATACTGTCCATGTTCTCGTACATGTAGCTCTTGGCGCGGATGTCGACCGTCTGTTCCAGCTTGCGCGCCCTGTCGCCGTTATCAACGGTCTTCTTCACCTTGCCGTCGTGGATGATCTCGAACAGCTTCTCGCACACATTGTGCACGGCTTCATTGCAAACATGCTCGAGATTAGCCTTCAGATGGGGTCCGAACGCCTCGATAACCTTCTCCTTCGATGGGAAGTGGTTGGTCGGATCGGTCGCCACGGCTGAAACGACGAAATCATTGACTGCACACGACGAAAATCCAATTACCTGTGATATAATAATCGATCTCATACGGAATATCCGGAAACGTGTTCTTCAAATACGCCGCGATCTTCTCCTTTTTCGCAGCGGAAGCCATGGTTCCAGGTGGCTGAAACGAATCTGATGGAATAAGCCTCACTTTAGTGCGCGGAAACACGGGTTTAAGATTTTTCGCACCGCTTGAAAATAGTACTAGATTGTAATTACATGGATCAAAAAAGATAACTACACACGAGAGTACACAAAAGATACATGAATTTGTTGGCTCTGGTCTACAGACGTCTACAGATGTCACCCTGTCTAGAGACGAATTTACAAACGAAAAATTTTCTAATTTACATTTGAATTAGATAGGCTGAGAGATGTCTGCATGTGTGGTGAACGAACGATGCCACACGATGCCAGGCTGCATTGCACAACAACTTCCACAGCTACAGTATCGAAAGTTAACAGTTCAGGTTAATCGTTCCAGGAGACTGCACCATTCCACAGAATACGGTGAGATATCTCGGATCTTCGAAGACGGAGATGAATAAACGACATTTCCAAATTATCTTTAAAATAAGTTAGAAATAGGTGCTTCTATCACTACATATTCATTCGTCTCTAACCACGGTCATCATATGCAAGTTCTGGTGTACCCTTGCCCCACTGTGCCATTGATCTATAGCGAGCAGAGGACTACAGTAATCTGCATGCAAATGGCTTTATTAGCTCAAACTTAACAAGTAACTCAAGAACAACTGAACGTTTCGCGCGTGTTCTCTGACAGCCAGTCACAGTACTTCGACGCACGAGTGTAGACCGCCGGATTCACGTTCTGCTGCCTCATTTGCTGAGCGTCGGAGGTGCCGAACGAAACGAGGGCCGTCTGGTAGTACTTGTCCTCGTGCTTCTTGACCAGAGGCCCGCCGCTGTCGCCGGGTCCAGCGCCGACGCCTGCGCCTCCAGTGCAGACGCTCTTCTCCCAAACCACCGGTCCCCAGCGTCTACTGAACACCAAAACGTCTCTGTCTTTGAAGTGTGGAACTCACATGCACGACTGGAGGCTGACCACAGGGACGTCGGTGGCGAGGAGGTTCTTGCTGTACTGGATGTTGTTTCCGAGCGCTAAAGAGGCCGCTTGAGGTCATAGTAGTCAGAGTTCAGTACCTTGGAAGGCGCCGAAGCCCATGATAGTCATGGATCCAGTGAAGAAGCTTGAGTCGTTGGCCTTGATGCCGATCAGTTGGACGGTGGGGGTGATGTCAAAGGGTTCATCCAGCTGTCAAAGGCTTGGTCTTCTGATTTGCATCTATCTTACCTCCAGAATGGCGATGTCGTTCCTATACTGGTATCCCTTGTTGTAGTGCTCGTGCGCAGTGTAGCCGGTGACGCGTCGTATCTGGGCTCCATGAGTGGTTTTGGGATCGCGACTGAGCGAGTTGATGCCCATGACGACGGTGGATTGGCCAAGAAGTCCGACCTTGATGCAATGAGCGGCGGTGAGGATCAGCTTGGGAGTGATCAGGGAGCCTCCGCACTGAATCGGCGTCGGATCTCCCCGGGAGACGAGGCGAAGATAGGCGAAGAAGGGAAAGACTCCTGGCTGGATCGGGCGTCCTCCAAACACCTAAAGGAAGACGTCCTTGGTGGAACATCTCTGACGTATCTACCAGTTCACTCGGAGAGAATTCGACTCTCTCCTTAGCCGGAAGGATTGGGGGAGCGGCCAGAGCCACAGAGAAGAAAGCGGCGAACCGAAGGACGGCTTGCATCTTGAGGAAGTGATGAGCATCTGGGGCCATCTGGCTTAAATACGGTACGGTAAGTGGAGCACACAATGAATATGAGGAAAGAAAAAAACGAGGAAATGCACTACTGCTACACTACACAACAGAATTCCTCTGAGTGCATTGCGATAAGAGGAGGATGTTGCGGTTTTTTGTCCATTCTGTGACTGAAAAATCAACAAAAACCGTAGTGCCAATCTATAGAAACACGGAAAATTCCCAATTCCCATGTTTCAATGCACTTTTAGGTAAACAGCGACCTTTACTCTGTGGATGAGAACAGACAGGCCTCGTTGAAGTGCACTCTTGATATGACAAAGAGATCCGTAAATACCATCTCTGCTAGAGTGGCTGAAGTACTAGGAGCCTTGTCCGAAAATTGGGCATTTAATCACAAGTTCACATTGTACTTCGCCTGGTGCTGAGAGATTTTTCATTTTGATTCCCTTTGCTGTCCCTTTTTGATGTGTGTCCCCAATGGTCCAATCGCTTTCTCACTCGTTCGCTCGAATGAGCTCAGAGAGCGGTCCTGTTCCCGCAATGATAGACCTAATTGCCTTACTTCAAGGCGAAATGCCTCCATGAAATAATTTACTGTAGCCTTAAAACGTGCAGACTTTGTGAATGTGCTTTTCTATGCTTGCTGATAAGATCAGAGCAGCTACAGTAGGCAGTAAACATCTACGTAACGCAAAAAGTCAAAAGTGCAATGGCACGAAGTGATTCACTTTCCCTTGCCACGTGTTGAGTACACGTCTACTGTATGGAGTGATCAATTAAAGTCACCACCACTAAGAACTGAAAGGAGGATTTTTATAAATGCGCTGACGACATGAAGATATATTGCATTGGTAGTCCATGGCCAAGACAATGTATACTACTATTAGACTTATGATTATTCAAACGATTCATGGGGTCTATCCATCTCTGTTCCAAATACACAAGTTCTTCATGTGGAACGATGAGGGTCTTAGCGTAAAGTCGACTACTGTTTGAATGATACAGAGATCTTGGTGGTTTCAATGGTAAACGACCTGACAGTCACATATGCTAGCAAGCTCTCCTTTCGATTTATATCCTCATGTGTCGCTCAAAAGCCAAAGCTCAAGCACTTGTTTGTGTAGGATGCCGAAGAACACCTGAAGGCACGCGCAACACCATTCGACTACACTATTAAGCCACTGGCATAGAGGACTTCTCTTCCTCCTGTTTTTCTAGCACAATTGCCTCCGACTTGAATACTGTGCCTATACGCTTATGATGTGTATATTGTGTGTTGTAATTTTCTATTTACTCGTTCGTAGTTTAACTATCGTGTTTGATTCGTACACGAAGCCTAAGAGCGCCCCGAATTCCATAGACATTAAACTTTCATTAGATCCATCAATGACATCAGAGCATTTCAGATGCAGTTGAACTCTCCGTTAGTGTGCAGCTCGATCCATTCACAATAGCGAGAGGTGCGAGTGTAGAACCCTGAAATGTACCGACTGTTCGGTCTACAGTAACTACAGGCTAACCGGGATATTTGCTCTGATCGGCCAGTTCCTCGATAGTGCCACCACCTCCACTAGTGATTCCCACCTGGTACCAGCGTCCCCCTTCTTGTGCCACCATGGGTCCGCCGCTATCCCCGGGTCCGCCACCGATTCCCATCGCTCCGGCACAGATCTGCTTCTCCCAGATGTAAAACTCGGGCCAGGCTTCTCTATAAGAGATGTTACTGATGAAATAGAATGTGCAGAACTTACTGACACTGCTTTAGGGGGATTTGAGGAACGGAAACGTAAAGGAGGTGGCCGCTGAAGACTTTCTCAGTTCCCTTGACTGAAACGTGTCGACTTACAGTTGACCAGCACAGTGTACAACCTACATCTACGTGTTCCGAAGCCCATGATGGTCAACCTCTGGTCCTTAAAGATGTGTGTATCGTCAGATTTGATGTCAATGGTGCGAACAGTTGGAGTTATATCGAAAGGTTCGGCAACCTAGGAACAAATGTGGCACAAAACCTGGGACCGTTTTCAAATAAGAGGCAATCTAGCATTATGTGGACTGAATTGATCTTGAATCGGGGAGTCAGGTACAAAGTCACTTTCAAGCTTCCAAAACTCAATTCGAAAAAGCCTAGATATGAACAGGTCGTGTTCGATCAGTCATCTCCTTATGGAATCACCAGGAATTTCCTTGAGTCTGCAGCTTCTACTCAACTCACAATCACATAATTCTACATCATTCTGAGATGATTTGCCCAAGTTTTCGTGCAAAAGGACCGCTGATAAACAGATATCTGGGTCCTGGCAAGACGTACCTGATCGACACATTTTTTAAAGTGAGCTTCAGGCAAGATCGAGAGAGGACACGCCAGTTTATGTGAGCATGACTTCACACCATTCACAGCTCCGTCCATTCTACCTAATCCCGCCCAATTGGCGCCTCTCACTTGGGAATGTGGTTGGCGTTACAATCAGGTTTATGATACCAAACTGTCTAATGGAGCACATGTATAGAAAAGGCTATGATCAGATACTGTATGAGCTCCGCTAACCTCGACGATTCCAATGTCGTCACGCGGGGGCCAGCCGAAGTCGTCGTGAGTGTAGTTGGACTTGATAAGCCTCACTTGCACTCCATCAGTTGAAGTTGGGTCAGTCAAAGTCGTGTCGAGACCCATCACGGCTGTAGACCCTGGAAGCATCCATTCCCCGACGCAATGGGCCGCTGTCAGAATATGCCTAGGTGTGATCAGAGCTCCCCCACAGCGGTCAGAGCCGTCTTCAGTGGTGATGTTGATGTAGACGAAGAAGGGGAACTGGCCCTGGTGGGCCTTGGATCCTCCGAAAATCTAAAAATTTCACAAAATCTACACTGTTCAACGTCACTATCCAAGATTACCAGTTCAGCTGGGAGGACATCCGCACTCTTGGGGAGCGATGGAGCAGCAAGGGCTAACGAGAACAAAGCCAACGTCCACACAAAGAATCTCATCTTGAAGGACTGATCTGAACAGTTAGAGAAGGGAGCTTAAATCGATACAAAAGATAAGTCTCCATATGCAGTCATAAATGAACAAAGGCAGACGGTGATAAGGTAGCAGAGCCGATATCGATTATCTAAGTGACAGGTGGTGTCGAGTGAAAGAACATTTTTTTGGAAAAAAGGCAGACCGTAAACACCGAAAAACAGTTATGGTGAATATCATCTTCATCTCGACTGCGTAGGTGACCTGGTCCTATGTACGACTGTTTTAGTCTATTTGTCTATTCTGCGACCTGTAGACTTACTGGTTGTCGAACAGATACAGGCTACTTAATGGTCGGTGATGTGTAGAGACGATTACCCAGATGGTTTAAGCCACTCATTCAGTATGCTGATGAACCCTTCCACAGAATGACAGTACCGACCCGTGAGACACTGTTGAGCAAAGCTATCTCCAAGACCACAGGCACTGTACCTTCTGAACCTAACAAAAGCATCGTGACTACTGTTAAAGCTCGATTTTATTTAGGATTCACTCTTATCCATCACCATCAGATGCAATGGAACGCTCCATTAGTCTTCTCCGTCATCCAATCGCAGTACGAAGCGGTACGTGTGTGAATAGCTGAAAACGGTCGCTCAGTTATATCCCCGAAATAATCCAACTCACAGGGATTCTTATCTTGATGCTCCAGCTCGTTAGGGTCCGACGATCCAAAGGAGACGACGCCGACTTGGAAGTACTTTCCATCGTCGATCATAGCCACGGGTCCGCCACTGTCTCCAGATCCGGTGCCCAGTCCGACGCCTCCAGCGCAGATCTGCTTGTCCCAGAGGTAGTAGCCCCAGCGCGCGCTGAAGAAGATGGGAGACTCAAGGGGCAAGCTCTGCGGAACTTACAGGCACACATCACGAGAAACGATAGGAATATAGCCGTATTGGAGGTACTTGACGTACTGGAGCTTCTTGTCGCGAACTAAACGACATGAACAAGGTCAGCATGGAGATCAAGACCTACCGCCAACTGGTCCAAATCCACAGATCACCGTCCAGTAGTTCTTCTGAAGTTCGAGGTCGTCCGCCTTGATGCTGATGAGCTGGACGTAGTTGGTGAGGTTGAAAGGCTCGTCGACCTAGAAGTTATCATTGCGAATGGAGGACTGGAGTGGGGACACCTCGAGGATGGCGATGTCGTTCCGAAGAGTATCGTTATAGTTGTACTCCTTGTGGGGAGTGGAAGAGATGATCTTTCGAATCTGCGTTCCAGGAGTCTTGAAATAGGTCGTTTCGTCGACCAGACCCATCACGGCGATTCCGCCAACTCGGTCATCGGCGCAGTGGGCGGCGGTGAGGATGTGCTTTGGGGTGATGAGGGAACCACCGCAGTTGTGGAGGTAGACGAAGTAGGGAAAGGCGCCTTGGTGAGCCGTGTCTCCGCCGAAGATCTACAATTTTGTGTACATGGCAGCTATTAAGAGACATACCAGTTCGGAGGTGACAGGCTTGTTAGGAGCGGCCAGGGAGAGGCCGATGAAGAGGAGGACTACTAGAAGGAGTCTCATGGTTGGGAATGACTTGAAGGCGCTGTGTGATGGTTAAATAGGCGCCTCTGGAACAATCAAGTGATCGCGTGATTACTGAAGTGATAAGAGCCACGGTCGTCTTGATCTTGATGTTGAAAAGTGCATATCAAAAGGTCAGTGGAATCTTCCCGGTTCATGTGCACTAAGATGTCGGGATCTTATATCCATGTACGTCATTCAGATCGTCTGGATGGATAGGCCATATTTGTTTGATGTGGAACATTGCCGGTGGACGAATTTATTTGCGATATCTAACATTTTACATGTTGTCGCACCCCATATTTAACCAACCTCCTCTGGCTTCTGTCGCCACTTTCTGCTGCCTAGCTTCTTCGTGAACTCATCACTCCATCGGGTTCGTGGTCATCCTAGAGACCTCTTCATGGGATGTGCATCACCTATGGACATAGCAGTTCATGTGAAGGATGTTTGTGGAGGGTATTGTCTCATTTTGAGGGCCTAAACGGGTGTTATTGTATTCATTTGCCAGCTGTCTTTTTTGATCTCTAGATCACTCATTAGAGATCAAACAAGAAGGGAGCAATCACGCAGACATCGCTGATCTAGCATTTAGTTCATTTGTACTTCTTATCAAAGAGGATACTTGCTGATGTTCATCTCTTTGTGTCTCGGACAAAGGAAAGTTCACTTTGGGCTCAGTTTGCACTTTTGTTCACTTCCTTATCAGCCGTTTAGACGATCAACATTAAGTGATGCTATTGTGTTTTACTGACTGCACACTCCAGTGGCCACCATGTATGCAGTGAACCTGCAGAGTTTCGCTTATATATTATCCGCTTATAGATTTGATTTTGGATCCATTTCTCGAAATATACGCAATTCACTTTTTCTCTAGCTTAGACTTAAGGTTAGGGGTGAGCGGAGAAGTGGAGAACCTTCGCAATCGATGTACAGCTCCAATTGGTGATTGATCTCACGGATACTGCCTTGAAATAGATCAGGAGGTTCAAATTCAAATGCCATTAGAATAAAATGTGCACGAGCTGTACAACACCCATTCACTGTACGGGAACTTTATAAAGCAGTCAAAGTTACATGGGCGAGCTGCAGGCAGGGAGACCCTCTGTCATATTTATCATTTGCACATCTGACGCCTTGTAATTAGGTTCAATAACGAACAGGTTCCCTCTTCCTTGTCAGAGATAACCAACTTCAACGGGCAACAGACCTCGATCAATTCGGCTCACATCATATCGAGAACGGAGTACGCCTTACTATTCTTAGAATCAACTCCTTTTGTGCATTTTCACAAGAAGCTCAGTGTTTGGTGCTTCAAATCTGACCTCGAAATGAACGAGGATGTTCCTGAGAGAATCACATGAAAACAGTTCTAAATCAGGACACAGCTTTCTTCAAAATACGGAGAGCTGAAGAGTGCAGACGGTTGACTTCTTATCAGCGACTTTTTTGAGAGAAGAAGAAGTGCGATCCACGTGATCGTCCTGTGTTATCTCGCTGATAAGCGATGGTTCGATCGAAGAAGAGCTAGCACACAGGTCATAGAATCTACGTTTTAGGGTCAGTTAGGTTATGGTTCGAGGAAGAGAGTTGAAGATGAACATGTCAAGCGGAGGCAAATCTTCAATATTTGAACCTTAAGAGGGCAGTTTTCATTCATGTTCCTAACGATCGGTTCGTCCAATCGCTCTATTGAGTTGAGTGAGCGGTCGTACTTTGAAAAGATAAAACTGGAGACTAAGAGGACGGAAATGTAGAACGTGTTCTCATAGTGTTTTTTCGGTTTTATCTGTTTGTATCAAAAATAAAAATTGTGATCGGGAGATGTGTGCACAGTCGAATGCTGTCTGCTCTGATAAGAAACCGGACCAGTCGACTTGTTTGTACGACCATAAACTCTTTTTTCTGCTTTATGGCCCCATCGATTCGTTCTTATCTTGAACCATAAAAAATCCAACAAAATTGCAACAAAGGAGGCACATGACCTAATGGACCCTTGTGCTTTAACTCTGGCCAAGAAGGCGAGGTCACTTCAAGCTGTCAGAGCGTTCTAGTTCTCGAATCACTGTAAATAGAGTCACAAACAAGTCATTTGATATAGTCACCGGAAATGAACGGTTTTGTGATGGTGGTGGCTTAATCTGGCCGGACTTAGCTATGAAGCAGAATTGGGTAGCCGAAACTTCAAAAAGCGGTCTTTCTGTACGTAAAAAATGCAAATCGACGCTGATCTTTAAAGTGGTTGATAGGAAAGTGCAGAAGAGAGCAGACTGTAACCAAATGCACTTTTGTTTTTCCGCAAACAAAGACATCTAATCACTGGACTTCGATGAGACAAGCATTCTTAGCTGATAAGAAGTGTCGATGCACTCAATGATCAGCGTCGACTTACATTTGTTACATTCCGTTTTTAGTTGAATGCGTGTGTTTCTGCATGGTCTAAGATGTGGACCGTGCAGAAGACATTAATATCCAACGACCACATCAGAGATCAGATCAGATATAATAATAATTTTCGTAGGCGTACTCGATACTGGCGTCGGAGTGGTGTCCAAGTGATTGTTATCCGGTAAACATGGGTCACCCGTTACCTTCATAGGCATTATAATAACTTTCTGAATCTCTTCCTAAATTCTGTTTTTCACACTCTTAGCGCTGTTTATGAAAGACGGAAATTTATTCACAAGATATATCTCATCAGTGCATCATATTCAGATGCATCGGAAAGCGCCATCGGTCTTCTCGGACATCCAGTCGCAGTAAGAAGCGGTGCGTATGTAGACACCTATGGGACTCAGATGCAAATTCTATCAAAAGTACTGTCTTACTTGGGTATTTATCCTGGTGCAGGAGGGCGGCAGATCTGCGCACACCATACGATACAACTCCGATCTGGAAGTACTTGTCGGCGTCCCGAACGGCCATGGGTCCGCCGCTGTCGCCGGGTCCGGTGCCCACCCCAGCAGCTCCTCCACAGATCTGCTTGTCCGAAAGGCCCCAGTAGCACCAGATTTTGCTGAAAGATCATGGATGCCTACTTGTTCTGAAGGATCACGCCTACCAGCACTGCGCACGATCAGCAATGGGGACATAGGCGTACTGGAGATACTTTTGATAGACGAGTGTATTGTTGACAACTATAAAAAGGATAGGAAATAAAGGAGGAACGCTGCCGCTCACTGTCGACGGGTCCAAATCCAACGACAGTGGTCCAGTGTCTCTTCTGCAGCTCGGCGTCGTCGGCTTTGATCTCGACTACTTGGACGTAGTTAGTGATTTCGAAGGGCTGGTCGACCTAAGAAACCTGTATGTGAAATGAGAGGAATTCTGTTGCACCTCTAGGATAGCGATGTCATTTTGGTAGGTTGTCCCATTGTAGTGGACGTGGGTCGAAACGGCGGCGATCTTTCTCATCTGCACTCCGTCGACACTTTCGTAGTTATATTTCTCGTCCAGTCCCATGATGACGTCGTCGCCAACGGAACTCTGGTCGACGCAGTGGGCAGCCGTGAGGATATGCTTAGGGGTGATCAGGGAGCCTCCACAGCCGGAGATCCTGGCGAAGTACGGAAAATGGCCTTGATAGGCGCGGTGCCCTCCAAATATCTGAATCTCTCCATTGGACTGTAGAATGAATCTTGAAATGAGCTACCAATTCCGAGGAAGCATGCTTGGGAGGTGGAAGAACCGGTGGAATCGGTTTGGAGGGAGCAGCCAGGGAGAGACGCAGATGATGAATCTCATGTTGCAGACTGATAAGACAGCGATTGTTCTTTTGCTTTTATGGAAGTGATCTTGAAGTACATGACCAGGTCACCCGACCAATTTTTGTAGATAAAAACGATCAGCTTCTGGGATCATGTGACTAAAGAAACGGGCAAATTGATAAGAACGACTACGGTCGGTTTTTTCGGTTGTCTAGCAGAGATAGATAGACTTATGTGACCGTCAAACCACCTGAACCTTTCTGGGATGTAATTTGGAACCCGATTTCTCAGAAGCTTGAACCCAAACTCAAACATATCCGGAATCAGTTCGGTTCGATGGTTAATCGTACCAAAATCTAAACTAAACAATCGAGCGCCTTCCCGAAAATTCAAAATTTGGAAAATAAGACGCACAGATAGTATTTTCCTGCTAGAATTTTTAAATCGTTATAGCACCTGGTTTGGTGATAAATTCTGCGTCGGATGAAGAAAAAAAAACGCCAACAACCGCTCGCAGAATGTTCGGATAAGCGGTTTTTCCCGAATTGTCCTGAACTGTAAGCATCTGCCTTCCAAGGCTTATCAATCAATCTCTTCCTTTTTAGAACACCGAGTGCATCGACACTTCTTATCAGCTAAGAATGCTTGTCTCATCGAAGTCCAGTGATTAGATGTCTTTGTTTGCGGAAAAACAAAAGTGCATTTGGTTACAGTCTGCTCTCTTCTGCACTTTCCTATCAACCACTTTGAAGATCAGCGTCGACTTGCATTGGTTAAGACTACTTTTTCTGCTCAGAATACGTGGGTGAATTTTCGGTTCAACGATGCGTACATAGTGGATGAAAAATCGAACAATCTTTTCCGCACGTCTATCTTATAACATCAATACTTAAGCAATGAAGAAAATATCGAAAGAGACAAAACAGAGGATATTTCTCGCTGCTGATGTGTCATTGATGGTGAACCGGTCGGTGATGATGCTCTGAATATGACGAAGCTTCTCCTTCTCGAAGCATTTGTGACACACGGGCGGTTTCGGAGCCCGCATTTGGTTTACAAAGATGAGTCTTTGGTTCGGACGTTTTGTCTTCACCGATCGTATCCTCAGAGTGATGTTCAGGATGATATCTTGAGATGCAGCAGGAATCAAGAGGCGCGAGCCGTAGCCTGTAACGTACCTAAAGCTGCCTCAAGTGGGATGACCACATTTAACTGAACTTAAATAATCAACAAATTGAAAACTTTTGATTTATTTGACAAAGTCAGATATTGTACAAAACTATTCAACTGCAACGGTAGGCTCCGTTCGTGTTCTCGAAGATCCAGTCGCAGTAGGAAGCGGTACGAGTGTAGACGGCTAAAATCGTACTTCTTATAACTCTTCAAGACGGGCTGAATCTTACATGGGTACTTATTCTGATTCAGAAGACCATTTGACGAGCCAGCTCCATAAGAGACGAGTCCGATCTGGTAGTACTTTCCGTCGAGGTCGCGGACGGCCATGGGTCCACCGCTGTCCCCGGGTCCGGTTCCAACTCGCTGAGCTCCACCACAGAGCTGCTTGTCCCATAAACCCCAGACGCACCACACCTTGCAGCACTCGTCGTGCGCCACAATGGGAACGTAAGCGAACTGGAGGTACTGTTGATAGACGAGGGTGTTGTTGACAACTAAAGGAGCAACTGATAAGAGTCAAAGGGAACCAGAAGACTCACTGTCGGTGGGTCCGAATCCGGTAACCGTGGTCCAGTAGAGCTTCTGAAGTTCAGTGTCGTTCTTCTTGATGGTGATCAGCTGGGCGTAGTTGTTGATCTCGAATGGTTGATCGACCTGAAACGCTTCTTTTGTAATAGAAAAGAACAAGGGTTTGTGTACCTCAACGATGGCAATGTCGTCATGTTTGCTAAACGTTCTTGTAGCTTCGTAGTCCTTATGGGGAGTGATGGAAACAATCTTCCTGATCTGCACTCCGTGGACACCTTCGTAGTTCTGGTCGTCGTCGATTCCAGCCACCACCTTCGTTCCGATTCTGCTCTCGTCGACGCAGTGGGCGGCGGTGAGGACGAGCTTGGGGGTGAGCAGGGAGCCTCCACAGCCGATGTCGTAGAGGTAGACGAAGTAGGGGAACTGGCCCTTGTAGGCGCGGTGTCCTCCGAAGATCTGAAAGATCCACTGTGAACTGCAACAAATGAAGAGTCCCTTACCAACTCCGAAGTAGCATGTCTCGGCTCTGCAGGAAATGGCCGGGGCGGCACAGCAGCCAAAGAAAGGCCGAGAAGAGCCAAGAAGGGTAGAATGTGTCTCATGTTGAAGACTGATAAATCTCTGGTGGCCCCTCCATTTTATAGAGCTTTCCTAAGTACGTTGATAGGTCACGCGACGAGCTCCGGTTGATAAGAAGAACAATTTGGTCAATCGTGCGTCTGTGAAGGGCAAAAACCAAACGATAAGAAGTGAACAACACGCAACCTACAGACAGAGACAAAGTTGTAGAATACTACAGAACCTCAGCCTCAGAAGCTTTTCAAGATCAAGTGGATTTCTATTGATGAAACATGCAGTTTGGTTTCAAAAGAGGAAGTGCATTCTGGTTACTTCGGTGTGTACTATTCTTTCTCCTCTTCCCTTTAAGATTCATTCGATTTCACGTTGCACTTACCGTTAGCTTATACTTCCATGCTGAAGACACATGACAGATCTATTTTTGGTACGACAAGGAAGTGACGATTTATGTGAAAAATGTGAAACGACTTGACACTGCTTGATTGTCGAGACCATATGATGTCATTTACTTTCTGTTTTCTTTCACCCAGTTGCTATTGGGTCTTTCATTAGTGTCCACAACGATTCTTATGTTCGGTAAAGCTAGTTGTTATCTTTAAGATGAACAAATACTCAATTTTTTAAAATTATACTTTAATTGTTATTATATAATTATAGTACTCTCCTCAACTTTCCTCTCTTACTATGTTCCTTTGTCTCCACAGTCTCTGTGGCCCCTGTGTCTAGTTATTTCGATACCATCTCAACGCGCATGGTGAGAAACTAACATTCTTTCATTCTTAAACATATATTCTTTGGACGGATTTTGAAGTACATGGAAGTGCGAGTTTGAAGAACGGATTAATTTGTGGACTTTTGTTATTTTTGGAAGCAATCAGATGCGTGTACTTTGCAACAGGGAGAGTTCTCGTCGCTCTTGGATATTCGTCCTTAAGATGAGACACTATCAGAGATGCCAACTGAGCCGAGCCAGAATCGCCCTAGCGGAACCGGTGCGAAGAGAACGCAGACGTCGAGAGACAATGGGCATGGGGTCAGAGGGCGACAAACCTCAACGAAACAACGATTGTACCCTGAACTTGGCGCGCAGGGGCAATCGTGGCAGGGTCCAACATTTTCGATCGTTCCTTTCGATCTGGTATTTGATGAAACAGCCTACATTGCGCCTCGCCTTATGAAAAAATTCCTGTAGAGCTGAGACTCAACTTCAACTCCCATTTACTATACGTTGCTGAGCGAAAAAGCTTTAAGAATCCTTTCTCTCATGATAAAAGTGTTTCGTAGTATCAGGGCGTTCAGTATGTAGGCGCTGATCTGTTCCAGTGGCCACTGGAGGAAGGTCAGCTTCTGGCGCTTGTCTTTCATGCTCCGGTTCTGGAACTACACCTGAAACAAGGGATTCCAAAAGCAGAAGTAGCGAAGGGAAACGTTAACAACAGTGCCGTTTCGTGTACCGATTTCCAGTCATCATTCGTCGATGAGATGTCTTCCATTTTCATGTCGATCCAGACCGATCGAGCGATGTATTCTTGTGATAACAATGTGGCCGACGATAGAAGAAGCCGCACCCTGAGCTCGAAAGGTCAGAAAGAAAGATTGCTGATCGGATGCACTTTTGGGGTTCACGTAAACAAAGCACTTTCCCGGTTATAGCATCGGCGTCTGAAGGTGATAAGTGGGTAACGTGCAGGTGACGCAACAGAACAGAGGACCGAGAATTTGCTATTGTGAGGCGCCCGAAGCTCTTATGAATGTCAAAATCAATCTGTTATCGTTGTTTCCTTATCAAGTCCTCTTGTCCGCACGCTTAGTTTCAAGAGCCTCCATTTAAGGCGCGTCCGCACGGCACTCATCACTCTCAACCATGAGATTCCTTCTCCTCTCCAGCTTGGTCCTTATCGGCCTTTCTCTGGCGGCACCCCCCGCTCCGCCGGTGGTTCAGCCACCCAAGCACTCCAGCTCGGAATTGGTATGGTATCGCTTCGCTCCAGGGTCAAATTCTATTCTTAGATCTACGGAGGACATCGAGCCTATGGAGGAGCATTCCCTTACTACGTCTACCTGCACAGTTGTGGAGGTTCCCTGATCTCTCCTAAGCACATCCTCACCGCCGCCCACTGCCTCGTGGCTATCGACGTTGGAGAGACGGCCGTGATGGGATTGGATGACAACGAGGAATACGAGAAGCAGCACGGCGTCCAGATCAGAACTATCGTGAAGATTTTTGAGCATCCTAGGTTTAACGACACTGCGAAGCAGGCCGACATCGCCATCCTCGAGGTATTCCCCTTTTGATCGCCATCCGAACTACCGTAACCTGTTCAGGTCGACAAGCCCTTCGAGTTGTCTCCCTACGTCCAGCTGTCCAACATCAAATCCAGTGACACCGAACTTCAGAAGCTCTACTGGACCACGGCTGTTGGATTCGGCCTAGACGGTATCCATCACTAGTCATTCCTTCCGACATGTACCTGCTTTAGTGAAGAACGGCACCGAGTATTTTTCGCCCAGGTACCTCCAGTACACCTACATCCCTCTTATTGATATGGACTACTGCACGTAGGTAAAGGTAGAATTCGACACATTCCATAATCTTCGTTTCAGCAAGTTCTGGTGGCAATTCAATTTGGACAAACACATCTGCGCCGGAGCTCAGAATTCGGGCGTTCTGAACGGAGACAGTGGCGGACCTCTCTCGGTCAACGACAACGGAAAACAGTACCAACTTGGAATCGTCTCTTTCAACGCAAGAGGATTCCTCGATGAGGCGAAATATCCAGGTAGGAGTTGGCCATCTTTATCTCAAAGACTGAAGACGATGCTTTAGCCGTCTTCACGAGGACCTCCTCTTTCTGCGACTGGATGACCGAGACCACGAAAGGAGCTTTCCACTGCGACTAGATTATTATGCAAATGTGTTTCTAATAAAATAAGAATATCCAAAGAATCACATCATAAGGAGAGCTTGATTCATAGCACGATCTTAGCGCGCAGAACAAGGTTGACCGTTCAGCCCCGCTCGGCGTCACTGCACTTTCATCATTGCATTCATGAGCATTCACTGTCAAAAGAGGAAAGGACATAACGGATCAGAAAACGCTCAATTTCACAGTGCACTTTATCTGTAAATGTTCATTTTTCCGGTAAGAAACCGGACCAGTCGACTTGATTATGTGGCCGTGAACTCTTCATTTTTCTGTTTTATGGCCCCATCGCTGCGTTCTTATCTTGTGCCGTAAGAAATCCAACAAAACTGCACAATAATAGACCTCCTTTTATGGAACGGATAAGTGACCTAAATCATTTTGATTCAAATCATATGAATTCATTCCTTTTGTGTACTTTCACAAGAAGCTCAGTGTTTGGTGCTTCAAATCTGACCTCGAAATGAACGAGGATGTTCCTGGGAGAATCACATGAAAACAGTTCTAAATCAGGACACAGCTTTCTTCAAAATGCGGAGAGCTGAAGAGTGCAGACGGTCGACTTCTTATCAGCGACTTTTTTGAGAGAAGAAGAAATGCGATCCACGTGATCGTCCAGTGTTATCTCTCTGATAAGCGATGGTTCGATCGAAGAAGAACTAGCACACAGGTCATAGAATCTACGTTTTAGGGGCACTGTCGGCTTGGTGGTAGAAGAACTCATGGTTGGACTTGAAGATGAACATGTCACACGGAGGTAAATGTTCAATATTTGAATCTTAAGAGGAGGGGTTTTTCGTGATCGGGAGATGTCTGCACAGTCGAATGCTCTCTGCTCTGATAAGAAACCGGACCAGTCGACTTGTTTGTATGACCATAAACTCCTTTTTTCTGTTTTATGGCCCCGTCAGTTCGTCCTTATCTTGGGCTGTAGAACAATCTAACAAAATTGCAACAAAGGAATCACATGACCTAGAATGAACTCTTTGGAAACTGTGCTCTGACCCTGGCCAAGAAGGTGAAGCCATTTCAGGGTTTTCTCATTCTTGAGTTACTGTAGAAACACTGCAATTGAAAACACTACTGATATAGTCGTTGAATCAAAATTCAACCACGTGGATCTAGAGGAAAAGTGGAAAACAGAAAAGCAGCTCGAGAGTTCCTCAAGCGATGAGACCAGAGAAAAAGAGCTAGAGGGTAATGATGCTTTCTGAGCGGCGAGATTACGTTGGTTACCGAAAAGTTGGAGACTCTGACCGTTGGATTGAGCGCGGAACGATCTTCTCTGCGAGCCAAGATCGATGAAACAAAAGTAAAGAACGATTCACTTCAACGAGAGATCTTGAAGATGGAAGGCGATCTCAAAGAGAAGAAGGAGAAGTTGGGTAGGGTGACTGTGTTTGGCGTTCCGATGGCATGACATTCTAGAGGAGAAGAGAAAACTCCTAGAGAAGCTGGAGAAAGAGAGAGACGAGGAGAAATTCAAACTCGTCCTTCATAAGAACAACAAGGAAATCCAAGGGTTAAAGGAGGCTTCAGCCACAAAAGAGAGAGAATTCAAAGGTTGGCAGGCTCTATCGCAGTTTTTCAAATGGGTCTTTAGAGGAAATCGAGAATGTGACCGCTGCATTCATAGAGCAAAAATCTTCGCTCGAGGCTGGAACAGATGCAAGAAAAGAACGAATGAAAGCGATTCACGCCAGTACGTCCAATCGGAGACGAAGAAGTTCTCACGATCGGAGATCGAAAGCAGAAGCGAAGACGATGGATTTGATTTTTACTTGCTGTCAATCACACGTTCCCTGTCCCCTGCGTTCGGAAGCGCAGGCGCTGCACTGCACGTATACATAGAGCGGTCCCATTATTTAAGCGCGGGTAACGTGCATCGTCAGCACGTAAAAATCAAATCCATCGTCTTCGCTTGTGCCGTGCTGATGTGAACTATAAAATTAATACCGATCACGTGTAGGCACAAGCACAATTAACACAATTTACAAAGTATAGCACAGTACGATGTGATTATTTCGGAGAGAAATAAACTGCTTAAACATTGTCGGTACGCGGATTGGGCAGGGATTCCTCACGCGGCGAGCTTCGAGCTCTAAAACAGTCGCCTTTAGTTAGAAAAGCAAAGTCTGCAAATTACCTTTGGAATAATTAGGAAAGGAGGTTCCCGAGATACCACAGGAATAATCCAACGACGGTGGCCACGACAAAGTCATGGATATCTGAAAGAGGCACTGTTTACAGAAATTTAAGCGGACAGTGCTAACATCGTCTTTTTTGAGGTCGGCCCCCATAGAGCGCTTTTGGCGAAATACCTAAAGTTCTTGAAATCTCGATAATTCTCTTTTCTTTATCGAATCCAATACGCTTGGGGGGTTTACGAGTCCTGCCGGATTTTCTCGGACTCTTCTTCCGCTGGGTCTTAACCTAAAAAGCGTCTTTCACAAGAAATCAGAAGTGGATAAGACAACCAGAAGAGCAACAACCAGAAGCACAACCAGAAGAGCCATAAAGCTGGTAAGATGCGCTCCATTGGAAGACGCTGGCACCGAGAGCTTCGTGGGAAGACGGGCGTTCGTGGTGGATTCACGGTTCTTGAACTTGCCCATGCGGCGCACATTGCCCTGGCAGTTCTGCTGCACTTCGCCAAGCCCTTCGATCTCTTTCTGAAAAGTACGTTTGTGACGCTGGTGACCTCCGGGAGTCAGCAGAACATCGCAGTTGAGACTTTCAGTTTTGAATTGCCTGCAAAAACAAATGTCAATAAGTATGATACACCGACAATGCCTACTTATCCAGTCCGGAAACGGAGTTGGTAACAACGGTCGAAGTTTCAGGATTGGAAACTTTTTCTTCTGGCATCGCAGCGAGCATTTTGCTCATTTTGAACCTGAAACAAGAATGTGTGCAAAAGGAAACACAAACATCGCGCAAAGCACGGCCGGGAGGGAGCGCGGAAATCGACAATCTGCATAGAAAGTTCAGTTCGGTTTTCGTAACTGGAAGTCTCACAGATAGCAGCGGTCCGAAGACCCATTTCCAGAGTAGTTGCAAACGGTAGCAATGATCGAAAAGGGGCTGTCGGCCAAGTTTTCGTCGACGGACTTCTGCAGATTTCATGGCGATGCGGACGACGAGGCGGCCGAAGGGCACTCCCGGCACTGAGCCTCTTCCGGTAACTTAGGTTCGATCGACAGAGAGGTCACCGGAACGCGGTTCGTCGTCGACTGAGAAACGACAAATGTGACAAAAATGACGATTGACGACCTGAAAATGACGACCAAAAATGACGATTCAAACAAATGAAAAACAACAAGCAGATCGTGCTGAGACACCAGCAGAGCGAGCGCAAGCACGAAGCACATGGTTACGGTGTCTTCAAGACTCGTCTCGATTTGCAGACGAGACTTCGAATACAATTGGGCCTCGAATCTCGGTTTCTGTTGCGATTTCTGCAGTCAGATCGTGACATGACGTGGGACCTCTTCAAATATGCAGGCCGCGGAAAAGTTGGGCGACAATCTCGATTGTCTCGGAAGCATTGTACAGTAGAAGACAGAGCTCTGTCAAGACTGATTTTATTCAACACAAAATCTTACATGCAACATAAAATGGGTCGGGAGCGCCGGTGACGTGAACTCGCTCTCGGCGACACTCCCTTGATTTGTTTCGCGCAACATTCTGGATATCGTTTCTAGAATATCATGGCTTTTTCAGCTTTTTTTTTGTTCCAAGTTACTCCAGAGAGAAACCCATACGATGCAAATACGGTGCATTTAACGATCAAATTGATTTGTACGGAAATATTAAGTGGAGTAGAGATTGTGTTCCTCGTATTCTTGCCGGAAAAGCATCCAATGTCTTCTTTGATGAACTGAATGTTCATCGATAGCCGATTGACCCTTGGCCATTCGATGCTTCGATACGAATTTCGACGACTTTGTTCACCGATGATTCTTTTATTGAGATTACAGTGGACTGTAGGTAGTCGTCCGCTTCTAGATCACTCTCGTATCCTGGTACCGTTAGATCATTTTTCAAAGCCATCCTGTTCAGTTGCCGGTGAGAGACTCTTTGCTTAGTGATCCATCGGATGAGTGAAAACCTCTTTTACTAGAACCACCCCTAAGCATACGTGGGTTGCCAAATAGAGTCCAAAAACGACACAGAGGAAGTCAGAGACCGTAGTCAGAAGAAGCGATTCGAACTGAGGAAGGCGCTCGACAATGGAAGCCCATTAGTATCGAACTAGACCGGATAGGCCTTTTTATCTGTTTTCCCATTTCTTTTTTTCCCATACAGTCATAGAATATCGAGTTCTCGAGCAGCTTCGTTGCTGCAGCTAGAAATCAAACGCTTTAAACTTCCATCTTTATCGAGGTCCTTTTCTCTCTCCTTCAGGTCACCTTTCACTTTCTTCTAATCGTCTGCTTGAATTTCGCTCTTTTCTTGCATCTGTTCCAGCCTCGAGCGAAGATTTTTGCTCTTTGAATGCAGCGGTCACATTCTCGATTTCCTCTAAAGACCCATTTGAAAAACTGCGATAGAGCCTGCCAACCTTTGAATTCTCTCTCTTTTGTGGCTGAAGCCTCCTTTAACCCTTGGATTTCCTTGTTGTTCTTATGAAGGACGAGTTTGAATTTCTCCTCGTCTCTCTCTTTCTCCAGCTTCTCTAGGAGTTTTCTCTTCTCCTCTAGAATGTCATGCCATCGGAACGCCAAACACAGTTACCCTACCCAACTTCTCCTTCTTCTCTTTGAGATCGCCTTCCATCTTCAAGATCTCTCGTTGAAGTGAATCGTTCTTTACTTTTGTTTCATCGATCTTGGCTCGCAGAGAAGATCGTTCCGCGCTGAATCCAACGGCCAGAGTCTCCAACTTTTCGGTAACCAACGTAATCTCGCCGCTCAGAAAGCATCATTACCCTCTAGCTCTTTTTCTCTGGTCTCATCGCTTGAGGCACTCTCGAGCTGCTTTGGGCACTAATCTTGCTCATTGATCAGTTTGGTCTTTTCCTAAACTCGTCGGTCGTTTCTAGGCCATAAGGGAGTCTTTTGAGGCTGAAACACTATGTTACGGGGGGCTAGGGGCGTGTTCCCTACTGATGTTTTGGAGGTGGGTCATCAGGTCCCTTTCCATCTTTTTTTCCCTGTTGGTCCTTCCGCTTCGTGAATACTCAAAAAGAGGAAATCGGTGTTGTCCACGTTCGGTGGTTCCAACATAGGTTGGAAGCTTTTTGGAGGATAAGGTTTGTTAGCCCACGATCCGTACCGTCTTATGTGCAGGGTGACTGGAAAATACTGTAAGTCAACCGATTATTGGGGACATTTTTTGCCATTTTCGCTTTACGTAAGTGCTTTATTCGTGTTCTTCTGACCCAGAACCGCTGATCATCGCTGCTATTCGTTTGCTGCTACATACAAAAAATGGCATCCGAAGAGGGCCACTCCGTCATCGTCGCGTACCAGTTGAGGGGAATGCGAGTTCCGGAAAGTTGAAAGCTGTTGAAATTCCAGTTTGTCCAAGTCCAACGCGTTGTCCAACTTTTCCATGAGACAGAAGGAATCGAGGACCATGAGTGAAGCGGGCGACGGCGCGCGCTTCTTTTGGTTTGACGCCCACAATCCGTAGCATTACTCTAACGCATTGCCTTATTTGGCGTCGCTCAAGCAAGCAGGAAGATATTAATTAGCTGCACTGTTCAGTGACGATTGTGCATTTTTCAAAGAAATGTTTGCTCTCAAAGAACTTGTAGCAACATTATGTGGGGGAGCTCCGACTAACGCAAGCATGGTTCGGAAGCGCTACGATAATTTGGAGACGGACCGAGGTGATCACCTGAGATTCCGAGGCTTGGAACTCTCGAACGGACTGAAAGTGCTCCTCATAAGCAATCCCAGTGCTGTTGACTGTGGTGTCGCCATGAACGTGAACGTCGGAAGCACATCAGAGCCAGATGAACTTCCAGGATTGGCGCACTTCTGTGAGCATATGGTCTTCCTGGGCACCGAAAAGTACCCCGATGAAAATCAATTTGTAGAAATTGTTAAAAAACATGGTTCCACAAATGCTTCTACCAATGATGAATCGACAGATTATTGGTTCATCGTGACTGAAAATCGCTTCAAGGTACTGTAATTCTACCGTATTCAACTTCCAATAACCTCTGACGATCACTTTCAGCAAGCTCTGGACATGTTCATCCACTTCTTCATATCGCCTCTCTTTTCGGAGTGCGTCATCGAAAGAGAGCTGCAAGCCGTAGATTCTGAGTTTAGAAATAATCTGATGGCGGATACTAGTCGCACTAAGCGGATTGTCGATTCCCTTACCCGTCCTGGACACGATCTGCGGAAGTTTTCTGTGGGCAACATCGAGACACTGAGAAACATTCCCAAGTCCAGAGGAGTCAGCACTCGTGATGAGTTGCTCAAATTCTTTGAGGCGCACTACTCATCCAACAGGTAAGCTAGCCCCGATAAGCCCCCGAACGAGCAGTTCGGTTGGATGGGATCTGGTACCTGGTATGTATATAGCTAGATTCGGGTAGCTACAATGTTGAGACCGTTTCTGAGGCATCTTAAGTAAGGATTTCCTTTTTGAATCCTTTTTGAAGTCCGTTTTGAATCCATAGGGACATAACTGCAGGCGAACAGGATAACGACTTGTCCTTTAAACACAAAACACACGAAAGGCCTCACGGCCTTTCGGATTGAGACACCATAGCCCTGACAGTAACAAAAAAAACAGAAGGGTCCCATCTTCTTCATATAGGGGCGGTCGATGCCGTTTGGGTAAAACATAACCATGGACAAGGATGATCGTGGACCGTTTTCATGGACGGCCCATGATGAGTACCGGGTACCTGTCCAACTCCAACTACAATGAACGGAACAGTCATCTTAACTACTTTTAGAATGTCTCTATGTGTTTTCGGAAACACAGGGCTGCAGGAACTCGAGCAGATGGTGCTTAATCTCCCTCTTCACAAGATCCGCAACACAAACATCGGGACCAAAATCTACGGGGAACACTTCTGGGGGCCCGACGAACTGGGTCGCCGAGTCGACATTGTGCCAGTTTTGGATGACCACATACTGGAGGTTCTCTTTGCCGTCGACGACTTTTCGCCGTTCTGGAAGTCGCAGCCTGAGGAGTTTTTGAGTAAGTCATATTAGAATACAGTTCAAAAGAACGGATTTCAGTCCATCTGATCTGTCAGAAGACGGAGGGGTCGCTTTACTCTGAACTGAGACGCCGAAGATGGGCAAAATTCATTTGTGCAACTGCGGAATCGAAATGTGGATTCGGCGAAGTCGTTATTGAAGTAACGCTCACGTCGGAAGGCATCGGACACGTCGAGGAAGTGCTTGAGCTCCTGTTCAACTTCGTAGGAATGCTCAAAAGGAGTGCACCCAAGAAGTGGAAAGCCAATCACAACCATGACAAGGATGATCAATCCGCAGACGACGTACTTCTCGAATACGCACGTCGTTTGAGTAAACGCCCCTTCGAGGACGTCGCCAAGAATTTCAAGTGTAGAACGTTCAAGCGAGGCCTCATAGAGCGCTTCTTGGATCAACTCACTCCGAGGAACATGATCTTTTTCGTGCAGACAAAGGCGAACGCGGAGATGAGCGGCCTGGAGAAGGAGAAGTACTTCGAAGTGGAGCACAGGACCTCAAAACTGAGCGAAGAACAAATCCGAAACTTCGAGGAAGCTCTGCTCACTCCGCACGAGGCGCTTTTTCTAACTGAGAAGAGAACTAGAAGAAGAGGGAAAGCAAAGAAGGGCGAAAGTGCACAGTAAGATTGTGTCGAAGGCGAAGGCTTTTGAAGGCGGGTCCCGTTTCAGGCCGGTGCCTTCCTTGGTTAGCAGAACGGATCGGACGCGTCTGTGGTGGATGAAAGGATACGATCCATCAGAAACTGGCATCTACGCCTTTCTGACGCTGCCTGTCGCGGTCTCCGGTCCTTCGGCTCAGTTTATGGCCAGATTGTTTTTCGAATGTTTTAGTGTAAGTTGAATGTGTCAGCTATGGTCAAATCGGAATATTCCAGTTTGAAACCAAGGGAGAACTACTTGATGGACAGGTAACATCGGAAGTTGAATGGAACCGCAATGGATTCGAGATCCATTTGCCTAGCTACCACCACAAGCTGTGCAGTAGTTTCGTGGATTTCATCGAAAAGCTGACATCATATGTTCCTGGGAAGCAGATCTTTGATCTTATGACGGACGACTTGATCAGAGAACTAAAGAATGTAGAACGGCGTCGGCCATATCACCTGACTGCCCACCTCATGACCTGCTTCACTGAAGCTATGTTCTTGCCGCGTCAGATACTGGAGGCCTCTCGAGACGTGACTTTCGAGAGATTTTGCGAGTTTCTCCCCAAGATGTGGAGTGCTATACATGTAGAGGTTCTCGCCTATGGGAAGATAAGCCAAGAGGTGAGTTATGTAGGCTACTTACCGAATTAACCAGCCTCTCCAGGAAGTAGAACTACTCAGTCCGAATCTCCGTCGTATGATACAGGACAGCAGCACTTCCACACATCAGTTCAACGAGGCAATTCAATCACACCTGAAGATTCCTGAAGGCGTTCCCTACACATACGAGCACGAGATTCCAATCCACACTGAATCCTGCGTGGACATCTTCTTGAAGACCGGAGCTTCCACACCCCGAGATGACCTTCTTCTGCACATAGTTGAAAAAGCGATCAGAGGAGCCGCCTTCAACACACTTCGCACGAAAGAACAGCTGGGATATTTCGTTCAGGCGTTGAGATGCACACCTGAGACTGGAGGCATTCAAGGCCTTCGCATCATGGTTCAAGGGAGCTATGACCCAGAATACGTAGATGAACGCATTGATGTCTTCTTGACGAACTTTCGGGTGTGTCCATCTGATTGGAGTAACTCTGAACATAGTGATTTCAGGAGAAGCTTCGGAGCATGAGCGAAAAAGAGTTCAGCGAATGCAAGGAGTTGGCACTAAGTTTTATTCAAGGCAGCGAACCAGAGACGACATACGACTTCTGGGAACTTATCAGGAATGGGAACTTTAGATGTGATTCAGGTAAATGTGGCGATGAAGCCCTGGTTCCCAAAGAGATTTTAGATAAGCAATATGAGAACACAACGGTCGAAATCATATCGAAGCTTTGGAATCTGATTTCGAGTGAATTCAGCTACATTGGTAACTGTGTTGCATTGAAAACTTAATTTAATTCGTTTAAAGGCGTAATCATGAAGTGGTATGAACTTAGCAAGACCACAAAAGAGGATCTCATCGCATTTTACGACGAAAAAATTCTCCCAAATTCCCCTAAACGCCAGAAACTTTGCATCAGAGTGCGCCCGAAGTCGGAAGCGAGGAACAACGATGACACCAATGTTACCAAGGAGGAGATCGGAGGAGCGAATCCTGTTGGCGTCATTCAAGTACGTCCACCGGTACAATCTTTTGCCGAGTCCAGTCGGAAAAGGTAATCGATATCATTAATATCGTAGCCGATTTCTTCGAATTAATCATTTGCTTGACAACTTCGCTATGCTAGATCTGTTACTCATAAACGAGCTCATGAAATCTATTTTTGTCGGGGTACTTTTCGGTGCCCAGGAAGACCATATGCTCACAGAAGTGCGCCAATCATGGAAGTTCATCTGGCTCTGATGTGCTGCCGACGTTCACGTTCATGGCGACACCACAGTTAACAGCACTGGGATTGCTTATGAGGAGCACTTTCAGTCCGTTCGAGAGTTCCAAGCATCGATAGCTCCGGTGATACCGCTACAAGTTCGTTGAGGCTGAACCCTAAACAACTGGACTTTGAACCTGAAGATGACTGCAATGCCCAGGTATGCAGTAATGTTGCGGATGTCGCTCTTCGTTCATTTGTGTACAGTATCCTCGGGTGACGCGTCCTCCGCGATTTTGACATGGTCGGTGGAGCCGTCGACGATCCTCGTTAGGAACACGCGCCGGGGCTCTTTCCAATCTTGTCGTTGATGTCGGACTTCGAACCGTGGATACGGTAGTGTTCCTTCGTGGGTGGTCCATCACACAACCTTTCTTCATTAGTGTCGTGGGGAGGCATGGTTCCAGTGTTTCCACTCTTCCATTTTATAGGTTCCGGTGCGTCCTCGTCTCTAGAGTGCCTTCGTACTTTCACCACACTTCTGTTTTTCATCTCTACATTGGAGACGACACAATCCCCCTTCGCCTTCTGTGCAATAAGTCGCTTCTGAACTTTTTTCCGTTTCGCAATCAGCTGAAAGAGGACCCTTCGGATCGTCATTCCGACGATCTTCCTTCTTATGTTGTGCTATCGCGGTTCCATCATTCAGAAATGAAACAGTGATCGAACTTCTCGTCACACCTTCTATCCCTTATGTACTTGGCTTTAGTACCCAGAAGGGTACAAATTCGCACGCGGCCGCGTTTATATGAAATAGAATAAGGATATCCAACGAATATGGACTTCATGAATTTGATTATGTAAGCCACGAGCATCCGCAGCCATAAGAGGAAAGAAAACTGCGAACCATGAAACGCTCAATTACTCAGCGCACTTTATTTGTAAATGTTCACTTTTCTGATAAGAAATCCGGCCAGTCGACTTGTTTGCATGACCATAAACTCTTTTTTCTGTTTTACGGTCCTGTGCTCCGGCATTCTTGTATTGGGTGCAAAAATAGACCTCTTTCTAGAACTACTAGCTTGAAAGGATAAGAGACCTAAATCATTTTGATTCAAATCATATGAATTCATTCCTTTTGTGTACTTTCACAAGAGCTTCAGTGTTTGGTTCTTCAAATCTGACCTCGAAATGAACGAGGATGTTCCTGGGAGAATCACATGAAAACAGTTCTAAATCAGGACACAGATTTCTTCAAAATACGGAGAGCTGAAGAGTGCAGACGGTCGACTTCTTATCAGCGACTTTTTTGAAAGAAGAAGAATGCGATCCACGTGATCGTCCTGTGTTATCTCGCTGATAAGCGATGGTTCGATCGAAGAAGAACTAGCACACAGGTCGTAGAATCTACGTTATGGGGTCACTGTCGGCTTGGTGGTAGAAGAACTCATGGTTGGACTTGAAGATGAACATGTCACACGGAGGTAAATATTCAAAATTTGAATCTTAAGAGGAGGGGTTTTTCGTGATCGGGAGATGTCTGCACAGTCGAATGCTCTCTGCTCTGATAAGAAACCGGACCAGTCGACTTGTTTGTATGACCATAAACTCCTTTTTTCTGTTTTATGGCCCCGTCAGTTCGTCCTTATCTTGGGCTGTAGAACAATCTAACAAAATTGCAACAAAGGAAGCACATGACCTAATGGACCCTATAGAAACGGTGCTATGGCTCCGGCCAAGAAGTCGAAGTCATTGCAGGCCTTTCTCGAATCACTGTAGAGGCGTATAGGAACAACTTGATGTGAAATGTGGAAATCGGTGTACTAAAGTGACAATACGTAACACATGTAAATCGACGCTGATGCTTAAAGTGCTTGGTAGGGAACTGCGGAACAGAAATCGCCAGAGATCAATAGCTTTGCAATGTGCTCATGGCGAGACCACTATCGACTACTGTATTTAGATATCAACCATGGAGGTCGCAGACTGTTCAGATTGTAAGCTATAGGAGAGCTCGAAATGGCGCCGATCATGAAATGGATCTAGAGGAAAAGTGGAAAAAAATAAACTTTATTACACTTTTATAATAGCCATTTCCATCAATCATAATACACCGTATCTAAACGCAATGGAAAGCTCCGTTGGTCTTCTCGGTGATCCAGTCGCAGTAGGAGGCGGTGCGAGTGTAAACGGCTGAAACAGACGATTCAGGTAAAGCAGTCAGAAGTTGCATCTTACTCGGGTTTTCGCCCTGGTCCTCTATCTGTTTCGAACTCGACGTTCCGTAGGAGACGAGCCCTATCTGGACATACTTGCCCTCGCTGAATGCAGCCATGGGTCCACCGCTGTCCCCAGGTCCGGTTCCGACTTTATCAGATCCAGCGCAGAGCTGCTTTTCCCAGAGCTTCCAGAGACCCCATCGTTTGCTAAAAGCAAAGTTTTCTTCGGGTATGACCACACTTTACTTACAAGCACTGCTTGTAGGGCACCAGGGGTATGTAGGCGTACTGTAGGTCTTCAGGGTAGTCGAACTTATTACCACGGACAGCGACGGCTCCGAATCCAACTACAGCAGTCCAATACTGCCTTTGAAGCTGAGAGTCGTCGGCCTTGATGGTGATGAGTTGCGCGTTGTTTGTAAGATTAAAAGCTTGATCGATCTGAAGAAGATTACGGTAGATTGAAATGTCTGTGAATGCAAAATAACCTCAAGGACGGCGATGTCATCGTGCCAATCGTTTCTGTTGAATCCGGTATGCGTTTTAACGGAAACGATCTTCCGGATCTGCACACCTTCCTTGTTGGCGCGGGCAGTTCCATCCGAGTAGACTTCGTAGTCACTTCTCTTGTCGAGACCCATCACGACGACTTCGCCTACGGTACTTTGATCGACGCAGTGGGCGGCGGTGAGGACATGCTTGGGCGTGATGAGGGAGCCTCCACAAGCCGGGACTCTGACGTAGTAGGGAAAGTTGCCTTGATAGGCTTGGTGTCCTTCGAGGATCTAAAGACTATTTTGGTGACTTTGGAAAATCAGATACC
Organism: Steinernema hermaphroditum; assembly: GCA_030435675.1. NCBI lineage: Eukaryota > Metazoa > Nematoda > Chromadorea > Rhabditida > Steinernematidae > Steinernema > Steinernema hermaphroditum. Next base: position 652,805 of record CM059623.1, read on the forward strand.
AGTTCAGAAGTGGCATGCTTTGGTGCAGATGGGGCGGCAAGGCAGAGGCCGAGCAGAGTCAAGAAGACAACGAGGAATCTCATTTTGAGAATGACAATCCGTTGATCGAGCTAGTTAAATAGTCATTTTGGTAGAAGAGTGCGAAGCCAGGTCACGGGACATAGATTGATCAGATCAGAACTAAGAAGGGCAGACGTCGATGTGATAAGGATTCAGTTGAATCGAAATTTTGGTCGAAATACAAGAGCCAAAGGTTAGTAAGAAGAGTGTTTTGTTGGATGAGAACAACGTGAGATTGCGATGCAAGAATCGTTTCTACTCAGCTCTAAAATCTAAACCCTCATTTCTTTTTGTCCCCAGATAAAAAAATGTGAAAGAACCTCGATATCACGGTTCATTGTACTGCTTCGACTCGATGGCCACCCCATATTTTGTGAAACGATCTCTTTTGAACTGTCTGTGTGTCTCATTTCGAACGAGTCTAATTTGTAATCGGTTGGGGTCGGTTCAATGCCGGACCGTATCCCTATTTTGCCTGAAACGGACCGCTCCTCGATGGTTATTCCGATGGATCCCGTGCGTAGAGAAAGGTGTACACATAATCCAACGGAATCTTCGGTTTAGGGGATATAGCAAAAGTTTTAAACTTAAAAATATCATCTCTAGTGTACCTATCTAAGGTGATTCGTTATAACCATGGAAAAACCACCCTTTACACGTACACCCATATGATTATCCCCGGAACATCCTGGTTCATTTCAAGGTCTACTTTAAACGATCAAACAGCGGCTGTAACAGTTGCTTGTAAAAGTGCACTTACAAGTGAATTCTAAAAGTAACTACTGTCCTACGCATCTCATACACTAGTACTTCTCTACTTCTTGAGTAACTTTTGATTTACATATGGACTTTTCGAGCTTCTCCATATAGTCGCATGTCCCTGCCGATCTCTATTCTTTGGTGATCATAACTAATAATCCACTCTTATCAGTTCCGCAGAGCGAGATGACGAGACGATACATTTCAGTCGTTCGATCAGCGACATATGTTAAAAAATTGAAAGTGCACTTGACCTTCCTTTTCAACCGATCATTCCCAGATCGTAACATGGTTCGTAGGAAGGGTGTAAACCGCAGAATACGGTGACAATGCTCACTTTTGAACTGATTCCATATTTAGTGGTTGGTTCCAAGATAGAAATCTAAAAAAAAAGAAGAGCACGGGAACAACGACAGCGATCATTGATCTTCTCGTACATCGGGACTAAGAATGTCACACTTTCCGTTATCTCCCCTAAGATCAGTTCCTATTTAACCACTCCAATCAGTGCATCATTCAACATCAGCCATGAGACTTCTTCTCTCCTGCTTGGCCCTAGCCGGCCTCTCCTTCGCTGCGCCCCCTGTGCTTCCAGCGCCCAACCATGCCACTTCCGAATTGGTAAGCTTCCTTTGTCGGCTAAGTTTTTAAGGTGACTTTGTCCAGATCTTCGGAGGCCACCGTGCCAACCAAGGCAACTTTCCCTACTACGTCTACCTGCACAGTTGTGGAGGCTCTCTGATCACTCCCAAACACATCCTCACCGCCGCCCACTGCATCCTCGACAGTACTCTCGGAAACACAGCCGTGATGGGTTTGACTGACAACGAAGAGTACGAGAAGCAGGAAGGAGTGCAGATCCGCACGATCGTGAAGATCTCCGGACACAAGGAGTGGAACGACACTGCTAAACACAACGATATCGCCATTCTCGAAGTATTCCCCTTTTTATCTTTTGGTCTACAGTAGCCAGTTCAGGTGGACAAGCCGTTCGAGATCACGCGCTACGTCCAACTGATCGACATCAAATCCGACGACACCGAACTTCAAAAGCTCTATTGGACCGTCGCTGCGGGATTTGGAATGTCCGGCGGTAGGAGGTTCCTCTCGAGACGTTTTAGAAACGTTTCGGTGTTTAGTCAAGAAAAACGACGACGGAAGACCTACCGGCATTTGGCCCAGATACCTTCTTTACACCTACATTCCTCTCGTCGACGAGAAATACTGCGCGTAAGCAGTCATAGAAAAGAGCTAAGGTCTAAGTTCTCCTCGTTTCAGCAAGGTCTGGTGGCAGTACTACTGGGACAAATTCATCTGCGCCGGGGCTGAGAAACAAGGCGTCGGCAGCGGAGACAGCGGTGGACCTCTCGCGGTCAACAGCGACGGAAAGTACTTCCAGATCGGAGTGGTCGCCTTCAGCGCAATTGGATTCTACGATCAAGCCAAGATTCCAGGTAGGGATGTCGATCAGATTCAAAATATGCCGATTTTAGCCGTCTACACTCGCACCGCTTCTTACTGTGACTGGATGACCGAGAACACCGACGGCGCCTTCAAGTGCATTTAGAGTATTCTATGTTGTAAATGCATAAACACCATAACCTAAATTGTCGAAATCTATGAGATTAGATAAGCACCCGGATGTAGTGTAGCTCCGAGGGAACAAGACAAAGAATGATTTAGTGATAAGAAGTTGTTGTTCACCAAGGGAAGAGGGTAACGTCCAGAAGGGTGACGCCCGATGAAAAGGACATAGAGTATTTTGTACCCACCAAGATCCAAAACCGGTACGGATAAGGGCTCAGCCTCGGCCAAGCCAGGATTTGCGACCGCTCTCTCAACTCCGACCACTCTGAGAGGGAGAACGAGCGGACAACTCGACCGATCGTTGGGGGCGCAAATGAAAGACCTCATCGGACGATCCTTAAGACCATAAATACATGGCAGATAACTTTGGTGTGTCTAAACAGGTCTGTGATCCCTAAATTAAGCGCTGTATTCATATTCTACTGTCTATCCAGCAAAGACCAATAGAGTTATCCCTTCGTTTGTATTTCGGACTCGATTAGGATCACTTGAGGAAATAAAAAAAAGTCCTCTCATGTCCTTTAGTGTGCGCCAGAAAAACATATATGCCCAATTTTACGAATTCTTCTTTATTCCAATTCAAAAAAGAGTAATAAGTTAGAGACACTGGAAAGCTCCATTCGTCTTCTCGTTCATCCAATCGCAGTAAGACGCGGTACGAGTGTAGACCACCGGAGTCTTGGCCTGGTTCTGGAGCTCCACAGCACTGGCCGATCCGTAGGAGACGAGTCCAATCTGGAAGAACTTCCCGTCATCGAGAATGGACATGGGTCCGCCGCTGTCTCCGGGTCCGGTTCCCTCCTTCTCGCCTCCGGCGCAGACCTGCTTGTCCCAGAGAATGCTCCAACGTTGGCTGAACAAAAGGACAAGTCGGGTTACGGTGTTCGACCACTTACAAGCACCGGTCATGGTCGATGAGCGGAATATAGGCGTACTGGAGGTATCTGGGATAGTCACCCGAGAAGGTGCCGTCGTCGTTCTTGATGACTAAATGAGGACAAATAGGCACAACGACCTAACGGACAGCTCACTCTTGGCCACTCCGAACCCAACAACGGCCGTCCAATACATCTTCTGCAGCTCGGTGTCGTTGGCCTTGATCTTGGTCAGTTCGACGGTGTTGGAGATCTCGAAGGGTTCGTCGACCTGCATATGGATACGGTAGATTCTAAGTCGTTTGTCAGTAGATAGTACCTCGACGATGGCGATGTCGTCGTGCCAGTCGTTCGTGTTGAATCCAGTGTGGGAAATCACGTTGATAATCTTCCGGATCTGGACGCCTTCCTCCTTCTCGTAGGTCTCCTTGTCGTCAAGTCCCATCACCGCCCTCGTTCCTACAGTATCGTCTCCCATGCAATGGGCGGCGGTGAGGACGTGTTTGGGTGTGATGAGGGAGCCTCCGCAGGCGATGTCGATGAGGGAGACGTAGAACGGGAAATTGCCTTGGTGGGCGCGGTGGCCTCCCATAATCTAGACCGAGCTACCGTAGTGTTGAAGGAACTGTAGAAGATACCAGTTCCGAGGGGACATTCTTGGACGAAGGAAGAGCCGGTGGAGCAGCCAAGGACAGGCCAAGGAGAGCCAGGCAGGAGAGAAGGGATCTCATGGTTGAGAGTGACCGAAGTTGGCTTCGGCCAGGTTAAATAACGAGGCTTACGTGCCAAAAAAAGTGATCATGTGAGGAGCAGGCAGAGATAAGGGACAAAGAGATTCAATTTGGTCGATCACGCGATCGGCGAGTGTAGAAATCAAACTGATAAGCAATGTTTCATTCGTTTTTTGCCTCCGGTTCGTTGTTTACCTCCACGTGGTTGTCGCCGTCCTAAAATCCGGACGATGGGAGAGGTTGACTCGTCCATATAAAGGTCGAATCATCTATTGCAAGATTTTTGTAAGTTAGCAGTGGATCCAGCCCGATCTAAATGCTTCCTTTGACAGTCGAATTCAGTTGTGTCCTCAAAAAATCCGTTTGTGCTCATCACGTCGGTAAAAAACAGGATCACTTCCTTATAAAAACACTTCCTTATTGCAGTTTTTTTGCTATTGAGACTTCCCCATATGGTCAAAGTGCAAAAACAGTGACCAGTGTGCAAAAACTCTCCGTCAGACATCCCCAAGGGTCTTGTGCTCGTCGTCTTGTGCGATAACGACCGAGACCACATTCCCTGTAGTTCGTCAAAAGACTTCTTTTCTCTTATCACCGATAGATTGATGAAGGATTTTGTGTTTCTGCGAAATGTTCTACGAAATTCAATAGGAGGATTGCCATTTAGGTTTCCACTGCAAACTGGCCCACTCTTATCAGCCTACGATGACAGACGACCGGTTTGTTATCGGTCTTGTTTGCATCGCCATAAAACTCCTTTTTCTCTGTCACAAATTGGCTCGTGTTCTTATCACCGCTGCCGTAAAAATGCAACAGAGGACGATGGGTCCAAAAGGCCGAAGTGCGCGCAGAGTTCTCAGGACATACCGACTGTTACCACGTCTTCTGGCTTTTGCCCGACATCTGCAACACCCAACAGTCTGAAAGTAAAGCACAAAATACTTCACTACAGAGAAAAAGACAATGTAGTATTTCTCATTGACACACAAAGTCAGCCCTATCTTTCACTTCTTCTCTTCCTCAGAATCGGACTCTTCAGGCAGGTCCTTCTCCGCCTCGCACTGCTTCACGAGATTCTTGATGACTTGTTCGCCTTCTTGCACGTTCGAGTGCCATCCATTAATGATCGCCAGTCGGAGAGAGACCGCGTAGAACGTCAGGTAGGAGAAACGGGCGGAAAGCGCTCCCGGCCGCAGTTTCGCGAGTTCCAGCGACACAGAGTGTGGGTCGAATCCGTCGCGGCGATCGATGTCTCCGGCCATCGTGATGAGGCCGATCACCGCACAAGCTCTATGCAGCGTAGAGTGACTTTGCACGACGAGCGGAGGGTAGTATTCGTTGACTGGTGACTTGTTGATGTCTGTGAGCTTCGTGCTGATGATCTTGATGAACTCTCCGAGCTCCTTTGGGTCAGGATATCCTTCGTCCGGCCATTGGGTGTACTGATAAAGGGTAACCTAAGAAATAAAATATTCAGTATTTAAAACGAATGAAGATAGGCACTTACATCCTTGACATTGCTGTCATCTTCGTCTTCATTGTCAACCTCTTTTGTCTTATCGTTCATGGTCAACCGCAAATCGTAAACAGTCCACGACTTCAACTCCTTTTTCGTTTTCATCTCTACTTTCACGAGGTCCTTCTAAACAGCAGCATTTTTGCAACGCATTTGTAATATTCTCATATCTACCCCTATTGTGATTGTTTCCTTAGTCGTTTTCGGCCAGTACTGGTAGCACAACTTGCGATCGGTAGTGGAGAACTCCTTCGATGTCAGCATGCAAACAATAAGCGGGCATCCGTCCTGAAAACTGCATTTCTGCTTGCAAAGGAATGTGGAGAAACATACGTGATAAATCATTCTCCAGAAGTTCACAATTTCTTCCTCAAACAACGACTGCACAAGCACGAAATCCTGCCGGTCCATCTGTACGTACTGCGCATGAATCCACGTGTTAGCCTCGGGTCCCGTCGCGTCCTCGATCTTTGGCAGCATCACCAGCTTCTTGTTCAAGATAGGCACACTCGCCCGCTCGGGCTTATGGAACTTCAGCCAGTTGTTGAAAGTGGGCAGCTCCCAGATGTTCGACTCGATCACCTTCGAGTACATGTCTTCTTGCATCTTCCGATCCGTGAGACGGGTTTGCACCTGCTCCAGGAAGACATCAGCAGGCGTAAGACCTTCCTCCACGCTGTCTACTGCGATGTTAATCTGAAACACCAAGGCGAACAAAACAACACGAACAGGACAACGTACTTTCCGGGGCTTTTTTTCGACCTTCTTCCGCATGCTCGCACCACGACCGGCCATCTTCGCTCAAATGGTGCAAGTGAGCTGCAAGCGGGCATTCCATGGCAGCTGCAGACTATCTAGACTCCAGACGGACGCTTCTGTCTAGAAGGCGAGACAGGACGGCAGAGAGCTGATCCACTCACGACCATGGACCGGCGGAGTTCGGTCGCTTCGAATGGCCACACGGAAGGCTCGCGCGCACTCTTTCCCGCCAAAATCCATTTTAACTCTCGCGCGGTATTCAAAATAGACAAGTTCTGCAACCTCGAATTTATCGCGTTCTTTCATATCATTTCGTGCGAATTACACCGATCATTTTGTCAACCAGTCGTTCGAATATCCGTTTCGAGTGTTTGTCTTTTCGTTTAGGCCTGCGCACCTAGCCTTTGTTCGAAGTCGAGTTTCTCTCCTGATTTTGTTTACAGCAACGGTGGATCTACCCATAAGTATCCTGATTAGATCGCGGATCTGGTGCGTTTCATGTAGAGTCCAAATAGATTTGCTCTTATGTTTGTAGTGTGTTATTATGCGCGCCCAACGACTGTTTCAGATTGCTTACCTTTCATCTTTTATCATTACTAGATACGTACAATAGAAATATTACAAACAGTGGAAGGCTCCGTTCGTGTTCTCGGTCATCCAGTCGCAGTAGGAAGCTGTGCGCGTGAAGACAGCTGCAAGGAGTTTTGCAATGAGTTTCGAAAGAACGGCATTTTTAATACCTGGGTATTTGTTCTGGTTGAAGTACTGTCCCGTGGCGATGTAGGAGGCGACTCCGATCTGGTAGAACTTCCCATCGTCGAGGATGGAAAGAGGCCCGCCGCTGTCGCCGTTTCCGACTCCGAGACGGTCTCCTCCGATGCACACCTGCTTCTCCCAGAGAAGGTAGAACCAAACCTTTCTGCAAAGGGTTGTGTCACTGAGAGCATCTCATGTGGTTTTCTTACTTGCACTGCTCGTAGGGAATCAGAGGAATGTAGGCGTACTGAAGGTATCTGGGCCACACGCCTGAGTAGGTTCCATCGTCGTTCTTTGTGACTAAAACGAAAAATGAGGATACAGTAGAAGATGACAGGGCCTACTGTTGCTGAGTCCAAATCCGATGGCCAGGGACCAGTACTTCTTCTGGAGCTCGGTGTCATCGCGCTTGATGTTCATCAGCTGGACGTAGTTGGAAATCTCGAAAGGCTGATCGATCTGAAAAACGGGTTACCACTGATAAGACAGTAAGATGCTACCTCGAGGATCGAAATATCATCCCGGCTCAAGTTATTGTAGTTATAGTCGCGGTGGTTGGTGACGGAGATGATCTTTCTGATCTGAACTCCATGCTCCTTCTCGTATTCCTCTCTGTCATCCAGTCCCATGACGACATCGTCGCCAACGGAACTCTGGTCGACGCAGTGGGCGGCCGTGAGGATATGCTTGGGCGTGATGAGGGAACCTCCACAGCCGGGGATCTTTGCGTAGAAGGGGAAGTGACCTTGATAGGCGCGCTCTCCTCCGATGACCTGAACAGAAGCTTTTACAGAAGCCTTTTCGCAGCTCATCTCACCAATTCCGAGCGGACAGCCTCTTCAGGGGGGAGAACCGCCGGGGCGGCCAGGGAGAGGCCGATGAGGGCTAGGCAAGACAAGACGAATCTCATGGTTGAGAGTGATTAGGACGCCGTGGATTTGCGTTAAATAGCCAATCCCAGAGGGTGATCTAGAGATAAGAAATCGCTTTTGTCAGTCACGCGATCGTTTTAGAGAAGGACAGCAGAGTGATAAGAGTGCACTAGTCTCATTCCGGGTTTAGGGTAGCTATGTTTACCAGGATAGCTATGTTGTTCTTATTTGGGAAGATCAGACTTCAATCAGTTTTTTTTGTAAGTGTACTGTAAGTGAAGCAGGATCATTTTTGTCTCTTTGAGATGGACACACATGAGTCTTATATCTGTTCATTCAGTCTATGTTTTCGTCAATGACAATTAACAAAAAAAGCACAAGCGATAAAGGAAGTAAAAATTCGATCTAAATTTAACCGATTCCAAACAGTGACCCCTTAAAGGACAGAAATACTGGGTATTTTCGACTCTTTTGTGTGTTCCATACGCTGAGGACAAACCGAAAGATAAGGAAGTGTAACCGGAGACGTTCCAAAAGGCAAAAACTCCAAAGTGCATAATCATTGAACCAACGATCACCAAAGGTGGTTTTAAAATTGGAATAAAAAGAGACGATGGGAGATGTATTCATTGTAATCTGTGCCTGAACCTTCCTCAAGATGGATTGAAGGAATTTGAGGAGGGGGTATAGTGCTCAACGAGTCCCAACAGTTCCAGATTTGAACCAGAAATGGCTACTTATATCACTGCTTTTCCAAGATTTGACAGATCACTGTGGGTTGCTGTCCAAGGTCACTCCGCTAGACTATGCCGCCATACTCGTTCCTCAAGTTACCGACCCTTTTCGATATCGGTATTAAGGAGACAGTGGGCCCCGGCTCCGGGCAAGGGTACCGTTCAGCACTGCCTGTGATCTTCCTGAAAAAGCTAACTGTACCAAAACATGTCTCGCCGTCGAACAATCCAGCAAAAGTGAGTTTGAGCACTGAAGAATGGTGGCCTTAGCGACTTGTTAAAGGGATGAAGTACCGGGAGACCACAGAGGTCAGATTTTCTATGCCAAGTTGGTAGTTTCGCTGCGTCAAGTTGTCACCTTCTCCACGTTCAGTCAACAACATATCGTTGTATCATTGTCCATCCTGAGAGACAGATATTGATCGGCAGGCATTGAAAAAGCATTTGCGTTGAAATTTCAACGTACTAGCTCGTCTTTTCTTGTCTTCATATTATATATGAAATTTCAAGTACCACTGATCCAGGATTTGAACTTAAACCGTTTCCATGTCAATCTGATTTTTTATTTATAGAAAATCAACAACTTCAACTACAGTGGAATTCTCCATTGGTGTTCTCGGTCATCCAGTCGCAGTAGGAGGCGGTGCGCATGTAAACGGCTAGAATCGTCGATTGCTACTATGAACTGTGCAGGTTATAGGTACCTGGGTATACGTTCTGATTGAAGTACTGCCCCGTAGCGATGTATGAGGCGACTCCGATCTGGTAGAACTTCCCGTCGTCCAAGATGGCAAGAGGTCCGCCGCTGTCTCCGTCACCGACTCCAAGGCGATGACCGCCAATGCATATCTCCTTATCCCAGAGACGGTGCGACCAAACCTCACTGTAGGTGAATATGCATGTACTCGACTGTAGTTAGCGTTTGTCACTTACAAGCACTTGTCGTAGGGAATGAGTGGGATGTAGGCGAACTGAAGATATCTGGGCCACACGCCAGAGTAGGAACCGTTATTGTAAATGTTAACTAAACAACTCGTGACCACAGTACGGAGCCGAGAACTCTCACATTTGGTCACTCCAAAGCCGATAGCGATGGACCAGTACTTCTTTTGGAGCTCACTGTCGTCAACTTTGATGTCGATCATTTGGACGTAGGGAGTCATCTCGAAGGGGTGGTCAACCTAAAATAGCTACTGTAGCTGAACAACTCAGTGATTGAGCACTTCGATGATGGAGATATCGTTTCGACTCTTGTTCTGTGTATTGAAGTCCGGGTGGTTAGTGACAGAGACGATCTTTCTGACCTGAACTCCAGGTTCGTTCTCGTAGTCCTCTCGGTCCGTCAGACCCATCGCCACACCACCTCCCACATCACCCTGGTCGACGCAGTGGGCGGCGGTGAGGATATGCCTTGGAGTGATCAGGGAGCCTCCGCAGTTGGGGACCTTCGCGTAGAAAGGGAAGTTACCCTGGTAGGCGCGCTCTCCTCCGATGACCTAAGATATCGATGAGATCATGGTTTGTATTGAAATGTTACCAGTTCGGAGCGGACAGCTCCTGGAGGAGGGGCGATCGTAGGAGCGGCCAACGAGAGCCCCACTAGGGCTAAGCAAGAGAGGAAGAGTCTCATGGTGGCGAATGATCGGAGGGCTGTCCGAGTGAGGTTAAATAATGAAGACTAGTGGAAAGTGCAGAAAAGGGTCACGCGACGAGTTGATGATAAGGAAACACATTTGTCGATCACGCGATTAGCGTCAGAAAAAAGTTCATTCAGTCCGTTTTTGCAGAGGTAGGACAGTAGGTGTCTTTTTTCGTCATGGGTACTTCAGGTAGGTTTCAGCAATTGTGTAAAGTTTATCGAACTGAGAGGGTATAGGTGGTCAGAACAAAGAAAGCCATATCCAACGGTAATGTTTGCTTGATTCTATGAGATTTTTAATGGATAACGGGCTTATTATCTTACAGAGATTTAAAAAAACAGAGTGACTCATTGCACTTTTACACACAATAGGCATTTTGATCCATTTGCTGGTTCTGTATTAAGTTCTATTTATTGATTCTCCGGGAAAGAGCATTCATGTCCAGCGTGGATAGACCTTGTGGAATTTTCCGTTCAATTTTAACATTATAGTGCAGAGGGCATTCACATGCACTTTTGATTTTTTGCACTATGAAGAAGCTGTGCATGCACGTGGCCGTCTGGCGCTGATCACCGATAAGGGGTCGTTGTCCGGTCTCTGGTAGCCAAACAAAAGGGTGTGATAAGAACGAGATGGCCTTTCTTCTCGGCCCATTGGTCTCTCGACAGAATCCATAACATTTGATGATTGATTCAAGTTATCTACTGAAAAACCTGCATTACAGGCGAAACTGGACACAGATTGGAACGTCAGAAAATCGTTGACTTCGAGAAAACTCCAGCAAGCACCTCTATGCAAATGAGGACAACTCAGATGGCGCCGACGTTTCAGAAGACGATATTTCGCCTATTACAGCATTGTCATGAGATGCCACGCCACGTGCTACATATGTCCATGTAGCACAGTTTTTTAATTTTCAAAATCAGGTTTTCAGATTCGGGTACCCGGACAACTCTGCTCAGGAAAGGTGCCTCAATATCCCCTCAATAAGAGTAATATCGTAACACGTAACACAACTGGCCGAGTTATTAGTTTGCTCATAAGAGGTCGAATCTGGTGTCGGTTGGGAAGCGATGGAGCTACAGTCGCGGACATAAGAACCCAAACAGGCACTGTGTCCCTCAGTAGTCACCGGTCTTCTGCTTGCTTCGGCGTAGGACAGGGCATCGGAGTGGAATACGGTGATCCGATCAGTGTTCGCTGGTATCAAAGAGGCGGCTGATAATCCCCTATATATAAATGGAGAACCGACGGGTCCGTTGGTCTGTTTGTGTGTGTGTGCGTGTATGTGTGTGTGTTTTTCCGTGAGCACGGGGAAAACACCCACACAAAATAAGGATCCCGATGGGAACCGAACCCGGCACCGCCCGCTTACAAACGAAGCACGTTCGCAATGAGCCACACAAGCAGTTGAAATGGAAGCACTATACTTCCACCATATCTCTGGGGACGCAAGGCTTTGCGTTTCTTTACAGTTTTTGTGCCGTTTTTAGCGTATTTTTTAGCTTTGCAGTTTTTTGGACAACTTCAGCCATTTGCATGAGCACCAATCTTGCCGCCCGCAGGGCTACAGTTTTAGGCCCCAACTTCAGCCCTTTGCATGAGCACCAATCTTGCCGCCCGTAGGGCTATGGTGTCTTGCCGCCCGCAGGGCTATGCTGTCTTGCCGCTCGCAGGGCTACAGTTTTAGGCCCCAACTTCAGCCGTATCCATGAGCACCTAATTGGCTTTTAGTATCTGGAGGGCGCGAATTCGCGCGCAGCCGGGTTTATGATCTTAATCACGATCACGATAATCAGTCCTTTGCTTGGAACATAAGTATTCAATAAAATCAGTCCAATATCTTTTATGGCCTTTTATGGGTCCTGCCAAAAACTGTGTTGTGTGCAAAGAATGGAAAAGGACACCCCTCATCGTCGAGCGTCTCACCACGACTGATTCCAGCAATGCTGTGAAGTGATGCTTCAAAATTTATCTGCTCTATTCTACTTTGATAGCTTAAACACAATGAAAGGCGCCATTAGTGTTCTCGTTCATCCAGTCACAGTAGGAAGCGGTCCTCGTAAAAACGGCTGCAAGAGTCTTCTGTTATTTGTGCACTGCGCCCTACCCTGTACCTGGATATTCGGCTTGGTTCCGTCCCTTCGGTAGTGTTACCTTGAAGGAGGCGACTCCGATCTGGAAGTACGTTCCGTCGTCGAGGATGGAAAGAGGTCCTCCACTGTCGCCGTTTCCGACTCCCTGAGTTTCAGATCCAGCGCAGACGTGCTTTTCCCAGAGGTACTTGGTCCAGTAGTTGCTAAAGGACATAAAGGATATAGAGACGGGTTCAAAACCCATACTGGCAACGGTCATAGTCAATCAGAGGGAGATAGGCGTACTGTAGGTGTTGGGGATAGATGAATGTGTTGTTGACGACTAAAAAGACCCTGATTGTGACAATGTGTGGCAAGTGCCTTACTGTCGGAAATGCCGAATCCCATCGCCACGCTCCAGTAGCGTTTCTGCAGTTCGCTATCATCGGCTTTGATGGAAGACAGCTGCACCGTAGGCGTCATTTCAAAGGGTTCCTCAACCTACACCGCATAGCAATAGGTTCACATCATGAGCATATAAGGTTACCTCAAGAATAGCGATGTCATCGCGCCCATAGACCTTTCCAAAATCTTTGTGTTTGACGACAGAAACGATCTTCCTGAGTTGAACTCCCGGGGCGTCGAAGTAGTTCTCGTTGTCGTCCAGTCCCATCACCGCGTTGTCGCCGACGACGTAGCTGTGAATACAGTGGGCGGCGGTGAGGATGTGCCTGGGGGTGATGAGGGTGCCTCCACAGCTGTGCAGGTAGACGAAGAACGGGAATTGGCCCTGGTGGGCGCGATGGCCTCCGAAGATCTAAGAAAAGAATTGGATCCTGGAGCGAAAGAGAGGCCATACCAATTCCGAGCTGGAGTGCTTGGGTGGCTGAACCACCGGCGGAGCTGGTGGAGCAGCCAGAGAAAGGCCGACAAAAGCTAAGCTGGAGATGAGAAGGAATCTCATGTTTGAGAGTGGCAAAGGATTGCTGCAGTCCTCTTTTATGGAACAACGACGTGACAAACAATGGTGATAGGAGCCAGACAGTGACGTTGTGGTGACCTTCGATTTCGACTCCAAACAGCCAAAAGTGCAAATGATTAGGACTGTTGTTTTGGTCATGTACTTCTAAAGATGGACTATGCAAAAAATTAAGCCCGATATAGCGCCGTGCATTCTCCAAAAAAAGGTGTATTCACTTTAAAATAATTTGTAGCGTTGTTATGCCCAGATCAGGACTGTGCAAGTCAAGATTCTCGCGTTGAAAAGTCTCGTCTCGTGCTCCTTATTTGTACTTTTTCGCTGTCTAGTACAAACTCGGACAAATCAATGAAACGGACAATATGTACTTAAGGTCACCGGAAATGATAACGTAGTTGGAGAGGATATGAGACAACCCTGCCAAGAACAAAACTGACATGATGAGATTCCCTATTTCGACATTTTCAGCAACCCTAAATTCTCGGTCGCTGGTTGCAAAATGTGCGCCACTAACTGCTGAATAGATCGCTATTAGGACTAGGACTCGATTTTCAAAAAAAAACGAATAATCAGCCAGAAGAAATCAAGCTTAAATCGTGCTGATATAACGTTTTCCACTGTAAATCCGGGCTACCACACGCTGCGCTGATCGAACGTGTGACTTTTCTTCCGATCGAGTGCGAAGGTCATTTGCATTTCACTGACTCCTACAGCGGAAAGCTTGCAATTGAGAGACTACCGTTTCCGGACAAAAGCACAATTTTTCGAGTCACGTTTCAACTCGCTCGCGTCTTTAGCTCTTCCGCTCTCTCGTCGCTCGCTTTTCCAGTGAGCGAATTCAGCGCACAGACTCAGCGATCATCTGGCGCGCGATCCCGCTCGGTTCTTTGCCGTATCGCGTGCCTTGCAGCGCAGTTTCTGCTTTCGAAATTTGCTGCCAGTAAATGTTCCCTTGTAAAAACGTTTTAATTCTTTCAGAGCATTCTCGTGGCATCGTACGATGGCTCCTCCTAGCTACGCCGATCTCGGAAAGTCGTGCAACGACCTTTTCAAGAAGGGATACAGTGAGCGTTCCGTATTGTTTTCATCCATGCTAATTCCGTTCTTGCAGACTTCGGTTTCGTGAAGATTGATAGCACGACCAAGGCCGGCAGCAATGGCGAACTCGAATTTAAGGCGGGGGCCGCCCACAACATCTCGAACCAGAAGCTCAACGGAAACTTGGATATCAAATATAAGGTCCCAGAGTACGGCCTTACCATCACTGAGAAGTGGAACACCGACAACATTCTCGGCACCACCGTCGACGTCCAAGACCAGATTGCCCGCGGAACTAAGCTTACCTTCGATTCGATATACGCTCCTCATGTTGGAAAGCGTAGCGCTAAGCTTAAGGGCGAATGGGTTAACCCTCACGCCAAGGTAAATCGTTGCAAGATTTCTTGCTTTCTATCAGATAGCACGACTGTCATTTTATTTAGGAGTACTATCTCCGCAAAATAACTGTCACTTGCCATGTTTGTGGTAACCCCAGAAAACGGGACAAAACTTCTCTAGTGTTTGTAGCTGACCGATTTAAAGTAATCTCTTGTAAATATAGTTGAGCCCTTTTTGCAACGGTGTCCCATTCTACGTGACTGATCTGATCGTTTTAGGTGAACGCCGACGTTAGCCTTGAGGGTGGCCCAGTTGTTAATGTCGCTGCCGTTTTCGGACGTTCACAATGGCTCATCGGTGTGCAGAGCGGTTTTGACGTTTCGACGAACAAGGTCAAGGCTACCAACGTTGCCATCGGCCACCAGGGAGAGGACTTCACCGTGCACACCTTCATGAACAACGCGTCCGACCTTGGCTGCACCGTCTTCCACCGGCCGGCTAAGAATGTTGAACTCGGAGCTCAGCTGGGATGGACCATCGGGGACAAGACCACCACCTTTGGACTCGCCACGAAGTACTCGCCTTCCGCTGATCTTCTCTTCCGCGGAAAGGTCGACAACAAGAGCAATGTTGCCCTTGCCGCCACTCACTCCTTGAACAAGGAGGTGAAGTTCACTGTTTCGACGCAGTTCGCTCTTACCGGTGCCGAGGGAACCCAGAAGTTGGGTATTGGACTTGAATACACTCCTTAAACTTTTGTATGTTGTCGATTCATGTTAGAACCAATTTTTACTCTTTGCTTGTGAGATGTTGTGCTTTGATAAACTGGTGGTTTTAGGCTGTGAGGTCGGACGGAGGAGGTGGGCATGTAAGGGTTGAGCATTGTCCATTGTTATTCGTTGTGATCTGGTTTGAACGTACTGCAGGATATGCTCGGCATCCACAAAGTCCTCTGCGAGTGATTTTGATGAGTGATTAGTTGTCACAAGGTGTATCAGCTTTGCCAGAGGCGCTGTTATGCCGAAATCGATAACACCGACGTCTGAATCTTGCAGAAGAGCAGACCACATTTTTTTCGATGGGAGATCTTATGATTACATTGTGAGCAATAGTTGAATGAAGAAGGCCAATTGCACATACTACTGCTAGCTTCGTCGGGAGGAGCTACAGAAGCTATAATGTTCTCCTCTACTCCGTAGGTGTTGGAGACTGCCTTGCGGAAGCTGGGGCGAAGGTAGTCGGAAATTAAAAAAGGTGGTCTTTACCGCGTAAAGATTGCATCTCTCACGGTGTTTTGGAGGTCTATTTTTGTTGTTATGGTCATTTTTTTGGGTACCCCGAGATGGCGAAATACGAAGTGATGTACGGCCTTCCTATGCACCTATCCCTGTCGCTGCTGTCTTTCATCACTCGAAAACATCAAGAGGGCTTTATTATTAGCTAAGGGGGGGGGGGGGGCAGAGCTGGTGGTCTTCGACGGGCAGAGCTGGGCAGATCAGGAGGCGTTCGACGGGCAGAGCTGCCTTGTGTTGCCCTTTGCCTTACAGACTAGGAGCAACTGGGCAGCATCCAAGATTGCAGCCGCCTGCTCGGCCTCTCCGATGCTTTTTTTTCCGCTGTGCTTCTCGAACCGCGGGTAGAACTGCTTCTAGGCAAACATTGCCAACACACATCTGAAAAATTCAAGCTTCTGGTATATATTGGAACTGTATGTATTATCTCAGCCACAGCTTTCGCTTCCGGTTTGGGAATTTTAGAAGCAGCGCTTCTGTGCGCTCTTTGAGTGGTTCCATGTTGTTGTCATCGAAACTGATCCCTAAGAGAAGGCCTAGAAAATTTTTTACGGCGTTCTTGCCCTCGCGTCTTACCTCCGAAGAAGGAGCTGAGGATTGTGCC
This sequence comes from Steinernema hermaphroditum, assembly GCA_030435675.1. Taxonomy (NCBI): domain Eukaryota; kingdom Metazoa; phylum Nematoda; class Chromadorea; order Rhabditida; family Steinernematidae; genus Steinernema; species Steinernema hermaphroditum. Next base: position 669,421 of record CM059623.1, read on the forward strand.
TAATGCTGTAATTGTTTTAACGATCGCGGGAATGAGTGCGGCTGCACCCGCGGACACCATTGTTACCGAGAGCGCTTCCAATCGCTTAGAACGGATTTAACTTAGAACCATTACATTTTTTCTTCTTCCGGGTTCCAGATTGTCGATCTCTGATATCACGGTGCGACATAGCGGAAGGGCGTGATTAACAGCAAGAAACCAGAACAAAATAACCGGCTCATCTATTGCATATCGCCAGGATTGCAGGACAATACGGTGATGTGATTAGTGAAGATTTTAATCCTATACACTACGTTCCTGTTTTGACGAAAACGGTGGATATTAAGATTTGCGATTCGAATGGTAACCTAGTGGTAATGGTAACATTCTTTAGGATAGGATAATATTCATTAGGAGAGGATAGCACACATATTATAAAGAGTGAAGTTCAATTCCTGCATTTTGAGGTACGTCTATTCTGGTTGTCCTTATAGAGGACGATTAAACGGTTTTCACTCACGGATATGCTATCTTTGTCCGCCTGTACATACAGTGGCGGCCGTATAAATAGCCGCACCCGGAGTTCCATCATTTTCTGAGTGTTTTTTGATGAGTTTTTTGCGTCGTATCGTTTTATTCTTTATTCTGCGTTATTTGTGCTCCCACTCTGTACATGCATGTGTATATAGATTATCAAAAAAAGTCTGAAATGACCAATTATTATTAGGTGTATTGATAGTCCTGTTGCCGATAGGAGATGAATCGTTTATATTACAAGTAGAACATTGTTTATTGGTGATTCCAGATGGATTTCACGAAATTTATGACCCGCAATAGATACTTCCGTTGGAGGAATAGAGAAGAAATCAATTTCTGAAGGAATGGAAGGTGTGCAATTTTTATCAATGAGTTTAGCCATGTCTGATGATTCCTAGAGAGTCGGAGAATCTGACTTTTGCGACCTCTTATTGGGAGTAGTCTTTTTTGAACTGACTTGTTTTTGCTTTTTTTATGTGCTAGTGTTACTAGCTTTCCTCTTTCGTCCATTTCCTTTTGTAGCCTCATATCCAGCACTAAATAGGTTATTCGCTGCTTTGATTCCTTGTTTCTTTAGAGATGTTCCCACTTTTTCACCTGCCAAAATATCGTTGGCAGCGCGTGCTCCAGAAGCCAAGAGTTCGTGGCCGACAGCTTTGCCTGTTCTTGTCAGAAGGGGAAGTAGGAAACGATAGGCATTCTTAAAGATGGCTCCCAGTCCTGCTCCCCTTTGAGGGGCTAGACCTTTGTAGATTCTGATTCCCGATCCATTTTGGGTTGCCTGTTGGAAGAAATATTTGACCCATTGTACATCTCTATTGGGGTCAAAGAGGACATGCATGACTGCACAATACAATTTCTTTTCATGTAAATGATTTGTTGGCTTTTAATCTTTGATTTGCTTGTTTATTCGGCTCTTTTCTCTGTGGAAACCCCTTACGCTTTGAAAACATGAAACATTTTTATTAAATATATAAGATAAATACAAATACAATACAAACAAAAATACAAAAATTACATGAATCGTGTACTATACTCCACGACGATTTCGACGGGGGCTTCCCCCTTGTTGAACCGCGGGTTCGCGGTTTTGAGGATTGCTCCTCTTAGGAACAACATCTGAAATCATACATATCAGAGTGTATTCATTCGAAGCTAACAACTTACGGTTCTTTTTTTAACGCCTTTTTGAAGGCTCTGTACGGCTTCCGGGCATTCTTCTCATATGCCCTCACGCCGTGGAGGACCCCGTCCTTCTAGACCGTAAAAGATTTTGACGAGGTAGCCTCGTCGATTAGCGATCTGTCTGTAGTCGAAGATAGCTACAGGTTTGACGTAGCAATCACTAGGATAAGTGTTGTTTAATTTTTAAATAAAGACAGACTTACACGTTGAGCATTGTTGGTATCGTTGAGATGGTAGCGGCAAACGTATCCGGGAATACCTAGGTGATAGAACTGATTGGGTTTGAGCTATGAGGGTGTGTCCTAATTATTTATAATCTAATGACGTGGCGCGAGTGAGTAATATGGTCAACGGCCCGCTGCGGCGCCCCTTAATAACGCTACCTCCCGCCGAGCGCTTTCCTATTGCTATGACGTAATCCGATAACATGGCGCGAATCTCACCTGCGCGCTCGTTTGCGGCCCACTTGAAACGATCAAAGAAGACATGTTACAGTAGTGCTATATAGGCTTACTACTCATTCAGGCCCGGCTTCCCTGAACCTCAAGGTAAGCCCCCATAGGTCGCCCTCCATTTGATCTCCCTCCATGCTAGGGAGGTTGGCAGGCATAATTGCAAAGTGAATTACCTGCGCCGATGGAAGTCTCCTCTTTGGAGACTCAATGTGTTGCTTCGAAAGCGTTATTGTTGAGTAAATGGAGAGTTTAGTCAGTTGATCGGCTCAAACCAAGAGGAGTCGGAAAATTAGTTCCTGGAATTGTGGTATATTGGAGGTGAATTACACCGACGAACTTACGTGACAGTGAAGAAGAAGCTCGGAGTCGTCGACATCAGTAGGAGACGCTTTGAACACATTCGAGGCAATGGTCACAAAACCGAGGTGCGAATGGCGCCGCGATCGCCGAGCGGTGTGACAACGACCAGCATCGCTGTCTCTTTAAACCTAATCTCTCAGAGGTCACTTCTCATATCCGAGAGGTCAGCCTCGACGATGATTTGGTTGTTTATTCGGCCCTTTTCTCTGTGGAAGCCCCTTACACTTTGAAAACATGAAACATTTTTATTAAATATATAAGATAAATACAAAAAAAAATCACTTAAACTAAATTTGCTCGATGAGCAGAACGTCGCGGTGTCGCTGCTTTCGGTTTCTCGTCTCCTTCTCCCGGAAATAACCACCGGCGATTGTTATGACGGGGGCTTCCGGTGGAGGCATTTCTCCGTGTCGAAAGGAGAAAGACTTCTCCTCAAAAGCTCTGAGTATAAACATGATTAATTGTGGTACTTGTAAGGAAAAACTGCAACTTACGCGAGAGCGGCCCTCGGCCAGTAAATCACCTCATCTGAGGTGATGCGCATCACTCTGCCTTTCACAGAAATGTGATACCAAGGACCACCATTACATATTATGGTGGTCCTTTCAGAGTGGTCGCAGTCCACCAGTGGCCTGCCTTCGAGCAAGACCGATGCTGCTTCCATTGAGTCGCATTCTATACGCGGTTGAGAAGGAGCTCCTTCTTCTTGCTGACGGGAATCAAAGAAGTATTCCATCATAGAACAGTAGCACACTAAAGATAACAAGTAAAGTTTCAAGAAGGGATGTGTCGAACGCGGAATATGATGATGATGAACACGGCGCAAGAAATATGTGATATGGCAATCTCTTGCCGAACCATAGTGTCTGAAATCGTTCAAATTAACAGTAAGACAATAAGAAGCTCTTGTTCACACTACTATCAAACGACAGTAATGATGTCTCTGTTTGGGTTTGCGTTGTGGGTTGGGTACTCAAGACTAATCTGCTTATTTATCCCTTATATATAAACGGAGAGTCAGCGGTTCCTTTGTTCTGTTTATATGTTTTACCGCGGACACAAGAGATGCCGCATTAGATCATTTAAGGATTGGTGGTTTTCAGCCATCATATGAAACAAGAATACCGGGCTTTGTTGAACTGATCCCTACCGTTTTACAAGCCAAAGCCATGTATGACTGTACAGGTTCCTTACAATTATACAAGTCAAAAATACAGGTATGGTAATATTGAGCTCCTCGGTCACACTATTGCAGCCGTCTAATGACCCCTAAGTTTGAGGTTTACGGACTGTGCTCCTCTGCGATCTGTTTATTAGTCACGCCTGACTTGTACTCTTTGTGTTCCGTTCGCTCGATCCTCACAGACAGGTTGAAAAAAGTCCCTGGGCTCCACTCTTACATTGACATTTTTTTTATTAAATACATAAGATAAATACAAGGTTACAATACAATACAGAAAATTACAAAAAACGTGTGGTATCCTCCACGATGATTTCGTTGGGGGAATCCCCCTTGCTGTAGCGCCTGTCGGCTAGGCGCAGTCGAGCCTTCTTGATAAAGAATCGCTAAATATGAATGATTAGTTAAATTTTAAAAAGAAGAAAACTTACCTGGTTTGAGGCCAGCGCCTCTTTAAAGATTTCCAACGTCCTCGGGGCGTTGGAGGCGTACGCCCTGAGTCCATATATCTGGCCCCCGAGCTCCACGAGACCATAAAACATATTGATTTCATGGTCCTCTCGGCCTCTGATCATCTTATAATCAATAATCACGAGCGCTTTGAGGAAAACGTTGCTAAATGAGTCCTCATCAGTTTTTAAAATGGATAAAAAACTTACATCTGACCCTGGTTGAACATTGAGAGGGGGGGAGGGTAAAGGATACATTTTGGAGGGGTGGGGGTTTAATAGGCATTACTACTGCCCTCTTCTATTGATGCTCTCTTTGTAGTCTAAGATAGCTACAGGTTTGACGTAGCAATCACTAGGATAGCTTGGTAGGCGTAATTGCAAAGTGAATTATCTACGCCGATGGAACGCGAAGTAAGTAATGAAGGTGGAAGCCAGAATAGCCTGTTTGGAGACTCAATGTTTTGCTTCGAAAGCGTTATTGTTGAGAGTTAGTTCCTGGAATTGCGATGTATTGGAGGTGAATTACACGGACGAACTTACGTGACGGTGAAGAAGACGCTCGGAGTCGTCGACATCAGTAGGAGACGCTTTGAACACATTCGAGGTAAAGGCCACGAAACGGATGTGCGAATGGCGCCGCGATCGCCGAGTGAAGTGACAACAACTTCAGCATCGCTGTCTCTGCAAACCTAATCTCTCAGAGGTCATTTCTCATATCCGAGAGGTCAGCCTCGAGAGAGCATTGCAGGGTGACATCAGATGTGTAAGGTCGTGCTGACAGCTGGCTGGCCACTGGGCCTCGTAGTTGCGTGCGATGCCTTGCGTTAGATAAAGAATTCGCGATGATCCCAAGATTCCCGGTACTCTCAAGAATTGCGCTACTCTCGCGAGTCGCATTAGCCTCGAAAATAGTGACTAGATCAGTATTAATCTGAATAAAAGTTTCGGCTAGCGCGCAGCCTCAGATGGTCCCCGCTCTGAGATGCGGCTAGCTCTGCGTTCTCGGCGAGAGGGCCACGAAGGAGAGCCGAAATTGGTTCATTCATCCTCCATAAAACACATCACAACCAGACTTACTTCTTGTAAATACATGGAAAAGTCAAACTTTATGCCCGAAACGATAAGAAAAGGTGATTAGGCTGAAAGACACTTGAACTCTCCATCCGTCTTCTCGGTCATCCAGTCGCAATAGGATGCAGTCCGGGTGTACACGCCTGGGTATTTGCTCTGGTCGCGGATGAAGCCGTCCTGCGTGTAGGACACAACTCCGATTTGGTACTTCTTGCCACCGTAGTTCACAGCCAGAGGTCCTCCACTGTCTCCGTTCGAGATGCCCTTGTTCTTGGCCCCAGCGCAGATCTGTTTCTCCCACAGTTTCCACGACCAGAACTTTCTGAAGGTGAACGGTACAAGTAGCTGTAAGATATGCTGCAACTCACTTGCACTTAGCGTTGTCGATGAGGGGATAGAAGACGTATTGGAGGTATCGCGGATAGACGGACTTCTTGTTGACATCTAAAGAGCCCGATAGACCCTAAACTGATCTGGCCGGCTTACAGTCAGTCCTTCCGAATCCACAGGCCACGGCTCTGGTGGACTTTCGGAGCTGAGAGTCGTCAGCCTCGATGTTGGCGAGTTGCACAGAATCGGTGATGTCGAAAGGTTGGTCGACCTGATGGGGACAGTGATGACAAGAAATCGGCTAGAGGATACCTCAAGGATGGCGATGTCATCACGCCAGTTTCGCTTCTGGAATCCAGTGTGGGCCTTGACCGAGATGATCTTTCTGATCTGGACGTCGGGGTCGTTCTTGTAGTTTTCTTTGTCGACCAGACCCATCAGGACCTCTTGTCCGACAGTGTCGTTGAAGATGCAGTGGGCGGCGGTGAGGACATGCTTGGGCGTGATGAGCGAACCTCCACAGCGGGGGATCCTGGCGTAGTAGGGGAAGGCACCCTTGAAGGCCTGAGAACCTCCGACAATCTAGGAGGACATCAAACTTTATAAAAATGAGAATTTCGCACCAGTTCGGATTCTGGAAGGGCCAGCGAAAGGCCGACCAGGGCGATGAACAGCAGCAGCACTCGCATGATGGTGAATGGAAATGGGATGGAGACGCCATGTTATGTAGGAGGCGATAAAAAGTGCAGATTCCCATGTCACTGAATCTTCCTAGGTCAGTCGACCTTATCCATTGGGAAACAAAGAAGTACAGGTCTTTGACGCAAGAGTAGGCAGACCTTTGGTCTGTCTATCATAGATTAGGGCTGATCAATCGCGTTGAAATTGGGGCATTTCCCTGTCCAGAGCAAAAGTGCAATTTATTCAAGAGACGAATAAGAGAGCTTAAACGAAGCATGGAAAAGGAGCCCTTTCCTGGTTTGAGATCACTGTCCGATCATCTTCAGTCTAATGATATAGGGTTTGAAGAAAGGCAGGATTCGATTTCTGAACTGATGAAGCAAGGAAATTCTGGAATGGAAAACGATCTTTATTGGCCGATACTATCGCTAACACAACAGAGAAGCACAACGAAGTAGGAAAGTATGTCATCTCTCAGAAATGAGGTTTGGGCGGTCGTTCTCGGCCGTCGCCGTTGGTTCAACAGTCAAGATAAAGATGGATATTGCTTTGAAATGTGTTGTATTGAATATTGTTTAGATATTTCAATGTTCGGAGCGTTAAGAATGCCGAACTTCTTCGTTTGGTAAAACAGTTAAGTATAGAGTAAATAAAAGAGTACCGATTCGAAGACAAGCTACGAGTATGCTCCTATTTGGAATATGTGATTTTTAACTTCGTGAGCTCGACACATTGCTGGAGTTTTGACACGTTATAAGACGTTAAAATTTCGATATTTCTTATCAGCCAAGAGCTGATAAAATATGGAAATCTTTAATGATCAGCACTACGAAGCACTACCAGCGATCGGTCGGGTCGTCCACTCGCTCTGTCTCTCTCTGAGGCTGTCTGTCTGAGACGAATGAGTTGAGTGAGCGACATTCACAGCCATCGTTGTTGACATAACGATCGCCCCGGCTCCCAGAACGCCTAGAACACCAGGGAGCCGTAGTTCCACCGTTTTGCCAAGAAGCTGGTCACTGCCGCCGGACTCCACCCGCACCGCCAGAGAATCCAACGTGTTTGCCCGGAATCCGTTCTTCGCCCGTGCCGCCTGCGGACGTCCGCGTGCTTCGCCGTCTCCGGAATCAGCCCTCCGCCTCTCTGATGCCTTGCCCCGCGCCGAAGTCAGAAGAAGACCGGCGACTACGGAGTGACAATATGTTTTTTTTGTGCATATATGACGTCCCGCAAGTCTTTTGATACGAGAAATAAACTCGTAAACTCGTTCACCTCAACGGTGAAATAACCCCTTGAGAAGGAAGCTGTGGGCGGGCCTGAGGCTGAGTCCGGAAGTAGAGCGGTGCTAAGGCACAGCTGCGATGTAGAATCGATCATCTGTATTTCACGTTTAAAATGCTATCAGAAATGTGACAAATTCTTCGAAAAAGTCGAACTGTTACGTAGCACATTCCATAAAGCAAAAAAGAAAGATTTATTGATAATTTCCTCTCTTTTGGGGTTTTAATTTTCGAATGGCTTTGTATACTTTGCTAGATTTCTTTTCGAAGGCCCCTTTTTGGGAGATCCTGCATGTTGTTCCTCGACAGTTACTAAAAATAAACGCGGCTGCGCACGAATTCGCGCCCTCCAGGTACTAAAAGCTAAGACACGATCGTGTTCAAGGCACCATCTCAACTGTCTGTGTGGCTCATTGCGAACGTCCTTTGTTTGTAAGCGGGCGATGTCGGGTTCGGTTCCCCTCGGGGTGCTTATTTTTGTGTGGGTGTTTTCTCCGTGCTCACGGAAAAACACACACAAACAAACCAACGGACCCGTCGGTTCTCCATTTATATATAGGGGATATACAACCTGCTCAGCACCAAAATGTGAGGTCGATCGGTGAAATAGCCCCTATCAGAAATGTAACAAATTCTTCGAAAAAGTGTAGGTGGCTTGAAATTCTTTTGTTCGTATATATCATTCTCAGAGTTCTCTTACCTGGAGATTCTTCCTGATCACCACTAAGATCTCCCAAAACATGAGACACTATTCCGATTTGGTAGTCATTTCCGTTGTTAACGACGGCTAGAGGTCCGCCGCTGTCGCCATGGTTGATTCCCTTGTCCTTGTCCCCAGCGCACACCTTCTTTTTCCCATACCCGTACTACTGCACCGCCACTCACAAGATTTTATGCGAGCCCGAAGGGCCAGTCCATGGCGTCCTTTTCGCGGAAGAGTCGTGAAAGCGGTTTTAGCCACTGTTCGCTAGTAGAGCCAACATAATTTACGCTGTTTTAATCGAAAATTTATTGGCTAGTATCTCGAGTAAATAGAAAATAATAAAATATATCTTCCTCCTAAGATCCTCCTAAGACTCCGACGTCTAGCTACAACGGAACGCTCCATTCGTCTTCTCGTTCATCCAGTCGCAGTAAGACGCAGTGCGAGTGAAGACGGCTAAAATAGGTCATTCTACTGTATCAGTTCATCCTTCAGTACCTGGGTATCTATCTTGGTTGAAGTACTGTCCCGTGGCGATGTAGGAGGCGACTCCGATCTGATAGAATTTCCCATCGTCGAGGACGGAAAGAGGACCGCCGCTGTCACCGTGAGCGACTCCCACGTGGTCGCCTCCAGCGCAGACCTGCTTCTCCCAGAGAATCTTCCACCAGTTTCCTTTGCTAAACTCCTCACATAGAGAGGCTTATCATCATCGTATTACATGCACCGATCGTAGGGGATCATAGGAATGTAGGCGTACTGAAGGTATCTGGGCCACACGCCTGAGTTGGATCCATCGTCGTTCTTTGTGACTGAAGAGGTAATGATAGATCACTTTTTTCGAAGGAACATACGATTGGACATTCCAAATCCGACAGCAACGGTCCAGTCCTGCTTCAGAAGCTCAGAATCGTCGGCTTTGATGTTGGCCAGCTGAACGTATCGAGTGATCTCGAAGGGCTCGTCGACCTGCAATCACTACGGAAGATGTATTGGAAGCAGCAGTACCTCCATGATGGCAATATCGTCTCGACTTTTGCCCTCTTTGTTGTAGTCCTCATGTGCCTCGATGGAAACGACCTTTCTCGCCTGTACTCCGTCCTTCTTCAAGTCCTCACTATCATCGACGCCCATCTCGAGGGTTCCTCCGATCCAGCCGTCGTTGACGCAGTGGGCGGCGGTGAGGACATGCTTGGGCGTGATCAGGGATCCTCCACAGTTGTGTAAAAAGGCGTAGTAGGGAAAGTGGCCCTGGTAGGCTCGACTCCCTCCGATGATCTAATCAAAGAGAGTGAAATTTTGTTGTGAACGGTCTTTCACACCAGTTCCGAGTGGACATCCCGTCGAGGAGGGAGAACGGGTGGAGCGGCGACAGAGAGGCCGAGCAGAGCCAAGCAGGGGAGAAGAAGTCTCATGATTGAGAGTGGTTGAAGCTTGAGCACTACGGTTATATAGCGTTGGGACGTAGTCACATGAGAAGGCAACTAATGATAAGAGTCACATTTCTTCTTTTAGCTGATCAAATGAGACAAATGGAAAGATGATAAGATAGGGTCAACCAGTTTATTGCCAGTCCGATTTCTCACGCTCCGACCGCTGAAACCAAAAAGGTTTCTTACGAGAGAGTCGGTTGAAGCGACTCTTTCTTGGAGTAGAACATGTAAGACGGTGTAGTATTGAGAAGGTCAATGGTTAGATTCGTGCACTGGTCTAGCGTTGAAGGCCTGATCATGGGTGTTCCTCGAATGTCTCTGTGAGATAAGTGTTGCATGTTGCGAAAGAGGGACGATAAACTCTTTTTGATTTTGCACAAGGATTTTAGTGGTTTTCCAACCACTTGACATACTTTGAGCCGTGCACACTTAACCCTTGAAGCGATTCTTCCCGAGGTCACAGGTGGAATTATTCACTTACGTGAAAAATGATTTACCGTAACGCGAAATCCTTGGACCAATACTCTATTTTTTCGTTTACAAATCTAGCATAAAGGTCTTTTCTATTTGGTCGGCGCACGATACTAGTCATCGGTCCATCAACGAGATCGTGGGGCAGTTTAGCATCTAGACTTTATAGGCACTTTCTTGGAATAAAGCATGTCAAATGGTGCACTGGCCTAAATAACGAAGCTACTACGACTACCATCAGGACAACTGAAATCGAACCCAAAATAATCCATATTTTGGTCATACCCAATTCGCCGCGGCCATATAAATAAGGCACCCCATGTATTTGGTGTTCTAAATGCGCTAATAATGCACAAAAACACAATGACTGACTAGTACTTCTTGACTAACATTAATACTCGGTAGGATAGCCCTTACTCGAAATAACTGCTCCGCAACGGCGCTTCATAGAACACCAGAAAAGTTCAAAAGGTTACCATAGGGTCCGTTTTGAACAAATGTCGGGCTTTACTTAATGAAAATCAACTTAGAATCGGCTAAAACCACATAAAACACAGTTTTGGGCGTCGAAAATTACATAGGTGAGCAAATGAGATCATTTTAAATGCTTATGGACATCACTTCCCCTTCAAAACTTAGAACCCCAACTTGGTCTGCATTCTTGTCCGGGTCCCGGAACGATCTGAAAGAAGGAGTTTCTGAAATTTTCTTTCTCTTCTACGTTGTAGAGCGCATGGGAAAACCCCTACTTATGTTCTATTCCATGAAAAATGGAATTCAAGCGAATTCCGGATGTGGACATCTCATAGCATGGAATTTACAATGGAAAAACGTTGTTTTTCAAAGGATTTTGAAAGGTCCAGCTTTATTTCATATATAGTATTAGGCAATTAGCATAAGATGACCAGAAGGGGTTTTCCCATGCGCTCTACAACGTAGAAGCGAAAGAAAATTTCAGAAACTCCTTCTTTCAGATCGTTCCGGGACCCGGACAAGAATGCAGACCAAGTTGGGGTTCTAAGTTTTGAAGGGGAAGTGATGTCCATAAGCATTTAAAATGATCTCATTTGCTCACCTATGTAATTTTCGACGCCCAAAACTGTGTTTTATGTGGTTTTAGCCGATTCTAAGTTGATTTTCATTAAGTAAAGCCCGACATTTGTTCAAAACGGACCCTATGGTAACCTTTTGAACTTTTCTGGTGTTCTATGAAGCGCCGTTGCGGAGCAGTTATTTCGAGTAAGGGCTATCCTACCGAGTATTAATGTTAGTCAAGAAGTACTAGTCAGTCATTGTGTTTTTGTGCATTATTAGCGCATTTAGAACACCAAATACATGGGGTGCCTTATTTATATGGCCGCGGCGAATTGGGTATGACCAAAATATGGATTATTTTGGGTTCGATTTTCTGTGTTTCAAGTGGCGTGATTAATTCTATCTTGTTCGGCAAAGCTTGTAGAATCTGATTCTGACATATAGACATCTAATCGGTTTCATTTGTGATGTTTACTGAAGAAAACAAGTTTTCTCAGGGGGGTGCCTTATTTATATGGCCGCCACTGTATGACGTCTCGCAAGGCGTAAGCATTTGATAAGAGAAATAAACTCGTAAACTACGACTACAGGGAGGGCAGAAAGTTGTGTAACGCCTCAAAATGAGCCTATCTCGCCGAAAATTCAATGGATTCGCGCGAAAATTGGTATATACATAAATGAGAACCCGTAGAACAATAATCTACAACGATTGTTCGAAATCGCCACTTTTAGCGGAAAAAAGGCTTCAGGAATTTTTTTAAAATTTTTCGTCGTGAGCACGAGCAGTTCGTTGCCCATGCTCGCTCCAGAGATCGCTTCAGACTGTCCGAGCTAGCGTGTCAGATTCGCGCAGAGATCGGAATTCGACCAAAAAAGTCATCGAGTCCGAGTCCGAGTCCGGACTCGATTTTTCTCGGTGATCGAGTCCGAGTCCGGACTCGAAAAAATTCGCCGGACTCGATCGAGTCCGAGTCCGAAACGAGTCCGGAACACAGTATAAATTTTAAAAATTTTAATTTTTTTTCGCCCTCATTTCAAGCTGCTCCGATGGGATCCTGTCGCAGGTTGATAGAAGCTTCAAAGGGACTGCGACAAAAGGATAGAACGTTGCTTCTATCTTGCGAGGGCGTAGGTGGGTCGTGAGGTACTAGGACATTTGCGCTTTCGATTTCAGCAATCTTTCCTTGGGTACACTATGCGCTTTGTCCAGTGCTGATGACCAATCGGGTTGTTTAAACGTTTTTGAGGCACATCCCTACTTCTTGTAAAAAAATACGGCAGTAGTACGCTATTTCATAAAAATTTTTGAGGTTTCACGATACCGTAAATTGAGATTAACCACTTTTTTAACTTCGGATTTCTACTTGAATGTCTGCTGTCACGTTTTTCGTTCAGTATTTGATTATTCATCAGACATCAGATGACATCAAACATCCATTCAAAAATGATCAAAGAGCCATCAAAACAGCCTCAATTCGATCTAAATGTAGTTTAAAAAATGGCTACCACAGTCAGAAATTAAAAAGAATCACAGGACTATATTCATGGATTTTTTACACAATCAAAACTTAAAACTGACATGGTGGAGCCGACCTTCAATTGGTTGTGATTTATTGAAATGAATTGAGGCTGTAATCGGCTCCTGGTCTGAATATTAGACTCATCAAACCGTTTGTGAACCATGTATTTCAACGAAACTTGCCGCAAAATGTTATACAGCAAGCGACGAACATGAGTAAGCACGGACTCGAAAAAATTGGGGTACCGCCGGGTCCGGGTTCGCCGGTAAAAACAAAACGAAAGAAATGACGTGTTGCGCCAGGGTGATCGCGGCAGGACCATGTTTTCGGCTTCGCCGCGGTGCTTTATTTCTTCATTCAATTCAATTCACGGCCGTCCGGCAGGAATCGATTCGGGCTCGAGTCCGGATTCGATTTGGACTCGAGTCCCGAGTCCGGACTCGATGTTATTGGCGCCATCGAGTCCGAGTCCGAGTCCGGACTCGACCCTCAAAATGGTGTCGAGTCCGAGTCCATCGAGTCCGAGTCCGGACTCGAGTCCGCGGACTCGAGCCCGGACTCGTTCCGATCTCTGGATTCGCGAGACTTCACTCTCTAAGAATCCATAGACGGCATAGTCCAGCGGGTTCAGGTTCGGTACAGGGCTCGCCCTTCGGTCCCGGTCGGTTGAAGACCTTTTCCCGGACGTTCCTTGAGTGTTTCTGTGAAGTAATAGTCGTACTAGGTTGAACCTTTTTTCAAAGGAAAAGAGGCAGTTCGGAGCCTTAAGTGTTCGTGGAGGGAGGTCAGCTCGGAACAGTTGTTAGATGCTATGTTGCTATATGCTATATTCAGCGCAACGTTAGGCACCGGCTAAGACCGGCACGCCAGATATCTGACCTTGCATTCAACGTTTAACTTAAAAGGTGAACCGAGCAGTGAAACGAGATCATGGAGCAGTTTAGCATAGGCGATTTCCCCAGATAATTTCCGTGGAAAATTCCCATTTACTGTATCCGTCTTTTCAATCAACAAAAGTGCGATTTTTTGCTCAAAATCATTCGGACTTCATGGTCGCCACTTCCCATTGTGTACTGTAAGTGCATCGGCACCGATAACGACGCCAGACGCTTACGTGTGGGTTTTCTCTCTCAGCCACATTTGTTTCTCGTCAAAGTGCAACTGATAACGCATCACAGTGTCCTTTAGCAGAGCAGAACCTCCCGAACTGCAGTTCCTCTTTTCTTGCAAGCAGATGCGGTCTTAGCGCGATACTTATGAATACGGTTTCGAGTCCTTAAGGCGCTTAGGGAGGCAAGGATAACGCTTAGCGCCCAATAGCCTTGAGGGATGCAAGAATGGTGCTCAAGTACATGGCTAAAGTGGCCCAAAAGCTAACGTCTAATTTGGACCCCGAAGGTATAGTGAACCGATGACTTTGGAACTGTCTATGGAAGCTCATTGTGAACGCGAAGCCGACCGCTCTCAGTCCTCATTTTGTCTGGTGTCTGAAACCGAAGAAGTCTTGCCAAGAAGACCGTCACAACCGCCCGACTCCACCCGCGCGGCCAGAGAAGCCGAAGAAGCGTTGCAACTCCGACGTCTGCGCTGCCAGCTGAAGATGAGATCCCGCTCCGTCCGCTGCGACTTGATTCAAGCTCTTCGCCACTTCAACGCGCGCGCATACTAATGGGACCACTGATCGTTCTTCTCTGATGCCATTTTCAACCGAAGCCAGAGGAAAATCAGCGACTACGGTGTGATTAGTGCCTTTTTGTGCATATATGACGTCTCGCAAGGTGTAAGCCTTCGATACGAGAAGATAAACTCGTAAACTAAACTGAAACCGACTGCTCCTCGGTAGACATCCCAACCGCTCCCGTACAGACACTCGAGCACATACGTCGGTAACGCCACCCCGGATCGTTGAAGGTAAATTGTGAAATACACAAATGGGGCCGGTTTCATGTTGGACAAGTCAAGTGTACTCAATTGTTTTTCACGTTCATGATCACAACAAGGCACCCGTTTGGTCCAGTCGTGCAATCATAGCCTTAGGCTGCGCCCCTTTTCCATTGTTATAATCCAATATCTCTGGAAAGGTCAAGGGACTTTTCGATAAACACCATAGGGAAGTCTGGAGTCCGCCCTGCTTACGCACGGTTTCTGATCAACGACCGTCTCGTCAGGTGACCGAAAAATAGGTCCTTCTTATCTTCGTCAAGTGTAGTCTATTTAACCCGGGTACCATCAGTTTCACTCACTCGCCAAAATGAGATTCACCCTCTGCTTTTTGGCCATCGCCGGCGTCTCCTTGGCCGCCAAGCAACCTAATGCTCCACCAGTGCCTTCGGTCGACGTTGCCTCGCAATTTGTATCGCTTGTATCTTTTGATGTGTCTATCATCGCCGTCTAGATCCTCGGAGGTCACCAAGCCTTCCAAGGCAACTTCCCCTACTACGTCAAGATTCCCGCCTGTGGAGGCTCCCTCATCACCCCAAAGCATGTCCTCACCGCCGCCCACTGCATCAAGGACTACACCGTCGGAGGTCCTGGAAGCAACGCTGTGATGGGCTTGGAGAACAGGAACAAGATTTGGGACACCGAAGGAGTGCAGATCCGAAAGATCATCAAGGCCACGTCCCACAAGGATTACAACAACATTTCCAAGATCGACGATATTGCGATCATTGAGGTCGGTTCAGAGGGGTGGACTGATGCATTGCTCTGTGTAGGTCGATAAGCCGTTCGATCTCAACGAGAATGTGCAGTTGATCAGAATCAAGGCCGAAGACACGGAGCTTCAGAAGCTCCACTGGGCCGTGGCTGTGGGATTCGGAGCCACCAATGGTAAGAACAAGCGATTTCATTGAAAAAAAGAATGGATCAAACACTTCTTTTGCAGCCGAAGGCACCGAACAGGTCGACGAGCTAGAGTACACCGACATTCCACTGATCAGCTACGACGACTGCAAGTAAGACCTCCAAACCAAAGACCAATATCAGAGTGATTTCAGAAAAGTGTGGAAATACAAGATTTGGTACAAGCAGATCTGCGGTGGGTCGGCCACTTCCGGCGTCGGCGGCGGTGACAGCGGCGGACCGCTGGCCATCAATGACGACTGCGAGTACTTCCAGATCGGAGTCGTTTCTTTCAGCGCCAAAGACGAAGCTGACCAGGGCAAATTTCCAGGTAGGGCAGAGGAGCTGACATGTTCCAAAGAGGTCATTGTAGCTGTGTACACTCGCACATCGGAGTACTGTATCTGGATGAACAAGAACACGGATGGAGAATTCAACTGTGTTTAAGCTTCTTTTATTTTGAGTGGGTAAAATAAATATAAACATATAAAATAGGGATTAGAACATGAGTTTGACCATTTCCGTGAGGAAAGACCGTCTACTCTGGGCATCATGCAATTGGTAACTGTTGGTCAAGACAAATGGGTAGAGGGTGGCATGACATTTTACATCAAATTGTCCGGAAAATCCTTGAACGTATTCACAATAAAACTGGTCGAACGGAGATCGGTTGTTTGTCGTTGTTGGCACAGTGATCACCCCATTCCAATCCGTCGTGGCTGGCGTGGAACGTAAGCCGAATCACATCTGGCTAAGAAGACCGTCAGCACCGCCCGACCACCCGCGCCGCCCACTCAAGCCGAAGAATCGCCCCAACTGCCAGGGATTCGACGTCGCCTGTCGTGCTCCACCATCTTCTGGATGCAGCCTCTTTGTCGCTTCGAAGCCCGCGCACACCGATGGGATAGCTGGCTTCAACTCGGACGTCGTAATCTTGGACTCACCATGAGATTGATGCTCACACATTGCTCGTCTGTGATGTCTTATAAGCTACTTGTAGTTCGGTTCAATAACACAAGGTTTCGTTGACGTTCGCATTACCTGTTCACTGCGATGCAATTTGCTTCTTTATGTTTCAATTGCCAATCGGACGCATCGCATGTTAGAGTTCATTATTTTGGTTATAAACGACCTAAAGCGTCCATCTATCATCGGCTGTTTGGGCTTTTTGAAAAAATTCCGAGTGTTCTGTGGTCATTTCAATTCGAGAACTTCCTTCAATTTTATGTGAGTCCTCTGTTTACGAAATGTTGTTATTTTATATTTGTTGGTTTTAGATTTTTATTGTCCAATGATGAACAAACGCATTAACAGTGGTCTTCCCGATCATACATGTGCACCGACCTGAAGGGCCGCTTGGGCAGCCTGGACCCCCCCCCCTCTCCCCCATATACGAAATTTTGAGAAAAACAAAGAATTTTGGCACTGCAGTACCTGCAGAAGGCGGAAAGGCAAATCGGTGCAGGACACCAGTCGCGCGATGCCATCACAGAAGGTTATGGTTGAGATGGACAATCGACATGTCGTCCCCTACAACTCCATGTTCCTGCTCAAGTATGGATGCCACCACAACATCGAGTACATCGGCGAAGAACGCTGCGCGGACTACGTCATGAAGTACATCTGTGTCATGCGGTGCGTTGTTAGGATCTGTCAACATTTGACTATCCTCCAAAATTCTGCAGCCTAGAGCTCGACGTTACGCCAACCCCTCCCCCTCTGATCATGGCGCGTCTTCTTTAGCGACGCACCATGATCATTCTCTCGCTGTTTGTAATTACTGAAGGTGACTTTTCTCTCTCTATTTCTCGTCTCTCTATAATAAATAGCTACACCCAATACCCGCTCTAAAAACATTGGGATCAAAACGAGGGTCCCCAGCGTCTTTTATGACATCTGCAAAGGTACGGACATGGCGTACATCCGCGTCAGCGAGGACCCTTTGCGGAAGGACCCGAAGGCCATCAAGCCGAATAACGCGGACAAGATCATCAAGGTGAATAGCGGCATCAAGACAGGCAACGCAATCGAGAAAAATACGACGAGTAAGGAACAGCCCGATGTCAATAGGGATGAATGAGTGAGTTTCGATGTAAAGAAGAGAACTGGAAACGGTCAACAGATAATGTGTATGATTTCTGATTTTGCGCTACCTCCCACGTTCCGACCTTCTGACCAAGTATAGTCTATTTAACCCGAAACCAAAAATCTCCCCTATATATAAACGGAGAACCGACGGGTCCGTTGGTCTGTATGGGTGTTTTTCCGTGAGCACGGAGAAAACACCCACACAAAACAAGGACCCGTCGGTTCTCCGTTTATATATAGGGGATCTCAAAGTTATGAAGGCGCTCAAAGGCGCTGCAAGGTCACGAAGACCCGCACAACTAATCACATATCAACTCCGCTGCGCGCAGTTTATGGCCGTTTTTCCTCTCCATCTTAGCAACGCGTTTCAACTTCTCATGACTTCGACCGCTCTATCGCCACACATCTTGCTATGATCACGCATAAACACCACGCGATTGCAATTGCTATAGGAGATTCCCACAGTATCGACGCTCATTCTTCTGAAAAACTCTGTCTTGAGGAGCGAGTCTCTCACTTACGCCTAGGCAACATTGGGGCCGAAATCCCAATTCACCCATTTTATTGCAACACTAGAAACCTGCAAAGTTTTCAGTTACTTTATTGAGAGCGCTGCTTCATGAGATGATCCACGTTCTGGGCTATATTAACGGGATGCCCCACAATCGGAACGTTCTTTTCCCGTTTTCGCCCTCTCTCTGTTCTTCGTAACTCTTATAATAAATAAGCTACACCCAATACCCGTTCCAAAAGGAGGAAAGTTCTCCACGTATTACATATTGTACTCCAATAAAATACCATACTCTACAACCGAAACACCACCCAGGAGTACATAGAGCACCTCGCGGGACTCTGGAAAAGGGGAGGCCACTGTTGGTTCGCTTTAACTCAAGTCAAGCCTAGCTCAGTCTAGGTTAGCCGTTAGGCAGCTCGCAAAGCTGGCCGAGCCAATGACGTTCAAGTGATGATCGTGAACCAAGCTGATTTAGTGATGCTCACCATTCGGGCTCGCTTGCAATCCATAGGCACGAGCCTAAGCCGGGTCCTAAGTCAAGCCTGAATGTTAGTCCATACAAAAAAACGAATGCGTTCATTTTTGAACAAAATCTACTTGTCTCACGGGTTTTAAAACGTCGCGCTTTTTACCATCGGTGGTACTCCACACGCCAGATAATGTGCATGACCATCTCAGACTCATTATCGAAGATTATTAGGCTCCCTTAGTTCCCGATTGGTCTACCTGCTCCGCCACTCCATCCTCTAATCGATACATGGGTTGCGATGCGATTGCGATACATAATTTTGCGCTACTTCCTGACCATGTCCTTGGCAATTACGAAACTGCACTCTTATCCTGCAAATGCTAATTCAATCACTTACGCAATCAACTCTTGGACCACGTGCCGAACATTTGATTAGGTCAATGCTCAAGTTGATGTTTGGATACGTGGCGATATGAGGATCTTTGATCGCCGAAAAGTCCCACGTGAATGTGAACATCTTCTGCACAGAGATGCCGACTCGGGTCGATTTTGCAATCGGAGCTCGGTTCAGTTGACTTCGAGCCAAACCCAAGCCAGCACAGTTTGCGTCTCTGCTTCTGCAAAGCCCTAGAAGATCCCCCTCCCCATCCCAACAAGTGGTCGAAAGATCTCCGACCTTCTGAGCCTTGCAGAAACATCTCCCCGCAGCTGTTTACTATAGGTCCCCAGAAGTCTCTTTTGTAGTCATGCAGATTCTGCGAAGGTGCCTTACTCGCCTACAAAGCGTGGCGCATACAAACCAGCGCGATCGCTCCAATCTTCGGCGCACAATGCATTGTAGTAGCGGGAGTCACGAAAACAATCTTTGATTCCCTTGACGGACCTTTTGGAAGTGGCCAATTTCTGCACATTCTGCAGATTGCGCTATTCTGAACGTTTTCGGACACTACGAAACCGAATAAGAGCTAATATTGGAACGTGAAATGGAGTAGCCGTCGACTACAATCCAATTCCGCCATCGCACGAGGTCATCAATGCGTCGTTCAAAAAGTTTTTGGAAGTGTTTCGGATCTCAAACCTCACTACGTGCGTCGACACTGCAGCACCTGCAAACGTGTAATCAGGTTTAACAGCAGTAACAAGAAGCAGGCCCGATAACTAAATTTATGTTGAATTTATAGCAAATTTGTTTATGACATTGCTACTCTGCAGGAAACGTCATTGTTTTCGACGAAGAGCAATCCAGAGTTGACCGTTAGGTTGGGTTCAGGCACTAGGAAGAGGATACTGGAAATCCACCCAAAAGCCATTGCAAAGAGGGTCTTTGTCATCTTGTCTTATAATTAGAAACGATTCAACGGTGGACACTGAAATCATGGGGCACATGGACATAGATCTTCTTTTTATTACATGGCAAGAGCTGCGATACAAAACTGTGCATTTCCGAGTTTACCTTTAGACAAGCTCTCCATTTTAAGCTGTAAATGTGGGTAGTCGCCTTTTTTCTATCCTATTTATGGTCGTCTTTTGATCGTCTATTTCGTTCAATGTGCTGATCTTCGGTTATCGTTCCTTTTGTTGTCGATATAAGGCCCGTTTCCGCAAGTTCTCTCATCAGTTCCCTAGGCAAAGCCTTGATCTCGCGCCAATTCGAGTCACCTTGCCAAAAGTAGATCAAAAGGTTGTTTTGGAGGATGTGATCGTAAGGCTGCGATGTGATTGTACCGATAAGGCCATAGGTCGATCATTCGAGATTGATGACTAGCTTGTGCTTGTGCCTAAAGTTTCTTTTTATCTTTTCAAGAGTTTCAAGTATCAACATCTTACTTTTAGAAGGAGTTAACACCCGATTTCGGGTCGATTCGATTTGATCATATATATACAAGAAAGACTTCCACGACTTCTTCTGCCTTTTGAAGCAAAAAGTTGAACTTCTTGTCGTGAAGTTTTATCTGTTCCAATTCCATTATCTGTTCGTCCAAATAAGGAAAAAGCCTACGATTAAAGATCACGGAGGTGTATGGGATATTACATTCTGACTTAATGTGAATTACGTCACCTTATGAAGGTAATGTTCCGGTCGTTAGTGGAGTAAATAGGTCGATTCATGTGTTCAAAGGTTAGTTTGGTACTGCTAAGTTACGAAACACAAATCCCGAAAGATCCAGTAGTGGTTTTAGGCTTCGTGTCTCAGCAAGCGAGCTAATGGTAAAAATCTCGATTGCAGCAAACAAAGCAATCGTCCAGTTCGAAGTAACCGAGCACAGATCAGGCCAGCTGGATAGCACAGTTTTCTTGGTACCACAAATTGTAGTACAGGGTGTGAACAAACAATCTCTGACTAGTCAGAATAATCAACACTGATTTCAAGAATGATCTCCAATCCCCACTCAAATCTCCAATGGTGTCCAATAGTTTGTAAAGGTGTTCTTTGCATTTCGGAGATTGCCGTGAATCACATTATTTGCAAACATAAGCAAAACAAGCTCAGATTAATCTTTTAGTTAATCTATCAGTATCTTTTTCTTTCAGCACTCGCACACCTACGAGGAACACAGTTTTTTGCTGATTCATGTTCCAGTCACAAATGATAATACAAAGAGACTAAAAATTGTGGGCTTCTGAAAGGACACAACCACTTTCTGCAGACATTGTTTTATGTGACACTTACATTACTAAAAGTTGGATGCAGAGTTATTTGAGCAGTACAAGTCTCTACTTTCAAGGGAACGATCAAAAATGTGCTAACAAGGGAACCTTCCGAAGTGTCCTGCTCGGATCGAGCTGGAAATTAACACACAGATAGGCCTCCATTACTGAATGTCAACCTCAAAAGGGCACCTGCTTATACGCATGCCAGGTCATGTAAACACCTTCCGCAAATTTTGGTCGAACGATTATAATCAACTTTGCCCAAAAGTGAACAAACGGTATGTGTGGCTGATCTGGTAAGCAGCTTGGTTGACGTTTTTGGGATCCGGGTTCGACTCCGCTTCGGACCCACATTTTTTCTTTTCGCTTCTCCAACATATTTAAGCTTGATTTTTTCTTCGTGCTCAATCCTATCCAAACTTCAGTTATGAATGCTAGCAATGTTTTGCGCCTCCTTACGGGAGTACGGTCAAACGTGTAACGCTAAGATCGAGGCGAGACTAAGGGCAAACGGTAGGCCTAGGTGAGTGTATAAACTGTGCAAAAAATCAGCTGCCCATACGTCAAAAAAGTCCTTTAAATAAGATGCGCTATTCTTTCTCACGCACATATCATCGTTTCTCACCGGTGATTCCTAATTGACCCAGTGTGTACTTAAGCTCGCAACTTTGTTTTGGTTGGAAAGTATTCATGCATACTAACTAAAGTAACCGTCCGATAAATCACGATCCAACTATCAGACAGATCTTAAGTATATACTTTGGCGCTTGGGAATCACCAGTGAGAAACGAATATCTACTTGCTTGGAACAGATACCGCATCTTTTTGGACGGGCATAGAGCGCATATGAACAGCTAAGTTTTTGCTCAGTTTACATACTCACCGAGGCCTACCGTTTGCCCCTAGTCTCGCCTCGATCTTAGCGTTACACGTTTGACCGTACTCTCGTAAGGAGGCGCAAAACATTGCTAGCATTCATAACTGAAGTTTGGATAGGATTGAGCACGAAGAAAAAATCAAGCTTAAATATGTTGGAGAAGCGAAAAGAAAAAATGTGGGTCCGAAGCGGAGTCGAACCCGGATCCCAAAAACGTCAACCAAGCTGCTTACCAGATCAGCCACACATACCGTTTGTTCGCTTTTGGGCAAAGTTGATTATAATCGTTCGACCAAAATTTGCGGAAGGTGTTTACATGACCTGGCATGCGTATAAGCAGGTGCCCTTTTGAGGTTGACATTCAGTAATGGAGGCCTATCTGTGTGTTAATTTCCAGCTCGATCCGAGCAGGACACTTCGGAAGGTTCCCTTGTAAGATCGACACGGCACATGGGCAAATGGTAGTCCTAGGTGAGTATACAAACTATACTAGGTGCCCTCCGTCAAATATAAGCCAAAAAAAAGAATTATGAGTACCGGGGTATATACGAGTACGGCGCTTGTATGAACTGCTTGTATAAATTTCATTTGTCAACATATCGAACCCCAATACATCAATTCTGTTCGCAGACTCCTCGTCTCAAATTGGAGCATCTTGCCGAACGGTATCGTCTCCGCGATCTGTCTTCGAGAAGTGCTCACAGAAGATTGAATCGCGGAGGCCTCACCCGACCCGACTCAAATATGGCACTTCATATTTAGAGCTGCAGTTGGAATGGTCGGTCGGCTGCGCTTTCGAGTTGCACTTGACATAAGTGACATCAGTGTGGACTGAAATAAGTCGCGCATATCTCGCTGGAAAAACTTCATTCCATGATCAGTCTGGCTATGATGACCTAATTTTAATTGCAGCCTTTTAAGACTCAGTGACCTTTCTTTTATTTGAAAATTAAGACATTATTGAGACAGCTCTAGGAGGCCTGTCTACCTTTGAAGTCACCGTCCCTTATGGACTGCTGTATAAATTCGTGTAGTTTCGCTCGAATGATCTAATCGAATGCCCTGTTGTTGGTTTTGCGTCCCAGGCTGAGACCTTGGTTCATCCTTTCAGTCTTACCGTTAACCGTACTCAATAATGCGCCCATCGGATTGGCCCTGGCAGCAAATGTTGTAAAATTGGTAAAGGATGTTTACAGCATCGGCCATTTTTCATGGATCAACCCAATACATACAAGTTGTGCCGAAAGTAGTCCTTCGCTTTCCGACCGGTCTAATGACTTTCTAGACTTCCGTCTAAGATGTCGTTTTTTGATGATCCTTAATGCACTAGAAAACAACAAAATCTTCGGTCAATTTGTAGTATGCAAAACATAGTAATGACGCGATGAAAAACAACAATTGTATTGCATGTGTACACTACAAATCTGAGAATCGTCTGGTTTACGTAATGCAATAAATCATGCGGCAGTAAATCATAACCTACCCTCCCTCAACGCGCAGAACCCATAATATCGTCATTTGAGCTAAAACATCGCCGCAATCTACGTAAACCGAAGACGATGTATAATTTATCGCTCGATTCCGGGTCACTATCCGCTCTCAAAGGACAGGCTCGAATCATTTCTATAGTCACCACAGATGACATCAAGTGGTCAAAATGAGAACAGGCTCATTTCGAGCTGATTATTGCCTTCTGTGATGAATTGGTATGTTTAGTAGGAGTGTAATTTATGAGAATAGTCACGATCTGGCACACTTTTCATATCCCAGGTTCTTATGTCTACTTACTAACAAGGAAAGGTCCCAAACTGTCCCACGCCGATTCGGCTGAAATTTGGCATGGAGGTTGGCATGCCAGAGTGTAGCAGAACCTGATAGGTTTCATCGGTGAATGACGGGTTTAAGCTAAGTTCATAGTGGATTTTGTCCTCTGTAGTTGTAAGGCCCCAACACGATGTCCCTGATGATCACAAAAGACACGGTGGTCTTATCAGTTTCTTCACCATTTCTTTAGGGTTTTCGGAGGCCATTCACCGATGAAACCTATCAGGTTCTGCTACACTCTGACAAGCCAACCACATGCCAAATTTCAGCCGAATCGGCGTGGGACAGTTTGGGACCTTTCCTTGTGTGATTGTGTTGAAGTTGGAGGAAAGAGAAGCACGGTCGATTGCGCATTTGCTGAAAGTGACATCAGTGCGCAAAGGAGAGGACTTCCGGATTTAGGAGCGTAGGGTTCAAAAATGATCGGGATTAGGCTTATACATCGTCCGAACATGCTGCATTTGTGTCGGAAATGACAAAAGATTTCGGAGAAATACGCAGTTACAATCCATCCTTTCATCATCTGTGTCTCGTCTTCAATCCTGAACATGGGAAACATTCACAGTGAGGAACATGCCGATCTACCGATCTACAGGAACTGCTAGCGAAAAGTTCGATTTGCCGATAGCTCCTGTGGTCCATTTGATGGCTTTCAGACAGAAGGTTCAACCAGACAGTTCCCTACAGACGCCTGAAACGCGACAGTGGAGTCTGAAAGTCCATTTTCGGGAGATAGAACAATCTACATTCTGTGTGTACCATCTGGAAAATCTGAAATGTGTCCATCTCTGGTTGATCTTAAGGTTTTGTAGTATTCAAAAGTGCAGTTTTTCCTCAAGTACGACTCTGTGCAAAAAGTTATGAATCAGTAACCTTTGCAAAGGACATTTATGTGAGTATTTTGTGCTTTTCCGAATGTGCCCATTTCAGGTCACTTTCACCCCGAACACAACCCGAAATCTGCACTTCGCCGTTGGCAACACGTTGCTCTAAAAACGGCTCCATAATTGAGTAATTTATCAACTACTGGAAGTACATAACATTACCTCTTACGGCATAGCCAATGCGAAATTCTGTCTACGCGTTTATGTTGGCAATTAAGGACTTATTGGCTGCCCGCGGGATCTAAAACACAGTCTTTCCTGGACTTGGACACGATTTTTAGTATGTTAAGCTTGAACCACGGGTTGGAAAGAACCCATGATTGAAGAAAACTTTGCATATTATTCTGATTGGAGGCCTAGAAGTTCTCCAATCGGCGTAGATCTGTCTCTAAAGTCTATCTACTTAGCCCCGTGCGACCGGTCCCTCTCCCACCCTTCTTCCAAGTGAATATACTGACTACAGGATGGGTCAATGAAGCCCAATTTACATGCACCCAGAGGGGGTGACCGGTCGTACAACAGACTAGACACATTTAGCTGATTCTAAGCGCTCAAGCAGACCCATTTATGTAAATGGCAAGCTCCACAAGCTGTCCACAGAGGGGTCTTTTTTGAGACTGTCATCGAACTGTTCGTACAATTACAAAGATCCGTCTCCATTCCGTTGAATATAGCCCTCTCCCTTTAGTGCAACCCTGAGCACGTACATCCTGCAAATCCACTACATGCTTCCTAAAAACAGCCTCACAAATCAAGCAATGAAAGCCCATGAAAGTGCACCTGTCCCGACTCATGTTGCCGCGAGGTCATAACTGCCAGCAGTGCCCTATCTATAGCTGCTCAGTGCTTTGCGGCAAATGAATTTATCGCCGACCAAACCGAATTAACGCGTGATCCTGCAACGGGCGGCACAAACAATCTCGTCATAGGCGCCAAAGAGGAAGGGGGCGTTCCCTCACCTGTTGCGAACTTCGGAGGCTTTAAAAGGGAGCGGTCAGCCGGCGGAGGGCGAATTACTCGGCTCGCTTACTTTCCGCTCACCTCCCCCACCTCCCTGAGCTCCCTCTTCCAGATTACTCTCCCATTCACCATGATCGCCGGAAAATCGTTCTGCCTGCTCCTCATTGCCTTCGCCGTCCTGACGACTACGGTACCGACGGGAGTCTCGGCCAGGAACCTGCTGACAGCGCAGATCCGCTCCGTCGACGACTGTCCCGTCCACAACAACGACGTCCTCCACTCGGTCATGGGTCGCGTCTGCGAGATGTGCCACGAGATGTTCGGTGGCAACACTCGCGAGGAGTGTCGGTAAGTGGCTGTTTTCCACAAATGCAACTTGGGCAGCGGACTCATTGTTGACTATGCATGGCATTTAGCCTTGTAACATGTAGTAGATCTAATCGGATGTCCTCTAAGGCAACAACACTGCATTATTCACCAAATGACGTCTTCTTGCACTTGCTGTGCAGCGAAGTCACTAGAAGGCGCCACTAATTCGAACTTTTGTTTCAGGGCACAGTGCTTCAACACACACAAGTTCAAGAACTGCCTCAGTCTCTTCCGTCCACAGGGACTCTGAGCGATCTCTTCCACAAAGCCGACCTCTACATTTGCTCCATGTTTTGTGATTTTAATTGATTTTATGTTAAGTATAACATGTGTTCTTGGCTGTGAATAAATAACTGGCAGCTTTTGAGACGGATAACACAAGTATATATCCAAGATAGATTGAAAAAGACACAGTGAGATAAATCAGAGAGAGGTCGGTCTTAGCCCAAGTTTCGGAGGTCCAGATTGTGGACTCGCTGGGACGACCCTTGACGGCTACAGGTGATCTATGAGCCTTTCTGCATTCCAATTACCACGGAAATCACGGACATAATGTAGTCAGGCGTCGTTCCAGGTCATCCTTGAGAAACAGATTGGAGGCTGCGGTCCATGACAGGGTCCAGAGACTTCGATGACACAAGTATACATCGAAGATAGATCTTTTGAACTCGAGACTTTCATGACACCGAGAGAGATAGATCAGAGAGAAGTCGAGCTCCGGAGGTCAAGATCATGGACTCGCTGGGACGAACCTTGACGGCTCGGCTACAATTGATTTATCAGCCTTTTTGGATTTTCCAGTGACCATGGAAATCGCGGGCATAATCGAGTCAGGCGTTGACTCCGACACACCGAACTAGCTATTAAATCAAGTCTCTTAAAGCCTCAGAAAATTGTCCGCGAAATCGAACCTTGTGGGTAAGATTGCCCAGTTATGTCTAGGATGGATAGTTCGAGAAAATTTCCATCTTTATGGGGTTGCTTAACCTTGAAATTTGTAAACAAATGGCTGAATTTTACCCTCAATCAGAAGCAGTAACAAAATGCGAACTGCAGGCTGATCGGGTTAACTTTCAGCTTCACAAAGCTCACTTCCACAAAGATCATCCCTGAAGCGCTTTCTGTGGTGATCTGATCGAGATTAAGAGTCATACGATAATGTGTGTCATCGATAACGATGTGCTTGACTCCGGATCGTTATAAGCGCCGGAAGTGGTTGACCATCCGAAATATACATTTCTTGAAGCTATGGACCATTTGACCAACAGTAGTAGGAATCTCTGATTGTTTTTTTGTTTATCAAAAGTCGATTGTCGATCCCCACATCTCGTCAGAAAGACCAGGCCTTCATCTAAAATTCTGCACCTGCACGTGGGTGCGGAATCACTTAAACGATTCCAGTTTCCAATGCTTCCAAACACCGGTAGCGAAGAAGGCGAATGATGTGATCATCGAGGTCGACCTACGATTCAAGGACCTTCGGATACCTATGACTAATTGAAGGTCTACTTATCTAATTTTCGCTTATCTCGCTGACAGAAGCAGTACAAAACGACATATAATACCTTAATTCTATCTGCAATTTGCAACTGTAACTTAAGCTTTCGGATATAAACTACCAACCCACAATATACCCTGACTAATCGACAAGGACGATACAACTCTTTCCTGCACGTGGAAACGAAAATGGCGACATTGAAACCTCAACAATGTACTGAAAATAAGCTGTTATCAGGATTTCTATTATAACTCTAATCGGATTACATGCTTCGCCTACATTTTTTGACGCAATACATCACGGCAACTTTATTGTTAGCTGATTATTTTCGCGAATCTCTCCTTCTTCTTTGTTCTACGCAAAAGGACAAAACTACGAAATATATTGGGTTGTTAAGTTGAAAATGGGTCACTCAGCAAAAATATTTTATTTCCATAAGTTTTAGTCTTTGGGTGAAATCGATTGTGGAGTAGAGTTGACTGTCACTCTATTCGATCTATCTAATCCTCACCTGGGAAGAATTGTCGACTGCCACGAGTCCTAAGGAGGTCAGAAAAGGAGAATTTTGCTGGTGCATTCGGTAGTTGGCAGGCCCTACTAGTACGGTACTACTTACTTCTACGGTACGACCACATGGATGGAACCACGGTTCCTTGGTGTTCCAGGCTTTTTGGAAGCCGGGGTGATCATACTATGTAGATTTATTCCTGATTATACCCTCAACCTCAAACGCGAGCCATCACAGATCACACAAACACCATTATTTTCACCTCGTTATTACATAGCTACAGTCTAATTGCATTTCGAAGGGTGCTTATTGAGAAAACCTATTTTTCCACTTGACTTGTAGGTACAAAACGTGTGTTATGCTAAGGATCCATGCGACGTACTTAATACGCTCCTGTGTAGGTGCACCCTTAACGGCACATGGTCTGTAAGTGACCAACGCAGAGGGATTCACAACAATGACGAACGTGTTACCCTCGTCTTTTGATCGATCAGGCGGATAACATTGCGGACTTTGGGTCAACGCGTGGAAAACGGTCTATAAGAGTGATTCAAACGGGCCACGCAACTATCGTGTCTACGATAACTTCTGAGCGGTGTCATGAATGGCTTTTTGTTGCAGCCTGGTGGAGTCTTATGCTCTGGTAAACCCGACTGACTAGACAAAATCACTCGCTGTCTGGAATATGGTCAGACAGTCCGTCCTGGAGCGGGAACCCTGAATGCAGTGTTATCAACCGTTGCACGGTCTCGGTGCTGTCGGTCTCGCTGAGGGTCGCCCGGAGCCCGTCTTGTGCCGCCGGAGGGGGATTTCGCGTCGGCGGGGATCGTCATCAAGGTCAGGGCTACGTAGAGTGTCGTCACCGAAGAATGCCCCTCCCTGAAAAGGTAAGGTTTGAACGATTCTGTTCTCTAGATGCAGTTCTGCTGTCTGCTCTCTCTACTATTCGCTAATCTCCTTCTTTGTAGCTTAGGGCGCTCCTGAACCTACGTAACTTGAACGAGGATGTGACGGTCGCCGACGAAAGATCGTTACCGGCCAAGCGGAAGTGCCACTCCGCTCCCGCTATGTAAGTCTGCAACCTCGTGCAGGATGGAGTGTCTAGACGGTTTTTTGCACCGATCTCGTCGGCCCGCCAGTCGTTTGTTGACTCCATTTGACGATCGGTCGTGTCGACCATTAGGCCAGTAGCCGTTCGAAACGAAACCGCAATATGCTATGCAATTCAAACAAGTCCAACAAGATTGCGAAGTCGAAAGAGCCGTTCTCTGCGCTGACGGATGGGCTTTCGAGATCGGGGTGCGCAGACAGGAGAGGGTCAATGTTGTCGACCACATTTTCATATGTACGCTAAGTTTCGCTAGATTTTCAGAACAAAAAGTGGAACGGCAGCGAAAGCACAGAACAACAGCGGAACGCTGGAATCAAATCCAACTCGGGCTTCCGGAAAAGTGGTGAAAGCGACGGAGGGCGCAGTGCTGACCGACGATATTTTGGATGATTTGGTTAAGCATAACTGGTATCATGGTTTGATGCCTAGAGAAGAAGTTACCCTATTCGATCAGGTTCCATGAGTTACAGTTCTGAATTTTAGGTTGAGGAGATGTTGACGAAGAACGGTGACTTTGTCGTTCGAAAGACCGACGTTCAAAAGCACGCCTGTTTGGCTGTGTCGGTTTTCTACGGCGATCGCGTTCGTCACATAGTGCTGAAGATGCTCAACGGCAAGTGGCACATTCGCGATCATGGACATGAGAATGTCGGAGAGTTGATCACACAGCATGTGGACAAGAAATGGGATGTGCAGAAGGACGGTGCCCATCTGATCAATGCGATTCCACGCCCTGACTATTACATTCTCCATGAACACGTGAAACTGGAACAGAAACTCGGAAGTGGGAATTTCGGAGACGTCTTTAAAGGAACGATGAAGATCCCCACTGGTGGACGTGAAGCTGTAGCCGTGAAGATCTTGAAAGGCGTCATGGGGAAAGCGGAGCGTATTAAGTTCATGAAGGAAGCTTCGTTGACGCGCAAATTCAACCATACGAACATTGTTCAAATGCTGGGAGTCGCTGCTCAGGTCTGTTGTCACAACCTTTTTCAATCCGATGTTTGCGTTTTTAGCAAGAACCGATCATGATCATTCTGGAACATGCGCCGAACGGCTCACTAAATAAATATCTGCAAAAGAACGCTGACCTCGACTGGAAAACTCTTGTGAAGTCAGTTTAATTGTTGCACGAGCCCTTTCAATTCACGTTGTTCTAGGTTTGTGCTGGATGGTGCCGAGGGTATGTTCTACTTATCGAGTCGGCATGTCATACATCGCGACATTGCCGCTCGTAACTGCTTGCTGGGTGGCTCAAACGAAGTGAAGATAAGTGATTTCGGGCTGTCAGTCGCCGTGGAGGGCACGCAGCACCAGGTCAAGGAGAGCAGGTTCGCTGTCCCTTCAGTTTAGACTGGATCAGGTTACCTTTCAGGCTCAAAAACGTTCCAATTCGTTGGCTCTCACCAGAAACCTTTCAAAAAGGGGTGTTTTCGACAAAGAGCGACGTTTGGTCGTTTGGCATCATGATCTGGGAGATTTTCAGCCGCTGCAAGAGTGAACCATATCCCGGAAAAACAAACGCTGAGGTGAAAGCGATGATTGTCACTGATCAAAGGTAAGTCATTCGTTCAGCGTGCGCGACATGATCACTTGTTGCAGGATGAAATCGCCACAAGGAATGCCTGTTCCCATGGAGGATATTATGCAGTGCTGCTGGCTAGAAAAGCCCGAGGACCGACCCGATTTCCAAGAACTGGTAAAGAAAGTTGGAATCGTATACAATCAAAAGGAGGTGGAGTTTGTATAATATCATAAATGTATAAATTATTAGGAGTAAATATCTTAATAGAAATCGTGTGTTTATCAAGGGGAGCATGGCTGAAGAATGCACTCAAGTTGTTCACAAAGTTGGGTGAATAATGTGTCTCATGAACTTTTCAAAGAAAAATGACACGATCAAAAGGAGGACAAGAACGGTATAAATGGAGATCCATGACTGAAGATGAGAGAGTTCTTTCTCCATCTTGACGATTTCCGCCTTTTGTTCTGCAATCACTTCTTTCAATTTGGTCGTTTCGCTGGATTCGTCTGCCGTCATATTTGCTTCTTTCTCCACATTCTTCGTATAATACTCAAGAAGGCCCATTACTGAGGACCTATAGAGAGGGCACCTCTGCAGAGGAGTCAGCACCTCGATGAGATTGTATCGACGAATGTGTGTAGCCTTGGTTTCATCCATAACAGACGTCAACCTTTTGATCGCAAAATACGAAAGTTCATCGTCGTTTTTGCTCAGTTCGTCGACAGTATTCTGAAGGACGTACTCCATTGCGAAGTGCGATCAACCGTAACCAGTGTATGTTTATATTTGGACAAGATATGCTAATTGTGGTACGGAGCATCGCATATCACATGCATTCGCGGAAGCTGGCACGGGACGAGGATAGCAGTGCCTGACTTCACCATCGATTGCGAAATGTTGTGCGCATTGATCTGGCTGTCAGGAACGCAAAGGTGTCCGGACTCCGGACACCTTTGCAACGACTGGAAAACTGTCTAGACATTCGGTTGGCATTCGAGTCAGAAAACGCCGAGTCGCCGAGTCGAGTCGCCGAGTCGGACTTGGCCGAGTCGCCGAGTCGAGTCGGACTTGGCCGAGTCGCCGAGTCGAGTCGGACTTGGCCGAGTCGCCGAGTCGAGTCGGACTTGGCCGAGTCACCGAGTCGAGTCGGACTTGGCCGAGTCACCGAGTCGAAGTGCCAACCCTAGTCTAGACACATGCTGACTGGAAATGCGCAACTGAGAATCAACGTCTGCCCCACAGGCACGAACTCATCGAGATAAATTGCACACACACAATCAATGAACGAAGAAAGCAAAGTTCCAACCAACGCCAACGACCGCCCCAACAACACAATGCGACACACCATCTAAACAACAACTTTTATCATTTACATCTGAAACAAAATCAACAACGATTAGTTCTTGCCAGTGCTCTGCAGGAACTGCCAGTGCAGCTGGTACGGCGTCTTCTCAAGGGCTTGCTCTTCCCAAAGATCAGGGGTCAGGTACGAGTAGGTTCGTTGAATGGCGTAGTACGTGGCCTTGGCGAAGTTTCCAAGGGTGCAGGTTTGGCCGACGGCACATGTGTAGCAGTCTTCGATACCGGCCATGTGGAGGAGCTTCTTCGGGACGGGCGCAGAGACGATGCCGGTTCCACGAGGTGCCGGGATCAGGCGCACGAGGACGGACGCGCACTTGCCGCTGACCTAAACGAACACTTCGTTCATCGGCCAATTTCGCATGGTGAACTACTTGCCTTGCAAGGAACAGTATGGGGCTTTCCGATCTTGTTTCCCCAGTATCCACGACGCACGGGGATGATGGCCAACTTGGCGGCGATCATGGCACCACGGATGGAGGTAGCTACTTCCTTCGAGCACTTCACTCCAAGTCCGACGTGTCCGTTGTGATCGCCGATGGCAACGATCGCCTTGAAGCGGGTGCGCTGTCCGGCGCGGGTCTGCTTCTGTACGGGTGAGATCTTGAGCACATCGTCCTTGAGACCGCTAAGGAGCAGATCGATGATTTCGTGCTCCTGAAGAGAATACCACCATTAGTCAGTCAACCGACACGCGCCAACCTTGATGGGCAGCGAATGGAGGTAGATCTCCTCGATGGACTTGAGCTTGCCTTCCTTGACAAGGCGTCCGAGCTTCGTCACCGGTACCCAGTCCTTCTTCTCTTCGGTGCGTCCGCCGCGACCTCCACGGCCACGTCCTCCGCGACCGCGTCCGCCACGACCACGGGCACCACTGCTCTCACCACCACGGCCTCCAGTGCGACCCTCAGGAGCTCCGAATCCGCCACCAAATCCTCCGCGATCAGCCATTTTATGTTGTTCAAAGCTGAAATAGAAGTGTAAATGACCTGTAGATGGGACGAAACCACGGCCTCACACGACACGCGACCACATGGAACGAGTTTTTTCACAAAATTTTGCAGCGATAACACACTCGACACAAGCAGAAATTCGAAAATTACGACCAGACCGGGACCGATCAAAGAAGGGAGCTGTGTTTTCCTCAGCCCAAAATTCGGTTGTACGATGGACAAAGCAATCGCTGCGGGACCCAATCCGTTCTCCTTCCTGTTCAAATTTTGTCTTGGTCTCGTTTCGGATTGTGCCTGTTTCCGCTATGACGCTGAAGTCGTCAGTTTTGTTTTGGATCGGCCGTGATTCCGGTTGGTATTCCCACTGTGGACGCTCTAACGAAATAATGATGAGATTTCGGTAAATCCGGCAGATTCTGGAATCGAGAACTGATTCGTGCGAATCCTGGGACCGAAGCTTTGGTTCCGAATGCTGCCGTCTTGTAGACGTCTACGACAGGAAGCAGTAGGAAACGACTCCGTCATTCCTGCAAAACTTGTCTTTGACGTTGATCGATTCCGTGAGTGACTTCTCATTTATAAAAGGCAGTTGCTTGCAAGCGTGCGAATTTGTCGACATCGTCTGTGGAAGAGATATCTCGAACCTCAGTAATGCCTCAACCCGGGCGCATTTTATTCTGAACCCACCCCATTTCCTGTTCACTTTTTATCACTTCTTTTTGCTCTGAAATGTGCGAAGAGACCACAAACCAGCAAACAAAAATAAGCGGCGAGTGATCGATGGAGGAGATCGTCTCACGAGGACTTTTCCATCGCACGTGGTGCAGAAATGCGACGGATCTGAACGCTGATTCTTTCTGCTTTTCGCTTTTTTTTCGTTCGCATCCAAAGTACGAATAGATTTGAGGTCAATGACAGTCACCTATAACAACTAGAGATCCATTAAATGAATGACCTTACTTATCACCAAGAACAGTCTCTGTACTCCCGTGACGGAGAGGGTTTAGGCGATTTTCTCTCGTTGTCATGTGTCAGCCTAAACTCTGAACTTTCATTTCGTCCTCCGAAGAGGACGTCTCGTCGGGACAATGGCTCGGAACAGCTGACACTTGGAATGAAACATCGGGTGAACGCGAGGGAAAGGTGAATGAGTAATCGCAGGTTTCATGAGGTAGTCGACGAATCCATTTCGTCACAAGATGAGTCATTTCCCATCCGTGCTCAAAAATGGTGTGGGTTCATGCTATCCAAAATGTCGTTTTTACAAGGACAACTACGCTGACAAATGAAAAGCATCCAAGTGCCATTCGCGGATCGGGAGCGTGGAGTGGAAGATAATGTTGAGGATAAGATAGACTTTGACGTTGATTGAGCTGTTGCGTGCAAGCTGTAAGGAAATTTAAAAAAAAAGATCCTATGCGCTCTTTTTTCGTTTGTTCGTATTATGTCTTGAGATTCCCTATCTACAAAAAGCGCTTTTCTGAAAGACACATCGAAGTGACAGACAGAACGTCCTGTCGGGAAATGGCGTGGTCTGCTATAAGTACAGGTATTGTTCCTCATTTTTAAAGCATTGGGAAGTGCACAGCTCTGCTCCGGAGATATAATCGAACAAGTGGATGCAACCTTATAATGGAAGAGTAGGGCAAAATGTTTGTCCGAGCAGCGATTACGTAGTGGGAAGATTACCCTTAAGGTAATCGCCACTTACTGAATATTTCAAGGCTTCAAGGAACATAAACGATCGCCTTGTTCCGGCTTCGAGCACGTGTGAACTTGAATGAATCTTGGTTGACCTCTTAGAAACAGCTGCCCGGTACAACCTAGTCTTTAGAGTTGTGGAGTCATGGAACTTTGAGACGATAAACAGAAAACGTCCTTATCGCCTTGAAAATGATAAATAACGTTTGAAAGCATGCCCTTTGAAGTTGCGTACAAGGCAATCCTCTTTTGTTGGATCCAAGTTGCGTAGAGTCCCCGTCGAAAAACTGTCATTTCCGATGGTTTTTGAAATCCAAATCGATTTTCGGTTCCAAGCTCTGTTCTGTTCATCCATCTATTTCGGATTCAGGTATTTCCACCATTAAAAAGGGCGCTGTGGATGCTAGATAATAAAGGGGTCATAAAACGCATCAGCTGGGTAGGGCCTTTCGAAAATGATCGAATTTCGGATGTGATTGTACCAGGTTCCCAAGTGACCTTTCCCTGTCACGCACGTCGTAGTTCAACGGACCAAAGTTCGGCCATCGTCCTTCTCCCTCGTGATAGGTCATCTCCTCCCGACAGGCGCCCAGATATTCTTAGCGCTGCCGAGCACGTCACCGCTCGAGCGCTGTTTTTCCTCAGCCTCCGGTCAGCTGATCGAAGAACGCCGCCCAGCTGATCATATATACGTGCGAGGCACCGCCATTCCCCAGAACTCGGTCCTTAGAGAAGAACCTCCTAATATCTTATTCGTTATAAGAACCAAAGCATCCTATTCGCTATGGCCCAGGTCCCCAGACTACAAAACATTCTGCTCCGCCAATTCGCCCTCAACGACGACAGCCTCGAAACATGGCGATTCCTCCCCTTCAACGTGGCCACCCGACTCGCTCGGATCCGCGCCGATATTCTTCTCTTCCAACGCCTTCACGAGAACTTCGTGAAATTCCCGAGGGGATGCACAGTCTTGGATCCCGAGACGGGAATGTTCGATGCGGAGAAGTCGATCAAAGCGGCCAAAGACAAGATGGACATCTTGGACTATTTCCGTGTCTGTACAGTCAATAATTTGGAGCAGGTATGTTGCTTTTGGACATTTTTATCAAAATCAATGAATCGATTTTCGACTTTTCGGTATTTATTAAATAGTAAATTTAAAATAGACTGTGTGTTTTCGCCATCACCTTCCTAGTTGACTTGTCGTGAAGAAACCTCAGCTCTTCTATTATTGATTTTTGACAACAGCTCGAGGCATCAAAGAGAAGCCTGTGTGTTCATATTTAGTCTTAAAAAGTCTGAGACATTATGAAAAGCTGAAAAGCGAAGGTGTACCGGTCTTTAAATAATTTTGATGTCTATAAACTCTATAAAGATAAAGTCTAGAAGTCCATCTATCCGTCGATAAAGAAACGGTACGTCTAAGTCTAGTCTTATCCCATATAGACTTAGACAGAGCTGCAATCTAGACACACCTTCATTTATATCCTTGCGTCATTTTGTGTGTTATTGAGTACATCGACCGTCTGTTTAACCCTCGCCTCTATAAAGTCCTCATCGAGCCACTTAAACAAAGTTCAAGCCATCGCTCTCTTATCGATTTTTGATTCAAAGCAGTTACGAAATCCCTCAAAAAGATTGCTTTCGTAAATACTTCGATTGATTTATGAGGCTTTCCGCATGGTTCGACAGCCAGGACAATCTCTGTTTACTCGTTTGAGTATGTGCAGAGGACGGCTAAGACATCAACTGTTTCCAAAAGTACATTTACGGGGTTTGCGATTCCAAAACACAGATCTAAGACACCGAAAGCCAAAAAACACACGAGTACATCTTCTGCAAAGGGAGTTTTTTTATAGGAATGTCGCTCCGTATGGGACGAACTCAGCGACTATCAGCGATTCAGCCTCATGAGCGACACTTTCCCCATCATGGCCATCGCCGTCGAGCTCTGGGACAATCCCCTTCACTATAACCACGCCGAGATCATCAACTACTGTGCTTCGGTGCACTGCGCCGAAAACGGATGGATCCCTGGCCTCGTAAAGTGAGTTTTCGTCTTTCTATTACAAGCTCAGAAGCGCAAAAATGCAACGAAACGGCAAAAAAGTCCTTATAAACCTTCAGAAAAGTCTTTCGACACCGCTCAAATCAATATTGCGGGGTAGTCCTGCACCAAAAAATAGCAAAACACTACGTCACCGAAATCTCCCAAAACAACTGACTAATCCCCTCCCTTCAGGCACCTCCGCCGTGTCGAAGAACCCAAACTGCCTTCCACCGTCACCGAGTGCCTGAATCGCGCCCTGCAACAGCGCCACTTCCACGTCGTCTTCCATCTCAGTACACAAGAAGAGTTCGCCCACCGTCTCATGCTCGACCGCATCGAGTCCGGCTTCTTCCTTATCTTCCCCGACGGCCAGATCGGCACCTACTTCGCCTGCAAACTCTTCGCGATGGCCGCCTGCGTGCCAGGCCTCCGTCCCGTGGCCGCGACGCTCCTCCACTGCCTACATGAGGCCGACCGTCAGAAGCTCCGTGCGAATCTTGTTGACATCGACTCGAAGCGCGCCATCTGCGGTTTCGACCTCACACGCAAGCAGCTCTCGTCGATGCTCGCAGTCAACTAACAAGAGGATCTCAGCAAGCCCTGTAAATATCAACAATGTTGTATATACGACATAACTAATTAGCATACATCCAATCAATAACAAGGATCAAGAAACATAATAAAGCAATAATTTCAAGACTATACCATCTAGTAGGTTCAACCGCAACTTTCTTCTCTTCTCTTGGCTTATCTTCTTCGCTGAGGATCGAGGATGCCGGCACATCAGTTGATACACTGCGGCACGACAGAGGCGTTGACGCGTTGCTGTACTGTAACAATGTTTCTTTACGCATATCCGTTGAAATTAAGATTGCATACTGCTCCTAGAGAGATGACTTCCGGATCTGGAGAAGCAGGAGAGCTGGCATCGTGACGAGAGTAACGGCGAGGTGGAGAAGCTATAGGGCGGTGTCGAGCCATGGGGCGCTGAAATAATCAGATCTTATAGGGATGAACAGAACATGAACAAACTGACGAGCTGGAACTCGGGACTGCTTGAGGCAGAACGGTACGACGCGGGTGGTGAAGATGGAGGCGTGAAACGGTCGAGGTACTGAAAGGAGATATCACAATCAGAACTCTGAATTTTACACAAGGATGTCTTACCTCCTCGTCAGATTCGCTATTGTGGCGATCCATGTCTTCGCTCAGAAGATTGCGACGCCACTCCTCGCCAACGGCCAGGCGGTGCATCGAGTAACGGCCGATCGGCGAGATCATACCTGAAACAGCAAAATACTCGTTACTTCCGCCACCAAATGCAAAATGTCCATCTCGGGGTGAGGACAGTTCACAAGTTACCACGCGAAGATGACAGAACTGTCTTTGTCTGTGTCTGCAGCGGCTGTAAAGACCTTCAATGAGGAGAAAGAATGTCTTCGAGACATTTTACACAAAATTAGACAGAAAGGGATACGGCATATTGAGTATGAATCAAATCGTTGTAAGACCCGAATCGGAATCCAGTCGTCGCTGAAGGCGGAAAATTTGAGATTCTGAGGTTGTTTTCTGTCCAGACGATGTCATTGCTTCGTCTTCTTGTGGGCTTATGTGCATTACGTAACATGGAAAAAGTTCTGAGAAGTGTTTTCTCATTGGTCGGCGCGCAGCTCGATTTTTCTGCTCTGAATCCAAAGGGAACGTTAATTTTCCTCATCTATTCTGTTTGAAGGAAGTGGAAGGAAGGAACTCGATAGTTTTTATTGTGATTTTTCATAATTTTTGTTATTGTGCTACTTCTTGGTTCTGAAGCGGAATCGAGGTCAGGTCTTGTTCAAGCAGGAACAGCAAAATTGGTGCAGAAGTTTTGGTTGACTCCTGCAACGTTTGCGTCCGCAGAAATACTGTATTTGCCCACTCACAAAGTTGGTTAGTCCCTGCCAATGCATTTGGAGCGACGTTTTTGCCCGATTGTGGTGCTGTTTCTTGTGTGCATTCCAGGAACTCAATGTTGCACGCTTCCTCTAAGATCTCATAGTTTGCGCTGTGGAATCTGCTGTTATTTGTGTAACATAACATCATTTGTGAAAAAACGTATTCGTCTTGCCTTATTTGATCGGTATTTCTGTGTGAAGTAGGCGACTCATTGCTCACATTTTGACTCCGCTCTTGTTTCAGATATGATCTCATCGAAGAGGACTTGCTTGAAGTGCAGCAAGAACGTCGTCGAAGCTTGTTGTCACAAGCTGCTTAACGACCAAGGCCCCGCACCACCGACGGAACAGGGCGAAGACACCGAATTCACGAAGGCCTGTTCGCAGGGGAATGCGAAGGTCGTAGGCGAATTCATCAAAAACGGGGTGGACGTCGAAAAGCGGAACAAAAACGGCTACACCCCGCTGATGTCAGCCGTCAGCGGGAACCATGTTGACTGCGTTAAGATCTTGCTTACCTGCGCCTGCGTCAACGCCGTTTTGGAAAGGACGAAGGATACTGCGCTTTCTATGGCGGCAGCTGCAGGACACGAAGAGGTAAATGAGCGTTCTCTTTAGTTTGGAATGAACCACGAAAAACTTTAACCCTTTGGAATGTCGGACCTAAAACATAGGCAGGCGAGTAGACAGAGAAATTTGGCATTTGGACAATTCTGCACGGTCCGTTATGAGTTTTGAGCAGTGAGAGTGGCCGATGACAATGCCTATCTCGAATCTTCCCCTCAATTTATCCCGTGCTATTCTAATGCCCGAATGTAAATACGGTCAATCTTTAGATCGTCAGCATATTAGTGAAGGCAAACGCAAACATCGAACACCGAAACGGCGGCGACTACACCCCCCTCGCGTTAGCAGCTTCCGGAGGCCACGTGAACGTTATGGAAACGCTGATCACGGCCGGGGCGCACGTCGACGCGATGACGGAATCGAAAATGCGAATTACGCCGCTGATGATGGCCGCGATGAACGGAAAAGAAGAAGCGGTGAAGCGACTTCTGCAGTATGGCGCCGACATGCATGTCCAGATCGAGGGAAACAAGAACACGGCACTGCAGCTGGCCGCCGCTAAAGGACGCACCGGTGTCGTCAAGCTGCTGCTGGAAGAGCAAAACATCGGTCGTTGGAAACCCGGCTCGTCGACTAAACCGAGCCCCTTCAACAACCACTTCAATCTGGAGCACCGCAACGGGAACGGGTACACGGCGCTTATGGAAGCGGCGCGCGAAGGCCACGTGGAGATCGGACGACTGCTGCTCCATTGGGGTGGCGATCCGAATACCGTCGCTGCGACGACGGCGCGCGACACTGCCTTGTCTTTCGCTGCCGAGAAGGGCCCCGTCGAGTTTGTCGAATCCTTGCTCGATTGCGGAGCCTATATCAACGCCCAAGTTCGGAAGAATTGCACACCCCTCTGGATTGCCTGTTGCGCTGGTAACGCGGACGTCGTGAAGCTGCTGATCGAACATGAAGCCGATGTAAACCAGCCGGATGCGCGAGGAGTTACGCCACTCATGATCGCCTTCAAAAAGGGACATGTCGATGTATGAGCTCTCTCAAGTTACCGCTGTTAGCTGCATCGTTTAGGTAGTTCAAGGCCTTGTGAAACACGTCGCACGCCTGCACACTGTGGTTGATTTGGACAAGTACCTCCAGCGACCGGAGATGCAGAAGGATAATGAGCTCCGTCGTCGGTGCCTGGACTGCATGCAAGTCATCATTGCAGAGCAGATGCGCCAAGAGAGCCAGGCATTGAAGGCGCAACAGTCTCTGCTGAAACAGCTCGAGAACGAAGAGCACCTCGCCAAGAAACGCCAAAAGTCGAGAATTGAGAGGAAGCAGCCCAAGGCGTAATACTTTCTAATGTCATCCATCCAATCATTATTCTGCTTCAGCGGAGCCGAAACGGAAGATAACTCTGAGCAGGCAAGCACCGAAGATCGACGCTCTCTTGTCAGCGACGACTACATTTCCGAATGTGAAGATGAAGAAGAAGAAAGCGAGGTCGAACTTGAGGCGAAAACTCCTTCAGTGACGACATCCGAATCGGAGTCGGTCGCCATTCCGAGCCAATTTAGCGACTTCGACATTGACTGTTACTTCCCGAGCTCCTTCGAAAGCCATGCCGGCGAGTGGGTGAATACGAGCGAGATCAAGAAGAAGAAATCGGCAGCTGCAGCGCCGCTGACGAAACCGGCTCCTCTCGAAGTGCAGAGTGTTCCCGACAACGGCGCCAAAGTTCTCAAACTGACATCCAGCCAAATCGGACGCGTGATCGGCCGCGCCGGAGCGAACATCAATAAAATCCGCGATGCGACCTCCGCGAGCATCGATGTCCAGAAGGTGTCCAATCGTCCCGACGGACTCCGCACAGTCACTGTCAAGGGTGGACCCCGAGCTGTCTCGTTAGTCTTATCTCCGCTGGCGCTTTTCTGAGATTGTACTTACAGAAAAGCGGTTAATATCATAGACTTAATGCTGAAGGAGCACGAAATTGACGTCGACACCGTCATCGTCCGAGTGGATCGCACACAGCGTGGTAGTTCTACCGCACTCGTTGACCCACCTAAGCCTCGAGTTCGAGAGACTACAGCTGTGCCCAAGAAGACGATAATCGTACCTGCGCCAAACCCTCCTCCTTTCCAGTCCGCTCGCGAAGAAAGTTCTGACAACGAAACGTGGATCATCGGCAAGCTCTATTTATTCAATTCGATTATTAAGTTTCCTTTTAGAAGATAATAACCCTACGTCTCTCAGTCCATTCGACGATGAACCTCGTCGCGGTCTTACACTTGGGACAGAGGTGGACGATCGAGAGCAGTTAAGTCGACTGCTGTCGCAGATGATGCCGGTCAAGTATGTCCACAGCATGTAATTAAGGATTACCAAGTGATGTCTTGCTTAGGAACGGTCTTACACTCCCGGAACCTATTGCGCCTCCTCGTGTGCTTCAGCCGTCATCCAGTGACTTCCGCTGCTGCCAGAGCTGCATTCCGTCGAGTCCGTTCCAGCAGCCGAGCGGCCACTTGGAATTAGGGACGCCGAATCTCCTTCAGCGCCGCTCAGCTGCCGACCCGCTCGGAATCTCCTCATTGCCTCGTCACGGAATGTATCCGGGTCCGAGTCCCGTCCCGTCGCCGTTCGACACGCACCCACGGAACCCGTTCGACGATCTCCATTCTCCACTGCTTTCGATGAATTACCGTGAAGACCTGTTCCGTCACCACAGTCCGGCACATGCTACTCTTCCGAGTCCATTCCAGCAGTCAGCCCCGTCCATGGATAGGTCTCTTCCAAGCCCGTTCCATCACTCAACGCCGCCCTTGGACAGCTACCATACGTTCGCGCCAAGAAATGATTTCCGTTTCCCCGTAGCGGAATCCACCAGTGACTTCATCCGCTACCAGAGCCAGAGCCGTGTTCCGCCGAGTCCGTTCCAGCAGCCGCCGCAACAGCGTCGCCCGGCTGTCGACCCGCTCGGAATCACTTCGGTACCGCGCCATGGAGCCTACCCGGATCGAAGTCCCGTTCCGTCGCCATTTGCCACGAACCCCGTTACGCCCGCCCGGAATCCGTTCGACGATTTGCATTCTCCTCTGCTTTCAGTTTCAATGAGTTACCGCGACGAGATCGACCGCATCTTGGGAGCTGATCGTGCCGAGTTCTCCCGTAACCCCTGGGATTGAGCTGCCACTCAAATGTTGTAACCGCTTGTTGACTTTTATTTAGTTACTCATTGTTACATGTTTTAGTGTTGAAATTGGAATAAAACGAATTTTGAGTCCGGTCTCGTCAATGTGTTCTCTTGCAGAGCCCTTGCGTCGGAGCGCTGTCTGGATTTAAATTCATGCTGTATCGAGTACAGTAGACAGTGTAGACTTGTAGTGGATGTCTATGGTGAGGGAGTACAGTCTAGAATCGCAGTTGGATTGTCGATTTTTTTTACACGATTTATCTTCCCGAATCAACGGCTTACGCCGTGCAGGACGTCTCATAAATGCACAAAGAAGAACAAAGTCACACCGTAGCCGCTGATTTTCTTCTGGTTTCGGTGGAGCAGACGAATCCGAAGAGAATCCAGCGTTCCCATCAGTATGCGCGGGCGTCGAAGTCGTGAAGAGTTGATTCCGGAAGAGGCGCGGCGGCGGAGAACAGCGAACGGAACGGAGGGGCATCTTCGGTTCGGCTGGCGGCGCGGACTTCGGAGTTGCAACGCTTCTTCGGCTTCTCTGGCGGCGCGGGTAGAGTCGGGCGGTCATGACGAGCTTCTTGGCGAGACGGTGGAACTACGGCTCCCTGGTGTTCCAGGCCTTCTGGGAGCCGGGGCGATCATTGCGCCAACAGCGACGGCCGAGAACGACCGCTCACTTAACTCATTCGGCTCAGACAGCCTCAGAGAGAGAGCGAGTGGACGACCGGACCGATCGCTGGGGGCACAAATGAAAGTTGATTGTCTAGACAGTTAATGTCTGACATGAAGGGAATCCATAACTGAGCCCTTCCCCCTCAGTCCATCCTTCTTGCGCCCCTCACCGTACGAAGAAATACTAACGACTGGAGTAAAACAACCTTCTAGTTCAGTCAAATACTAACAACAAGAAACAACAAACACTTTAAAAATCTTTCTGCAAGATCTCTCGACTCTCTCGCAGCTTGAAGGTGCCATACCATTTCTCGATCATATTCGGATGGTGCTGCAGGAGATGCGCGAACGTCTGCGCATAATGGATGACTTCGCTGCACGCGTTCACTGGACAGGCGATGTTTACCCCACACTCTCTATGAATCACCTCCTGTACTTCGCACATCATACACTGAAAGTAGAAATCCGAAATTAGGTGGGTGGGGCAGCGCAATTCACCTGGATCTGCTTTTTGTCCTGCACCGGCGCACCCATTCTGTCCTTGAATCGGTCGTCGTTGGTGGTGTAGATGACGTCAATCACTGGCATCACCAGGTCGATGATCTTCTCGTCGTGCAAGTATATTTCGGTCTCGTATTCGCAAATGAAGCATATCTCCTCACCGGTGAAATCGACGTAGTAGTGGCACTGATGGTCTTTTTCTGGAGGCGCGCTTGTCTTTGTCCTCGGCGGTATGCCAACCTGAAACAGAGCACGTAGTAATCTGAGGTCAGTTGAAGATGACTTGCTTTATCTTCAGATTCACTCTCCTGTTTTGCTGCAGCAGATGTTTCAGGCGCAGATTTAGGATTCGTGTCAGATGTGACAGGGACTTCGGGTTTCGGATCGGGCGGCGCTTTCATGCCCGTAGATGCAGGCGATTCTTGCTTGCCTTTTGGCACGGGACTCTTCAGATCAGTGCTCTCCCTATCCCTATCGTAGCCCATTTGGAACACCTTTTCTGACGCTTCAAATAGCCGTTGAGTCAAGTCTTCAGGTATTCCAGGCGCGCTGGCAAGCACTTTCTTCAGATCTTCAAGCTGCGGGCTTCCAGATGGCAGCGCTTTCGATCCTCCCAGAGCTGTTGCCGTTCCCTTCACGTTGAGAGTTCCGTTCCCGCCGGATTTTACGACGAAGTCGATCTGGTACTGTGCCTGAAAATGTCGAAATTAGAAAGACAGAAGGCCGACTCCAAACCTCAACGCGTCCACCGGCTTCCAAGATCGAGTTGGGAGGGATTTCGGATCGCAGAAGGCGGTCCACGAGCGACTGATTGGCCGACTGTTTCATTCGACTCATCGCCCTGATCTTACGTCTACTCATTGCCTGAAAAGCGAGCGAGATAATCCTGGCAACCAACAAACAACGAAACACATGAATGCGAAAAAACGATGAAAGCAGCACAGTGTACCAGTCACAGACAATCGTTCCGAGAACCGTTCAGCGCTTGAAACTGCGATCTTTAAATCATCTCCTCTGCAGCCCCACAGCACACCACTACGAAGTATACTTGGCCGCTCCTCACAGCCCTAGGAGCATCTCCTGGAG
The DNA here is from genome assembly GCA_030435675.1 of Steinernema hermaphroditum. Lineage (NCBI taxonomy): Eukaryota > Metazoa > Nematoda > Chromadorea > Rhabditida > Steinernematidae > Steinernema > Steinernema hermaphroditum. Next base: position 714,217 of record CM059623.1, read on the forward strand.
CGTCTTCAGGCGATCTTCTACAGCCTTGCCGAAGCATCTCCTGAAGATCCCTTTCGGACCGATCTCCACAGAATGAATGGCCGGATTTTCATCTAGCGTCCCGCCAGACGATCTCTTGCTACTTCCCCCGAGCCATCTGACCAAATAATCCATAAAAACAGACTTTCCGCTTTTTTCAACACTTTACTAGGAGATTAATAAGTTTGCAACAATTTTTCAGGCTCAAAATAGTGCAAATTCTTCTCAGACATCTTCTTTTTCTGCGCTATTTACACAACAACTCCATCTTCGCGTCACGATCAACTTGCTCTTCTCTTCTTCGCCACTGAGACTGCGTTGTTCTCGTGCTCCATCCGGTCCATCAATCGGTAAATTTCAGCTTCGAATACTTCGAGTTGGTTCGGGTCAAGTCCAACGCAAAACTCACGAACATCGCCTGACGCAAATAAGATAAGAAATTCCACACAAGATTAACGCTTACTGATGAGAACCGACGAGTTACGCTCACTGATATCAAAAATGCTGCGTTTCCTTGAGCTGCTAGCATACGGTTCAGACGATGCGTCGGATACTTCAGAAATCGATGGAGAACTTCCACGTTGCTCTTCGGAAGACGAGGGTGTCACCTGATCGCATCGGCCTACAAGCATCAGTTGAGAACGACGCTTGCAGAAGACATGACAAACCATGCGGACAGGCTCCAGAAAGACAACCCTCATCTACGATCGCCAACGACTTTTCGCTTAAAAGGTCATCGTCCTCATCGGCCTCAGCGCCTTCCTCCCTCTGTTCATCTTTCTGGCCTTCTTTCTCTTCGCAGGGCAGCTGCAGGAAATTGAACTTCGTGTTCACTAGCATGTCGGCAAATGTTTCTTCTGTTAGCGGCGACAACGTCCGCATGTAAGTGTACATTTTTAGATCATGCAGATCGCGCTCGTCGTTCGAGTTCCTCAGCTGGCGGCGAACCTTGGCGTCCAGTACTTCAGCGTCATCGTCCTTCAGCCATGTCAGGAACACCCGGGTGGCAATCTGGAACATTCGGAGTCGGATCGTTCAAAACGTGAATGGGGAAAGAAATCAGAAACTACAAGTGGGTAGCATAGATAACATAGATAGAGAGCTAATGACCGATGCCGCGCCTTAGTACGTGTACCCACTTGAGTTCTGAATTCCTTTGTGGTGTACACGCACCTGAGCAAACGGCGTGTCGTCCGAAAATTCGAGAAACTTGCATATGACATCTTGACACCAGTCATCAAGCGAGCTGACTGTGTCGTCCGTGCTCATGTCCTCGAGCATGTCGCAGAAGCTGCGCAGAGTGACTTTCTGGCGGTGCTTGTGACACCACAAAGCATCCATCACATCCCAGTAGTCATCTTCCGCCTGAGATGCGCCAAAGACGCATCTGGCGATGACGCCCGCGACCTCGTCATCGCTGACGTGTTCCAAGGATCTGTAGAGTAGGAACGGTAAATCATGCTCTACGCAGTCAACAGACTTTAACATCAGCACTCGGAGTCCACGGGAAGCGGCGTCGTATGCGATCTGACTGTGACGCAGTGGTGATGCCCCACCGAAATGCAAAGCGAAGTCGTGCACTATTTCGGTGCTCCCAAGTGCGACCAGTTGATTCGGGTGGACGTCGTCAGTGTCCTCGAAGAAGCGATCCCACACAATCTTGCATTCCTAAGCAAAAAAGTTCACTATGGCAAGTAGGACGATGTACTTACATCTTCAAGGCCGTTCAAAGCGCAAAACGCAAAGTAGTCCTCAGGTGGAAGGTAGGGTTTCATCTGGAGAACCGTGGCGTCCGAGTCGATGCAAACAAATTCCATGTGGTCGAAGATGACGGCGTGCTCACGGATGAGATCGCTGTAGTCCGTGTGGGTGGCGAAGACCCGGCGGCGAGCGAAAGCCTCCACATCTTCGAAGTAGTACTCCAATCTTCTCACGACGCTTTTTGGCAGGAGGGGCTTCACGGAGGTAGGCTGCATTCGATCAGGGCCGAAGAGGATCTTGTTTGCGGCGAGATTGAACAGTGACAACGGGGAGATCGTGGCGCCATCGAACCGCTTCTCATCGTAGGGAACTTCGCTGCTGCTGCTACTGGGGCCGATGTCGATAATGACATCATCATCTGAATCACTATCTTCGAACATGCCCAGCTCCCGGTCGTCCATCATCGTCAGAACGTTGAATAGCAGGTGGATTATCGACAGCGTCTTGGATTTACAGTCTAAAAGTGGAAGAAAGGCAATTAGAAACGTTTGGAAAAGCGACGCGAAAACATCGCACACGGATTAAAGATGAAGATCAACAATGAGATGTAACCTTTTCAGGCGTGTTTATGTCTCTGACCTTAAAATAACCACGCGCCCGAGATTCGCTACTCTAATGGGGAGCGTGGCAGTCTTCCAGCAAGGAGTGAAGATCACTCGCTGCTCGCCGATAACTTTTATTTTGACGCAGCCAAGGCTAACCATCAAAACAACAACTATCGATCGGAAAGTGCAGCGAAAAGTCCGACGGCAAGTAGATCAGGCGGTTTTAACAAGGATGTTTAGCATCGGTCACGCAGTGACCCAAAAATATGGCACAAACAGTATCTATCACGCATTGCCTAGCAACAGAAACAAGCAAAAATGTGAAACAAGCCGATCACACCTTTCACCAATTTTGCAGAATTCTGAATGGTCGCGCAGAATGGCCAAAACGTGCAAAAACGAAATTCGAAAAAGGTCCTGCAGCGTTGAATTTGAATTCCGGAAGGCACTTCCTTACGAGAGGTGCTTAATTTCGCAAATCACACGTGCAAATCGCTAGACAGTGCCGCTGCAAGATGCAAGATGTAGGACATCTGTCTAGACGTCTGCAACGGCGCCTTGCGGCGAACCGTCTAGACATGCGAGACATATATGAGCCGTTACAAACGCATAAACAGAGCCAGATCGATCGGTCGGTCGCGTCTCCTCTTTGAGCATTCAAATCTCCACGTCTTCACAATCGATCCACACGCTCCGCTCCAGCGTCATAACGCGAGCCGAAGATAAGCCAGTTTTCGGGAAGCACTTGCGATAAACGACTAAAAAACGAATTATTCACCAACGGCGGCAGAACCGCCACGGCTGCGGTAGTCGCCGATGCAGCTCGCTCGCCCGGCTGCCGGCAAGACGTCGTCGCATAACAAGCACGTGCCTCTCACCCCTCTGCGTTCTCTGCAGGGCTCTCTCGTTCGCATTTGTTTGTGTGCGGCGACCACACGCATGCGGGGCGCTTTCGTGTTGGGAGCTGAAGGCAGCGGCTGCGGAATCTACCACAGAGGGGTCAGGTGAGTGAAAGATACCATACGCCGGCGGCTAGAACTACCGTAGTGTGGCTAGACGACAGAGGGACGATAGAATTCGATGTATTATTGAGGTTCGTTATACGACATACAAGGAATATTAATTACAGGGAACGGTGGGTAACAAATTTTGAAAAATAATAGGTGCAACAATAGAATAGAGTTCTTAACAATAAATACTATTTGGGACTATTTCTTTTGTTCGGTATCCTATGTTTCTTATTCCGTCTCTATCTCGTCCACAATCATGTCCACTGGCTGCGCAGTGGGCACTCGCATCACTAGGCGATCGTGCTGTAAAGCCTCGGCCGTCTTCTCGATCACCACAAGTTGATCTCTGATGTTCTGCTTGTCCGCTTCGGAGAGGCTGACGGACACCAGGTTGTAACTGAAGAGTGAGCGCTGGCGGATCGAGATCTTGAGCCACAACTGCGCCACGCCCTCGACGAACTCTTCGATTTCGGTGGACCACAGCACCAGATCGGCGAAAAGCTCTAGGTTGAATTCGTCGTCATAATCGTAGGATGGCGCTTCTTTGAAGGAGTAGAACGATCCGGCGGGCAACTGGTCACGGGGCATTGCCACAAGCTGGAGTCGGCGGAGGATTCTATCGAAAATGCGCTGTTGGCCGAAGACGTTTCCGTTGTGCTTCGCGAGGATCTTCAGTCCTTCGACCCAACGGTTTTCGATCAGAACCATGAGGCATTCATCCAGGCCCTTTTCAACGGATTCGAAGAAGTCCAACAAGCCCCAGAGCCTGGAATTGTGAGGGTTAATGGGATAGAACAGATTAGGATAAGGGGTACTATCCTTAGGGTAATCGATTCAGCTTTTCAATCAAAACGCGTTGCTCAAAAAGAAAGTGGTAACGTACTGCTCAAACGGCTCCTTGAACGCTCCCTTGGCGCAATTCACCAGCGCCTTCAAAAGAGTTTGCACGTAGAGATCCTCCAAAAGTCCGCCTTCCGGGATGACGCACTGGCCACCAAGGGCAAAAGCTGCGCGCATGTAAGCGCCATTAGGACCCAACTCCGGTGAGTAATCTCTCTGTGGAGGTCCAGCAATGGCGACATCGGCAAATTCAACTTCAGCAACCCCATGAGCCGGCGGAGGTTGTTGTAAAGCTGCGCGTTGTCGTTCTGCCCTATCGATGCGAATGTGATGGACTGGAAGCATGCGTTCGAGATCGACTTCGTCGTCATCGCCAAAATCATTCCAGTGGAAGTCCTCACGCGGAATTGGGCGGCGCAAAAGCTGTAAGGGCTGAAAACAGCACAGATGGATAACCGTACCCTCAAATTTGTGCCATACCAGAGCCTCTAAACGAGCTTCATCGAAGCGATCAAGGGCTTGCTGCTGTTCGTTCTGTTGAATGGTGCGAATATGGTGTCGCAGCTGTGCAGCAAGTTCCTCGTGGCCTCCGCGGAATCGGCCTTGTTGTTCAGGATGGGCCGCGCGCAAACGGCCCTGTGCTTCCATGAGAATACGTCCAAGCCCGTCGCGACGGACGCGAGGATCGCCGGCTCGTGGAAGGAACTGCATGACCTGTTCAATAGAAGGCGTCGATTCGTGCTGCAACTCCTGAAGCAAGAACTAAAGCGTGAACGACTGGATTTCCCGCTTACATTCCAAAATCCAAAAATAGAAAGAACTCTAACATATTCATTTTGTGGGATTCGGTTCTTCAGTTTTAGCATGGACGCTTCAAGATCAAGTTTCCCGTGCCTGACCACAACGAAGTCTTCTGGGAGAACCGTGACCCATTCTTTTGTCATTAGGTGGAAAACATTCACTTCGGTGGACAGATCGATGACTTTGTTAGAAAGCTTGTACGGAAGCGCCTCGGTGTGCTGGATGTAGTACATAAGCTTGTGAAGATCGCGATGGTAGCGGATGACCAACTCCCGGAGGAGAAGATCACGCAGCGAACTGACTTCTCCCATCTGAAAATACGACACTGACCAAGTAGAGACGAACGCGGGCACGGCGAACGCGAGAATCGATGATAAGCGCGTATTATGGCACCGGCACCGCTAGCCTACAGGAACAGCGTGTTATGTACAAACCGCTCGAGGCTACCGCGAAGCAGCGCTAGATGAGCGCTGATACTATGGCAACGAGTTGCCTTGGGGACTTCGCGACAAAAAAACAGCCAAAGAGAAAAGTGAATTACGCATTCAGCGCTTGAAGATGTCGCGGATGGGTGTGCACAATGTAAACAGGGGCGCAATCAAATCGATATTCGGAGCGCTAATGGCGGTCAATTAGAGTTGCGAAAAGTTAAAAAAAGCGAAAAAATGATTGATAATGAATCACAGGCGGCGATGATATTTACTAACAGACGAACATTTACTGTATCAAAAAGAGAGAGAGATGGCAATGCAGAGAAGAGAATTTGAATGCTTCGAACGAGGTAAGTATGACCGAAGAGTGAAAAAACTATTTTTTAATGAAAGGCAACAAGAAACAGACAGGAACTGTCTAATACAATGTGTCTAGACTCCTAGACCTGCGCAAATATGTCATAACGGCTTGTGACTAGAATGGATCTACTGCGTGAGTCGTCTCGAAAAGTTCGCATCTGGCAGACTTCCCTGAATATCAGACGTCTAGAGGGATATTTATGTGACTCCTGGCAGTAAACTCCTGGCAGTCCTGGCATGAGAACAACTTTCGCAAGTTTCTTATTTCGACTCAAGTTTGATGGCAAGTTTACAAGAAGCAGGAGGCCACGACCACCTTGTACGGCTACAGTAATCAAGGTGTTTATTTACAGCCCAGATGACAGCTGACCAAATGTTGCATTTCCACAAACCGAGCGTGTGGGAATTCGCGGGGCGGTCGCTGCGGGAGCTGCTATTGGAAATCCATAAAATTCGGCTATTTGCATATGCGTTGTTTAGAGGTTCGGTCTTTGCTCTTCAGCTGATCGACGCCGCGGGAGAATCGCCGCCAGCCGCTGATTCTCGCTGTTCCAGAAGTCGATCTCCTTCTTCGACGAACCCAGAAGAGTCGATGACGGCGTCGTCGTCGCCGACTTCGAGCGTCTCCGCAGCGCCCTCCTCCTCCAGCAACCTCGTCGTTCCTGTGGTGCTCTGGGGCCGCGAATGCCCGCGGAATCGGATCACATGTGTGGCGGCGCTTCCCGATGGCCGAACGGTGGTGACCGGAAACGACGACGGCGATCTGATCCAGTGGACGGTTGATGAGCAGCGGAGATGGATCCAGCCGAAGATGATGATGGTTGCGCATCAAGCGTCGATTTCGTGTATTTCGGCCACCGGATTCCTACCGACTTCCACGTAAGTTTTTTCTGCGTTTTTCTACTGTGGTCTGCATTTCCCTGAATTGATGCAGAATTGACGTTGGTACTTGATAGTTGATGTTTGTAGAGCATGACAGTTTTTGTTTTCGTTGGAAATGTTCAAAGTTTATCAGTGTTCTGTGGTGTATTAGGAACGTCACTGCTGTTTCCACTGGGTTTCGAATTTTCTACAAACAAATGCACTTTATTATGTGTACAAAAAAAAAATTGTTGAAAGATGGTTGTGATAAATTGGGTTGATGTGTGATGATAATTTCCACTAAATTCATTCATTTCAGTTGCTACGTCAGCGCATCCGTCGACGGCCACGTCTGCCTCTGGGACAGCGTTGACGGGAGAAGCGTCGACAGTGCCCACACAGGATACATCCACAGGAGAATTGTCCCACATGTACGGCTTCTCCTCATTACCTATCACAAATCTCATTCAGTCCTACCGGATCTCCAAGAACCAAAGCCATGTCCGCCTTCTCTGCACCGGTGACTACTCCGAAATCCTCGTCATGGACGCGCAAGATTTGTCCATTCAGTTCACTCTCAGTTCACGGGTCGAACCTGACTGGATCAGCGCCATCGCCATCGTTCACCCCCCGGAACGACCCGGTATGCACGGAGTAGCTCTACTCGAGTTCAGCTTTCGTTGTAGATGTTGTGCTCGGAATGTCCTTCTCTGGAATGGTCAAATTGTGGTCACTGACCGACTTGGACAAACGGGACATCTCCTCGCCGATCTTTGAAGACGAATCGAAAGTGCTAGGAATCAGAAATGTGACTGAAATCTCGTGCAGCGACCTGAACCAGAGGATAATGCTCGTGATAGCCGGAAGCAGTTGGCAGATCGTCGATATCCCCGATCTGAATCAACTCATTGTCGCAGAGTGCAGGATTCAAGCAGTGTCCGGAATGATCGTTGACATTGATAAGGTCGCCATTGGATTTGCCGACTCCACGATTGTAATTTTCCAACTTCCCAGACGGTACTTTTGCGTCTTCAACGACTATAATCTCGTGTCTTTTCAGTAAGCTAACAGGCAAGCAGATCCGGGAGAGATTTGGTGAAAATCCGCAAAATGTCGGCGGAGACGACAATCCGTTCGTATTTGCCCTGCTTCGAGGAACGTCAGAAACGCCTCTTACAGTAAAGTTGTGGTAGCTTTCAGCCAAGTATTTCCTGCATTTAGTGGATCTCTAATGTGTGTTTCCGTTTCTGTGGACGCAGCGGCGTGCTCCGCGCGGACAAGAAGGGCAAGATATCGTTCTGGAAAGTCCCACCGCCAAAAGAACTGGACAAGATGGTTGAGGACTACACGAACAAAAACAAAAGAGCAGCAGGTGGGCGACTCTTTTCATCGCCACCTTACGTTTTCTTATAGCTATAGAATTCGACCCCATTATCGAACAAAGTTTGGAGAAGCTCTGGCACAGAATCGAGCACTCGGAACATACAATGTTGGCCGACACTGAGGGGGTAACTGCGCATTTGGGAGTGTTTGACTGCGGTATTATTCCAGATAAGCGACGCTCGATGTTCTGCGATGTTGTACGTGGCGAATCAAGGCAAGATGATTCTTGGCTACGAGGACGGTTCTATCGTTATCCGGTACGCATGTCACGCCGTCATGAAGCAACTCCTCGAATGGGATCATCACGAGTACTTTGGCGCCCAAACAAGGCATCTTAGAGGAGGTCACACGGGAGCGGTTACTTGCATGTTGTACCCCCATGAAGAGCACCCTCGCTACGACATGCAGACCCTCGTTTCCGGAGGCGCCGACTTCGCCGTTTGCGTGTGGAATATCAACACAGGAGAGCGCCTCTATCGCTTCTGCTCTCAAGGCGGTCCGATCCTGCGAATTCTCGTCCCTCCGGATAACTGCAATGTGAGGAGTTGCCGTTATAGCTCCTTCGATCACAATAGGTAGTTTAGGCTCGAATTCTGCACACGATCTGCACCGTCGCCGGCGACTGTTCAGTAGCCTTGCTCAGCCTGAAAGAGAATAAGTGTCTCTTACTTGCAAGCCGCCAAAGAAGCCCTATCGTCGATGTTAAGTGGCGCCCGCTAGATGATTTCATGCTCGTGAAGTGCGCCGACGACTCGGTTTACGTGTGGCAGATGGAAACGGCGAATCTTGATCGCATCGTCAATGGAATTTGGACGGACGAAGTGATGGCAGCCTGCGACGAGCAGATTGGAGTTACCGATGGAGGCGATGAGGCCGGAGCCTCACAGGCAGTGCAGATGTTCAGGGCGTTTAGGCATAAAAACATTGCCGCGGTATGGATCTTCTCGTTTCTGGCAACTCAGCATGTGTATTTAGATAAGGAGAATAGCTGGACCAGGAGAGGACAAAGCGGTGAACACTGACAAGGACCAGATGGTCGTGATCCCCTCTCCAATGAACATTCACCCCCTGAATCGATCGAATAACGCTTCGCAGCTTCTTCTTTTTAATATTGACGCGATGATTAGTAAGAAGTATTTCCTCTATTCAGATCTAATCTCCGGTCTTTCAGTGGGCCTTCTTTCACTCGACCAAGAATACTCTACCGTACCCGCAAGCCCATCCTTGTCTCCTCAGCCTCCCGGCCATCATGGCCACACGGAAGAAACGGAACAACAGAAGATCAATCGTCTGAACAACATTCTCGCCTCGAAGGGAGACGATAGCTCTTCCACCGGAAAGTCCAGCCCTAGCCCCGTCCCCACCCACACGCATACGAAGTTCCTCCCATCCGCCCTGCGGTGGCAGTCAGAATCGAACTTCTACTTGGACGTCGCACGCCTCTGCATGTCGCTTCTACATGCCTGGAATCTGGATAGTAGCCTCGATCCTGTTTGCTTGAAGAAACTGAAACTGTACAAGCCTAATCAGCCGTTGTGTTACGGTAATATCTCAAGACAAGGTAAGATTATTGGGAAAGCACGAAGTACAGTGATTTTTAGGACTGATTTCCGTGTATCTTCCGACCTTCGAACCCACTGATGCTAACCCAGCCGAAGCCACCTACGAGTATTTCTCCAAAAATGTCCGCTGGCAACTGAATTCGCTCCTGACGACCGTACATCTCCTCTCCGTAATATCCGTAGCGAACACTCTCATGTCGATGAGAAATCGGGCGCTGAAGGCGAGCGAACGTAAGATCGTCCGGTACGTTGCGGTAGTCTTGTGGCGCGGCCATTAATCGCTCCTTAGACGGAAGTCCTCTTCCAGGTCAAGCGACTCATCGACTTCGGAACGAGAAAACGAGCAGTTGAAACAGGGCTGGTCACTTTTGGCGGCACTCCACTGCGTTCTACTTCCCGATCTGATCAGAGAACATTCCGTCTATGTGCCTCCGAAGATTCCGTTGCTCGCCAGGCGGTGGCAGGATCAGTGCATCGAGATTAGAGTTGCTTCGCAGGCGCTTTTGATTCGTGAACTTGGACGGCTCGGAGCTGAAGGTAGATCATAGATTCGATCTCTTGTTTCTGTCTCGAAAAATGCGAGATGTCTAGACTTGTCAGGAGAAGCTTCAAACTTCTGCACTGAATACCTTTAAAGTCTGTGAGCATGGGTGTTCCGATGTCTAGATGCAGACAACTGTCTAAAAGATAATCTGCGACCGGTCTACCTTTAACTGGTTTTATTTTCAATGAGACCCGGAGCTAGACCGGTTACGAATTATCTTTTTGGCATATGCTTTGTACAGTCTAGACAACAGAGTGTCTAGTCTAAACACTGGTAATGATGTTGATCATGAGCATTTCAGGTCGCAGGAAGCTTCTTGAATACTGGGCGCCCTTCCTCCCCACTCTTCTCGACTCAGCGCTCTCCATCTTTGGCCCCAGAACCGCACAAGCTGCCAACAACACCATTCCACCGATCGCTCATGCAATGATCACCTCCAACACAAATGCTCAAGCTGTTCAAGCTCAGGGACCTCCACAGCGACCGCCGCCACCGATCCCGCCACGTACCGGCGCAGTTCCACTCCAGAAGCCAGAGCCTCAGAAGCCAGTGGAACACTCCGAAACTATCGACGGCGTGCAGCAGGTCCGAAGAAATCAGGCGACTTCAATTATTGTCCTCGGAGTCATCGGAGCAGAGTACTCCGAGGAACTGAACGTCGCAGATCTGGCGAGAGCGACTTCACAGTCTCTTCTGGAGCTTCTGATAGCGCCGCATTCCCAGCTGCTTCCGAACAACTCGCCTCTGAGACGCGCCGCCATCGACCTCATTGGAAGAGGATTTGTCGTGTGGCAACCGCATATCGACATCTCGAAGGTGCTCCTCGGACTATTGGACCTGGCGGCACAGGGCGAGAAGCTTCTTCCATCGATTGGATCTCCCAGCTACGGATTCCCACTGAGTTCTGCTGCGGATGCGTGTAGGACAGCGAAACACGCGTTGATGCTGATAGCCACAGCGAGACCTCCGGCGCTGATCACTGCCTTGAGTAAGGAGGTTGGTTTCTATCGTAGGCTACCATAATCCAGTGCAACATTTAGGTCGCCCGGTACAACGCTGCCGCGCAACATCAAACAATCCAGCACACGGTGCAGAGTCCACTGTTGAAGTCACGATACGAAGTGCTTCGACTCATCGAGTTTCTCGCGGAGAAGCAATACAACGACGTCGCCGATTTGGTCGTTCCCGTTGGAGAGATTCTTGTGCACTGTTTGGATACGTCGTTGTTGAAACAGAAGACGCTGGCGGAGATCTTCCCCCCAGTCACGAAGTAAGTGTTTCTGCATGTTCCAAGGCAGTGTTTGAGTAGTCTAGACGCATCATTTTGTCTGAAACAGCGCGTGAAGCGGTTGTCCACCACAAGTTAATTTATTTCACTTTTTTCGTTCTTCCTCGATTAAGTGACTTTTTGCCTTCTCGAATCAATACGGTCACTTTCCCGCGCCCCAAGGGACTTTGAAAGCTGCAATTTTGCGCTAAAAATACATCTAATTCAACCCCTGCTTTATGCACTTGCAATGTCTGTGTAATTTATGTCATTAGACGTGTAAGCGATACGCAAGAAAAGGGTTCAGAACTCCTCTTGGGAAAACGAGATCATTGAACCCTTAACCGGGAACCGATCCCAAACTTCCAAAATCAAAAAGCACTTTGGCGCTGTTCCGCTTCTTCGCCGATCTTAATTAACAGCTTTAATTACGCCTCTTTAGGTTCTACATGGTCGGCTACTGCCCACAAACGCGGAGAATCGCTTTCGGAGGGAAGAATGGAAGTGTGGTGGTGCACGAGCTGCGAGCCTCGAAGGCACAGGTCAGATAAACCCATCAACGCTACAGTATGACAAGTGTCTACTTTAGATAATCCAGGCACATAAGCACCCGGTGACGGCGGTGTCGTTCTCGCCTGATGGCAAATACCTGGCGACGTACAGCGCTCAGGAGTCGAAGATGAGCTTCTGGCAGACGCAGCAGTCATTCCTCGGCATGGGTCAGAGCCAGTTCCGCTGCGCGAAGTCGATGACGGCGCCGTCCGAGTTCGCCGTGACCAGTCCCGGAGGCACTTACCAGATCTTCCGCGCCCGACTCGTGTGGATCAACGCCAAATCGGTCACGTTGATGCTCCCCGATGGCCGCGAGAGTCGCTTCAATGTCTAGACTGCTCTGTTGTCCAGACGTCTGGAAACGTTGTACAGATAGAGTTCCATATTAACCCCCATTCACTTCGCTTTTCTAGGATCCGTTACATAGCTCTCACATATTTTATTGTTGTGTTGGTGGTGGTGCACGCGTAACCTGTGATACTTAAGCTCTCTCCCGTTAATGATGACGACGTCGATTGCTGTATACATAGTGTAATAATTAAGTAAATGTAATTATTTATGCATGCACTAGGGCGAGACGTAACCCGATCTGCAGAGGAACCAAATTCTAAATTGCGCGGCACAAGTGGGTGTCCTCGGCCATTTTTTGCCGCCTTCGAGTGTCGCGTTGCGCTCTGATTGCGAATGGTTTCATAATGCGATTAATGCGGCGCTGCGGCGGACTCCAATTTTGGGCCCTTTGGCCCGACGACGTGGACCTTGTTTGAACTTTGGAAGTGCGAGATGGGTGCCCATCCGGTGGGTATGGGTGCTTCTTAACGAGGCGCGAAAATAGAGTCGAAAAAATTTCGATGTGGTGGGGTCGCGAAGGGCTTTCGGAAATTGCGTTCGAGACTCAGCACACAGCTGTCTGTGTCTGAGGTACCGTGCCTGTCTGTCTCTTTCATCCTTGTGTGTCTGGAATGCACTTAATTTTTACCGTCTTAAAGGTCATTTTCTGCTAATTCCTCTCTCTCGTGTGGACTCCTTTGAATACTATTATGATAGTCCACCAAAGGACGAATATTTCGCATCAAAAATGGCGTTCTTTGTTTTCATTCGTCAGCCGTCATCCCGACGCATTAGCCCAACGTTTATGCGCGCTCATAATTAGGCTATATTTCGATGCATAACCAAACCAGTCACCGTTTACACCCACATCATCAATTTTGCAATCGAGATGCCAGGGCGTAAACAACGTTTTATTCAGCCTTTGTTCCGCCACACATCAATCATCGTCAACAAACAAACAAAATGGCTCCTATCTTGGCATCTATGATAAGCCCTCCTCATAATTATAAGCTCTTCAGGGGGCCAAACGCAAAAACTTTTGACGAGAGTGGGATTCGAACCCACGCCTCCGAAGAGACTGGTGCCTTAAACCAGCGCCTTAGACCGCTCGGCCATCTCGCCACATTGGATGCTGGTACGATTACGACATACGATACATTACTGCGTTCAATGTTGTCCAATTTTTCCAAAATGTCACTATTTTTCCCGAAATTTCAACATCAAGTTGACAATCGTAATCCCATGGCGCCATTCAACTTCGGACTCTTTGACACAAATTCATTTTAGCCCTTGTTTACGGTCGTATCCATTCCGGCACTTTCATTTGTGCCATTTGTCAGTCTTCCAAAGGTCAACAATATTGTAGTTCTATTTATAAAGGGCAAAAATCGAGCTCCAGTCCAAGAATGTTCCCTCCACGGAACTATTTAAAGACTGGCTCTGCGATCATATCTTTCGTACTGTGTCCGGATGCACTTTTATATGTCCAATTTCATCCTGTGCACAACAGAAGTTGTAAAAAACCCCCGCTAATGAAATTCCTTCTTTGAATCCTCCCCCCTGGACGGCTAAGGATTGAGGAATCGGAAGTTCCCGTTTTGCGAAATCGATACCGTTGCATCACTTCCTTCTTAGAGAGAGAAGAATACTTTTTGGGATTGTATTCTGTTGTTAGAACAACTTATCCGGAGATTATCAGAAAGTTCACTTCCGTCTTATTGGACTACTTTTCAGAATGGGCTACGGTCTTTGATCGCCGTTCGTACATTCGCTTTACTATGGCCAGTAAACACCTGCTTTGGCGCTGTTTTCGTCACATAGTCCCATACAATGCTCGCGGTGTTCCGCGTATGTCTTATCGAAGTTAAGACAAAGAATATGTTGTTGCATAGTGGCCTGTTTCTTGCGCTAAGTTTCTAAATCTGCAAAATGGCGTTCTTGATCATGGACCAGAGAATTTTGACTGAGAAAAGGTCGATCCGCGGCCGATGTCTTTTCAGACGTGCACTTTTTTATATTCGCCATTTTTTCAGTTCATCCTTTGAACAGCCGCGATATGTCTTTCTTTAAACATGTAATAAAAGCCACTTATCTTCCCGAATCGATGACACTAGGCTATGTAGGACTTCTTTGATTGCAGGGCTTATTGCATAAGAACGACATGAATCACACAGTTGACGCTGAGCTTCCTCTTGAGACGATGTCCACCCATGAATGTCGAATGGAATCCAGAATCGCTTCTACAGGGTGCGATTTCTTCTACTCTTTTCATAGATGAACAGGATTCCAGTTGCGGACTTCATCGGTGTCGCTGGCCTTTATCAAGAGACATTTATGTTGACATCGCTCGGAGGCGAAGAGAGAGCATTTCTTGTAATAATATTGTTCGTGAGTGTTGTAGCTTTCAGTTGTAGTTGTAAGTCCAAGTTCCAAACCTCCAATTCTAAAAATATCGATATTACAAACATATTTCACTTTTAACTGTCGATATGCAGGGTGTGGCCAAAGTCCAAGCATATTCTTGGCAGAAATTTACCTATAAGCAGCCCTTCTAGGTGACATACGAGCACAGAAAACAACCTTCTTGCATGGCCACCATTGTCTCTACGCAATGGCGGCCACGCTGATTTCATTTCAAGTTCTCAGGAGAGATTTTCATCAGAGACTCCATGCTTTGTAGACTTTTTTTATCATGAACTCCAGAAACAGGGAAACCCAAAGGGCCCAAATCATAAGAGTTAGATCGTGATCACTTCATCGTTCTTCAAATGATACACCACTCTGCTATATCGTACCTTTGTGTGTTTAGTGTAAGAAGACCTTGACAAGAGCTTGACTCCATTTCAACTCTGTAAACAGTCGGGAAACAAAAAGGAATTCAGTGACGCAGGTGGATGACTCAAAATTGCATGTTTTCCGTCGGCTTCCATGCCGTGTAAGACTTCAGGTCACCACCTAGTCACCACTGTGGCGGCATGGTATTTCAACGTACGTGTTCTGTTTTCGAGTTTCAGAATCGCACTTTTTCGGTCTGTTTTCGCCACTTCTTAAAGGACGTTCAACGAGTCTTATCTGTTCTTAACTGCTTAAGTGTTGCCTCCTAAACAGTGCTGTTGCAGAGCTCTCCTTCTAATCTCGTTTTCTTTAAAGTGCTCTAAACGGACATTCCAGCCGTGGAACGCTACATTCTTTTGGCACATGGCCAAGTGATAGCTCGTTATTTAAAGCTCCACGAATGTGGGAATGCTGACTAATCGATTATAAGCAGCCACCTGAGGATGCTAGCCTTCTAAGCATCTGCCTGACGTTTGCTGACATGAATTACTTGACGATTATTCTAGATTTTTGACGTAAATTCACAAAGTGATGTGCTTATTCTACACCGCATTAAATAAGCCGCGATTAGCTGACATACTTCTGAGCATACTTCACTGTTTTCATGGCGTATCCATGGCATCACATTCTAATGAAAAGTACTGTTGAATCCCCTCCTCTAATCACAACTAAAAACACAATTTTTCTTCCGCCCAGTCTAGCCATTTTGACCGCATACTACGAAGATGAAGCCCAGATCTAAATGAATTGTTTGAAGAAATCCCTTTTGTCCCTTTTGTTTGGATTAAAAAAGATGAGGACTCTATGTAAGTTAAGCGCAGCTCGAACTATCTCTATAAGCCAAGATCTGGAGTTAACGCGCGTTTTACCGTAACTACTCTGTGTATTCTTTTGGCTTACAGTACACTTTGATCTTTTCTTCAATGGCAGACTCGTGATTCTCTAGCTGTTCATTCCTTTGCGTCCAATGTGTCCATCTTTCACTGCTGCTTGGCAAATCAGCAGGAGACGAATGATTGCTTCCAACGATATTGGGTATCTGTGTGGCACTGTTTTACCAGGCAAAATCCAACCTCTTCGACCTCCAGTCCATTTATGAAGTGCTTGGAGTCTTTAACCTGACCCCCTATCGCTTTAACCAGCTTTGCATTCCCCTGTTTTGTGATGTTCACAAAGTCCACGAATAGGAACCGGCAAAGGGCGCCACTTTTGGCAGCGCATGAAATTCAATTTTCCGGTCGATTAAGCAACATCATCACACTCTAACTTCCGGCCTTGTTGTTTGCCTTTTAATCGGTCACTTTAAGCTCTGATATTTCTCATCTTTCAGTTGCATATGCACCTTTAACTTCGGTACGCTTGCGAGTAATCACATTTAAGTTCAAAACCTCCCCCCATGGCTAAGAAGAGCCCTTTAATAAGACCCTTCTGCACCGAATCCAAGGATCGGTTCTGTCCTCCGGCTAATAACCGGTCAGAATGAAAAAAACAAAAATTCCTAACGGAAATAGAACGTGAACTTTAGTCGATTTGGGAATGACGCATATTCGTAATGCCAAAATGTCATCATGAAGTAGTGGCGGAGGATATTTTGATGCACAGTTCAAGGATCATTCCATCGGCCGTTAGCCAGAGAAATGACCTCATTTTCTGACGTAACTCCCTTGGCTTAATTTCAGTATTTCGTGCATGTATATGGCTATAAAGTACCCGTACCCAAGTGTGTCTCTTGTTTACCCATGTCCCCTAATAGTCATCCCTGAAACATCTCATTACTTCACCCATTATATGTATGTACTTTTATTGTTAACACCGAGCTGTCTCCTATGTATATGACAATCATTTGTGCCTTTCCAAGAGCAATGGAAAGGTCACAAGATAGTCAGAAATGGGTTACATCCAAAAAGCCGATTGCTATGGACACCATATTCTCTGCGAAGGTTATGTGCTCACAGATTGACAGCAAAATTAAAAATTTCAGTAGGTGTGACCTGGGTAAACTAAGGTGAATGAACGTAAAGCTTGAAGTTTGAATGAATTTAAGTTCACAAATTGGAATCGACACTTTTGGATCGATATCGAAGGCATCGATATTGACGACTACGTCACATAATCATCACCCTTTACCGACAAAAACAGGGACATAAATTCTGTTTGTGTGTCGGCTTTGATGATACATAGCTCTAGGTTTCTTGTAGCGTCCCTTCCATAATGACCTTAGTGCCCAGTTCATAATAAGAAGGCTCCTCATCGCGTCACCAATAATTATGCAACCTTCGCTCTTTTGGTGCATCTCGAGTTCCACCCATCTCCCTCGCGGACGTTTGTTTCATTGAGCGTGAAAAGACGCAATTAGTATGTTGAATATCTTGGAGAGTGCGAAGACTATACGTATGTGTTTTCTTGGCTGTTTCCCTGTGTGAAATGACTAAAAATGGAAATTCATTACTGGCATCTTTGAGAGTTTCCGTTGAGGGAACCAGAAATGGGGTCTGTTTTGGCATCGC
The DNA here is from genome assembly GCA_030435675.1 of Steinernema hermaphroditum. Classification (NCBI taxonomy): domain Eukaryota; kingdom Metazoa; phylum Nematoda; class Chromadorea; order Rhabditida; family Steinernematidae; genus Steinernema; species Steinernema hermaphroditum. Next base: position 731,824 of record CM059623.1, read on the forward strand.
TCTCAAAGGAACCGAGCATGCTTTTCCACCTTCCGTGGTTTTGTATTACGATGCGAAAAAGATATTTCTGGCGATTCCGCGGATGTACTTCCACCTTTATGGCTTCTCCAAATAAACAGCGATAAGCCATTCTTACGTCACACCCTCCCGGCCCAAAAAGAAACTCATAAATAGTGGCGCCTCACTTTAGAGCCACTTTAGAGCTATCATGTGAGGAATGATACTCGTTGCCTTAAGTGCGTCTTATCACTTAACCCGTGTGACCTTCGCTTGCACGAGACTGACGAAAAAATGACGACACGTGAACAGTCTAGCGCGGACTGTGATGATGCTAATCGACAGACTTCTGTCACATTTTTTGACAATCTTACTTAACTCCTTCTTCGAGTCTTACTTCTCGTATCAAAGACGGCCAAGAACGACCGGTCAATAATCTTGTTTGGGGACCCTCAGAGACTTCCACCTACTCTTCGAATTCGATTCGTAGGCTTAGTATTACGCTTGGGACTGGCATCTGATTCCTGGACATTTGAGTACACAAATAAATGGTCGTCGATTGGACTACGGTTGAGATACACACCTATTAGCCTGTTCAATGGATTCCCAGGTCGAATTATCCAAGCCGCTCTGAACTGGTGAAATGTGCCCAGAGATGAGCTAGCCGTTCAGCCGATCCGTGAGCCGGTTGACGGCTGAGCCCATCTCTGAATGAGACCGGAATTCAAGTACCCCGTACTCAATTGTCTCAACAACAGATTCTTCAACTCCTTTTGGCCGAATTATTTTCACTACATTTCAATACGAAAAAACGAGTTGTAATAGCCTCTGTGCAGGGAGAAGATATCGCATGTGCTTAGGCTTAGGAAGCCTCTTCAAGAGCTTCTAGACGCTTTCCATTGGGAGGATTACACTCTACTCAGTCAGTAGATCAGCGGGAGGCTGTTTCTGACCGATCTTCACTATCTTCGTTCCAGGGTTATCATGTTGCAGTTTATCTGGCCCAGCATGTACGTCTGATACTCTAGCGTCTTCTAGAACAGTGTGTAGTTAACCAGTCTAAAATGAAGTAGGAACAAACATAAAACAGACGAAACCTACAGTACGCGCGTCTTACGGTCTTGAGTCGGCTTGGGTCAAGTCGAAAAAGAGATTTAAGTTTCCATTTCGAAGCCCTATACCAACAGAGCCACAGCCTATTGAGCACGCTATCTCTGATCGCCAACATCAACATTACCATCGTTTTGTGCTGAGCCTTCGGAAAATGGTTCTTTTATGATTTCTTTTATGATTCACGTTTTTACCACGACGCACGCCTATTTCTCCACGAACACTTCCAAAGCCAGTGTTCCATTTCTAGAAGATTAAGAATATGGTACCATATGGTGTCCTGACAAATGGTTTTCAAATGGATACACTATAAACAACCTGAAGGTGGCAAAACACCGTAGCCGATCGGCTCAAGGAAGTCCTACTAGGATGAGCGGATAACGAATGAAGGCGGTTATAGCCATCATGCAAATAAGACTACCACTTTTGTGAGTCAAACTGGAGCACTTTTGGAATTCGTGCTGGGTGTGAGAAATTCCATTTTTATCCTTCAAAAATGACAACCAAAAACAGCATTTTTCTCAAAAAGTTCCATTGTCCATGTCAACAACTCTTCAAAGATTATCTTCAAGGAGTTGGAAAATAAAAAGGTCGTTTGCTAATTATAGCCAAATCCCGTCTATGTCTCAAGGTGTCCGTTGAAGATCAAGCGCCAAAGTCGCGCCTTCTGTGCTTATCCGTGCCAGGACCCTCCTTTCCTGGGGTTTCCACCGCCAATTTCGTAGTTTCTCCGGTGAGATACATTTCGCAGTGGTTTGGAGCGAAAGACGTGGGCTGAAAGTGCGACAATTCGAGTTGGAGTTGGACTCTGATGCAAGAAGGCTCGCGGAAAACTCACACGGACTGAAGTCCAATTTTTGCTCCGTTCTCTTGTCATTTTTGATCCACGAGATTAAGGGTGGTATGGATGTTTTGTTGCTTAAATGTCTCTCTGCTCGTCACTTCCGCGGTACAATTCTCGTGAAAACCTTAAAAGTTCACCATGCTGATCGCCTGTTTTCCCGATGACGCATGAGCTTTTGGCATCCCTTTGGAGAATTACTCTGGCGCCTAATGGAAACATCTCTTGTTTGTTTTCCCCTACATACGAATGAAATGGCAACCTTGTCGAGGGGTCGACTGGTTAGAGGCCTCATGCCTAATAACGAATAGCCGTTTCCTTATCCCAGCCACTTGACTTCCACTTACACTCCCACTCACCCAGAGAAAACGAAACAGAACCTGCCGCCAAGAGGTGTTTATTTTAACATTCGATAGGCGTGCCTGTGTCACTGCAAGGTGCTAGATGTCCCTGTTTCGGTCACCGATCGACCGATCGCTCCGGCTTCGGTCACTGCTGCAGACACTAGAGGCTCAAATAGGGGACCGTCTTAAGTCATCTTCAAAATCATGCAATGCCACACGTTTGTTCCATAGTCTTGTAGGCCATTTCTTTGCTTCCTGTGAGTGATGGTCAATGGCAAAACTGTTCAGTATCGCTTTAACATTCCAATGGAGGAGAAGTTAGGAAGCTCCATTAGTTCGACTACCAGATGAGCTGACCAACCAGGCCTCAGGACTGTTCATAAAAAGGATCGTTCAAACGTACTGTAGATATCATGTCTATTGGACCTCAGAGATCATCTATAATGCACTACATATTTTCCACTAAACGGCTTCAGGACTGTCCGATCATAATGATCTAAACATGTAGCGCTGTGCCAAATTTTGGGACACTCCCATTTCAAAATTTACTCATTGTACGATCACGAGATGAGCTGACCAGATGACAAACGGTGCCCTGGAGAAAGTGTTACAATCCTGTTCCTACAATCCACTTTCAACTTTTGTTGCATGACCACTACTCTTATCTGAAGTTCATCGGAAACCCTGGAAAACGACCATGGCCCCTTATCGACCACGTGCTGTTTCTGAAGTTCCCATCGGCAACACAGCACCTCCGGTCATCTCTTCTTCGCTCACGTGAACTCTTCGCGGCGCCGCTCGGCTCCACCACTCTCGATTAGCGATGTGCACTTGTGTGTCTCTGCTTTGGACCGAATGTATCACGCTAATCGCCATTAGCTAATGACTTCGAGGTCATCTTCTTCTAATTGCCATGAGCACAAGATGATTGTGCTGGCTGTGTTTCCGCTTTTTGCAGATTTATTCAATTGAGAGCATTTGGATGATTACAGTTCTGCAAAAAATCTGTTTATCGCTCAGATTGGATAAGTTCAATTATTCTAACATCGAGAACAAGAGCAGAATTCCCATTTAGTCATTAGATATCCACATACCGATTGTGTCCTTCTGTTAGAATGAGTCACTTCTCTTTGCCACAAAAGCAGAGAGAAACGAAAAACAGGATATACGAGTTAGTTTCCTTTGCCTAGATTCCATGCCGCCTTGAAAACCGCCTTCTATTCTTGAGCTCTATTCCCCTAAATTCCGCCTTGGTATGAGTAAAAAATTGATGAAATGTAGCGAATCTTCGGCCATTTGAGTAGGCCGGCGATGGTGATGAGTTTTCTGGTTAGGTGGATGGGACTACGGCTTCCTGGTGTACCTTCTGGGACAATCGTTGCGCCGAGAAAGACAGCCAAAAACGACCACTCACTCTACTCATTTCTGAGAGAGCGAGCGAACCGATCGCTACCGATACAAATGAAAAAAAAAACAAATGATTATTGGCTAGCCTGGTTGACGGATCGGCTTACTACCCAGTCGATCCCATCCATGTCCTCTAGTCAGTTTTCGAATCATTCTGCCTGTGGCTTGGTTTATAAGTGGGTGTAACCTGGTACCCAAAGTTAAGCCAAATAAACATGCTACACATGAGGTTGAAATTTAATTTGGTTGCTATCATATTATTTACAAAATTTAAACAGAAAAGGTCTCTAGTTTCTGGTTAGAGAACGTCCTTTTTGAGTGAATGAAGATCGCGTAGATGCTTTGAGAAGATCCTGGGCAAACGTCAATGAATCCGATCAGAGATCCACTTGTTGCAAAGATCCCAGTGTACATCGTTCCATTTCATTGCTCAAAACAACCTCCATTTGTCTAATTAACACGTGAACCCCTCCCCACTTTTCCTTCACACTTCCGCTGTGGCACCGTTCCAACAGTTCACATTTATCTGAAGACGTCAGTTATCTCCATCGGTCGCGTGTCATTTCTGTGTGTTTTACGGCTTAGCGCCACCTGATAAGGCGCGTCCAGCGAGGGGCGGGCGTAGCGGGAGACTCGAAGGACGAATTTCAGTTGCGACTGCCGATGGCCGACGATGGACGTGTCGCAACCGTTCGAAGTGCTCAAGCAGCAGTTCCTTCTCAATGTTTCCACTGACCCGAAGGTGAACTCGCGAAGGGCTCGCGCCTTCTTCAGAGCGTGCAGGGACCTCAGATCGTTCGTCGAAGTTCCGGGTGAGTTGTGAGTGGTAGTATCCTAGGGTGTTAAGTGACCCTCATCGAAAGGGCCCCAAAAGTCAATCCTTGCAATTGAGCGACATTTTAGAAATTTCGTTTTCCAGCCGCATTTTTCGGAATATTTTGGTTACAACTTGGAAATTACCCAAGCAGCCGTAGTCTTGCGGGCAGCAAGACAAAAGACTAATAGCCTAACTGTAAACCGTAATGGCGGTATACACACGAAAGGCCTAACGACTATTAAGGACATTATAGCCCCGACATCATAGATTCGCGCTCACTGAAGTTGCCCCACAACCTTACTTTGCTGCTGACTAAAAAGGAGCGAGTATCCTTGATTGAGTGGAGTCGGGCGGTAGTAGCTGGCTTCTTGGCCAGGTGGATTGAACTGCGGCAACCCTGGTCTTCCATGCCTTCTGGGACACGGGGCTATCATTTCTGGCAACAAAAAAACAGGAAAGGTTAAAAATATAAAAATTTTTTTATATAAAAAATTACAAATGGCGCAGTCATAAAAGTTTCTGGAGTGATAATCAATGATCACAGTTAAAAAGGTAAATTCATATAATAGACCAAAAAATGCACTGTAACCAAAAACCAAGAGTCATATTCGTCATGCCATCCAATCTTTTATAACAAAAAATGCATTTTCGAGTGATAATTACAGTTTAACTCTTGATATATTTCTTATTTCTCACATTCTTAGAACTCATCGAATTCCGAAAAGTGCCTCAGGCATTGTTTGTTTTCCTCTCTTTTACGTTTCTTGCAGCCATAATCATAATCGATAAGTGTCATTATGGGCCAACTCGGCTCTGTGCAAGAATTGTACCCATGGTAGGGATCAAGAAGGTTTCAGATGCATGAATTCATAAAGTGAATAGGAAGCAGCTCGCCAGTGACCCAAATTATCTAGGCATATGGGTTTCGTTTTTTTTGCAGCTTCTCTTTCTATATTAACCGCTCAATGTGGCATAATTTTGGTTACACTTTTGATTCTTGACCTTTTCCATCTTCGAACAAGCATAATAAACAACCATTGGAATAATTTATTGCACTTTTCTTAGAAAATCCAAGCAAGTCGGTGTCAAATCTATTACGAGAACTCTAGGCGATGTCTCTTTTCCTGCAATAGAGTCCATCCATTAACATCCAATACATTTCAGAGGGTCACTGTCCATTCTACTTCGACAACATCGCCTGCTGGAATGCCACAGCTCCGGGAGAAACGGTCGTTATGCCCTGTGTCACTTGGGTCATCAACAATCCCATCCGAGGTAGAATTTTGGATCACTTTTGCAATGATGATACTTTGCACTTTCCCCGGATAATCGGCTCAAATTAGCTTAAGACACAAATCTCGATTTGTAATCGCCTTTGGCGGGCGCAGTTCCAAAGGCGAAAGTCTTTTGTTGCGATCGCCTTCCTTATCGACTCCGTCTGGTGCCTTCCGTCTTTTTTCGCACCATTTTGCCTATCTGTCGCTGAAGAAAAGCGATGTGACATCACATTGACTTGGAAGGAGACCAGTGTTCACATAGGTCGAAAGGTCAGCGATCCAAAATTATAGTTGTGGCCCAGCAGTAGGACCCACTAGGATCCGTAAGTGAAAATTATATGCAGATTTGCAGCCTTTATAGGCTCTTATAAAGCATAAATAATAATAAAAAGTAACACGTTTCAAATCAAATACAAAGCGTGTCATCGTGACCGGCGGGTTTCGAACCCGGACTTGTCGTTTCATAAACTGAGATGCTAACCGTTCCACCACAAAGGAAGCTTTCCCAGAAATTCATGACCAAATCGCTCCTGTGGTCCAATGGATAGCGATTGTGCCCAGGAGACGGTCGGTCAGGGTTCGATACCAACCGCAGATTATGTTTTTCAAATCCTTTTAAATTAAATTGTTGATTTTTCTAAACCTTCAGTTTGTTAATAAAAATTCGCATTTCTGTGATATTTTAACGTAGTACTAAAAATGTAGTAAAAAAGGATATAAAGAAAGCTCTCCAACCAGAACTTCGTAAAAGTTTGTTTCCTTTCCTCGAAAATATCGTTAAGCCATAACCCGAAGCTTTAGAACACACAGTATCTCTTCGCTGTCTACCCAACGGCACGTGGGATAACAGTGAATCGCTAACCGAGAAGTATGCCTACTGCGACAAGGGCGCCTACGAGGAGATGCGCATGGAGAGTGTAAGATCAGAGTAGCTAACTTCTAGTAGCCTTACCTTTTAGCTCCTTCCGATCGCCTACAACATTCGAATCGCCGCCCTATTCGGCTATCTTCTCTCGGCTCTCTGTCTCACGCTCGCTATGTTCTTGTTCGTCTGGCTCAAGAAGCTCCACTGCCTGCGGAACCGCATCCATTTCAATCTCTTCTTGGCACTTCTGCTGCGGATGCTCACCTGCAGCATTGAAGTCGCCGACTACATATTCTTCAACGTGATCGAACGATCGGAGCGATGTGATGTGGTGGGTCAACGCCGTCCAAAGAGCCGCGTAATATACCGTATCACTTCAGTCTATATCTGATCTCAACTTCTGGTGCAAAGCGTTCTCTTTCCTCTGGAACTACTCGATCTTCGCGAGCTACGTGTGGATTTCCATAGAGGGCTACTATCTCTTCAGCATAATCTATCGGTCCGTCTTCAACGGAGACATATCATGCAAACGTTTCATGCTCACTGGATGGGGTAACGCCTAAAATTGCCTAGAATTCCTTCAACCTTGACTTCCAGGAATTCCCCTGGTTTTCGTATCCATCTGGGCGTTCTTCATGCAACTCTACAGTAACAGCCCGTGCTGGATTCACTCGTGCAACCCCAATCTCGTCTGGCTCCTCAAGACTCCCCTCGGACTCTTCGCCATGGCTAACTTCTTCTTCACCATCTCGCTCTTCTGTCAACTCTACAAGAAGCTCTGTCTCGACGACCATCTCGACGGGCGGTACAAGTACACGAAACTCCTCAAGTCGACCATCTGCGTGCTGCTCTCCATGGGAGGCGCCTATTTTGTGATCGACATCGTCGTCTTCGCGACAAGTCCGGACGTTGTGACCAATATGCACATTCACATGTTCTACGTCATCTACAATAGTCTAATTGTGAGTTATTTAAAAAAAAAAAACTCAAGTTTAACGAAAAAATGGAGTTTGCCAGAGAAGGTGTCGAACCCGCATTGACCGTTTTCTGAACAGAATAGCTATCCATTGAACTACATGAGAGCCATTCCTAAGAATTTTTGAGAATTGGGTCTCGATGGCCGAGAGGTTAGGCGATTCGATTAGTAAACTGTCGACCAGGGTTCGAGCCCCGTCTTCTCTTTTTTTTTACGTTTGTGTCCACTTTCAGCTTCTTCTGGATCTCCTACTTTTTACTGAAAAATATCAAAGCCATCTTAAATACAAATTTGAATGACCCATTTTCAGAGCATCCTCATCGCGTATCTCTTCTGCTTCAACAACTCCGAGATCAAACAGGCCCTGCAGAGCAAAAGACGGTTAGAGTTTTCGTCCTTCCTTTGAGTCCTCGTTACCGTAACCCAGTGTCCATGTCCGCAACTCCCCATTTCCCCAGCAATTTCCATATCGATCTCCTTCGTACAACTCTTCCTTTGTTCCGAGTAAATTATTTATTGACCACCACCTTTTTCTGTGTGCAGAGAGGAAAAGGGCTCAGGAGCGCCAACCTGCGCCCACACGCATCTTCTGGAACGTCTCGTCGTCGGATCGGCCTACAACGGATGCGCCGAGTGTCAAGTTGAGATGAAACTCATGGAGATGAACGAGGTGTCGCCCACCATCAGCGCCATGCTGGCCTCCGCCTGCGAGACGGTGTGCACTACGGTAGAGAACAGTGCGCACAACACGTTCACGAAGCCGATATCGGTGCTGAGGCCGAGGGTGAGCCACTTGAGCTACTGTAGGGAGGCGGAGGAAGAAGATCTCGAAGTGTAAATATGGAGTGATGTAAATAAAAAGTTGACGTTTACGCCACTTTTCTGGTCTCAACACGAAAAGTCTTTTAGCTTAAACACTCTAAATTTCAAATGGAGAGCGTAATATGTACATGTTGTATTCAGATTTCTAGGCGCATGTCACTTAGGTTCTAGCAAGCGAGGCGAGCCTTATATTGGCTTTGCTTATGTCCTAGACCAAGGCTTGGCTTAAGAATATGCCTAGATATTTAAGATTCCAGGCGATAGTCTAGTGGGCTAACATCCTGTCTTGGCTAGGCTCCGGCTTAGGCTCATAGCTATTGATTTTATGTGAGCGCAAATAGCGAGCCCTATAGTCTTGTTCCCGCAAAATTTGAGCGGCCATGGGCACTATAGGAATATTAAAAAACTTTTCAAAGTGTTCATGGGTGCTTCCTAGAGTTCCTAGATTCCCGCTTGGAAGACCATGAAGATACCAGATGCTCTTTAAATATACAGTGGTTTGGGAATCGCGAATTTTTAGTATACCTGGAGTGCGCATGGACAGGTAATATTTTGCTGAAACATTGTTTCAGTGAACATTGTTCACTGAAGCAATGTTCACTTGTTACAAGAATTTTGAAAAATACAATTACGAAATAGCACGAAATTCAAGGTTAAGTATTTGATATGGCAAGATAAACTCAAACTCATAGATAGAAATCTAGGGCACAGAAATGTTTAAGAGTTCAGTTTAAAAGGCTATTCGTGGTGAGACCAGAAAAGTGGCGCAAATGTCAGTGGCTCGAAGAAAAAGTGGCGCAAAAAACGTGGCGCAAAAACAAGTGGCGCAAATGTCCCAGTACCAAAGTAAGTTATAACCGGCTGATGAATGACGCTACTAACCTCCCTAGCAAGGAGGGAGAATATAGAGACCTGTGCGGGGCCGTTGCGGCCCTGCTGACCCTGAGGTTCAGGGAAGCGGGGCCTGAATGGTTCCGGCTCTTCCCGGTCTACATAGTCCTCTGGTTGGCGCATTTTTCGATTGTAATGCAACCTCATCACCGTCTTTTGTTTTACCATCATCTTGTGAAATTCTCACTAGAGCGTTGTCCCCATCCATGTTGATATGTGTGACTTTACATACTGTACGTCTAATAAAAGAATGATCTGATCCTTCGAGACTTTCACGACTTTATTTCGCGAATAAAAGGCTACGCCTTGCGCGACACCGAAAATAGACAAACAAAGGAAGCGTCTATAGGAACAACACGAATGGCTTTCTACCTTCGAAACAAAAATTTATATGTGAGAACGTGAAAATGAAACAAATTTGTACAATTGCAGAACCCTCAAACATAACCATTCACCAGCAGCCCTTAAGGCGTTGTTGGGCGAACCAGTAGTCGAAGCTGCAACCGAACATCGTCGTCAGCTTGTTCAGCTTCTTGGCAACGTATGCTACAATGTAGTCAATTGTAAATGCCTGAAGCAGCTGGGGAGGGGTACTCACAGTGGATGGGAACATTCTTATCGTGGAGAACAGCAATAAAGAGGAGAAACTCGTCCAAACCGACATCAAGCTTGTAATAGTCCTGCTCGGTCTTGAACATCTCACGGAAATAGGACAATGGATCGAAAGGCTCTGAAAAACTCCGGAAATGACCATACTGGAGTTACTGACTACATATTTGGATAGATAAAGCATTTCTTTCTCCACGGCGAGGCAAACGGCATCGGATGGATCGCCAATCAGTTCATTGGTAGGTGATGAGAGATCGATCACAAAACTCCTGAAGAAGCATCGTCAGTAATGACCACTGCATTTACAACCTACTCGAGGATTTCAAGCGAGAAATGGACAGTGTTTCTGGCATATTTTGCGAAGTCAAAACTCTGTACTTCTCCATATTTCAGGCTGAACGATCCATAAGAGTACATGTTCCAGATACGTGAGAACTGGAAAGAAACCCGTCACAAGTTTCAGAGATATGTACATACTATTTTGTGCCGTTTGTCTTGTCCATCACTGTTATTATTCAAAGACTTCACTTCGAATTTCCCTTTGACGGCACAGTTCCATAGCATAGTGTTCTTCATGTCGCTCTTCTTACACCAGACACGCATCTTCACTCCTGCTTCTCCAATTCCGGGACTTCGGAACAGCCTAAACTAGTTCATTAGATGGATTAGGTGGAGAACTTCTCCTACCACTTAAATCCTCCAACTTCTACTACGTGCTTAAAGAAAGGGCGAGTCATGGGAATCGTATAAACGTGAACCGCTTTCTCTTCCTGGCCCGCTGGAAAGAGAGTTCTGTAGTAATCCGCCTTCGATCTGTCGCTGTATTGCAAGCACTTCTGGAAGACGTAGTCGCATTGATACATGTCCGCCATGGTCAGCTGACTCTGAAATGACTCTGAAAGAAGTAATATCATCCAGCTTTCCTTGGACTGAAGAGTTACCATCGACATAGCGTCTTTTACCGTGAAGAATCGCGAGGAAACGGAGAAATTCGGTGAAGTCGATCTCGCGAAGAACGTATGAACCGGTGCGTTTCTCCATGAAGTCATCTTCGAACATCGCAAGGAAGAACTGCGAGTGATGACTGAGGAACTATAGCACGGTTTAGAAAATAAGCTGGGAGAGTCAATTACCCATTTAGAAAGATAGAGATTGTTCCCATCCACGGTGATCCGGAGAGCATCTGACGGTTCACGGATGAACTCGTTCTCTGGAATAGAAAGGTCGATAATCCGCGACGTCCTGAAATTGCAGTGCCATCAAAATAAAACAACGATCCTAACTTGGTAATTTGGAGAGTGAGTTCCACGTGAAACTCATCGTCATCCTCAGGTTCTTCACTTATATAACTTCCATTGAAAACTCGAGTGGTTTGAGTTCGGTCGAAGCTGAACGTCTCTTTCCACTAAAAGTACAATTTAAACCAGATGAGACAACGCCTTCCTTACTTGGCCCATGTGAGCTGGTTCTGAGTACTTTCTAATAACAACGATCCCTACTTTCGCTTCACATCGCCAGAGCGCCCTCTTTCCACAGCTAGGAACACACTTGATTTTCACGGGAAGGTTGTATTCCTGCAGGTAACCGTCCTCATCGTAGACCAAGCAGTCGACGTAATCGTCCCCATCGTCGTCGACAGGCGGCACCGCATACTCCACAGGGTAAGTCACAGGCGTGGGGTTACTCCAGTATGTGACGGTCTTAATGCGCCACTTGAATCCTCCAATTTCGACTTCAAAGCGTGAGGTGTCATGTCTAGCGCACAGACAATGACCCATACAGCGAATGATCTTGATTTCTGTGGTCATAATCCCCTAAAACATATGAAATTTGTCAATCAAATAGAATGTGGGACACGCCCGGCTACATCTTAGGGGCTTGACGCACGTGAAGGACGCTGATCATCACAAATCCACACATTAACAATCGACGACACCCACACAAATGGAAACGAGATCAGATGAACAACCACATAACATGCAGGCTGCATGAGTTTCGTGTCAAGACTGAGTCATCAGCCTTACAGTAGGTTTGAAATAGCGATTCCTTGGCAGGCCCCAGAAATTGCACTGAAGAGGGATATCCTCAGCCCAACCACCTTCTATCCGTTGGCCCCGTTCTCGGTTTTCTTCAACACTTCCTGAGTTCCGACTGTGTCCACAGACATTGTCGTCAAAGACACTCCTCTCTTTGCCTTCATTACGGCCTCTATGGCTCGTGTCTTCCCCGTGGAGCGCTTTCCCCCACCCTTGATTCCACCTCCAACGTCAAATCCACCACGCACACAGCTCGACTGTGCCTTGCAAAGGAAATAAAGCCCCACGACAACTGCCAAACGACTAGACGTCTATTCGACCAGCCAGCCTAAAATACCATCCCAGGGAAATAAATTTCTTGGACAACACAGAACGTAACAACATCAACAACAATTGATTATACAGGATACACTTTCACGCGATTTCGTCTTCATTGGCCAGCATGTTGGGAATGCCGTTCGAGATCGGGAAAACGCGGTTAGATTCGGGGCACTGTAGCTCTCCTTCGACGACTTCCACGCCAAGGGCTTCACCGAGCTACAAACCAAGTATTCGTGGAGGAAACAGCAAGAGAAAACGTACAGCTTTTAGGATATTCTCATTCTCGTCCTTGCTCAAATCGACAGCTTGCCATTCCTTGGAGACGGGCACGGGCAGATGCTGGACATGCTCGAAGGTGTAGCCGGTCTCCGGGTGCTCCTTCAGCTCCTGCACAGTTTTGTAGAGAACGGTATAGTCGATGCGGGGAAGGATCCTCTCGAAGAACTCTGGCGTCGCGTTCCATTCTTTGGGCGCCTAAACGAGAAACGGTCAACATCAATAGAAAACGACGAATTAATGCGACTACCTCGAGTTTCGTTGCTCTGAGAATGAGAGGATATCCGGTTGTGACGTTCTTGAGGAAATTGGAGCACAAGAAGTTGTGTGTGAGGAGCTTCATTTTCTGAAAACAGCTAAGGTAGGACTATATGAATGAGGATAAAATAGCGAGCACCGCGAGCAAGGTTACCTAAAATTGACGTTCTAGTTTGACAAACAGCATGAATTTCTAGGCAGCTTCGTGAAATCGTGGAAAGAGGTAGTAGCAAGATGGTCTTGTTGCGAAAAAACGTTCACGATAACCACTGCAAGGCAATCAAGGGGCGTTCATAACATAGAACGAAGTTTAAAAGGCACTACATCCCAAAGCGAAAAGTTAAACTTGATGAACAAACAAAAAAAGTTCACAGAAACCGTTCAACTTGTCATGAATGCAATAGAAAAAGCCAAGCGCGAAATTACAGTATGCTATAAGCAACCGCTCAGGGTTCACGTGTGGAGACTCGCTGTTTTTAGCTTCGTTCATACTCCGCGCGCGTTTTGCCGCGCGTGCGTTTTTTCGGACGCGCATCCAAAAAAAACGCAATAGAAAAGTGACTTTGAAAAGTGAGAAAAGTGACATTGACTTTTGCTATGTAGGCATTGGAAGGAGCACCTGGAGACAAGTAGGTATTCTTGAGATGTACATCACAGACACGCCTTCTCAATCAATTTTGATCTCTTTCAACTGGGAAAAAATAAGTACATGGCTTATCGGAAATAAGGCCCTTCACGAATTGTCAATACTATCCACCACCAAGTTTTACACGAAGCACTGTTTGACTAACACAATACACGAAGCAGGACAACTCGCCGGCGAGTTTTCACGTACCGCTGCTGAAGAACAAGCTCTCACTTATGCGGTTTTGTAGACGGTCGTTCAACTTTGCTTCGATGATATGGACGGTGAAAAACACAGTGCAAGCAATCAGGTCAACTTTACTGTCCAACGGGGGCGAACAAGTGCGCGGAGAATTCTCGAGGGTTGCACTCACAAGAACAGTTGGCGGTACAGAGACTGTGCAAGCGGACGGTGAAGGGAACAAGAAAAGCACGAGTCGATTAATCGGAAGCTTTATTGTGCCATTAACTGGTAAATTAATAAGAAACATTAACAAATAGCACATTTCTTATGCTTCTTTGTGTAGATGTAATGAATACTAATGATTCCATTTTTGTTAAAGTCCCATACTGCATGTCCGGGATAGTAGGACGTTTGGAACTCCTTATGCAAGTGACGGACATCGGAGTTCACATACAGGAAATGCCACGCGTTCTTATCAGATACCAGTCGTTTGGCCATGAAGTCCTCAAAAAACGATGCAGAGAACTTTACTTCGTTAGAGACATTGAAACAGCTGAGTTTGTCACTGAGCAGCAAGTTTTCAAAGGCTGCTACCACACGCGAACTTGGTGACTTGGTCCAGCGCTGGATGGACAGTTGCCGGAGATTAGGGAGTTCAGTTACAGCTAACACAACTGGTTCCACTTCTCCACGGATGAAGCGCAAGCTCACGCTATTTATGCGGTTTACTGGAAGGTCGTTCAGCATAGCGAGAGTGAAGAATGAATCAGTGATTGACAGAGAAATATTGTTCATAAGTGGACGGAAAATGGAGAGAAGCTCTTCCACCTTTGGATAGCGATTCAAACCCGAAGAAAGGTCATAGAACCTAACTGAATGTATATGTGAATGTGGTGGAAGTTTAACATTACCAGCATTGGCGACTGTAATATTCATTCCCTTTTGCTGTATCACTAAGCAGAAGCGCTCACGCACACCATTCGATTCGATTGTCAGTCCGTAGTACTTACTCGCTTGCTTGTGTTCTTGATAGGCAACATTCCAACGAGGTGAGATGGTGTCAAATGAAGACCTACACCAAAATTCTCTGAGGATAACATCTTGGACACAGACGCGTTGACAGAAATCGAAAGGAACGGAATCCATAACCGACTGAACCTGGATCACACTCTCAGCACATCATTAATGGAGCAAAACCCTAGCAAAGCGATAAAATGCAATGCTAAACAACACATTGGTACAGTACACGTGGGGATGCTGACATCTCCGTGAGACCGCTGCAATGATGCTTTTCTTGTCTTGTCAAATTTCGAACTATGGTACATATTTTATTGTTGCGGAAAATTCTGCTCACTCCCTTATTAGCCGAAGAAAAGGCTCTGGTATGTTCCGTAAACATGCACTTTTGTAATAGGACTGTAGTCGACGTATTTCTTTTCCGCTTAGCTTTTCGAAGTGCGCACTCCCGAAACGTATAAAACTGTTTTAAACTTTAATAAATGTTAATCAACCAGCAAATTTTTCTGTAGACGTCTCTCTCTCCCTTTGTGTATTTAATTAATTGTGAAGACTGTTAACAAAGCCCTATTGGTAAGTACTGTAGTGTTGTGTCCCTAGGGCATTCTCTCCTCAGGTCTCCGGACAGTCGAACTCAAGTCGAAAGCAACTGTTGTAGTCCTCTGGTAGGGGCTTTTTTGATTGTCATGTAACCTCATCACCGTCTTTTGTTTCATTATGATCCTCTCGAGATCGTTGTCTCCGTCGATATTGATCGCAAACTTTGAAACTTTGAATTCAAAAATGGAGAGAAAATCCAACGGCTGGCAGCCATCGATTTACTATAAGGACCTACAGGGTGTCCCAGATAAAGTGCAACATGAAGAAATCAATGTAGCTCATTGTGGTCTTCTCTAAATGCGCTACGTTTATGCGCAAAATGAAGCTACGCCACTAGCGAATAAGAAAGGAAACCCACTTCGTCGGACGATTCTCACTTCGCCACAATGCATGCCAAACATACATCCGATTCGAACCCCCGACCGCCGCGGGTCTGCATTTTATTTTTTGCCTTCATGTGGCCTCTAGAGTTATGTTACGTGACTACAATCTAGCGCATCGTAAAGAGCATACACTTTTCTACAAGAAACACCAAATTCGGAAATGGAGGGGATTCAGATCCGATAAAAGTGGTGGCCAAAAAGATTTGCTCCCCATCTTAGACACATTGGCCCGAAGCCAGACCAAAGCTCTTTTGGAGCTTTTTGTACATGTGCAATCTGGCTGAAAGATCATGTCGATTCCTCTGCACTTCTCCGCTGCCCACGGTTTCAGCGCACCTTCTAGGATCTTTTTCTGATAAAACTCGGCCGTTAAACGGTTTTTTTTCTCAAAAAACACCAGTTTTGGGCTAACCAGGACATAAATTCAAGCCCAGACTACCAGAATCTTCGCGTAATGGCTCGTTTCGACGCTGACGGTACGCGGACATCCTTTGCGAAGCCATCACTGATGATTCTGATGATTGTACATCGGTTCGACAGTGAATCGAATAGGATTCATAAGCATGATTTTGTTCAGTTCCGAACCTGCGGCGCTGGTCCTCATCAAGCGATATTTTTTGGGGTCTTGTCCTTTTTTATAGTTGTGTTACCACCTGTTCTTTCACTTTTTTGTAAGGAAACATCTTTAGATCTTCCTGCAATGTTCGCCGGACACGTATTCTTGAGATTCCGTACTCCTCAGCCAACTTTATTGAACTTTGGGCTGGATTCCGGTTTAACTTCTTTAGGATGGCTTCTCGGACGGCCGGAGTTCGCAATGGTTTATTTCTACCTTTCCAGGCCCTCTGCTTGACCTGTTCTATCTCCCTGTAACGCTCAATGACTCGTTTGATCTCACATCGCTTGAATCCGAGGGCTTTTACAGTACGATTTTCGCTAACTTTGTGACCTTGCCGTTCTTACTGCGTGCCATGTTTGCCACTTTGACTTGTTTTGGTTTACCAATTTAGCCCTTTAAAAACGATCTATTCCTTGTTTTTTAAAGAATCTCGACTTTACACGACGCAACGGCTGGAGCATACATGGACTTTTTTCTCGGAAAACAACAGGAAGTTAAAGTATTAAAGGCAGTACCGACATCAGAAAAGGCTGGGAAATGCGAATAAATCAACATCGGAGTCGAATTATTCTAAAAAGCAAACGATATAACTAAAAGAAAAAGCGTTGCAGAACTTTCGCCCCACCCTGTAAAACGATTCAAGGTTTATTGCACCATGCTGTATGAGCTTAAATGTAGGAGACGACCCGACGACCCCAGGCGAAGAGTCGCTTCTGGAAATTGTTGCAAAATTCACACTACCATTTTCCAACGCAATTTCTTCTCAGGCCTTGTCAAAGACTGAATGCACTTGTGCCTGATATTCCTTGCATTTTGTGCCAAACAGATCGAGTGATTCAATTCTCTACAAAATCTTAGAACTTGTCGCCGAGCGACCGCGACGAGCCGACCGAACGGGCGAGACTCACCAGTGTGACTCTCGCAGCGATTGACGTGACACCGAGAGCGCGCGAGCACGCGGCGTGCATGTGTGATTACGATCCTTTTTCGTGGGGCTGATTGGGGGGATTTTGCTTGCTGACTTGCTGATTTATTACCTGTTGATTTGTTGTTCGTATTTACTGTCGGAAGGTTTGAGTGCTCTAATAAACTCTAACCCGAAACACGATCTTCAATCCGCGTGGCCGCTGGCAATTGGACTTTGCCAGTGAATTGGCGAGCAGATCGAGACGACAACCGCGAGACGAATCGACCGATCCTGTGCAGAACTCCTGCACAAGGTCCTATCATAGCAGGAATTTGCGCAAAGCATCCTAGATCGCTCAAAATCAACGCAACAAATTGGAAAATCTGCCATCTCCATTGTAAAAGTCGGGCGCAACGTAAAATTACGGTAGTCTGGAGGTCCCATCACGAGGGAATTGCGAACCCAATGATTTTGCGGCGACCATATCTCGGAGACTGTAGTTTACAGACTAGACGGGTTCTGATGAACCTGGCAGCTTGGAGGCATTCATGTTTTGCAGATTGAAGGAAACGGTCGCACACGCTTCTAATCACTCTGCCATAATGTTGTTTTTCGAGTGGACTGACTGTGCTTTCATTCGCTACGTGGTATTCTCTTGGAGATAGTTTCACTTTCCCTCCTTGGCGAGATATCCATGGAAATCGAAACAAAATTTGACGGGCATATATGTCATTTGGGTCAGGTTGCTCGCGTTTATCTTTTTCGTGAAGTGCGGATAAGCGTGATATTCACATCCACTGCTTTCAGAAGACATGGACTCTGGGGAACCTTTAATTTCGATTTTGCTTAAACACAACGAGCATTTTGCGCATGCTCTGGAAGCGGTGGCAACGCGAGTTTCTCTCCTTGAAGAGGAATCAGCCGGAAACGCGAAGCGCAAAGCTGCGGAACTTAATGTTTTCATGGACCTCTTCGAGAATATCATGGGAAGATTAGAGACAGAACCGCTGATTTCGACTCTTCATGAACAGAGCGAGCGCATCCTACAGGTGATGGAAGCGGTAACAGCACGAGTCTCTCTTCTCGAGGATGAATTAACCAGAAACGCGAAGCTCAGAACTGAGGAATTGGGCCATTTCCAGAAGATCATGGAGAGAATTGAAGCAGAGACTACGAAGAAAGAAGAGCTGGAGGCGAAATTGAGCCGTTTGGAAGCGCAGGAGAAGAAAACCACAGATGTGGTACAAGTTAAGCCCCTGACATCGACAGTGAGTAGTTTCATTGAATGTACTGATGAAAAAAATTCCTTTAGGTGCCCGCAAAGGTTGCGGTTCAGCGGAAAAAAGATGTTTCGAATATGAGCCATGGCTTCGCCTCTCCGGGCACGTCTAAAGAAATGAATAAATCTGTCATTGTTGCAAAACGCAAGAAGAAGATGAGCCCGAGCAGTGCGATCAGATCTCTCATGAAGAAGTAGGTCTTTATCCTGCTGTTGCTTCTGTAAATACCTATTGCAGGATCGAATCAGTAAAGAAAGGGAGTAGTAAAGCGAAAGGAAATAAAAAGAAAGAGGTGGATCAAGCTAACCCACAGACTTCGAAAGTGAGTGGGTCTCTTGAAAATTCTGATGGAAGAAAATTGTTTTAGGGATCCGAAAAGTCAATAGACCAACGGATAAAAGCCGTGCCTTCCAGCAATGTAGAAGTGAAGAAGAAGGAAAACGAGGCAATGGAGCAAGTTGATCCACAGGTACAGCAGTGCAAAGAGGTTTTCGTCGATCAACGAGTGGTACCAGTTGTTGTCGAATCCCAATTTGCCCAACGGACGAAGACATCAACGGTGAGTGGCTTTCGTGTAAGCTTTAATAGAAAAAAAGTTTCAGGCACCCGAAAAGGCCTCAGAAGAAAGAAGAAAAGATGTGCTCCCCACGGTAACGAGCATCCGCGATTGCTCCTCTGCTGCGGAAATGAACAAACCTGCCCCTAGACCAAATCAAAAAAAGAGTGTGTCCACAGTTAATACGACAATCACTCCCGTGATGAGCTTGTAGGACCTGTGCATCTATCTCGTTTGCAATTGTTTTCTTCAGGAGCGAAACGGTGAATCGAGGGAAATTGTCAGCTTCCATTACAGATCAGCGTGTGCCTCCGGTTGTTGTCGAATCCCAGTTTGCCCAACGGACGAAGACATCAACGGTGAGTGGCTCTCGTGTAAGCTTTAATAGAAAAAAGTTTCAGGCACCCGAAAAGGCCTCAGAAGAAAGAAAAAAAGATGTGCTCCCCACGATTACGAAAATCCGCGATGGCTCCTCTGCTGTGGAAATGAACAAACCTACCCCTAGAGCAAATCAGAACAAGAGTGTGTCCACAGTTAATACGGCAGCCACTCCCGTGAAGAGCTTGTAGGACCTGTGCATCTATCTCGTTTGCAATTGTTTTCTTCAGGAGCGGAACGGTGAATCGAGGGAAATTGCCAGCTTCCATTAAAGATCAGCGTGTGCCTCCGGTTGCCATCGAATCCCAATTTTCCCAACGGACGAAGACATCAACAGTGAGTGGTACTCTTGTATATAACAGTGGCACTTTTGTATATAGAAGCGACACTCTTTTATATGGCTCTGATAGAAGGAAGTTTCAGGTACCCGAAAAAGCCGCAGAAGAAGGAGAAAAGCATATTTGCTTCAACAGCAAAGCGGCGAATACGATAGGGAGTTCCAGTGATATCTTTGATTCTTCCTAGCTTTAGAATCTAATAATAGATCACAGTGCATCCAGCTAAGTTCGGTTCTTGTAAAATATGTCGTGTTTATTTGCATGTTAATTCAATTGTTCACCCGTATGTAGGTTGTATTGAGATGCTACACTAGATCGCCTTCTTGTCAGACGTTGTAAAACGGCGACGCCGCCGACGTCTGAAGTTCGATCTGAGAGATCTTGTAGCGGACCTTCTTGAGCCACTGAGCAAGGGGTTGCATCTGAATAGCAGGCTGATTCTCGGTGGAGTCGAGCTTGATTCTGAGCTGATTGGGTATTTGCGAGTGGTAGGCAGTGAGAATCGGCTGCCACATGGGGTAGAGTTGGCAGAGGACGGCGCTGTTGCACTGCTGCAGCGACTGCATCGTGTTGACGAAGTGGAGGTTCACCATGTCGGCGAGCTACAAAGGGGCCGTCATGGAGGGGGGGGTCTTTTAGGGGTGTGCGCCTACCACTTTGGAATGTGAGAGGAGTTGGAGGATGGCCGGCGTGACTCGGGCCCAGAAGTCTAGGATGCTGGAGAACTGCTGCTGTCCGCTTTCGCAGCTCGAGCCCGATGCCTGCTCGCAGTAGACGGTCCACAGCTGGCAGAGGTGGAATGCGTGGAAAAGGGCGGACATGTGGACCACGGATTGCTGAAAGAATGAGTTTTCGAGACACCATGCACAATTTGGGCCACACGAATCGCCGGAAATTGTCCAGAATAGCTCACCTTGCTCTGATCAGCAAATCCCGCGAGCACAAAATGAATATAGTCGGCCATGTGGTTACTGCATTCGATCGGCACCGGAAGACATCCCGGACTCGCGTGGAGCGCTCCCAGCAGCAGCCACGAGAGGATACGGACGTTGGTCACCGACTCGGCGAACGCATTGGCGGCCGCTTGAGTGACGTTAGGCGGGGACATGAGCCACGGAATGAAGCGCGCCACCGCTCTGCAGTCCCTAGCGCTCGTCCTGCTCATCTCGATGGCGATGACTTGGGCCAGAGCCGCTTTCAGGTCACCTCCAAGCGTGTCGTTGTTGATCTGCTTCTTCAACTTCGAGAGAACGTGTAGATCCGCGATGAAATCGAGAATCTCGTTGAGGAGCGGTCGGACCACCTCACAAGCGGCGGTGTTGAACTGAAGATCGCGGATGGAAAGAGGAAGAATTCAAGGATCTACCTGGTCATCGGCCATGTCCTCGCTCACAGTTTCTCCAGCGTCTTGAAGGATCAGGTTGACTATGGTCATGTAGTTGCTCTCGTGCATGGTGCACTTGAACTTTAGGGCCTGTACCAGTTCCGATATGATGGATCTGGTCATGCATTGCTTGTCTCTCTCCTGAATGTTGACTTGTTGACTTTGTCGACGATGGAAGGCTCACCTTTATGAGGGCTCTGTTGCAAGCTGTGCAAATGTTGAGCAGGTCTATTAGCTCTACTTTGCATTCGTGAACGGCTTCGTTGACCCATTTTGAGAAGGCGTCTACCAGGGCCGTCGCTGACTGAAAGTAGGCCATAAAATAGCTGATCCTATAAGGGCCTTCCACGACAAGGGACATACCTTGAATGTCGAAAAATTCTGCACTTTCAGGATCACATTCATAACCGAAATGGCACACTTCAGCTCGGTCTTAATGGACGTTTGAGCATGCTCGGTGGTGACCTGAATCCCATCGATTTTGGGCGTCCTTTGAGCAAGATTACCTGAGTGTGATATCGCCTGAAGAACGCCTCGAGGCTGTTAATGACGGCGCTCCAACTGGTGATGTACGAGTCACAGGGCACGTGGGCAATGTAAGCCGAGAGATTATGGAGAATCCTGGACATTCTGGAGGGCCACTCTTCGAACATGTCGTTCAACAGATTCTGGATGAGATTCACGGGATTGAGCTCTTGGAAGTCCATGAGCGAGATGGAGATGATGTTCCAGAAGCTGGTCGGTTTCTCAACGGTGCTGTCGAAGAGCTGCAGGGCGATTCCGCTGGCGGAGAGCTGGTGTAGGACGACGCGGAGCAGTTGCTTGGCGACGCTTCTGCTGTTTCCGGTGACGAACATGTTCACATCGTGCCAAGGGTACATAGGATGATCGACGAATCTGAACGGTTCTAGAATATTCCGCTCGAATCGCTGTGTTTTACCTGGTGACCGTTCTGAGAATCCTGAAAAGGAGAGGCGCCCCCATAGCCGGATCCCTATGAAGGAACGTTTCCACGGCGATGAGACACAGCGACAGGCTCTCTTCGTCGAACGTCTCCAGAGGCTCATGGCAAAACGCACATCTCAACTTCACTCCGTCCTTGACTCCCGCCACCACTGGCGACTTCTTCGGAATCATCCGCTTCATCTTCAGCTTCTTCGACATCCTCCTTTTACCCTTCTTGTCCTTGACACTATGTCGAACGGTTTCTTTAAAACTGTGCGACTTGAAAGGTCTCATGTAGGAGGGGTGAGGGTCGGGGGGATGTTCGCTCGGCTCCACTATTCGACACACAGGCTGCACTTTGACTTCCATGGAGACGGCTCTGTGCTCCTCCAGAGTCATCAGTTTGACCGGAGGCACTTCCATGACTTTGAGCGATTCTGGACGGACCAGTTGCGGTGCTTGGATCTCGGAGACTTTGAGTTCCTCTTCGTGGTCGTGGTCTTCCTCCTCCTTTATCACTTCTTCCTCTTTTTCACTGCCTAAAATATTGAATGTACGAGGGAGGAATACGAAGCTCTAGCTGGGTTGAAAGCTTCGTTTCATTACTCCCCAACACGCTATGATCTGAAACTCTCTACACTCCGACCCAAACCCACCAGAAGTGTCGTCGCTCCACTCGGGGATTTCAATCGTTGGAGGTGCCACTGGAGAGGCGGCTGTACTCGTTGGTGCAGGCTTACAGCTATGAACATGACTCTCCAAACTGGCTATCACAATCAGCATCAGTTTCATAATAACGTCGCTGATGGGAGCGCTGTCGAACCGGTACTAAAACGTCACAATCTGAGACATCTATGCATAGTGACTATACCTTGTACAGAATCAAAATTATGGTGTTGAGCCAAGAGTGCCTTGATGGGATATCCAGTAAGTAGAGGGAGTAGTTGGCGATGGAATGATCGCTCGCCAATTTCTGAGGCGAGGGGAGGTGGAGGAGGAGTTGAGCGATTGTGGGAAGCATCTGGTTTCCGATGAGCAGGTTCGAGTCGAGGATTTCAGGAAGGCCAGTGAGGAACGCGTTGCAGACGGCCGACTTTCTAAAGTTGAGTGGTCAAACGACATCTCAAAAAGTGAACAAACTTACCGTAACCTATGCGGAGGGATGGTGAAGCACTTCTCTGAGTTACTGTACCCCAACAGAGTGTTGAAATGTCTCAAGAGAACCGACTGCTTCTTGGCGTTCATCTTCTCATCTTGGGCGCTGAGCTTCTTGTTGCAGAGGAAACTGACGAAGAGGGATACGGTAAGATACACCGAATGTCTTTCTGGGTTCTCCAAATCGACCACTCGATTCAACAAGAGGCACATGTTGCTCTCCTCGTCGGTGAACTCTCTGAGTCTACCGTATCCGTCTTCCGACTGGGTAGGCGAGAAAGGCGGGAGCTCTTGGCTGTCGGGCTGTCCACCGCGCATCGCTGTCGTCAACTGATGCTTCAGGCACCTCCCCTTGAGACTCTTCACGATCGAGCGTACCGTATCCGCGTCGTTCAGCGCTTTCCTGGCCTTGTTGAGCTTTCTTTGATAGAGGTCCGACATGGGGTCCGAGTGGAGGAGGTCCTGGACGAAGCCGGACTTGTCGGATTTGGAACTGAGCTGACTTTCGAGGGCCATGCTCTCGAAGCGCTGAATGAAGAAGTCCCACGTGAGGATGCTCTCCTCGGGGACTACGGTAGTGAGGAGCTGGATGCGGTGGATGATGAGGGCGCGGTCCATGATGCAGGAGTCAAACTGGGACTCCAGGCAGAGGCACATCAGCTGAAAGAACCATTTCAAGGCGAGGAGGTGTCCATACTCACATTCAAGGCAGTGGAAGGCATGGACTTCAGGGCCAGCATGGCTCGTTGAGCGACGGCGGCGTTGGGGTCGTGGATCGAGGCGATGAGATGCGCGAAGGCACTACTAAGGCTTGTTTGGATGAGCTTGTTGGCTTTGACGGCCGGGGTGACGATCATGTGGGCGAGGACGTAGGCCCGCTCGACGGCTTTGAAGCGCACTTCCCATTTTCCACTGATGAATTCGGCGGTTACGGTATTCCAGAAAACTTCTTCTCCGCAGGGAAGGGTGATCGCGTGGAGGATGAGTAGAACGGCTAGTTGACCGATCTGCAAAGGGCTTTTGAGGTCGCACGCACTCTTATAGGCACTCTGTTGGACTGTTTTAACTGTACGCCTCACCCACCTGAGCATAGTCCGACTTCAACATTGCCCACAGCTTCGGAATAAGCAGATTCTCCTGAGTCCAAATCAGGAACCCTCGGTGTTCTCTTCTTGCATTGCTCAGAGCTTCACAATGCAGGCAAAGATATTTCAGAGTGTTAAGAAGGAAATATTGCACATCAGGGTCGATCTCTATGTCCATGTTCTGAAATCCACATAGACGTACTGGATCAACGTTACCAACCGTTACCATCAATAGCGCCCTTATAAACTTCAGCTGGGCGGGCAGCTGAGCAATACTGAAGCGGAACCTTCCCACCGAAGTGTCCCAAAACTCTGTCTTCTCCGGTTCCTGAGAAGCAGGGCTTACGGGTGTTCCCTTCAGGTTCTCCACGAGGGTCGACGTCACCACGTGGCAGTGCTCTCTGCCGACATCGGTCTCCGTCAAGGTGACGGCTTGGGCGATGGCCGTTTCTATCTCTTCGGTGGGAAGGATCCCGACGAACTCTAGGTCCTCCACTTCTTCTTGGACGCTGGCCGAGTGGAACTGGAGAAGACTCTTCGTGGGGCCCTCTGGAGGTGACAGTTCGACTTTTACTGGACTTGGAACTGAAAAAATAAAATGTCATTTTGAAGCAACACTTTTAACAGTTGATGGATTCGAACTCGTGACCTTCAGTACACTGGGCGACACTGCTAACCAGTAGTCCATGGAGAGCAAAAACTCTTTCCCACCGTGGCTCAGTGGTTAGCATTTCAGCCTAGCAATCTGAGGGTTATGTGTTCGAATCCGGGAACTGTTAGGGTCTCAAAAATTTTTTGTTCCTTTTTTTCTACCTACCCATACTGGTAGTAGACTGCTGAATCTGTGGTGAATGGACATTGCTCAAGTAGGAGGGCGTCGTATCGGTCTCCGATGTGACCACCGCCTCAGTAGGCACTTCGACATCGTCATTTTCGACGACCGAAATGGTGACTTGCTGTCGAGGACAGAGCACCTCGGTCATTTGCATGAGCACTTGGTAGAAGAAGGCGGCTTGCTGGCAAGGAGGACAGTCGGAAAACTGATCCATTTCTGGATTTTGACATCTGTGCTCTGCGCTGTATCCCTTGGTCGAGGAGTACTGTAGGAGTTCGGAGAATGAGGCAAAGAGTTGCTCCGAGAGGGACGACACTTCGTGCATCCCGATTTCGTTCAATTTCATCTGAAAACAGCAGATTAACAGTAGGGGAAGTGTGGGATACCTGTTGTGAGAGGATGTCGATGACGGTGACGTGGATGGCCATAATGCCGGTTCCTTCGTCGAATTCGGCGATTTCGTCCGAGTCGGGAATGGCGAGGTCGCCTATTCTGCTTAGGAGAGCGTTGAACATATCGAGGAGGGTGGAGAGCTGGATGGAGATTTCCATTCGGGATAGAAGCTGGAACGGGAGAGGTGAGGGGTGTGTGTGTGTGTGAAGGATGGTAAGTACAGCGATCCTAACGAGTCTGCTTGTGGGTACGGATAGACACTCGATTAGGATCTCTGGCTAAGTAGTCAGACTTTAGAAAGTGAGTCCAAAAAAAGAAATGGACCCAAACCCCGAATTTTTGACTGTTGGGCCCTGCTTAACCACAGAGCCAAGAAAGGATCGATCGTAGAATACTTTTTCCCAACTTACATGAAGCCAATCCAGGCCATCGGCGACGTCGTCGAAATTTCCCTTGGCAAGGCGAGTCTTCACAAATTCGAACATCTTGCTCGTATCGAACGGCAGACTACAGAGGTCGGCTTCGAATATTTTGCTGAAAATTCCCTTTCAGTATATTACTTTTACTATTAAACACCAACCAAAGTTGAATTTTCAATTCAGGCAAGTCGTCCTCTTCGATCTGCTCGGAAATACCCTTCAGCCATTTGGGGATAACTCGATTCCACGTCTCGAAGGTGATGATGTCGTAGGGCATGATCGCCAGTAGTTTGGTGAGGCCCTCCTTCATCTGCTCTTTCTTGGTGGACAGCTTGTCCCACATTCCGCCGACTTGCGCATACTCTGGAGGGTTAGGATGAAGCGTCTCCACAAAGACATCGTAGTGGTTGGCGATGGCCAGGTTCAGCCAATCGGAGACAAAGTCCGTCTTCAGCTGTTCAAGCGAAGCTCCCATGGCGTCGTTGGGAAGGAGGGCGGTGGTGGCAAACCACTGGAAGATCATCGCCATTATGTATCCGATTGCTTCCTGTAGCGTGCGGCTTTCATTCAAAGGGTGGCTAAGGACCGGAAACTCACAGGTGGAGCTTCCTTGCTCGGGGGACACACGGCGACCATCATCCAAACTCCGAATCTGCTCAACATTCGCCTTTCGTCGTGCATTATGTCGATTTCCTTTCCGAACGTTTGCCCTCCTTCTAGTTGGCGGAGCCATTTGGGGCGCTTTCCTGAAATTGACAGTGGCTGTGGCTAATGCACTTCGTCGATCATAGGATGATCGATAAATCATGAGGAAGAAAAAACGCTCGTAACTTGTCTCAGAGCGAAGCAAATCAAATTTCCCTTTATTTGTTGGGAATCTCATTCGATTCTGAATAAGATATAATCAAGAACACTCAAGAAGGAAAGCCTCAGAAGTGGCGCCGAGACGGCAAAAATCCCCACTGATTTCTATGCCATTTCGCTTGTCTCAAAAAGACCTAATTTGCCCAAGTAAAATGAGAAAATTTGTACGAACCAATCCAACGGAATCTCTAATGTAGTGTGACTCGTGATAACCATAGATAGTTCCTCATTTACACGTACTCTGAAAGATGCACACACAATGCAACGAGGCCCGGGGCTCCTGTCAGATATAGGATTCGGTTTCCAAATCACTTTGGAGCTCTACCGCTATCGATATATGGGCTATTTGACACTTATGAAATCCCCGACACTATCTGCGCAATGATGGTCTCAATCACAAGTGCGAGGAAGTGCAAATTAGATTATATATAAATTCGATAAATCGACAGAAATCCATAGTTGTGTTCACAAATCGCACGTTTTCAGCGAATTATGCACTTACGCTCGCAACTTTGCCATAAAAAAGCACATAAACAGATCCATGCCTACCTTCGCCTTCCGCTCCTTCCAACTGAAAGGACGTCTCCTTCAGAAGCATCACCACCGCCTCTATCATGTCCCTTTCCAGATTCGTGTCCCAAACACAACCGCTACCCGTGTGTCTGATGTGCTTCGTGGCCACCGGGTTGTCGTGTAGACAGACGAAGCACTCCTGACAGAGTCGGAGAGGAGTGAACTGGTGGGATCGGATGCAGTCCTCGGCGTAGCAGGTTCCCACAGCGATGCGGCTGGACGATTGACAACCCTAAATCGACATTTTCTATGGCATTTAAAGACAGCGTTCCATGCCTTATTCTGACAGACGCTGCTGTTTGTAGCCGGCATAGGCTGACATATGTTTCTCATCGCTTGGGGCGACGCCATGTCGTCGGCACAACTCTTGCAGATGTTCATCGGAGGCGCAGTTTCGCCATTTTTGGCGCACAGAAGTGGATCGAAGCACCGTTTCACGCTTGGGTGCTTTTCTGTACAGGCCTTATTCTCGCAAGCAGGTGCAGACCAAGCTGAAAAAGTCAAAAATCAACAGAGAAAAATTCATCGACCGCTCTGAGGTTCGAACTCAGGCCGTCGGATTGATAGGCAACGGCACTAACCACTACACCACCCTCTTCTGTTGTCTACAAGTGATCATGGCGTAGCGGATAGCACTCTTGCTTTGTAATCCAAAGGTAGCAGGTTCGAAGCACTCACTCAGAGAATATTTTTTAACAACGAACTCAGCAACATTTACGCTTTTATAAAAGTTCTTACCGTGAACTCTGTACTGGATGGGCTTCCTGTGCATGATTTGCGGGTTCATGAGAGGCCAGTAGTGGAAGAGAAGGTTGGCCGCTGCCACCCTCGACTCACTGCTGCCCTTGGCTATGAGCGTAATCAAGTGGTGGTAGATGTCCGGATTCCTGCAGAGAAGACTTTCCAGAATCCATGTGTGCAGTTCTGAAACAAAAAGTCAACGTTTTACCGCGAAAGAAGTCACTTACTTGGATCGGGGTTATGTTGGAGAACCAGCATCAAAACCACCGGAATGACGAACATATCTGAGCCTGTGCCATTGAGGTACGGTAGGAGGCAGTCGGCCAGGAGATGTACGATCTGAGAATCGAGTTCTGCTGGGAAGACGCCCAGTTGGGAGGCGATCAAGATTGGCATTTGATCGACGGCATCTTTTTCGAGAAAGAAGTAGAGGGCTTTCAGTGTGTTCAGGATTTCTTCGCCGATCGCTGCAAAATGACCCAACGAAATAAGGAACAAGCCTAATGGTCAGATCTTGATCCCTCATCTTCCTTCGTCGTGCCCTATCCTGACCCACACAACATTGAGAGTAAGCAATTAATATCCAAAGAAGCACAAGGCAACAACGGAACGAGTGGCCCATTTGGAGTGATTTATTGGAATGGGGCCGATGTGACTTTTCAGAAAATTTATGTTTTTATTCGTCTTAATGTTGGAAGATTGGAAAGCCGATAAGGAAATGGGATTTGATGCGTGACTTGAGCTAAGTCTAAAGATAGAAACGATCTTTGTGTGAAAGAGCTAATTGGGTGTCCATTCTTTGAAAGTTGAAGTCTTTGAGCGGCGGAGCGTGGAGCTTTCGCAGCTTAAAGCAGAATTGTGTCGCTACCTGACTGGCCGGACTGGAGCATGGGAAACGCATCAAGAAGATTGACGATGCCGTAGAACAGTCCCGAGTAGTTCAGATTCGGATAGAGATTGGCCCTGGGCAGCTCCGGGTTGAATTTCTCGAAGGCCTCCGCGTGGACAGAAGGAACATCTTTCAGAAATCTGGAACAAGAACATTTACATAACATCCACAAAAGTGAAACTGACCCAATGAGAGTTTGATGGAAGTACCTCAGAGTGGCGATGATTTCTACATTGGATGGCGGTTGCTGGCTGCACGAGATGCGCACGTGGAACTCGGTGAGCGTGCGGATCTTTGCCGAAACTAAACAAAATCGGATAAGGACGGAAATAAGGGAGATGGGGAGGACAGGTGTAGTATTTGAGTAGATAGGCCATCTAGAGGAAGAGGTCGACAGTGCTAGTCTAGAGATGATGAATTGTGCTTCTAAATGTGGATCTCCATCTATTTCTGAAACGTGAGGAGAAGGATGAGAAGTTGTGGAAGACAGATCGCGAAAATGAGAATTGCAGAATGAAGTTGGGAGCCATAAATTTCTAATGCGATTGCACATTCAACATCCTGACCTAGGAGGGACAACATTAGATATTATTGAATTTTAGGGAGTACAATTAGGCATCGGTTGGGAATACTCATCTTCCATATCATGCATGAAAATCAGGTATGAAGCGTAATCTATGTATCCTTATGATTTGGGCCGACCCCTCCGCGATTTAGATAGTCCCGTCGGATTCGCTTCTTCTATACGCCAAAAAGGTTGTGTAAAGTACCTACGATCTGCCAAAAAGGCGTCGAACGACTGTTTCGCCCATTTGTGGACCACTGTTCATATCTATTTCTTTTTGTCTATTCACTATCGATTACTGTACTTGTTTGTCGAAGAGCTTCGGTGCTGAATGTAGCTATGAGATCATAGAGTGGACGATCCAGTTTTCGGAGGGTCCAGATTTCAAAAAGAGGATGATTGAAATACCAAGGGATGGATGGAGTCGCCAAACGGGGCGACTGAAACGGCTTTATCGTTTTTGTTGATATGCCCCAAAAGTAAAAGCCCAGTGGACATCAATGCTGGTGATCAATGATGCTTTCGATTCATGTTGATGAGATCGACCCAACTGTTGGGTCTGCTTTAGAGCTCTACTAGAATATCAGAAGCTATTCGTGGCTTTAAAGACTTACTACGTAATACATTGACCTACGGGACACAACCGTTGATCCATGTCGGACATCATTTTTGTACTTGGTAGTAACAAACACACCGATTGTAAAGGTTCCAAATCGTAAGGTCAGCATGCCTTAAATTTGGTATACTAGGCACTGAACGTAGTGGGGCTCAGTGGCTACTAGTTTGTCGGAGTGTAAAAATGCATAGGTAGATCCTAATGTTTATGACCAAATTCTGGGTTCACTTCTAACTACAAAAGAGTGCTGGTTCGCTACACTATTCTACTAAAGTTCTCCTTTTTAAGAACGCTTCACGACTTTATATCTGTGTAAATTTCTGTTACATGAACTTGGTCTAATTACTTTCGAAATGGGCGGGAAATGTTCACGATGAAAGATGGGTTTCACGAGCGAATACAACATCCATAACATGTCTCAATGGGTGACTTATGAGTAGACCCTCAAAAGAAGTGACGTGTTGTTTTCGGCGCGCCGACAGCAAAGACCGTAAAGACGCAACTCAAAAACAGCAAACGTCTCCCAGATTTCATCACATATTCTCCTCCTCCGTCCTCCGACAACAATGCGATTCCATGGCGTGGCCCGAGCGGCCCCCGGAAATGGACACCCGAGCCTCGGCAGGCGGCGCCGGCGCAGGATTAGCCCCAAAGTCGGGTCTGGGAGCGGGCTAACGACCCAAGACGGGAGAGGAGGCGCTGCAGGCGCGGTGGAGGGTGGGCAAAGGACGACGTCAAGTACCATTTGGCAGTGGATTAGCTAATTGCTGAGGGGCACTGAAACGTTGCAGCGGCAAGCATCGACAAAAAGGAGTCAATTTGCGTAATTGTCCCGGCCGCTGGACGCGGAAGAGGGTGTGTGATGCGAGATAGTGGGAAAAAAGTGAGTTTTTGTGGCGGAAGGTGGCGTAATGGGAGACGAGATGGCGATGGTGCTGGGAGGCGGTGTTCCATTTCGATAATGTGTTGAGGGGAGTCGACTGGAATCTACTGTTTCGGCAACATTCGAGGGCACTTCTGTTGGACTGCTTTAGTCTTGGACAACAAAGGTGAGTCCGTTTCTACGTTATTTCCCTTTTTGTGACTACTGAGTATGACTATAAGATAGCAATTTCTAAATATAGCGAAAGGCCCGAATCAATCACACCCCTAAACATTTTTCTTCGAATCATTTTTCGAACCTTCGAAGCAGAAAATTGCACTAAATTGGTTTCAAGGGAAGAGGAGGGGTACGAAAAGACTATTTAAGTTCTTTCCTGCACGTGTCAGTCAGTTAAAATACGAGATAAGACCATGTCTGAATAGTAAGCTTTTGTGCGAGCTCTTCGAAAGGACCCAGGTTTCGGAGGGCCCAGACCTCAAGTTTTTTATTTTTTTCTCCTCAAAACTTGCCTAACTGAGATACCAGTCCTTAGATCTACCGCCCAAAAATCGAGGCGCCCATATCATCACTGGATGAGTAGACTGTACATTGCACAGGGTGCACCTTTTCGATTTCTGTCTGGTGGACAAACGTAGCAGAAAATGAAGGTTGTTTTTAAGGCTGTCTTGCAGGTAATCGCTCGTTTTTCCACCGTTTCATATCGATTCCAACCACAAAAAAATGACTACCGTCGTTTGCATCTTTGTCTACCAGACAGACACCGGAAAACGAGAGACATTTTCTACATCCTGTTCACATGATACCCATTTGAAAACAGTGGACTCTCTTTTCTGGGAATGAGAGGAGAACAAAAGAAGCAAACGTTGTTTTTTTCGCCAATGTAAACATTGCGATTGTTGTCTTTATTCAAGAAACGATTCCACGTCCGAATGGATATTGTTTTTGATGGGATTATTTTCAAGAGAATCCCCCTTCCGAGCTGTCAGAAAGTAAGTATACAACAAAACAGGGACATATAAATGTTTTTAAACCACACACACTCTCGCCGATTCCTGCGCACTATCAACCGATAGGACAGAAGTTAAACATCGCCAGATCTTTGACCGAAAAATACCAAAAAAACCTCAATATCACAGCCATTTTTACATGGATGGTCTGAATAGGGTAGCTTTTGATCTACGATCTACCCGATCTATGCTTTTGCAAGCACAGTACTCTTATGTGGAAATAGGACCCCAGTAGATCAGACATCTATTCACCGAAATAACGTAATTTCCTGATTCTACGTCCTGCCACGGCCGCGATGTTTGCTTAAACGAAGAACTCTTCGTGTATCATAAAAGTTTGCATCACGAATCCATCTACTTGAAAACTGAAGACTCTAAAACAGGGCGTACGTACTAGCAGAAACAAGCCAGGGAACAGCTCCAGGAAGCGGGTCATTATGCGTCGTTCTTAAAACGAAGCTCATTTATTTCTAATTTATGGACTGTGCTTTCCACGTCGCACTACTTCTAATCTCCTTTACTAACATTACACGAATGATGAGGGACATGGATTTGCTTTCTGATTTTTGCTCTTCTTAACAGAACTATAGGATGGAAACAAATGGAAAGGGGAAGTTATTATCTCATATTTGCTTCATATTCATTTGATCAAAATAGAAAAATAAGCTCACATTTTTATTCATGAAAGGTCTGTATTGTATGACGTTCAGTTCCGAATTTTTTGGAACGTCAAGACTGGAAATACTATTACTCAAATTACTATCAACAGGATACAAATCCCACACACAGCTTATCTCTAGGCATAACAAACAGAGCTATGGAGAGATAAGAATCTAAAAAAAGGGTTGGAAGACCAAGTTGTTCATTCAGAATCAACCAAAACACAGAGCTTCTTCTAGTAAAAACACCCAAATCTCCTCTCCGTAATCTGATACTCTGCCACTTAAGTGCCCAGATTATAAATGGTCTGCGAAGGCTATCAATCATAACCTCATAAGCTATGTGAAATATGACGCTCCTCTCAAATGGACGCCCAATTTACCAGTTTTTGATCTCCACCACGGCCGTCTACGTGCACATCGCTACGACGGGCCACCCCGAATTCCATCATCTTCGGCGCGTAAAATACCAAAAGCAATTAAGCTTCTTAATTAACTGAACAAAATCAATAAAGTGACATCAGAGGTGCCTCATGCAGCGGGCGGAATGAAGTACCAATAACCCGAAAGCCTTGCAGCGGGGAGACAAACAGCGTTTGGCTAATAAATGCAAGCGCATTTGCATAACAGTGTCGCTTAAAGAGCACTTAAGGCGCCGCCGGAGGGTTCAAGACGGGGCCCCGGAGGACGTCGCGAAACTACTGTGATTGACTTTCGACGCAGTTTTACTCAACTCTCGTAATTAGACGTCTTCTGGGGGGAGGTGGCGCCGCCCTAATTTCCCCTTTGAGTGTTTGTCTGGGAAGGAAAGACGTATGGACAAGAAGGGAATGCCACAACCAGTGATAGGCACGAACGGATCGGATCGGCTGGCCAACTGGATGGATCTCTCTAACGACTGTAAAACTCAAAATCTATATAGCTTTACTGCTCACTATAAAGATTTTTTTGTTCATTTTGTTCAAGGAGAATCTACATCTAGGAGATGATTAATAGGCCTCGGGTAATATGCTCGGGGAATCAAATGGAGGCTCCATTAGGATAAGGCCGATGACAAATGGACATCGCCATTTCTGTCGAAGATTATGGATAAATGGGAATGGTGGGGGCAAAGACGAGAATAAGAGGAGGGAAGGGGGACGATTGATAGATGATGGAAGGGTGGCTGAGGCACCTTATTGCAAGATAAGACCGTTTTGCGATTTTTGAAAAGGCATTCTTTGGGTGACCTCGTTTGGGCCCGGGATTATATCGGTATGTAAAAGGTTTTGAGCGAATGGAGCCAGGCGCACTCGCATCTTTTCGATTTGTTGTGACATTTTCCCATGGACACGCCATTGGCAACTGCTGGAGAATGATCTTGAGTGACATTATGAACGATACATTGGTCTTACTGAATGGAGCTCAAATTTAAGTTATAGGGTTTGTGTCGAAGTGCGGGTTTGTGTTTAAGGATTGATAGACGAATGGCTTTCTACTGCCTAGTTTCAGCCTCATATTTGCTTCATATTCATTTCATAAAGATAAGGTCTGTATTGAAGGACGTCCGGTTGGGAATTTTTGGAAGAGGAATTCTTTATCGGTTGGCAAAGAACTGTGACTTTTAAGCAAAGGCGTTCATAATTTTTTCATAAAAGGCGATGAAAGAGAACGGGAAACTTTCATTTTTGCACTTGACCAATCCACACCTTTGCTATGTACATCGGTAGATGCGAGACTGGGTGGGATACTAACACATCGGGGTACCGTGTGTTCCCAAGGTTAATTCTTTGCCCAGATTTTTGTCTCCGGCCCAAAATTTCCACTGCAGAGTTCTGAATTGTTTTGCTGCTTACAGTCGCCAGAATATTGAGAAATTATTTTTGACCAGGAAATGGCGAATCTATGTGTTCGAATTTTTACCGGTCTTAACGATCGACCGATGTTGATGTGAGAATGGGAGTAAGGCTAATAAAAATATCATAAATTACGCATAAACGCATGGATAACTTTCGTGTTGAAATGTCTTTTTTCTTCATTGATTGAGCACAAAGAACGACTTTTCGCTCAGTTTTTTGTCACCTGCCCACAATTTCCACCGTAGAGTTTTGAATAGTATTGTTGTTTACAGTCAATAGAATATCGAGAAATTATTTTTGCCAAGTATTCGAGCTCTTAATGATCTCAACGATGACTTGTTGAGCTGTAGATCTATTAATGTTAACATTATAATGCAGAGTTTAATGGTTTTAATGGT
Source organism: Steinernema hermaphroditum (assembly GCA_030435675.1). Taxonomy (NCBI): domain Eukaryota; kingdom Metazoa; phylum Nematoda; class Chromadorea; order Rhabditida; family Steinernematidae; genus Steinernema; species Steinernema hermaphroditum. The sequence continues at coordinate 766,806 of CM059623.1, forward strand.
GATCCTAAACGAAACGATGAGGATCACTGGCTTCTGTTATAGAATAGTTCCAAGTATTTGGTTGTTACCTTCAAATTTCTCTATTTTTTTTTTGTAAATGTATTATTTCAATTTGGGCTGCATTAGGCCTCTAATTGAACGCTTTCCTCAGCTTCCTGCTTTCGAGCGGAACGAATTGAACATTCATTTTTGCGTACAACATCGGAACGACCTTTGGACATCAGTAAGAGGATGTGAGGATGAGGATGGAACTGTTTACATTTTTCATTCATTGGTCGACATCGGGATATCGTGTGTCTTTTTGTTGTCTTTTATTTTTGTCAATTGGCCGTTGAATCATTTTGTCGCCGACAGTCACCAGAATATTGAGAAATTATTCTTGTCTCCATTGATGAAATAGTCGAGTTTTAACTGATCTTAAAGATCAAGCTGTTCATCAAGAGCTCTAGATTTATGGCTTCAACCAGTGATCCTAACGAGTCTGAAACGATCACTGCCTTCAACGAGTTTGACATCATGCCGGATACCGTACTTGAAGACTGTAGCAAAGAGGCATGTTGTGCCAAATTGGAGTTAACGGAAAGTGACTTTGAATAGATCTTACTCTCAATGATATGGGTCACCATACCGTATACAAAGTACGAAAAATAAACGCATTTCGATAAAAATAGGTCTATATAAGCGATCACAATTTACTAAGCGATGCTTAAACATTTTTTGCATTGGATCAGTTTTCCCTTAAGGAAAGCAGGTGTCCCCTTCTCCACCAAAAGTAGAACTACCGTAATCAAATATGACTGTTGACACTCGCCCCATCCACACCTTCGAGGAGAAGATCCCCCGCGATCTCTACTACAAAGGAGCCATCTTCCTCAAGGACCGAAAGCTTGGAGCTGGCGCCTTCGGGACCGTGTACTCCTTCAAACGCCGCACCGGAGAGAGGATCGCCATGAAAGTCGTCTGCCCCAGGAATCAGAACGAATCTCGAGCAGTGACTCAGGAACTGGACACCTGGAAGAAGCTGTCCCACCCCAATGTCATCGGCTTCTTGGAGCATTTCACCCACGAGAAGCTCCACATCTTCCTCATGGAACACGCCCAGGGCGGCGATCTCCACGCATTCATCGCTTTGGATATGGGAATGGCGTCTGCCCAACTGAAACATCACATCTCCTGCCAGCTCCTCTCCGCCGTCGCCTACATCCACTCACGCGGAATCGTCCACTTCGACATCAAGCCCGAGAACATCCTCTTCTTCGACAAGACCACTGTGAAACTCTGCGACTTCGGTCTCGCCGGGAAGAAGAAGATCGATCGCGGCGGGACCGAGATCAAGGCCTATAGCGGAAGAGGCACGGGAAGGTACTTCAGCCCGGAGAAGTGGACGAAGAAGCCGACGTTTGCGACTCGCGACGACATCTGGGCCCTCGGCTACACCATCATGACTCTCCATCTTGGCCGCTACCCTTGGAAGAGCCCCGCCACCAACAACGTCGAATTCCTGCTCTGGCTGCACAGCCCCAAGAAGAACCCACTCTTCAATAAGCTCTCCTACGACAAGCCCCTATTCGAATTGCTGAGAAATATGCTGCAGCCAGTGGAGCATCTCAGATGGTCGGCCAATCATGCGTTGAAGTCCGACTACGTGAAGCAGACATGCACTCGACAGTCGTTCCTCGGAAAACTGGGAAGATCGATCAAGAGGACGATCGTCAAGCCTTTTGTGCTGAGGCGTACGTTGAAATGAAATAAAATATTATTAGAATAATCGGTTCTGGGTGCATGCAACAAAAATTTCCTCAAAAGAGGAAGCAAAGAATTTACCGCAATTCACAAGTTCTATATAGAAGCATTCTTATTATAACGTCTTTTAAAAGTTTGAGCAATTGAAACTGCGAATATTAAAAGCATAAACCATTTCTACTGAGGAAGATTTCTATCATTATACACAACTTTTCTAAACGTTTCCTTTTGTGCAAAGTGGTGTTATACCCAGCTGCGGTCTCAAAAGTCAACTGACTTAGGCTAAAAATCTCTGTGCTTGTAGCTATGTCGAACTGGGACTGGGTCCCACCACGATCTCCCGGACACAGTGTGTGTGGTCGGATGCTAGCGGGGAAAGAGCGCTGTTGTTGCAGTTAGTTTTTTTGGCATGGATAAGGTTGTTTTATTGCAACGTGTGTCCCTCGTTCTGCACAAGCGCACTCCGTCTGTTGATTCTCTCCCGTATCCAGCTCGAGGATACAACATGAGTCTAAGTTAAGCTTGGATGTTGCACCTGTTTTATCAATGAATCCTTTTTTTTCATTCTCCTACCTACTTTGATTCTCGATTCTCCCAGCCTGCTGTCACTAGAAAAATACGTTTAGGTTGAATTTGAATAAGTACTTTGTAGCATAAACGCTGTGGGGTTTGGAGTGAATCAAAGCGTTTTTTTTCTAGGCGACTCCTTGCAAACTTTCCTTTTTGTTATGGTCCAGTTGGTCCTGCCTAGGAGTCTAGCTACTTATTTAGTTACTAGTTGGATGCACCCGGAATGAACGGATCGCGGACTGCATCACAGGGTCCGGGCCTAGGAGGTTATCCTAAAAAATATCCGAGCTGTGGTCTCGGAATTCAGGTAACCAAACTTTGACCCACTAACTTTTTTTGAACGATTTCTGGATTAGAGTTCGGAATCAAAGCCGGTCCTTATTTCTTTTCCGACTGAAGCAATCTTCACGGAGGACCTCTTTTTGGGAGAGTATTATGCGAAAGAGGACCTTGAGGTCGATATCGGTCGAAGTCATTAGGCTTGAACGCTATATTTTTATTCCGTTTCAGTTTAGTTTAATTTTTATTTGGCTCGATGCCCACCAAATTCCGACAAAGGTGCCCATTTTTGCAACAACAACAATGACCACTCTTTGCAATAGCAACTTTAATTGAACGCTCGCCGAGTTGAAGTACGGTAAGTGTCACTTTTGGATGGCTCGAGATGGTTCGCTTCTCGAATTTGAAATGAATCATAGCGTGAACATCAGGTATCTTTCTTATATACCTCTAGAAGATGCTTATTTTTGGGGCCATTATACTAAATCTTTGAGGCAACTCTTAATGTGACTTATCTGTTAGGGAAACTTTTTAAAATTTTATCATATTTTCTCCATCACAAGCGCAGTAAATATTACGGTAAACGTCATGGCTCGATAAACAGTAAGCGCTTTGTTTTTTGCTTTTTCTTCATTTGAAACATAGCGTGCTCTCTTGCCTATATACCTCTAGAAAAAGCCTATTTTTGCATTAACAAGGATGAAACTTTAAGACACGCTGTAAGCAAGAACACTCGCCGAGTCGATAACATCAAGAAGTTCAAACATTCAAGAATCCAACCGAAAAGACAACAGTCACCACAGCAAAGCTCAAAAAGTGGCGACATCTGCCGTGCCACGGCTGTGGTGATTATGAGAAAAGACAGCGGCGGATGTCTCCGCGAATATGAAAATAAATAATTGACTTAATCGAATTGGAACGGCTGCTCGGGGCCATCGGAAAATGGAAACGTGCCGCGAAAACAAAGTTTTGCGCCAGAGTATCCGTGCATATACGAATGACGTGGCCGGGTCGGCTGCAATGGCGCCACAACACCTGGATATGGAGATGGAGAGGAGGGAGAGACGGGTTCACAGATCTCAAAAGCGGGAAAAGTGTAAACTTACATGTGGCCGCTCTGGTCGTCGCCATTAGGGAACGTTTTTAGGAGTGCCGCCTGGGTCCGCTCATTAGAGATGTTTACTCGGTGCCGCGAATATCTGAAATGAAAACGAGGTTGTTTGGAGTACAGTTTTGAGTCCGGAGTCGATTCGTTCACGAGCGATCGGTCTGCACAGTAGTTTTTTGCATATGATGAACTGCAAATTGAACTTTTTCACGTGCGGGGCATGGGCCAGTCATTATTTATTTTACGCAGTTTTTAGAGCACAAATATGTTATTTTGAAAAGAGCAAAATGCACTATTTTAGATGATGCAACATGTTGAGTCGGCCAAGTGAAGCCATGAAATTTTGAAAGATATGAGTGGTCCTTGGGTTATTGTGGATTTTCTGCATTAGAAGTGGATGCTCAAAGTCCACGTGTTCTAAGAGGCGTCAGGGAGAGTACTGCCAGCGATGCCGGGCTGGTCTTCTTGCGGCTTCCCACGTTCAGTACGTTCAGAGAGATGCAGAACTATTTAAATGGTCTAACAAGCCAAAAGTTGGCACATTTCTCTTCTATTCCAGATTTTTGAGGATAGTTTTCTGTTTTCTTCCATTTTCTGTTTGTACTTCGACTACTATGATGAATTGAACATGAACTTATTGTACAGAGTGGCGCAATAGTTCTGTAACGCCTAGCAGAGGAATTCGTTGACTCCTATTCACGGTTGAGCTGATTTTTTTTCGATCAAATCATTCCCAAATCAGCAATCAGTAATGAGCGAGTTTGATACGTAAAACAGGTTCTCCTCAATCTGTTAACTTAAAAATAAACCGCTTCCCTTTGAAATCCGTCAAGATATGGTGGAGTGGTTTATTCTATGTTATGAATTACCTATGATCAAGTGAACTTTTTCACTTGCGAGGCATGACCCATGACCAGTCCTTAGAGCAGAAAAAAGCCGTGACACTATTTCAGATATTGCAACATATGAAATCGGAAAAGGAAAGCCATTAAATGTTGAAGGATATGAGCTGCTCATGGGCAAGTATTTCCGGATTATTGTGGATTTTATGCATTATAAGTGAGGTTATGGCTGATCGTTTTAGAGGCGGTGCTCAAAGTCCATGTATTCTAGGAGGAGCCAGGGTGAGTGGTTTTTAAATTTTTGGTTTTCTTGAGACTTCCCCGTATCGCTCTTTGTTTACTTAAATGCAGATGGTGTCACAGCCCAGAAGTTGGCTTTAAAAGTCTTTAATTCCAGATTTTTCAAGATAGCTGATGGTATCGCGAATCTCCAATATGAAAAGCGAATCCGGCTCTCACCATCCTCAACTGCCCACCCATGCGCTCTGTATACTCCGAAATTGTCCGAACCCGAGTCGAGTCCGAATCGGGTTGCCGACTACAATTTATTGGAGTCGTAACCAGCGATGGGCACGAACGGACAGGGCTAGCCGTCCAGCCGATCGGTCAGTTGTCAATCGGTTGATCAACTGCTGTTGAATATTGAATGACCGTACTACGGCTCGTTGTAACCCTGCTTGATTTTTTTGTAGAAGTTTTTCCAGATTCTCGCTATGAACCACTCTTCACGCACCATTAAGTAGCTGAGATGTGGTGGAGTGCATAGGGACTGGGCTTTCGATTCGAGCGCACCTAGGCTCAACTGCTTGGCGGACATATAGAATCAGGAAATATAGAGCGTTCGTGGTCGATAAGGCATGTCGTGCCGAGACCAACGTATCACCACGACTTCACAGAACATGTAAGACTAATATTTTAATGACGTGGACTGATCTTATTATGAGTGGAATCGTTAAATACTCAAGAATTGCGCTAACTTGCTAATTACCAAAGGGTCCCGACAAGATTGACCATATTCTATTGGCCATCGGCCAATTCGTGCTTGAATCAATATTTTTATTAGTCTAGTTTCAAACAACTGAATTTATGTGCATTTGATCGATGCGTACCACTTGGAGTGATTTGCTTCTCAGTGTCAGTCTGCATGCTATGCTACACATAAAACAAGGGTTTGTTGAGCATCGGTACAAATTCAATCATCCGGGTACGATTTCAGGAAAGAAAAAGCCAAAAAAGCTGGAATAAACAATGTATGCTGCCCGTACACAGAGAACCTAGTTCTTCAAAATATGAAAGTGAAAGGGTGTGGAAAGTAGGCCCAAATTCGGTCACAGAGTTCGAACGCGAACGAACTTTTGCACTATAATCTGTTTAATAATTCATGAGTTCAATTCTAAAATCGATAAGGAGGTGGATAGATGGATAACAAGATCGATTAAACTAGACCTTCTCCTTCCAGATTAACATGGGCATAATCTGGCACACTAAGCGATGCGTTTCAGAATCCAACATTGCTCGTACATCTCTATCCAAGCCTATAGAAACAAATCAAATGTATAGATATGCATGCTTATGTAGAAGCAGAGGAGATTTGAATTCGAACTGAACTCTTAAATTCGAACTGAACTCTATATGGATAGAACTTTCGCACTATAATCTGTCTAGTAATTCATGGGTTCAATTCTAAAATCGATAAGGAGGCAGATAGATCGATAATAAGACCGGTTAAAGCTAGATCTTCTCTTTCCAGATTAACATGAACATAATCTGGCACGGTAATCGATGCTTTTCATCATCGAATCAGGATTGTTCTTTAGGTAAAAAACTTCTCGTTCTATCACGCAAAGGATTTCCGAAAATCAAACAAATTGCAAAAATATTTCAGATTATAGTTTACCGTTGTCTAGCACATTCCTGAACAAAAATGTATAAAAGAATCTTATTCATGCGAATATCAAATACGAATATCTTGAGATGGCAAAGGAGGGACCAAAGTCTCAAATAGGCCTGAAAGCTTGCGCTACATGTGAGATATTTCGTGCAATAGGCGTCTTTGACGGTGACAAAAATATCTAAGAGAACTTTTAAAAGAATTTTCAGCAGAACGCTCTCCATGTTAGTTGTTAGTTGTTAGAATACTATGCTAAGGTTCCCCAAAAAGAATTTATCATCGAAAACGTTTCACGTTGCACATGTTCAAGAAATCAGCTAATCAGCAAAAATCAGAAATCGCCGAATAGATAAGTATGGATGACGGCTGTTTTGCCCAGTCAACCAATATAATCAAATGTACTCCTGAAACGAAGATCTAGTTCTTTTATTTTATTCGAACTTCCTCTGTTATCTTGTTCATCTACTATCTTGAGTATATCGCAGTACTTGCTACTGGGTCGATTAAAAAAAAAATTCAAAATTTAGAAGGTTCAGATCTTCTTCTTAACACCCCACCCATCTTATTTTGAAAGCTGTTTGATAATTCATGGAATTTAAATAGAAATCAATACGGATATGGACATATGTTTGTCTTTCGTCGGCGAACACACTGACTCTCCACAATGGGACAGCCATAAATATCAGTTCGTCGAATCAAAAGCCCCATCTTCTTGGGCCTCCTCGTACGTCACATCAAAGCTACACTCAAAAAGGTCTAAAGTCAAAATGTGTAATCGGACACCCCCATTGATTAGTGCACTCTTAGAGGGTGTCCACTTCATCTGAACCGGGCACAGAACACTAAGCAAACGTCGAAGCACGAACGTGACAGAGTTCAGAGGCGCCGACGCCGTCGGGCCACCCGCATCGCCGTGCCGAGGGCGACTCACTTTCTCACTTTTCGCGTCGCGATACAGCGAAAACAAAGTGTTGTCGTCCGACGTCGGCGGCGTCGGCGGTGAAGGGTGCAGAACTAATAAAAAATCGGCGGCTTCTGGCAAAAGAGAGGCGACGATGGCCAAGTGGCCCCTCGGAACGACCAATATGTGCCTCAGGCATGCGGCGACGGCGCTTCTTCCACGCGGGAGATCGATAAACGCGCGAAAGGAAGAAGATGGCGAACAACAGCAATTTGGATGCCCGTGTAGTCAGAGCGGCCGAATTTGGAGGATGAATTCCCGATTGGGTTGATGGAGAGAGGGCAATGAGGAGGAGGGGGAGGAGGAGTGGAAGGCGCCGGGTCCTTAAGGCGCTTATTTATGTGCGCCCGAGATATAACATTTACGGCGAGACTCCGCTTACGAGCTGGAATAAATTATAGGGTCAGCGGGGCTCGAAGTTGATAGAGCTGCTCGTGGAATCTGTCCGAGCGGCGCTGTGTTGGAACGCCTTGAACATGAGAAGACGCTCAAAACGCTACTCAGGAGTCAGTATGAAGGTGTCCAAAGACATATAGCTACCTATAGGGGTGACCTTTTTATTTAGACAATTTGTTCAAAATGTCAAATTGCAATGGTGTTGTCGCATGACAACAAACCTCCAATATTATGGAATGTTTAGAGGAATGTTTTGGTCCAATTTTCGACCTCTTCGTTCTATGTTAAACGCTTTCCACTGATGTGGAAAGTGAGGGACAAGTGTGGACCAGATAGAGCAATGAAAGGCCACGGCCCGTTTGGTCCCATCACCCTAGAACGAACAGGAGGATCATTTTCTGGTTTTGTCCTTTTCATCAAATCCTATAGAAAGTAGAAAGTAAGTAGAAAGTAAAGCAAGTCTATAATCCAGTTCTTACATTACCTACAAGTATGTTGTCTCCTGATGCGTTGGTTAACGGATGCTCCTGGGTGTCCGAAGGTCCCTTATAGAAAGTGCGCCATTTTCCGGACAGCTTCCCAGTAGTAAACGTTTCAGTTGGATCTTTTATTGTCTCCGATTCCAACTCAAATGTTCAATTTTTACAGAAGATACCATCTTTGAAAATAAAAAACGAAAATGAATATGATACGATCCATTAACAACGCTTGTATACCTCTGTATACCGTACCCAATTACCATAGTCACACAATTATTTTAGAATACGAAGACCTTTACTTCTGTGTTAGATAACAACAATCCAGTCGAAACAACTTAACGATAAACCCTCATTGGCTCCACTTGATCCCCGCGAGTCTTTCTGAAAGGAGGCTGTACGACATAGCCGGCCATCTTCAGCACATCGTCGTGTTCATCCCTTTCCTTCGAAGTCTTTTCATTTCTCTGCAGGTTCGGAAACATCTTCTGAACGTCTTCGACAGTCTTCTCGGTTTGGGGATCTTTGGCCACGTAGAAGATCTCACGGCGGCAGTTCGGACAGCTGTGGCCGATTTCGTGTACATTGAGCGGCTGTCGAAAGAGACCACTTAGGCAAGAGCTGCAGAACCTGTGCCCACAAGGGCTCAGCACCATCGGACGGTACAGGAGGTCGTGGCAGATTGCGCACTGAAGATTCTCCGCGGCAGAGGCTTCGAAAGCGTCGAGAGGAGTGGCGTGGTGATGAGGCGTTTCTTGGGGCTTCGGGGTGGTCGAAGGGGTCGTCAGTATGGGCAGACCAGAAGAGGCGGCGGAGGTGGGCGAAGGTGGTCGGTTAGGAGGAGAAGGGACTGGAACTGGCTGAGCATCTTCCGGAACATCCATAGGGGCATCTCTCTGTCGAACTCTTGGATTACTCGGGACTGTAGGAGGTGGTTCTCGTAGGGTGGCCGCCGAATTTTCTGCAATGAGAAACTGCCAGAGATTGACAAAGTGGTTGGGTCCAAAAACTGGGCTAAAGCTGCGCCCAAAAGGAAGACGGCTTCTTTGGACGTGCTGTGGAAGAACGGGCCGGAGAGGTGGCTGATTCGGTGGCCTACGTGCTGGAGGCAGGACTCGAGCTCTACCCCTAGCTGTTGTTTCGCGTCTTGGTGGAGGAGAGGGCGTGGCACGGCTTGGGAGAGGTGTGGGTGAACGACGACGTCTTCTGGAGGCGGAGTTCAGTGGTGCAGAACGAGGTTCCGGAGCATTTCTTGACGGGGCTGGTGGCGAATTCGCGCCTGGAGTAGAGGCATTCCGGACAGCTTCGGCAGCCCGGGCTTTTGCTCGGGAACGCGTCGTAATGACCATCGCGGACGCAGTTGGAAGGTCCGATTTGAAGCTAATTCAAACGTGATGAAGAAATGATGCGCTAATTATCACATTTATTCGAAGAACGTCACAGATCTTAGCATTATTTTGTCGAAATTCGAAGCTTGCTCATTTAGTCCTGGCACGATTTCTTTGGGCAGCAAATGTTGTGTTTCCTGCACGAAGTTTGGAAGTAGGCGTCTAATGATAAGTGGTGCATCGATATCTATTCATACACTACAATACTGAGCCTTTTCACTGTTACTCATAGTCATGTACACGCTATAGTACAGTAGTCTGTTCATTGGAATGTTATGAAAACCTTATCACGCAGCACGACTTTAAAGATAAGCTAGCCCAGATTTCTCAGGCGAAATGGGCGCCGATCGTACCGAATCGAGAACTTGTGAAGTTGGCGTCAAGTCAACCAACCGAAAACAACAGGTGCTCGAACGGCACAGATCTTGGCCACTGCATCTGCGATATGTAACTTCACATTTAACAGCAAACAAATAAAAGAGACAAAAACAGCATCGCTAATCACGTTAGAGTACCCAAGTCATCGCATCGTTGGGGTTGTCCACTGTTGTCAACAATAGCTGAGCATTCTAAAACGAAAGGACATGAGTGGAAAAATTCAAAAAAGAAAAAAAAACGTACTTTCACATGCTCTCCGGATAAATCGTACCCGAACATTCCATACATAAATCGCAGTTCACATCCAGAAACTGCGAGTAGAAACGCTTCACATGGGGGATGTTCGTTGTGCGTCGGCATGGTTCAACGGACTCAAAAACGTCGTCATCTTCGTGGAACATATACAGGTGGTATGCTTCGTGACACGATCGACGAACAATTTCAGGTAGTAGGCTGCATTGATCCACTGTGTCCACGATCTTTTGCAGAGAGTTTTAGAAGGCCATCAGTGCTTCTTCCACTGCGACATTCGTTGACGCTAACACTGCGACGCGGTCGTTGCGCTTGAAGTAGACCAGCCACACAGATTAACTCATGGCAAAGTTCTTGAGAAGTAGAAGAACTGTACTTGCACTGCGTTTTCTGGATGTATTCATATTCGTGTATTCATCTTAATGTTCTACTTTCTGAATATGACGTCATGTTCCCCACACGGAGTAAAAGTACTGTCACAGTGTTACTCACGTAATCAAGTCTCATCCTTTAAACATCGGCTCGTAATCTGACACTAATCTGATGACCTCGATTCCAAAGAGCCACTCAGAGCATCGCCAAAAGCCCAGACGATGCAATCACACCATGTGTGAAGCGACGCGAGAGGCGACGTCAGACACCGCCAGTATATTTTGTTCGGTCCATGTGGGTTGGACATTGTTTATTATTGCCCCAGGAACGTTTCATAATCTGAAAATCGGGTCTAAGCTCTAAAAATGAATAATGGAAAAAGTAAATCTTACCATTGTTTTCACTTTACTGATTTGATGACTTAAAAAAACCGTGCTTCCGTGGCGCAATCGGTTAGCGCGTTCGGCTGTTAACCGAAAGGTTGGTGGTTCAAGCCCACCCGGGAGCGATCATTTTTCTTTTTGTGCCTCGTCTTTTCTCCTTATTCTTCATTTTTATTGGCGTCAAGGACAAACAAAAGCAAACAGTACGGTAGTAAAAGATACTATGACAAGAAAAAAAGTCAGGTTCCACCGAGATTTGAACTCGGGTCGCAGGATTCAGAGTCCTGAGTGCTAACCGCTACACCATGGAACCGTTGTTAAGATTGTTAACACAATTAATACCATTTTGCTTTCCGCAAACTGGAAGTAATTCCACACGCCGGCTAAGTATCTAGCTATCACGCCACGTCCCCTTTTTATATGTTTGTACATAATATTTGTTTAGTAGCGCCAGTATGTAAGAGAAGACATGCTTCCGTGGCGCAATCGGTTAGCGCGTTCGGCTGTTAACCGAAAGGTTGGTGGTTCAAGCCAACCCGGGAGCGATCATTTTTCCCTTTCTTTCTCGTTCTCCTTCTTGTCGTTTTTGCTTGAATACACAAAAAGACATTTGTCGGCAATAATCGCTTCCGCCGTGCCCGCAACACTACCAAAAGGCAAAATCGCCCTAATTTCATTTTTTAAAATTTTGTGATTTATCACACTTACACACTTACATTCCACTGTTTAGAGTACATTTCGAGTGCATTTTGAAACAAAATTGTTTCGTTTTCGCCTCGCCAAAGACGTTCGTTCAAATTAATGGTTTTTGCCGCCAACGGCAACCATTCCAAATTTGAATTTGAAAGAGGTCGAGCGTCCTGCACATGTCCCAAAGAGACGCGCGGCGCGGTGCCGCCGTGAAGCGCCGTTTTTAAAAACACCGTACTTTGTGTTTTTGCCCTAAAATAGGCCAATCGACAGGTTTTTGTTTGCAGGTTTCTTTGTTTATCTTTTAAATTCTTCATATGTTTGCGCGCCTCATAATGTGAGTAGTGTATTCGTATTTTTCTGAGCACTGGAATTCACAAAAACGGACCATAATTCGAGAAGTTGTTGTTCACGCCCGTGGCAACTTTCACCTGGCTTCGTTGAGATGAAAGTGATTGATAGGTGGGTGACCTTCGGCAAAAAGTGACAGCCGAAGAAAGTGACCATCAATCGAAAAGTCGCACGTTCGGCCACGCCGAGCGATCGATTTGAATACGCGGAAGGCGTGCATCGATTAACTGTTACGTGCAGCGTCGGTCTGTGCCTTTGTTTGTCACTGTCGGCGCCTGGCTAATGTCGGCGCTCCCATTCAAGCGCCGATTATTCATTTATTTTCGCTCGTTGCAGACGTTCTATGATGGGCACAGTCTTTTTTTGGTTCGGTTTTGGGTGGGAAAGTGCCGCCAGGATTTGTGTACCTTCCGGGTCTGTTGTTATAATTAGTGACAACGATGTCTAAGAAGGTCTGTGCTCGTGATATACTGAGACCTGTTGGCCCTGTTATCGGAAGTAATGTCGAGATATTCAGCGGCATCACTTCGCACATTTCCGATGCTTCGCGCAATGGCATCGGCTTCTTGCATCGTTTCCACTCACACCGTCCATTTAAGCTCACTTCTTGTCCAATCCTGATTTCAGATTGAGCCACCACTGCCAATGCCTTCCATAGAGTGCGTGCGCGCCCTATTCACGGCGGACATCGAGTCGTCGTCGGAGAGGCGCCTTCGCGAGTCCTTCCGATCGCCCCGCACCGCGCGCTATAATGCACGGTGTCTCCGTACAGACGCCGAATTCGAGAGAAACCAAGCGCTAAGCAATCCTGTACCTCAATCGGACAGCGACGATGAGGTGCTTCTGGAGTCAACGTCGTTGCACATGCCACTGCCTATGGTAGCGCCGACGGCGACGGTCGAGTCAGGTACCGGGACATCCGAGGAGCCCGTCACGCTGACGGAAGTGTTTGCTTTAGAGGAGGGAAGAACGCGTTTCCCGGCGCGGAGACGCAAGCGAGCCACCCGAGGCGCTTCTCCTCCGCCGCCTTCCAGCCCGACTCCGCCGAGAAGTCAGAAACGTGCCAAGAAGCAGACCTCCGAAGAGGCGCGCCCCGATCTCACAGTCGATCTCCAGAACTGCCAGAAGAAGCTGGAGCAGAAGGAGCGAGAACTGGACGAGAGTGCGAAGAAGCTGCAGGAGACGCAGAGGAAGCTCGCCCTCTACAAAGCGCAGACCGAAGAGACCCTCAGCTGCGCCATCTGCATGGACATCATGTACCGTCCGATGGTCCTCACTCCTTGTGGCCACAAATTCTGCTCGTCTTGCCTGTCGCCGTTCTTCCAGCGTCCGCTGGGAGACCGGGAGAAGCACTGCTGCCCCCACTGCCGAGAGCCCATCAGAGCGCTGGCGAAGGACTCCACGGTCGCCGAGATGATCGAGAACTACTTCAACGTGTTCCCCGAGTTGAAGCCTGACGAGGAGGAGTGCGAGACCAGGGACTCAAATGACGACGTTCTGATCGTGTGCGAGGAGAACACCGGAAGAATCGTTCTGCCTCCCGAAAGGAATAGGCGCAGCGATAGGCCTCTGAGAATCTTTCGATGAATGGTGATTTAGCGTTGTAAAATAAAATGTACGTACGACAGAAAGAAGTGTTCATGGGGAAGGGGGTGGTTCATCGGATGAATTGGCTTTTCGGCAAAGTTGGGCATCTATCGGTTGCCTCTTTGCCTCGTTTGTTTGCCCAAAGGAACCTAGTAAGACGGCTAATAAAGGTGAACAGGACAAAGATATAATGAACTTGAAAATTGGCTTAAAATGGATGCATGCGACTCCCGCTGACACTGTCCTTAAGAGAGACCTCAATTCTCTCTTTGCTTCAGTTAAGACATGACCCATTTAAACTGACTTGCTTGTGTGTTCAAAATAAAATATCACCGACCACACACATCGTTCGGAGTTGACCACAAAGGAAGAATAACCACAGTGTAAAACTGTATAGCATCTTTGTCAACCCATTCAGCTCCATTTCAGACTCATCAGTTCTCCATGAGTATTAAGGGGCCGTCCTGTGGGTCCGATTTGTTCCTTTTTCTCATCAAATCTGGTCAGATATCGGTCGATGTTTGTTTGTTAAGCTCTCGAAAGAGATCGAGATAGCTAGAAGTCCTTCACGCCTGCTAGGAACTGATCTGTTTCAACCACCCTATCAGCCTCCCAGAATTCCACCTGACCACCCAACCGCATCCATTGCAAAACAAACCAACTCTTTGCAGATTAATTTCACACCTCCTCGCAGCAAAGTAAACATCGAAAGTTCGACTTCGTCGCCTCTGTTGTTCGAGCGACTAGCCTCCAACCGGAGCACAACAAGTCGCGCTGTAACCTTTCCTCCTTGTCGTCGTTTTTGCGACGACGACAACGTTTAATTACACACAGCGCGGCGCGACAAGTTCTTCGGCCATTACGGCGTTTATCTCCGCGGTTTGTCGGAATGTCGCCGCCTCAGCGCTTAGGCTATAATATGCGCGACGCGGATAAGATCTGATTTCCGCAAAAAACGCCGTTCGTCCGCTTCGCCGTTATCTCCGGCTTGTTACGCAACACGGCGACCGAGTTTCACGGCCGACCTACTGGCCGCATTGTCGCAATTATGTGCTCAGGGGAAGAGGGAGGAAAACCGGAAAAGTCGTGGAATCGTGGAAATAGAGGCTGATGAGGGCTTTCAGGAGAACGCGGAGAAGATGCTAATGGATCGAAGTGATTGGATAGATTTGGAGGGGCAGGATAACTGGTTGGGGATGTTACCAAAACAACTGACCGAATTAAACCGAAAATTCCTAAAAGGAATAACAAATAGCTTCGATTTCTAATGAGAGTAAATGAACCATTCGCTCGTCCCATCTCTCTGTCTATAGCGAATGTGTACTGTAACTATCCAGCAGAAGACGAAGGTTCAGAAGCGAAGTATTGATCTACACACAGGAAATATTAGACCACATTACTATTCCGCTGAAACTTAATTTGATCCATTTTTATCCTGAGTGGCCCTCAAAGTGAAAGTACAGTTTGCCTTCAACCATGGGAGCTTGAATGCACAGAGAGCAGAAAATCGATGAGTGGTCGAAACCACAGAAGGACGTATTTAAAACATATGAAACACAAACGTTACGAAACTGTACTAAGCCGAGTGTTTCCACGAAGTTTCAACAGTTTCAGCTCTTATTTTACGTTAAAAAGGCTATGCTTCCAATATACGTTTCCTCTTTCCTTCCTTTTGGCTTGCCGACTATTTGTTTCGGAAAAAATACTATAAAAAACACATTTTTGTGCTATGTGCAAGATGCCTTAAAAGGTTAGACAGGTCGTTCGTAGACATTTTTGCAAAAACTGATTCGAAACGCCCTTTCTAGACGTCTAAAATGAGACTTTCGGAGACAATCGGAGCTGCATGTTTCATTTTCAGACTCGGTGCATGTCACGGCGGGTCACATATGAGGAATATAAGGCTCCAATTCCTGGCCTTTTCTCATTGTTTTGATCAAAATTCTTGAACGATAAACTTTGCTGCACGTTAACGACCCTAAGATTAGCTACCCTCCTCGTTAGGTCAAGCCAAGCAACGCTTCCCGTGACTCGTTTCGACCATAAAATCATACAAAACAATGCATTATCAGTCTATTACAGTCAAGGCTACAGATGCATCTGCTAGGTAAGTATCTGAGTGGTGCTCCATCAGCATGCTTCCGTGGCGCAATCGGTTAGCGCGTTCGGCTGTTAACCGAAAGGTTGGTGGTTCAAGCCCACCCGGGAGCGATACTTTTTCCCTTTCTTTCTCGTTCTCCTTCTTGTCGTTTTTGCTTGAATACACGAAAAGATTAGTCGGCGATAATCGCTTCCGCCGTGCCCGCAACACTCCTTGATGACCCGATGGCCAAATCGATTATCGCCCCCCGATGTGAAGGTCAGACGTTCGATTTCCCCTCCTCCTCGGATCGCCTTTTCTCACCTCTCCGAACTTCTGTTTGCCCTGCACCACTATCCCACACCTTTTTTGTAACTCCCGACTCCTTTCAAGTCACCGCATTCTAAATAACCATCTCGTGTTTGCACTGTGACGCCTTCCGCTCCCATTCGCGCGAATTCCTCTTTCGTCACCTTATTTGCACGCCGGATTATGAGTCGCCATGTCGAGTTTTAATTGTACTAAAAAGGCGCATTCTCGGAAATGTCGTTCGCACGTCGTTGTTGTGCTGTGATTAGATTTTATGGTCTGTTGGAAAGGGATTTCCCTTTCAAAGGGGGGACTATATGTACAGCGAGTGGTTCCATTGTGAAATCGGTGTAAGTATTTCGAAAGGTAGGGACTTCGCTGAGTAAATATTTAGGTAGACGGAATGGCGTCATGTGACTATCAAAATACTTAGATTGAAGGTGCATCTCTTGCTGGTTTGTACCTTGCCCACTAATGAAAACTGCGTAAGAGAGTGGCGGATTTCATGGCCAGACGAAAGAAAAATGGTCGCTCCCGGGTGGGCTTGAACCACCAACCTTTCGGTTAACAGCCGAACGCGCTAACCGATTGCGCCACGGAAGCACATCTTCCTATGTCACTTCTGCGCTTATAAGGGTGGTCAGCTGGATGCTTCCTTTCGTTTTTATCATACATCACTTCTTGATTTTTGTCAGATTTCCTGCTACTGTTCGTTTTTCGATATATCTTTTATTAAGGCTTTAACTCTAATGTCGCTGATCCTATTACAGTATTTTAGATGAAGAAAACGGTCACGTTTGTATGATTCTTGTTGATCAAGTGATCTACTCCTTTTGAGCTTTTAAAACGCCGTAAACTTGCTTGATACGGCTTCAGGGTTAAAGTCTTAGTTCTAGATATGTCCAAAAACAAGTCTCAAATCTCAAAATTTAGTTTTAGGCCAGTCATTTTAGGCAAATTTCCGAGAGTGAATCTTCTTAAAAACCTGATCGGATGCAAGCAGTCACCATTTGTTTCGTTTGTTTTCCCGTTCCTCTAATCCTCTTAGCCGAAAATGTCAATTTGCTGGACTGGAAGACCACCTGTGCCCTTTCCAAATTCCGCTCCGATGTGACCACCCTAGCGATTAATACAAACCTGTGTTATTGTGTCCCGCGCGTCCACCTCCTCTTCTCCTCTCCGCGCTTCATCAAAACAAACAAATCGAGAGCGCGCAGCTGGGCCATCAGCAGCGCCTGTACCAATTGTGCTGTCGGGCCTTCTTCTGTGCGTTCCAACGGTTTATCGCCGTCCGTTGCGTCGTCGCCGGTAGGAATTTGAGAAATGATGACGTCCTGGGCGGGGCGACGCTTTTCGAGGGAGACCCGTTGGTCTTCAGGGCTCCGCCAGGCGCTATTGTGGCGACGACGACGACGATCTTCTTCTTCTGGGAGGGCGATTGTTTGTGAGGAGGAGGCAGTGACCTCATCTTCGCTTCCAACTTCGTGCGACCGCGCGCACCGATTGTCATATCCGTCATCGAGCCACTTTGTGCGACGTTCCAATTTTCTCGTTTTAAGGAGTGCCTCCGATTTGTACGAATCGTACGGAGGCGAGGCTCGAGTCAAGACGACGATGATGACGATGACCGAGTTTGAACCGTCGCATGCCGACCAGAATAGGGCCGCCAGCAAGAAGTTCTTCGAGCAGTGGATGAAGGTCGGTTATTTAGTACTTTTGAAGTTATCAGCTTGCTGAAAAGACTGTACAGCAGCTTGTATGTACAGAAATGTAAGGCTTCAGAAGTAAGATGAGTCATTTCCAGGAGGCAAGCCTTGTGTCTTTGTTGTCCTTTTATGTCCATACAAAACCATTCACAATGTATTGAATAATCTCCTGATTATTTTTGTAGTTTGTTATTTCCGTCAATTATCTCTCTTTTCACCAAATATAGAGATTCATTATTGAGAGGATAATGACTATCAGTGATCCCTTTCTTTTCTATTTTTGTATATACAGCAACATACGTATCGGAAGTAAGATGAATCATTTCCAGAAGGCACGCCTTGTGTCCTTTTTTGTCGTTTTATGTCCATACAAAATCGCATTCGACTATTTGACTATTGACTAATTTTATTTTTTCATTTTAACCATTCAGATCATTTTTGTAATGGGAAATTTCGGCCAATTATGGAAATTCATCATTGAGATGATGATGACTATCTTTAGGCAATCTTTTTTATATTTTTGATGCTTTTGCCACGTAGTAATACCCTATATTTTTCAAGGGCTCCAAAAAGCCACGAGCAGTCCCTTCTCCATTATGTGCTTTGTTTTCCTATTTGGTGGAACCGGAGTTTCCGAATGACCGGATCCTCGGTGGCGTGCACAAATCCGAGCGATGTAATCGCTTGTTTTTTGCTGTTTATCTCGCTAATCCCGGACATCAGATAGGAGAGGCGGTCTTTTTCATTTTTGCATTTTCTATTTTAGATTACCTAATTTTTGCTAACAGGAAGCAGTATACTGTCATTTCTTATTATACCTGAATTGCCGGGTTATAATCTCTGGTTTCCCATGTCGGGCTAAAAAACGAATTGATCAAGCCCTATTGAAGCCTCAACCTCCTCATCTATGATGCGCGAAGCTCCATATCCTGAAAATCGTTATAATCCTCTCTGATGCATGTTACTCCGGCTGTAACTGCAGGATGTATTTCAGGATGTAGAGGTCGTTGGTTGGAAATATTGCCACAATATGATACTGATCTGATTTTTGAGCACTGTTCCGATGACCTGCAGTCTAATTTTTGAAAATTAAATTACCTTCAACAATACCCTTCATTTCTCATTATACCGGTCACTTAGAATGTTTCAAACATCACAAAAATATCGTTCTTCCACTGAATAGGGTTTACGCCTGTGTAATTTCTGTAAACTATCGCCTAAATAACCGGGTTCTAATCTCTGGTTTCTCTTGTCGGGCTCAGAAACGAATTGTTTATACCCTATCCACAGGCCTCAAGCTCTTCCCCCTATGATGTGCGAAACTCAACCTTCCTGAAGATCATTATAATCCTCTCTGATGCATGTCACTCCGACTGCAACTGCATTTCAAGGCCACCCTCCGCGGTCCAAAACTTTCCATTTTTTTGTTGTTTAATTCTCATTTTCCGGGTCAGCGAAACTCTGATTAACTTGTTCGATGCCAACTTTCGCGTTCCGCCAAGGTCGCCCCCACAAAAACAGGCCATAAAGCGTCGAGTCGATCGTCCGGCGAAAACCAACAACACGACTTTGATTATGCTGCCAAAAACTTCTCAAGGCTGCACGCGAGCATAATGTGATTATCCCGACAACTTTCTCCTCACCAAGGCCGTTTTCGGCAAATCATGTACGGGTGGACCGCCCGCGGCGATTCCTGCCGCGATTCGGGTCAACAATTTCCTCAATGGTGACTCTTGACTCCGTTTGGGCCGTTTCCAAGAGAATTTCCTATTTGAACTATCTTTCCATAAACATAACATTGACGTTTGAGTGGTGATCGTTGAGTGGAGGACTGATAAGACGACGAAAAAAGGATGTAGAAGTGTGCTTATCGGCGAAGGAAAATTTGAATCGACGACGTTTGGACCATTAAATTGTGGTACTGATAAGAGGATTATTGGGCAAAGTGGCTCCTTCTGTGTAGGGGTATTCTATTTCGGTTTTCCGGTCCATTTGTCCGATCACTTTTTGTGCGCAAAGCTGGTCAGATATCGGATATCCCGCGTGTTTGCTGAGCTGTCGAAAGAAATGGAATCGGACGCGGTGGTCGGAAAGAAGTTGTCAAGTGGTTCTGGTCATCATCCGCTTCGAGGACAGGGGCGACTTAAAGATTTGAAGTATGAAAAGTACGGGGAACTAGTCCATTTCCTGGAGAGAAATGCGAAAAAAGATGTCATTTTTGGGAGTCACTGTGAGGAGTGACATTTAAATATTTTATTAAAAATCTGTGAGTTGAACGCTTAAAATATTTTTGTATACTGGTCAACATAAAACATCAATTGCTTATGAGTTTAATCTCTTGAAGCGCTGGCACTGTGCCATGTGAGGCACATTACGATAAAAAGTAAGAGCTATATCACATCGTCGTTACAGGCTTTCCGAGTCCGAGTAGAGCGCAGCGATCCCACCAGTATGCAAGGGTGTCGAGGTGGTGATTCCGAGAGGCGGTTCGAAGTTCGGTGAAAGACTTCTTGGCCAAAGGCGTTCTAGGGTCTTTAGAGCCAAGAAAAACGGCTAAGGACGACCGCTCATTCAAGCCATTTCTGAGATAGAGAACTGCTCGATCGCCATCGACACAAATGAAAGATGGAATGATGTGTAGGTTCGGGTCACAGTACTACAATAAGAAATTTTTGTTTTCGAATTTACGAAGATAAATCATATTTTTGAAGATCCCCTCTTCTCCACTTGCGCTCAGGATTCACTGTTCCGTCCATGGACCGGACAGACGTACTTGCGGAGTCGCGTGTTTCTGAATGTACTTTTTATCTTTTCATTGTTGTCAAAACATACCGGAATGTCATGTGTCTTCCTCATATCTGCACGATTAGAGAAACATAAAGAGTCGAGAAAATCGCCACAAAGATTGCTCGTGCTTTGTGTTTCTATAATGCCTGAAAACGTCCTCTTTATAACTATACGTAAGTTTTCGGAATTAATCCCATTTCAATTGGTGAAGCGCTCCAGCGTTTGTTCACCTCCACTTTTCTTATTCTTTATATTTTTGGAAGAGGAGCTTGTCTTTGTTTTTTGGAGGAGTTTATGTTAGACTTGAAGTGTTAAATTTGCATTCAAAAACGTTTTCTTTCAAGCTATACGTACTTTTTCGGAATGCATGCCCGCTTGAACTGGTGAGGCGCACCAGTGTTAGTTTTCAACTCCTGCTTTTTTGTTCTTTATATTATATCTTTGCAGACAGTACTGCATTCCAGTTAGGCATTCGAGAAATGTTTATGTTAAGGCTCGTTCACGAACCCCCCGACGCGACGCGACGCGACGCGATCACCGCCGATCGGTGTTCACGAACGCGCCGACACGACGCGACGCGACATGAGCCGACGTCGGCCGACCGTCGCGTCGGGCCACTTTCGCGTTCGTGAACGGGTCACGACGCGACGGTCGGCCGACGGTCGGCTCACACCCATCACGAGCCGAACCACAGCTGTTACTGGCCGGCCGCAATATATACTAGGCAAAATTGCGACTGTTCGCAGGGAGCGGTATGACGCGAGCGCAGACGACGAGAGAAAAATCCGATGCGCACTCAGTGGCACCGGCAGTTTTGCCCTGAACGCTCAATAACTACGGTAGCTGCTTATTTTTCCTTTTTCTTCGACAATGGGATTTGAGAAAAGAAAAATAATGAGCTACCGTAATTATTGAGCGTTCAGGGGTGCCGTGTTCAGGAGTGATATGAAAACAGCACTAAGGAGGTACGAAAGTTAAGCAACAAATTCATATGGCAACAAATTCAACATACAATCTAGTAAGACCTCCTTGCACGATGTTGCCATGGAACACGTCCTTGTCGCCGGAAGTACACGGCTAGCTTTCTTCGCACATTCTTTGCATAAGTCGTCGAGTTCTGACTTCGGGCGGGATGAACAGGTGCTGATTGCATGCGGGCCTGAACGAAGCGTTCAGGATCAACTCCGTTTTCGTTGTGTCTGCGTCTGGCGAATGGTTCTTCGTCAGACAAAAAGTTGTGCAGATGCAGGCATGCACGAACAATTGAATCGGCCAAGGGTGTGGACGTTTCGATGTCCTTCAATAGAATCCGCCATCGCGTAGCCAGTATTCCAAAAGCATCTTCTATGACGCGTCTTGCCCGCGACAGACGATAATTGAAAGTAGCCTGGATCTTCGATGTGGTTCCGGTGAATGGCTTCTGAAGACGTTCTTGCAACGGAAAGCCAGCATCGCCGAGGAAGAAGTAGGGCAATAGGACTTCGGTTCCCGTCAGGTAACTATCTTCCGGAAACTGGAAACTTCCTTCTTGAAGGCTTCTTCCGAACGAGCTTGATTCGAGAACGTGGCTATCATGATGATGACCGTAGTTCCCGATGTCGTAATAGAGGAATCGATAGTCTGCATCGCAGATGCCGAGCAGGACCGTTGAAAAGAAGTGCTTGTAGTTGAAAAAGAGGCTTCCTGACCTCGATGGCTTTTGAATTCGAATGTGTTTACCATCGATGGCACCTAAAGCCTGTTCATAATTCGTATGTTCTGCAAAAGTAACAACACCTAGTACATGGGGGAAGTTCCATTCTCGTTCGAAGGCTTCGCTTAGTTCCAGCCATCCGTTTGGTGATTTGGGTAAGCCGATGTTGTTCTTGAGAGCTTTGTGCAAAGCATCACATGTCTTCTTGACAACCTTCGAAACTGTCGATCTGTAGCATACGTCGTAGAAATCGGTCATATAACAGTTACAACTTACACTCCCATGCGGAAAGCGAAGTGAAGCGAGTGGAAGCTGTTCCCTGTCGCCAAATAGCGCAATGTGACAACAAGCATATGCTCAGCAACGATTCCCGTTGTCTTCTTCTTCTTGGGCTCCAGAAACGGCTCCACGAGATGCAGAAGTTTATAAAATGTCCTCGGCTTCATTCGGGTGTACTCCTTGAAGGACTTTTCATCACTTCTCAGTTCGTTGAACAGTTTCGCGTACTGGCCAAACTGATTGCGACGTTTGTGGATGTCCTTCAGTTTGCGCAGCGCACGACGTTGCCTCATCATTAATAGGAGCAAAGCATTTCTTCTGACAACCAATGCATGCGCCTCTCGACAGATAAGAACCATTCTGAAATTTGTTGGATTAGGGTAGTCCTCGAAACCACAGTAAACCGCGCAACGGTAGCCACGAGTAGATAAACTCAACAACAAATGAAACATGGTCAAAATTCGTATCAACTAATGGCGGATATGCAGGAAAAGCGCAACAAAACAACAAGAGTTACTCATAAAGTATGTACGATATGCGCTTTTTCTTTTCCATTTGCACGTTTTCGGGCAAGGCATCCAAGATTTGGGCCATTTCCATTGCGAAATGATAGTTTCGGCAATGTTGCAGATCATCAAGTTGTTTGTTGGACGCTTCAACGAGATTCATAATGGCTTGCGACGTGGGATCCACCTCGTTCTTCTTGCGCTTGCGCTTCTGGACTGGCGGCGGTGGAGACTCTTCGGCATCGATCCAAATGTCTGTCGGACTGGCGCACATTTCCTTCTTGCATTCATATCCGTCGTCGTCTTCAAATCCATCGGGCGCGTTCATGCTGTTCACGCTGAAAAGACAAACTTTTAGACGAGCTTAACAGCTTCGGGGAATTCCTAAACCTTACGTTTTTCGATCGTCGGTGTAGCTGTCGAGGAACCGCATAGAGTCGAAAAAGACCCAATTTGCTTGCTGGCTGCAACTTCCGGTCGACGGTTTCTTCTTCCTCGAATACACCGTTCTCAAACTCGACCAACGCGTCTTCACATCCTTGACGGCGTGCTTTTCCTCGGGGAATTCTTTTGACAACTTCTCCGCAATCTCGATCCAAGTCTTCTCCCGTTGCTTATCGCAATTGTAGAACGGGTCCCTCTTGTCATACAGCAAAGCGTTCTCCTGGATCAATTCGATAAGCCGCGCTTCCATGACGAATAAACCTGTAAAAATCAGTGAGTAGTAACGCAAAGACCCGTATTTCGCGCATTCACGCGAAAAATTCGCCGTAGAAACACTGCCAGCTTCAAAGTGAGCCAAAAGCAGGCGCCATATGCATCAAATGGGAGCAAAATCCCCGTTTCAGGCGCACATTGTGATCTAAAATCACCTTTCCGAAGTCTTCACAGATGGGTACGAACATGCGACGTTTCCTAATTGCGGCCCGGCCGAACCTGCGAATGTTCCTAGAACAGGTCACAGTTGACAACCATGACAAAACACGGCTTAAATCCACTTAAACATGAGCCATTCCCTAGCGCGGATAGGCATGGCTATAAGCACGTCGATGACCAGCGTCGCCAACCGAAAAATTCGTACCGACCTGAAAATCGGTGTCTAAGCACCATGGGCAACCTGTAGACATCAAAAAATTCAGACCTCGCACAAGGCATCCGCCGAGAATTTCAAACCGTTTTGATATTTTCGATCATAAGGCAAAATTGCGTCGGCCGACCGTCGGCCGACCATGAGTGTTCACGAACGCGCCGACCGTCGGCCGACCATCGGCCGACGATCGGCCGATACCGCGTCGGCCGACTGTCGGCCGACGGTCGGCGCGTTCGTGAACACCCGTTCACGAATTTCACGTCGCGTCGCGTCGCGTCGCGTCGCGTCGTGTCGCGTCGTGTCGCGTCGCGTCGCGTCGCGTCGGGAGGTTCGTGAACGCGGCTTTAGACTTAAATTCGCACAGCTGTGGAAAGATTTACCAGCGTTAGTTCATTTCCTGATTTTTATTTTTGAAAACATCTTTTATTTACGAACGTTAACCTTGAAGTGTTAAATTCGCATAGCCGTGGCAAAATTTTTGTTTGACTGACTTTTCTGTTTAAGAAGAGGAGGTGTCCTACCAAGAATGCTTGGTGTCAAACCATGTGACTCTTTTATGGACAGTTCAGCCTCAAAGTATAAAATGATTTTTGTATATGTAAATTAAACTCTTAACCCTCTACCAAGCCATATGAATCAGTCAAACCATATGAATAGTACGCTCCTCAAGCGCTTATATAATCTGAGCATGCAGTAAAACGATCGAGACTTTCCAAAGATTTTCACTTTTATGGACAGTTCAATCTAGAAATGAAAATTTTTGCACTTTAGAGCTGTAATATTTTCTGTTCAACTTTTTGTGTTCAATTCTATGATTTTTGTCATTCATCTTATCACATCTGCTTTACTAAGTAAGGATCGATTTTTGCAAGAAGACCAGGTGAGCTAGATAGAGACTTTATAGAGAACTTCACTTTTATGGACAGTTTAACCTTAAAGTGTAAGCTTGAAGAGATAGGCCTCGAAGAGCTTGAAGAGTACTTGTAGAGATACTATTTTTGCTCTAAGGTGTTGGACGCTCGTTTGAGAAAGCCTTTGGTCTTTTCAACAGTTTTTACATCTGTTTTACTAACTAATAACTAAAGTTCTACGGTCGATGTGTAATTCGATCGAGACATTCCGACACATCGAGACAAACGACTGAGACTTTCCAGAGAGGTTTACTTTTATGGACAGTTCAATGCTAAAATGTGCGCAAGCTTGAACATAGTATTTTTGTCGTGCAGCCCTTTTCACCGCTCCTCCTTCTACATTTGTCTTTTTATGAACGAATTAGTCTTTTATGGACAGTTCAACACTGAAATGTAAAATAACTTGGAGGATTTTGGAAGTATTTTTGTGATGTGCTAAAATTATTGTATGTCGTCTTTTTGTACAGGATTATTTTTGTACTGGGAAACATGCATGTTGGTCATACGCTGCTCTGGATTCTCGTTTGAGAAGGCCGTTCATCTTTTCACATCTGTTTCGCTAAGGATCAATTTTTGTAATATACTTTTTGTAATCAGAGAACCATATGGAAGCACGTGAGGTACATAGAGACTTCACAGAGAGTTTCACTTTTATGGGCAGTGTTCACATCTGTTTTACTAGCTAAAGATCCATATGCAATTCTTGTAATTAGAGAATGTATTCTTTGTGTATAGTATTGCGGTGGAATTTTTGTATTGTAGTCACTTTGAAGATTCTCGTCATTTATCTATTCACGTCTGTTTCTCTAACTAAGGATCCGTATATCATTCTTAAATCTGAGATGGACCAAAAAGCACGTGTGCCAAGAAGCATTCACAGCTACTTTTATGGACAGTTCAACTCTAGTATTTTTGCTGCCGCTGTCGTTCTTGTTGGTTACATGTCGAGCTGCTCTCGATTCTCGCTTGAGAAGACCATTTATTTTTCTCACATCTGTTTTTCTAACTAAGGTTAACCGAGATTTTTGAGGAGTCTAAGTGCAGTTAATGTCGTTCACTGTGCAGCCGCACTTTTATCAGCGCGAACCCAAGTAAAAACAAATGAAACGTCTCCCTGCCTTATCGATTTTGCCCTTTCAACCGACGAATGTTCCTTATTAATTCCATACACACATCCTCGAAACCCAGTCTCTCCTATCTTCTCCCCCGATCTCCTATTGGTCGTAAATTCATTCGTCTATTTGCATCTCGACGGCTTCTATATTGGGAAATCGGAATTTCCAAATTTATCACAGATGTCAAGAGAACGTACAGCTGCCTCCTCATTCGCCTCGTCGCCCCATTTCCAAACAAACAGTTCCCATCTGCATTTTCTTTGTGTTTACCGACCCCACTTCGATTTCCAAAACGTTTCCGACAAGATTGGATGACTAAGCGGACAAATAAAGAACGCCGCCGAGTCGTTCCGATAAATCGATTCGCCGAAAGGGTTTCAATGGGCCTTTCGGGTGTGACTAATTTTCCGGCTGATCGATTCGATGGGCGTTTGCAGGTCGCTTTCTTTTCAGTGGGTATGGACATTTTTGAGGTTTGGGTTTGCAGTTCTTCGACGGAAATTTTCTGAAATTTCCGACAGATGGTTCGGGACTTGTCACGGACATTGTTTTCAAAATGCATTTCGACAGCAGTACTTTCGAATGAACTCGTTCGCCTTCAAAGATAATATAATTTTGAACATTCTGTATAGTCGATTAGGAGAAAAAGGGCTAATTTTTGCAACGCGCTTGTAATACCATTGCCTATCGAACCGGACTCGTGAGTCAGAATAGTTTCATAACGTGGCCTAGTTATAACCGAGTTTTGGACCACGTTATCATTCTGCAGAACACTGTATCTAGTTGAGCTAAATGCACACTAATCTTACCGTTTTTCATTTCTTAGAAAGTTTCAACACCACTGAGTTCTATTTTTGCTTGCATTTTAGTGCTACAAAATCTGTGGCCACGGTTTGCCAAAATAAAGCTGTGAAGGGTGGATGCAAATTGTTGAAGATTGGGTTTGCAGCTCTCTTGTGATATGCAACGAGACGGAAATATTTTTGAATGAACTCGAACTTGTTCACCATTAAGTGTGAAATCGTTGAAATGGAAACGCCTAGTAGATGGACTTTCCCACTCTCTTTGTCTTTCGGTACCGGTCGGGAAGGGACTCCCCATTCGAATGATTCAAATGACCCGTAGGCATTTACAAATGAGACAGTACTGTCTACTTACGCCGGTGCTCCATTTCCAAAAAACAGTCAAAAAATGACATTCCAGACTTCTGTTTCATTTTTGATCCGTAGGATTGGGTTCAGCACCGCTCTCAGTCCTCATTTTGCCTTTCACTACCTCACTTTCACTGGATAAATAGTAATCTTTGCGTGTTTTTGCGAGTAGAATCGAGTAGCATCGAAATTTGTCCCTTTCTAACGATTTGTGAATCTCTCCACGTGTAACCTTAAGGCCCAGCCTCATTTTAAGAAATAGCTTTGGTCCACGGTCAAAACTACACTCTGATCGACATGTTCGACTACCCTCCCTCTAGGCACGCCAGTAGCAATTAGGATGCCGACAATGATGGCTGCTGTTTCCGGGAGCAATTTTGACCAAATATTTCCAAAAAGTATGAGTAGATCTTTAGCTTTTGTTTTTGCCGTTTTTGTTCTTCCGATTTTTGAACTATCGTATTTTTTTTGTCTTCTTTTTGACCTCGGAATTGGGATCTTTTTTGCTCTTTTTTACTTTGAGTATATTCAATTTTTGAGCTCAATCCATGTGTATTCGTTCTGCATAATCTAATCGCACTGAACCTGACTCATGATGCAACCGTGTAGCAACTAAAAACCGCCGGCATTTATGTCATCGTCGGGGCGTGTAATTGCTCGAAATTGCGTTTCCTCTGACCGCAAAAAGGTTAATTGCTCTGCACGGCTTTTGTGATTTGGAAACTCGAAGACCTGTACCGACCTTCGCTTCTATAATTGTGGTTTTTTGTTGAAATCTTGAATTTTAACACGCTCGCCTATTATCACACTTATAATCGGCGGCGCTATTCACACTTCCGAAGGCCATAGTCACCTCCTACTGTACTCTACGGAAGTGCATTAAACCTGTTTTCTTACGTTCCAATGACTCTAAGTGCCCAGAGCCGCCGTCACCGCCTAATCCCATAACACACCTCCCCCGCCACATCGAATCCCATTCCAATCACCACCACCGTCTCGCCTAACCCACATATATCGTAACCTTCGCATAATCGCGTCTTCGCTACTCCTCCTCCTTGCATTCATCTCCATTCGCACTCACGCCTCAAGGTCGTCTTCCGCATCTGTTGCTCATCTGCCGCCGCCGCGAAACATTCCTCGCGCACTCCTAATTGTTTCGCGCGCGCGTACTCGTCGCGGTCATTGTCTTCTCGATTACTCTTCCTTCGGCGGTGTCTGCCTCGAGTAGCCGCCGAGCAAATCCCTTTTTTTTGTTTGTGCAGCCGCCACTAAGACTATTGTATCGGTTTGAAGTGATGAAAGGTACCCGAGGAGCGGAGGACACTCGGGGATTAGGTGAGGTCCGGCTGGTGCGTTCTTTGTGAGTTCTTCGGAGGTGTCGTCTTGCAGGCAAATGATACTTCTAGTAGAAGTAGAAGAGTTGATTTGATTAGGGGGCCATCAGACTGTTCAATTTTTGATCCCTTACGCTCTGATGTGGATCTTGAGGTCTCAGGCTCCATTTTCTATTTTTTGCGTTGTCGTCTTGCAGGCAAGTGATACTTCTAGAAGAGTTGATTTGATTAGGGCGCCCATCAGATCGCTTAATTTTTGCCTTGCGACAAGATGTTCTTAAGTGGATCTTGAGGTGGATCTAAAGTATCTTTCACAAGGTCGCCGTCACCGGCACCGTTTTGTGTTCACGTTGCCACCGGCGCCGGTAAGGGCACCTTGTGAAAGAGCCATAAGTGGATCTCAGGCTCTATTTTCTTGCAATATCATAAGATTCGAAACGTTTTTTTCGGTATTCTTAGAGGAAGAACAGTCAAACTTTGGATTCTTTGGATGTGAAATTTCTCAAATATCCTCTTCAACAGGCTGAAAAAACGTTTTCAAATTTTTTATCTCCATTTTTCCGCGAATATGGATTTGTGTGTCAATGGGTGATGGTTGAGCTTGCCTATTATATTCGCCTTTTTGCAACCTAACACATCGGTTGTATGTGCCACATTTTAGTCGTCTCTCTGGAAACCGTTAAGGTAAAGAATTGAAATTTTTGAATTTCTCCAATGCGTATAAACCTTCTGTTACGTCTTGTCGTAACAATAGTTTGAGGGAGCTAGGAGCTCTACCTGGTGGGAGACCTCAAACTTGGGTAATTAAACCTTTTATAATCAAAACGTAACACGTAAACAACCCTAACGCGAACATACACAATCATAAGGTGCATAGACATGCGTTAGGCACAATTAACATAGAAACAAGAGCGGATGTCAAACGGGGCGAATGACAACGCAGACAGAGACTGTAGACGGTTGGGATCGTGGTGAGACCTAACCGAATACGAACAGTGATCACAATGCGTGTGGTCAGCACGCAACACCTCCCAAAGCAAGTGGATACAAAGAACAACTATATGAAACAAGACCAAGACGATTGGGCTTCTTGCTTGTCCTTCCACTTCGGGTGACGTAGCTGTCCTCGGCGATGTTAGGTGCTGCAGCGGAGTCGTCGGCAAACTTTAACTTTTTTCTATTCGGATTTGCCTTTTTACGTCTTTACGGAGGTGCCGTTTTGCAGGCAAGTGATACTTCTACAAACTGCTCATTTTTTTAAAAAACTTTGAAATGTTTGATGTCGAGTCGGATTTGTGGGTTTTATGCAGCCAATGGATGGGGGTTAAACTTATCGATTTTATTTAGATTGTCGATTATTACGATTACAGATTTACCTTTTTAAGTGTCTACACCAAATGAATGTTGAAAGGAAGAAACGTTATTGACGCATGGCCCTTCTTCTACCATTTGCAAATACCATCTTCGCCACGCTCTTGATATTTTCATCGTTTCCGATATTCCACATGACGTACGTGGTTGCGTACATGGAATAGACACTTCAAACTCTCAAATTAAAAAAAAATTATCTACACAGTGGTCCCAAAAAGGTCACTTGATGTCTTAGAAATGACATCCCAGACCAGAGCAGCACTGCTACAGAAAAAGGAGTGAACGGCGATTAGTCATGACCAACACATGAAACTGAGCCAGGTCGAGCCGAGCGGGCTTGTATTGCGAAATGTCACTGAGCTCGCTTCACTATAGAGTTCAGTTTCTCTCTAATCACAACTTGAATCTGATGTCTGATCACCACTCTAATCAAATCAACTCTTTCGACGAATTTCGCGCGCCAATCAGCCTCTCCGACCATGTATAATCCCTTCCGCTGACCAGCTCAAATCCCCCCGCGACCTAACAGATGTTCCAGGTGTTCCCTGTCGTGTGTCTCTTTGTTTTTCGAACATTCCCACTCACATCCTCCCATCGACCCTGCCGTTATGCGAACCCGCGCCCGAGGCGCCGAATTCCAATCGTGGAAATTCCGATTGCTTCGCATTGTTTTGCGCGCGCATGATTAATTTGACAGCGATCGTCGCGAAGATCCTTGCGGAGATTGTCGAAAGCGAGTGGCGGGGAGAAAGGCGCGCGATTGGATCTGCAGTTCCATGTTATGCAATAGTCGTAGTAGTGCCGGATTAGTGACACGCTTCGTTTAGTCGCCGTCGTCGTGCCCATTGAATCGCCATTATTTTGATTAGCTGCGCCGGGGGCGACTAGAGCAGTGTTTCCGCTGGTGTTTCCTGTCGCCTATATATAAGGCGGTCGAATAAGAGTGCAATTCTAGCCTTTGCGATTCGGTAGTTTCTATGCATTTTGCTTTGTCACACCATGCCTTTTTGTATAGCTGCTATTCTCTATCGGCACATGCACACCCATACAATCCATGGAAATTGCACTTTTTCGCCCAAAGCGCCCCTCGTCCGTCTCAATTCTTAATCAGACGTTTATAAATACGTCGTACAGTCATCTCGACTGCGGCCGAAAGCGTTTCGCCAACAAACGTGTCCTTAGACGTTCTTTTCCGTCTCGCGAATCCGTTCGTGGCGACTCGTAAAAGGTGTGACATTACCCAGAGTGCCGCGTCACTTTACGACCTCTCTAGCAGTTCTCACAGACGTTTTTGACGGAATTTTATGGGTGTTTGCTCGTCACGGTCCTTGTTTTTTCTGTAATATACGGTATAGCGGTAAAATTACAGTACTAGAGAACTGAAAGAAATAAGCAGTCTATTCACCCCTTGGAACCGCAATCAATCTGTTCTTGGTGGGACCCAGCCCAGACGCCGGTACTTCGTTTTCTTTATTTCGTTGTAAAATTGGCGGTTTTCTGTGTTGTTTTCACATTACTTTGACAGGTTACTCCCGTGTTAGTGTAACAGTGACACAGGAACATTTCACAAAACCTGTTGGAAGCGGATCCAGTGGAGGAACTTGTGGTTACGTGACCTTCGATTTGGAAGCCACTTTCACTTGCTATGCTTCTAGAATTTGAATTCTTCTAGTGGTATTGAAATCTCCCTCCATGTTTTTCTAAGCTCTGCACGGCATGCTCTGCACGTGGGTTCACATCTCTTATATGCACAATCGTAGACACAAAAGGGTGTCTAGTCAGTCTAGAGGCTGGAGAGGGACTACTATCCCACACTTTCAGTTCTTCCAGTGGGCCATTTTCGGTCTTAATATCTCCGTCCATGTTCCTTTTGACACAGACCCCTTTGATGGAACGTTCCTTCTAAGCTCTCCCTCTAAATGTAGTTATTTCCCTTACGGTTTTTGCAAATTGGCCGCCACTACAAACAAACAACTAAATAGAGCGTCCAGAAGTCGGTAAACATTTCTTGATAAAGCGAGCAGGAGTGTAGTGCACACCAATAACGGAAAACACCCCACCCACCGTGATTCACTTCACCGCTTAACAGCTGCTATCAGCGAACAAGCAGCAAACAAAATCAACCAGTTGGTGCCGGTTGCTGACTCAGTGAACCGCCAGAATAAGCCTTCTGATCTGTGGTGGTGAGAGGTATTTTTAGCTTTCCCTGTAGCTCTTCCGGCTTAAATCTTCAGTTCTTTTTGAAAGACGTCAGTTTCTTGAAGACTCGCACAGTACATCTTATCTAACTGTAGCCGCCGTCTCCTGTAAATATTGTGACAACCCCAAACCGGACTCGCTAATTACCTCGACGCGTGAGTCACCCCATGCGCAGTGCCTAACGACGCATGTCAAGCGGACAGCGGACATGTCCACCTCATCCGGCGGCTGCAAAGACGCGCGCCCACAGGTGCAGCTTGGGGCTGCTTGTCCCGCGGGTGCGCGCGACGGTCGCATTAGGCGCGGTGGTGACTCACCGCGGAGACATTGATCGTCTCCGCGAAGGTATGCCACGACGGCCTCGGCCCTAACTCCGACTGTAGTCATCACCAGGTGGTCCCCAATCACCTGCCCCTCCGAGGGGCGCCGCATTCCAACGCCACTTTCGCTTATCAGTCGTTTTCATCGCCGCCGCGAGCTTTTCGCGCGACGTAGGCCGTTCGTTTGTTCGGTGATACGCGTGCGCTGCTAGCAGCCAAAGCAGCACTCCCACTCTTCTCCCTGTCGTCATTTTGTCTTTTTACGCACTCTTACGATTAGTCACTGTATCGATTGTGGGCGATTTTTGGAATGCCTTGCTCAGTCATTGTTGGACAGGCTTGTTTTAGCCTTTGACGTAGGGAAATGATGTTCATTTCTACGTCTTTTGGATGTGTTCATCTTTCAGCATTTTTCCCGAAAGCTTTCTGATATGTAGCACAAGGAGCACATTCCTTTTAGCTTTCGCAACTAAAGTGCATAGTTCTCGAGTGATTAGGGAAGGTATCACATTCCACAGGAAGGTACCCGTCCCACTCACCGTCACCTAGGGTTCCATGGTTGGTTTTGTCGTCAAGAAACGTCTCAATTGATCGTCTCATAATCATTGTGACTTCCACTATTTACGAAACAGAAAGCGATTTCCCATGTTCGCGATCAGATGATGTTCCTTTGAGATCTCAAAGACGGTTTTGATCTTCTAGGGCTTTGATGTCTCCGCTTGATCGTCGGAAAGTCATGTCTAAGCATCGTTTATATAATCGTTTATCCAGTTTGCTTTAGCCTTGTAGGAGAAAACGGGCCGGTTAATGAACCATAACAGTATTCGACTTTTTTTCGGATTCCATCCATTCCT
Source organism: Steinernema hermaphroditum (assembly GCA_030435675.1). NCBI lineage: Eukaryota > Metazoa > Nematoda > Chromadorea > Rhabditida > Steinernematidae > Steinernema > Steinernema hermaphroditum. Next base: position 800,178 of record CM059623.1, read on the forward strand.
TAGTTGTCCTCCCCTTTCCCATCTGTCACCTTTTGCTGCTGAGTCCCTCTCAAGTTGAGTAACGTCGCCAAATTAATCCCCCTCACTGACCACTGACCTCACCGCCGCGCGCTTTCGTAAGCACTCTCTGTGCAGTCGGCGCCGAGTGTGGCGCGTTCGCGCGCGCGACAATGCGAAAACAAAGACACAATCCTTCCTCCTCGTCGGTGACCTCGATCCTTTCGCACCGTCCACCTCCTCGACGGCCTCTTTTGGCCCTCGGCGTACTAAAGCGCCGCGTTTAATCGTGAAAACATTCTAATTTCAAACGCTCAATCTTGACCGAGTCATAGATGTTTCAGCCCCGACGCGTGGCCGCCCACTTTGGCGTCGACGACCCACCGACGATGCTCAGGCGCTGTCCATCTGGCGCGAGGAAGAAGATCCGACAGCGGCGCGAGGAACAACAGTAAGTCGTCTTAGAAGATTAGGCTAATTCTGATGGATCACTGGGGTGTTTATGCGCAGCTTCGGCTGGTCAAGGGCCATTGTGCGTTGTTGTTATGATCTTGCCGCTTGTTCTAGGGTTTCAGATGGGTTGAGATACGAAAATTTTTATGGCTTTCGAAGTAGAATAAGATCCATGGAATTAGGTACAGTCGAGGAATAGAACTCGAGACTGTTGATGAGGTACATTGAAGGTTTTCGACTGTTTTCTTCATTGAATTTTACTGTTTCTGAGATATCAAAATTTACATAAAATTGACAGTTATTTAGACTTCGGAGCCTTAGAATTTTTGAGCAGTCGATGGACAGATTCGAGTGTTAGAACGTACCCTGACGAGAGTCCCTTTATATATGGAAAAAATAAAAGAAGTATTGAAGATTTTCGACCGTTTTCTACATTGAATTTTACAGTTTCGGATATATCAAAATTTCCATAAAATTGGCGGTTATCTTGTATAGTCATTTAGATTGGCTTGGCGCCCTTAGAATGAGGGTTTAGTGGGTAGAATCGAGAGATAGAACTCATGCCTAAAAGTGAGACGAGAGCCCCTTTCTACGTGGAAAAATAGAAGATGTAGTGAAGAGTTTCTACCGTCTTCTTCTTTGAATTTTGACCTTTTCGACCCCAAGACATGATTAATATTTTCCATCAGCGTCTCGGGTTAATCACTATTCGAATGGACATCGTGCATTTTTATGACCATTGTGCATCGAAATGATAAATGAACCCGCAGAACTCCTCCAACATATGTTCCCAATCATCGTTTTCTTCGCTCCCCTCATGACATATGTCTTTCACCACCCCCCTGAACTAATAGTCACTCGCCCACAAGACGGTTTTGTTTATTTGCCGTCTTTGTATCGGCGAGATGTTTACAAGAATCCGCGCAATGTTTATAATCTTCCCATCAGCGCGCTCGCCGTCGGGGTCCCCGCAATGTCATCAGATGTCGTCTGTTTTGCATTCGAAATGTCATGTGAATGGGAATCGCCGTTCGCCAGAGTTTCACACGTTCGCTTCCTTTGCATAGATGCCGCCTGGCACGTTGGAGGCTTATCTCTGTTTTGTCCCGCATTCTGTGTGCACAGAAGCTCTCGTGTGTTTTGGTCAAAGTTCCTAGGCGGCGGCGAACCAGTTGGAGGAAAGTTGTTTTCGCAGTCGATTGGATTTCCAGTTGTGGAGTCAAAGGAGGAGGCAAAAGTAGCCACTCAATCTCCAATGCGACCAATTTAGGAACGAAAACTCCATTTGATCCTACTTCTCGCATCGTTTTCAAAGTTGCCCTCCCTACTATACTTTAAACAGTTCCCACTCTATTACCACCCCGTCCCCCAGCCGATAAGATCTTTCTCAGGGAAGCGCCGACGGCCGAAACCAGGTCAACTGTAAAAACCTTTGCTGCCACTAACAATTCGTTAATTTTTTGCTCACAAAGGGCTTTGCCGCTCCAAAACGTAAACGGAAATTAAATTGCGACCTTCGCGTCTTCTTTCGTTTTCGCTTCCCGCTAATTACGCGACGATTACGGTAGAGGTTGTAAAAAACAAATTAAAGGTCGCCGTTTGTGAATGGGCAAACAAGCGTGGAACATTTTGCTCTTATGGGGTGGATTGTAAACGGCTTGTTCCAGATGTTTGTCCGTTGTTTCTTGGAACAAATGGTGGTCATACTTGTGCACAATGAGTCAAGTAGAAATGGGACAAAAAGGGCATCTAGACACAAGTCTGGGGAGTCATTTCCGAGCAGAATGCGAGATCGGTCGGGAAACAAAAGAAACCGACCACCCTCTGACGTTTTGAATCTTCCCAATGGCTTTTGGGACACTCTGCACCTTTTGTAGACAATGTTGTCGTAGCTAGACAGTTCTGCAGAATTGAAAACGACCGATCCGCCCCTTCAGACGTGTAAAGTGATCTCTGGAGTCAATCTTTAAGTTGCATAAGGGCCCCATCACAAACATTGGCTTCTTTCCTGCTTGTTTTTGTCTGTTTAATTCATTTTTTCGATCAAAACTCCTTAACGATAAACTTCACTATACGTTTACAACCGCAAAATTCAACACCCTCCCGCGTCAGGTACCCCTCACCTGCTGCTTCCACCGCGTCTCGTCTCGACCATAAAATCATAAAACCGCACTGACCATCTGGACTGCGTTCTTTTGTCCATCGGCCGCCGCCTCCAATCGGCGGCGCCGAGAACAAAATATTTTTATTTATCATCGGCGTCGTAAGGCGCCGCCGGAATCTTTCTATTTCGCACCATTTGTTGTGATGTATTACGATTGATTCTTGACACTTGTATGTTATAGAGTTCAATCGTCAATCTTCGCCTCTTCCACTAATCTCTCGTCATACTCATCTTCGTCTTCCACTTCGACAGCCGAGGCGGAACTGCAGAAATTTGACTACCGTAGTCTTCTGAATTCCGGTGGATACAAATCTATTCTTCCAGACGACACTTTTGAGAAACCCAAACCGAGGTATTCCGACGTTCTTCTGGGCTGTCCCTTAACGAGAGGTTCTAGGTTCACGTCATCGATGACGTCCCTCTACAGTCCCTCCATGGTGGACATCACAATACCCGACACTCCCACGGAGGAAGCCAAAGATTCCCCTCCCCTTCCTCTCCCCAGAAGTCGTCCATCGTCCTTCGACGAGTCCTTCGAGAGCACCTCCGAAGTACCCTCTACTGTAGCGCCTCCGACGCCCACTTCGGCCAACGGAAAGCCTACAGTTCAAGTGCTGCCCATGCCGGCTCAGAGACAGTTCCCCGTGATCGAGCCTCCTGAGGTGATGAAGGCGCCACCACCCTTGCCGGCCAAGCGGGACCGACCAAAGCCTCCGCCCGTGCCGAAGAAGCCTCTCGGACTGACGAATAAGCTGGCCATGCAAAGAGCGCAGATGAGCAAGAGTTGTGCTTCTATGGATAGTCTTTCGGTAAGTGGCTATAAGTAACTATCCAAAAATACTTAATTCCCTACCTTTCAGACCTCATCGTCGCCTCCCCTCTCGAAACTCGCCCCATCTCCCCTCTCTTCATCCGGTTTCTTCTCATCGGTCCAGTCCCAAGAGTGCCTGAACCGTCTCTGCGCGTCGCCTTCGCTTCTCAGCCTCCAGACCGCCCTCCGCAACCCACAGGCCCTATCCGCCGAGGAAATAGAGAACCTCGAAGATCGCCGGCACCAGCTCGTCGAGTCCATGACCCGAAAAGTGGCCATTTTGGACGAAGAGCGTCAGAACATCGACGACGAACTGGAGTCGAACGAGGAGTTCAGGGCGTCCACATTCGCTGTCGTCCTCGAACAGAAGCCGTTCCTCGTGAAACGCATCCAGTCGCATCTGAATCAGAGCATGCAGATGTCGGCGTTGGAGGCGCGCCTGAGGGATCAAGTGGAGAAGATCGACCAGGCGTTGGCCGGGAACAACGACGAATCTGAATTCCTGTCCTTGAGACGGCAACGCCTCCAAGACCAGTTCAACGACATCGCCTTCCTGAAGAGCGCCAGCGACAAGAGAGACGACGACATCACCGCGGAGGTGGAGAAGGCCTTCGACCACGACATCACACTGATGGAACAATGGCGCTACTACAAGGAGACGCTGATCAAGCTGAACGTGGAGAAGCGTCAGATCGCCGACCGGCTGAACGTGGCGAAGTCGCAGCTGAAGTCTCTGGAGACTTTATCGATTTGAGAGCTTTATTCGGAAATTATGGGAGAACAAGTCACTTAGAACTCGAGTCATTATTGGTCTTTGTCGTATAGTGTGAGTGCTGTCTATGCCATATGTTATACATGGATGCTGTTCTGAGAAAAGTAGTAATAAAGTGTGTATATAATGCATCGTACCTTTTGTTTTTTGAAGGACAGAAAATAAGACTCGCGGCACATACTGATCAGAAAAATGGACTTGGTAACTGATTGCTTCGCATAAACAGATCACAAATGAAAATATAAAGCTCATGGAACGATATCCATGACAAAGGGGCATATCCAAAATCCAAGGTCCATGATGGACCCTACAGGTGAAGAGTAAGAATTCGAAGCACAGCCTGATCAGAAACCTCCGAGAATCAGACTTTCATCTCAGAAAGCGTGTAAAAACATGCGAAATGAGACATTCCGGGTCCTGCACTGGGTACGTTGTAACCTTTTTGTCTCCACATCCAATCTCCATATGTTGCTTTGCATTTTTGCTCGGGTCTCGCACCCAGTTTCTAAAGGCCCGTTTATACTCGGCGCGACAGAAAACCTCTTTTTTGTGCCGCTTATACTCATATTAAAAAATCTCTCGGCAAAACGGCGAGTAGTCCCGCCACGACTTATAAAGGTCGTATGTTCGTGCAGCGCCGAAATTTCAATGGGATTTTTGAGTTTGTGGATGAATCGCTTGTTTTCTTTGTGTACGAGGTGTGATTTCGAAAAAACTCAACATTATGTTGTAGATCTATCTCTGGCGGATCGTTTATGCCATCATTGAGCGCCAGAGGTGGAATTTCCACGGAGGAGATAGCTTTTTTATCTCACCGACTTGTGTTTTTTCCTAGTTTCTCGCCTTCTACACTGCGCGTCTTGTTCAAACTCCGAATCCATTTGGACCGATATGAAAGCTATTCAGCGCGGATCAGATCAATGCACTCAGAACATCGCATTTACACGCTGAAGTCCGTACCGCGAATGTCCGGTTTTTATTCGCTTTCATTGTTCTTATTCAAATCGCTTTCACATCGGTCCAAGTGGATTCTGTGATGATAAGGACGGGCGACACGATCTGTTGTGCCAGTTTGAACAAGACGCGCAGTGTAGAAGGCGAGAAACTAGAGGAAAACAGAAGTCGGAGAGATAAAAAAACTATCTCCTCCGTGGAAATTCCACCTCTGGCGCTCAATGATGGCATAAACGATCTGCCAGAGATAGATCTACAACATAATGTTGAGTTTTTTCGAAATCACACCTCGTACGCAGAGAAAACAAGCGATTCATCCACAAACTCAAAAATCCCATTGAAATTTCGGCGCTGCACGAACATATGATCTTCATAAGTCGTGGCGGGAGCCTCCGAAAAGATTTTTTTATCTGTGTATAGCTTCTCTACATGTGACTATTTACGCAAAATCAAATGAAACTTCACAATCATGGTGCTTTCCTATCGGGCTATTAAACCATCAAAAGAAACTTTATTAACTTTACGTAGGTTAACTTAACCGCCGCTTAGCTTCAACTTGAGCTGTGTCGCATAGCTGCGCGGCAGTAAATATTCACAAGTAAACAAGCTAAACAGCACAAAAAAAGGGGTTTTATGTCGAGTATAAATGGGCCTTAAATATTTTACGATGCAAAGAGAGGAAATCTGCAAACTTACTCTCCATTCTGGCTCGGTCATATGGGCATAGCAAAGTCGATCACCGAAATTGCTTGTCCATGCAGTCCATCCTTCTCGGCATCTGACTAAATCCTCGCTCATTCAAACAACTCTCGTCTTTATAAAACAGTACCACTATTGCTGAAGACTTTTTGAACGACGCTTTCATAACTCGGGCACATATCCTCAATTCGGTCATCGGATACGAGCAGATAGGCCCGTTCCTTCGCTGCGTTCACTGTCTTGTTCCCATGGATCTTCTGGTAAGCGACGCACGTGTTCGTTTCTTTGTAAAAAATAATGGCTTTAACAGTTTTGTGGTCCTTTTTCCACTTCTGGGCGCAACCATATGGGTGATCGCTAACGAACGGTTGGCCAAAGGGCTTCCCGAGGAGGGATATTCCTTCGGAGATGCTCATGAGGAATACATAGGGAGGGCCCTCCTGGAATTACATAAGCAAGACGAAAGCAATGTGGTATACCGTAGCCAGAGCGCCCAAAGAGGCGAGCCAAAGAAGTAGGATGCTCCGCATACTTTGTGAGCGCCGAACAACTGGAGAAGCGTCGAGAAGAGGAGTGGAACTCCAGTGAAACGCTTTTAGTGGACATGGAAACGGCACTTACACATCTAATTGGATCAAACATGGATTCTCCGATGTACAACTCCAGACGAATAGACTGAGGGTTGTGGGAAAAAAAAAAACAATATTTCGGTAAACCGAAATATTGTTTTTTTTCTGCTGCTGAGCGCACAATAAACGTGGCTCAAGCAGATTCCTATTGGAGCAACATGCACATTCAATAATCTTTGCAATATTTCATACATGAATCGTTGACATACACTTCACTTTATGCTCGATCGACTGATCACCGAACATAGGAAGTTTTGACACAATCATGGGACTTGCACAACCCTGTCTTCGACCTGTACTCCTCGCCCGTCTATACAATCAGACACTGTCTGCCAGATAGCTTTCCAGACAGTCTTTGGTAGACTCTTCAGCTGCTCTAGACTACTCGCGAGATGGCCACCAAAAGCGCTTTATTTGCCACTTTGATGATGAAGAACTTCGTTTGCGAGGGAGAATGCCGGACGGTTGTCACTGCAACATCTTTCTCGGCCATTGTACGACCACGATAGCACACTGATGGAGAAGTGGAGCTACTACAAGGAGACGCTGATCAAGCTGAACGTGGAGAAGCGTCAGATCGCCGACCGGCTGAACGTGGCGAAGTCGCAGCTGAAGTCTCTGGAGACTTTATCGATTTGAGAGCTTTATTCGGAAATTATGGGAGAACAAGTCACTTAGAACTCGAGTCATTATTGGTCTTTGTCGTATAGTGTGAGTGCCGTCTATGCCATATGTGATACATGGATGCTGTTCTGAGAAAAGTAGTAATAAAGTGTGTATATAACGAATCGTCAAGCTCATGGAACAATATCCAAAGTGCAGGGTCTATGATGGATTTTGCGTGCTTTTGAAATGATTGTAGTTGGCTTGAAAATGAGGAAGAATTTGAGGTACAGCCTGAACCTCTCAGAATCAGATTCCCATTTTAGAAAGTGAGTAAAAACACGGGAAAAAAGCCCAGCCGGGTGGTGCCGCGGGTACGTTGTAGCCTTCCTGTACCCAAGGCCAATTTCCATATTTCGCTTTACATTTGTCATCGGGTGTCACACCCATTGTCTAAATGCTCCACGATGCACAATGAGACGAAAAGCGCAAACTTACAATCCATTCCACCTGAGACATGCGGGCATAGCAAAGCCGATTACCGAAATTGCTTGTCCATGCAGTCCATCCTTCTCGGCATCTGACTAAATCCTCGCTCATTCAAACAACTCTCGTCTTTATAAAACAGTACCACTATTGCTGAAAACTTTTTGAACGACGCTTTCATAACTCGGGCACATATCCTCAATTCGGTCATCGGATACGAGCAGATAGGCCCGTTCCTTCGCTGCGTTCACTTTTTTGTTCTCATGGATCTTCTGGTAAGCGACGCACGTGTTGGTTTCTTTGTAGAAAATAATGGCTTTAACAGTTTTGTGGTCCTTTTTCCACTTCTGGGCGCAACCATATGGGTGATCGCTAACGAACGGTTGGCCAAAGGGCTTCCCGAGGAGGGATATTCCTTCGGAGACGCTCATGAGGAATACATAAGGAGGGCCCTCCTAGAATTACATAAGCAGGACAAAAGCAATATAGGGATGCACCGGAACGAAAAAAAACCGGCACCGGAACCGGAACCGGAACCGGCAGTACAGTGCACATAGAGGGTGTGACAATACTACTGCTTATTTTTTTTGGTAGTTTTTCGACGTTTTTTGGCTCTTTTAAAGTTATGTTATGATATTCAAATTTCCTTTCCTATTCTACCCCAGAATATCTGATATTCGCTACTAGTTAGCTTCGCTATTTGTTAGCTCTGAAAAATGGTTTCTTTCAACCGAGTGACCATCGTTCGGAGGGACAGGCGTGGAATAGTAAAGTAGTCTATTTTCAACCCTTGCTATCTGGCGCTTCCTTCTCCTAGCAAATTCGGCGTGACCGACATCGACTCGCCGAGGAGATTTCGTCGACTGATCTAAAATTGCGACGATGGCGATCAAAATGCCATCAACACGGATCAGTCGGCCTCAACTCGTGCTGAAAGTGACCTGGTGCAGTCAAAAACTGATCCAAAACCGACGAAAGCACGCGACACAAGTGAATTCAGGAGATATTGACATTGAAAAATCAGTGTAGCCGCGACTAGTATGATGAAATTGCCTTAGGCTAGTGTTTATGCGTAGTTGAGGGGTAGTGGTCTTCCCTACCAGTTTACGGTCTTGGGTTCGACCCCCCACTTAGGCTCTTCCATTTTTTTTATTTTCTATTTTCCTTATTTTCAGCACAACTGTGTTTATCAACAGGGTCCCTGCTTTGAAATCTTTTGCAGAAATTGGGAGTGCTAAGCGAAATTTCACTTTTGTGAAATTTGGGTTCGCAGTTCCTATTTTTTGAAGTTGTATTTGATGCAGAGAAGGGCCAGTCTTTGCGTTCGTCTTTCGAAGATGTTCTTGTTCTTGCTTAATCCTTAATCTAAATTCCTTCAACTGGCGCTAGTTCAATCGAAAACTTTTGGATTGCACTTCAAAATTGCTCCGACCTGTAAAAATGTGAGAAACGCGCATTCTGAAATCTACTCCTGAGCGACACTTCTATATCACTGAAAGCGATGAGCGCATTCCTCTGCGTGCGTTTGGCTCAGTCGGTAAGCTATCTGACTACGATGCGCGGGTCGCGGGTTCGATCCCTGTCGGTGGCCATTCGATTTTTTCTTTCACAATAGGTTACAGTCAGTTGCGTCCGCGATTCGAAAAGTTCTATGCACCGGAACGAAAAAAAAACCGGCACCGGAACCGGAATCGGAATTCCGGCGCAAAAAAAGCCGGAAAACCGGAAAAACCGGAACCGGAACCGGGTGCATCCCTATACTATACCGTAGCCAGACCGCCTAAAGCGGCGAACCAAAGAAGAAAGACGCTCCGCATAATTTGTGAACGCCGAACAACTGGAGAAGCGCCAAATGGTCTCTCTTCTGAGAAACAAAGAAACGCTTTTAGTGAGCATGGAAACGGCACTTACAGAACTAATTGGATCAAACATGGACTCTTCGATGTACAACTCCAGACCAATGGACTGAGAGTTGGGTATGACAGATAAAAGGGAAAAATAGATTTGGTCAAAGTCAACCCTATTGTTTCTAATGATTGAGCTATTGATCGTATAATAAACGTGGCTCAAGCAGATTCATATTGGAGCAATGTTCACTTTCAATAATCTTTGCAATATTTCGTACAGGAATCGTTGGCATACACTTCACTTTGTGCTCGATCGGCTGATCACCGAACATCGGAAGTTTCGACATAATCATGGGACTTGCACAACCCTGTCCTCGACTTGTACTCCTCGCCCGTCTACATAACCAGACAATGTCTGCCAGATAGCTTCCCAGACAGTCTCTCGTAGATACGTAGATAGCTTATGCAAAACGAGACATACTCAGGGTAGCTGCAGTCGATGGTCGGCTTGCATTGTCCCCAGAACGGTCGGTTTGCTCAGTCTTCATAGCGAGCTCCTCAGCTGCTCCAGACTACTAGCGAGATGCCCACCAGAAGAGCCAGAAACTTCATTAATTAAGTTAACGAACATTAATAACAGGAAAAGGATGGCAAAACACTTCGATCCTACAGAAATCTAATTAAAAATCAAGGAGTTGGCCCGCGGTAGGCTTCCACCTACCGTAAACCAAGCCAATAAGGCGCGGAAATTGTTCGTGTCGGGAGTCCTGTCAGACATTCGCGGCCGACTTGGACTACAAGAAATAAAACACCGCGACACGCGAAAGCCGAAAGCCGGGTCCCGCCGCGATCGCCCTGGCGCGTCGCGCGTTTTCTTTCGTTTTTCTTTTAGCGGCGCGTGCTGGCGCGCGTTCGTGCTGTCACGTTAGTTTCGAGTGCTTACTCACATTTCGTGCCAACTTTCGCTGCACTGCAAGCGTTTTATGTTGAAACTGTCCTTTTTCGTCGTTTAGAGTGAACTTTTTCTCAATTGGTGGAAGGGAATATGGTCATTGACCCTACACAAGTAACTGAGAGAACGGCACGGTATTCCATATTCCAGCTCGTCATGGCGGGAGACTAAAGTACATGAATAAGCAGGACCTACTCTACTACGACCGGATCTACAATCAGTGATGCCGAACGAGTCCGAAATCCCATCGAGTCCGAGTCCGGACCAGGGATGTGCGGAAATAAAATTCTGCAAAACGGAAAGGGATATTAATAACGTCTAGGGAGTAGTCTTTGTCTGAGAAGAACACAAACTAGGGGAGATTTATTGACTTTGAGCAGTTGTTGATCACTTTGAGCGACTTTGACCCGGTCAAATTCCATCTGACTTTCCATAATCTTGGCAAAGGTGAAGGCATGTGTGAAGGTAGTGGCTATAAAATTCTCTAATCTTTCTTAGTTCACTCTGGAATGCATGTTCTTAGTCAAAAACAATGAGAACCAGCTCTTCAGTTAGTTATTTGTTTTCTTTTCAATAAATGTTCACTGTAAACGACGAAAAAGGACAGTTTCAACATAAAAAGCTTGCAGTGCAGCGAAAGTTGGCACGAAATGTGAGTAAGCACTCGAAACTAACGTGACAGCACGAACGCGCGCCAGCACGCGCCGCTAAAAGAAAAACGAAAGAAAACGCGCGACGCGCCAGGGCGATCGCGGCGGGACCCGGCTTTCGGCTTTCGCGTGTCGCGGTGTTTTATTTCTTGTCTTGGACTCACATCTCTCTGCTACCTCAGCCGTTTACAAAAGCAGACACTGTCTGTCAGACAGTTTATGCAGAATGAGACAGAGTCGTGGAAGCTGCCGTCGGTGGACGGCTCCCAGTGTGTGCTTGCGAACTTGCCCGGAGCGGTCGGCCGAACACATTCAGCGCATCCCGGTCTTCACTGCGAACTCCTCCGCGGCTCCAGACAACTTCGGAGGATGGTCACCAGAATCGTGCTCTTCGTCGCGCTGCTATCAGTGATGGTCACTTCGAACAACTACTGCGATATACGACAGTTCGATGGATACTCTGTGTTCTTCACCAGCTGCAAGAAAATCGAAGGTCAGCCGTTTGAAATTGTGGATTTCAACAATTTCACAACAATGGAAGATTTGCAGGAGAAGGTCCAGAGTAAGTCACATGTTGATGTACAAAATCGTTCATATTTCTCATTTCCGATTGTGAACTGCGTTACAGTTTCGATAATTTGATGCTGACAGTGGTGAAGGATTACTCTCGAGGGAAACTGCACCACATTGAGTGGCCACAGTATCTTCAGGATGATATGGTCGATTGTATTCAAGGGCAAACCACACTAATATGTGACGAGTGGTACAATATGTAAGTATTCGCGCACATTCACGTTTTCAAATGCGGTGTCTTTCAGGAGTGGAACTAACAAGATCAGCTCGCGGTGCTTCCCTCCCGCTTCTCCATCTTACTGGCTTGACGACGAAGATAAACGGGATTTGGCGAAGTGTTCTACACGAGATGTAATCATTTTGAAATTCGCATTGTGTTGAGTTATTTTGTTTTAGGCGTCTGGCTCGCCGCTCGACCTGCTTCTGGATGGAGACAAAATCATCGTCGATACGTTTGAAAAAGGATCCATTTATTTACTGCAAGAAGAATACCTTGCGAACAAGCCTACGTACTATTATCACTCTAATGATGGGTATGGTACAATGATCCAAAGCGTGATGGTATAAATATTTTGTTTATTTTCAGCCATTCAGACGACTGCATAATCGCAACCTTAAATGACATGAACGCACATCATATGCCTTTTATATCTGTGATGAACACATCCTTCAAAATGTTCGTTGTGATTTTTAGTGACTGTGATTTATGCAAATATTTGCAGTGAACACTATAGGACGCTTGTTGGAGGTGTATCCGCGGAAACTTCAACAACGACCACAACGTTGGAGACAAGTACAACCACGTCATCTCCACCATCAACAAATCAGACGACAACAGAAGTGTCCGCCCCTGCAGATGTTACTTCAGTCGCAGAAGAACCAGCATCGGCCAGGAAGGAACCGATACCGGCTGCTGTGGCAAGCTCAACGTTGCTGCCTCTGTCGACGACTGAAGAAGCGCAGCCGGAAAACTCGACGACAACTTCGGCGGTTCATGCAGAGATTACTTTCAACGTCACTATGACCGAAGAAGCGGCAACCACTTCGAAGGAGCCGGCACCGGTCACTACGGCAAATGCGACGTCATCCAGTGTTCTAGAAACTCAGATGACTACCGAAATGCAGCCTGAAGAATTGACGACTACTTTGGCAGCACCTGCAGAGGTTACTTCGAATGTCACTGCAACAGAAGAACCAAGAACCAGCACCAGCTCTTAAGAAAAATTCAACGGAATCTCCTCTGTTATCATCTGAGATGACTAGTGAAGCCGAGCCGGAAAGCTCGACGACAACTTCGGTGGCTTTTGCAAAGATTACCTCCGACACCGCTACGACAGAGCAACCGGCAACTACTGCGAATAAACCCGAATCTCCGATGTTCGACGTGTTGGATGTTGGTTTGTTGGATTGAGGAAAAAATGTTGGACTCACGGACCTCCGAACCCGGCCTTCCTTATGTATTAGCAATCGACAGCCCATCCCAAGGAATGCTCCGGAAAGGAGAGTATTCGGGACCGAAGCTAAATGAGAGGTCGCTACCAGATTACTGCGGCTCATTGCTTCCATTTGGGATCCACAGATTCCACAGTGTCAGCGTCGTAGAGTCGCCTCCTCATTCCGTTCTCCTGATACTCCTCTTCCGTTCGCTCGCGTACCAAGTAGGCGATGTAGTAGTTGAGCCCCAAGAAGTCAGAAGAACCGCGCAGTTCCTCCAGTTCCGCTTCGGTGAACTCCGGCAGCCGCGACGTCTCCCGCCCCTCCCGTTCGGAGTTCTCCTGCATCCGCTGCTTCATCGCCTCGGGATAGTCGCCTTCCGGGTGGAAGATCGGGTTCAGGAACCATCCGAGTTGCATTTGGATCGAGCGAGTGGCGGCGGCGCGATCGGATTCGGACTCGGGGTTCAGCGGCTCGTACGAGAGGCCCATGTTCACAAGCCTTACTTGGCTTGAAAACCTTCTCTCTTTCAACAGATGCGTTCTATCGTTTCTTTACCTCCTTGGGAAGCCCTGAACTCCTGGTCGTACACCCGATAGGCCTTCGCGTAAGCTTTAAGCATATTGGACGGCCAAGTAGGGAACCCAGTCGTTGAACTCGGCGAATTTTCCCGGTGCGTGCACCCACAAGTTACTGTTGTATCCACAAGAGAGTCAAGTCCACGGCTCGTTGAGGTTCACCCAGTTTTTGACCTGGAAAGGGGATGACTCTGATGTGGAACAGGGCAATGTACATAGTGAGGAGGGTTCATTACCTTGAGTAGACGTTAAAATATGCACCAGACTGTAAGACTTCAGACTGTCTAAAAAAATCTGATCTGTGATGACTCATGATATGTAGAGTACAAAGTAAATTAATTGCAAACCGCTAAAAATATTCAAAAGAAGGGTCGTGAGGAGTAGCTCATCTAGAATCGGGGAATCATCTAGCAGCTGCTTAGAACGCTGAAGACATCGAGATCGGCGCGAAGGAATTTGAGGTGAAATGCTCCTAGTCGTGCACGACCTGTCCTTCAGGAAAAGGCCGATCTCCTTTGAGAAGACATCCAGTTCATCCAGAAGCTTTTTTTTTCTCATATTCACAACAATTTATAGTATATATCTTAATTTGTATTCACAATTTACACAACTCCATATTTATACACAGGAAGTTCAAAACTTGTGGAGGTGAGGTAGGTTCCGCTTCAAACCGCAACGAAATTTGCCACAACTACAAGTTTAGAACCGGAGTTCCATTTTGTTGAAGTTAAGTTGGCAGTATGCGAGAGCCTTTCTTGATTCGTGCCTTACGAAAAAGGATGGAAGTGCTTTGCTGTCTTCTGTCATGAACTTCTTGTACTCGTGATCGTCGTTTGCCGCCGTATACCGGAAAACACTGTGGATTCTTTCGCCCTTCTTCCACGTTTCCAACAAATCCTTGATAAAGTCGGCTTCCACTTCGGTTTCATGCAAAATAAGTTCATTACAGCGATTTGGCCGCAAAAGAAACTTTCGAAAGGAAGGAAAAATGGAAGCAGGCCATTGTCCTAACAGTGAAAGTGTTACCAGGCGGGGATCACTGTATATGTGATCATGCACCAGGTGTTCAGTAGCTGTTCCGTTGTAAGCTATCGTCATATACCGACAGCTAATATACCTGTTCAAACATTCTAGAATCGAGCTATTAAACTGCAACTCGACCGCGTCGATGTCATAAAGTTCGCCACTGATCGTGTGCCGTCTTATAAGCTTAAGAAAGTCACTTGTGGTTTTCACGCGAAGCAGGTGGTTCTCTTCATCCGGGAAATCGTCTTCAGCGGATTCGATCTGCACGCTTACGAATCGCGCAAAGCGAGGATCGGTCTTCTCAAGAGGAATAAAACCAATGGTGGTACTATCAGTAAATGCGCATTCGATATTATCTCCCGCAGAACGAACGTGAACTGTTAAATAACATCGGTTGATCCCGTGGTGGTGCGCGATTCGTTCCCACGATCCGCTCGAGCTGCAATTGAGCGCGTTGATATCACAGTCGCCGAGCAGTAGCACAACGCCGTCTATGAAGGAATACGGAACAGAATCCATCATCGAGGTGCCGAGGGTAAATGCGAAAGAAAACGACTTTATATATGAGTACAAGAGTAATGCATCGGACGTACCTTTGCGATGCAGTGCATCGCCTATCCAACGTGTGTCCGCACTGGATAAGATTATGGTTGATAAGGTTACCTTCCGAGTTATGCGGTGTCCCAGCTACTGTCGATTAAAGAACCAAGAAAAAAAGAACTATGAGTTTCGACTTCTTTATGAACCCAATAGTTTTGAACCATGAACCCAACTTGAAAGTCGACGTTTCCTTTGAGTGGTCGATCCATCAACTTCATTGACATTGATACAACATGTGTGTTTACGAATGAAGATGTGCCTGAATTTCCTCCTTCTCTAATCGGGTCAAAATGCCTCCACCACGAGCGTCGCCGGACTCGTCTTTAGCATAATCGCCATTCCTCTGGCCCCTCGCTGGGTCTCCGACATCCGAAGAAGCATCGAGATCGACGCGAAGGAATTTGAGGTGAAATGTCTCCTATTCGTGCACGATGTGTCCTTCAGAAGGAGGCGGATCTCCTCTGGGAAGACATCCAGTTCATCCAGAAGCAGTTGAGGACCAAGCGCTCGAACACAGTGCCCGTCGAGAAGCCTCCGGAGGGCAACGAGATCCCGCCGCACGCGAATACCGTATCCGAAGAGTCTCTGTTTCCCGTGAATCCGTGCTGTCCTCCGGGTCCCCCGGGGGATCCCGGCTTAGACGGCATCGATAGCGAAGAAGGGCTCCCCGGCGACGATATCGACGCTGACGAGTGATCGATCTGACGAGACGCGATTCTGCGTGTTGGACCTCCGAGTAGGCGACCAGATCATCGGCATCAGTGGGATCGCCGTGAAGAACAACAGCGAACTTGAGGCCGTGCTGAAGACACGGAATTCCGAAAGATTCGTCCTTCGTTATTAGATTTATGTGCATAATGGAGTTTTTACTTCGTGTTTTATTTGTCCATGGGTGCAGCTTGGTGGGTTAGACACACTCGTCTTTTCGTGCTTTGAAGTGAAGCATTTAAGTTCGAAATGACTGTCGGCGCAAATTCCATTGCATTTGGAACACCACGACGTTCCGTACGTTACTTCATTAATTAAGTTAGTGAACATTATAACAGGAGCAAGATGGCAAAACACTTCGATTTTACAGAAATCTGATTTAAAATCAAGGAGCTGGCCCGCGGTAGGCTTCCACCTACCGTAAACCAAGCCAATAAGGCACTGAAATTCTGCGTGTCGGGAGTCCTGTCAGACATTCGTGGCCGATTTAATATTACCTGATTTTTCAGTGGACTCAGATATCTCTGCTATCGCACCGGTCTAGAAAAGCAGACACTGTCTGTCAGACAGTTTATGCAGAATGAGACAGAGTCGTGGAAGCTGCCGTCGGTGGACGGCTCCCAGTGTGTGCTTGCGAACTTGCCCGGAGCGGTCTGCCGAACACATTCAGCGCATCCCGGTCTTCACTGCGAACTCCTCCGCGGCTCCAGACAACTTCGGAGGATGGTCACCAGAATCGTACTCTTCGTCGCGCTGCTATCAGTGATGGTCACTTCGAACAACTACTGCGATATACGACAGTTCAATGGATACTCTGTGTTCTTCACCAGCTGCAAGAAAATCGAAGGTCAGCCGTTTGAAATTGTGGATTTCAACAATTTCACAACAATGGAAGATTTGCAGGAGAAGGTCCAGAGTAAGTCACATGTTGATGTACAAAATCGTTCATATTTCTCATTTCCGATTGTGAACTGCGTTACAGTTTCGATAATTTGATGCTGACAGTGGTGAAGGATTACTCTCGAGGGAAACTGCACCACATTGAGTGGCCACAGTATCTTCAGGATGATATGGTCGATTGTATTCAAGGGCAAACCACACTAATATGTGACGAGTGGTACAATATGTAAGTATTCGCGCACATTCACGTTTTCAAATGCGGTGTCTTTCAGGAGTGGAACTAACAAGATCAGCTCGCGGTGCTTCCCTCCCGCTTCTCCATCTTACTGGCTTGACGACGAAGATAAACGGGATTTGGCGAAGTGTTCTACACGAGATGTAATCATTTTGAAATTCGCATTGTGTTGAGTTATTTTGTTTTAGGCGTCTGGCTCGCCGCTCGACCTGCTTCTGGATGGAGACAAAATCATCGTCGATACGTTTGAAAAAGGATCCATTTATTTACTGCAAGAAGAATACCTTGCGAACAAGCCTACGTACTATTATCACTCTAATGATGGGTATGGTACAATGATCCAAAGCCTGATGGTATAAATATTTTGTTTATTTTCAGCCATTCAGACGACTGCATAATCGCAACCTTAAATGACATGAACGCACATCATATGCCTTTTATATCTGTGATGAACACATCCTTCAAAATGTTCGTTGTGATTTTTAATGAATATGATTTATGCATATATTTGTAGTGAACACTATAGGACGCTTGTTGGAGGTGCATCCGCGGAAACTTCAACAACGACCAGAACGTTGGAGAAAAGTACAACTCCTTCATCCCCGCCATCAACAAATCAGACGACAACAGAAGAATCCACCCCTGCAGATGTTACTTCAGCCGCAGAAGAACCAGCAACGGCTAGTAATGAACCGATACCGACTGTTGTGGCAAACTCAACGTCGCTGCCTCTGTCGACGACTAATGTAGCAGAGCCGGAAAACTCGACGACAACTTCGCCGGTTCATGCAGAGATTACTTTCAACGTCAGTATGACCGAAGAAGCGGCAGCCACTTCGAAGGAACCGGCACCGGTCACTATGGCAAATGCGACGTCATCCAGTGTTCTAGAAACTCAGATGACTACCGTGATACAGCGGGAAGAATTTACGACTACTCTGGCAGCACCTGCAGAGGTTACGTCGAATGTCACTGCAACAGAAGAATTGTCAACGATTACGATTGAAGGGGAACCAGCACCATTTGTCAAGAAAAATTCAACGGCAGCCGCTCTGTCAACACCGGAGATTACTAGCGAAGCAGAGCCGAAAAGCTCAACGACAACTTCGGTGGCTCCTGAAAAGATTACCTCCGACAACAATACGACAGAGCAACCGGTGACTAGTACGAAAGAACCCGAGACACCGCCGACGACCGAGACGAAGCAGGATCAAGCACCGACATCGATCTCGCCGTCAAGCACGCTGGAGACGGATACAACCTCTTCATCTTTCCCATCGACGACTTCTACCGCTGCATCAACGACGCCTCAAGACTCTACGACAATTGCGTCGGTTGTTGCAGATGTTACTACGATAGAGGAGCCGGCAACTACTAGGAAGGAACCAGCACCAGCACCAGCACCGGTCATCGTGGCAAACGCAACATCATCACCAGGTCCTGACGACGAACCGGACTCTACGACGGTCACATCTTCTTCCACTGAATCTCCGTCGACGACCGAAACGAAACATGATAAGTCGAAGACATCGGCTACGCCCTCAACAACGTTGCAGACGGATGCAACCTCTTCATCGTCAATGACTTCGACGCCAGCCACTACGCTCTCTACCAGTATGTCGACAACGCCCCAAGATTCTCCGCCATCTGTGATACTGCTTGTTACAGATGCCAGCACCACAGAGCAGCCGGTGACTACTACGAATGAACCCGAGACACCGTCGGCGACCCAGGCGAAGCAGGATGAAGCGACGACATCGTCGACTATTGAAGCAAATTCCATGTCGCCTGCTGTATCAACTACTTTTCAGCCAGAGTCTACGGAGACCGCAACGGAAATGGATCAGAAACAACCCCATAACCCGGAGTCAGACGCAATGAGCACAACGGCAGAAGAGTCTCAAGGTTTGCTCTTTGTTCTGTTGTGATGCATGTCAACTTTTGACTTTAGGTAGTCACGCGCTCATATACGGTTCGATCCTAGGCGTCAGCATTGCGGGGGCTGTTATCAGTCTAGTTCTTCTGATCTTAGCTTATTTTGGAGTCATTTGTGGACATCCAAAGCCAAGCGACATTGACCGAGTCAGCGAGAAGGCAATGATGAAGAACTACGTTTAGCACTATGTCGACGTTGACTATTTTTCGGGTGATGTATTTCTGTATAAAACGGTATTTTCGTGCATTGAGAGACTTCTCAGAAAGGTGTGGAGCGCTAGAGAGTGGTTTATAATTATTTTTTTTATCAATTTCCTTTTCATAGAACTTTAAATAAACAACTAACGGAGAATGAAATGCATCGAGAACAAAACGCGATGAGAGGAGAGATACGGTATACCCAAAAATGTGGCAGTCACGAGTGCTACCGAGTGTAAAGCAAGTTCGTAGGGGACAGTGACAATGGTTCTAACGTAATATGCACTTGAGGGGGAGTTGAGCAACAAGAGGGCAACAAAGAATGTACACGCGGCAATGAGAACGACTAGAACCGGAGTGGTGAGAGGATCGGAGGATTCATGCTCGGTCGAAGGTCCACAGACGGAGGTTGGCGGCGTCGGGCTTCCTGTGGCCCGGGACGAACATCGGCTTGTAGCCGGAGACGACTCCTTGCTCGAGAAGCTGACTTCTCTCCGAAGGAGACCAGTTTCGTCGAAGAACGGAGTTACCCGCCTGGAGACGGCGCTTTTCGTCGACCCAGACGAGATTGGCGAAGTGCTGGTTACGGTAGCGGACCAGTTCGGCTCGGATTAGGTCCTGAACGGAATGGTTAGGGTTGGATTCGGCGAATATGAATCTTACCGTATTCTGTTGATAGTGCACGACGATCTTGGAGTCTTCTCCGTTGATCGTGATCCTGTCGGAATCGACCGTAATATTCAGCAGCTTCGATAAGGTCGCCTCGCGGCTGACGATACCGTAGTTTGTCAGATCGTCCATGGGGCCCGACTTGTGGACGTGGATCTCGACGGCGGGCATTCTGTGGGCGTAGAGCGCAAAGCTGTCGGCGTCGACGAGTCTCGATCCGTTGAGAAGAAGGGCCAGCGCCTCGCGACTGGCGGCGTCGATCGGGTCGGCGAATCGAGGCCTCAACTCGCCGCCGGGTCCCACCATGACGCCGAGGAAACCGATGGAGTCGGACCTCATGTAGCTGACCGGCTTTGCGATAAGACCGTCGATGGTGTTCACGAAGGGCGGCTGCACTCTGGAGTTCTCCACGGTGAGGAACTGCTCGAAATGGCGCACGTTCGGTTTGACGGCGCAGAGGGCGGCCGAGAAGATGGTGGAGGACTTGGAGTCGCAGAGTCTTCCGACATCTTCCCAGTCGTTCTGCGAGTCGAGACGTCGTCCGTGCAGGAGCCTCAAGGCGGGCACCAGGTTGGGCAGCTCGATGCCGGCCAGCTTGAACCACTGATCGATGTGTGTGGGCACGAGGGCGCCAGGATGGGAGCCGCTCTGCACGTAGCGGAAGACGTCTCCCTCAAGTTCCGGGTTGTAGACGTCTAGGGAGCCAGAAGCAACAGAAGGACTTGTAGACATGAATCTTCCTGTCTTCGCGTCGAGCGATCGAGTGTAGCCGCCGTCTCGAACGAAGATGACTTCGGCCTCGGGGTCGTCGAAGTGACCGTGGAATCCGATCGGGAGCCACAGGGCGGGATTCGTGTCGAGAACCGTCTCTCCGGTGGGTGAGTGGACGAGCTCGCGAACCATGTTGCCGTGGTCGTTGAAGATGAACCGGACGGAGGCGTCAGTGTTGCGGATCAGGGTGTATCGGGAGCCGCCACCCTCGAAGGCGAACGGTTCGTCTTCGGCGGTGTAGTGGATCGTGTAGACGGTATCGGCGTTGGCGCTGTCGGTGAAGTGCGTGATGAGGAACTCCTTCTCAGGCAGCGCGTAGTAGAACTGCTTGACGCGTCCGTCGGAGTTTCTCCGAACGGTGATCCTCGACTTTTCGTCGTATTCGTATTCGATCCACTTCTCTCCCATTTCGACTCTCTTCAGATGGCCGAACACGTCGTAGTCGTAGACGGCACCTCCCTTCTGGGTGACCCATCCATTCGCATCGACCTTGTACTCCTCCTCGTCGTATTTCTTGCATACGCCTCCGGGTCCGAGAAGGATCTTCTCGTTGTTGAGCGCCTTCAGTCGACCGTCGAGGTCGTAGTGCAGGTTCCAGCGGTGCTCGTCTCGTTCGCCGACGATGAGCTGTGCCAGCTGACCGTTGATGTTGTAGGTGCGCCGTTCGAGGGGGCGCTTGACGCCGGAGACCGTCCACTGGACGGCTTCGACGCGGCCGGCGACGTCGTAGAAGTACTTCGCCTCGAGCACCTTGTTGTTGGCGACGATCAGCTTTTGCTGGGTGAGGGAGCGCTCCTGGTTGTGTTGAGACTCGAGGATTGCCTGAAACTTTGGGGGTGAGGTGCTGAAGGCAACTGGGGGATTACCGTTTCTCCGATGACCCTATTGACACCGGCGTCCTTCAGAAGTTGGAAGTTCTTGACTTTGTTGACTTGTCCAGAGGCGTCGTCGTATCCGAAGACCAACGACTCGATCGCCACTCCGTCGATGTTCACCTGCACCGTAGTGGGTCGGAACAAGTCGTCGTATCCGAGGGCAAAGTAGGCCGACGCCTTGTCCTTTGGTCGGTTCTCCTTGATCGCTACCGTAACCGGGCCCTGGTTCATCTCCTCCCTTCGGAACAGCTCTCCTCCGTCGACCGTCGTGGACGACTGTTCGTAGAAGAACGAGATCTCCCTGTCGTCGGCGCTGATTTTCTCGACTCTTCCCTGTATGTCTCGTTGGATAGACAATCTATGGGACCTGTCTGGAGTGCTGAACGTCACGAGTTCGTTCTTGGCGTTGAGGGCGGCGGTGAAGCCGCCGATGCCGGCATTTCCTTGATGCAGCGTGGCTCGGACGTTCACCAGATTTGCGTCGTCTTCTTGGAGGATGGCGCCGACCGTTTTGAAGGCGTGAATCTCGTTGGAGGGCGTTTTCAGCGAGGACACCTTGATTCCGTCGTGGGACCGATCGTAGCGCCATCGGAACTTCTCTCCGGAGGGCAGTTGAACCAAGCTAGGGTACTCGTCGTCCTTGTGGTAGTTGTATTTCCGAGCCAGGAGGTTCCCGACCGGTCCTACGGTGGAGGCCAGAAGGCGATTCTTCGAGTCGTAGGAGAAGTCGTGCCTTCGGGTGGCGCCCCAGATGACACGCTTCTGGCGGCCAAAAGTGTCGTAGGAGATGTTGAGCGGGGCGAGTTGGAGGTTCACCGAGGGTTGAATCGAAGATACTTGTCCTCCATGGGAATATTCCACCTTAAAAGTGATGTGTTAAAGGAGCCCATATAGACAGGGACTACGGTACCTGTAGGATCTCATGATCCTGTGCGTTTCTTATCGTATCCGTAGCCTTCTGTCGATCATACTCGACCGTAAAAACGTTTCGTCCATTGACCTGAAAAGCGCGCATGTTCAGTTAAGTCCCAAAAACGGAACACTTCACGCCTCGGGCACTGTTAGGAGAGTTAGAGTCGTTCGTCATTCGCGGTTACACTGTTTCTCTACGAGAGCATCTCATGCTGTTAGGAACAAACCGTCATTCTCTGTTTCTCGGCCAGAACTCTCGAACTCTCCGAACGTTACCCTTGGTCGTCGTCCGACCTGAACGATTTTGCGTCCGGATCCCGAAGATTCTCTTCTGACGTAGCCGCGCCACTCGAAGCGACTGCTCAGCTCTCTGCTGGGCGGATTATCCAACGGAGGAACGATGATCTTCCGCTTTAGGATGGCACTTTCGTGGGGAAGAAGGAGGGGATGTGTGGTGCCGTCGAATTGGGTACGGTAGCCATCGGCCTCAATGACAAAGCTGTCGGTGTTGATTGTAACCTTCCGCTTTTGACGACCTTCTGAAATGAGAGAGTCAGGAAGGTAGGTCGACGTCTTATCTTACCTGTCTCTCGGAATATTCCATCGCTGTTGAACGTGAGCTTCTTGTACTCTTCGCCAGCTCTCTCCACTACCGTATCCACAGTAGCCTTGTCATCGACGGTTTGCCTAGCGATTCCATAGCTGTGGCCGTCGGGGTCCGTGAGATTAGTCGCCTGGCCAGCGGCGTCATAGTCGAAGAGCCAAGAACGAGAGTCGATGGTCTTGGAGCGAAGGAGCTGGCCGGCCAGGTAGTCGAAGTGAACGAAGCCACGGTCGGGGAAGGAGATGCGCTCGAGGGTCTCGTGGAAGGTGTGGAGACGAAGACCCGTCCGGGAGCCGGTAGACGTCTCCAGGTACTGGTCGGTGTCGTTGACGCGATTGATGTGGAGGGCGAAACCGCCTATTCCCGTGATCTTGGTCAGTCGGCCGAGGCTAGAATAGAAGAAGATGAGTAAGAGCGAGGGAGAAGGTTCTATCTCACCTCGTGTCGATGTTGTACGAGAAGTTGTAGATGTGCTGTCCGCTGAGGAGAGACTGTGTGGACACGTGCATCCCGTTCCGGTTGAAAATGAAAATCTCGTTCGTATGAGGCGAGTTGATCTTGAAATGTCTCTTGATTGGATCGTATTTTGCTCTGAGCGTCTTGATGGTCTTGACTTTGTAGTTGCCCTAAAACATCCACAGTAAACTTGTATGTTCCGTTCAAAAAACTGTACCTGATCGGCAATGAACAGCTGTCCATCGGGTCTAACGGCCAACGCGCTTGGAGTGTGGAGATAGGAGTGCGTGGCGGCTGTTGGAGCAGCGCCAGTGGAGTCGTCGCAGGGGCAATTGGCTCTGTCACAGTCGCACTTGGAAGTTCTTCCGGCGACCGTTGAAATATCGGATCCATCGAAAGAGATCTTTCTTATCTGATGCATCCGTTTGCCATCGGTTTCGGCGACGTAAAGAGAGTCTCCCGATGGAGTCAGGGCCATAGCAGCTACACCTTGAAGAGCCGCGAGCCTCGAGCCATCTTGACATCCAGATGGAGCACCAACTAGACGAGAGAAACCGGCCCGGAGATTAAGACGGTGGATGCGATCCGAGTCTTGGATCAGGACGTCTCCAGAGGATTGATCGACGACCACGGAAGTGGGCCATTCGAGGTTGAGATCTTCGATGTCTCCACTGGCGACGCACGTGTTCATCGGCTTCCACATCTTGTCTTTGATTACCGTAGTAATCTGCCTCTGCTTGCTGATGGCCCTCAGCCGGCGTCCATCGGCCACGTACATGGTTCCCGTCTTCGCGTCGAAGGCCATTCCCTTAGGGAAAGCCAGCTGAGCGGAGTCTGCTGGTCCTCCGTCGCCGCAGGAGCCTCCCATCTCGGCACAAGTACTTCCGTCGCCGGCGAATATCTGGTAGTTCATGGTGGGGTCAGTCGGGCGACCGTCCACCTTAGTGACCATCCAGATCTGTCTCCTCAGGGGCAGGGAAACGAAGAGATTTCCAGAGGTCGGGTCGACGGTAAGGTGATAGGCGTGCGCGGTATCGGCAGTGCTCAGTTCCAGAAGAGTGTCCACTTCGAGGCCACTGGGGCTAAGACGACGGATCATGTTGAAGTCGCCGACGTAGATGGAGCCGTCGGCTCCGGCGGCCAGGGCCACAGGCGAGAACAGCTGGGTGTTCTGGGCGTTTTCGTCAATGCAGGTCGGACAGCTGATGGCGCGACGGCTCCCTGTACCGAGTACGGTGGCCATGACGGGGGGTGTTTGGTCCAGGTAGATCGTTCGGCCGTCGCCTCTTTCCAGCACGTCTAAAAGGGTTGGGGTTGGGAATGCACAGATTGGAAACGCTTACTATTCATGAAGTCGTAGTGATGATGGATGTCAAAGCTCCACATTCCGAGGCTCAACTTTCTGGACTTCCTTCCGTCCATCTGGGCGTCGGAATGTCTCCACACGATTTGATCGTCTCCCTTGCAGCTCTTGTATTCATATCCAACCGAGACCCTGGCGGTGATGAGGCCATTGACCGACTGTACGTAAACGTTCAGCTGATCCCAGTAGAACGTGTAGGAGAGGTTAGGCTTCGCCGACAAGACCTTCTCGGTTAGTGTCCCGACAATAGCGATCTTGACGTGGACAAGTCTCAGATCCGCCGGGAGTGTGGCCGGAAGGAGTCGGATCAAGAGGGCGCTCTCGTGGCGTTCAGCTCGTTCCGAGGAATAGGTCTGAATTCGGCGATCTTAGGAATGATTTTTTTGGGGATGCTTACCAAGTGGAGACCACTAGTGCCAGGAATTTCGACAGAATCGAAGATGATTCTCGAATCGGCTAGCATCTGCGCTCCTTGCCCAACAGCCCCTCCGTATTGGCTCATCTTCCAAGAGGGAACGATTTTCGGCGAAATCGTGTGCTCGGAATGGTAACGTCTACAGTGGTCTTCGATCTTCGCCTCCACTGATCCCTTGTCCTGGCCCTTCGTGGACATAACGACGTCTCCAACGTATACAATCCTGTTCCATGCAACGGCGAAGGTCTTTTCAAGACGTTCGAAAGGCTGACGCATGAACTGGAGAGTCACATGACCGCCTCCGTTGACCATGAGGTCAAAGGCTCCTCCTCCGTCCTGGCTTCTGGTTAGGGTGAATCCATAGAGAGGATGGTCGACGTCGGAGACTCGGACTCCAGTGAGGGGCGCTCCAGCATCGGTGACCACACGTCCACGGATCACGGCCACTCGAGATTCGTTGAATTGTCGTTCGTCGGCGTAGCTCTGGACTGAGTCGGGTTGGACGAGGAATCGAGTGCGCTGGTAGAAGTTGGCGTTGGGGGTGGGCTGGACGTGGAGAAGGACGTCGCGAGGTTGGACAACACTGGCGCACAGGGAGTCGGACGAACAGGATCTACAAAATCAGATGGTTAGGTCAGAGGTTCATAGATGGAGGCTCACCTGTAATTGCAACACTCGGAATCCTCGCAGTCGACCAATCCGTCGCCATCGTTGTCAATTCCATCGTCGCAGTCACTCTCGATCGAAAGTTCACAGTTCGGCCCGAAATGCTGGGAGTCACAGAAACATTGCCAGATTCCATTGAGCACTTGACAGGATCCACTGCCATTGCACTTGTTCACACAGCCCTCAATGTGACAATTCTCGCCGTTCCATCCCTGGCTACAGTAGCACACGCCTTCGCGGCACTCTCCATGCTCCTCGCAGCCAGGAAGACAAGCCTTCGTCGTGCAGTCCTGGCCAGTCCATCCGATTTCGCACTCGCAGAAGCCCTCGTCACTGCAGGAGCCTCCGTTGTGACACTCAAAAGCGCAGGTCTTCTTCTCGCACTTGGTGCCAGTGAACCCGGCCAGGCAGTTACAGTATCCACTGTCGATGTCGATGAAGCCGTTGTTCGAACAGGCCGGATCGGGTTCGGCCACTCCACCCAGCTCTTCGACCTTCTTCGGCTGCTCAATGGATACGGTAGGTGGGTTCGGCTGTTCGATGACTCCGTTAGGGTGGTATCGGTGGAAGTCAGCCGACGGTTTCGAGCTGGTCTGGTAGGGCTGACACATTGACTGCCAGGTGAACGCCTCAGCACAAGTGGAGCCCTTCCAGCCGTACTCGCAGTAGCACTGTCCTTCGTGGCAAACTCCGTGGCTCGAACACTTCGGGTCTTCGCAGTCTTTCTGAAGGCATAAACATTGTGATTCTTTCAGGGGTCATCGTTCGTACCTTGTCACAGAATTCGCCGCTCCATCCATGGTCACAGATGCATCTTCCTTCCGACGAGCACTGTCCATGCTGATTGCAGTTGGGCACGTCACACCAGTGGGCCAGCATGTCGCAGTCGACACCCTTGTACCCTTCGTGACAGATGCAGCGTCCGTTGGCAAAAACGCCATTGCCCGTGCAGAGCACAGGACACGAGCTGTCCTCGCAAAAAGCTCCGCTGTATCCTGGGTAACAGACGCATTTTCCGTCCTTGCAGGTGCCCTTTCCAAAGCAGTCGTATTTGCAGTCGTCTAGACGTTCTCCTTCGCCGTAGACTGACAGGTCTCGCGCTTCGGATACGGTAGCGATGAAGCTTATAGGTTGCGGCTGCAATGAATGGGGCTGTTCAGATAGCCATCAAGGAAGGAATAGTGGTGGAAGTTGATTACGAGGACTGAATGACTTACCGTATCAGCATCGTTCAAGAAGGCCAAATGCCATCGTCCGGCGAGGAGAAATTGTGCGAAAATGGTGCTCCGCAGGGCCTGAAACCACATTTCATCAAACCCCACTTCGATCTGATCCCGACGGCGTCAATGGCCGACCCATTAATCTCCAGTGACTCATCGTCTCTACAGTCATTAATCAATTCGACGCTACCTGGAAGTGCGAAGAGTCCGAAGGGGCCGGCAGACCACGACGCAGACGTTCGGCCGCGCCCTCCGGGGCCGCTGGCTTGCTCGCAAGGCTCAAGTGCAACTTGTCCGCTCGGATGATGTGTTGGAAGTCGTGCACGGACGGCGACGGCAGAACCGTCTGTCTACCGTACAGCACAAGTTGGGCGCGAGGGCCAACGGAGATGTTGAAGGTGACGTGGGAGTTGTGTTGCACGGAGAATTGACTGGAAAAGACAACATTTATCGGGAGAAAAGATCACAAAAAATAGAACAGTTAAGTTTAGAGCAAAATGGAAAATCAGCTCGCAGCAGGTATCGAACCACGATCTGCAGATCTCCAAACAATAATGCTAACCACTCGACTACGCAGCCACCCTTTCTAGAAATTCCGCTTCTGTGGTCGAGTGGATAGTCAAACCGATTGCCAATTCAAAGGCCGTAGGTTCGACTCCATGAGGAAGCAAAACATTTTTTTGTGTTTTTTTTGGACGATTTTCGAATTTCCTTTTCCACGATCGCGTAAATCTCGTCATGTGAGCCCCATTTATTGCAATTCCCGATTCTGTCCGTATGATAATTACACCCGTCGATGTGAAGCCGAAAAAGGAGCCGGCCACTTACGTATAGACAATGCGTCCAGGCGGCAAATCGGCACTCACGAGCTCGCCCAACTGGAAACTGTCGGGTAACGCGAGCATCGGTGCCGGCTTGTTGGTTCCAGGCGGATTATGCGAGGCGGCAACTGAGGAGTAGATGGAGGGCGCCGCGTCCTCGTAAAGCGTATAATTTGGAGATCCTCGGCGGAGAGACACTGAAACGGAGCAAATGAGATTACAGTCGTTGATTGGATTATAACGGCATGGATTAGGGTCTTTGGTGGAGTTGGCGGTAACGGCTTCTGGAGGTCAAATGTGGAAAAAAGGTTTTGTGACAATTTTTATACCGGTGGGAGTCGAACCTCGCACCTCTTGTTTTGTAGCCAGAAGCGTTATCCATTTAGCCACACCAAGACAACTCTGGACATAACTAGACAGCTGACAAGTTGAAGGCCCCGGGTTCGATCCCATCAAACGTCATTTTTCATAAAAAAGGACTCACCAAGTAGACATAAAATAGCAATAAAAGATCCTGCGAGTAGAATAAGCAGAAACAGGCAGATCTTCTTCCACCGATCGCCATCGTCGTAGTCGAAGAACTTCTGCACCTTCTTCTTCTTCGGCGGCCTCTCCATCGGAGGCATCGGCGCCTTGATCAGCGGTTCGAAGGGGTTCGGCGGATAGCCACCCGGCGGCATCTGGTGGGGATGCATCTGTCTAATCACTTGATTCGGTCCCGCCAGCATGCATGTCCTACAACGAGAAGAAGATAGGTGACTGGCGGTAACAAGGTCAAACACGATGTCGCCTTCTAATTATTCGCACTTGGGCGAACTTTTGTTATTTATCGGCGCTGCTGACAAATAGGGGAGTAAATAGGGGTTTATGCGAACAACAACAATCAAGGTCGCGATGATCGATTGGATTTGGGAGGCGAGCGAGGGGAGGCGCGTGGAGAGGAGCTAAGTCTCTTAGCACTTCAGGTCTAATTAGTCAAATTAAGGAGGGAGTCTTTTCTTCTTTTTGGAAAATTCGTATATGGATCGATAAAAGAAACATGTAAAGAAGTGTGGGACGTGGTATTTACTGGGCAATAAGATGCCTGTATCGGGTGGAGAAGGCCCAAAACTGCATTCACTCCACATCCATGTCAACCAAACATAAAAAAGTTGCACTTCTCGCTCTTCGCTCACACGCGGCTACTCGCAACATCAAAGCCTCAAAAGGTCGCCGGCGACAAAGGTGCGCGTGTAAAGTGGCCCTTCTCACCCACCCTCACTCTCACCTTTGTCCTCCTCCACGGCGCCTTCGTCAACCCGACGCCACAGCTTCGCCCGGCGCTGACTCATTCACTCATTAGCCACCCCATTCAACCCGCCAGCTACTTGTCGCTTCTTGAGAGAATCTCGCCAAAAGATCGATCAATCACGCATTATTATGCAACAAGAGTCGCGGATTCGAGCGAATCCATCGATCTCCGCTGCAGAGTTCGTTGCAGCAGAGGTGGTGACAAATTGCGCAACAAGTGCACGCGAGAAGTGCAAAATTTGATAACGGAAGGATGCGAGCGCGGACTGAGGACACGACGACGTAATAACAAACAAATTGCATAATCGGTCGTGTAGCTGGGGAATTGGGGAGCGGAGAAATCGGATAGTGCGCGGGGAGCTTTGACGAAAAAACACATAAAAAGGGATTGATATGAAGCGATTGCAGGGCTAGATGTGGGATTTCGAAACTAAGGATTTCATAGCGATCCTTAGTTTCGAAAATGTGTGGGTCAAAACAAAAGATTTTGTGGTGATTTTACGGTTCATAAGAGGTCAATATATCTAAAGATCGGGCCATGATCAAGATATGACATTTCAAGACGAGAAATGCGTTCATGGTCTAAAGAAATAGGTATGATCTTATAAGTACATATCTTCAAAGATGATCATATCTCACGCCTAACTGTCGTTTAAGTTGAATGGATAACAGAACTGCCTGAAGGTCACGACATCGAATCCGTCAAGGTCTGACTCTTTTTCCAAATGTTTTTGACTAAACAGAGGTTGTATGCCAAGAATAGTTAATGGTTATGTGGAAACAGGCGGATGGCACATGACCTTCACACAAAACGGTCTCATTCCTTTGGTTTTAAACTGTTTGGACAAAGCTCTTTTCAATACCTATTGACTATATCGTATAAGAACAACAGCTTAAATGGTGGCTTTAATCTAGGTATATACGAAAATATGTAGAATTTATCTTAAAGTATATGCCCAGGAAACTGATGAATAAATGTTCGGCATATTCCGACCTTTATCTCTGTACATCTCTCATTGAACTTCGCAATTAGGCGACCAAAACCAAGTAACACTATCTCCCCAAACGCATCCATTATAATCCCCACCCAATCGATGACCCCATGATCATAGGCGCACTTGAGAACGCACTCGAGGACCTTAAACATCGTCTCTTCGGACAAGGAACGCAAGCTTGAACAAACAACAGAGCGCCACAAAGGAAGTGCCCCTATTTGTATGGAGACCGTAAACTTGGAGACGACCCTCATCGGCATATTGTCACCGAGGGGAAAGTCGTAAATTATGCAATCGCGCAGTCCGTATCTCGCGCGGCCCACGGTCATTCCGGCGCGCGCGACCGACAATCAAACCATTAGTTGAATAACCGAATCACCGACCGTTATAATTGACTCTCCAATTGGGGCGAGATCTAAGCAGGTGTGGAGTGGGGGGATTAGGCGTTTGAAACCGAGAGGACAATTATCGGGGGCGTCAACCTATGACCTCAGAAGTGGAAGAGGAGGATGTGACCAGCTGAGGTGCATTATCATCATCGTCATTCACAAATTTTGGACTAACCAAATCAGGTTCCGTGAGTCCAGATTTGAATAAAAAGCTGATAGTAGGACTAAAATTTCGAAATCTACCGTAATCCAAAGACATCCTAACAGTTTCTCACAAGCAGGACCACCCATAAAACCATCGGTCTAGCGACGAAAACAGCCAACTGACCACTTAGGCAGGGCCACTGCCCCCGCCTGTGGCACTTTACACAACGACCCGCGCAAGAGGTCACACCATCTCGCCTCCGTCGCCCTTCCTCCTCCTCCTCCCAGCATACAAAAGATTGTTTTCGAAGGAAAATAACCCGTTGATTGAATTAGTCGCGTGAAAACAAAACAAATCGGAAATTGAGTTTCCGCGCCGGATTTGGCCCTGCGCCGAGCAAAGAGCGCCGAGCAGATGGGAGGCGGATCGGATGGCCGATGGGGACGAGATGCGGAGATTGCAAACTGCTCGTTAACACGAGAAGCGCTTAAATTGGCTTTATTTATGGGCCGCCACGCTGCGTGGGATTAGCGCTCTACACCTAAAGCTCTGGAAGGATGGAGATGATGGATCCAATTAAAAGTGTTGGGACGTCACTTTATTGCCTTCCCACACTTTTAGGCAGCTCTGTTTGCTCAGGTCCTCATATCCACCAGGTTAATCGGAAAGTAGACAGATCCGCTGGTGAATACACAGGGTAAACATTGTCCCAACAGGATAAGCCTTAGAAAAACATCTTGAGAGGTTGTTCGCGCGTACGAAAGTTGCAATGGCCACATCTGGACAAACAAAAAAAAAATCTGGAAGGATGAGGTTCTGAACCGTCCGTTTGAACGTGTGCTTACAAATAAATCCAAAAATATGGACTAAGAAGAAACTGTTTTTACGATAACCTGTTCCAACCTCTGCGGCTTTATTGCATCACAGTTCGAAGTGTTGTCTTT
Source organism: Steinernema hermaphroditum (assembly GCA_030435675.1). Taxonomy (NCBI): domain Eukaryota; kingdom Metazoa; phylum Nematoda; class Chromadorea; order Rhabditida; family Steinernematidae; genus Steinernema; species Steinernema hermaphroditum. Next base: position 831,917 of record CM059623.1, read on the forward strand.
CTGAAGATTTGGTTGCAGGAAATAAGTCCAAAAATATTGACTAATAAGAAGCTGTTTCTATGGCTCAAACCTTATCGTACCACAGTTCCAGGTGTAGTCTTCCTGATGATAACTTCAAGGATGCCTCTACCCACTGAACCACAAGAAGATCGGCCAAAAATCACCTCATATTTGAATATATTTAAACCCCATATTTGAACGCTCATAAAATCGTAAATCTTAAAGTAATACACTAATTTTGTGCCATATGAAAATTCTGCATTTTGCCGAAAGACTTTGAAAACCCACCTCACCCGCTGTGCCCTAATCGTTTACAAATCATCTATGCCAAAAATCCCGTACTTTCCAACAGCACATGAACTTCAAATTACCCATTAAGCTAATGAACCCTTCCGGTCCGATTTGCCTCCAAATCCTCAAAACCCCGAAATCCTCTCCACCACCACTCGCACAGTTCATAAATAATTCCGGCGCGCGGCATAATCTCAATCCGCGAAATGAGATAATCCATGCAGCCGGAGTGACTCCGACTCGGATTCCAATTTCGAACGCGCCATACAAAAGCGGTGCGCGACCTCCCGCCGCGCATTTTGCGCTGATTCGAAGCGACAACCGTGGAAAATCCGGCCGCCGCTGATCCCCTTGTTTGAGGGGCAAATGGCACTCAGAGTGTTTTTTTCGGATTTGCACATGCGATGGGAAAACGAGAGCTGAGAAGCTGAGAATTCGGAGTGTGGACGTTCTCAAAGGCAATGTTCGTGGCTTAGCACCACGGATAGAGTGTGAATTCGGTAATTGAGACTGGGAACCGGTCAGTGGGATATGGGAATGTTGGAAGAGGGGCGTCACTCTGGAGGGGTAACATGACACCGAAAGTAATGGAAACTGACCAGGTTTCCGGGGGTTGTTTATTGATATAGAAATGGAACTCATTTTGATATTCATGTTGGGAAATTAAGGACCGATCTCGCTTAGAAGAGGTGACATAAGGGGAAGAAAAGGGAATCACATTCGAGTTATTCTGTGCCGAAAGCAGATCAACTTCTAGAGCGCTATATAACCGAGGATAGGCACCTCGAACAAAAAGGTAAAAACTGAAATAAAAACCAACTTTTCATATCGATTCCCGGAGCTTTGCGGCGACAACGAAGACATCGTAGTGTGGCCTGAAATCTCAGAAGATGGATTCGTCGGAATCGAACGATCGGAGCCGGCGTTCGATCCATGGCCATGGGTCAGGCACCAGTAGCCCTCTTCGTCTTCCATGGCCGTCGGCGACTGAGGTGGAGGCGGCAGAAGCGTCGACGAGCAACAGACGACTATATCGTCGTCGTGATCGCGCATAGTACTCTTTTCCGTGTTACCGTAATCTCATCTGGTCTGCAAGTGAGGAGCACGTTTTGGAGAAATCACCCGAAGCGCGGCTTCATGGAAAGTGTGAACAGGTCGCCGCGGATGACCCCAAAAACCATAGGCGCGACTCTCTAACCCACTCCTCTCCCTAGAAGAGCGCCACGCCCACCTGGCCGTCGTCACCGTCCTGCCTCCACCCCCATCCGCGTCTTCTTCCAAATCATATTCGCATATATTATTGCGCACACACGCGACATCAATCAACTCGTCACATTCATTAGCGCGCGAGTGCCGACGCGCCAAGATTGCCGAGTAATTCTAAGGGCAGACGGGAGGCTGCACAATGGAGGCGAGGAGAAAAGTTCATCGACAGGTGTCCGCCGCCGTTACGGTCTCGCTATGGGGTCAACCAAAGGATGATGACAGGAAGTCTGATCGGTGCATACGGTAGTCGAGGCATGCAGATTACGGAAATGAAGCAAAATCTACTAATTTATCATAAGCCATAGATTTATCAATCTATCGTAGAGTTTTGTGTCGAAAAGTGAAAATTCTACCGCAAAGATGTCCAAGAAATGTAAAGCCGTCGTTGCCGTGTCGCCCTTGCAAAAATCAAAATTGAATCCTCTGGATCGATAAAAGAATACAGACGAAACGGTTACGTCGTTCCAACGTAGAAACGAATAAGTACAAGCATCTTAAGACCGCCAGCCGCTTTCCAAAAATAAATAAATAAAAATCCTAATTTTTTGGTAAAATGTAGTGTAAAAGGAGTACTGCAACGAAAATAGAGAATACGGACGCAAAATCAAATGAAAGCCTAGTAATGCCCGTTTGTCTTCACTACTTACGACGGTGACGACGCACTACAAGAGCTAAACAGTTTACTGCATTCTTTGAGCAGTTTTCAGCAAAACGATATCGGAAAAATATTGTGTCCGGAACGAAGAACCGTACGCAAAAATACTATGAAATAGAAACTGTTTAACACGTACTTATCCCCTGTATAAAAGTGGAGAGCCTACGGATCCGACTGTGTGTGTTTTTCAGTCCACAGGGAACCGGCCGGTGAACAATTGTCTACCAGATGAGACTTGAATGAAAACGATGCCATGAGTCAATCCTGCTATCCGCAGGGGTATGGTGTCTCCATGTGACGTTGTACAAATTTGCAAAAATACAATGAAATAAAAACTGAGTTAAGGCATACTTTTTATAATAAACAAAACAAACGTTTACGAAAAAGTCTTTCACCCGAGCAGCCTTTAAGCAACAAACTATTGCGCTTAAAAATACATCATATTCTAAAAGGTCTTTACTTGAACGCGGATCTCAGTTAGTCCTTAATAACCGATCAATCAAAAATTAAACGTTAAACAGTTCACTGCCTTCTTTAAGCAGTTTTCACGAAAAAATATTGTGAAATAAAAACTGTGTAGAAAAATATGCACTTAACCTTTGTATAAAAACGTTTACAGGGGTCGGCAAGCCGGTCGGCAATTGTCTACCGGGTTAGAGCTGAATGAAAACGATTCTACATATATGCGCAAATCTTGCCACCCGCAGGGCTATTCTTGTCTCCATTCGACAGTGTACCAATTTGCAAAAATACTATGGAACAAAACTGATAAGAGTCCTAGCCACGAGGTATCGATAAACCGCTATATAAACGGAGTCTTGCATAAACATTTAGAAAGATGGCTTGCGTCATTCGAACCAACAAAGACCGACCTAGTTAAAAAATCAGTTATCTGATGATCCGGGTGTGTTTTGCGCAGGGTAGCGATCGCATTCGCTCATTCGAGAATCAGTCGTTTTCAGACACCAGACAAAACGACTGGACTAGAAGGGCTAAAATAGTATGAACTAAAAACTGACTCAATGCATACTTATTATAATAAACAAGACAAGTGTTTGTCTTGCACCAGCCGATCAGCTCTTAAGCAACAAAATGTTCGGCAACCTGCGCCAAAAATGAGTTATCTTGAAAACGGTACCAGCTGGCGAAGCTGAAGCGCAAAAATGAAAGTTCTTTGATGAGAAGACTGAAAGTTATCGTCCCATAAGTGTTGCTTCATTCCGGTTATTTCACTTTGATTGCCTCGGGACAGTTCTACAGCAAACAACTGGATTCAACCATCCAACTCAAAAATTAAACATCGCCAAGTATCCTTTTCTAAAACGCGAAAAGAAAAGAGATGACCTAGAGCAAAAATAGTGTAAATATACTGTTTTATATAAATTTATCCAAAAATGCTTAATGTAAAATATTAAACTCTAAAATATATGCGTCCAAGACATACCAGCACATCAAAAATCGCAACTCTTATTTGCTTAAGGACTAGATATTGACGTGGTATATGTTTTAGATCCCGTTTCTGATGATTGCGTCAAATCACCACTTGCAAAGAACCTCAACCTTATCATCACTAAATTCAATAACAACTAGGCTGTACCTGACCAAAAATACAATCACAACCACAAACCATCCTTCCCCACCCAAACAGGTGTCAATGTTTATGTCCATCTTTCACTCAGCCACCCTGCGAAGGTCACCACCGCCACCGACAGTCAGACTGTTCGGCACCGCGCCTCCCCACGGACAATTAGTTCTCTCGCGGCTGAGGTGCGAGCGGAAGGGTTTTATTGCCCCCAATCAGGTGTGCACGGCGGCTATTGTCTCGGCGCGCGTGCGACAAAATGCCGTTAGAGGAGAGGGCCAAGGTGACCTCGCCGGGTTTATTGCCGCGACACAAATGAACGGTGAAATTGGGCTTTTTGTTTTAGGCGACGCGCCGACGCGAACGGACGCTGACGGATTATGATGGGAAAAGAGGTGAGAGAGTGGATGAAAAGAGCCGCAGGAGACACACTAAGGGACAAAAATAAGATGAGGAACACAGAAACACCGGACGATTTCTAAGAATCAAAATTTGTACTTCTTATAGTCAGAAAAATCTATAAATGTCGGTCATAGTCAGAGCTGCTAGTGTACGAAGAAGATGACGCCATATAAAATGGTTTCCATTAAGAAAACCGTGGGCCACATCAGTGTAAAAATTTTAATCGCTAGGGTAAAATATACAGTAAATAATTACCATAAACAAAGGTGTTTAACAATACTGAATGACTGTTATGTGTGCCGGTTGAGAGCTACAAGCTTATCGGGGTGTTTAATAGCCGACATTTTGGATTTTCAAATAAAGGAATGTTTTCAACAAGAAATCAAAAATGCTATGACTTGCTTTCTACATCATATAAAAGGAACGAGCATGACAAGAATAAAGCCAGTGAGGTGGTCAAAACGGGTACAATATAATGTTGAAACGTAAAAGAGCGATAAAAGAGAATGATTTGGACTACGCCAGCCACCAAAAATCGCCCATAGGGAGACCATAAAAGGGCATTTAAACAGAACTCTGGAATGCCATTTCTATAAGCATCCAAGTAGGAGACTGGCCGGACAATGAAACAGAGGATCGGAAAACAACAAAAACCGACCTGTCTCAGCGGTCTCAATTTCTGAATGGCTTTCAAAGCGAGAGATAGGCCAGAAAGATTGCTCACCAAAAGTATTTGTAATGATGATGGTTGGCAAATTCGAACTTGAACGCTCTTCAGGGCTGATGAGCAGACTCACAAAAACACAAAAATGGATTTAAAAACGAAAAAAAGTTTTAAATATCACTGCAGTTCATTTGCTCAATAAATCGGTAGTCAAAAATGATCCAAAAGTAAGAATTAGAAAAGGAGGCTGAGAAAAATATGATCAGATGTAAATCGCTGTTCAACAGTACATCATCTAGGTCTGTAAACTCGGCAATTGGTGAAAGGTCTTCCATTTGTGGCGGTAGCGATCGGTCCGCTCTCCCTCAGTATCCGTCTGAGCCAACTCCATTGAATGAGCTGTCGTTCCTGGTCATCGTTGTGGGCGCAATGATCGCCTCGGCTCCTAAACGGCTGGAACACCTGTCGTTCCATCAACCTGGCTAAGAAGACGTGCCAAAAATCGCTTAAATCCACTGTAATAAAGAAACATGTCTACAGAAATGAAAATATCTATGAATTTTCAACGTGATTTGCCAATGAAATATTCAGAGTGAAGAAAAATATAAAAATAAAACAGAGTGAAGATTTTCAAAAATACATAAGACGAATCCCAACAGCGCATGTTCCATTAGATCATATGAACACAGAAATGTATGAAATCACCAATAAGATACAGAGAGAAAATTCGTTATATGAGACGGCTATCACGAATCGAACGCAAGAACATAATCGCCATGGAGGAAAAGAGTCACTGTGGTCACTGTTTCCGATCTGTTTGCCCATCTAATCGTTAAAATAATACTAAGAGCCTCTTATCTTATATTTTATGGTGATATCACTATCTGTCGACACATTCGTCGTGGGAAACTCGCGGAAAGAGGTTGGCACTTCGCGTCCGGGTGCATCTGTTTTGATTAGATATTGCGATGCGGGGGTCATCTCCAGCCGTTGTTAAGTCAATCGCCTTATGTGAACGATCTGAACTGACCGATCATATTCAAAAATAAGAATATAGGAAACTGTATTTTCATGCGACAGGAAATTTTTCCACCAAAAATGTCTATGGGAAAGTCCAGCTTTAAAGTGAGTATGAGTCATATTCATATTCACTCAATTTCAAAAATTTCATCACAGCTTCTTATATAATGAACATGCTTTGTCAAAAATGAGTTTCACTTTAAAACGTTGTTTGTAATGGACCTGGACATAATCAGTAAGGTCGAATCAGTGATATCCAAACGTAATCCGACCTGGAGCCAGCTCAGGAATATATGCAAAAAGTGTCTTTGTATAGGGAAACACATAGAAAAACTGGGAATAAGTTATAAACCTAGATAGCTGCTTGTTTCATTTCAAAAATGGTCCACCAATGAAACTCTATAGAAGAAAGAAAGCAGGGAAGACGGAAAGATTAAGTGCTCACCGATGAGGTTTAGTTTTTTATGCTTAACCCATGATTCATCCAAAATGCTTTAGAGAGAAGACTAGAAAGTTGTCTTCGAGTGACTTTAGTAGAATTTAATATCTCAACGATCTCAAGTTGAACAAAAATCGACGATAAGGGTTGACTGACAACACAAAAATTGACTGATTCCCAAAGTAGACCATCGATGCCATCAGTCTAGATGCCAACCGATTCAAATAACATCGAATGCTGAGCTTTATGGTATTCTCATATACGGGTAGGGATAACCTAAGTAGAGAATAGAGATAACCTAGTCTTAGGGTAACCAATACTAAAAAACGTTATCGATCGTATTCCAAAAATCTATATCCAGTAGCTCATCAAACGTTTACTAAGATAGCTACAAAGATGAATCTATCCTCTCTGCTGGCCTGCCCAGAAACATAACTGTTCTACGATCACTACATATAGTTCAATATTGCTTAGAGGTCTGATAGTGTCCAAAAAAGGACATCGCTTCGGACAGAAGACTAGGAAGTCATTTTCAAATAACGAAGCACATGATCCAAAAATCGAAGCTAAGAGTGACATCTGAGTCTTCTGGGGGCTCAAGCAATGCAAAAATCGAGGTTAAATCGAAACAAGCGAAATAATTCAAAAACAACACGGCAGATAGCTGAGCACGCCATTACAAAAATCTAAAAATCTATATCTAGTAGCTCATCAAACACTTGACCATAAGAAGTTTAAGATCAAAACGGTCAGCTTTCTGGAGCTGCAAAAAAGAACATTCTCTTGTCCATCGAAACAGTAAAAATAAGGCAAAACCGGGAAATAGCTACAAAGATGAAGTGTTAAACTGTTATACCTTCGAAGAGGCAAAAATCTGCTTATAGAATCTGCTTATATTGAATCTGTCTTTTCATGCCCATGGAGGCAGCAAAAGTAATGGGATGCCGCGGAACAATTACAAAAATGAATCTATCCATTCTGCTGGTTTGCCTAGAAACATCACTGTTCTACGATCACTACATATAGTTCAATATTGCTTAGATCTCTGATAGTGTTCCAAAAAAGGACATCGCTTCGGACTGAAGACTAGGAAGTCATTTTCAAATAATTCGTTATTTTGTTATTGATCGTAGAACTCGTTTAATTCGTTATTGATCGTAGAACAGTGATGTTTCCGCAAATGATCCAAAAATCGAAGCTAAGAGTGACTTCTGAGTCTTCTGGGGGCTCAAGCAATGCAAAAATCGAGGTTAAATCGAAACAAGCGAAATAATTCAAAAACAACACGGCAGATAGCTGAGCACGTCATTACAAAAATCTAAAAATCTATATCCAGTAGCTCATCAAACACTTGACCATAAGAAGTTTAAGATCAAAACGGTCAGCTTTCTGGAGCTGCAAAAAAGAACATTCTCTTGTCCATCGAAACAGTAAAAATAAGGCAAAACCGGGAAATAGCTACAAAGATGAAGTGTTAAACTGTTATACCTTCGAAGAGGCAAAAATAGAGTCTGCTTATATATTGAATCTGTCTTTTCGTGCCCATGGAAACAGCAAAAGTAATGGGATGCCGCGGAACAATTACAAAAATGAATTTATCCATTCTGCTGGTTTGCCTAGAAACATCACTGTTGTTTGATCACTACAGTTTCTAACTCCTTGACATGAAAACACTTACAAAAAGGCGCGAAAACCACGGGAACCACTCGACACGCTTCGACCTCCACGTTTCCCAGCATCGCACCTATCGCTCCGTCCTACGTTCCCAGCCCTGGCGTTCGGATAGCGCGCGGGCTTCTTGTGTGAAATCGGATCTCCCACTCGCGCACCTGACCCTTTCCGATGCCCGAGGGAAGAGCGGAACAAAGGTCGACGGCACGCGACCATAAACAAGCACGCCTAACAAGCGGTGGCGGCGACTTGTTTGACCGCCACGCTGCCTAAGCCGCAAATAGCGATGTCGGAGATTGGGGCAAAGTGATAGCGGCCGGGGATCCGGCGGCGCGGATGATCGATTGCGCAAGGGGCTTTGTAGGCGACTGGCGCGCGTACGGTAATGGACTCCTCCGACGGCGCGTTTGGGTGGATGGGACTTGTGGCCACTGCAGATCTGATGGCGCGGAGTCGATAAATCAACATATTGCGGAGGGGAAGGACGACGGAGGGCGCAATCGATTGATTTGTTTGGGTTTAGGGTTCAGAGACCGGGTAATTGGGTGGTTGTGGTGGCGCGGTGATGATGTAATTTAGGGCTGAGAACGAACAGAAAAAGGGAAGTGAATGAAACGGAAGTTGAGCTGTCTTGTGAAGGTGGCTGTAGCGTGCCACAGCAAGAGAGCATGAACATAAATACATTTTGTTCAGATGAGTCCATGTCATATATGAACCACACTTTACTTATCCACTTTAAAGTCTTTTGTGTAACTATGGCAAAGCAATAGACAGCAATTTACCAGATTGAAAGGACTTATAGCTTGCTTGGTTAAAAGACAAATTGCACTGAACAAGAAGACATGATACAAGTACGGTCAATTGGCCTCAGCTGTGGTGTGGTGGTGGGGATCCCAGTTCACACTAGGCACTGAAGAGGAAAAACGGATCCGCAAAACGCAAGAAAATTATTGAATCTGTACCCTGTTTTAGTGCTGTCTATAGAGCTAAACGGCCTAGACCGCTCGCACCCCCTCAAATTCTGATGATTTTAAATCCTTCCTTGTGAATTTGGACCACGTTTCTTGAGCTGCCCATCGCTGAGCTGATTTGTGTCGAAGTCCCGCTCAGTCCATTTGTAATCTATAGCTTGTTTGTCGCCAATAAACTAGTAGTATGATTATGGGAATTCCCAACCTGAGTTCTGGATGTTATACTTCTTTGTGTACAGAGACAAAGGTTGAACGCCAAAAGTTAGAAGTTCAAAAAAAGTGGTTTAGGGGCTGAAGAGGGCTCATACACTTCTACATAGCACATGACCAAGAAGGCCGTTACCACTGCCCGACCCTACCTTTCAAGGCCAAAAATAGAAAACCTGAGTGCTTGTTGTACGGTGACAAAGGTTGAACGTAAAAAGTTAGCAGCTCAAAAATTAAAAGTAGTATAGAAACTGAAGAGAAGTGCTAGGCTGTACCACCATAATTACACTAGCGCAATAGCCTAATCAACAGTGAGTTCTTAAATATGTTGCAATGTCAGCATTGTCAGGGACTTGATGTACGGGGTTCGAAACCAACTTTTCAAAAATAATAGGTATGCTCTGGTCAATGTGTACAGAGAAAAGTGACTGTGTGATATACGTAGGGAAGCGAAAGTACTAGATACTTGTCATGAGAGCCATCTTATGCCAGTATATCACAAAAATTATTTCTGAGAAGAAAAGAGGTCCAATTTGAATCAGAGCTTTTAACAAAAATATCAACTATGCCTTAGTCAATGGTTAAAGAGCACGAGTATGTGCTAGATGCTAAATCCGATGTACTGTATGGGACTTGATCTATTCGGTTACAAAAATATCGCCCTGGTCTATACAGAGAGCGCAACCATGTGATATACTGGGAAACAAAAATTTTTAAGAAATCAGAAAATCACACAGCACCTCCAGTTTACGATCCCTCTGCGAATCGGTAAAACACACTTGGTGTACCGTATTACAAAAATATCGCCCTATACGTCAATACAAACAGTACGATTATATGATACGTAGGAAAGCAAAAATCAGCACTTTAAGATACTAGAATGTCACGTTTAAAAGACTGCTTTTGGAGTTTATCCGTCACAAGCGTTTGCATACAAAAATGAAAAGAAGAGAGGTTCGACTCCGACGTCTACAAGACACCTAGAATATACACCCTACCAGATGCACTCCCTAAAAGCCACACTACCAGCTGCTTCTGGGCCAAAGCTCCTCCAAATCGTCGTCCCGAAAAACAACGAAGGCAGCAACACCGCAATTACGCTCCGTAAATCCCCTCTTGCGCCTTTGTACTCCGTATGTCCCCCCTCCTTGATCTGTCGCGTAATCCGCTTAGGACCGCTGCCGCTCTCATTACAGTTTCGTTCCCAATTAGTCGGCTCCTTGTAATCCGGACGGCGTGCCGCGCGCCTAATTGCGCGACGCCAAACACAGCTGACCACTCCGGCCAGGGCGGCAGGCCTTCGGCCGTCGATCCCATGCGCAAACGGCGAAGTGTATCAAATCCGCTGAGGCGACAGAGGTGTTTGTCCAAATACTTGAAGCGCTCTTTGACACGTCCGCCCGGCCCTCAGCATGATGTCGCCGGCGACGTGGAGTGGTCGAAAACGAGCGATTTTCGGGAACCGCGTCAAGGACTTGTTGTCGTGCTGGTCAGCGAGGCGTTCGCCGAATTTGATATTGTGAGAGGGAGAGGGCGCGACGTGGCGATATGATACGGTTGGGTAAACAGAGATCATAACGCCAGAACGGCCGGCCGAGGTGTGGGAAAATGGGACGATGAACTGGAGGTGGATTACGCGGACGTGGAAGGGGTCTCCGAGGGACCAATTAGCCGAAAATGGGAACGACTTATAAGATATTCTGGAAAACGGTTAGTCGAGAAAACTGAAAACGTGCACAATATGAGGGTGAGAAGATGGCAATCAAACCAGTACAAAGCACCAGTAACGGTTTAGTGCAATTGACACCGGTTGACAAAAATTCAAATGAAATGGCATCTTGCTAATCAAAAATAAACAGAACCTGAATGTTATCGATGCAAAAAAAATAAACAGAGGGATACTTAAACGATTTCGCTCGTACTTAGGGAAGCGAGAATATAGGTTGAAATGTGCAATGTGGTGAGCAAAAACCACAACACACTTTCAGATCTCACAGTAAACTACTACTAACAAAAACCAAAACGAATGCATCGGGGACCAACGCAAGGGAATGGGAAGGTGTGCAGGATGTGCTCAAATGGAATGCGTCTCTGAAACATTCAAAAATCATGTTACACGTCATATTTTGTATAAATCACAAAAATTTGAGCTAGCAGCTCAGAACTCTGTGAAGAAACAGCTCCTTTTTGTTGATGTCAAACTTGTAAAAGGCATGAGCCAGCTCATAGAGCAACGAAGAATTTTACTGCGGATATGTGATGATATGCCTGTCAAACGCATTGTCAAAAATTGAAAGTTGATTATTGATTGGCATATGCTTATAAGCTACTGATGACACCATGAACATGTTCAAAGTTCTATACAGGGTATCAAGAAGGTGAATTTGGACAGAAGTTTGGAGAGCCAGCCAAAAATATAAATCACGTTTCTCTTCGTTTTCCGACCGGTCTCCCATTTGGATTCTCTCAGAAATAACTTCACAGACTTCTGTCTGAAGCGCCCTTTTTGGGACACCCTGGGGCACAATGGAATCGATTTTCAAGTTTTGCTCTGCAATTAAATGCTCAAATAAAGGGCCAGTGTAGACCTGTAATTAAAGCTGTCAAAGCTGACCTAATTACAAGTCTGCGTTTTCTAAGAAATTTTGCATATAAGACACCTATTGGCGTCGGAGTATGTGTGGCAAATGGTGTCAAACGTTACCAAAATTTTTTCAACACGTAGTGCCGCTATTTCTATTCTCGTCACTGTATAATAACACTGTACATGCGCAAAAATTGAAAGTTGATTATTGATTTGCACATGCCTACATAAGCTGCTGATGAAACCATGAACATGTTGACAGTTGTATGGAGGGTATAAAGAAGGGGACTTTGGACAGAAGTTCAGGAAGGTGTCCAAAAATTTAAATCGCGAGAAAGCGGTCGGCTTCTTTCTTTCTTCGCTTCTCTTCTTTTTCGGTCCCACGTTTGGATTCTCTCAGAAGTGACTTCACAGACTTCTGTCTGAAGCGCCCTTTTCGGGGCAATCGCCTTCTCCGACGGCTAATATCGGAGATGCTGCAACAACGAAAATAGTATCTTACAATGAAGAAGTTCAGCCGAGAACGCGCAAGAAAGGCTAATTTCGCTATGCACCGTAAAATTGGGACCATAGGGCAAAGTTCTCAACGTGCCCACCTAGGATTGCTCTTCTGCCAGTAGCACGTCTACATTTTCCAGGAAATTCTGCTCATAAGACACCTATCGGAACGTCGGAGTATGTGAGGCAGATGGCGCCAAACGTTACCAAAAACTTTTCAACACGTAGTGCGACTATTTCTATTCTCGTCATTGTATAATAACACTGCACATAGAGGGTTCGCCCCTTACTAGTAGATCAAAAATAAACACTGACACTGAAACTGACAAAATTATGATCTTGTGGAAAGGATTTGATTCGATCATTGCAAGTAATGGTCTGCTTTATGCGTACACAAATCGTATATTCGACGGGAAGTAAAGAAGCGTGACCAAAAAATAAGCAACTGGTGCTTGATGGAGCAAGTAATTGATGAGAAACGCCCTAATTCCCTAAGATCTGGTTTGAGAGCAGGTACCGTTTATTAGTACACCGCACTCAACATTACTTTGAATAGTGAATCAATACTCTTTCCCAACAGTAACATTCCCCAGTAAGTTAAATAGAAACCTTTTGAGAACAGGAATCTAAGAGAATGTTTGAAGAAACCACGATTCTCTGATCATACAAAGGCTATCTTGCTGAATAGGATCTAGTGACCCGTTGAACCATTCTACAGCATTAGCTACAATTGAGCAGAAGTACTAAAAATGGTGTGCAAAAATCAAGCGGGTCGCCCTTCTGTTATCTCACGTACCTGGAAAAAACAGTCGTAAACTCCGTTATCAGAACACACAAAGCAAAATAAATGTACAAAGATTGGATCGGATTGCGATATTGCTTTCATGAAAATAAACTATAAAAAGTAATTGCCAGACCTGTGCTTCAAGTTCAAGTCATTTGTGTCCCAAGCGATCGGTCGCACGTCCAATCGCGCTCTCATTCCTCCAAATGAGTTGAGTGAACGGTCGTGCATGTAAGGTGAGTGGCTTTGCAAAAATAAAGAAATGGTGATGGTTCTCCACCCAAACAACAAAAATCAGACGGCTTCACCGCTTTTCAAAAATTTAGTGAAAAGTTGACAGCTAGAATGAGAGCGACAGTACATTCACATGGAAGCAATACCTTTTTACAAAAATTCAATTTCCCATGTGTCCCATAAGAAATTATCGATTTTCAATGTTTATTTTAGCGATCAGTGAACGAAGAAAGCTTCCTTTTGGATGGCGACAAGGACGGAAGTAGATTAAACAAGGAATGACTTTTGGTCTTAATCGATCATAACTTTTCTTTCATAATATCACCGAAACGTTCATTGTCGCAAAAACTGAATTTTCTCAAAAATCACAAGAACTCTACTGATCTTGCCATGCTCACCCACAATGTTTCCCAACACCAATTTGCCTCAAGAAGTTTCGTCACAGATCGCGCGCGCGATGACCTCTCGACGCGGCGGAACATCAAAACGTAATTGGTTCAATTACAATTACGCCTTAGCGCGACGAGCACAACAGAAGGCCGGCGACGGGCAAGCGAGAGGGAGAGGATCGGACCTTTACGAGCGCGGACGGTCGCGATTGATCGAATATTTATGCGGCAACACGTGTTCCGACTAATTTGCGATCGTCTTTGATGCGTCCGCTTGTGGGAAGAAGCGAAAAAAGGGAACATATGGCGGTCGGCGGAAGGCGCGACGCCGCCGGACAGGTGTCCACTTTTTGGAAAGGTAAACAAAGGGACTTCCGGCGGGGGCTATTGCAAGTGGAACCATTGATCAAAAATGGTGTAAGTTCTCTGAAGAATGTACCAATTGGGAACAGATGGAGATAAGAGTTAGAGACTGGTTAAAAACTATTTGTGACAAAAATCACTTTTTTGCATAGTACGTCTCTGGGATATTAGGCATTGTGTTTCTTTATCGCTTTTGAGTCACTTTTGGCCTATGATGTGCCTTGCTATCCGCAGGGCTATGGTCTCTTCTTCCGAATGAACGTCAGGGTTTTTGTGATACCTGACTCACCCGCAGGGATCCTTGGCCCATGGCGCCAAAAGAGGCTTGAAACCGCGCGCAGTCGCTTTCATTTTGATAAGAAAACGTAACATAAAAGTGAAAATTGCAACGAGGCTTTTAACCAAAAATCTATTATTGAGATCAGTATTGCTAGCTTCATAGCAGACATGGCTTTTGGAGCACAATTTGTATCGCTGAGTCCCGAATCCTACAATTCGAAACAAGAGATCACGATAAAAATTAGTCCCTTAGCACGCCTAAAAGAGAACCAGCAAAAATTATTGCCTCGTCCGAGATCGATAGAGATGTTTTCAAAAAACTTCCCCAGAATCCTGACCAATCGATCTCAGCGGAAAGGTAGCCATTCCCAACCAACCCGAACTTGAAGAACTAGAACTAAACAACTGAAGAAACAGAACTAAAATTCATGCCGTGCCGTTCATCTTTCAGTCAAAAATCAAGCCAACAAATTCTGTCTACCTTACAAGTTTCAAGCTCAGCCCAATTGTTCTCTCAAAAATCAACAACCAACCGACTACAAATTCTTTCGATCCCACCACACCCATTACCGACCAAGCCGAAGACCGGATTCGATTTCAGGTCACTGATTGCTGAGGAGACTCAGGAGACTCATATTCTTACAATTACTATTGATAAAGGTGATCAATGATGGAGGCACTCACTCGTGTCGCGGTGGCGAGCGGTCGGTCCCTCCGGTCGCTCTCTGAGTGTCTGGTTGGCCAGATGGCAAACCCCGTGGCAGCTGTGAGTATTCCGGCTTCCAGAGGGAATTGGGACACCCGGAAGCCGTAGTCCCACCACCGTTGGCAACAAGATGTCCGACGCCAGGAAACCGAAGCCCGACACTGTGTGAGATGTGATCCCGAAGATCGCCGACGCTCTGAGGGCCAGCGAAGACGCAACTCCCGGACCATGGACCATCAGACTCGAGCCAAGAAGCGAGCGCTGTGCTGAAAACGATGTTCCGCTGCCGCATTGGAAGATTTGCCGATTCCCAGATGCCCCGTGAAGTGCGCCGTCTACGACCGCGTCGACATCAATGCCACGCCAGGGATGAAGCCGGCTGCAAAGTGATGTCCTATGTCTGTCTATTGTCGGTGTCGCGCAAGGCGTAATGCCTTTGATTCGCGAAATAAAGTCGTGAAAGTCGTGAAATATCAATGATAAAAGAACTGATAAAAGTCCTACTTCGGTCAAAAATAATTTCTAAATGAAACATTTATTTCGATTTTTGCACAGCTCAAACTCTCCCAAAAGCTCTACTTTAATCCGCCGAAACAAACGCGTTCCAAAAATTTCTTTAAAATTTAAACCAGTCACTTCATCCGTAGTCTCGAAACCTATAATCCAATGCATATTCGAAAAAAGTCCCACGCCCGCTGCAAAAATTACTCCCTTGATTACTTTGAAGAAAGGTGCAAAATGAAGATGATGATGAACCTACCAAAAATCAAGCAATTCTGTCGAACTCCTACTGCCGTTCTAAAAGCTCGTTTTGTTGCGAAAAGCTTCGGAGTGGGACATGTACCTCCGTTTTGCTTAACAGATCTCTCAAAAATTTATCTTCAACAACCGACTGTAAATCCTGCCAACTCTTTCGATCCCATCGGGACATAGCCAAGCCGACGGCTTGACTTGGCTTCGATTGTTTAGGGGACTCATGCCTACGATCCATCTTGTTGTTGTCAAAAAGACTGATATACAATCGTACAATATCGTTCACTATTTAACTTAGAGAACAGGTCTATATCTATCGAACTGAGACGAGACCCCGTTACTTCAGTCAAAAATGATTTCTAAATGGAATACACCAGATTACACCCTCAAAAACTCCAATCGGCCATAACTACCGAGTACAAATTCTTTTAAAATTTACCTCCGGATCAGCATTTCAGGTCGGTATAGGATTTATTCCAACTGTCAAACTAACGTACACATTGAACCATGTCAGAAGATCGCCTCTGCTTTGTGGGAAAACAAACATCAAAAAGATTATTCTGCTCCAGCATTTCTACAGAACTGCGATTAAGTCCTACTTTTGCCAAAAATAATTTCTAAATGGAACATTCATCACGTTTTTGGACAAGCTCTCTCAAAAACTCTACTGCAATCCGAGAAACCGGCAGACATTCAAAAATTCTTTCAAAACATAATCCATTACACCACAGTTCATCAAAAAATAAAGTTTCCAATGCCAAATTTACCCATACACTGACGGATGGCCAACAACTCAAAAATCACATATAAAACTCATGACGTACATCTAGATTCTACAGAACTGAGATCAAGTTCTTCTTCGGCCAAAAACAAATTTCTAAATGGAATTTTTATTTTTTTATGCCCACCAGAACTCTTACAATTCTACTCCAATAGCCAAAACGGCAGGAGTACAAACTCTTTCAAAATCCAATGCATCATCAACTCATCAAAAAACAAAGTTTCCAACACCAAATTTACCCATCCTCTGACTGCTCGCATGATCAAGAAGTGCAACAAGAAAACCAAAAAGGATATAAAAAAATCATATTTTCTCAAGATATAAATCTGGTCAGAATGGAAGTACAAGCGAAGGACACTTCGAGGCGCTTCCAATGGTCGAGCGCCACCTAGTCGCGGCATCGTTCGAATATTAAAACGATCGGCGGTCGAATTTCCAATTTTATTTCCTGGGGTGCGCAATAAAATCGCCGGCGAACCTCCGCCGTCAATGAGCCATCGAGATGTGTCGATGGTTACCGACAACCGATTATGCCTCTAATCGGTCGTATGACCACAGAGAAATGGAGAGTGAGGGGGTTTGTGTGACGGATTGTGTTAAATGGACACACCGAAATGGATCAGTGGGTAGAGGGGGATAAAAACAATAGTATCTACAAAAATCAAGGACCCAATACTCTATCCCTATGCATGTTGGTTTGTGAGGCCGATGACCAATTAGAAAGTTGGGCAAATACCTTCCGAAAACCACAAAAATAAACTGAAACTTAGTGCTACATGAAAGACGGTGCGAAGCCTGAACAATCCTGGCCCGCTCGTTGCTGCGCTACAATAGTGATCGCTACAGTGCGACTAGTGCGCACCACTGAATTTCAAAAACACCATCAAGATCTCATCTCCTGTTGTGGCCAGTATCACACAAAAATAAACAAAAAATGTTTGAACTTTTCTGATTTTGCACTTCATGGTTGATATTTAAAATGAACCCTTCCATGCCATCTCATATCGCACAAGAGAAAGACGAGAATCAGACCGTAGTGACTTCTTTTCATCTTGACTCGGTGGCGGGGCTATCGAGAGAGCCGGAAGAAGCGACCAGTGTCACTTCAGAAGCGCCTCAAACCGTCTGAATCAAGCAGAGCATAGCACATGAAGTGGGGATCCTATCGTCGAAATCGGCTAACTACGGATCTTCAGCTTGAGGGCCACGGATCTACGGCTCCCCGGTGTTCCAAAACTTCTGGGAGCCGGCGCCATCACTGACTAAACGACAGCCAACAGCCAGCTCACTCAACTCATTTCTGAGAGAACGAGCCACCGGTTGCCAAGAGAAAAACTCTGATTGTAGGGTAAAGTAACTGATCGTAGTTGCCGTAAAATGCTCTTTGAGACTCTCTCCGAGCCGATCCGCGTTTCATAGAATTGGTTATCTGCAGAGAAACACCGTTTTAAGGGGCATCGTCTGTCCTTCTGTCCTTTGCACAACACTGTACCCGTCCTTCTCATCTTAATGATCATTTCCAATACTTTTCCAAAATGCGAGACATCTAATGGTCAAATAGAGCTCTCTGTCAGCGCCTGAGCGAGAATCACCTCGCGCTACAGCCACATATAATTCTAGGACTACTATCTTAATGGCATTCTTTTGCAACATTCATCTTTTCGACACCAAAAATGTCATTTTCGTTAGCATCCATGGATGCAAGTATTCGCAGTTCCGAAAATGAAAAACAAATGAAGCGGCACTGTGAGAAACACAGTTGTAAAAAGATAAGGACTAATATTCAATGCTACTTATGGATTCATTTTGTACGAAAACACTAAAGTGATTTGCACATTTACATTCTCTTTCCTAGGCTGTGTACACATGTGTACAAAAATTGTTTCTGATTTGCCATATGAATACTCTACATAGTATAAACCGATGCCACTTTATCCAACAAAGATATCAAACGTTCAAAAATCGACTTTAACGATGCATCAGTACAATAGAATTCCGGTGTATCACGGCGAAACATAAAAGGCAACGTCAGTAGCATGTAGCAGTCAAGTTATCATTATAATGATGTCTACACAATGTCAATTGGGATAAAAGTTTGAGTCTCAAAATCACATTTTCTGCTCTTTTGGGTTTGGCATGTAATCTGTTCCAAACACTAGTACACCCAAGTATGACAAGGTGTCCATAGAAACATTTGTGAGTGTGGTTGAGTTCGTTGAATACAGATTGAAACACAACAGAGAATACAGATTGACCCAACAGCAGGATACAGTTAAGTCCGCGCAGCTTCGACGCCGAGCCTGGAGGAAGCAAAAAATGATGCGAACAGCTAAGAACAGCTTTGTAGCTTCGACGCCGAACTAGCGACTTAAGAGTGAGGAACAAAATACTCAAAAATAAGAACAGCTTTGATGACCGCGTCAATTTCTCTCATCTTATCTTCTGTAATGTAATGTAATGTAATCTTGTCCAGAACACATTGGAGAAAACACAGAGAGGAAGTGCTCCATTGAAGAACCATATAAAAACTGTCAAGAATGGTCCATAGACGAGGAATGTACGAAAATAATGTAAAATGGTAGCGATAAGAAAGAACTGGAGCATAGTTTAACCCAGGCCGATTCCCAACAGGTTCCTAGTTTTTGATCTAAACATGTCGAATGTGAGGGCTAAACCACAAAATTGCTTAAAGTGTGATCCACTAAAACATTAGACATCAAAGACACATCAATAAAAATGAAGTATACAAATGAAAAACATCGATGTTCTCTCTCAAAGATGCTTGATAAGTATCATGGAAAAGAGGGGACCAAAATTAATTCTACTGGTATTCAAAAGCGACTTCCAAAAATAATACGTTGGTAACAACGAATAACGACGAATATACGCACACCAGAGATGGTATGCAATGGTATCAGACATACGGTGTGCGCAAAGCTATCACCTTGCGTGAATCATGCTCACAAAAATGCCATTAGATGCACAAAATATCAAAGCCTAGAGTAGATATTTGTATGAAACTTGGTCGGCAATTCGAGTCAAGTCAAGTCCGTGCCGATTGCCAACAGGTTCCTAGTTTTTGAACATCTAGACATGTCGAATGTGAGGGTTAAACGACAAAATAGCTACTAGGAGGAGACAAAAATTCATTTTACTGGTTTTCAGAAGCGACTTCCAAAAATAATAATTGCACATATCTTCTACAGTGAAAAGAAGAAGGCCGCGGCAAAGCTCGACCGCATTTTACTGAGCCTTCCCACATGTTAACATCATGAGGACGGGGCAAAAAATATCGTCGATCTTCGCTCAAAATACTCGAAATTGCGGAAGGTGTTCAGTTTTAAAGATTGGAGATCTTGTAGCAATACAAAAATAACTTTGATTGCTAGTCAAGTTCGCTACACTTGAGCGTCACTTCCCAAGTACTACGGCGGTGCGAGATGGCAATGCGTACAGAAAGCAAAAATCACGCTATACTTCTAACATTCACACAGGGCTTCCCGGGCAAAATCACTTCTTCTTAAAACTGCTTAACGCAACTCAACTCTTTACTATACTGCACAGCTGGTTAAGGTATTTATGGATTTAAGTGACCAAGGCGAGTTCCAAAAATGTAATTCTAAATCTTTTTTTTTGCAGCTAGCCTGCGGAGGATACACTAAGATGAGGTTTTGTGTAATTTTCCAAGAGAAAAGAAGCGAATATTTGCAAGGATATAATGCTATTCTCATACTGCAATAGGCCGTACTCACTTTGGTCCGGTACAAAGCCTGAAAAACTCTTCGAAAAGCGTGAACAAAGAAAAACAAAAAAACCAAAAGCGACTTCCAAAAGTACCACATATGTGTTTCGTTGCACATGTGTTCGTCGGCCACTAGAAGAAAACTGCGTCGAAGCCCTGTATTTTACTGAATCTTCCTTCTGCTAACATCAAGAGGACAGCAAAAGATCGCCGATCTTCGCTCAAAATGCTGGAAATAGCGAGAGGTTTTCAGGTTTTAAGATTGAAGAAGACAGCAATAACACAAAAATACCTTTCATTACAGTACCCAAGCTTGAAACTAAAACTAAGCGTCACATCTTCGCAAGCTCTACGGCGGTGCGGGATGGTACCACAGTAACTTCCAATGAAAAAAATCATGCCATGCTTCCAACATTCAACATCGAAAGCTGAGCTGTCAGAAAGGCAACTCGGAAAAGAATGGAGTGTACCCAAAAGCGTATAGAAAGAATAGTATTCGGATTGACACGAAGAAGACTTGCGTCGCGGTGGTCTTCGAATTTGCTCAAAAAGGCCATATAACCTTGTGCAATTTTTTTGTTCTGGCTGTTTCTGCGATAAAGTAGAGTATACATTTTTGGAGGGCAAAAATTAGAGTCTTAAAAACTGTTTTGGAGGGACGCGAATGCAAGGCTGTTATCTAAGACTAAAAATGTAAAATTTTGGCAACAAAATACCCGATGGAATTCCGCTATCTTCGACAGCCTCATTCCGCACCACATTTACAAAGTGAATAATAACTTAAGGTATCGCGCAATGTGAATGGTATGTCCAAAAATGAGAGCTATTAGAGAGAATAGGCATAAGTTCATCTAGCTAAGAATCGCCAAATGCTTGAGCGGAATCTATCCAAAATCGTATAACTAATAGATTTCGAAACTGCCCAAAAATTAAGTCCATGCTTATACATGCGCTCTGCAAAGCTTATGTGGATCGTGGGCTATTTATATTATCAAAAATGTCATTTATAGAGGACCTGGAATCTTTGAATATACCATGGACCTACAGTCGAACCACAAGCAGCACCCGTTGCGCTCATCAATTAGCCATAAAGTCGCCAAACGCCCGGAGGCGCGTCCATTTATGAAATCCGCACATAACTAATTCGTTCAATTAGCAATCGGTCAAAATCTCCCCTTTCAAGGTCATTAGCACGAGACGAGAGGGAGCCGCCTCGAGTCATTAGCGATGGCGCCAGCTGCCCATCGACCGACAGGCGGACGGACGGAGTGACAGAACTGTCTGTAGACAGACGTGTCTCCGCGCAACTCTCTTGCTAAGTGACCGCCAATTTTCGCGTATTAATCCGCCCGCCGCGCACATCGAGGATTATCCCAATTTCAAATAGTAATTCTCTGCAAATTCGCTTACCATCGCCGCGTCGACTGCTTCACCGCCTCCACCTGAAACTGAGGGGAAAGAGGACTCACCGGAGGGAACGTAGTAACTCCCTGTTTCTGGGTCTTTCACGAGGATCTTACCCGTTGCCCCCGCTTCGGCTTCTTCTTGTTGCCGTCGGAGGAGCGCCTGGAGAGAAAGGACATCAAGAACGTCAAGGATAGTGCGAAATATGTGGATAGTAATGAGTAAAAATTTGGAGATCTGCACCACAGAAAACTCATATTGTCTCTGGCACATCATATGCAGTGAGATTTGATGGTATCCGGCGAAAGTATCTAAAGAAACCACCAGAATTTTTGTATCAAAACGTGGTCAGGGCTGAGAGAAGCATTCTTTGCACAATCGATAATAAACAAGACGGAATCAGAAATCCTAGCTCACCCACAAAGCTAAGTTACATCCCCAAAAATTTTGGACGAGAAGGCTATTTGGCGATTTTATGTTACTGGATAGCCTGTATCGAAGCCTGGCTCTCGTTGTGCAACTTAAACCAGGCATTGAAAATGAGGCATTTTAAAGAACTTTCGCCTTAGAAATCTGCTAAAGCCAGACCTTTAAGGCCGGACCAATAGATTTTCGAGTCTGATTTTGTGTAACGTACTAAACTGTAAACTATCCGGGAGTAGCGCATAACTCACGCACTGGACACGAGCAAGGACACAATTCAAAGTCAATCAGCGATTATCTCATGCTGATTTGAAACATGAGTCATGGCGAGACATGGAAGCCTAATGTCTTATGAAAAATTGCATAACTTCGCGACAGAAATGATCTTTTCCTTTGAACCTATAATCCGTTACTTATTTAAAAAAGTGCTCCTGAAGAAAAGGTCGACAAAAATTACTTCCTTGCCACTTAATTGCCTACAAAAAAGCCGATAAAAATTATTTTATAATCGTAAACACGAATTATTCGATTCGGACCGTATAGCTGACAAAATTTGAGATCCACGGAGATACGATTGGAAATTGTGACATTTTCTCGAATGATCACTTTTCCAGAATCCAGATATATCGATCCCAGCAGAACACGGCCATTCCCAAACAACTCGGAACCGACTTCCACTTGACTCGACCTCTCTACTATCAAAGTTTCATCGATTGCCCAATGGACTAAAGCCTACAACATATCACTTGGCTAACGGTCAACATTATTAAGGCATCCAATTTGAAGTAAGGTACAGAACTACGATTGATGACATGCCATCATCGACCGTCAATAAACCCACCGCCAAAAGTGAAGCTTTTGAGATTAAAATTTAAACTTACAGTTCATCTACTGACCTTTTACGAAACGAGCTTTTAGAACGGCAGTAGCGCCGTTCTAAAAGCTCGTTCCGTTTGAAAAGAGTTTCGAAATGAGACATGCATCTATGTTTTGCTTAAATGATCTCTCAAAAATTTAGCTTCAGCAACCAACCGACTACAATTCTGTTCGATCCCACCAGAATATACCCATGCCCAGAGCAACCCGACAAAAATTATTGCCTTATCTGAGATCGAAAATGTGATTGGAAATTGTGGCATAAAAGGCCGCACTCAGCTCACGAACTACCGCTCATGTTACACTAATCTTGCTAGTGTACGGCCTTCAGTGAGTCAATTCGAACGAAGTATTCCTGTTCAAAAATCGGAAGCATTTTAAGTTTTGAGACACAGCCTTTGTCACACCATTATGGCCCTGTGTCAAGCGGAAGGCATTCGCGAGCGTTTCTCGCATGTGTTCTATAATTTTGATGTGCCCTGCCTCTCAGATCATTGCGGGAGCGGTAAACAGGATTGCTGGATGTGCACAAGGATGCTGTACGAAAACGTCGAGAGGCAACAAAAATTTTAAAACGTTGTAGTCCAGGAAAGAAGTAATTTTTAAATCTGACGATACCTGTTGAGAAGTGGAGATCTCGTAAGCGCCGGCGTAGGGAGGCGCTGTCGGCGTCCTCAGGAACGGCTCTAAAACAAAGAACAATACACAACGGTGCAGCAATTTCTGCCAAAGGACATGGTCTCTGGCAAATGGAGTGGCTGTGCGAAGAACGGAGCGCATCACGCAACAATGTTATTAATCCTGTGGTGCCACGGCGCACTCAAAGAGTCACTACGGAGAGCACATTGCGCCTTGTTCGGGACATAAGGGACGAAATGTTGCATTAATTTCAAGGTCATAAAAAGGGGCTGGTGTCGTGGAGAATGTGAGTAAACCTAGAGAGTGAGAGGCGAAGGCAACGACAAGATTCTACTTTCAGAAAAAATTACCTTTTTTCCTACAAAGAATCTACACGACAGTTTCATTGTTTTCCAGTGTGATTACCGTCCTGTTACTGAAGCGTTGAATAAAGGTGATTTTGAACAATTCTGACAAAGCTCGTGTCGACTTGATAAGAGATCACTTTTAAAGATTCAACACATCCTAGAGAATTGAGTATCAAGTAGCGAAAGAAGGATGCAAATTCAAATAAATAGAACGACTTAGAATCACCAACTTAAAAACGGTTCATAGAACAACCAAAAATGGCGATCAGTAAAACCACCCACAACGTTCTTGGCATGACCATAGCAGCAAGATCGACAGATTCAGACAAACAGATTTTTGACAAATCTGGCAAAGATCGTGGCGAGAGGATTATCACTTTTAGAGATTGCAGCACAACCCAGAGAAGTGGGAATCAAGTAGCGAAAGAAGGACGTAAATTCAATTAAATATGTCGACGACTTAAAAGGAGAACTTCAAAAATATACAAGAATAGAGTATATCTACATAATGAGGATTTAGAAGCATTTAGAAGCAGAAGCAAAATGGCGACCTGAAAAACCACCCACAACGTTCTTGGCATGACCTCAAGATCGCCTTAAACCTTTACACATCTTTAGTTCATGAATCAAAGGTATTACTCCTTTCATGACGTCTAATTACGGATAAGACAGAAGATGCCTCTTTGCAGCCGGCTTCATTCCCGGCACGGTGTTGATCGGACCGGGGTGAAACTACGGCTTCCCGGTGTCCCCGTTCCCTCTGGAAGCCGGAGTGAAAGGGATATGGAAAGCAATCCGAATTCTTGGTTCAGGAAACGACAAACTAAGTGGTAAAGCAGTCGTCATTGTCGCAAACGAAAATAGCAATGCCTTCACATAGATAGTACAAAGGCATTCATTATTTTATCGGCTGATTTCTATGCTTCCAAAAATAGAAAAGAGCAAGGCCGGTTTGATGTTCGATGATAATCTTTGAAGATTATTCGAAGAATAAAGGCATTATTGTGTTTTTTCGTTCGTTGTTTCAGGTTGTTTTCTATGCTTCCAAAAATAGAAAAAAAACAGGCGCGTTCCTCGTCCAAAAATGTGCTACCAATCACTAGTTAAAATTCCCCGGTGAGCCTGTTCTCGACAATATGAAACTTAAGACTTTAATCCTAAACACTTCTAGGTGCGCCCACAAAAATTTTCGAATAATCCTCATGGCCAATGTTCTCCAGAAGTTATAATGACCTCAACTTGATCTTTGCCAAAATCGCCTTTGTTTAGCCCGTCAGTAGCAACAAAACGGTAATCGCACTGGAAATGAATGAAAGCCCCATGTAGATTCTTTGTGAGTATCACACCATGAAGCTTATCATCGAATTAAAAAATTTCCGAAAATACGGAACAGTACCCTTGAGTTATGGTAACAGCTAAAGAAATCCGGAAACCTGTTCAAAAATGAACCTGAAGCTGCTAGAATTAAAGCTCACAGCCACATTCAAAAATTAATTCAGGCTGGATTCGCTCACCTTCAGGCTCTCAAGGTAAAAGTCTCGATTTAGGACAAGAGTGCTACAAGACGATCGCTTCCAGATTTGAATGTTATGGACAACATTTGATAGAAACTTATAGAAATTATGAGGGGGATTTCTTAACACGGCTTCAAAAATAACTTTCCTAACTGGCTAAATTCGGCTCCAACGTGAGAAAATGCAGGACAAGTACAAAAATTGTAGGAAACAATAATACTTTGCGGTAAAATATAGCAAGGAACCTGGAAAACTGCCTATGGCAAATCAAAGGCGATGCCCAACTCTTCCGCATCTCACACCTTGGCCAATTAACTCTGCGCCAACCAACTCAGGCAGCATAAGGTGCAAGAGCAGCTCCATCGCCACTGCCACCAGATGAGGCCGTCTTTCGGCGGCAATTAATGCGCGCGGGGGGTCGTGTCGAGACAATGCTCAATTAGTTGGCACACTTACGGTTGACGTCGGGCTCGTCGTACTGCTCTTCCTCGTCTTCTCCGTTTGGAGGCCTCGGCGGATTCCACGCTGGCGGTGGGCCGCGCATCGCCGATTCGTCTGCTTCGGATTCTTTGGCTAAATCGTTGGAAACGTTACTTGGAAAGAGACGTTTTTAAGACGCGGGTCACGCTGTTTGACAACAGTAAATATAGGACACAACGACACAATCGAAGAAATAGGCTTTGATGTCGCCCTCAAAAATGATATGCTTCCATTGGTTTTCTAATGATCAACGCGATTTCGAGGTACAGTAGTCTACCAATGACAAAAACATCAAAGACCTACCAACCTCTGGGTCGAAGACACCATGGTTCTTCGGGAGTCCAGATTTGCATTCTCAAAATTGGCGAAAATGACTCCAAAAACTGAGCGTGTCTCAAGATGTCCAGAGACACTGGCAATGAACCGAACTATGCGTGTGGCTGATGGTGGACGTGCTTGATTTGTAATCGGTCGGGCGTCGGCTAGATCGGGCGTCGGCCGAACTCCTATTTTGCCTGCTCTGTGAATCCGACCGTTCCCCCGCGGACGGAAAAACACATATGGAAGTCGCGAAGCTGATCTGCCCCAAGGTAATGATGGGTATTAGGTAAATGGGACAAGGACCCTCAAATAGCCCTGATTTGAACCCGTTGGACTATGCTATCTGGGAAATCCTAGGGAATGAAGCTTCAGGAATCCAGAACACCACCTTGGGCAGTCTGATGCTATCTACGGAGCAAGAATCGCGACCACAACGAAAAATTTCTCGAAGCGTCTCGAATACTGTACTCCCGCCGAAGGCAGATAATTCCAAAAATTATTGTTATTTATTGCTGTTTATCACTGATTAATCATCGTTTGACTACTGTTCACCGTGATCTAATTGACCTATAAACCAATTTTCGTTCAGATTCATTGAAATTCCGGCGATATATGGCCATTTTCATGCCTTACAGAACCGTCTGCCTACCCTATATATGTTTCCGAGAGAATATCTTAATCTAGAGGTGACCTCATGTCACGGACGTTCCAGCTATGTTGTTGGGGAACGACACCAAAAAACAGAAACCTGGCAAGAATTGAGGGGCCATTCATCCCACTTATCCCAATTCAAAAATTGCAGAACATCTCAAGGTGAAGCTTACACATAAGTAGCGGAGGCTAAGGTGTAGTGAGATAGAGCATAAAAACATCTTAGCACCAAGTGTGTAAACAAAGAACTGTTCTACAGGCGATAGCCTCGGGTCACAAAAATTGTCTCTATAGCTCTGGTGCGGCGAGAAAGTCGAACATCCCAAGAAGTTCTGAAACGGCGTACAACAAACAAAATTAATTATTCTAAGAAGCAGTAAAAACGGAAGTAAGTAATTTGAGTAGGGGACCCTTGAGTACCGGCCAGATTTTACGACCTATGAACTCTGAACTGAATTGAACGAAGCCAAAAATTGTTTGTATAGCTCGGTGAGAAAGTCGAAGTTCTGAAACGAACCGGGTACAACAAACAAACCATTTTAAATAACAGCAGCAAAGACGGAGCTAACAAGGGAACCACTTCAAGTGGTAGTTACAAATCAAAATGAATTGTGGTGTAACGGATAGAGCAGATCTTAGGAAGTCGACCACCAGGAACGTACGGGACCCTTGAGTACCGGCCAAATTTTACGAGCTCAGTACGGGTTGAATGCCTTGCTCCGCAAAAATGTAAACCGAGAAGAATGTCTACGCTCGACGCTCTTTGCCCTTTCTGATGTCTGGACAGTCTGACACCTTTTGCGACGCATCAGGTTGATGTCAGTTAGGGTTAAGTCTTGGTTTTCTCTGAAAACATATCCGATAAGTGGCCTCAAAAACTATATCTGGCATTGGGCTGAAGGCCATTTATCCGCTTAATGTCCACGTGCCTCTGGGGTGCCTTCTAGGTGACTTTAAGGTAAATATGAAGTATGAAGCCGTATAGAGTAGAAAGACCGTTGTTTAAGAATGCCTGCAAAGGACACAAGAGAGCTTTGATGTCGGTCATCTCAAATAATTCTACCAATGAACAAAAATAAAAGACAGTCATAAGTATTCTGACCTACCGAATAGCAGGAAGATATCACTTCACACAGAGTCTTGATAGGATGAACAAGCAAAAATGATACTTTTTCCACCACAACTAGTATCACCGCGCTGAAAGCAGAATGCGCACGCTTCGGAGAAACGCATTAGCGTCAAAAGAAGCGCTTGGCGGAGGCAAAGTGTCCACAAATTAGGGAATGATTTATGGCGGGAACGCCGAGTGGCGAGGGGAAGATCATAATCTCATCTGGCGCGCAGATGTGCTTTAGCCCGTGGCTGGCGATGTTCCCACCTTGAGCGGTTGGGAGAAGAAAGTGGTTTACAAACAAAAAAGTGGCCCGGCAAAGATCAAACTGGTTGTGGATTATAAGACCGAATTGGTTCCTAATTACTGACGCTCTCGAAAACGTTATGCAAGCAGATCACTTACCCGCGAGATGTCAAAATTGGGAACATTTTTCTGATCGGAATTTCGGATTGTACTCAAATACAAGGACGCGTGGGAAGTTAAGAAATCTGGGAAAATGAGTGACATTGGGATCATGTTGTGCAAGCAAGCGATTATTAAAATTTATCAAAAACGCAACGAAAGAAACTTGTGGGCGCTGTAGTTTGCTGGACGTCCAAGGGACTTTCGAAAATAGACATCAACAATGATGCACATCAACCAAAATATTGAGCGCAATTTTATGGCGCGAATGGCCCTTTCAAAAACATACATCAATAATGATCCTAAACCAAGCAAAAATCTCGAATCTCACACCACGCTCGCGAAGACTCTGAAGAAAACCGTAGCTGCTCCGCAACTTTTGACCATTGTTCAAACAACCACATTAAACTTTACCAAAAATGCAACGAACAAAACTTGTGGACGCTGTAGTTTGAGGTTAAAGGCGCTTTCAAAAATACCCATCAATAATGATGTACATCAGACAAAATCACTTGTCTATTGCTCTTTTGAGCAGAATTCTAAGCCACGAATGTCCTAAGCCAACCAAAATCTCAAATCTCACACGACGCAGGCGAAAACTCTGAAGAAGGCTGTAGCTGGTCTGTAACTCCCGGTGATGATCGAAACAACATAAACGCTCTTGATGTAGGAAGCATCCGTTTAGGCCAGAAAAGAACCAAGTCAAAAAGTCAAAAAATAGATCATAGAATTTGTATGAAATGCATGAATTGCAAAAATTTGAAATATGCGGGAATTGAGCGATGTAGTCGAGAGTAGTCGAGCGCTCTGAACAAAAATATCGATTGCCCATCTTAGAAAACCTGTCCACAAAAAAAGCAATCATCACAAAAACTTCAGATGTCTTCTAGAAATAAGGCCAAAAATTCAGTGCAGCATCTAAAATGGACCAACAAAAGCGTCTGACATGCTCGGCCGCTCGGCCAACGATGGCTTTCAGCTTAGACGGCGGCCATTGCGTGATGGGCCAAGGTTTACAACTTCCTATCGGTGAGTAAACACAAATTGTCGTCCATTGACGGCGACTCGGTTGCGCAATCGGAGACCGTTGCATAATAGCGGCAGTGTTGTTGTAGCAGCGCGCGAAGCGTCGAAAGTCAACAGATATGGAAGCAGAAGGACCATTTATGGGCGCGTCTAAGCGGATTAATTTTGGAGGAAAGGGGAATAGGCACAGAAGAGACTGTTTGTGGATTTTACATCTATGTACGCGGTACATTGCACTTCCTGAACTCAAAAAACCGAAAGTAAATACTGTAGACAAAAATGTGAGATAGGAAATTATTAGTGTACTTCAACTTCCGCATGAAAGGGATTCAAATAAAGAGCACGCTGGTAAACACTGCGACCAAAACCTTAGAATAAAAAATGCACTGTACAGGGTCCGGGAAATCTGCTGTCACGCCGAAAATGGATCATATCTAGAGGTTAAATAAATAGAACAAACAAAATATATGTAAAACAATGATAAGCGACAAAAATTTCATGGGAGATCACTGATTCCTTTCACTGAAAGATTCTCAAAAAGTTTTTGACGATGGCCGCTAGACTTCGGAGAGAGATCGGAGAGATGGGTTCTAGTTTCTAGGTACTCCTCTAAGATGCTCCACACCTCAGAGTCCTTTGAGGGTTTGAAACCCGAATTGTTTAAGGGCCGATCTTCTTTTGCAAGTCGTGGATTATCGCCTTGCAGAAGTCTTTCGGCTTTGTGAGGGCTTTTGACTTCGTAATTGCATAGTCCTTATCAGCTAATGCCATATGGAGGACTGGTAGGTTGAAGAGTGAATTCACTGTGCAAAACATAGGACACCCATAGACATTCTAGGCGCAACGCAACGAGCTTTTAATCAGCAAAAAAGACAGTCTCTTTACCAGTCCCTTGTTCCGGGTTGGTAGGTTTGGACACACAGTAATTTCAAGATTTTCTGAACAAACATTCCCTGCATGTGACTTCACTGCATTTCTTTCTTGTCTCGGCTACTGCTCTTTGGATCACCAGGCCACTGAACTCTCTAGCAAAACTTCACAAAAATGTGCTTTCGTTTAGATCGTACAAATTATATTTCCAAGAAAAAATACAATTTCACAGTCGTCTCGAAATTCATCGGTCATAAGAGTACCGAGCGTCTGTGGATGTTTGATTGTTGCTCCTTAACTCAAAAATAACTTCACTGACCTGAGACCGATCCGCTTCTTCTTGATCACACAGGTCGGGCTATACCACTGGACCAGCACATGGGTCAACTTTTTTTTCTTGAGGTTCAGGTTGAAGTTTATTACATTTCACCAGCTTTCACAAAATCTAACTTCAAAATCAACAACAAAAATTTGTAATATGGCCCGTCCTTTCAACATATAAAGCGCCGCCCTCCATATAATACAGAACACAAGCGCAGTATCCTTGGTTTGCTTGCAAAAATCACTGCTCACCAGTGATGTTATGTTATTGCCAAGGACCCGACGGGTCCGTTGGTTTGTGTTTTTCTGTTTGCACGGGACAGAGAACTACAAAATAAAGACCCGAATTGGAATCGAAGCCGACACGTCCAATTACGAATGCGATTCCTTCTCAATGAGCCACTGACATCCCAACGCTGCAGCACCATTGTGTCCCTCGGTATGCATCATTTTTGCCGACCGGAGGACTACTTGACCTTTCGAAATCTCATAATGCACAAAGAAGAACCGTAGATCACCGTAGTAGCTGCTGCTCTTCCTTCTTCGGCGCAGGGCATGACGTTGGAGTTGAAGGCGGCCGTCCCATCAATGTGCGCGGGCTTCGAAGGGCTCAGCGGGCGAAGTGGAATACCATCGAGAGGGTGGCAAGGTGTTGACGGTCTTATTGGCGAGACGTAATTTGGCTTACGTTCCACGCCAGCTACGACGGATTGGAACGGGGCGATCATTGCGCCAACAACGATGGCCGAGAACGACCGCTTATTCAATACATTTCTAAGAAACGACCGGTCGACCATCCCCATGGCTGCTCATGGCAAGACTCATCAATACCCATGTTTTATACGTACTGTGAAGCTAGTTCTCACCCGCAGAAATTTATTTTAATTCGAATGTGAATGCAGTAACAGTTACGTTTCATTAGATTGGTTTCCGCGGTTAGCCAAAAATGAAAACCTCGTAGGGAAACGACTACAAAAATGTGAAATTGTGCAGTGTGCCGGACGAGATAGAGGGTCTAAAAAGCCGAAATGGACACGAATAAAAGATTCTACATCTCATTTTGAATCAATAATTACTTCCATAATCACTAATCATGAACAGCTGCCGCCTATACACACAGAGACAAAAATCTAAAAAAGGAACAAACGAATCACCACAGTGAGCCTGTGAAAACAACACAAAAATGTACCATTCATCCAATGATAGTGAGGCAGACTCATCAAGAAGGCCAAAACCACCGTCCAGCGGTATCGGAAAAACTCGAACTTGATATATTCGGAGGGATTCGACGTCCCGCACAAACTGATACAATATGTTTTACTCAGATTTCGTCTGGTCCACCGAAGAAAGAATAGAACCAGTGACTACGGCGCCATATTTGTCGTTCGTGTACATCTTGTCCTGTATGGCACAATGTCATTGATTTGCGAATATGAGTAAAAAAGTAAAATATAAAAAGGTAGCAGCTATATACACTAAATTAACCGTTCAATGAGATAATCTCTCCTATGTTTTGTAAAACGTTTCCTGTAATGCGCATTGCAAAAAGAGTTTCCATGTTTAGTCCTTTAGTACCTGAATTCTGATCCGTAATTGCCTACAGTATGCACCGTGAAGGCAAATCTTTACATAAAAGCATAAGAGTGCTTCTTTGGTGAGCTTCGGAAGGACTCCGCGATAGAAACGTAATGACACAGGCGGCCTCTTTGATTGCTCGCTTAAATGACTTCCCAAACTTCTGTATAAAATGCCCTTTTGTGGAACATCCTGTAGCTATCATTCAACCTTCCCTGTCGAGAGTGTTAGCCACAATAAAAAGAAAGTCACAAATTGCCACTTGAACACCCGAAAGTAAAAGAAGAAGAAAGAAACAGTGCAAAAAATTCAATGTTAAGAAAATCGAAAGGGACAAAAATATTTTGCTTGTCGCATACATAGATCTTCTAACATATCGGTATCGAATCATAGAGTGTCAGCTGCCTTATCTTAGTATATTTTTTATGGTGCTGAGTGACTGAGGACACAAATTACGCAAGTTGGAAGCGAAAAAAAAGGAGCGAAGAAAGGAAGAAACCGACCGGTCCCATGAATTGAACTAGTCTGGCAGTATGATCACTACGGTTCACAAATGCATTCTATGGGAAGACATTTACAAGATCAAGCTCTACAGTACCTTAAATAGTAGAGTGAGCGAGAAGAGACGAATATCACAGGGCGCAATAGACGATTGATTCAGATAACGACAAATTGAAACACCCTTTAGAAATTTCCTCCACAGACAAAAATCATCTAGACAGTAGCCTGCAACGTTCGCGAAAAGTGTCACCCTTATTACAATCGTCATCTATTGTTTGGTCGAGCAATCAAAAATAACAGTTGGAAATAAAAAAACGGAAAGAAAGCGACCGATCTCATGATTTTAACTTCGGAATGACGCCTCTAGACGTACATTTTTGACCACCATGATCACTGCGGTACAAAATCGCATTTTATGGAAAATCATTTATAAAACCAAGCTACCGAAACAGTAGAGTGAGCAAGAAGAGACGAATATCATACGGGCGCCAGAGACGACTGATACAGAGAACGACAAAAAAAAATCCTCCTTTAGACATACTAGACAGCAGCCTAGGCTGTCTAGTAATCTCGCTGTCACAACGCGTCACAGAAAGCCATGATAACACCGAAGCAAAAATGACCTATTCTGTGACGGCACAACTCCAAAAATATCGCGAAGTAATCGATAAAAGTTTGATGGTACTAACTGATCAAAAATTTTACTTCAATCAGAGAGAACCCATCGGTGAAAGGAATGCTGGTGAAATGTATTTCTTCTAAAGATTATTCTGAATTCTGATAAGGGTCTGAAATCCGTTTTAAAGAAGTACCCATCGGTGAAAGGCATGTCGGTGAAATGGATGTCTTACACGACTTTTAACGACTTAATTCCACGACTCCAAGGCATTATGCATTGCATGACACCGATTAACAGACCACAGAGGAAGTCTCTTGCTGCAAGCTTCACTCCTGGCATGGCGCTGATGCCGAACCGGTTGCTCATATAAAAGTAACAACAATTAACACACGCGCATTTTTGTCACCGTTCATGCCAGGTCAAAACTGTTCCTCTAATCAGAGAGGACCCATCGAAACACCTCGTCTCGCTCCATAAACTCCGAACAATACATCAATCTGCCCAGAAACGATTCGTTTTGAAATACGTTTTCGGCCTCTTGCCTCGAGCAGACGGACAGTAATTGAAGAAGGCGCGCGGCGCGGAAGCAATTACAGATCGCGCAATCGCAACAACACAAACCGTATTTGTCTAATCAAATTGGAAACGGCGCGGCGCAGCCCCTAACCCGAGCGGACCGTGGCGGCGCGAGGACGAAGACATCTGGCGGCGAGCAGTGGAGCGATCAAAAAAAAATCGGACGCTTTTTGTCGGTCGGATTGATGACTCTGAGGGAAAGGGGGTGATGGGGAACAGGGGGTCAACAAGTGAGGCCGTTTTTATGGAGAAAAAAAATGATTTTTGAGCGGAAAAATGGGAATTGAAATGACCAATGGCCACTCACGACAACTTATCGAAAGATACCATTTACAAGGCAACGGCAATAAACACAGAAAAACAAGAAACGATATGAATTACGGTCACTACAGTTAGAGATAGACCTTCTTGTTACGAACGTGGACCTAGCGAAGAAAAAAAACAAAAATAAAGTGAACCAAAGAATCGCTTGACTAGAAGCTTCATAGAAGACGAATCACAGATCCTCGCGGGTGAAAAGTTGCTAGTTACTAGAAAAGGCAATTTCAACGCATCAAATGATTTGATGATTTCCTGTGGTCAGCCACATGTGAATTGAATGTAATCGGTTTTGGCCTGTAAAAATAAAAAAACCGGTCCTTTATTAGTCATTGTGAACTAGGAAGTTCTGGATCCTATGCTTCTATCTCTTTTGGTTTCGCAAGATTGATCCGATTTCCATTGATTTAAAACATTTAACTCCAATTACAAGTCAAAAGCATCGTCTCCGTGACGGAAATGAGAAATATGAATACGTAGAATATGGAATATCATTGTGGGAGTCAAATTCGCAGTAGGCATCAAGCTCATACTTTCTGGTTGGTCATATTATGTAAATGCAAAAATGAGCCAACCAGTATCATCTTCATCAACGTCTATCAAAAATCGTTTCGCATCAATATAGCCACAGTTGAAGTGATAGGAGCTCATCATTTGATGAAAACGCTATCCATTCAATCTTTGTTTCAGGACAAAATTTTTGGAAACATGAAGATTATGTAAGTCGTGTCAAATTTCGACATTTGACAAAAGCAGCGAGCGATATTTCGAGCTCAGCCGGTCATCGAGTTTCCAGGATATCCAATTTTGTCAAGATGCCGGGCACGACTTGGCCTTTGATGAATCATCGCGTTTCAATAAACGCGACTGCGCGCGGTTTCCCGCCGTTTTTGGCGGTGGCCCTGTGGAAGACGCCACTAGTTTATGGTAAACACCCCCTACATAGCCCAGCGAGCGTCAGAGAATCGTTTCATTCAGATGCAACCCAGTAGATAAACAGCTTATCGATCCCTAGAATAGCGGCAGTGAACCGGTCGCTTTCGAACTGTCTGTGTGGCTCATTGCGAACTCGTTTCATTAGTAGAATCGGTCGGGGTGGGTTCGACGTTGCCCTCAGTCCTCAACTGTCTGACAGCGACCGCTCCTCGATGGTCATTCCTTCCGGTGCTATGCAGACAAAAACAAACAAACAAAGAACAACGGACCCATCGGTTCTCTGTTAGGTATAGGGGAGAAAGTTTCCAGCTGCTTGAAACAGTAACAGAACTCACTGAGACTTGAATTCCGCTGTCAAAAATGATTCTTCAAAAAACATTTAAAGACATAGACCATGAGTGTAAGAAAAGAAGTTGTCAATAAGAACAGTCAGTATCCAAATTGGTCGCGCAAAAATTCGTTGAACTGAACTGTGCAAATTCAACAAAAGCCCAGAAGGAGCTTTAGCATGCATGTTGAATGTTAATCTGATCTCCATTGATTTGAAACATTGAATTACAAGTCAAAAGAATGGCACTGAAAAATGAAAAATGTATGCGTAGAATATGAAAGTCTTGGGAAACAAATTCGCACTAGGTATCAAGCTTATATTACCTGGTTGGTCATATTAATTGCAAAAATGAACATGTCTATCAAGTCGTCGTGTTAGCACAATCACAGTTGAATAGATAGCAGATGATAACATAACAACAGAAATCATAGCGGTTCAATGCCGGCCCAGATTCATATGTTGTCTGAAACCGGCCGCTCCACGATGGTCATTCCCATGTGGACATAAGAACACAGACAAACCAACGGGTCCGTCGGTCCGTCGATAGGGGGAGACAACCTTCGGAAGGTACACCACATGTGTAAAAAACAAGTAGTCAATAAAAAAGAAAGAACGTTAATGTTTCTGTTTCAAGTTGTTTCTTGACAAAAATTCATTGCTCAGAAAGAGCTTCACCATGCATAACCGACAATATGAATATTCCGTGCGATTCTTAGATTGCCCTTCTGCTCCAAAGACACTGAAATAAAAGCATTTTCTTTGGTTTTATGCATAAGTTCTTTTAGAGCTTCAAAAATCGAAACAAACTGGTCATTTATAAGTCACTGAGAAATAGGTTCCACTGCGAGACTAGCAAAAGTAAGGATACGTAGAATGTCTTGCCTTGTGGAAACAAATTCGCACTATGCGGGTATACTTCCTGGTAAGCTATGTATATTAATTGCAAAACTAAGCCATTACCAAAAATCAAGTGGTCCAGAAGACACCAAAAATCTTAAAATATGGTACATAAAACTCTCATAAAACAAAAGTGAATTAGTAATACGTGGATCGTCAGCCCAAAAATGAAACCACAAATCGATATCTGGAGACGCAAAAATTCAGATCGAACACAGCGTCTCTGTAAATTGCTCATTCACACAGCCATCTTAACACAATTAAACGTTAGGCATGCGCATAATTGAGACGAGAATAATTGACCTCCGAACCTCCAGCCTGCGCGCCCCGGCTGACCTAAGCGGTGCGCGCTTGCCCAGGCTTCTCAGATCGCCGATATCCATAACAATTAAACGGAGATAATCCGGAAATTGCGCGCCCAAATTCGCGTTACCAAACACCTGCGACGGTCCCGGCTGCGCGCCACTTCCGGCCTGGCGGCAGACGCATCGCCGTCAACAATAATATCGACACCTTTTGGTGTTTATGGGGTTGGAGAGGAAGAGGAGAAACCATTCGGACCGCCTTCGACAATAGAGGATTTGCACTTTCCATTTATCCAATATGCGCAAAAATAATTAATGTATGAAAGTTACTGTTACATGCAAAATTTTTACGATTTTACGATTACGATTTATCTTCTCGAATCAACGGCTTCAATCAACTCAGACAGTCGCAGAGAGAGCCAGTGGACGACCCGACCGATCGCTGGGGGCACAAATGAAAGACCTTACACACAAAAATGCTCTTCAAAGTTTTTGTTTTCCAATCAGGAAGTCGCTCAAAGCAAAGTTTCCCGTGTGCGTTAGAAAGTTACAAAAATAGTTGAAAGAAATAGTGAAAACCGAGTTTTTGTAAATTGTAGAAGTTCTTGAAGTGCGTGCGAGCGTTATTATTTCGAGCCTTTCAAAAAAATTAAAGACGAAAGCTTGAAAACACAAAGTCAGTTAAAGTTAAGGTAGTCGCAAAAATTGCTTCCCATTACACAAAAAGAAACATCTTGCAGTGGTAACGGTGATTACGGTCATCTTCGCGAGACCTTTTGGGAGCCGGGTCGATCATTACGTCAACAGCGTGGATCAAGAACGGCCACTCACTCAACTCATTTGGGAGAGAGCGAACAGAGAGCCACAATCTAAAAATCGCAGGTATATATGTCGCTGCGCGCACATGAAAGGCCCAAAGATGTCTCAGAGTTCGAAATGTTGACCGCAAGCAAACGAGATTTTAACCAGGTTTTTAACCGCTTCCGCTTCACATTCCTATTACTGACATCCTTGAAGCATTTCGCCAAAAATCTAAGGTCAACGGACAACAGAATACACATTCCAACCAATTCTACTTCATACTTTAAGGACAGATTTAGAATTGCCTCATACAAAGGATATTCCGTGAATTCAGACAGAGACAATCTGAGGCCCTAGACTAGAAATTGCACTTCAATGGGGTGTGTCTATCATTATGCACCACAATGTATGTGTTGCTGGGGACACAAATGGGGACACCCAGCAAAATTGTTGCAAAAATCTCATAGTTAGAAATGTCGACTAACCCACCACGCTCCGTCGCTAAAGCCGTATTTCGAGTGTTCTCTTAAGTTTAAAGAAACTAGTTACATGCATAACAAAGATAATTCATGCTAGAGTTATAAGAAGGCCCCTCATTGCTGTGTACCTCGACTGTGCAGAATGATGGATCCACACAACACAACAATGTGCATACATAAAACAAACAACTTTTTAACGACCTTCATGTTCAGGCGATGCTTTGCATACACCAAAAATGTAGGGTCTAAAGATTACAAATTCCAACTTGTTCTACTTGATACTTTAAACACAGATTTAGAGTTGCCTCGTTCAAGTGATGTTCCGTGAATGAAAGTGACGAAGCACAAGCACCATGTTTGAGCTGCTTTCTTCAAAAATATCTGCAGGCGGATAACAGACGGTACTGTGCCGAATTTCAGCCAAATTTTAAATGTTCCCATGTGAGTCCATTTTTGCACCCGATGACGCGAATACCCATCCAACAAGGGAACGGTCAAACATGTAGCGCTAAAGTCGACGTGAGTCTAGAGGCAGATGGTAGTTCTATGCGAGTGAATGAACTGTGAAAAACATTTGCTGCTAATAAGGGCTCTATGTGTACGTTTGCAAAAATTGTATGTGAATGGTGCTCCAAAAGAAGCGATATCCTTCCTCGGCGATAAGAAATCTCGCTTGATTCCTAAGTAAACAAATATATACTTAAACTGATTGCTTTGTTTTAGTGGATCAAAGTGTTTATGTATGGCAGAATCGAAGCGTCTGGTCAGAACGCAACATTAGTTTCCACTACCATCTGCTAATCATAAATCAGAACTTTTGTGTTCTTTCATATTCAAACGGTCACCATCACTTACCGCATTTCCTAATAATTCGATGCTAAGATTCAGACTGTCGTTGGCCCACATTTAAGACAAGTGCTTTACAAAAATCACAGGATGTTCACAGAATTCAAAAGATTCAAAGAGGCAGAATCACCACCAACTCCTAAAGAAAGGCTCTCCGAGGATTGTGCGAGCTGGAAGAAGCCATTTCCCAGTTTCTGTGATGCTTTGTGGAAGAATTTATGAGACTGCAGGGAATTCACTAAAAGCTGGAGCCATAGAGTAAAAGAGTAGCAAATGACAAGCAATGAGAATAATCTTTACACAACCGTAGCGTCTCGATCAAAAATCCGATCTTCATACTTTGAACACCATCGACAATACTCTGGCATGACCCTGGTTGGTTATAAATACACGATTATGGTTTTTGAATCATTCTAATGTTGGCAAATCACGTTATCTTCAAGCTCTATGGAAGCTCCGGAATTACCTAACCTAGTCAGCTTATCAAAAGAAATCAAACGTTGAACACGGCATTGTGTGCATAAGGATCCGTAGGAGTGTTTCCAAAAATAAGCGAAAGCAGTTGTATTGGAAACATGAAAATGTCAGTATTTATTGGACACGTAATGCATAAACATGCACAAAAACGTAACGATCTAAAGCACACTGTGCCAGCAATATAAACACATTAGTGGCTATTATTTGTCAGACTGGTTCGAGTCTCCCACCACGCGTCACCATATCGACCCGAAGCCGGCCATCCCTGCACAGCAGAGTTTTGTCCAAAAAGAATGACATGAAATGTTTTTCTAGAAAATACAGCTATAAGACTACCAAGAGGATGCTTCCGGGTGTCACAATTCCCTCTGGAAGCCGGAAAACTCACTACTGCCACAGAGTTTGCCATCTCACCAACCGTACGCTCAGAGAGAGAATGAGGAACCGACCGCTCGCCACCGCGACACGAGTGAAACCTATCACATATGAGGTCACTTAAGCAAATCACTAAACCCTAAAGCCCCATTGAAGTTCTGTAATTACTTCCCCTAGTCAGTTTGTTGAAACAAAGCTAATGAAATGCTTAACATGACATTGTGTGAATGGACAAAAATGAACAAAAACAGTTGTATCAGAAACATAAAAATATTAACATTTATTGGACGTAGGCAGATCAATAACCTGCTGCCTTTGGACACGCATCACACCTTTCGTTAAAAATGGATTGAGAATATCTCAAAATGTACAAAAATCAGCGTAATTTGAGTATCTAATGCTGTATCAGCAATAATATCACGTAAGTGGCTATTAGTGGCAGGTTCGAGTTATGCATCTCCGAATCCGGCCATCCCTACAGCAGAACATCGTCCAAAAATGTCTTCCTAGAAAATCCAGCCATAACACTACAAAAAGGCGAGGATAAAACGGTTTTCGCCTCAATGAGAAATCGGTTATGACGATGATGTAAACGCGGCGGAAAACGTTTGAAGGCCGGCGCCACGCAAGGTCGTCGTTCGATTAACGCGCGCCAGTGAAAGGCGTGAGAACGGTCGCCGACTGTCGCCACGGCGAAAGGGAACCCGCAAATTGGGTGTTAGTCATCCAATTTGGTTTTTGTAAGGGAAGCTGATTACCGTCTCTCTTTGTCGGAAGCTTCGTCGTTTCGGTGAGGATCGGCGCGGGTCGTTGATGGTATGGTCCGACGGCGAGCCGTGGGATAGGATGTCCGTTCTCCATCCTGGAAATGAGTTAATTACATAAGAGGTAGAGGAATGTTTAAATCGCCATTAAGACTTGGAGATCGACAGCTTTCCTGATTTTCAAGTCTATGTCAAAGGCATCCGGAACTTCACCCTCGATGAAGTCCAGAAAGGACCAACGCATCGTTCTCGCTAACCATATCTTGACGAACATCTTCGGAAGAACATCGAATTAATTGTTATGGGATATTCCACGGATCTGTGATGCAAAAGGTCCCACCATCGTAGATGGTATTTAAGCCCTACGCCAGAGAAACAGGAGACCACCATCGTTAATAAAAAATGGAGCCCTCCTTGTGAAATGTGAGCATTATGGTATCCCTACACATATAAAATTTCCAGGCGCTTTGCTCTGTGCATGATGCATTTTCAACCAAAAATGGATCTAACTGATAAGGTGAGCTGGTACGATGAATGCTTGGACCACTTGAACAAACTCGGATTTCCCCACTAACGCATTCTGCGTATCTGCAATGAAACATGCTTTGTATCTCAACAAAATCGAAACTTCGAATTCCATAATCATTAAGACCATAAGACAGCTTCAGACTCTTGTCATGATGAGGTGGGAGTATCGTTGAACGCGATTCCAAATCGACCTGAACGGACGCTACGTATGAACATCTGATGAATCTAGTTGGTCGAATGGTTGCGTCCCGCCGCGATCTCTGCAGACAACCGTAGCAGGTGGGCTGCGCGCCGCTGCGATTCAGCCGTTTAGGCTTTTGCTGCCGCTTATCATACTTGTTATTTGTTACTGTGTTACGTTTGTTTGATATAAAGGTTTAATTACCCAAGTTTGAGGACAATTATCCAAGTCTCGTTTGGTAGCAAAATAACCAGACGAGGCGAGCCCAAAATGTATTTATGATCATTCTAGAAAGTTAAGTCCATATATGTATTTTGACTGCGCAGTCCTATGTCATACAAAAATAGTGTGTAAATATCTTGACCATGATGCAAGACCAGGATCCCAGCCCTCAAAAATCAGATGATGAAGGAATTTGCTAAGTTCAAAAATAAGGCATGGATCGTGAAAGATCCTGAAAAATCCTCTCATGATGGTACTTACTTCTGCAAAAATGATCAAAAAATTTATGACTGCATTGTCGATAGCTTCAACGAGCTTACTGCTTACTATCGGCCGCTAACCTGCAAAGGTGGTAGATCGTAAGATTATTCAAATACGTTAGTTTATCGCTTCTTGTCGATTGCTAAAGTCAATATATTCGTTATTTGAGTGGTTCCGGAGACATCCAACCAAAAATGGATCTAACTGATAAGGTGAGCTGAATTTTTTTTTGTGACCTTTACATGCACTCAGAAGCAGATTAAGCAGAACCTATTGCCCAGCCGCAAAATCGTCCCGATTTGATCAGTAGAGTATTTAGAATGAAGCTTAAGATATTGCTGTATGACTTAACCAAGAAGGATGTTCTCTAAGCGCCAAAAATGAGGCTTTGCATTAGGGATGCACCGGAACGAACCGGAATCAGTCACAAGGTCCGAGGTTCGAATCCGCCCGCAAGCCAAACTTTTTTTATATACTTCTTCCGCACATTTCCGCACAGAAGAAAAATGCGATACCGTACTCGGCAGGCAATATGATACAGTACTCATTGGGTATGCCTAAGAACAGGAGCCATTCACTGATAGCCAAAAATATTTTGCGTTCTCTCTCCCACGTATCCGCTATAACCAGTAGTAATTATTAAGAAATAAGCAAGTGGACAAAAACAGATGAAGGTAATGGAAGGAAACACTATATAAGTAATACGCAGACTTCTACGTAAAAGTCATTCCACCAAAAAGAGAAAAAATGGGTTCTCTCAGAATCGAATGAAGCGGAATCCAAAATTAGTTTCACCTCTCAAGCTCTCAAACTCGCTGCAAATAAGCTACAGTACTGGGGTCGAACGCTCACCACCCGCGCCTGCAAAGCTTCTGGAGCCGACAGATATCCTTATCAGTTCGGAAAGCCATCGGAGATCAGGGGCCTGCTAGATACGCTGAAAAGAATGAAGAACAGGTAGACTAGGGATGAACCGAAACGGAAAGCCGAACGAACCGGTATCAGACAGAAGGTCCGAGGTTCGAATCCGCCCGCAGGCAAAACTTTTTTTATGTACTTTTTCCACACATTTTTCCGCGTATTTAAATTTTTCTTACGTAGAATCAGACAATGAAACAGTTTCCAGAATGCTATGTCAAGAAAATACGAAAATAAAAAAGTTTTGCTCGTGGGTGGATTCGAACCCCGGACCTTCTGACTGATTCCGGTTTGTTCCGGTTTCCGTTCCCTACTTTGCATATTCTGTTTATTTTGGTTGAGAAACACAGAAACAAACAGGGAGGACAAACATGTAAGGACGACAGAAGAGTTAAAACCCCTAAGAAGAATCATCTTCAGGCACTCTCGAAGTTGGAAATATCACTAGCAATGCTAATGCCCAGAGATGTTAAGAAGGGGGAAGTGGAGAGCACCTTCCTGAGTTGGGAAGGTCGTTCCCTAACCGGAGACTCTACTTAATCCTTTTGGGGTCCTCCCGTCATCTTTCGTAGGCGGTCCGAGGTATATCTCCGAACATTACCATGGCTTTGGTCCGCAAGTACGGCAAATCTGACTTATTTGTGACATTCACGTGTAACCCAAACTGGAAGGAGATTAAACAGAACCTATTGCCCAACCAAAAGCCACAAGATCGTCCCGACTTGATCAGCAGGGTATTCAGAATGAAACTTAAAATGTTAATCGATGACTTGACCAAGAAGGGTGTTTTGGGAAAGGCTGCAGCATGGTTGTATGTTGTCGAGTACCAAAAACGAGTTATACACAAAAAGCTGATTCTGAAATTGACTAGTTCGTTGATGATAGATATGTTTATAAGCCCCAATCCACGAGCTCGAAAAACATAAACGGTGGATAAACGTTTTTCTGAACCAATTGAGCAATCCCGATAAAAAATCTTTGTCCGTGTTCTGTATGTTTACAAATAAATAAACATACAGAAACGTAACTCCCGTTACATTACCCCCACCGAGCTCCTTGGCTATCTCGATCAAGCCCACTCTGTGACACCTGATTAAAAGTACACATAACAACACGTGATTTTTAAAGAAAAGTCCACTTATTGACAAAAATATTTTATCAAAAAATTTTACAGAAAATCATAATACCTTATGCGAATATCATAATATGAAAGAATAAGCCCTGTATCAACAAATTTCTCTCTATGCTCAATTATAATTACTACAAGTTGCAGAACTGACGGTCGAAGCGATACTTTAAGACGTATTAACAAATTCGCAAAAATTGCAAATGATATTCGATTCGATAGTCGAAGATTTTTTAACAAAAGAACAATGTCATCACATGTCCACGTGGAACTCCGTTCTAGACAAAAAGGTTTCGTGTCAACTCTCTGACATCACTACCTCCTGTTACATTTCCCTCCCAGAGCGCTTAGGTTATCTGGAGCAAGCCTACACGGTTACTCTTGATTAAACCTCCACATAACAACCCACCTAGAAATGGAAGTCGAGTTACTCGTCGTAGCGGTAAGCGTGGTCGCAAGGGTGGTCGAGCTGGGACCGCCCGACTCGGACGAGGTGCTGTCGTCTTCCTCGTCCGACTCAGAAGCCGGCTTCAGCAGTTTCGGCACGGGAGATCGTTCGTCGCTGGGCGGTCGGGTCGTACTTCTCTGGCTTGGGTCCTGCGCCGACGACGAATTCTCCTCGTCGCATTCGAGCGCTGAAAGGAACGTTTAATCAAAGTTCGCTGGAAATGAGAGAAAAAGATAAAATCAGCGCCGATTGGTCGCGGCGAAATCATTTATTTGACTCACGCGCGCGACTCAACCGACCGGAAACAATTTGGTTTGCGGCTGCACGCGTATCGCCATCGATGTCCGCAATTATGATTGTAAAACAATAAATGCTACGCTAAGTGGGTGGTGACGGGAGCTGTCCAATACCCTTGGAAAGAAACGTTTGGAACTTTAGTGACCGAGAGGATTGATAATACCAAAAATGAAAAAAAAAAACCATCGGATATGTGCAAGATTATCAGTGATACAGGGAGAGCTATCAAAGAGCTCACCAAAAATGCACTACGGACAATGAAGCTCTGAAGCCTCCAGGAAGATGACACGTTGTTGTTGATTCGTTAGTCAGAAATAGGAGGGAATTGACGAACGAGAGATGATCCAA
The DNA here is from genome assembly GCA_030435675.1 of Steinernema hermaphroditum. Lineage (NCBI taxonomy): Eukaryota > Metazoa > Nematoda > Chromadorea > Rhabditida > Steinernematidae > Steinernema > Steinernema hermaphroditum. The sequence continues at coordinate 876,715 of CM059623.1, forward strand.
AGAAGATCCATTGGATTTCCCAAAAATGTGAAAAACAAAAAAATGTCGCTTAATAGCATACGACAGCCCAACGACGAACGATCTTCTGTGCCGAAACTGCTGAACTCGAGTTTGAGTCGGGTTCAGCATACATTTTCTTAATCTTTAGAGTCCGGTCTTGAAACGGTTCTCTGGAAAATTCATTTTTCGGTCTTCAATCACGTCCCTGATGTTCGTGAACAACTTTATGAGATTTCCTGGTTAGCTAGGCGTCAGGCAACCAAAAAACTGTTGCGATTGGAAAATTTCGTGTTAAAAAAATCCAAAGAAGAAGGGAATCATGCGGAATTTGGCATAGTTTTCCAAAAGTGCGCAGTTAAACAAAGTAGGAGCGAGATGAACGTGTCCAAAGTGATCACTCTGGCTTTGGCAAGAGTAAAGTTCAGTTTCTGGTGAACAAAATCCCTTGGACGATCAATAGCAACTGGCGACCAAGCTTACCGTTACGGCGAGCAACTCTACTTCCATTTCGATGTGGGTTGTGGTGTTTTAATCAAGATGGGATACACAAAGAGATTGATATTGGTTGGGGAACTTCAGTCCAAAAATGGTAAAATACGAAACAAATGTTACGGTAGAGAGAGATGACTCAGATATCAGTTTCCGTGTTAAAGCATCGCAAGCACAACTTTCTCCAAGCAGTGCTGAAGACCGATTGGATTAAAAATGAATGATGATGCCTGTTATGTATTCCCAAACAGAGAGATGCATTGGTATATCCAAAAATTTGTCACTTAATAGCATGCATGATGGATGGAATGCACGAAGCAATAAATGGTGTATTGACGAGGGAACAGGAATTGAGTTCAAAAAATGCATGGCTCAAAATTCCACAAAAATGTGCATTTTTCTTCTTGCGTTTCAATATTTCCGAAGAAACATTTAATTAACGTATGACTCCAGCGTTCAGTCAAATAACAAATTTCACTATAACAGAATTCCAACCAAAAATAACATAGATAGCTGCTCGGAAAAGAAAGGGGGACAAAAATTGACTAAAGAAGATTTGGTCACGCACACTTGAAGTGCGCTACTAGAGATATTACTAACAAGGGTCTCAAAAGAACTATGCGCCGATAAGTCCCGCATCACCTGCACGCTTTTATGAGTGCATAAACGTGTTCCCTCGCTCAAATATGATCTGGAATACCATTTTTAAACGTTATATCAAGGAGAAATTTCAAAAACATGAAGAGATTTGTCTCCACTTATTGCAAATTGGTACGTTTCCAAATGGTTAAAGGGGGCAGAAGGTGACAAAAGTCTACAAAAGGTAGATGACATGCAGAGCGGTCATGAATATATAAACGCTAAATCGGATTAATTGAGTCATACGGAAATTTACCGGTCTACGACTTTATTTCGTAAATCAAACCAAACCAACCTGAGAAATCAGAGAGCTACCGGAGGGGCCGACTGCTCGCCACCACGACACGAGTGATCTCCACACGGAAATTAAGGGCAAAAATAACCGGAAAGTGCTTCAAAGAAGACCACACACAACACATCAAAAATTGTGAATGTTGACTATATTCTATTGACTTGTGAATTGAATGAATGAATTGAATTGACGATGAAGCTGCAATCACGTCCACAAATGAAAAAAAAAACGAAATAGATGATGCAGTGTAACCGTGAAGCAATCGGGTATGTATAAGATGATCAATGATAACAAAGATAAAGAGGAACCTGCAAAAAACAATACGGACAACACGCTTTGAACTCTTTTCGAATATCAAAAGAACCGCTCTACTAACAAGGGCATGGCAAAAAGCACTCCGCTCAAAAAAAATTCAACAAGATAGAATAACTTGTAGGCACCAAAGACCCACAAAACAAAATTTCGAATCTCAAATGCGACTCTGTTTAGGGGAGGAATGGATCTGAAAGCAATTCGGCAGAGTTCTCCGTAAATTTATCAGAAATGAATAACATGCTGGAACGAGAAGATGCGATCTGCATACGGCGAAAATTCTTCGTACACGGTTTCACAAAAATAGACCTATTGCTGCAAATATTGTGCTAACACCAAAAAAGGAACGCTCTGTTGGATCGAGAAGATCCCGTAGGTGGAAAAATTGTGCGGATAACTGTGCTGCGTGAATTGTTACTGTAGGAAGTCCGTACACCACTTCGCATTTCGCAATGTCGTGGTGCCAGGTTAAGGACCGTCAGAACAAGATAGGCCTCCGAGTTCAGGAAGAATGCAGTAGTTTGAGTTTGAGTTTATTTCGTGAATCAAAGCCTTACACCCTGCTCGATACCAAATAACAGATAAACAGAGGATGTCTCGTTGTATCCGGCTTTATCCCTGGAGTGGCGCTTATGGCGAACCGGTCTTAGACGGCGCGCATCACGGGGCATGTGGGAGACGGCAAAACTTCGGAAATGGCGGTAGAACTTCTTCTCCTCGGGGCGTTTGCGGCACAGAGGAGGCTTCTGAGCTCGCATCCGCCTCGGAGAGATGAGTCCGTGGTCCGGGAGTTGCGTCTTCGATGGTGGTGTCGTCCTCAGAGCGTCGGCGACCTTCAGGGTGACATCTCACGCAGCGGGATTCCTGGCGTCAGACATCTTGTTGTCAGCGGTGGTGTCACTACGGCTTCCGGGTGTCCCAATTCCCTCTGGAAGCCGGAAAACTCATACATGCCACAGGGTTTGCCATCAGACCCCGGAGGGACCGATCGCTCGCCACCGTGATACGAGTGAACGACCAATCATAGTATGAGGTGTGAGTTTACTGTACTCAACAACTCAACATCCATTCAAAAATTCTGAATGTTAATGTAAAATGTTAAAAATCGATTTAAACATGAATTCCAAGAACATGTTGTGAATAAAGAATATTGACCATGTCAAAAATTAGCGAAGACACGAAGCAAAAAAATGAAACAAGTATCTTTTCGATCACTTAACTTAGATCTTCACAAAACACAAGATCTACGCATCCGGAACGAAAGTAGAGAACTTGATACCGAGACAAAAATGAGTGCGATGGAAATGATTGTCGGCATTTAGTGGGTAGCGCTGCCGTGAACTTACCAACCCTCCTTTTTATGCATTTGGAGAATCAGAGCGCAGACAGTATGCGGATATAACCAAAGCACATGCATCTGTCTACGAATAGTCACAGAGATGAATTGGCACAGAGGAACCTTTGGTTTACCGGAGCGTGGTTTTCTTGGATGCCATACAAACGAATTATCTGTTTATCAAGGGAAAGCCGCCACACAGAAAACAAAAATTCAAGAAAAATAAGCCAAATTGAATTGAGAATTCTTGGAGAATTCAATGCTATGCTCCTATATGATCAATATTTGATGTTTTCATTAGATGCAGACCTAAAACCCGTTACCTTTTCACACTACCCCACGTCTCCAGAATTTTGGACTACCGAATTGTTATCAAAAATATGAAACCGTAAATGTTTCTGTGATTAACTCTACTGATAAAGCACGTCTATCTTTTTGCAAGACCCAGAATTTGAATTGTACATTTTGTGCCAGATATTTTGTGCGTTCGTTCACCTTCACCGTTGAATGCGCTAATTCTAATTCTGCCTATGATTAATCGCTTTTGTGGAGTTGGGAAAATAAGCGCTATTACTGTGCAAAAATTCAAATCTCAGGCGGTTCAACGATGCCTTCGATCCTTTCTCCAACCTGAGAAATCAGAGAGCTACCGGAGGGGCCGACTGCTCGCCACCACGACACGAGTGATCTCCACACGGAAATTAAGGGCAAAAATAACCGGAAAGTGCTTCAAAGAAGACCACACACAACACATCAAAAATTGTGAATGTTGACTATATTCTATTGACTTGTGAATTGAATGAATGAATTGAATTGACGATGAAGCTGCAATCACGTCCACAAATGAAAAAAAAACGAAATAGATGATGCAGTGTAACCGTGAAGCAATCGGGTATGTATAAGATGATCAATGATAACAAAGATAAAGAGGAACCTGCAAAAAACAATACGGACAACACGCTTTGAACTCTTTTCGAATATCAAAAGAACCGCTCTACTAACAAGGGCATGGCAAAAAGCACTCCGCTCAAAAAAAATTCAACAAGATAGAATAACTTGTAGGCACCAAAGACCCACAAAACAAAATTTCGAATCTCAAATGCGACTCTGTTTAGGGGAGGAATGGATCTGAAAGCAATTCGGCAGAGTTCTCCGTAAATTTATCAGAAATGAATAACATGCTGGAACGAGAAGATGCGATCTGCATACGGCGAAAATTCTTCGTACACGGTTTCACAAAAATAGACCTATTGCTGCAAATATTGTGCTAACACCAAAAAAGGAACGCTCTGTTGGATCGAGAAGATCCCGTAGGTGGAAAAATTGTGCGGATAACTGTGCTGCGTGAATTGTTACTGTAGGAAGTCCGTACACCACTTCGCATTTCGCAATGTCGTGGTGCCAGGTTAAGGACCGTCAGAACAAGATAGGTCTTAGACGGCGCGCATCACGGGGCATGTGGGAGACGGCAAAACTTCGGAAATGGCGGTAGAACTTCTTCTCCTCGGGGCGTTTGCGGCACAGAGGAGGCTTCTGAGCTCGCATCCGCCTCGGAGAGATGAGTCCGTGGTCCGGGAGTTGCGTCTTCGATGGTGGTGTCGTCCTCAGAGCGTCGGCGACCTTCAGGGTGACATCTCACGCAGCGGGATTCCTGGCGTCAGACATCTTGTTGTCAGCGGTGGTGTCACTACGGCTTCCGGGTGTCCCAATTCCCTCTGGAAGCCGGAAAACTCATACATGCCACAGGGTTTGCCATCAGACCCCGGAGGGACCGATCGCTCGCCACCGTGATACGAGTGAACGACCAATCATAGTATGAGGTGTGAGTTTACTGTACTCAACAACTCAACATCCATTCAAAAATTCTGAATGTTAATGTAAAATGTTAAAAATCGATTTAAACATGAATTCCAAGAACATGTTGTGAATAAAGAATATTGACCATGTCAAAAATTAGCGAAGACACGAAGCAAAAAAATGAAACAAGTATCTTTTCGATCACTTAACTTAGATCTTCACAAAACACAAGATCTACGCATCCGGAACGAAAGTAGAGAACTTGATACCGAGACAAAAATGAGTGCGATGGAAATGATTGTCGGCATTTAGTGGGTAGCGCTGCCGTGAACTTACCAACCCTCCTTTTTATGCATTTGGAGAATCAGAGCGCAGACAGTATGCGGATATAACCAAAGCACATGCATCTGTCTACGAATAGTCACAGAGATGAATTGGCACAGAGGAACCTTTGGTTTACCGGAGCGTGGTTTTCTTGGATGCCATACAAACGAATTATCTGTTTATCAAGGGAAAGCCGCCACACAGAAAACAAAAATTCAAGAAAAATAAGCCAAATTGAATTGAGAATTCTTGGAGAATTCAATGCTATGCTCCTATATGATCAATATTTGATGTTTTCATTAGATGCAGACCTAAAACCCGTTACCTTTTCACACTACCCCACGTCTCCAGAATTTTGGACTACCGAATTGTTATCAAAAATATGAAACCGTAAATGTTTCTGTGATTAACTCTACTGATAAAGCACGTCTATCTTTTTGCAAGACCCAGAATTTGAATTGTACATTTTGTGCCAGATATTTTGTGCGTTCGTTCACCTTCACCGTTGAATGCGCTAATTCTAATTCTGCCTATGATTAATCGCTTTTGTGGAGTTGGGAAAATAAGCGCTATTACTGTGCAAAAATTCAAATCTCAGGCGGTTCAACGATGCCTTCGATCCTTTCTACAATTAAAATAGAGCAGTAGCCATCTGATGCTTGACAGTTACCGCGTATATTCACCCTTTCTCAAGATATGTTGTGCGTTCATTCGCCGTTTTCAATGCCCGAGATCAATAACCGGGTCTCACCTATGACTGATCGCATTTGTGGGGTTCGAAAAAAAGATCCAACGCACACTGTGCAAAAATTCTCAGAGTGTTCAACGATGCGTTCGATCCTTTCTACCATCAAAATAGAACAGTAGCCATCTAATTGGCTCAAAATGGCCCAGATTATAGTATTATCACAGGTTCATCTTTTCTCAGGATAAAATCCTCTTTTGCCCTTGTATGGACAATCTGGCCCGATTATTTTTTATCGAATCCAATAGACCATGTTCATGTCGAAATATTGGGCAAAATAGGTTGTTCACATTTGTAATCACAGACGCACGTCAAAAATACAACGACAATGGTGACCAAGGCCGAAGTTCAGCTGTCGATGGTTTCGGAAAGAAGAGTCTAGTAAGAGAGCTGAGTCGAAATTTACGTAGTCGGGGTGGTAAATTGAATACGAACTGCTTAGTTATTAGAATAGTCCGAAATGGAAGGTACACAATTCCGTGCGAGATGAGTTCTGCACCAAAATGTCAGTGCATTGAAGACGCTAACAAAAATATCCATATCATCTCTTTCTACTGCAAAAATCGACACCTATGACCATCAAAAATGTTTGGGAAGGATAAGAAGGAAAACGAAATAATGTTTAACCCGGTTTTTGACTTTTCAAACTTTACAAAGGCGATAGTGGTATATTCCAAACTAGTGTACTCAAAAATTTCAATCAATAATTGCAATCGTCAAGCACAGAACCCCTCAGAAGACCATTTTCCTCAAAGTAAACAAATAAACATCGAGTGCGCCGACAACACCACATGTTCGCGCCCAAAGAAGTCACTTTTAGCGCCAAGCGATGTTCGCCGCGGCGAGACAAAGGGACACATGTTTGCACGACGAATCATCGTCCATTTGAGGAGTCTGCGCAAGAACATGTACAGTGTGCGGGGGTGAAAAAAAAGGACACTAAAAATAAATTAGCAAGAAGTGATGGTGAAGCAGAAAAACTGCACCCTACTTGCCGCCCCTTTTTGAGCAGTCTTCTAAGGGTTATGCACGGTATGGAGTAGGGAAAGTACAACTCCGGGCCACGGATACGTATAATAAAGCACAACAATCTGTGGCTAGATACACACGAAATGTAGCACACAAGATTAAACAGCCCATTCGACAACCTATTGATGTAAAAAAATCCCTGATTCCAGGGATGGTCGAAAATGGTGTAAAATAGAGCGAATTTGAGTTAGGTCTGAGATGAAGTAAAGAACAACCGTCTCCAGGATTCTGGATTTCCGAATTGTTATCAAAAATATATGGAATTGAAAATCTTCGCACGAATGCTTCTACATGGTTAATATGGTTATGGTTAACTGTATGGTTAACTCTGCTGGTCCCGAATTCGAAAACGTCGCTACAAATAAGCTACAGTGCTGGGGTCGAACGCTCACCACCCGCCCCTGCAAAGCTTCAGGAGCCAATAGATATCTTTGTCAGTCCGGAAAGCCGTCGGAGATCAGCGGCCTGCTAGAGACGCTGAAAAGAATGAAGAACAGGTAGACTAGGGATGAACCGAAACGGAAAGCCGAACGAACCGGTATCAGACAGAAGGTCCGAGGTTCGAATCCGCCCGAAGGCCAAACTTTTTTTATGTACTTTTTCCACACGTTTTTCCGCATATTTAAATTTTTCTTACGTAGAATCAGACAATGAAACAGTTTCCAGAATGCTATGTCAAGAAAATACGAAAATAAAAAAGTTTTGCTCGTGGTGGATTTGAACCCCGGACCTTCTGACTGATTCCGGTTCGTTCCGGTACGCCCCTACCGTAGAAGAAGCATCCAAAAATAGAAGTTCATATATGAACATCCACAAAAATATCAAATTTGGTAAGCTGGAAATTCCTACAGCTTCGGGGATCTTCGTCCAAAAATTATAATATTTCTGAACTGCCTGAGGAACGCTATTCGCTAAGAAGAGAAACCAAGGAACGAAGCTCTTTAAACTGACTTGGGACAAAGGCATAAACACGGCATCAAAACACGGTCAGCATAACACCAACTGCCGGGATCACCTAATCCCGACTGCAGCTTCCACCCAACGACACACATTCTGTCCGATGACTCATTCTCTTAAGAAACATTTCCACTCTTAACACGCTGATGAATCGATAAAGAAAGTCGCTCACACAAACCGCCGAGTTCGTGACAGCCCCGGAAGAAGAGAGAGAAGAAGGAGAACAACTGACAGCGGCGCGATAGATGGTTCAGCTGTTCGGCGGCGGTCGGACATTAGCATAGAGGAATGAGGGCAGGCCGGCGGTGATAGGCAGCAGATGCACGCGGAGGCGACAAATTGTTTGTGATCAAGTGATTTGGGGACACGAAAACATGTGTTACTCCGAGGGAAGCTGAGGATAAAGAACGAAGCGAAGTAGACGCGACGTCGTAAAAGCGACGGTACTTTGTACTTTAGGGACGTTATACATATGTTGATGGCGCAAGAAGATTTCGCAATTTTGTTAGATCGGGACAAAGGACAAAAATAAAGCGAACAGAGATCCAATGATCCAATTCAGCAACAGACAAACATATGCATAGAGCACACTTATAACTTAAAATTTCAAATCCTTTGAGTGATGCACACAGAGAACCGATTGTTTCCTGTTGTTTCAAAAACTAACACGAGGAACATTTTTATAAGAGTGTCTCAAAAGAAATCGATTCTTGAATGGAGTGCATAGAGTGCAGCGAATAGAATGATACGGAGTCGAGAAAAATTTAAGGTCAACCATGGTCAAACGAACTGTAGTGACGTCCAAGTTGGAAGACAAACAAACAAAAATAAAAAAAAACAAAAAATTTTAACGAAGCACGATCTGAATATCAATCCATGTTCACGGCTGAAAGGGAACTGAACTCACCCGCGAGTTTAATCAAGAATGCACAAGAACACAGCTAACGACCTCACTGCAAACACAGAGCAATACCAACATGATGATAACTTCAAAAACTATCATTTCAGCACAACCATATCAGCCTTATACATAATGCACGAAGAATCCAGTGAACTGATACTTCTGAAATAACAAAATGACATCGTCTAGTTGCAACATTTTGACAAAAATCACGAATTTCAGATTTCCTCATGTGTTCTCCTTCGATCTGCGGTTCCTAATTGTGATTTATGAGATGATGAATGGTGAATGGTGGTGAATGCTTGCATGGTGACTGTTGAGAAGTGGGGAAGAACCGTTTATACGACCACTCAAGATCAGAACAGAGCTCACACATGACAACAGGGTATATATAGACACAAATAGACACTTTACATTGAGGGGACGGAAGTAGAGAGGTGGTTCCATACGTACGCCAATAGAGCTAATCTGCAAAAATCTGGACTAAAATAGAAATGTCCAAATGAAGCAAAGGTCCACCCTTCGCATGCCTTTAAACGATGTGCGACCAAATAGCGATGTTGTATAGTTACGCCCAAAAAATGTTCATCAATACTTGTATACTACATATTCACAGCCAACGACTCTTTCGGTTCGATTACTATGCGACTAACATAAAATAGCGCCGCCCACTCAAGCCCAAGAATCGCTCAGTCTTCGAAGTCTGCACCTCAAATCCAAAACGAGTCCGAGTCCGAGTCCGGAAAACGAGTCCGGATCAAAACGAGTCAGGACTCGTTTTGGACTCGTTAGGATCACTGGTCTGCACCGCCAGCCGATGCAAAGATGGGATTCAACTTTGCCCACTGAGCCCCACCACCGCGTATCTTCTGGATACAGCCTCTTTGTCGCTTCGAAGCCCGCGCACACTGATGGGATAGTCGCCTTCCACTCCGACGTCGTGCCCTGCGCCGATGAAGGAAGAGAAGCAGCGACTGCGGTGATCTACGGTTCTTCTTTGTGCATTATGAGATTTTTAATTTAAAAAAAAAGTACAATTAATAAATATTAGACAAATGATAATGAAGCAAAGTGTCCAGGAACTTTTGGCAGAACCTAGGATTTTCCAAAAATAACACTAGAAAAGCATGATTTCAATATACTCAAAAGAAATCGACTCTCGAATGCCCATAGAGTGCAGCGAATAGGAGCGATACAGAAATGTCAAAAATTGGCGGTCAACCAGGTATGGCCTAGAACTGGCAAGACCTTTGTTCGTGAATTAGGCAAGCATGAGCGTTTTGTAACCGTTATATGCTACTCCAAAAATAAAACATAATAGAGAAAATCTTCTGATTCCTGACTGATCTCTGACCTGTAGACCAATTTCATCGATGTCATCCTCGTCGTTTACCATCTTTTTTTGCCAACTCTTCTACTGTCTTACATGCCAGTCTTCATAATGTTTCTTTTAGCTTAACAGACGAATTGTACTAAACCAGATGGGGGTACAAGACCTGAAAACCCGTCAACGGTGGTGATCAAACAATGGGAAAACTAGATGAAGACTCGATGCACTGTCGGGAACTTCTGAGCCTTTCTCACACTTACGGTAACAGTTACAAATGGATCAAAGGTCGTTGTAGGACCTTGCTGAGGTTAAAGTAGACGGGTGCCGGGTTTCGGATTCGATTAGATCACTTGCAAGTGCATCCGATTCTCAAACATTTTTACAAAACACGATCTGGAGATCAGTTCATGTGCACGGCTTTGAAAGAGGACTCACCCGTCAGTGTCACTCTAGTGCAGAACAAGGTCGGGGGTTTGGCCCCGCCCGGTGTCACTAGTTTAATTTTCGAAGTTGCGAACGAGCGAAGCGAGCCCCGTATTCAATTTTGCGCACTTCTCACCATTTCTTTCCAGTTGAAAAACGAGTGTTCATTGGAGGGACACGCAGGAACTTCCCCCGACAAAGATGCTTAAGAAACGAACTGTAGTAAACTCCAAGTTAGAAGCTGATCCTTTAACCAAAAATGTTAACGAAGCGCGATCTGAAGATCAATTCATGTTCACGGTCGAAAAGAGAACTGACTCACCCGCAACTTTGATCAAAAATGCACAAGAACACAACTATTTTCCAACGACTTCACTGCTCACTGTATGGTAGCCACACAGCAATATCAATATGATAACAACTTCAAATAACTACCATTTCAACAGAACATTATCAGCTATGTATTATTACATACACAGAGAGTTAAAGAGAATGAACTGATGTCCTTGAAACAACCAGCAGAATGGCATCAACTACATTTTAACAAAAATTACGCTGCAAACGAATTTTATAGTTGTTCCCCCTTTCACCTGCGGTTCTTCACTGTGAATTATGAGATATAAACGCGGCTGCGCGCGAATTTACACGCTCCAAATATTAAAAACCAAGTAACCCTGGGGGGCAAGATTGGCACTCATGCAAATGGCACAAATTGGCTTAAAACCTTTGAACACACGTAGCCTGACGACCTTTCGGATGGAAACACCAATAGGCTTATTGGCAGTGAACCGGCTTGTTGGAAGTGTCTGTATGGCTCGTTGCGAACGTGTCTGATTTGTAATCGATCAGCATCTTGAGATCCGGTAATTCAAGAGCAAAGGAAATGAAATGAAAAGAGTAAAAGGTGGTCTGATTCGCTTCAAAAACTCACACTCCGAAGGGGGCAGACTCCGAACAGGACTTGGATTTGTGCTACGCAACATACACCAACAGTCTTCAAAAATCTGGAATAAAAGAGAAATGTAAACGAAACGAAGTTGCACCCCTTGTATTCCTTTAAACGATGTGCGACCAAACAATGTCCAAAAATTGTTTTTCAGTATTTGTGTATTGCATTGGCTCAACTGCCACACTACTGGAATAAAATATTCAACACTGATTTGAAAAAAATATCTCCAAGCGTATAGAACATCTATGGGTATGGGTGAGCACGGTGAGAGCATCCTCACGAGCAGTCATAGATGGGCCATGGCTGCTCGTGGAAAGACTCATCAATACCCATATTTTCCAATACCCAATACCCGATCTCTCTCACAAAAATTTATTTTATTCAAATGTGAATGCAGTAACAATGCAATATAGAAGTTCCAAAAATCAAAATGAACTTTGGTTCACTTCATCATTCCCTATGCAAAAACAGAAAGTTTCGAACGACCGACTCATTGGAATATAGAGGTAGGAATAGGAACGGATTTCAGAAAAGCGAATTTTACTCAAGTATTTTAAATCTGAGGATTTAGTACTCGAAATTAGGGCTACTGATCCTTAAAGTTTGAGCACCATCGGGCACTTTGACATGGCCTTTCTATAAGAAAAAAGCGTCAGATCACAAGAGTAGAAGATAAGCTAGTTTGGGACTCTGCGCTTATCCCTCTGAACAATGATGACTCGTTGGAAAGAAACCATTTTTCGGAGCTTACTAGTAGCGGAGCTAGGCAGTAGCGAACACCAGATATTCTGGGGTAGAATAGGAAACAAAACTTGAACATCATAATATAACTTTAAGAGAGTCAAAAAACGTCGAAAAGCTACCAAATGTGAAATTGGAGAATATTCAAAAATCAAACGAAGAATGAAGTTTAATTGATCGCTACGTTAACCATGTTTTTCCTGCAAAAGCAGAAGCAGAAGGTTTGAAAAACATATGGGCGATCATTGTGCCAACGACGACGGCCAAGAAAGTCGCTCAATTCATTTCCGAAGGAGCGAACGGATGACCTGGCCGACATAAATCCGCGCCTGACCAGAGTTGTCCGGGTACCCGAAACTTTCGGGTACCCGAACCCGAACCCGACCCGAACCCGAAACTTTCGGGTACCCGACCCGAAACCCGAACCCGAACCCGAAATTTTCGGGTACCCGACCCGAAAACCCGAAACCGACACCCAAACCCGACCCGAAAACCCGAAAAACCCGACCCGAAAACCCGAACCCGCCAACTCTGCGCCTGACCGAATAAGTTATTTATGCACAACTCCAAAAATGTGAAAGTGTCGACAGTGCATGATGCCCAAAAATGTGTAAAAATGGCCGAGCAATAAATCGTAGTACAGATGAACAGAAACGCATCTGGAAGATCTCACAGAGTCTTCTATCAGAAACCAAACTCGAAATTGCGCCTCTAGCGGTATCAGTCTCCAATGCCCGCGCCAACTGGGAATGGGAACGCCATTTTTTTGGACGTTTGGACGTCGTGCCCCGTGCCAAAGAAAGAAGATAAGCGACGACTACGATGCGATACTGTTCTTCTTCGTGACGCCTTGACGCCTTGCATGGCGTAAGCCGTTGATACAGGAGTAAAAATTCGGTAAACTCGGCAATTTTCCAAGTTCCTCCAAAGCTTTTGGTGTCATCAGGGGTTTTTATTGATAAATTATATACAGAGATATGACAATCTTTTTTAGGGTCACTTCAAGGTGTTCAAAAGTCATCCATATTCCTTTTCTATCAGTGATTAATTGTAATGCGTAATTCGAAACGATGCACCCGCCCTCTACTGGACCCTCTCCGACGGACCGTGCGAAACGCAAGCAACTCGTTTCGGGAAGCGATGTTTAACGCCGTTAAAGTGAGTGCATCTTCAAGACTCTGTTTACGCAAATTGAACGGCATTTCAGCTCTTATACAGTAGTATTAACAGCAGTCACTAGCCGGACAACCTTCAGTTTCGTAAATGCTTGTGCAAAAATAAATGGTTATACGACATAATCGCCACTAAAAAATCGCTACCGACAAAATCGCCACTCAAAAATCGCCACTACAACAAAATTGCTACTATAAAAATCGCCACGCAGCTACTAAGACGACAGAGCTCGCCTTTCGGGCTCGCGTTAAATCTATAGGCAGTCCTATGCCGGAGCCTAAGCCAAGCCGGGGTTTGCCTAAGCTAAGCCGGGGTTTGCCGAAGCCATCAAATATCTAGACATGTTTTCAAGCCGGAACCTAAGCTACCACCCCAGGTCTAGGACATTAAAAGAAAGTCTCTCTTCCAAAGTGAATAACCAAAGTGAATATAAGCTCATTTCAACTTCAGATGTCTAGAAGTGACTATTCCTCCGAGTGGTGATTTTTTGCAGTGGCGATTTTTGAGTAGCCATTTTGTCGGGTTGCCAAAATAAACACCAATAGAGCGTCCAAATCGCGAATTTACATGTGAAGAAACATAGTCTTGACCAGTCGAGCGCGGACAATTACAGTAACCAAAGGAATTCGATTAGAGATAGATAAATCTTTTCTGGTCTGGCCTTGATCTTTGAATGCTCGATGGATGCTCGACGAAGGTCGATAAATTCCAAACTGCATGGTGCTCACCTTTTCATTTTCGTCAGTACAACTTGAAGGGTAAATGCAAATAACATCCAGTCTGCATAGAAAATTTAATAGCATGTTCAAAAATTAAAATGTTGTGTTAAATTTTCCAGTCAGAATGTATAACTTAACTCACCAGTAGATAGATCTGGCGATCTGGAGATGGTCGGACTCAGAAGTCGTAAAAGTCGAAAACTTAATGAAACGGTCAAAAATTAAAATGTTGGGTTCACCGAAAGCCCCAGAATCACTTTACAACAAAATAGAAAGAAGGCTCTCGAATACTACATGTAACATACAGTATGTGGTTCTACTTTTATCACAAATGGACTAACACTGTCAGTGGTGGTTCTCTACACACAAAAGACCAAAAAAGAGTGAATAAATGACAGCAGATGAACGTTCTCCTTTAAATAGATCTAGATTGAGAAAAATGGCAGGTCCTGATGCAAATAAAACTCAGGTACAACTGAAAATTAAGCGGTGGACAGCCTCCAATGAGTATCAGAAAAATCCCCAAAAACACTCCAATGTAGATAAGCCTTTCGCCCTAACACGAATATCAAGAAGACAGAAAGTAAAACGGATGACATCATTGGGTCTTGTAACGATAAATTCATATTCGGGGCTAATGCATTTTGCAAACAAAAATCGAAATCTGCTAGATCATGGTCACTAATGTCACGCCTGCTTTACTTCACTGATCACACTTTACAGATATGAGGCAATGTTGAATATACCAAGAGAATTCAAAATGTATACTGTAACAGCACTCACCAGTAGAGAGATCAGGCGATCTGGAGATGGTCGGCCTCAGAAGTCGTCCGCTGACCGAAAGGAACTTCGCCATCTTCACCGCACCTCTCCCTCGTTCGGCGACTCGTCCACTGCCCACTCGCAGGTTCCCTGAGGGTCGGCGCCGGTGTCAGGTGTTGGCTGGCGGCGGCGCTCTGTTCAACGCGACGGTCATCGCCGCGGCGACAACGCCGTCTCGGCGCGATTATTATTGTTTTTATCGATTGTTGTGATCGGACACTTGTAGGAGCGAGAATCTATGGCCCGCTGCAATGAGTCGTTAGAGGGGAGTCCACTTTTATCGAGTGAGCGATCGGAGAAAGGACAAGTTGGAGGGGAATTGGAGGAGGAGGAGGACGAGAAAAAACGCATCGATCATGCAATTACTTACCCGTTAATGGGTGCGGTTACATCAAAGACCACACGGAGCGAGGTGTCTAAGGGTGAGTGGCCAATAACGACTCGCAGTTTGGGGATGTTCCAGAATAGAACCCACAGGATCGGCAATTTGGACTGCTCCTCCTGTTAACACCGCTGAATAATCAAAAATTTTTTAAACCCCACTAAGATCGCTCGCATTTTTCGTGGAGCATCGCGTTGTTTTCAAAAATTTACTTCTAATGGAATTGGAAATGGAAAACCGGAACTCCATACGAAGTTCGCTACACGAATCAGTCTAAAACATTCAGGATGAGTAGGTCTATATGTCGCAGAACGCTGAGCAAAGAGCGCTGAACACTAAAGAATTTTTTTAAACTCGACCGAAGGCCGATTTTTCGCAAAATCGGAAATTTGGACCTCCTACAAAAAGCTCTTAACGTAGAATACCAAGAAGTTTTTGAAAACCCACTGAAATCGCTCATATTGTCCGCAAAATCGGAAACTTCGTTCTAAGTACAAAAATGTACTTCAAAATATTAAAATGGAAACTCAAAAATCGCACCCGAAGTGCCCTATCCCCTTGTAATGATTATCAGCTACCCCTGGAGGAATGAGTGCATAAAAGGGCCGGCCAAAGATAATGCAAAAATTACATCTTATACTGTCTGTAGGTAACGAAGTGTACTGTTATCGCTTTTTCAACGTTTGTGTTTTCTTACCAAAATATGGATTTCAAATGGATGTAGAATCTAAACCATAAAGGTCATCCGGTCAGATGGTTTACAGCAAGGACTAGAAAATAACGATCAGTGTAAACAGCACCTGAATGTAAATTTATACGTTAACGAATCCTAAGCACGAACTCCAAAAATGCACACCCCCCCCCTGACTGACTTCAGCAGATCATAGGGCTTGGCGAACACACCCAATATCGTACGTACGAATCACTGACAAAAATGAAAAGGCGTGACCCCTTTCGAACTCTTAAAGCATGTCATCACTATCTCGCGTTGCGTATCAATCCCAGAGCGCTCAAATGGGTTAAACTATTCAAAAATTACTTTTCGACGTATGAAAATCATAGTATGCAATTGTCATTATAAAACACATGCTGAGATTCAAGCCCACAGACCACTCCACTGTAGTCAACGGTTCAACTGTCCCCACAATTTACGCAATTTATCCTTCCCGATCAACAGAATTACGCCGTAAAGGATCCCTTGTATTGGATGAGAAAAACAGAAATCATACCATTAGCGTTTACTATTTTCCAGCTTCGGCGGTATCCAAGCAGAGATCTTGTTACTATTGCATCGAAGGGCTAAATCGAATGCTTCCAGCAAGACTTCGGCTTCTCTCGGCGACGCGGGTCGGGTGGTAACAGCCTTCTTGGCCAGACGATGGAACTACGGCTTCCTGATTTTCTAGGCCTTGGAAGCCTGGGAAATGTTTATTAAATCTAAAACTACTAAAATTTCTTGTTTAAAAGGCCGCTTTGAACACCTTTGATGGCCTTGAAGCTAAGACATTGACGAACATTTTGTTGATGTCCAAAAATGTACATTGTTAATAACGGTTTGCGTATAATGCACAACCTGCGATAGGGGTGAAGCCCGACTGACAAGAAGACAAAAATCTGGTAACCAACTCTGTAACATAGACAAACTTTTCAGTTGAGCGCAGAAGGAACGTATTCCAACGGTAATTTAGCAAATAGAAAACTCGTCCAATGAAATATCTCTCCTCTAAATGGTCAAGGTGCGACATACTCACAAAAATATCTTTAGTAATTTGAATGAAATGTGATTGGAGTAGATAGGATATTTAATGAATATTTCGCTCTAGTTCTTTAATGCCACAGGAAGGGTGTGAAACTTCCAAAAATCTTCATCCATTCCAATTTCAACGCTCATCTGAAGCAAAAATCGCCACCATGATAATGGTCCATGAAAGATTCTTATACGCCTTTTGGCATATAAATATCAAGTTCAAAAATACAAAAGCAAAATGTCAGTTGTGCTTAGCAAAAATGCGAAACCATGTTAGTTATCTTTTCTTGTGCTGTAGTTGATAAAGTGCAACCGTAAACAAATCGAATCAAATTGAGTGCACAAGAAACAACTTGCCGTCGAAATCCGCCATGGTGAGGGCCAAAATAGAAGGGACCGTCCGAATGAAACCCGTTTTTATCCAAAAAGGAATCAAAATCGACTCAAAATCTATCAAGAACGGATTCTGAATGCAGAAGTTGCACGATTCATTCAAAAACACTGCAAAAACGACAATGGTGAAACGCTGTGTAAACAATAATCGACTCATATAGTCACGACAGTCAACCGATGGTGAAACCCACGGCAAAAATTCAAAACAAAACAAAAAAAGCAAAAAATCACATTTTGTGCCTTGTGAGTTCTGTGAGGACTGGACATCTTTTTACACAAACACGCTATACGGACAAGCTAAGCTGATGGCGGAATATTTCAGTATTCGTGGGAGAAATCTTTTAAAAACAGAAATTCGGCACCAGTTGGTGAATCAGGTCCAGAGTTGTCCGGGTACCCGAAAGTTCGGGTACCCGAAGCCGAACCCGAAACCGAAAGTTTCGGGTACCCGACCCGAAAACCCGAAAAACCCGACCGGAAAATTACCCGTCATTACAAAAATCTATCAGTTATTTTCAGATATCGTTCATGAAAGCGTGAAACCATCTGTGTATCGTTAGCATTTCGGTAGCCTTACCAGGCCACTATAGAACACCAGGTGCCGTATCCAACAAACTGGAGGTGGTGACCTTCAAACGCTTCCCACTCAATTACCAGTGGGAAGTTGTCAGTGGGAACTACAGAACGTAGGACGCAGACACAAAAATGAAATTTCTTCTACATTGTGCTCATTTCTCCCACTCAGCTGTGCAGCTGGATCGGTTTAGCCATGGCACAGTGCCTACACGGCTTGCATTATCACAGAATTGTCGCCATCTCTGGTACCATAGCCTAGGTCTAGAACGTATGCAAAGTGATTATAAGGTCGCTTCTCTCGCTGCAACTTCATCTGGCTTCCGCGGCGAGGGTGGATTCGGAGTCGAACCCGGCGAGCTTGTGGAGAACCGACGAAGAATCAGTATTCCGGTGGGAGCGGGGAGGTGCATATAGCAACGCATAACGGACGGCAACTGTAGCGCAAAGCATCAAAAAACGTTCACTTTGTGTGCTAATGGATGGAATGATGTCGTCCCAAAAATGAAATGAAAGTAGCCGGATAGTTCAAACTTGTGATAACGAGAATCGCACGGTATTATCGCAGAATTGTCGGCATCTCAACTTTTGCCGAAACATCTGCACAGAAACATTCTTGAGCCATGAACATAGGCTAGGCAGTCAGTGAACGATCATCGAAGTGGCTCAAATAGTCATAACCAAAAGAAAACACAGCAAGAATTGCTCATGATTCTAATGAAGCATTCATATTTGGACTCTTACCGGAAATCGGTCAAATCAATTGAACTGTTGCGTGCTGACCACACGCATTGTGATCATCGTTTGTATTGCTGTTTGGTCCCACAACGATCCGAAACCGTCTACAGGCTGTCTGCGATGTCATTCGCTCTGTCTGGCATTTGCTCCTGTATCTATGCTTTATTTGTGCCTAACGCCTGTCTACGCAACTTGTTCTTGTGTATGTCCGTGTTAGGATTGTTTATGTGTTTTGTTTTAATTATAAAGGTTTAATTATCCAAGTTTGAGGTCTCCCACCAGGTAGAGCTCTACGCTCCCTCAAACAAACCCTCAAACAAACAAACAAACAAACACGGGAAGCATTTTCAAAAATCTGTATATATCTTCTCAGTTATCCTGAAAATTTTTTCGACCACGTCACAGTACCGTCGGTGTGTTTCTGTTCCCACAGCAGTTTTCTGCTTATAAAACATCATTCACGGCGTTGATTCGGTGAAGGTGAATCAACCTCACTTCATTGATCGTCCTATAATCTGTTTGAAATCCAAAAATAAAACTTCTTCTACATTTTCTCATTTCTCTCACTCGGCTGTGGAGCTGCATCAGTTTAGCATCGTACTATTGCCAGCAACTTATCGCGTTGAAATCGTCGAACAATCACTGAATCGTGTTATAACTACTTCTACAAAAATTGCCGTAGCATAGCACAATGACTATGTCAATGTTAAATACGCATAACAAAGCTAATTGTCATGATCCTGATAATACTGAAGTTGATCATAGCGTTCATCACGATGATGGACTGCAGTTTAAGTCTTACACAGAAAGGTTGCACAAAATCATTTACAAAAATGTTTGACGTGTAGACACCGTACATACTGTCTTTGTGACCAACAGTCATCTGAGCGCGTCATCCATACCTCCTGAAGGGAAAGTCCCATATCTCAAACAGTTTTTATCTCATTCTATTTTGTTACTTTTTTCTGTATTTTTGAGCGTCCGTCTGATGTCGTGACCTGTGCCGCTGAAGCAAGAAGAGAACCGGCGACTACAGTATGATACTGCGCTTTTTTATACCTATGAGACGCCGTGCATGGCGTAATACGGTTTATTAACAATCAGCGCGTAAATTCATCACAGAAGCTTTCCTCAGGAAGCATTTGTGGTAGTCCACTCGCTCTTGCTCTGAGTGACCTCGTGGCCTTGGCTACGGAGGGCACCTGTATAAATAGAGTGACAAGGATGTCAGTGAGTTCGAACTTAAAAAATGAGGCAGTGTGAATTGAACGAAATGTTACAATAGGCAAAGATCATCCCAATGTCCACGTAGCAGTTTGTCCGTCATGTCATGTGAATGAGAAAAGCGTTATGCGTGTGACAAGTAGAAGACAGAACCAAAATGCACAGACGAATGGCGACCACAGCCGGCTTGGCAGCGAGAGTAGACAGTTTGGGGTCTTTCATTTGTGTTCCGATCGGTCAGGTCGTCCACTCGCCCTGAGTGAGCGGTCGTTCGAAAAGCGAAAAAAAACGGGCCATCTTTGGTGGTGCAATGCCCCAGAATAAGACCGGTGAATACGGTGTGACGCAGTTTTTTCTTGGAGTTCTCGAAGATTACATGAAAAACACTGCGACCTATAAGGGTGTGGTCATGCGCTCCCGATGTCAGTCCTGCCTCACAGCACCCAGCATAGGAAACACTGACTCGTAGCATTTGCTGCATCCAGATCATTGGCGAAGTCATGAAGTCAAAGGACTTCTGGATCAAAATCCAGTGAGTGCTGCTTTGGGAGCGACAGATAGCGGTGCAATCGAGGAAACCGATCAACAAACTACCTACGGTGTATAATTCTTCAATAAATCCATCACCTTAGCTTAATGTGATTTGTTGTAGTCGAACGCTCCGCCAGACGATTAAACGACATAGATTTTTCGCTCTCCTAAGTGGAGTTGAAGCGATTCTGTGGCGCTTATTGAACAACAGTACAAAAATTATTCATTCTATTAGCCAGATTCATAAAAATTTTAATGTATGCAACAAAAATGTAAGAATTATGCATTTTTACGCTCTAAACTGCTCTAAACTTTGGACGTTGGACATGCTCGCCTCCGCATAACGGCCTTCATCTCGCTGATCTTCGGTTTTCCTCGAAAACAACGAAACATTTCCTTCCCTATTCCTTACACAATAGCGATACTCAAAATATTTTGGAATGGTGACCAAGTGACAGCCAATGTCTTTTCGCCTTGTTTACTCGTTTCACCGCATCAGCTGACGCCAAAATCTCAATGGTTCCAATCTTAAGCATATCAATTATCATCTTCCTCTACTCCGCGACAGGTCGTTTCAGCTCTGATCGCTTCTTTCTAGAAATGCTAAATGAAAGACTAATATTTCTCATCGCTTTATTCTGCTCCCTGGGAGCCGTTAACATCGACGAATCGGAGGTATTAAACGCCAAAATACCGTATACCGTTGATCGGTTTCAAGGTCAAATACCTGGAGGAATTCGGCTACATCAACAACGACATCCATGTTGCCGCTCTTCGAAGCGACGACTTTTACAGCGAGAAGATTCGGGAGTTCCAGGAGATGATGGCCCTCCCGCTCACGGGGGAAATGGATTCCGCGACGAAAACTATGATGAAGGAGCCGCGCTGTGGAGTGGCTGATAAGATCAGACCTTCGAGGTGAAAACTCCAAAAGAGGCAGTAATTCGTTCGTTGCAGAGCTCGGCGCGCTCTTTCGAAGTGGCCAAGAAGGCATTTGACTTACTGGTAAGTACAGATCTTAGATTTTTCAAAGATATCCAGTACAATCGTTCATCGAATGAGCCCTAGCTCGACTGCTAGTATGCTTTCCTCGTAGAGTTATTAGAAAAACCATTAGTTTGCAATTGATAGTTGACCAGTTAGCTGCAGAGTCATATGTTGGAGATCGTACGTCGTAACGACCAGCTAATCCATTATATTCTTAAAAATCTACGGCTTACGATTCAAAGTGCCTTTGTCAACCATTGATTCCGAATAACTGAATGAAGAAAGCATCATGGCAGTCAGGACTCATTCGACGCGGCAGTGTCTGCCGAATAACCGTCCTTTCATGGAATTTGACGAAATCGCACGACAAACAAGAAAAGGTTGATTTCGGGCATATCCCATTGTAAACTGACTGGCGCGTGAAATCCGCGCGCCAAATTTTCGTGGCGGGAGCTTTGCAAGAGATTTTTAACGAATACAATATCTCGCTATAAATTGTTTTTTTCGGAATGTAATGTCTGTGTGTTGGTTGCAAACACCAGAACAAATAAGGACGCGGGCCGGCACTGAACCGACCCCGACCGGTTTACAAATCAAACACGTTCACAATGCGCCACACAGACACTTTCCATAGACCGCTTTACTGTCACTATGCCTTCGAGACCGATAGCCCACCACTTTTCCACTAGCCACGTAGACATTCCATTCCCTGGCACGTTCACTTGGGCCTGTAGATATTTAAGTTTGTCCAACGTCCAGGCTTGGCTGAGGCTCCTGCTTAGGACTATGCCTATTGATTTTAAGCGAGCCCGAACAAACTCTGTTGTCTTAATATCGTCGAAAGAAAAAATGCTGGTCTTATATCGCTTTCCATTCAAATGATTCAAAATTCTCACGCCACGACCCCGGAAGTTACGAGAGTCTCGAGACGTTAGTTTAAGACTTATACGAATCTTTCCAGAACTCAGCCAAAACGGCTCTTTCTTTTCGGTCGTTGCTTATCTGTTTCAGTTTTAAAAATTGGCGTCCATCATCTTGTTTCCAGGGTCGGAAATGTACCTAGTTCCCACACAAACCTAGACGAAATCCGAAAGGAAATGGCAAAGGCGTTCAAGATATGGGAGGAAGTCACGGATATATCGTTCGAGGAGAAGGAGAGCCTCGACGGTAGAGACGTGGACATCGCCGTCACTTTTGAACCTCGAGACCACGGCGACAATCAGCCATTCAAATCGAACGTCTTGGCCCACGCGTTTTTTCCATTAAACGGCGACGTTCATTTCAACAACGACCACAACTTTCGAATCGTCCCTGCTTTCTTTGAAGGTGAATGACTATTTGGGTGCTAGATGAGCTCAAAAAACCCATAGAAGTGAATCTGCTTTCCGTCGCCATCCACGAGCTCGGACACAGCCTTGGCCTGGACCACTTGAACAAACCGAACTCGGTCATGTTCTCTACGAACACGTACAGTCCGATCACTCTCTCACCGGAGGACATTAGCGCCATCCAAGCGATCTACGGCTCGAACAAGACTCGAAGAGTAGAAGAAGAGAGCGAGCGTCCTGATCCTTGTGACGGGCATCATATCGACGCCGCTGTCGCCATCGGAAGAGAGGTGTACTTATTTAAAGTAGTCCTGGCTGACAGAGGCAAAAAGCAGAAGAGATCTTTCAGGGCAAATGGTTCTGGACCTTCAAGGGCGGCCGCCTCCATAGTCCACCTCGGCTGGTCTCCACGTATTGGCCGGAAATTACAAGAAATGTCGACTCTGTGCTCAATAACGATGGATATCAGTACTTCTTTGTAGGCAAGTCCTATCGCATATTCTCTACATTTATCTATTTGTCCATTTCGCTATTCAAGTGTGTGATATCACTCTTGACCCCCAGAAGGCCTCGACCACCAGGGGTCGTACTTCTACCGTCTCATAACACAGTTGAATATTACCCTCGTTCTACTAGGTCCTTATTGTTGTCTATCAGACACAGATTCCAAGTTCTTACACAATCATCCCTCAGGCTTTTGTCCCTCAATCACTTTCACTCTTTCTCTGCAGGCGACAAAGTATACATCTACACACCCGAGCACGATCTGTGGGGAATCCGCAAACTGACGGTCTACGGAGTGCCGCCCGAAGTGAAGAAGATCCAAGTGGCCTTTGTTTGGAAGCAAGATAACAAAACGATCTTCCACATGTGGGCCAACGACACCCAATACAGATACGACCTTAATGCGAAGACGAAAGAAGTACTTCCAATCCACTGGAGCCTCGACCGGGCTACCGCTACTCTGGTCATCCATGGAGGTAACCGTGATGTATGAAGAGATAAGCATAGAGATGATCCTACTAGATAACTACATCTTCACTGACAGAGGAGTTCACAAGGGCGACATGCGCACACTCACCTACGAAGATCCTATGCCGTTCAACCGTCTCTTCCACTGCGACGAGCCCCAACGCCGTCGTCGATCGGTTTTCACCAGGGACAGGAAGAACTCCGTCCGGGAAAAGTCTCCGCTTCGCGAACTGCTTCGTCTTTGAGAAATGTAATCGACTTTTCATCATGTAGAAATAACAAGAAGTTACAATGTGTCAGTCTTTCGTTAGTGAGAGAGCGGTCGTTCTCGGTCGTAATCGTTGGTGCAATGATTTCTCAAAAGGTCTGGAACACCAGGGAGCCGTAGCTCCATCCAGCTGGCCAAGAGAACCGCCTACACCGCCCGACCATCCCCGCCCACTCGCTGCAATGGAGTATCTCCGTCCATCACTTTTTTCTGATTTGAGAAATACTAAAGAGAGCTATCGGAATCTGACGACAGTCACCCGTTGAAACATACCAAAAATGTATGAATTATTTGTTTTTTTTTTGAATGTTACTAGAATGAACAAGTACAATAATATAATGATCACGATCACGGAGACAATGCAGCAATATCGACTCGATTAGATCATCGGTTTCAAGACGGCTGTGGCTCATTCTGACCTGTTCTGAATTCAGTCGTAATGGATGGATGCACAAATCATTGTAATTCATAGATGGTTATCTTTTCATTTAACAACGAGATGATTATGGGAAGGTTTGAGCATTCGTTACTTTGATTATAAGGAAACCCTATCATTCCCCATTGCCATTGAACCATTGAACGACTGCTCCAAAAGGCTTAGATAGGAAGGAGGTATAGGCTCCATTTCAAGTCGACTCTGTAGCCACGTTGCTGGAAATAATTTTTCAAGAAAAGAGCTGAAAATCTTCGGTTTGTTTGATTACAGCTCTAGAAACCACAAAAACTTGATTTGTACATGGCCTAACATCCAGGCTTAGACTCATTCCTATGGATTTCAAACGAGCCCAAAGGGCGAACCGTCTAGTCTTAGGTCTTTCTTGTAGTCTTTTTCGGCGATCGGATCTTGCTTATGCCCAATATCAAGTCTTCTGCGTGAAAGTGTCCATAAGGTAGGGTTAAACGTCCGCTACATCGTCGTCTCTCCGTCAATCTTGTGACTTCTGTTTGCACGGTACCATCACGTCTGATGATTCACCTACCCCTTTTGTTTATACGCACCAATTATCAGCAGCCACTTCCTGGTGACTGTTTTTCTCCGCTTTTCCGGTTTTTTTGCGTTCCTCTGCAATCTTGTGACATCGTTTTCGCATGTTGCACGTGGTTGAAACATTGCTTTCTATCGATTGAGATGAAGTCCTGGCCATCTCAAAGATCTCAAAGATGCTTGCAAGGCGTCTCTAGATAGCACGCTAGGTGTCTCGTTCAATCACTGCCACGCGATGTACGCTTCATGAAATCCCTTTGGACGAGAAATCGTTTTCCCAAGTTCTGCTCCAGCTCCGCATTGCTATTTTTTCTTTTTTTTTTGTTCTTTTGAGTTTCTAATCGACGTGTGTGGTATGGTGAATCATCCACAATTCACCGCTTATAGCGATGACTAATGATTTGCCAAACGTTGCGTAGAAATAGACAACGCTTTGGTCTTATCTTGTATTTTTGTTCTTGTCTAGTAGACGTGCGCCTTCTGTCGCTACTGCTGTTCACTAGTGCATTTTTTCAGCCAACATGTCGATTCATCGTTTCGGTCTTTTGAGTGTATTGATCTTGTGGCTCGACTGCTCAGTCGCTTTCTCACTGGACATTGAAAGCGATGAGGTGAGTTTTATGATCTCAGCGAAATGGCTGAACCCTCACAGCGAATAATACAGTGTCTCGCGCTAGGAAACAGCGATGTTAACATTTTCTTAGGCAGTTTATTGAAAGACAGGACATCAAAGAAATGAGCGACACCCTTCTCATTTGTTTGCAAATGTCATGGACAGACACTTTGGTTGCTGTCTGGACAGACAATGTAGTCATTTTGTGGTAGGAATCGCTGTGAAGCAGCGGGAAATACAGAAGAAAACGACCGATTTCACGCTTTTCAACTGGATGAAATGAGTGTCGTCGTTTACAGCATTCTTCTGCAATATAGACACAAAACTGTTTGTCTGTATGTGATGAATTTGTGAGGAACTCTGCAGTTTTTTTTTGTCCTTAAAAAGGGTAATTTGCAAAGTGGTTTGTTTGAAAGTTGCATGTCTGCTGTCTGTAGTTTGTAGCTTGCAACTCTGCAAAGTCATGCAGAAACTGAGAGAGCGGTTCCTCTTTCTTTCTTCCCTTCTCTTACTCCTTTTCCTTCTTCTCTTACTACCACATTTGGATTCTCTCATAAATGACTTTCCAGACTTCTATCTAAGGTGCCCTTTTTTGAGATTTGACAATACAACTGCTTGTCGATGACTTCGTTTGTCCTTAAAAGAGTAGTTTGTGAAGTAGTTTATTTGCAAGTTGCATGTCTGCTGCCTGTAGCGTGTACATAGTTTGTATTTTGCAAGTTTGCAAAGCCATCCGGAAATTTGAACCATGAGGGAGCGGTCGGTTTTCCCTTCGTTCCTCGCTTTCTGACCGGTTCCACGTTTGGATTCTCTCTGAAATGACTTCCCAGACATCTGAATAAGGTGCCTTCTTGAGACACCCTGCAGATAATGCAGACAGATACAACTTGCTTATCAATGAGGCGTCGCTATTCAGATCGACTATCTTCAACGTTTCGGGTACATCGACGTTGACCTGTCGGATGCGCAAATAACGCCCAGTTTCTGGAGCGATAAAATCCGGGAATTCCAAGACATGGTGGACCTGCCGCAGACTGGCGAGATGGACGCGGAAACAAAGAAGGCGATGAAGGCGAACAGGTGCGGTGTTGCCGACAAGTTCAAAGATGACCGACGAAGAGTGCGCCGCCATGGAAATAGAGGCAGACGGTATATAAAACCTGAATACAAATGGCCGAAGACCGATCTGACCTACTGGTAGGTAGGGCAGTGCAAAATAGTTGTTAGATATGCGCTTCTAAGGATCAGAAACACGCCAAGGTATTTGCAAGACCGAGACGCAATCCGTCGAGAGATAGGAGCAGCATTCCAAGCCTGGTCAGACGCATCGGGTCTCACATTCCGAGAAGTGAGCAGCGTTGACGGGAAAGATGTGGACATCACACTGTCGTTCCAATGGAAGAAGCACGAGAACTGCCCGCATGCCTTCTCGCATGGCTTCCTGGCCCATGCCTTCAAGTACACCAACAACTACGAGTTCAGTGGCGACGTCCACTTCAACGATGAGTACAACTTCAAGAGCAGTCCGGTGTCGGAGTCCGACGATAGACGCGGAGGTACGTTTTTGGGGCACCGTCTTTATTTTCTTGTTTTTGTTCCCATTTCAGTACAGAACCTCCGTGCCATCGCCATGCACGAGATCGGACACAGCCTCGGAATCGACCACCAAAACACAAAAGACTCGATCATGTTCAGCCTGTACCAGAACAACAACGACCATCCGAAGCTCTCGTCCCTGGACGTAAATGTCATTCAGTCGACATACGGTCCAAACAGAACGCCTTCACATCGATACAGGCACCCAAGCAGACCGACAGAGCCAAGGGTGAATCCTGAGCCTCCGCGAGTGCCCCATCACCGCCATCATCACCCCGATGAGCCGACGTTATGCACGTCGACGATAGACGCCGCCGTCATGTACAGAGGAGAACTTTTGATATTTATTGTAAGTGCAGCTTGTATGCTACTGCAACTGTTTGGCTCATTCAGAGGAACTTCATGTGGAGGTTCAGGGATGATCGCTTTATCGGGAGACCCATTGAAGCGTCGAGTATGTTCAGGGATCTTCCCAAGACAATCGATGCTGTGGTCAACGTGAATGACCAGCTGCTTTTCTTTTCAGGTAGGCATTCTGGGGGTGAATAGAACGCAATAGTTGGGAGCAGAGGTGTTCAGAGGCCAGCTAGTTCCTCCATTTTTTAGAAAGCCAGGTCTACGTCTATCGCCTATTGACTCTTGTCACCGTACTTCCTCTCACCCATCTCGGACTTCCCCATCACATCCGACGGGTCCGTCTCGCATTCACATGGAACTCCCGGATCTACATATTTGACCAACACGAGTTCCGGGAGCTGGACCCCAGATCTCTGAAGGTGAAAGGCGACCGCAAGATCATCCGTTACCAATGGGTGGGACTGCCGCAAGAAGTGTCGGCGGCATACGAATCAGATAATGGTGTGTGGAAGCTTTGAAATCGAGGAATAATAATTCAATGTTTAGGGCTAAACTTTTTGCACAAGAACATGGTGTACAGATATGAAACCGACGATGGAAGCAGACCACCGATTGTGGAGCAGTTCAAGCTATGTCGGAAGGACTTCCAACACGAGCACAGTGTGCCTTATCCGCGAAGAGTGCTTACGGCGACGGAATGCTCTGTAGAAGAATGTCCTTCATCAGCAGAATCCCACTTTCATTGGTTCTTGATCATGATTGCTACGCTGCTGATGTGTGTATAAATGAGTTGTCGAAGAAAACACCTGAAAATGTCAATTCGTACGAAATGCGATTCGAAATACGACGATTTTAAAGTATCTGTGGTGTACAGATGCGATGGATGCAACCAACGCATGATAAATATTGAGCCAAAGTCGTCTGGTCGGTCAGTTCACCATCTACCACCACGAGAACAGCCCGAAGGCTTGCAGAACGACGTCACAATCGGCAACGAAATACGCTTTCGATAAAAATGGACATCTTGAAAATCCTGGACCTTGAGAATGAGCCCAACTCCTATGGACACTTCGTGGCGACAAAGAATCGAGAATCAGGAGAAGTGGTCACCGCCATGGTGGCGCACTCGATTCATTTGAGTTTCCGTAAGCAGTTCCGTGGTCTTCCATCTCTGCTTTAAATGTGATCGTAAATAAAAATTATCTATGCGCATAACAAAGAGTTTGTCGTATTTGTTAAGCTGAAATGCGAAAATCAATTATACGGACACATAATTTCACACCTCGGCCGAGTGATACCCGTTTTCCAGCAGAGCTTCTTCTGGTGGAGGCGAAGGCAGGCGCACCCGTACACATACCATTCTTTCGATGAGGGAACGAAACGTGTCGGCGGCAACGAAACCATCGAGACTCCCGTAAACAAATGTCATCCAACATCAAACCTGCAACAGTCGCCAAATCGCAATGAGTATTGAACTGTACTGCAATAACGTAATAACATATCACATTTATCGGTACACAGGACACAGACACAGTATACAGAACAGGATAGATGGAAATCACCTGGAGAGTTATCTTCGCGATGAACGTTTGCGGGAACGACTCACAGTCGAGCGGCGCTTGAATCGTCCACGGCTGTCACGCGGAGGAAGACTGCGGCGCACGGGAGCACGGCGCTTCGACTTGGCACTCTTCGAACGGGTCCTGTGGGCAACGCTGCGGCTGCGGCTGCGGCTACGGGAAACAGATCGACGCTTCGAGGCGGCGCGACGGCTGCGGGAGACGGAGCGGCGAATCTTCGAAGCTGCGCGCTTCGCGGCGGGACGGCGGCTACCAGAGCGGCGTTTCACGGAGACACTGCGGCGACGAGAGACGGAGCGACGAGCTGCGCCCTTGACACGAGAGCTTGAACGACTGGAGCTTCTGCTGCGAGAGCTGGAGCGAGACGAGCGGGAGCGACTCCGAGAACTGGAACGGGATCTACGGCCAGCCATCAGGTTAGTTGCCAGTTGGAAGTCAATGGTAATGATTGGCCAGTTCGTTTCCCTTTTAAAGACCAATTTCAGACACTGTCTGAGTCTGTCTCTCCGTCTACATCGCCTCCTCCTCCAGTCCTTCTTCATTTGTACCTTCTGTGGTCCTGTGCGGTCGATGGTGCGATGGCAAAAAGCACCGACTGGCGGTTGGCCTTTATATCTCGCCAAGAAGACCGTTAACACCGCCCGACCACCCGCGCCGCCCATTCAAGCCGAAGAATCGCTCCAACTTCGAAGTCTACTCCGCTAACCGCTCTGTCGATGGGTTTCTGTTTCGTCCGCCGAACTCCACCTTCCGCGCTACTTCCTGATCGAGCTTTTTTGTTGCTTCGAAGCCCGCGCACACTGATAGGACAGCCGCATTCAACTCCGATGTTGTGCCCTCCGCCGAAGAAAGAAGAGAAGCAGCGACAACGGTGATATACGGTTCTTCATTGTGCATTTTGAGATTTCTTGCATGGTGCATGCCATTGAGTCAAGAGTAAATGTATGTAATGTAAATGTATGGCGGTTGGCCTTTTCAGCTCAGCCATGAGCGTTGTCCTTTTCGCACTTCTTGAGCATCTGAACCACTCTTCCAATCGCTCGCGCAGTGTATGTGTTCTCTCTTCGTACCATTTACACTGCAGCGCAAAGCTATAGGGTCACCCCGCTGTGTCTCTGGTTCTGTCACTTTCCGCAGCTGCCCGGGGAAACCAGCATGTGCATGTGGTAGACCATCCATGGAAACGCAGGGAACGCCACTTTCCCCGGGAACACATGCACACATTAGGGGGCTACGGCAGGTAGAACTTTCCAGGGTGCCTCTGCACCTGTGCAAAATTATAGGGTCACTTCCGTGTTTCGCGTGAATTTCGCTATTTCCCTCGCGGTTTTTTTGTCTGTTTTCTGTTAATTCACTTCTATTCAGATGTTTATCAACTGTGCCGCGCGGCACGAAGCTCTCGAAGCAGAAAAAGGCGGTAATTCAAGCGTTTTTCGAGGCCGGCTTCTGCATTCATTGGATGGCCTCCGAAGTTCACGAAAATCAGCACGTGGAGTGCCAATTCTTTTTTCTACCGAACGCGTACGGCTCTGCGCTAGGGAAGGCGCCCCCGCAAGTCGTAGCCGCGCGTGAGAAGCACTTGATAGCAGTGCTGTCGGATTTCGGATCGGATTTCTCGGATCGGATTTTTCGGATTCGGATATCCGAAAAGTCGGATTCGGATTCGAATTCGGATTTCGGATTCGGATTATCCGAAGTGTCGGATTCGGATTTCGGATTCGGATTTGCGAGTTTCAATCCGACAGCACTGCTTGATAGCACGCATTGATTCTATGTCTACAGTAGATTGTCAGTTGTTCGTGGAGAATTTTCAGCTGAATCGCTGTCGAAGCTAAGTGAATTGCGTGTGAAATGCACACTGGAACAATGAACGATCGAATGCGCCGTGTTTGACCGTTGATCGGAAGATGCATCGTTAGGACAACGCGATAAACAACCTGAGTCGAGTCTGGACAAAGGTATGCAAATGCGGACTGTTGAATTATCATGATTTCTGCTATTCTAGATGCTGTTTTGGATGAGAGAAGATAGAATAGCGATGTTCTGGACGAATGCTCGCATTTCGGAGTGTTTGGAACAAGAAGATCGCCCGTTCTGAGGATGAAACTACGGCTATGGAAGCGTACCGATTTGGACCGCGTTCAGTCCGTTTGGGAAGCTCTGCAGCGCTCCCGTTTCGACGCAAATCAGTTAAAATAACTATCAACACGTGCTGCGTGACCACTGACTTCCGCTTCACACGCAATTCACTTGGCTTCGACAGCGATTCAGCTGAAAATTCTCCACGAGCATCTGACAATCCGTCGTAGACATAGAACCAATGCGCGCTATTAACTGCTTCTCACGTGCGGCTCAGACTTGCGGGCGCGCCTTTCCTAGCGCAGAGCCATACGCATTCACTGAAACAACAATTGGCACTCCACGTGCTGATTTTCGTGAACTTCGGAGGCCATCCAATGAATGCAGAAGCCGGCCTCGAAAAACGCTTGAATTACCGCCTTTTTCTGCTTCGAGAGCTTCGTGCCGCGCGGCACAGTTGATAAACATCTGAATAGAAGTGAATTAACAGAAAACAGACAAAAAAACCGCGAGGGAAATAGCGAAATTCACGCGAAACACGGAAGTGACCCTATAATTTTGCACAGGTGCAGAGGCACCCTGGAAAGTTCTACCTGCCGTAGCCCCCTAATGTGTGCATGTGTTCCCGGGGAAAGTGGCGTTCCCTGCGTTTCCATGGATGGTCTACCACATGCACATGCTGGTTTCCCCGGGCAGCTGCGGAAAGTGACAGAACCAGAGACACAGCGGGGTGACCCTATAGCTTTGCGCTGCAGTGTAAATGGTACGAAGAGAGAACACATACACTGCGCGAGCGATTGGAAGAGTGGTTCAGATGCTCAAGAAGTGCGAAAAGGACAACGCTCATGGCTGAGCTGAAAAGGCCAACCGCCATACATTTACATTACATACATTTACTCTTGACTCAATGGCATGCACCATGCAAGAAATCTCAAAATGCACAATGAAGAACCGTATATCACCGTTGTCGCTGCTTCTCTTCTTTCTTCGGCGGAGGGCACAACATCGGAGTTGAATGCGGCTGTCCTATCAGTGTGCGCGGGCTTCGAAGCAACAAAAAAGCTCGATCAGGAAGTAGCGCGGGTGGTCGGGCGGTGTTAACGGTCTTCTTGGCGAGATATAAAGGCCAACCGCCAGTCGGTGCTTTTTGCCATCGCACCATCGACCGCACAGGACCACAGAAGGCACAAATGAAGAAGGACTGGAGGAGGAGGCGATGTAGACGGAGAGACAGACTCAGACAGTGTCTGAAATTGGTCTTTAAAAGGGAAACGAACTGGCCAATCATTACCATTGACTTCCAACTGGCAACTAACCTGATGGCTGGCCGTAGATCCCGTTCCAGTTCTCGGAGTCGCTCCCGCTCGTCTCGCTCCAGCTCTCGCAGCAGAAGCTCCAGTCGTTCAAGCTCTCGTGTCAAGGGCGCAGCTCGTCGCTCCGTCTCTCGTCGCCGCAGTGTCTCCGTGAAACGCCGCTCTGGTAGCCGCCGTCCCGCCGCGAAGCGCGCAGCTTCGAAGATTCGCCGCTCCGTCTCCCGCAGCCGTCGCGCCGCCTCGAAGCGTCGATCTGTTTCCCGTAGCCGCAGCCGCAGCCGCAGCGTTGCCCGCAGGACCCGTTCGAAGAGTGCCAAGTCGAAGCGCCGTGCTCCCGTGCGCCGCAGTCTTCCTCCGCGTGACAGCCGTGGACGATTCAAGCGCCGCTCGACTGTGAGTCGTTCCCGCAAACGTTCATCGCGAAGATAACTCTCCAGGTGATTTCCATCTATCCTGTTCTGTATACTGTGTCTGTGTCCTGTGTACCGATAAATGTGATATGTTATTACGTTATTGCAGTACAGTTCAATACTCATTGCGATTTGGCGACTGTTGCAGGTTTGATGTTGGATGACATTTGTTTACGGGTGTCTCGATGGTTTCGTTGCCGCCGACACGTTTCGTTCCCTCATCGAAAGAATGATATGTGTACGGGTGCGCCTGCCTTCGCCTCCACCAGAAGAAGCTCTGCTGGAAAATGGGTATCATTCGGCCGAGGTGTGAAATTATGTGTCCGTATAATTGATTTTCGCATTTCAGCTTAACAAATACGACAAACTCTTTGTTATGCGCACAGATCATTTTTATTTACGATCACATTGAAAGCAGAGATGGAAGACCACGGAACTGCTTACGGAAACTCAAATGAATCGAGTGCGCCACCATGGCGGTGACCACTTCTCCTGATTCTCGATTCTTTGTCGCCACGAAGTGTCCATAGGAGTTGGGCTCATTCTCAAGGTCCAGGATTTTCAAGATGTCCATTTTATCGAAAGCATAGCTGAGGCTCATGTTTAAATTGGCAGGCCGTCCGAAAGCGATCCAGTTGTCGATAATTTCTTGGAGCAGATCTAAGGTCATCGTGTTGGCGAAAAAGTGGAGATACTGGAGGCGCTGCTGCAGAAGAAGTCGTGGAAGAGCCTTAGCAACACGTTCGGAAAAATCGCCTTCTAACTTGAGTACTTGAAGTCGGTGATTGTCTATCTGATCCAGGACAAAGTCCTCCACCATAGGAGCGACTGTCGAATGGTAAATCGACAATTTCAGGTTGGAAATGTAGGAGCGGCGATGGAGAATCGAAAGGAATTCGGAGATAAAGTAGCTCCCGTTCTCCTTCGCGACCAAGTGTGGAATGCAAGCCTGATGGGCCAAGTGATCCACAAGGAAAGTCGCCACCTTGATGTTAGTTCTGTGCATTCGCTGGAGCGTTTGAGCTGTCGTGAAGGCGGCCATGTCGAATATCAGATGACTGATGCGTCGATGTTTCATCAGTACCTTAGGAACGTCTTTCAGAAGTTGCTCCTCTTGATCGTGGAGACTGTAGATACGGTAGTTCCATTGGTGGCTGGCGTCAATGGCAAAAGTGAAATCGTAGCTGTGTTCGTTCTTGTTGAATTTTCGGAAGGATTCGCGCCAAATGGGAGAGTCGAGTTTGGAGAATTTGTAGATGCAGAAGAAGTTCTTCCAAATGTGACCGACGACGGAGTCGGTGAAGATGACGGGGACGTCGTCCATCGTCGAGCGGGAGAGTGTGAGTGGGGATATGGACGGCAAAGGGGGATGTGTGAAGTGATTGATTTTTTGGACAGGGAGGGATTGGATTTGAGGTTAGAAGTGTGCGCCTTTCCTCCGTCACCAGTTTATGACTCTAACTTTGACGGTTTTAGGAGTGCGTAACGCCGCGAGTAACGTAACGATTTGCCGCGAGTGCGATTTGCTTGTTACGTCAGGCAATTCGTTCCGGGACCATACTGTCGCCCTAGTTTCACCGATTTTCACTACTTTTCACTTTTTTCGTTGAATATCGCGCTGTTTGCACCGTTTATGGTAGTACTAGAATACCAGCGAAGCTGTTAAGACTGCAGGGCCTCCTGGCTCGCTTTAAATCTATAGGCATGAGCCTAAGCCAAGCCTGGATGTTAGGCTCGTTCCAGATTTTGGGATCTC
This sequence comes from Steinernema hermaphroditum, assembly GCA_030435675.1. NCBI lineage: Eukaryota > Metazoa > Nematoda > Chromadorea > Rhabditida > Steinernematidae > Steinernema > Steinernema hermaphroditum. Next base: position 911,525 of record CM059623.1, read on the forward strand.
GATGCTCTTGAACTATTCCTTATCAATGCCTGGCCATAGGACAGGAACATTCATGTTTATTTACATGGCCAATTCTACAACGGCCCCAGAACACTACTGACTCCGTGAGCTGAACATATTACTCCGAACCACAATGGCGACTTTGGCAGCTTGACTTCGACGGAAGAACCTCTGAAGGCACTCCCTCATTTCGGCGTTGAAGACGATCAGGATCAGGCTGAACTATCGCTCTTTACAGCTGATACCAAACGATCCGTTACCTATCAATAGCGAAGCTCATAATCCAGAAGAAGTTGGCGAAAACGAAACTCCAGTAGTGCTCCTTGTTGAAAATCGGGAAAACGAAAGCGTACGAAAAGAAGGAGACGAGGAAGGCGACGTCGTGGATGACTTCCTGCACGAAGAACCTCATGTTCCTCTTCCTCGAACGCTCCTTCTGTCGCGCGTCCGAAACCTGGTTAAGTTGCTAAATAATAGAGTTCGTGTCTTCGCTGTCAGAGGACCTACCTTGTTCCTTATGGCCAGGCCAACGAAAGCGCAGAGATTGAGAAGTAGAAGAGCTCCACACTCGATGCCTTGAACGATGAAGTCGAAGATAAGGAAAATTGAGGCACAAGGCGATGGAATGAGTTCGAAGGCCATGTCGCTTGGGTAGTAGGCGAACGTGCAGGGGACACTATCAAAAGAGAGCGGTATCGCCACAGCTGCCGCAAACAACCACTGCATCCCGATGATCATGTAAAGCCAGCTGGTGTTGAACACCCTATGCACCGAAGTGGGCAGAAACAGAGCCATGAGACGGTTCACTGCGATGATGATGTGTGCAGCCATGGTGGAGTGATAGGCGAACATCAGGAACTGACCAGCTCTCGCATCGACAAAGTAGTTGATGCGTCGTGGCTGTCTGTAATTTCAGCTTTTTGAATTGTATGCAACTGGAAATCATACAGATATCCAAGTCCTCCTCCGCAGGCCACGTAGATGACCATAAAAATCATATTGCTGATGCAGCGGGAAGTGCAAAGATGGCCGAAGGAGTTCTTGAAGCCGGGCAGAATGCGCAGCATGACGATGCACAACGTATTGATGATGATTCCCGGAATTCCGACCTGGAAGTAGTTGCATTATGAGAGCAGTTTTTGGCTGAGAAAACATAAAGGGAATCCTGGTGAAAATATTTGCAGCAACCCGGCACCGAACCCGTGACCCCCGACCCGACCAGTAGTCCAAAAGCACTACCGCTTAACTAAAGTTCCACTTCGAAGGGAAGCGCATATAAATGATGTATACCAAATGCTGTCTGCTTTCGATGTTCTGCCTGGAATTCTAAGTTTCATGAATGTTCTAGAAATCGTCGATGTCCTGTGCCGGCTTTACTTTGATTTGCAAGAGAAACGTGCCAGCTCTTCAAAATCTTTGTGTGTATAGTTCTGCAAAATATCAAAATAATGAAACGAAAACTTATAAGATTAGTATTTAGCTAGATTTAATCACTAGAAGTCTGGTCTACCGTATATTACGGTAACTGTTTTCCAATTCAACGACCAAAATATTGTTGTCCGTAGGTTCCGACTGTTTACGCCAAGTTAGGAACGACAATCGAATCAATTAAACTAAAGTATGCCGTAAACGAAAGGACACCACCAAGAATAATATGCCTTTAATAGGCGGGTGCATAATAGGGACGCACTCGGTTCCGGGTTTTTGTGCATTGCTACTATGGGACGGAAGTAGCCGTAGATATCGGAACTGTAGACGAGTTCTAATCCGCCCTTTGGGACGTTATTTTGCTTCTGGTTATTTTTGCTTTCAAAGTTTTTTTGTTATGGAATACATGGACAAAAGAATGATCACGTAAAAAACCAACGTAATCCACCGTAACTGAAGATGGAAATGTCTGTCCTCAGGACGGATTCGGACCAGCCTCGAGCCGTTTCTTACGGGTTGACTCGGCACAACCCTGGTGCATAGCTTTCTGGCTGTTTGTTTAAGACCAAAAAAAGGGTTTTCTCATTTCTGAGAAATTCAATCTCTGCGTATAATTCCTGTGAATATGCTCTTTACATTAAGTACTAAGTGGTTCCGAGAAAATGTCTGGCTTATATTTGAGTTTCACCGAAAAAAAGAATAGTTGTGCACTTGTCTGTAGTTTTATGAGAGAACAACCGAAAAGTTGGTGTTTGGTTAGTCTTGACAGACAATTTTGAACACAAGCAAGCAGCAATATTTGCAATGGAAGATGTAAAATGAAGATGCAGTGTCTCAAAAAAGGGCATTTCAAATAGAAGTCTAGGAAGTCATTTCCAAGATCATCCAAACATGAGAGCGGTCGACAAAGAGAAGCGAAGAAGGACAGAAACTGACGGATCCCATGATTTGACCTCAGAAGGTTTCTACACGTCTCTTAGACTTCTGTCTAAAGTGCCTTTTTAATGATATCCTGTACTCTTACCCAATGCGAGATTTGCGATAACAACACCTACCATAACAATGATCGTGGCGCAGACCAAAGTGAAGGTGTTAACTTCACCGTGACTCTCGATACTGTCGCCAAGCATGTGAACGCGACAGAACAGCACTCTTCCAAAGTCCGTATAGTAGATCGCGAAAATAGATCTGAAGTGGGAAGTTAATGGCAAACATCATGCGCACCACAGAGTACCACGCGCCGCCTTCCATTTCTCATTAACACGCTAATGATATTTTGATGTATACACGACTCGGAAAAGGACGAATATTCTAGGACCAGGATCAAATAGGTCAACAGTGAAAGTTTAGCCCTGCAGCTAAGGTTATACAAAAGAAAAAGGGATTAGAGCCTTCATCATCCTGCGATATAACCCAGAACACAACCGCAGATCTATTTGGAAAATGAATTGTTATGAGGGTGAAGACGATGATTCCGAGCTGACGTAGAAAGTAATGGCTCTGATAATCTTTTTTGGATTTTCGAAATGTAAACAATGCAATTAAGTTATTTTCAGAAATGGGATAATCAAACATCGACTGCAGCCGATCTCACTGTGAGTAATGTTTTCTATTGCACTAAGGGCAATTTATTCTTGACAATGAAGCGAGTCAGACGGTCAAGATTCACTTTCAACGCACTCTCCATAACCCACAGACGATCAGGCATGGTCACAACTGCCATTCGTGGGCAACATTATGGCTTATTGTAATGTGGAAACTGCGTTTGCTACATCAAAATGGGCGGAATTTGTAGCCAACAAGTAGTGTCCACTGGTCCACAAGCACCTAGCTTCCTACCATTTGGGTTATAACAAACGGGTCAGTGATCCCGATCGAGTCAAAAACAAAACATTCCAGGCTCACTGCTTAATACCCTAAAAAAACACACTTAAACCTACAAACACTATAGGGAACAACACTCACTCATTTCGCTATGAATCAATGTGAAATGGTATAGGGATGTAATAGTAGAAGAGCGGCCGATTTCACGCAGGTCGGCTTGTGAAAACGATTACCGTTGTCGGCATTCCCTGTCTACGGTATTTGTGGGCAGATGGCAATCATTTTGTAGACTTCAGTCTATTAGGTCCACCCACCGCAGACAAACACTGAAATGCCTGTTTGCGGCCTGGATTTTTCCGTGGCACATTATGAAAAGTGCGTTTTGGAGCGAGTCTACCGCCTTAATGTCATCGAAGGAACAGGGTTCTTAGATAAAGTAAACCGGCCTTTAAGATGGAGACAGCCATTCTCTGCAGCGGTTCGGCGAGCTGTTGACAAACTTGGCAGACACACACTGAACTCACACTGAAGGATGGTCAAAAAGAACGTCTAGACAGAAATCTAGGAAGTCATTATTAAGATCATCTAAGCATTTGCTCTCAAACGTCTCAAAAATCCGTTAAATTTTCAGAAACCCAAGTAATGTCTGCATGTAACAGTACTCTAAGGACTCCGAAGTGGTTTAACCACTACAAAACACACATTAGCATCTTCGCTATTTAAAGATGAGTTTTAGACTTGATAAAAGCGGAGCCAATACCAACTATTTGTGACTTAAAAAAACAGTATTTAGTAAGCAATGAACTTCTAAAGTTCCGAACTCCTACTTCGAGTACAACCGCACAGTTTGTAGGTCGAGTACACCACGATTCCGAAGCGAATTTATTCTAGCAACATGTACGTCTGAAGTGGAAAATTCAGTTATACGATTAGAATATTTCTTGCTTAGCAAGTTTTTCTTTCGTTCAATTTGAAGTACGGAAAGCGTTCAAATAGGATCTCAAGAACAGCAGTGCAATTAGTCTGATCACTACAGTCCGCCCTTTAAGCTCCAATCGGAAAACAAGAAGTGCCTGGCAATCAGACCTCATATAGTATATTCATCCCTTTGCACGACATCATAAGAGCTAAAGCATAACATCTCCAATAGTAGGAAATGCAACCGCAAAAACGAAAAGGGTGGGAAGGACAACAGGCCACCTGTTTTCAGCATGAATAGATTATGGCTCTGGTGTTGTTCTTTAGAAGCGATCAAAATAGTGAACTCCTCGGATCCACATCAAGTGCGCGAGCTTAAGTGCCGGCCGTACTGACTACATCCGAGTTTAATTGTTCTTCTTTATCCCTGAAGAGTTCGTACTTTAGGCGTCTGTGAAAACAATGGTCACAATTTTAAGTAGTAGCTACAATTTCGAATGGTCGCCAAGTTGGTTCTTGATCGTGATGGTTTCAGATCCTTTTGATAATCGCTGTCAATAATATAATCCACTATAGTTTCTTTTTAAATAAGAAAAATCGTAGGAATTGTAGAAGAAGCACTACTATGAAATCATACGTAAGTTATAGATTTATATTCGTATAAAACCTGCTGGAGAAAGTGTAGCCTGTTTTCTAGATTGTACTCGTTTTAAGCTTTCGGACAGGTGCATTCCAAAGCAAGAGGTTTCTGTGCACTACATGCCACGATAGCTAAACGAGCAGTGGTTCGGCGACCGAATACAGACACGATTTTAAGAACTTTAGGCACGGCCATGGGGGAAGCAAAACACTAGCAGCTTGCCAAAAGTTAACCCCTGGGTGGCCAAATGCCTGTAGTCTCCAGATGTAGACACAATGTATAGATTGGTGTTCACAGAATTGGTTTTTTAATCGCATTCAAGTCAAACCTAAGTTGAAAAATGGATGATCTAGAGGCTCCATAAGCGGTATACTGACAGCGAATCGGTACTTTTCCGAATTGTGTGTGGCTCATTGCGGACACGTCTGATTTGTAAACCGGTGTGGTTGATCGGGCCACGACAACGATTATGCGAACAACGGATACGAGAAAAAACCCCTCAGAAATCACCGCAATCTTTTTGTACAGATGGTCTCGAATGAAACACCCTGAGAGCGACATGATTTTCCGAGCAACACAATTCCCCACAACAATTTGTATCCACAAGATTCTCGACGCCGGCCCGTGTCTCTGTTTTGTCTGAAACCGACTGCTCATCGACAATGATTGCGTACGATGCTATCCACAGAATAAACACATATGAAAAAATTTCCAAAAATCTTTATATTTTCAAATAGTCGAAAGAGACATTGACACCTAGTGGACAAACGGATGATCTAGCTGCCCCAATAGCGGTGTACTGGCAGTGGATTGGATACTTCAAAGCTCCATGAGTGGTTCATTTCAAGTGCGTCTGATTTGCGATTTGTGAGTCAGAAAAACATGGACTGTTCCTTGAACTCACACAATCCAATTCTCAATTTTTCAAAGTTAAAAAAGAACAGTTCAACCTTACGTGATGGTCCGACTGTCACAACTTACACCATTAACGATTTAAGAGCAGAAGAAAATACCGAACGTACGCATAATTGACTAGCCCAAAAGCAGTGTTATTTAAGAGAGTAAAATATTCCACTACGTGTAAATAAAATGGCATCATGAGAAAGAGGCTAGAAGGTTATAAACATCCGATTTTTCCACACCCATAACACCGCCGCCCTCATTTTCACACATCTCGCCAGACGGCCGAAGTCCAGTCTGGGAGCACAACAAATAGTGAACTTCTTGTGGGACGGGAAATCTCGGAAATTCAACTAGTTAACGTTAGCAAAAAGACCACAGTGCTGGGAACAATGATGTTAGATTCAAGTGCAGTTTCGCATGCTGAATTTTGAAAATGTCCCGAGAGTTAAAGAACAGTCCTAAAGTAAATAATGATGTCAACAGGTTGAACCGTTCAAGGCGTCTTATAGAGCACCACACCGTAGTCACTACAGCTTCAGTGGAGGATTAAACTTGAGATCAACGATCCTGTTTATTAGTCAATGACAACCACAGTCTCTTCTATCATTCCGTCTCTCCTAAGCTTTTGCCGTAAATGGTCAAACTGGATAAAACATTCCACGAACGTATGAAGCAAAACCCAAAAACTCCAATCCCAATAAAGGTCCTAAAAGCGCAAGAAACCAGCGGCTATCTCATACGACACACTTTTGATTTTATACACTAGTCTTTGAGTAGAAGAGTGTAAATAAAAAAGAGACCAAGAATAACAACTATTAGAGGCGCTGCGAAAGCATCAATTTGTCTTTTTTTGGCTTCAAAGGTAATTATTTATAAGAAGGTAGACGAAAACAAGTATTCACATGCAAGAGTTCTTCGTGTAAATAGGTAAACAGCACAGTGAAGAAGCACCTTATTGGACTTACAAAGGACATTCAAGAAGTGTCGTTTTGGACATTAGTGACACACCAAAAATATCAGCGGCCCCTTTGAGAATGATCCTATGTGCGATTGGCGCCGTCTGTCTACGAGTTCGCGTGTTCGCAGTGGGTACTACTCACAAACATGTACCATTCGATTCTGTCCTGTAATAGTAATTTAGACGATGCTTAGAATATTTCCATGCCCTTTAGCTTTGCAAATGTGACATCAACGAGTGGTTTCAAGTGTTCCTGTCGTCGGAGGAATCGTCGAACATCCACAAATATAACGTCTCCTTTTCGGAGCAGTTTGGGCACAGAGGCGGCTGTAAAGCTCGAATCCGTTCCGGAAAGATGGGTTCTTGATCTGAAGGGTCTAAAAACTGCGCCTTCCTCAGCGGTGATGTCCTCAAAGCGTCCGCAACCTTTCGGATGACTGTCGATGGTGGCGGGACTACGGCATATGATTGTACGTTCATACATTTAGTCTCCTTCGATATATTTTATCGGGGAATAACGGACACAAAAGACTGGTTTTTATTCAAATATTGCCAAGCCAATCAGTTGGTTTTACATTATTCTGTGGATAAACCCAATTATACAGTGATTCACTTTGCAAAATTAGATCGTCGACGACTCTGTGGAGCTGTCCCTGTTGATGCCACTCTCACAAACAAAGTCCTCGGCTTCAACTTGTACAACGCAAACGCAGAGACAAGAAGAACGCTCGTTACAGAAGGAAGCTGGACATATTCGAGAAAGGGTCGATCGAAGTGGAAGATCCGATCTTTGGCGAGAGAAATGATGGTGTTCACAATATTCGGAATCGTCGACAATATGGTGTGAATGATGGCTTGAAAAGCGACGATCTGATTTGTCTAAAAACAGCGGATTAGCTAGGGCGAGATGACGACTTCTCTACCTGCTTGTTCTCTTTGCTGACCTTACTCGACAGCTGCTTGTAATGCATGCGGAAAGAGACCAGGAAGACAACGTACAAGACCGTTTCCAGGAGCAAAACAACGGGAAAGGCTACTCGTCTTATAATCCGACTGGTGACGGCCACTTCATATGAGAAGACGCTGATGCATCCATAGTAGACGACCAGAAAGACGAATTCAAACGACAGAACAATAACTGACAGCCTGGAGCTTAGCTTCCATGGGGAGTACTTCAACGGCGCCAGCAGAACGAGAACTCTGTCGAGGGCGAAAGCGGCGGAGGCAATGGATACAAGAAATTCGGTCAGAGGGAGGGTGACCATCAAAACCGCAAATGTCTGCTGGCTGTACATGCCTATTTGGAGGAGAATGTGATGTGGAAGTCGCATTATTGAAAAATACAGCGTGTTCACTATACTGCATACAATTTGAGTGATCATAAGTGATCCTAGGCCGCTTAGACAAGTAGCCTTCGTCGAGCGTTTTTTATACAAGTACAGTGATGTGATGTTAAGGGTAGAAATGGAAATACTACAGCCAAGAAGATACCAATGTTCGATTACTAGATCCGAAGACATTTTATCAGAATTTACAATTGCGTCAGTTGGGTTTTTTGATGGAAAGACACCTTCTAGAGAACAGAACACAATGGGGTATGAAAGGGGAAGTCACGGTTTCTGCCTATCAGTCACGAAACAATGAGATTATCCCCCTTTAGGGCGTTGTTCATTAATAGATGTTTATTAAAGCTCGGGCCATTTGCCGCCCCCAAGATAGAGAAGTTCATTATAAATAACTTTTGCAGACATGAAATCGAATTTAGATCAATTTGCACAAGGTCGACGTTAAATGCCATTCCAAAAATCGCCATCTACATCTGCTCGACTTTGAGTCATTTCTGACATTAACGTTACCAGGATACCCGGCACATCAGGTTACTAAACTTTGTGCACTACACGGTACATTAGCTCCTTGAAATAGACATCCAACGCACATGTTACACGCGTGATCGCCTGACCATAAAAACGCGGATGTCTCTCCAGATGATTAAGATACAACACGTAGGCAACTAACCTTTCGACTATTTGAAACTTTGAAGAACATGGAAAACTCGTAAGACTTGTAACGTGATCGTATCAGAGTAGCATCTTCTCTTCCATTAAGCTTCGACTAACCTTTTCTGAACTCATTGGTTGATGAACTAAGTACAAAAATAGTACAAAAAGAAACACTGTACGGAATCGAAAACGAGCTGTGAAGTGTGTAAAATTGATCGCTCCCGGGTGGGCTTGAACCACCAACCTTTCGGTTAACAGCCGAACGCGCTAACCGATTGCGCCACGGAAGCATGTCTTCTCATCCATACTGGCGAGTATGTGAGCGACAGGTCGCAATGTACAGTCTTGTCAATTCCGATTAAAATTCATAGGAATATGTGTGCAAATGACAAAATGGGAAAGTGAAAAATAATAAAAAAAAAATTCCAACCAGCCGGATTCGAACCAGCGACCTAAGGATCTCTGACCAACTCTACAGTCCTCCGCTCTACCAACTGAGCTATGGTTGGATGCTAAGCTCAGGCAATGTATTTGCTTGTGTAAACTGTGTTCGTGTGTAAACTCGGTTTGTTGCTTTTGTTGTGTTGTGTTTGTGTTTGTTGCAAAGATAGCAGATATCACACCGTTGACGCAAGCCTCCTTCTGTCTTCGGCGCTGAGCGCAATGTCCAAGTTCAGCGTAGGGCTCACCTCTATTGTGCGCTTCAAAGCGGTGAAGAGACTGACTCAGCTGGAGACGCGACGTCGGAGTGCGACGATGGGTAGCGGACAATCATTTTCTGTTAGGCTGGTGACGAATGTTGTGTTGCAGCGAATTTGGGGTAGCTTTTGTGGTCAGTGCGGTTGGTTGGTCGAAGAGCTTCTTGGCCAGGTGGATGCTTTTATCTCAACGCCTAATAACACATGACTGTGACATATTTCTTCTAATAGCTATCGGCTATCTTTATCAAATGCATTAACTTCATGATTCGACAACTACACCGTGCTCATCTGTGACTGGGGACAGTTTCAGTCACATATGACTCATACTGAAGGTGAATCCCGCAGATAACAAACTGAAAACGGAGATTTCGCAAGAAAAAGACGTTTGTCATCCGCAGGATTCGAACCTGCGCCCTCCGAAGAGGACTGCGACCTGAACGCAGCGCCTTAGACCACTCGGCCAGAATGACACGTGTACTGCTCCCACCCATATTGACCATAACAGTGCCTGCGTACATCCGTTTGTCTTCCGTCGCTTGCTCCTTTACGTCGCCATCATAAACAGCGCTTATCGATTCCTTTTTCGTTTGCGCGTTCTTTTCCTCTTCCGGCCCACCTCTGCAATCATGACGCAGACGACTTCGTCACCACTGCTGACTCAAACTCTCCCTGCCCGATAGGAAGAGTCACTTTTCATTTTGGTTATCCCGAGATGTCGCCGCCGACGCTGCAGGATTGGGTGATCCGCCGCCACGTCCTGACTGCCATTCAAAGACCGTCTTCCGTGCTCAACTTCGGACTGGTTATTCCCAAGTTTCTGGCCGATCAAGTCACTACTGTGATTGACGATTTCGAGAACTTTCGGAAGTTCTCCTCTGTGAAGGTGCCCGACGAAGCTCTAGTGGTTTTGGGCGGACGCTTCAACCTGATTTCGACGATCAAGCAGTGCAGGAAGCCCGAACTGTCCTACTTCCAGCTTTGTGTGGAAAATGGTCTTGATGAGGTGGGTTGTATATTTCGCAAGACTTTGGTAATCTCGGTCTATAGGAATTTTCCGACTTCTACATGCAGCACACCGAACTCTTCCAGTCGTTCCCCAAACGAATCCCCGCCATATGGGAGGCATATTTCGTGTCCAACTGGTCTCTATCTCCTGAAGTTGAATTCACCCAACTGATGTCGTGCTGCGATCAGTGCATCCGTCACCAATGGAACTACTGCCTTAAGAGGATCCTCAAAAGAGCGAAGGCCGAACTGCCCGATCGCTTCTTCGACGTTCAGCAGTTGGCGTTCTTCATCTCGCTGAAGCTCGAGAAAGTGGAGAGCCTCAAAGTCATCATCGAGGCAGACCCCTCCCTCGCGGAGCAGCCCAGCCTGAGAGAAGAAGCGATGGACGTCTTTGCCGACACTGCCTGTGGAACGAAGATGATCGGTTTCGCCCTGGTGGCGAGCAGAGAATCGAGCGACATCTTCGCTTTTCTGAAAACCTTCAACGAGACCCTGTCCGAGTTTGATAGGGAGCTGTTAACCCGAATGTTTTCGATGTATTCTCCGGAGTGTGAGGCGAAAGAAGTTGCCCTTGAGCAGTTGAGGAAGTTGCTCTTTGAGTGAAAAGAAATTATTTTCCGATTTGTTGTCCTATCTATATATCTGAAATAATTCCGGGTGTGTTTAAATAAATTAGTTTAGCGTACAATCTGGAAAGGGATGAAACACCGAGTTAAAAGGTTCTTCGGTCTTGTAATGTAGTGGCCCTTGAATCAGAGAAGCTGACTGAACTGGAGTTGAGTCATCTGAATCGAACCGGCTTCACTGCCTTGGATCTCGACGTATCAACATCAGAACACATTTGAAAACCAAAGTATCAGAGGCCTTTCTCTGGCCCTGCATTGAGAGACTGTGTCATCTCAGTCGTTCGGTGTGCTTCGTCATGCTCTGAACACAAAACCTTCCAGTGTGTTTTAACGGATAGATTCTGTTTTACTTTACTTATGAATTAATGTCACACAAATAGGTAGCAATGAACATAATTCACCGTAACCACTATGACTTTGGCGCATCGAACAACTTTTCGTTTATTAATTCGAGCATAGAACGAGTGATTCCCGGACAAGAGCGCCACCGCAAAAAAAAAAAACAATCAAGCTTCTCGATCCATTGATCGCAGAAATCGCTTGGCCCTGACCAGAGATGGGCAGATAAAGCCATGTGGTTCGAACACCGATAGTGTTGAGGGCAGATCAGATATGCCCTTCGACAGACAGTCTCGACAGTTGCCTCACCCTCGAAATGGAATTTCAGCACTTCTAACGAGAATGGGCTGCGTCGGAACTTGGGCTTCCAGCGGCTATGAGCTTTACAGGCGGGGAAGGCAGGATAACTGGGATTCAGGATTCTTCGGGTAGGATTGGGGAAGGCGGGCAGAGGTGAGAAAGGGGTACGGGGACCGGATTCGCTGTATTGTGAGTGGCGCTGGGCTCTTTCTTCTCTTCGATTCCTGTGAGAGTTGTATCATGAATGTTGATGAACGATGCATGGCAGTGATATGTGAATCCAACAGGTTGAAGTTAGCCACCGCCCATCACACAAATAATATTATAGGTAACCTGTGCAGTGCATTTCGCAATGTCCGATGCCGTAGCCGATTGTTTGCTGCCACGTGGACATCGCTTGCTCATATTTCGTCTGTTTTCAGGGCTGTTTGAAATCTAGGCTCTCCGATCCAATAAAATCCGATTTGAATCGGTTTATTGAAAATGCCACACATTTAAAATGCGTTATCAAATGGATTTCCGCTGTGCGGCATTTATGAATCCAATCCAAAAAGGATTTTATTGGATCGAAACGAGCATTCAGATTCTGCATAAAAGGAAGCTGCCCACATTGAATCCCCATCTGGCTTCAGCGATGAATCCTCTGATTTTATTCCTCGTCATCGGCCTTGTATCTGCTCAACATACTGACTTCCACGAGGACACCGAAGGAGTATGATCCGCTTATTCCATGGGCGAAGACTATTCCTTTAGATCATTGGCGGTGAACCGGCAGAAGTGGGAAAGTTCCCTCACCATGTTTTCATTCGCTACGATGCGGACCCAGTCGGCGGCAGAACCATGTACAAAATCTGCGGAGGATCACTCATTTCCACGAACCACGTCCTCACTGCGGCCCACTGTGTGCACAAGAATAAGGAAGGTTGGATCATGGTTGGATCTGTGAACAAGTGGAACTACCAGGAAGGCCAGTGGAGGCGGATCCAAGGCAGCTCTGTTCATCACGCGTACAATAGCGTAACCCTCCTGAACGACATCGCCATTCTTAAGGTTCTATTCGCTTAGGTACTTGGAGCATGTCCTTATAGATCGAGCCGATTGCTCTGAACGAAAACGTCAAACTTATCCAAATCCCTCGAAACGACGATGCGCTGATTGGCGACAGCACGGATGCGCGCATTTCAGGATTTGGGGCTGTCGGATGTAAAGAATATTTCTCTGTTGAAACCAACGATTACTTTAGATAACGGCCAGTCTACGGTAAACACTCAAGTCCTTCGTTGGAACACGGTCAAGATCTACAATTCGCAGATCTGTCAGAGCACAGGCTGGCTTCAAGGTCGCGTCACTGAGAATCAGATCTGTGGCGGCGGTTTTAAACTTGGTGTTGCCCATGTAGGACTATCTATTCGGCTATCTTTTAGCCTCTTAATGCTTTAGGGAGATAGCGGAAGTGCCGTGATCGTTGAGCGAAACTCAAAATACTTCCAAGTCGGGGTTGTATCCTACGTTTACATGAACTACAATATCATCCCGTATTATCAGAATCTGTACCCGAGTAGGATTCTGATCTCAATCTGAACGTGATCTGAACTTTTCAGGTGTCTTCATCCGAGCTTCGAAGTACTGCGACTGGATCTACCAAAATTCTGGCGTCCTTTGTGTTTAAGTAATGACTCGACGCACATCTCATGTGAACTGAAAGAAAGTAATAAATGTATGAGCATGCTTTAATGTTGATGAACACAATTCTTAGTTGAAGTTTAAATATTTCGGTGGGGCTTGTTTTTATTGCACACTCTTTAATGTATCTGAAAAATGGCCACAAAGTACAAAAAAACATTCCAACCAGCCGGATTCGAACCAGCGACCTAAGGATCTCTGACCAACACTACAGTCCTCCGCTCTACCAACTGAGCTATGGTTGGATGCTGAGCTGAGGGAATGTATTTGCTTGTGTGCATGCTTATGCAGGTTCGTTGCATTTGTTTCTGCTTTTGATAACAGTTGCTGTGACACGTTTCTCCTATGACTATTTCTCATATGACTGGGGGTGTACTTTCACAACTTTATCATATGCATGAACTTCCCTAACCTGCAATCAAGCGGTATCATCCGTGACTGGGGATCGTTTCAGTCATACAAGATTCACACTTGTGAAGATGAATCCAACAAAGATAAAAACCGAAAAAGGGTGATTTCGTAAGAAAAAAACGTTTGTCATCCGCAGGATTCGAACCTGCGCCCTCCGAAGAGGACTGCGACCTGAACGCAGCGCCTTAGACCACTCGGCCAGAATGACATAGCGGCTCATTCCTTTAGTTTTTGCTATACTACGAGCTCCAGTTCATTGATATCAGCTTTTCGTGTTTATTCAAATAAACCCGGCTGCGCGCGAATTCGCGCCCTCCAGGTACTAAAAGCCAATTAGCCTGTAGCCCTGCGGGTGGCAAGATTGGCGCTCATGGATAGGGCTGAAGTTTGGGCCTAAAACTGTAGCCCTGCGGGCGGCGAGAAACCATAGCCCTGCGGGCGGCAAGACACCATAGCCCTGCGGGCGGCAAGATTGGCGCTCATGAAAAAGCTGAAGTTGGGGCCTAAAACTGTAGCCCTGCGGGCGGCGAGAAACCATAGCCCTGCGGGCGGCAAGACACCAATAGCCCTGCGGGCGGCAAGATTGGCGCTCATGTAAATGGCTAAAGTGGGCGAAAAAACTGTAAAGTTTCAGGAAACTCGAACCGAAAACACTGCTGGTTACAAAATAGGCAAAAAATCACTCAAAAACAGCAAAAAAAACTCAAAGCCTAGCAGCACCAGAGAGATAGTGGAAGTAGAGCACTACCATCTCAACTGTCTGTGTGGCTCATTGCGAACGTTCTCTGTTTGTAAGCGGGCGGTGTCGGGTTCGGTTCCCCTCGGGGTCCTTATTTTGTGTTTCCGCCGTGCGCACGGAAAAACACACACACACACACACACACAGACCAACGGACCCGTCGGTTCTCCATTTATATATAGGGGATTCTCCTTTCTTCCATACTTGTCATCGATGTCCTCCAAATACCCATATTTGAGACCGCTCAACGACGGATCGATAGGCGAATGGCCGGAGTCCGTCTACTATACAGAAAATTAAACGATTCGCTTCGAGGCTTCACAAATTTAGCCATTTTCCATCATTTTCCAACCCTTTTCGCGCCAACGTTAAGCAATGGTGAAACCGTCCAAAAATCCCATAGAGAAACACATTTTTATGGTCATTGCGCGCACAGGTGGCTACCACTTCAAAGGCGGCGCTCGCGAACCGAATTTTGATGAAGCGAAAATGTGTTTTTCTGTGTTAAAAATGTGTTTTTCGAAAATGTGTTCTATAAGGAGAGCCCTCCCGACGATTGGCCATGGTGGCGTGGAAACATGCATCTGTTGATGTGCTTCTTTGCTCTGGGAGTACTGCATGTCTCTTGTTTCAAGGACGATGACATCACTGAAGGCGTAAGTTTCGCCTGTTTTTCGAGATACATCGGAGTTCTCTAGATCACCAATGGCGACGTAGCACCCAGGGGAAGTTTCCCTTACCACGTCTACATCGAATTCCGTGCTCATCCTACAAAGACCCCCGATTACGCAAGAAAGATGTGTGGAGGAGCGCTGATTTCGGCAAGACACGTCCTCACTTCCGCTATCTGTGCGGAAAGAGACGTCCCCACAGAAGTGATGGTTGGCTCGGAGCTCGCCCTAGGTGGTCCTGGTCAGCAGTGGAAGAACATCGTGGCGCGTCACGTTCACGAGGACTTTAATGAGTATTTTCACAACGACATCGCCATTCTCGAGGTATCTTCTTTCACCTCCACTTTTTCGTTCTATTCATTCTTAGATCGAGCCTGTAGAACTGAACAATACCACGCAAATCATCGCTCTTCCAGAAAGCGATGATAACCTGTTGCCTGCAAGATGCAATATCACCGGTCATGGATTCTATAGCTGTATGGTTCGATTGGAAAACTTGCTTAAAAGGTCTCTTATTCAGATAGCGATAATCTTGCGAACAAGTCGGCACTCGATACCGAAGGGAATTGGACTGATGTTCTCCTCTTCGCCACCCTTGACATCCAAACTTTTGAGTACTGCATCAACCGGACGATCATCGATCTCCAGTGGAATATGACGTTAACGGAATCTCAGATCTGCACCGGAAGGGGAGACACGGCATCATGGGCGTACCTTCATCTGAGAGGTCCGGCATTGGTATGTTACGTCTCTCATACAAAAACATACACACACTCTTTTTGATAGATGTTACAGTAATTACGCAAACTAAGTGGCCATTCTAGAACACTGGCAGCTATACAGGGTGACACAAAAGTTGTAACTGAAACGCTGTAACGCAAAAAAAAACTGAGCGTTTCTCGAAAGCATGACCGAATTTAAATAAACGAGAAAAAGCGGCAAAAACTACGTAGGATATCACAGAGTCATTTGGAAATTTCGAAATTTTTAACCGTGGTCATTTGTGGCTCTCTGAGCAATGTCGTCTTCGCAGATGAAAAGGTTTTTTGCGGTGTACCCGTTCGACAGCCCGCAGAATCACCTCCAGATCATCAAGAAAGATCACCAGATCATCATTATTATAGTCGAAAAACGCATCTTGTAAAAAACGCTTACAAGGCCGAGTACTAAAGTAACGGGAAAAGTAGGAGCAAGGTAGTGAGGAGAAGCAGTGAAAGGTGAATTCGAATTTCACAACGAGAAGTCCCAAACGACAAAAGATGAGCAATTGAAATCAGCATTACAGAACTTTTGTGTCACCTTGTATATACACGTTTAGGGAGATAAAGGTGATCCGATAGTGGCTCAAAAGGACTCGAAGAAGTGGCTGGTCGGAATAAACTCATACTTTCCCCGGACCTTAACTGTTGGGGACCTCATGAGGCGACAGGAGCGATATCCACGTAAGATAAAGGGCAGTTTTGGGATTCTAATTAGCCACTTAGACATTATCACTCGTGTTTCGAAGTACTGTGATTGGATCGAGAAGGTCTCGGGCGTCTCCTGCAAGCCTGTTTGATCGGCGCTTTTGGAAGAAAAGGCATCGTTTTGAAGTGTTAAACAATTGGCTTCCTGTTATGTCTTCTCTTGTAGACATTCGAGTTTTTTATAAAGCATTCTTTATATATGGTAGGCATCAGACGCCCTTTTCGCCACTACGGTGAGATTCATATCCCTCTTGCGATGACGTTTGAGAATGACTTGTGAACATCGCACTTACAAGGGAACGTTTCCACGTTATATGTCTCGATCAGGCTGAGGTATGTGGAGTGGATAGAGGCTGGGCTGGGGAGTAAATTCGACTTCCCCAAATTATCATAAAAACTGTTAATCGGGCATGTACATAGTAGGACCATCTACTAATTCGGATCAGAGGATCAAGGATGTGACGGGTGCATTGTTATGGTCAATATGGAAGAGAGCAATGAACATGTCATTCTGGCCGAGTGGTCTAAGGCGCTGCGTTCAGGTCGCAGTCCTCTTCGGAGGGCGCAGGTTCGAATCCTGCGGATGACAAAACATTTTTCTTTGGTAAGTGAAATCTTTAGAGATATAAAACGATAAAAAATTTGTTTGTTTTAATTTAGAAGCGGTTGGTCTGACAGTGGTAAGTTGGGGTATTGTAAGTTTTCCGGCTTCCAGAGGAATTAGGACACCCGGGAACCAGTATCGACAGCAATATCTACAGCGAGCAATAGCTCTTATGGTGCATTATACATTTCCCCCTCTCTCTCTGATCGACCTTGTACCACTCAAAGACTCGACAGCTGCTTGTGCCACACCGATCGTTCATTTCATTATGTCTTTAACAGTGGGCAAGGAAAATAAATACACTTCCTTGTTCTGTCGTACACCAGAGCTCACGAGCTGCCCGTGTGGTTCACGTGTGAAACGTTCGCCTTCATTCCGAGAAGAAGTCGAAACTCCTTTCTGTACACGCTGGAGTGAAAGTAATAGACGATACTTGGCGCGCTAACGTTGATAAATGCGAATATTCCCTCGATAAGGCCGATGGCTTGAGTGAGATACTTGCTGGAAATATTACATTTATGAGATCTCATCGAGATGTTTCATGCCACTCACTCTGAGATCAGAATTCTGGACAGGCCCAGGATGACTATGGCTGAGCACCACCCGAACGAGAACACCAGGACAATCACCGTCAAAGCCTTCACTATCTTCGCGGTTTCCTGGTCACCGCCACCACCTCGTTTCCTCGGAAATCGATACAGTTTAAAGTAGACAACAAAATCTAATATGACGACCACAGCTTGAATAGTAGCCAGTATGTTCTTCATCGAATCCGTCATGGCGTCGGGTAGAAAGCATATAACTTTCGTTATCCTCTCCTGACTGAAGAACATGCCTAAGCCGAAGGCCACACTATAGGCCAAGCAGATGGCAACATAACAGCTTAGATACCGAAGTTGGTTGAGCCGCTTGTACCACAAGGGGTAAGCTATACACAGATACCGATCAGTTCCGATCAACAGGATCAGCACAGTGGTCGAGATACCGCCAGCATCGGGGACGACCTGGTACCAAAAACAGTCGGAGATGGACAGTAGCCGGTTAGCGTAAGTGTTGTAAATGTATATGGGTGCACAGAACGAAGCAAGAATATCACAAAATGCTTGGAAGGCGATCAAGATGTTGCAGTTGCTCCGCAGTCGAGGTGACTTTACGGTGACGACGACCAAGAGAGCATTTAGAGTAATGCTAACTAAGAACAATACAACATAGAGTGGAGCCAGGAAGTGGCTGAAACCCAGCAGATCGCTTTGAGAAATATGCCAGTCGCTCGCAGCCATCACCATTTGAATGGGGATAACGAAAGTGAAACAGAAAAATAGCTTACGGGAACAATCGACCAGGAAGTCATCATTGTTAGGCAAATCTCGACGTCGAACAATGTGAATTGCCCTCCGGTGAGAAGCGAATGTAGGCTTAGAGGTTAGTGTAAGCCATCCTTTGTTGCGAAGGAAAACATTCGTGGGATATCCATTGACGAACAATTCTCTCGTTCTCTTTTGTCAGTGCGTGGTAGATCTCTCGTCTATAGTGAAGCAAAAAAAGATACTTTCATTGTTTCCATGTGAAGTCCAGTCCACAGCAGTCCACAAATCGTATATGCCCAGCCGGCTGGCTAATCTTCTTCCATCCGTATTTCACTGTGTCTCTCCAGGCTACCTCACTGAAATAAATACAACATGTAAGCAGCAACCTTTTGACTAGTTGAAACTTGAAAACTCTGTTTTTGTTTTTCAGTTACGATGACGTTAGTTTTTTTGAACTACATGGTTCGTTTCTTCCTTAAAATGGACATGTTACACGCGTGATCGCCTGACCATGCAAGCGCGGATGTCTAAGATACAACAACAGGTATGCCTTTCAGATATCAACAGGTAACAGCCTTTTCAACCTTTGAAGAACTTGGATATTTCATTGGATCGGCAATCACAATGGCATTATAAATGACTGAGGGAAATCAAGATCACAAGATTCACGTATATTTGGACCGTATCAGAGAAGCATCTTCTTTCTTCCATTATGCTCCAAAATCACCTTTTATGATGAAACGTGATGTCCCATTACGTTAGAAATAATACAGAAAGAGACACTGTATGGAGTGGAAAATGAGCTGTGAATTATGTAAAAATGATCGCTCCCGGGTGGGCTTGAACCACCAACCTTTCGGTTAACAGCCGAACGCGCTAACCGATTGCGCCACGGAAGCATGTCTTCTCATCCATACTGGCGAGTATGTGAGCGACAACCTGCAAGGGACAAATTTCTCCGAAGCCGCGCCGCCTGTGATATGAGAAGGAAAAGTGATGCACACAGATACAGTGATGTAGAAACAGATACATCCGAAATACAACGAGATACGCCAGAAAGAAGCTGACTCCCAGCAGACCACCTTGAGGAATTCTGTGGAAAATGAAAGGGAAACAAGGGAAGTAATCGGAAACAGTCGGCAAACAAAGCAATTATTTCTGAGAAAACGTCGACGTCAAACAATGTGAATTGTTCTACGATATGCGGGGGCTGATATTCAATGTGGCATGTGCGTTCAATGTAAAGTCCTATCTTGTGTTACAAGGAAGAACATTCGTTGTTATCGTTTCAATGGTTGGACAGTTATGGTTGGACCTTTATTCTGTTTCACGACTTTATACGTTGGAACTTAATACGACCGTGGAAAGTGGAAGATAATAATAAAATAAATCCAACCAGCCGGATTCGAACCAGCGACCTAAGGATCTCTGACCAACACTACAGTCCTCCGCTCTACCAACTGAGCTATGGTTGGATGATCAGAAGAGGGAACGTATTATAACGTATGCTTAGCGATCAACATAAACTGTGCCTGATTCCGTTTGTTGCTTTTGTTTTAACTTCTGATAGCAGTTAGTTGAGGTGCACCACCATAACCCTATCATATACTTCATCATCCTGTAATGAAACGTCCTCATCCGTGACTGGGGATCGTTTCAGTCACACAAGATTCATTCTTGTGAAGGTGAATCTAGCGGAGAACAAAATGAAAAACTACGATTTCGCAAGAAAAAAACCTTTGTCATCCGCAGGATTCGAACCTGCGCCCTCCGAAGAGGACTGCGACCTGAACGCAGCGCCTTAGACCACTCGGCCAGAATGACATGTTGTGCTGAGCCCGTGATATCCTTGATACTCTGATTCACCTGTTCTTGTTCTGGTTCCTTTACCACTATAATTCTACCGTTATTCTGTTGTCCTTATTGTTTTATTCTGTATGCTGAACCAAACAACAAGCTTGGCTTTGGCGGAAATCGAAACTCCACAAAACCATTTACCAAAGGCTATGTTTACCCCCGCGTCACAATCATCTTGGCCTCGATCAATGCTAAGTGTAGTGGTCATGTGAGTGAACCTGAATGAACGTTATCAATGAAATGATCCCGCACCCAATTTTAGAATGGGAGCGATGAAACAATTTGTGAGCAAGCCTTTCGTGGAGCAGCATTCTACAACCTATAATTGACGGTTTCTGGTCGCTTACTCACTGGCTACGTTTATGCCCACAATGAAGTCATCAAATGAAGGCTCCACTGCAGCGCATCCTCCTTCTTATCAGATGGTCCAGGTTAAGACCTTGTGCATGGCTTCTTATCACACATGGTAACTGAAAACCACGGCAAAAACTATGGTTGTGCCACGGAGCACTCTGGTGCCGCTGATGCAACGGGAAGTCATCGATTGATTGGTGTAAGACACCAGGGGAATCACAAGAGTTCACGATTTTGCGGTTTATTGAGTGAATGGAGTAACTTATTGAGAGCTACGATGCTGGTCAAATAGTTTTCAGCTGTACTTTTTTTTTTTTTTTTTTTTTTTTTTTCGATGGAACATTCCACGTCGAAGAACATTCCAAATCTGCTAAAATCTGCTGAAGAGCAACAGTACGAGAAATAAAACAGAAAAAAAGCATTCACTGACGCCATGTCATAACAAGTCAGCAGTAACAGGGGATAGTCACTCCTTGGGAGTGCCTAAAAACGCACAAATATTTACATACTATATCAGAAAATATGTACATGAATTCCTGACAGCACAAATTGATGTTTGTTCCGTTGAGTCTCCATGCAAATCTATCAAACCTATCAAATGCGTTTCTGTGCCGACCATTCAGATGGAGTACCCTGTGACGCACAGTTCTTATCACACGATAAGAGTCAAACTAGTGTTATATAAGAGCAACTCCGAGGCTGTTCCATCACTCACCACTCGAGCTCCGATTTGGGTCACTAACTCTCCTTTCCTTTCAGCGCCATGTTCAAGCTCGTCGTGCTCGCCACCGTGGTGGCCGTGCTCCACGCCGCCGTCATCCAGCACTCCATGCACCGCGCGCCTTCCCTCCGCGCCAAGATGGTCCGCGAGGGAACGTGGCAGAAGCACATGATCGAGCTGATGGCCAAGCGCGCCAGCTTGAAGACCGGCACCCAGCTCCTCCCCGACTACTACGACGACTTCTACCTCGCCAACATCACCATCGGCACCCCTCCCCAGCAGTTCACCATCGTCCCCGACACTGGTAGCTCCAACCTCTGGGTCATCAACTCCCAGTGCCAGGACCAGTCCTGCCAGGGAATGCCCGGCACCCCCAAGAAGCACCTCTTCAACGAGGGACAGTCGTCCACCTTCAAGAGCGTCGGAACCCCCTTCTCCATCCAGTACGGCTCCGGATCCTGCGACGGAAAGCTCGGCATTGACACCGTTTCTGTGAGTCCCCTCCCTCGCACTTCCCTCCTATGGAGACCCTCTTCAGTTCGCCGGACTGACCATCAGCAAGCAGACCTTCGGAATCGCCGACGACATCGCCGACGTCTTCGGCTACCAGCCCGTCGATGGAATCATGGGACTCGGATGGCCCGCCCTCGCTGTCGACAACGTCGTTCCCCCCATGCAGAACCTCCTTCCCCAGCTCGACAAGCCCCTCTTCACCGTGTGGCTCGACCGCAAGGTCAAGATGGACCAGGGAGGCCCCGCTGGTCAGATCACCTACGGTGCCCTGGACACCCAGAACTGCGACTCCACCGTCAACTACGTCAGCCTGACCTCCAAGAGCTACTGGCAGTTCGCCCAGGACGGCTTCCAGATCGGCACTTACAAGTACACCACCCAGGACCAGGTCATCTCCGACACCGGCACCTCCTGGGTACTTCTTTTGATCAAGTTCTGATCGCTTATGCAATATGTTCCAGATCGGAGCCCCCCAGGTCGTTCTCGACAACATCGCCTCGGTGACTGGAGCCCAGTACGACTGGACCAACAACTTCTACACCGTCGACTGCGGCGCCAAGAACCTGCCCGACCTCGTTTTCACCATCGGTGGCCAGAACTACAACGTGCCCCAGGTTGAGTACGTCCTCGACCTCGGCCTCGGCAACGGACAGTGCGTCCTCACCTTCCTGGTCATGCAGGGCGGCGGATACATGCCCTCATGGATCCTCGGCGACACCTTCATCCGCAGCTTCTGCAACGTCTACGACATCGGACAGGGCCGCATTGGATTCGCCAAGGCCCACCACAACCTCTAAACAATCCCTTGTTTAGGAAACGCTTTGTAAATTATTTATGTAATAAAGACTTTACGTAACTAACTGTAACATCGCACATATAAGGGACTAGGCATTTATTGCAAAGATAAACTATGAAGACTACCCGCTTGTGCAGATGATCTGCGTTGCAAACATCTGCATCTTGTTGATTCGTACGTCTTGGCACGTTTGGCCCTTGAATATGGTTTAGTTGCCAGGCGCCCGTCCAGTGTCAAAAACCGTACGATGATTAAATCCGATTAGATACAGGGGTGAATGAAGTATCTTCAACTAACAGACGCCCCCTTTCACATTTGACGCGTCCCTTGTCTGTTTTTTTCTGCTAACCGCTAAAAGAGTGGTTTGTCGGAGATTGCGTCAGAGAAAAATTTCTGAAAAAAGAAATATCTACGTTCAAAAAGGCTCATTTATTATGCATCAACCCAATATTTCACGCATCTATCTGTCATAGTAGTAAGAATTAGTGAAAACTAAAGTAACGATTTTGGTTGTGAGCGAGCCGTAGGCGAGCCCTGTATTCATTTTTTGGAACGAGCCTAGCATCCAGGCTTGACTTAGGCTCCGGCTTAAAACTATACCTATGAATTTAAAGCGAGTCCGAAGGGCGAGCCCTGTTGTTTTGACAGCTTTCGTCATTTCCGAGCACCATCGGAGATTCCACCATAGACAATGTGACCCAAAAAGCATTCTCACCTTTTCGAACAACAGTCTCAAACAGCAAGCCTTATGTCTATGCACGGAATAGCTCGACAATAGGTTGAAAAGGATATGTTCTGGTGGGTTCTTTTTTCCCCGGGCCTTCTTTACCCTAATAAACTAAATCCGGAGTTGAAATCGAAACCACAACTCATAGGGTATACGAGGACGAGGACTATTATGAATATACGGTTTCGCCAGGAAGCATCGACGAGGAAAGCAGCGATTACACAGTTACTACCGGTTATTTGAGAAGATGCTCATTGCGATAGTTGAGGTACGGGAAGGAACGCCGTAAAACCCACAAAACGAGGGGGGACGCCCGATATCCAGGGGACGCCTGAAACTGGTTTATGCCAAAGATTCAAACAAAATCCCATTGATTGACGCCGTTGACGGAAAAAGTTAACAACAACGGATAGCCTGTCACGACGTTCACCTTCCCTACGTACCGATCAAACTCAGGGCTTTGCCTGTTTGTGTAGAGTGGCACACTGCCGCGTCCCTTTGTTTCCACGTTTCAGACTTGCAAAGACGAAGCAATGGTGAGGGAACGAACCCTACAAAAGAACTTTTCCATCTGAACTCCGGGGATACGCTGCATCCCACAATAACTTTCGAAAGTTCAAAAACTTCGAGATTGTTTCTGTCTGGCCGAAGAACGAAACCAGTCGACTCGCTGGTCGTCAGGTCGCCGATCGTTGTACAGCGTCGTATGCTTAATAGGCTCTAAGATCGAGCTCGCAGAGAACGTACTCGAGGATTTCCGCGTCACGGCAGCAGCTGTACGTATTCGATTCGAGCGAAGATTCGACAGCTTCCGATCGTCGATTTATCCTGTGTTCTTCTCAGTCGAGCTCTCTGAGAACTTCTTCGAGCGTCGATGTGAAAAGTTTCGGAACTCACTGTATCTTGAAAGGCACGCTTTCTTCGCCGAGTTGGACGTAGGACGCGGCTTGATAGTAGATATTCCGCAGCAAGTTGATTATCGCGTCTGGAACTCCGTGACGCTTAATCGCGTTCCGCAAGCACTGATCTCCACGCAGTCGAACGCTTTCTCGTAGTCAATGAAGGCGATGAACAGCGGTATTCGCGCGTCTTTTCCAACGAAAGGTTCATGGCTTGGAGGTGGTCGATGGTCGAGTAATTTCTTCTAAATCCTGGTTGTTCAGGATTGCTCTACATCCAAAATCCGCTCAAGCCGAATGACAGTTACCTTAGTCTGAATCTTGTGCACAGTAGAGAGCAAGGAGTTCTTAGTCTTTAGTTCTTCAGCTGCAACAGATCTCCCTTCTTGAATAGTAGAATCATCTACGCATCCGCCATCTTCTCGGGAACCTCACAGCTTCTAAGACAGCAGTTCAAGATTCTTATCAGAGGGCTGAGGATACATTCGCGAGTTTCAGCACTTCAACCGTAACCATCCCTAGCTTCTCTTCCCCTTCATTCTTCTCATCGTTTCTTCTACTTCTTCCGGCAAGATTTTCGGACCTTGAGAGGCCTGTCTCTCTGCAAGAAGTACGCCTTTTCAATCTTCACTGCAAAGAACTGATATCAGAAAATATGCACATGAATTCCTGACAGCAAAAATTGATGTTTGTTGCATCTTCCTGCAAATGCCCACAAACCTATCAAATGCGTTTCTGTGCCGACCATTCAGATGGAGTACCCTGTGATGCACAGTTCTTATCACACGATAAGAGCCAAACTAGTGTTATATAAGAGCAACTCCGAGGCTGTTCCATCACTCACCACTCGAGCTCCGATTTGGGTCACTAACTCTCCTTTCCTTTCAGCGCCATGTTCAAGCTCGTTGTGCTCGCCACCGTGGTGGCCGTGCTCCACGCCGCCGTCATCCAGCACTCCATGCACCGCGCGCCTTCCCTCCGCGCCAAGATGGTCCGCGAGGGAACGTGGCAGAAGCACATGATCGAGCTGATGGCCAAGCGCGCCAGCTTGAAGACCGGCACCCAGCTCCTCCCCGACTACTACGACGACTTCTACCTCGCCAACATCACCATCGGCACCCCTCCCCAGCAGTTCACCATCGTCCCCGACACTGGTAGCTCCAACCTCTGGGTCATCAACTCCCAGTGCCAGGACCAGTCCTGCCAGGGAATGCCCGGCACCCCCAAGAAGCACCTCTTCAACGAGGGACAGTCGTCCACCTTCAAGAGCGTCGGAACCCCCTTCTCCATCCAGTACGGCTCCGGATCCTGCGACGGAAAGCTCGGCATTGACACCGTCTCTGTGAGTCCCCTCCCTCGCACTTCCCTCCTATGGAGACCCTCTTCAGTTCGCCGGACTGACCATCAGCCAGCAGACCTTCGGAATCGCCGACGACATCGCCGACGTCTTCGGCTACCAGCCCGTCGACGGAATCATGGGACTCGGATGGCCCGCCCTCGCCGTCGACAACGTCGTTCCCCCCATGCAGAACCTCTTTCCTCAGCTCGACAAGCCCCTCTTCACCGTGTGGCTCGACCGCAAGGTCAAGATGGACCAGGGAGGCCCCGCCGGTCAGATCACCTACGGCGCCCTGGACACCCAGAACTGCGACTCCACCGTCAACTACGTCAGCCTGACCTCCAAGAGCTACTGGCAGTTCGCCCAGGACGGCTTCCAGATCGGCACTTACAAGTACACCACCCAGGACCAGGTCATCTCCGACACCGGCACCTCCTGGGTACTTCTTTTGATCAAGTTCTGATCGCTTATGCAATATGTTCCAGATCGGAGCCCCCCAGGTCGTCCTCGACAACATCGCCTCGGTGACTGGAGCCCAATACGATTGGACCAACAACTTCTACACCGTCGACTGCGGCGCCAAGAACCTGCCCGACCTCGTTTTCACCATCGGTGGCCAGAACTACCACGTGCCCCAGGTTGAGTACGTCCTCGATCTCGGCCTCGGCAACGGACAGTGCGTTCTCACCTTCCTGGCCATGCAGGGCGGCGGATACATGCCCTCCTGGATCCTCGGCGACACCTTCATCCGCAGCTTCTGCAACGTCTACGACATCGGACAGGGCCGCATTGGATTCGCCAAGGCCCACCACAACCTCTAAACAATCCCTTGTTTAGGAAACGCTTTGTAAATTATTAATGTAATAAATTCCTTCGGGTCTTTTCATGTGTATTATGAAATATTCGCCACGTGAAGCCGGAGCTTCGCTCCAACAGCGAGGTAGGCGACGCCAACCGAGCAAAAATGACTCTTCATTTCTCTCACTGTGCCACGCGGTCGGGCCTCGGCAGGATTCAACATTCAATCCAAAGACCCATCAGCGCCGCCCCAACACCCGCGCGCACCGATGGGATCGTCGACTTCGACTCTAATGCAGCCTCTGCCACTGAGAGTAGATGAGAAGTAGCGACTACGCTGCGGTACGACTGTCTTTCTCGTTGTTCTCTATGATGCCTTGTAAGCCACTTATCCCAAAGTTTAAACCAGTATACTCGAAATTTCTTTTGTTTCCAATGCAGTTGGATGCGATTCAAAATATCACCCACTGTACCACTTTGCCCTTTTGGAAGAGCCTACCAGATTAGTCACAAAGCTCTTCTCCGTTTCCAACACATTGCTTATCACAACGCGGTATTCTTATCGTTCTTTGCAGAGAAGTCACACTTTTCCAAATACAAACGATCATTTGATGTCCTTTGGAAATGGTGCGTCCTCGTGTTATCACTGTGTGATCTCCGAGAAACTTGACACGGCTCCGACATGACCACTATTTGCCATAAGCGTTTTGTGATGGTGCCCTGTCAAATGTGTTTGTAAACAAGTATCAGTTACTTTTACGTGACTGTACATAGTAAATACTTTTAATGAAGCTAGAACGGATGTTGACTTGGGTGACCGCATGACATTGGAATGGCATATTTTGTAAAAAAAAACTTGAAGTGGAACATGAATGAAAGAAGTGACATCAAGACGCAAGTGGTGGAAAGTATACAAAGTGTGGCAAAATAAATTTACATTGATGACTGACCTAAGTGGCTGCAAGCCTGTAAGTCTCGTCAAGAAGACTCCCATCACCACTGCCCGACCAAGCCTGTAAACGTAGCATAAACACAAATAGTGCACGACTAGTGTCTATACTCCAGCGACAGTAAACTTATCTTTAAGTTAATCTGGGTGCAATCTGGACAACCGAGTCGGCGCTGTCAAGACGCTTCATAGCTGGTGGCGATTCGGCGACAGTCAGTTGTTACGTACTGAGCCCCCCAGGCCTTTCGAATACAAGGTGTCATGGAAAACCCATGCACCTCTTCCAGACTAACACTGCCCAAAAGAGCTTCGAAACAGAAGTTGGGGAGTCGTTGTCGAGAGAAATCCAATTTGAGCTGAAAAGAGAAGCGAAGAAGGGAATAAATCAACCGTTCTCTTGAAGGCACTCGGAGGTCGGGGCGTCATCGGATATGGAAAATGTCTTTGTCATCTTATGTTTTTCTTGATCATCCTTGTCGATTCGAACCCAGTGAAACAGGTCGGTCTTCTGCCTGTTCGAGCGGTTCATAGTCCACGGTCTGCATCATTATGTGACAGACAAACACTAAAGTGTCTAAAAATGGTTTCGCAGTACACACTCTTTGAAAATTATTGAACTATTTTGCAGCAAATTGATCACGAAACCGATCAAATGTGAACTGAAACCGGAAGTAAACAGCAAAAACCTGATGTTTGTTGCGTTAGCTGTTCTTGCAAAGAGTCATAAACCTTACAGTTGTAATCAAACGCCTTTTGGTCCTCTTCTTCTGACGCACGCCCCTTATCACCTGATAAGGCGCTTCCAACAACGATTATTTAAGAGAAGCCCAGAGTCGGCATAATCACTTACCACTCGAGCTCCGATTTGGGTCACTAACTCTCCTTTCCTTTCAGCGCCATGTTCAAGCTCATCGTGCTCGCCACCGTGGTGGCCGTGCTCCACGCCGCCGTCATCCAGCACTCCATGCACCGCGCGCCTTCCCTCCGCGCCAAGATGGTCCGCGAGGGAACGTGGCAGAAGCACATGATCGAGCTGATGGCCAAGCGCGCCAACTTGAAAACCGGCACCCAGCTCCTCCCCGACTACTACGACGACTTCTACCTCGCCAACATCACCATCGGCACCCCTCCCCAGCAGTTCACCATCGTCCCCGACACTGGTAGCTCCAACCTCTGGGTCATCAACTCCCAGTGCCAGGACCAGTCCTGCCAGGGAATGCCCGGCACCCCCAAGAAGCACCTCTTCAACGAGGGACAGTCGTCCACCTTCAAGAGCGTTGGAACCCCCTTCTCCATCCAGTACGGCTCCGGATCCTGCGACGGAAAGCTCGGCATTGACACCGTCTCTGTGAGTTCCCTCCCTCGCACTGCCCTCCTATGGAGACCCTCTTCAGTTCGCCGGACTGACCATCAGCAAGCAGACCTTCGGAATCGCCGACGACATCGCCGACGTCTTTGGCTACCAGCCTGTCGACGGAATCATGGGACTCGGATGGCCCGCCCTCGCCGTCGACAACGTCGTTCCCCCCATGCAGAACCTCCTTCCCCAGCTCGACAAGCCCCTCTTCACCGTGTGGCTCGACCGCAAGGTCAAGATGGACCAGGGAGGCCCCGCCGGTCAGATCACCTACGGAGCCCTGGACACCCAGAACTGCGACTCCACCGTCAACTACGTCAGCCTGACCTCCAAGAGCTACTGGCAGTTCGCCCAGGACGGCTTCCAGATCGGCACCTACAAGTACACCACCCAGGACCAGGTCATCTCGGACACCGGCACCTCCTGGGTATTTCTTCTGATCAAGTTCTGATCAAAGCTTATGCAATATGTTCCAGATCGGAGCCCCCCAGGTCGTCCTCGACAACATCGCCTCGGTGACTGGAGCCCAGTACGACTGGAC
Organism: Steinernema hermaphroditum; assembly: GCA_030435675.1. NCBI lineage: Eukaryota > Metazoa > Nematoda > Chromadorea > Rhabditida > Steinernematidae > Steinernema > Steinernema hermaphroditum. The sequence continues at coordinate 940,902 of CM059623.1, forward strand.
CAACAACTTCTACACCGTCGACTGCGGCGCCAAGAACCTGCCCGACCTCGTTTTCACCATCGGTGGCCAGAACTACAACGTGCCCCAGGTTGAGTACGTCCTCGACCTCGGCCTCGGCAACGGACAGTGCGTCCTCACCTTCCTGGTCATGCAGGGCGGCGGATACATGCCCTCATGGATCCTCGGCGACACCTTCATCCGCAGCTTCTGCAACGTCTACGACATCGGACAGGGCCGCATCGGATTCGCCAAGGCTCACCACAACCTCTAAACAGCCCCTTGTTTAGGAGACGCTTCTTTGTAATTTATTTATGTAATAAAAAACTTTTCCTAACTATATGCAACATTACATTTGAACATGTAACGTGTTTTCTAGGTGTTTCTTATGACGATAAGAACATAAATAACAACATAAAAAGGCTGTTTATCTTTCAAATTCATTCCTGACTAATAGTCTTAAACGGGTTGTCCTCTCGGAAACACAATGCATTAAGTTGGCCAGTGCAGCAGTAATTCTTTTTCATAGAAATGATAGTCGGTCCTAACCTGAGTGGTCCAGCAGACCCTCCCAATCTAGATGAAAAACATAGTCAAGGTTACACACCAGATAGATGGGACCGTTTATAAAAAATGCTTCTGTAAGACTATCATCGCTTCGATTCTTCTTATTGCACCCTAAAATCTTATTTTCTTATTTCTGAGCTGTTACATCCGGATTGGGCGCCAATCGATACCAGTGTCGCCAACGTCTAGTCGATGGCGCTAGTCCGTCTACCCTCCTTTTTAAGCCAGAGTAGTGTTCTGGACATGAAAAGAAATACGGCGCCAACACCAATAAGCAAACAAATACATGTTTTCTAAATAACACTTCTGGACCAAGAACATGGGCAACATTGTCTTGTGGAATAACAGAACTCCGGAAGGAAACTTGCAGCTTCTGCATCTTTGATGCTTTCTGCAAAAACAAGCGATAATCGTCTTATGTGTAATCACCCTCAGAGGCCGTCTCCTTCTCGTGACGCACCCTTCTTATCTCACTGATAAGGCTCCACCAAAGGGCTCACTGATATTTAAGTGCAACAAGGCGCCTTCCACTCGATCATCAACTTTGTTTCACTATGGAGCTCTAACCTTTCGTTCCTTTCAGCGCCATGTTCAAGCTCGTCGTGCTCGCCACCGTGGTGGCCGTGCTCCACGCCGCCGTCATTCAGCACTCCATGCACCGCGCGCCTTCCCTCCGCGCCAAGATGGTCCGCGAGGGAACGTGGCAGAAGCGTGTGATTGAAATTCTCAAAAAGAAAGTCGACCTCAAGACCGGATCTCAGCTTATCCCTGACTACTATGACGACTTCTACCTGATTAACATCACCATCGGCACTCCTCCACAGCCGTTCACCGTTGTTCCCGACACTGGCAGCTCCAACCTCTGGGTCATCAACTCCCATTGCGACCAATGGGCCTGCACGAACACCGACGGCGTCCCGAAGAAGCATCTGTTCAACGCAGGAGACTCAGACACACTACGACTTCTCAACCAAGAATTCGACATCGAGTATGGATCCGGGTACTGTTCTGGAAATCTCGGAGTCGACGTTCTCACTGCACGTTCCCCCAGGTTCCGAATCTTGAATGTAGAACCTTTTCTTAGGTCGCCGGACTCACCGTAAAGCAGCAGACTTTCGGAATTGCGACCTACATCGCCGACGTCTTCGGTGAACAACCAATTGACGGTATCATGGGACTCGGATGGCCCGCCCTCGCCGTCGACAACGTCGTTCCCCCCATGCAGAACCTCCTTCCCCAGCTCGACAAGCCCCTCTTCACCGTATGGCTCGACCGCAAGGTCAAGTTGGATCATGGTGGACCTGCTGGACGAATCACTTATGGTGGACTGGACACCCAGAACTGCGACTCCACCGTCAACTACGTCAGCCTGACCTCCAAGACCTACTGGCAGTTCGCCCAGGACGGCTTCCAGATCGGCTCCTACAAGTACACCAACCTGAACCAGGTCATCTCCGACACCGGCACCTCCTGGGTATTTGTTTTGATCAAGTTCTGAAGAACTTCTGCAATTCGTTCCAGATCGGAGCCCCCCAGATCGTCCTCGACAACGTGGCCACTATCACAGGAGGAAAATTCGATGATCAGAATAACTTCTACACTGTTCCCTGTGACACCAAGAACCTGCCCGACCTCGTCTTCACCATCGGTGGCCAGAACTACCACGTGCCCCAGGTGGAGTACGTCCTCGACCTTGGTGTGGGAAATGGACAGTGCGTTCTGACCTTCTTGCCCATGACGAGCAATGGATACATGCCCTCATGGATCCTCGGCGACACCTTCATCCGCAGCTTCTGCAACGTCTACGACATCGGACAGGGCCGCATCGGATTCGCCAAGGCCCACCACAACCTCTAAACAGTCCCTTGTTTAGGAAACGCTTTGTAATTTATTTATGTAATAAAGACTTTTCGTAACTAACTGTAACATCGCACATATAAGGGACTAGGCGTTTATTGCAAAGATAAACTATGAAGACTACCCGCTTGTGCAGATGATCTGCGTTGCAAACATCTGCATCTTGTTGATTCGTACGTCTTGGTACGTTTGGCCCTTGAATATGGTTTAGTTGCTAGGCGCCCGTCCAGTGTCAAAAACCGTACGATGATTAAATCCGAGTAGATACAGGGGTGAATGGAGTATCTTCAACTATCAGACGTCCCCTTTCACATTTGACGCGTCCCCTGTCTGTTTTCTTCTGCTAACCGCCAAAAGAGTGGTTTAGTGGTTGAGTGGCATGCTATTGTGAGCAATGAAAAAGATTAGCCCGATGCGGGGCTCGAACCCGCGACAGCCAGATTAAGAGTCTGGTGCTCTACCGACTGAGCTAACCGGGCGTCGCGTCTTAGTACTGTCTCCCTTCTGATGAGACAGCTTGCACTTTACACACCAACCGACCGATCGCGCCCTCGCACATCGCAACAAATTTCGCATGTTCTCATCATGTCTATCCCAAGTACACTAGACCTCTGATTGCTAAACATGAACGAAAAAAAAACATAAGGTTCCACCGAGATTTGAACTCGGGTCGCAGGATTCAGAGTCCTGAGTGCTAACCGCTACACCATGGAACCCATGCGACCGTTAAGCGACGGTATTGTTATTAACCGAAAGTTCAACGAGGTTTTTATATGGAGAGTCATTATGAATTGTCCCTGGTTGTTTGAACCTGCTGTTCTGCGCTTTTAATCTGAGCGTTTAAATCAGAAATTTGAATGCAAAACACGGGGTTAACGGCGGTGCCTTTCCCCGACGGCGCCACAAAGTCGCCCGAAAGTGGTAGCGTTCCTACAGGGCGTGCATCTCATTACCAAATAGTTTATTTGACTATCGTCGTCTGTTTTGGGTTGAGCAACCGTCTTGACTCGAATTGACCGAGCAACTTGAATGGAAATGAATCTGTAGGGAAAGGAAGTTCTTATTCGAAAGAATAAAAAAGAAGGCGGTTTCTTAAAAGTTTGACTCTGTTTCTTCGACGCATAAAAAGTTGATTCCAAACCAAAATAGTAATATTCTCATGATCTTCAGCGTTCTTTCCGGCCACTTATTGACTCATCATTGAGCAAGTACTCCTGTGAAGTACTCCTTATATGACATCTATTAAGTGACGTAAAACTGTGTCCTAATTCCTCGTCTGCGTCGGAAACTTAAAAAATGTAACAGCTAAATTACGGTATTAAGATGTGTTCGCGTTCGACACCAATGTTCATTGACCATATGAGTCATTTTGTTCGGGGAAAATTCCGTTTTTATCCTTCCAACAATAACGAACGCCTATTCCCACGAAAGAAAAAATTTAGCCCGATGCGGGGCTCGAACCCGCAACAGCCAGATTAAGAGTCTGGTGCTCTACCGACTGAGCTAACCGGGCGTCGTGTCTGAACACTGTCTCCTTCCTGATGAGACAGCTTGCACTTTACACACCAGACCGATTGCGCGCTCGTAAATGGCAGCAAATGCCGTATGTTCTCTTCATATCTATCACAAGATTGATAAAAATTATTCCGAGCAGATCTTCATCGTTCCGCTCGTCGAATTTATCCTCGCCTTTTGTCAATGCCGTAAAGCTGTCGCTGAAAGAACTGTCTCCGTCGTCGACGTCGACGTGCTCGTAAACATACTTATTTTTCAGAATTTTCATTTTCGCATGTAACTTTGATCTGTTAGTCCTTAAAAACGAAACGGAGTTGAAGCAACTCACAAGCTGACATGTCTTGGATAAGGGATCAAAGAGATATTTTTACCAATCTGCACGGTAAAGCTTTTCACATAAGAAGGATTTCCCAGAGAAACGTCCGCGTCATCAGTCGACTCAACGCTGTTCTCTTCCACCGGCTTATCCTCCATCTCTTTTCATCGAACACAACGCGGGATAGAGCTTTACATCCTCGACCCATAAAGAATGTCTTAATGTTCGCCGAGTCAATCTCCTTATGGTAATGGCCCAAAGCGTGAAAGCTCGCCATTACCCGGACGGTTTGGGGCGGTGCGCAGACGTGCGCAGCTTCTTGTAAAAAAAAACACATCGCCCCTCCCCTAAAGGGCGCGCAGATCAACGGGCCATGCAGCCAGTCGCTCGCCTTTCTCCCCCAACTCTTCGATCGTTGCTTAGGGATCGCTTCCTAGAGCAAGTCCCTTCCTTCTCGGGTGAATAAGTAAAAGTAAGTATATAGATAGGACTAAACTGAGTGCATAAGTTAATCAGGCAAAAGCCATTTAAAATTTTAAGGTTCATTCTCGGAATTTATTGTGCGATGAGTCGTGAGACTGAGCTTTGAATCAACTGATGTCAAATTCTCCAGGAAGTACGGTATTCATATAACATTCCTCCTTTTCGATTATTTGTGTTTATGTCGATCGTCAACGATACAATGCGCTTTTCTTGGGGGCGCGCAGATCGACGGGCCATGCAGCCAGTCGAGAAACGACTGTTCCGTCGGCCCCCTCAACTCTTCGTTGTTTAGGGATCCCATCTTCTTCTCGGGTGGATAAACAGGACAAAGATGCGCGTACAAAAAGCAGAGTCACGCAAAGTTTAGTCGGCTGACCTAATCATCCAAAGGCATTCAAAATTTTAAGGTTGATTTTCGGAATTTATTGCGCGATGAGCCGTGAGCCAGATGTCAAATTTGACTGTGCCAGAAAGTACGGTATTCATAGAAAGCAGGCCAGATCGCTCCTTGTTCTTGTTTCTAACGATCGTCAACAATAAAATGCGCTTGTCTTGTGAAAGACTTCACCCCAGACGAAAGGACGTCCCATATCTTTTGGTACCCATTCCTTTTTGTTTTGCGGAGAGTCTTGTTTACGGTACACATTAGAGTTTTGATTCGTTTTGTTTTGGCATGAAAGGAAAGGATTTGTTACGTCTATCACAACTAGCGGCCGATTGTGGTATCCGTCAAGTGGCACTGTGATGATTATTCGTGTTAGTCCTGGTTGAGTTATAGAAGAAAAGCCTTGTCACTGTTCTTAGGCTAATCACACAAATAAATAGGTTCCGCAGTAGTCTTTGAAAAGCGATACAAATTGTCATAAGTAATTCACTATCACTATAAGGAAACGCTTTCGTTAACACACATACACACGATGTTCCCCGTGCGGCAGCCGTCTGAGTGTTTCCTTTGTCCGCGCCGATCAGTTAGCGGCGGGGCAAAGTAAGCCATATCTTACAGGACACCACAAACGTTCTTTGTCCTTCCAACTGATTCGACTTTTCGTTGTTTCACCCTTCTGTTCAGCTTTCCCAGGTGTTATGACCATAGGTGTTTTGATGCCAAATAACGAGGTTAAGAATTGCGTTTTCTTCATTATCTGCAAGCGACGAAGCAAACAAATCCTAATGATGTTTTCCGGTAAATGCATAGAAGAGTAATTATAAGTTTCTGCTAAGCAGTGAGTTACGTGTTGCCAGAAAAACATCGGTCTTTTCGGAGCCGCAAACAAGCCGGCAATGAGAAGTGAGGCTCTTGGAATTTTGGAATCTTTGTGCGTTATTTTGAGACTTCTTTTATTCAGGTACAGGCTGTTTGACGGATAATCTTTGAGCTGAGGGGCGCTTCCTGAATCCACCAATAATAGCTCTGCTTCCCATTGGATACGTCCTTAATCGTATCGCAGTCTTTTTCATGCCTCGGTGAAAAGTACACTTCCAATCTGGATCCTAATTACCATATTAAGACCGACTACATTTCCTTCGACCTTTACTCTCCCCCCTCTCCCCAATCCAAAAAGTCGTTAAGCCGTCGAATTAATTATAGGCCTGGCCGTTTCCAAATTATTAGACGTCTCACGAACGCCCTGGGCGTGTTCTCCGTGGATAAGGTGTTCATCCGAGCCGCGTCCGTCGTGTGCCTCTTCCGGGTGTCGAGTGACGAAATGAGTCATTAGTGTTATGAACGACTCCAATATCTCTTTTCACAGATATCATTATGGACCGTCGTCGTGAGCTCTCTGCTCCTCCCGCTCTAAGCCCTCAACTTCCGATGCCGCCTGAGCATGTGCACCCGATGCGAACCCGCTTCCAGAAACAAAAGGATGAAGGTGTTTTGGTGAGTGTTTATTCATTTAAATCGGTATTCATTTTGTAAAAGGGTCATTTTTTGCTTATCTCTCATTTTTCCCATTTCTGCGAAAACGCAAGGAGAGCAAATACTAATTTGGCTAATCTGTCGAGCTTTCGGTGAGTAATGGGGATATGGGATGTTATTGGGGGGACGTAATAAAGGTAATCATTTTTGTGACGTACGTCTACTCTCATCCTATCTGAAAAATGCGCTATTCTTTTTGCTTTTCACTAAGGGCGCTGTGTAAAATCGAACAAAATATAGAGTGACCCATAAAAGGGCACATGGACAGAAGTCTCGAAAGTCATTTTCGGGAGTATCCAAACGTGGGGAGGATCGGAAAAAGAAAGAAATCAACCGAAACCAACCGTCTTAAAATTAAAAAAAAGTGTAGCCCGATGCGGGGCTCGAACCCGCGACAGCCAGATTAAGAGTCTGGTGCTCTACCGACTGAGCTAACCGGGCCTCGCAACAATGGCTTGAGACGTTTTCATCTGGGAGAGAGAATAAAGGAATACCGGTCGCACAAGATCGAATAAACAGACTTCTCTACCTCGTTTTGCGATATGCAATGGGTCATTTGAATGCACAATCTGACCCTGTGCAAAAAGAGATCCTCGTTTAGTGGGCAAAAACGTCTCAAGCCATTGTTGCAAGGCCCGGTTAGCTCAGTCGGTAGAGCACCTGACTCTTAATCTGGCTGTCGCGGGTTCGAGCCCCGCAGACATCAGACAGGACAATAAAGTTCTTTTCTTTCCCTCTTTGGCATGACCTGTGAAATATACGATTTTGTATGATTCGTATATCGTTTTGTTGTTTTTCAAATATTAAAAAAAGCTTAGCCCGATGCGGGGCTCGAACCCGCGACAGCCAGATTAAGAGTCTGGTGCTCTACCGACTGAGCTAACCGGGCCTCGGAGCACTGGCTGGTGGAAGGACGTGTAGTGTAAAGTGCTTGCAAAAAGCGACGGCACATCACCGAGCCCGTCCCTCGTCTCCCTCCCGTCAGGACCTAACACATTGTCTCGACGGCTGCCCGGGATGTTCGTCGTCGTTCGCCCGCGCAAATCGATCCACTTCCGTCTTTGGCACCGTTTTGCGCGCTCGCACGATCCTCGAATTCTCGAGCACAGTAACGACTTCCACTTTCAGCCGGTATCCTATACCGAATTCGTTCGCATCTACGAGAAGGAGACTCGCGCGATGTCCGGCCGTCAGCGAACGAGTCGCCGAGCGGCGGCCACCAAGGCTGCGGACCCAAAACCGCCGCGGCGACAGCGAACAACGTCGCGGTCGCACACGTACGTTTCACGCGCCCCACACACCTTTCCTTCCTCGATTATTATTATAGTAAGCAGGCGGAGTTGGAGATGGAGGACTTCGAGGAGGAGCAGCAGAATCAGGCTCCGGGCCCGTCGAACAGGGGACGACGCGGCGCGTCCAAAAAAGAGCCTTCGGCCAAGGCAGCGAAGGTGCCGAAGCGTGCTTCGAAACGTCAGCGTTTCGCTGCTCCTCCGCCAGCTCTCGAGCCTGAAGTTGTCCAGGTGGAGCTGGACGTGGTGGAGCAGCCTCCAGCTGAGGAAGCTGCTCCCGAGGAAGTGATCGACGTTGTGGAAAATGGTCCGGAAGCTGGAGACGAGCACTTGCCACCGGCAGCGGACGGCGATGTCCAATATTGGATGGAACCTGCGGATCTAGGTTGGTGAAATCGAAACAACAGAAGTTCAGAAATCCGTAATTTAGAGGTCGAAAGGCCGGAATGGTGGGCCAACGAGGCATCGTTTGAGGAATACAAGCCGATGCTGCAGAGTAAGAGGTCATCGGTCCCGGAAGAGGAGCCCGAAGAAGAAGGTAAGTGTGATAAAAAAGACCCCAAAAGAAGACTGTTTGTAACCTCATCAGAGCCTTCGAAAATCCTCTAAAATTCACAATGATAACGAGTTATTTCAGCCTCTGACGAGTCTCGACCCCCCAGTTCATCTATGACGGCGGAAGAGCACCGTCCCACCGATATCCGTGGAGGGCCTATAGTTCGACCTCTGGTCGATGGAGAAGTGAAAGTCAGGAAGAAGGTCACCACCTATCCCACCTACGCGGAGCTCTTCGACGTCATGGAAAGCGGCGGTCATCTGGTCAAAATCCAAGATGACATGAATCACATGTTGGACAACGCATCCTGGGACAAGGTCATCTCGGATTTTGCTCAGGACTATATTAGGAAACATGTAAGTTAACCTCGTTCGTAGCTTTCGTAGCTGTTCTCTTGTATCCTTTCTTCATTTCTTCATGGCTCATACCTTTTTTCCAGGGATTACGAAACATCTCCGCCATGGAAATGGAGAAGGACCTCTACCCCCAAGCCTTTGAGGTCATGCAGGCCAACACCCGGCGCGCCATGCTCATGCACACTCGAAAGCGCATCGGAGAAATCATCGGCGAAGAGAGTGGCTTCAATGAGCGCATTCGCCAAGGTTACGGACTCTGAAGAAGTTCCGCATATATACCTATTTGTCAATAGTCAATTTTATCCTGAATCCCCTGGTACATTCCTCGTCGCAACACTAACCCTTTTGTAGTTAGAGCTCTAGAGCAAAATTACAAAAACGAAGTTTCTTAATGTGAACTAAATTTCAGAACTGTTGAAATAAATTGTAGAAGAAGCTTCATATCCTTCACAGACACAAGTTCTGAAGGGACTACCGTAACGTGTAAATCAGTGCCTGTATGCACAAAAGAGCTTCCCAGCTTGTGTCAAAGCAAATCCTAAGTGGGAAGGGAACACTGGGAAGCGCTTCCCACTTTCGTGCACGAGCACAGAAAGTATGGCCTACAAGACAATAGAAAATGCCCAAAAACCTATATATAGTTTACTAACGTCTTAAGTATAAATAGACCAACGCGCTGCAAGCGGCAACAGCGACCGGCACGACCGCTCCCGTCGACGGCAATGATCTAGGCAACAGCGACCGCTTCTGACTTCGCGAGCTGTCTGCGTAAATACGACGCCGTCTGCAAGTCTCGCTCGGATCTTCTTCTATTATCTTTCTTGAATTTGTTGCCTCTATCGCTCTGTTCTTTGAATCTTCTTGTTGCAATACCGTATTTGTTGTAGTTTTCTTTACTTTCTGCAGACAGCCGTTTTGATCGCTTTCATTTCGGACAAAATACAGACCCTTGATCTTCTTCTGAGGCGCTTGTTGGGCTTGGCGATAGAGAACGCGCGAAAGAGACTGAAACGAAAGAAGAATGAGCGAACATAGCGAATACAAGATAAAATCTGCGACCATCTCAAAACGGCAATAGGAAAAAAATTGACATCCCCCGTCGTTCTCCCCAACAACAGTCATGATAACAGATCTGCGATAAAATGTATAACCTGCCAGATTCACAAAACAAAATTCAACACCGCTCAAATACCTTGTAGAGATCATGGAGATCAACAACCCGTGTTATCACACCCGCTTCTTCTTCTTTAAACGATTCCGGAGGGATCAGTTTCGCCTTACACGCTGGCAGGAGGTATTGACAGATCAGTCGCTTCCATGGACGGTCCGGAACCTCTGCCTCTTCGCTCTCTTCTTGTTCGTCGTCGAGGTCGTCTTGTGGCCTCTTTTGCTCTTCCATTTCCTCGTCTTCGCCTTCATCCTCTTCTGACTCATCGTCTTCGTCCAATCGTTTGACTATGGAGATGGTGGACGTGAACAAGTCGGCCAAACATCGAGCGATTCCTTCGATGCACGATTTCTCCTAAGAAGAGAGTAATTAGCAGGTTTTCAAGAAGGAGAAAGCTTTCTTACTTCACTCCAGTCGACATTCATGAGGAGATTCAAAAGGAAATCGGGTAACCCTTCTAGAGCAGGCACAAATCCGTCGATAACTGAGGGAAGAGAAGCGATGACTATCGTCTCGTCGTCTTCCGCTTTGATGTCAATGCTGAAGTAGTCCCACAGCATCTCATTCTGGCTGAGAAGGTACTTTGCCGCATCCGCGGCATCCGTTTCGCTCGGGCGGATGTTTTCGGATACAAGCTGCATCAAGTAGGCGATGGAAAGGGGCTCTGAGTCTTCGTTCTTTAACTTGAAGGAGCCGAGATTTCCGAGTGAGAAGATGACTGACTTAAACAGCGCAAATAGAAGGGAGAAAGAGAAGCATTATTTTCACCTGATAGAAGAACTCCTTAGCGATAACCTCGATATCGATCATGTACATGGATGTGGAGAACTGCACCATGGCGTGCTTCTCGTCCACCGCGCCGACAATGCTCATCTGCTTGAACATCTCTCTGAGTGTATCCGCTGAAGAACCGCATATTTCTGCCCTGAGTTGCTTCACCGAGTCGATGTCGACTTCGCGGAAGGACTGCGTCGCTTCCATATCCTCCTCTTCCAGTTCCTCTCCTTCCTCATGAACGTCTTCAGCCGTTTCGATCTGACTGAGAGAGACATCACTGAGGTTGAGATCTCTGGAGTCCGCAGAAGAGTTGAACTCGTCCAGGCTTCTTTCACCAGCGTCCGTTCTAACGATCTGAAAGGGGCGTTTATCACAAATACGCAGATCACTCAACTTACATGATGAGCATAAATTCTAGAAGATGTTGAATCTACCGAATCGTTCAAATTGAACATATCCGCACTTCTGTCCGGGTCCAGATCCAAACTCGGCGGCCTTTCCTTCGCCACCTCATGGAAAGTCAACTTCAGTTGCTTGGAAACCGGCGTTGAAGCCTTCTGAGGTTTCGTCGGCTCCCTCTCCACCACCACCTGCGAGCTGGTGACCAACGCCGAGAGAAACGAGCCAGAATCGAGCCCCTGATCGCTGAAGACTTGATCAATTACGGAAGCTATGTACTAAACCGAAAGTTTCAGAAACATCGGCTCAAGCATCACTCACCACATCAATGGAATCGATAATTCTCTCCTGATCGAGGAAGAAAACGGTCTTTTTCGCCGGATGCACATTCACATCCACTTTTTCGGGGGCGATTTTAAGCGACAGGAACAGAAACGGACAGGACACTTGTTTGCCAGCGAAGCATGTGTCCATCATCTGTTTCAACGCAGGGCATTCCACACTTCGACCATTGATGAAGAGCACGAAGGACTTCTGCTTGTTCTGACGTTCCTGGAGGCCGTAAGCGGTGCACGTGGCGCTCGGTTTCGCCATGCAGCCCTCGACTGTGAGTCCGAGACGGAAACTATGATGCTCTAGTTCTATGAGTTCCTGAAAGTAACGAAAAATAAGATGTTTGTGGGGGCACTTAACTCTTCCTATCTTTTTTCCCATCAAACTGGACACAACATCGGCCTGGAACCCGTTGCCGCTTGTGCGGAAATCGGCACCGATTCCACAACGTCGGAAAACGAAGGAGACTTTCCTGCAAAGTTAAACTTATTTTCTGCTTTTCTTCAGCGCCACCTACGGATAATTGATCGCATATTGAGTGACCACATCGCTGATTTTGTTCATCTCATCACTGGCGGATTTCATCGACTTCTTTCGCGCGGGGTTGTTGTAGAAGAGCGATTCTACCGTTATCGTAGTGCCATCTGTGCTCGCAGAACGTGTTACTTCTCCTTGTAGAGCGCCATCTGAATTACAACGTCAGAAAAGCTGCCATAGCAACAAGAAAAACCTTTGTACATGGCCACATATGCACACTTATCCGCTTTCGGTTTCGTCTTGATGGTGAGTTTCGCCACGTAGCTGACAGAGGCAAGCGCTTCTCCGCGGAATCCAAAGGTTTCGATGGCTTTGAGATCGTCGTAATTCTTCAATTTCGAAGTGGTGAAGCGGCAGCATACGATCGGCAAGTCGTCGTGGTGGATTCCCTTGCCGTTGTCCTAAAAAAGGAATAAATAAGATCAACGATAATTGGCCATTTCGAGCTCGAATTACAAAATACAAAGGGTGTCATAGAAAAACGAGCTTGCATATCTTAGACGTCTAGACTGCAAAGGCAGCAGTGATCGGGTTTGCATTTAAAAATCTGTCTTAAAAATGAGCGGTTGAGCTCCACAGGTCGTTTCAAACGTCCGACAATGAGACGCCGTCTATAAACACATATTCTGAGACTTTTAGACTGCAGTGATCAGTTTTACTTTCAAAATGCGCGGTTGCAGTTCTGCTGTTCGTTCAAAACGTCTTTGCAGAGTTGCAGACGTCTAGGACTGCTTGCAGACACACGTTCTAAGTCCCACATTCACATCTCACCGAGAACTCACCTGAATCTGAATTATTTCCATGCCGCCCTTCTTCGCGGTGACGACGATCTCCGTGGCGCCGGCATCGAGCGAATTCTCCAGAAGCTCCTTGACGGCGTTCGCCGGCCTCACGACCACTTCTCCGGCGGCGATTCTGTTGACCGTCTCCTGCGAGAGGGCGCTGATCCGGGCGGGTGCGTTGGACGGCGGCTGATCCACGTCTTCCACGCCTTCCATCACCGCAAGAAGTCTGTAACCGAAATCCGACCGAAGAAATCGTTCAAATCGAAAAAAGTCGCGCATAATCCGAACGTGTGAAAAGTGCGGGATTTGTTTTCGCTTGTTTACCGTTGTTGAAGGTCTGTTTATTTTCGTATGTGGACGCGCTATTTTGTCTGCGGCAAGGGATTAAAGATGAAAAAACAGGATTTTCTAATGCTGCTGGGCGCGGCCAGTTTTTGGTCCACCGTAATCTAAGATTCTATTGCAACTGGAGTTTAATGGAACATGTGAATACTGTAAAGCTAGAAAAAAATGAATAACACGAAAATAAGTGTCTGAAGAAAAAAGAACTCAAAGACATTAGCCCGATGCGGGGCTCGAACCCGCGACAGCCAGATTAAGAGTCTGGTGCTCTACCGACTGAGCTAACCGGGCGTCGAGTCTCAATGCTGTCTCCTTTCTGATGAGAGAGATTGCACTTTCAGACGTCTGCTTCGTCCACTCAGACGTCGCAAACGACCACTTTCAGAGATTTACAAAAATAAAGCCTATTACTGCAGTCTCATCGGCCCTTCGGAGAGACTTTTCATGGCGTTTGTCTACTCCTCTAAATTCAGTCTCTTTTCATTCAAATCCTCGGCGCATCCCCTTCCCATTCATAATCGCTGCTTAAACGCACCCTGTTCAAGGTCTTCCCCCGACCTTGAAAGCTTGTTTTTGCGACGAAAACGCTGACAATTCGAATGATGACGAGTGGGTATTTACGAACAGCTGTAGCCGAGTCCTTGCGGCAGTAGTCGCCTCGACCTCTATGGAATTTTATTTGATTTGGTGCTGCTGAATTAATTCCCATTGTTTGGACGGTTTCTGGATTAACGCCCTGTTTAATATGCGAACGCAGTTTGTTTACTTTTCGCTTACGACACTGCATTTTGAACGTCCCGAAAGCAAACATAAAACCCTCGAATATTATGCGATTTTTCTGTCTAACGATGACTACGACAACTATCCGATCGTTTTTCGTTGTTCTTGAGAAACGGAAAAATTTAGCCCGATGCGGGGCTCGAACCCGCGACAGCCAGATTAAGAGTCTGGTGCTCTACCGACTGAGCTAACCGGGCTTCTGCGTCAACGTCGCCGCCACGATTATGAGTGCTTCCACATTTCTGGAACAGTAGTACAGCCGTCGATTCTTTTATTGCTCATTCGCTCTTGTGACCGACTGAAACATTTCACTCTCGTGTCAGTCCCGTCGCGTGCGACACGTGATCGCCGACTGAATTGAATGGGCACCGCCCGCCACAATTAACGAATATTCCCCACAGAGCGACGGCGGCGCCTCTTTGTTTCATCACCTTCGCCTTTCGCGTCATCTCCGAACGATCGTTTCGCTTATCAGTCGGTGCGTCGCCGAGGCGACCTTCGAGTCGACGCTGTTTTCGCTTTCTGTAGCATCGAAAGGTGGTTGGCTTGCTTGATGGCGGAGCATTACGCAATAGGCTATTTCATCATTTTTTGGGTAAATTCTTGGCTTCTTGGACAATTTCCTTGTTGTTTATAAGCATAGTTTGAGCGTTATCAGAAGATTGTCCAGTTCTATTGGACTCCATCATTTTTGTAGACATTTTGTGTGTTTAAGCTTGAGGAAAATGGTAAAATAAAGGTCAAAGTTCTGGATTTGAGGGCACCCTTATATCGGAATATCGGACCACGTCTGTACCTCTAAATCTGTGATCTGAGGGATTTCAACCGGATTGGGAAGTACTCCGCCAAGCTCTGTGACCTTTGATCATTTAAGAACACAGGACACCGCCGCCAGAACGGTTTTTTGGCTTCACAGCTGACGTGGTTAGTTCAAAAGCTACGCGCCACTTTCGTTGTGAACCATTTTGACCGACAGGTGCCTACTTTTTAATGCTCTTACAAACGTATTCGTGCAGAGCGCGAGTGAATATTCATGAGGCGATAATCGCTGAACCATTGACATGATGCAATTCGCGTTACATTTGGGAGATGAAGCTGTAAGAGGATATCTGAGAGATGTACAGTTGGCCCATATGACCACAACGTCTAAGGGTTCTTTTTGGGATGTCATCTTCTGGCTAATGAAAGGCGCTTCCAGTTGCATCATGCTCCTTATTATCCTAAAGAGGGCAATTATCGGATCTCACATTTAGGCACATATGCCACGATTATTGGCTCCATTATTAGCCTAATCACTTCCTGGTCATATTTAATACGGTGCTGTGTATAAGACCATGAAAGTGCACGTTGGAGTCCTTTGAAATATCTTAATCAATATTCTTAATTAGTGCGCTTAATCATGCATAATCTATTTCGGGGCAAACGAAGCCTTACAGCCCTAATCCACATGATTGTGTAGCCATAGATTTGTGAGACTTGGACTAAGTAAAAAACAGTTAACATGGAGATTGATCTTTTTGAACTCCTAGAAGATGTGCACTTTTTGTGTCGACCTTCAGTTTTCACCGACTTGCACCCCTCGGACTTCGAGCGAACCTCCTTAAAATGCCACAGGAAGTTCCGAGTGGCCGCCCTAAGTTCGATACTACCACTTGACTACTTCTTCGCTCGAGGCAATGTCGGAAGATTTGTCGTCTTTCCATTGACGACGGCAAGCGAGGAGCGCAGAGTGCACGACGGAGACAACATCGTCGACCACACATCGATCGATCAGCTGACGAGCGCCGCCGCCGTCGCCGACGTCGGGCTGCTGCTTCGACTACCCGACTCCGGTGGCGCTGCGGGCGGGCGCCCGAGTTCGAGTTCGTTTGTTCCGACTAGTTTACCTATCTCCGATCTACCTCTAGCCGCCTATCACCGTCACCTTCTGTCGGCGAGAAGCTCCTTCGACTCCTTCAAGGCGATGTTATCGCGATTGGATGCAGATAAACGTGTTTTGTTTGCCGACGGTTCGATTTTTCGGTTTTAGGCCTCTTAACTGTATTTGTGTTGGGTAATCCGACGGTTGGGTCGGTGAGATGTTTCTTGTCAAGTCGTCTTTTAAACGCTCAAAGATCTCTTTTTTCAAATTTCGATCGTTCGAACACAGAAATTAGTACTGCATGGATCTACCAGGGATTCGACTTGAGCCTGCAATTACCATTTCTCGGCATACAGTCAGTGTGAAAAATTTCTCATGAGTATTAGAACCGAAAAACTTAACTAAGGGCTGCTATTGATCCATTGCTTGAATTGGCACCCTTCAATGAACAGCTAATTTCGTATTCTGCGAAGTTTCGCGACCTCTATATCGCTCTGTTTTACACTGCGGGAAATGATGAGGTCTTTCCAATACATTTCCAAGATACACAAAAGGACATGTTCCCTCCTATTTTGAGTATCACATACAGATCACCGATTCCATGACCTCATCATTTCCCTTATTCTCACTGTACAACCTGTTCCTTTAATTGCATTAATCTTTGGTTACGCGTTAAAATTTTAAAAAACAGCCTTTGAACGAACGTCAGATATTTACAGGTACCTGCGAATTCACCTATTCACGTGATTGCGCGTCGCTTTTGTCGTTTTAGTGCTTTTAGGATCTTACGTTTTCCAATGCTCATCGTTTAACTTTCAGAATCACAAGTTCTCGCATGAATGCTCGAACACAGCACTATCAACTAGTAAGTCGTTTTGTAATAATAACGACTGTTTATCAATTCGGCAAACTATGTGCTTTTTGGTTCCTTTACGTAATTTTTGGTTCCCTCCATAGTTCTCTTATCTGCGCTTCGATTGGTCCCTCCACGAAAGTCCTGATCCAATGAGGTCGATGCAGATGGATTCTCTTTAAATTCGATGTAGAGGGACTAGTTTAGAAGCTACATAGTGAATGAGGGAACGTGTAGTTCTTGTTTAGATGACCAGATTCATGCGATCAACCTCAAATTCCATCGATAAAGCTGTCTTACGTTTCACTCGGGGCTCATCGCAATGTGCTCCCGAAGAGACCAATTCACAGTGCATTTGACAAATACAGGCTGTCTCAAAAAAGGGCCCTTTAGACAAAAGGTCATTCTCGAGAGCATCCAAACGTGGGAGCGGTCGAAAGGAGAAAGAAACCGACCGCTCTCCCACGATTTGCATTTCTGAATGACTGTCTAGACTTCTGTCTAAATCACCAGTTTACCGACATGATAATGGTGCTCGGGTCGTCGGAAGCCTCTTCGAGAGGCCCCGAAGACATCCTGAACCTTAACCATCCAAAGGAAGACTTTTGCATTCTAGACTTCTTTCTAAAGTGCCCTTTCAGAGACACCCTCCACATGAATATATAAAATTAAGATGCTGATTCTTATGATACACAACCATTTCATTATATAAGATCTGATTGGACGAACATGCACTAAATGCGTTCTCTGTTTCAGACGGTCGAGCTTCGGCAAGTCAAAGAATCAGTATTATGTTTCATGCACACTCTCCTATTGCACAGAAGTC
This sequence comes from Steinernema hermaphroditum, assembly GCA_030435675.1. NCBI lineage: Eukaryota > Metazoa > Nematoda > Chromadorea > Rhabditida > Steinernematidae > Steinernema > Steinernema hermaphroditum. The sequence goes on from CM059623.1 coordinate 958,417, forward strand.
TCGGGAAGGTAAACAGGACCACGTTCCTTCCCCATATCTCCCCTCAAAATTTTAGTTCACATACAGCCATGAAACGAGCTACACCCTCGGTTCGATCGGAGTCGCCGAAGTCGCCTGCGACTCCATCGACGTCACCTACGTGCGCGTGAACTCCACCGAGCTGAAGAAGCAGCTTGACGAGAAGGTGAACAGCTTCATCGCCGATGTCGACGTCGCCGCCCGGGGCATCGCCCACGCCGACGCCTCCCGCATCCTGGACGGCACGTTCACCCACGGAACTGACGTTCTCAGCGCCAACGTGAAGATCGAGTTCTTCACGAAAAAGAAGAAGAAGAGTCAATGGCAGCAGTGGATATCGATGGGTGACGAAACTGCCGTTTGGGAGATATGGGAGCTCCAGTTGGACATTGTCAAGGTTCAGGAAAACGGTGAGGATTAGTCTTGGGTGAGCGGAGATGATGGGTGGATTCAGATGGCCTCGCGCTACTTCGCGAAAAGGTCTCCGACGAACTGAGCACCATTGTGCTGTCGATTTGTTCTTTAATGAATCGCGGACAGTACATCCCCAAGATGCCGAACAACGCCGACTACAGTACTGTTTTTGACGGGTCTATCAGTGATTGTCAGCCATACAACTATCGCATATTGTGGCCTGGCCTCGCTGCCCAGCTTCAAGGTAACCGGCTGATTATCGATTTTTTTCGTACTCATCGCGAGTTCAGCCTCTCACGGAGATTCGAGCAGCAACCTCCTTCAAAACGGGTTCATGAAGAAGATTCTGAAGGACACGCTCTCCTTCTAACCCCGAGTCATGTACAGCCAATCACCTAAGTCGTAGGAACAATTCTAAGCTCACTTTCGCCTTTTTTCTTCGTTCTCATCTTGTCACCACCTCTTCTCTGTACATAGTTCACCCCCCCCCCGATTCAGCGACGGTTTTGACCGTGACCTCACTCAGACATTGACTTGTGCCACTCGCTGTACATACGCGCTTTGGACTCATCAATTTGTTGTTGTCTGTTGTAGCTCTCTGTGATAAAGAATTTGAGATTCTATTGGACTATGTCGGAGAGAGAAGATCCAATGTACTTGAAGATCCAAGAAAACGAGTCGGGTTGAAGTTGAACTTCGAATAGTTCTACATGGGTCTAACCTCGAGACTGCTTTCTTTCATTGGCTTACACCGGAAGCTCGAGTCAACTGACTGCTCCGCCTGGCTCTCAGGTTCGACGCGCGTTATCGCCCATCAAGTTGATAATTTGGGTGGCTTTCGTTCTGAAATCGTTTCGAGGCCTTTTTCCGATTCTTCGAGATGCCGACCGATCAGGCCCCACTGTAAAGCGTCCATATCAGCGTGCGCGATCAGGACCGCGAAGAAGGGAATGCCGGCTCTCTATTTGTTTAAGCTTGCCAGTGCTGTAAAAAGAGTTGACATGAAGCTGGATAAAGCCTCCAGAAGCCCTTACAATATGACCACGAAGTGAAAGCTTCCGGCCAGCACTATCGTAGCTGCATGTGGATCTTCAAAAACACACCTAATGTTCCTGCCAATGTCTTTATCCTATCTTTATTCTATTCTATACACAACAGGTCACTTGACCACAAAGTGTGTCGCTACCGCTGAGCCATCCGTGCTAACTGATTTATTGACAACAGAGATCTGTTATATACAGAGATGAAAGGGGTGGATAAGCGGAGACGGATTAGACAGAACAATCGACATGAGAGCGATCGAATGATGATTACAAAGTGAAAGCTTCCGCTCACTATCGTAGCTGAACGTCAGCTTTCAGGAACACACAAAAATTGTCACCACATTCTTTTAGGCTTCCGTTATTTAGATACCTACTGGGGGAGGCCTCACTTGCGAGCCACTGCAGTGAGAGAGGTTCCTCCAACTTGGGATTCCTGGTACATCGCTGGAACTTTGCTAGATTGGAAGTTACAGATTTGCGGAAGAACTTTGAAGCCGGTCGGGGAATATTGGCCAAAAGCTTGCTACATAGAGTTCTGAAATGTAATCGAATGAGACTAGAGGTTGCTACCATTGAAAGATATTTTTCATAGATACTACAGAAATGAACCATTTCCATTTCCTAGATCATAGGCACCATCGGCCAAACTTTGACGAATATTCAGCTTACAGCTTTTCAAGTCTCTGGGACCACGTGTCACCGCTGGTGCTACAGAGTCAACTTACATAGAGGAAGAAATAAATCGCCGCTGTATTCGACATTCATCGGTTTGCTGAATATGCCACTGGAACAGAAACAAAGGATTTTTTGTTTATATTGCGGGGTCAAATGCATACAAAACATCGATGGCGCTGCATGAAACTTTGCGTGTTTCATGCATAAGAAACTATTCGACAAGAAGCCGGGCTATTCGTCGTGAAGTGTTAGTGTTCACAATGAATTCGAAGAATTAAAGGGAAAAAAGAAGTATTGTCTGAAGGCCAAAAACGAAACAATCCACTAGGTAGAAGCGGTTGTTCAGCTGTTACATAAGTGGTGTTTGACAACTTCACTATAAATCAAAATAAATTGTGTTTGGACAAATATGTATGTATAATTCAAGGACGACTATAAACGGGATAATGAACCAGGAAGGAAGAAGCACTCGAGAAAAAGGAAACTTCCATTTTTCACTTCTGGGTGGTTTGAGAGGATGCTGTGGCCGCCGTTGTGGTGCTATCTTCAATTCTATTGTCGTACGTGCCTTTGGAAATGCCTAGGAATCTGCGGACTTCGGGGTTGAAGAGGATGATGGAGAGTCTAAAAGAACAGGTAGGTCCCATAGAGCAGATGTAGGCTACCCATTGTTAAGATAGGTGAGAATCCTGGCGTCGAACGTAGTAGCATACAGCACGGCCTTTCCGAAGCTTCTCTCGTTGTTGACGATTACGATCACGGCGAGGGCCAACATCATACTGATGTTCTGGACGGCGGTCTTAAGGGGTACTGTCATCGTGTCAGGTACAGGGATGGGACCGTACCTGGGCGAAGAAGCGGACGTTCCGACGGAAGGCCTCATCCTGGGCGGCACTCTTGTTGGTGACCCGGATCTTGATGATCTTGTAGAAGGTGACGCAGTCCATGAGGAGGGAGACGACGCAGAGGGCGGTGCAGCCTCTGTTGAGGAAGGTACCGAGGGGTGACCAGTCGCGCTCGTTCTCGCCGCACTTCACGAAGATGAACTCGTAGTACTGTGGACCGTAGCCGATCCAGTTGCAAGGAAACACTGAACGAAGGGTGAGTTGGGGTGACAGGGAAGGCGCCTACGGAAGTAAAGTCCCATGATGGAGGTGACCTGCACCGTAGTGACGACTATGATCGTCGTAGTTATCCTCCTCGTGAAGAGTGTTTTGTACTTGAGGGGAGCGCAGACGGCCAACATCCTGTTGAGAGAGACGTACTGGTGCATGGAGCAGGCGATCTCGGCGAAGTAGACGCACACCATGTAGGAGACGATGCCGAAGAGGGGATTGATGTCCTTCGGCTGCCTAGAATCCTTTTCCTTGTGGGCTAGAGGAGCTTCACCTACAGAAGGGTGACGGGTCCCGAGTAGACGACGTGGATGAAATTGGCGCCGATCTCTCCGACCGTTCTGCTCACCCAGAAGGCGCCAAAAGCGTTGTGAAAGATGGGGAGTTTGTAGACGATGTAGAGACTGAGCAGTCCAACGGCGACCGACAGAGTGCTGAACTGCAAGCCGAGCTCAAATGTACTTTCTCGGAGTAACACATTAACACTTACCAAAGTAATCGTGAATCCGACTACAGTGTCAGCTCGAGTTGTCTCTCCACGACCCACGAGCTCACTTCCCCAGACGAACTCTTCCGTAAAGTTAGAGGCGACCATTACTGCTATCTTTGCTTAATTGGCTTTTCATTCCATTGCACGGCTTTATACAGGCATCCAAACAGCAAAACAAAGAGGCTACAATCCTGAAAACAATGGGCAGCGGGATATACACCCAACTATAACTTTGGTTATTGTATTTTCGTCATATTTTTGTTAGATTTTCCTCACATTGTTTACTGAAGTGCACGTTACTCATATACCGCGTTCTTTAAACCGCAGATTCGAGAAGATTGCCAATCAGGCCTCTCTCTTCAACAGCTCCCGAGACCTTCTGCCGTTGCACCGTACGTACCCCCACGATCAAAGAACTGTTTCCAATTTCCAAAATGTAGGATTCCCGGAAGAAAAAGACCGATGTTTTCATCCTGAGTGTCTCTTGTTTTTGTTTCCATGTTGTCATATTCACCTGTCCCAGTACAAATTCCATCTGTCGCAACAAACAGTGAAGACAATGCTCTCCGATTTATGATCACTAGAACATGAGTAATTACTTTCCTGACACATGGATTCTTTCATTTGTTAGGCCGGTAAAGGCTCCGAAACCATTTTTACCATTACACCCGAATCAATGGCAGTATGCTGTGCAAGACATCTTACAATAGTCACAGTATCACACCATAGTGTCGGCGTTCTTGTCGTCATCGACTTTCTTCCCAAGCCTGCAGAATACTGTCCACTGTCTACAAAAACTGTCTGCGCAGCCATCAACGGAACCTTCTAAAAGATCGTCTACAGCCTAGATAGAATCGACAACGGCCGCTGTAGACGGTAATCCTCTTTTTGCCGGCGTACCATCTGCGGGTCGGTCGCCTTGTGCCTTTGATCGGAGATCATGATCGAGTAACGAGTGAACCGTTCATTGTTTTCGAGCAGATTCGAGGCCTTCTTTTTAATGACTTTCGGCCGCTTGCCATCTAATCTCCGAATACGACAACCCGACAAAATCATCATTGCAAAAATCGTCATTTTAAGCATAATTTTATTGACTTTATGCGAGCCCGAAGGGAGCCCTATTGTCCTGGTGGCTTCGGCAAACCCCCCGCTTCGCTTAGGCTCCGGCCTAGGACTATGCCTGTTGATTTAATGCGAGCTCGAAGGAGCTCCCCCGGTTTAACATTAACATTAACATTTATTCCGTATCATTGATTTACATCAAGCGGATCCCATTATGTTCAACCATTGGTGTATCGTCGTTCTTCTCGCCTGTTTAAGGTTCCCGAAAAGGATCATATGTGTGCTCCGAAAAACCGAATGGCTCTTCAAAAGCTCCTTTTATGAATTTATGAGTAGCACGATGGACGCTCGCATTGAGTGACGACAACGAAGGAAATTCAAATCGGTTTGAACTCGGAAGTGCGTTGCTTTGCTCAATCTTTATAATTCTAGGGAGCGACTTTTGTATTTTGTTCAGAAGGGCACCATGCTTGGTGTGTATGTTAAGCTACGGTATTGGTATCGTTCACGATAGGGGGGTGTAAAGCTACGTTAAGAAACTACGGTAAAGCATAACGCACATTCGCTGATGTTTCTGTTCCATGAATGCAACGTGATTGTTTTTCACGTGATCATTGCTACTACCACAATACACCACAAATTGTACATAAAACCACCGCCTTTCAGGAAGAGAACAAAAACAAGGAAGCATTGAATGCATATCCACGAGGCAAATATTTTCTTCTTGGGATTTACTGGGAATTCCAAATGTTGTTGTGTTATTGCAAACACGTCCGGGATCTCCAGGGTTACAGATGAAGAAAACATAAAAGCTTCAGATTTTCGGATCGCGAGTCTCGATCGCTGACTCCGATGGCGTAATGGCTACGTATAACGTCCACAGACCCACAATAACGCAGCAAAATGACGTTCAGTGCAACGTGATTAATGCAGCATGTGCACATTGCACATTCTTGAGCAGCTGTAAACAAATGGAAAATGTATGTCTCAGAGGAATGACTAAAGTCGACGTGTCTGCAAAATCAGAATGACAACATAATACGTTATGGCCTGAAATGGGGATCGAACCCGCGACCTCCAGCATTGCAGCGAAACTGCTAACCGGGTGCACCAATTGCACAGGCTTTATCAGTCTTAACATTACGAATGATATCTGCAGCAGGGCTGTGCGAGTTTTGAGTTTTGACTTTTTGGCAAAACTCGACTCAAAACTCGGCCATGAAGCACTGTCCGTGCCGGACGCGAGAGGCTCTTCTCCGTGGCATCACCGACATTGGCCAATCTCCGAAGGTCGGCGACACCCGAAAATCTCCGAAAGCTGCTGTTTCTAAACTCAAACGGCTTTTTAGAAGATTTTGTTGAAGGAACTTTTGCTGTATTTCTGTCACAAATGGCTTTAAGCTATGAGTTTTGAGTTTTGGTTTTTAGGTCGTCAAAAAAGATTTAAGTTTTGAGTTTTGACATCCGAGTTTTGAGTTTCGCACAGCCCTGATCTGCAGATGTGTTTTCATGTCTGCACATATTGCAGAACCACATCAGACAGCTTTTTAATGCTGTGGTTGCATTCGCAGAAATTCCTCCCTCTCACTCGGTCGGTATTCTCTCAATTTCACTCTATTTTACTAGTATTTTGAGGACTACTTGTTCATATGTATAAATTTGATCTCGATCGGCGTCTGAAACTTCGCGAGGTTCTCTTGTGAGTTCGAACGCCGCTATATCCGCTGGGACTTCGAACAGGATTCACAGAACCAACATAAAACTTCACCGTTCAAGGGCGAAACTCCACGATTTCCACAACACCGGACTCTCTTGTGAAAATACTACGTCAAGAATCATCTGCGTCAGAAAAGTATTTCCGTCAGGGAAGAAGGAAGACTAATGAGAGCAGCAAGCAAACAACGTGGAAAATATTTTTCCTACAGTCTCAATGGTTTTTCTGAGCTGTGTCGTCAGAAATCCTTTGAAGCATCTCCTCGCTTCCACGTCAGTTTATTGCTGGTTACATTCATACAAACGAATATAAAAGCAAAGCACATACAGCGAATATCACAACAGGTGTGCAGTGCCCATCATGATGAACGGAACTGAAGAATTCGTGTGGGGCAGCGAGCTGGTAGGCCGTGGAACTATGTCCACGGCAGATACACTGGTCGGACTGTCGATATGTACGGTATGTGCCTATTTGGAAGTGACTGAATTGGAATGCTTGGGTTACAGTTCAGCGTGCTTTCTGTGGCAATCGGAATATTGAACCTGTACCTCATCTACAAACTGCCCATCTTCCACAACGCTTTTGGCGCCTTCTGGGTGAGCAGAACGGTCGGAGAGATCGGCGCCAACTTTATCCACGTCGTCTACTCGGGACCCGTAACCATTCTGTAGGTGAAGCTCCTCTAGGCCCATGAGGAAAAGGATTCTAGGCAGCCGAAGGACATCAACCCCCTCTTCGGCATCGTCTCCTACATGGTGTGCGTCTACTTCGCCGAAATCGCCTGCTCCATGCACCAGTACGTCTCTCTCAACAGAATGTTGGCCGTCTGCGCTCCCCTCAAGTACAAAACGCTATTCACGAGGAGGATAACCACGACGATCATAGTCGTCACCACGGTGCAGGTCACCTCCATCATGGGACTCTACTTCCGTAGGCGCCTTCCCTGTCACCCCAGCTCAGCCTCTGTTCAGTGTTCCCCTGCAACTGGATCGGCTACGGTCCACAGTACTACGAGTTCATCTTCGTGAAGTGCGGGGAGAACGAGCGCGACTGGTCGCCCCTCGGCACCTTCCTCAACAGAGGCTGCACCGCCCTCTGCGTCGTCTCCCTCCTCATGGACTGCGTCACCTTCTACAAGATCATCAAGATCCGGGTCACCAACAAGAGTGCCGCCCAGGATGAGGCCTTCCGTCGGAACGTCCGCTTCTTCGCCCAGGTAACGGTCCCATCCCTGTACCTGACACGATGACAGTACCCCTTAAGACCGCCGTCCAGAACATCAGCATGATGTTGGCCCTCGCCGTGATCGTAATCGTCAACAACGAGAGAAGCTTCGGAAAGGCCGTGCTGTATGCTACTACGTTCGACGCCAGGATTCTCACCTATCTCAACAATGGGTAACCTACAGCCTCCCCATGTGATCTATCTGTTCTTTTAGACTCTCCATCATCCTCTTCAACCCCGAAGTTCGCAGATTCTTGGGAATCTCTAAAGGAAAAATGCAGAACAGAATCGATTCGTCGACCAATGCTTCAGATACCAGAACTGCTACATAAATAAGCAGCCGATTCACAATTTCTCCTAAATTCAAATATCTTAAAACAAAACCAATATGTGGAATCTGTCTATATGTTGATCGATTTTCTGGGAACGCCTTCAACAGTTTCTCAACTCATATGTTAATCGCCATTACTGTAGTTGTACTCTGTCTTTACTAGTGGTGTCCCCTGTCTCTTCCCTAACCCGCTTCGCTCTTCTGTCCAATCGCTGCGTGCATTGTGCTGGCGATCATTTTCATATCGAATTTTCATTCGTTTCGGATAAACATCCCTGTTGACAAGATTTACTACGTATGTGTCTCTTGGGATGGTAGACCTTACAGACAGCAGACAAAACAAGCACGTCGAACCCACAACGAATGATCACAAATCAGACACGTTCGCAATGAGTCACAAAGACAGTTGAAGACTGACCGGTTCACTCCCACTATGTCTTCTAGTCCGACTGCCCACCAATTGTTCACCGGGTTAGACTGGAAGGCCTTTCTGATCTTTACAGGTTTTTGGCAACTTCACTCGTTTGTCAGATGGTCAGATATGACCGCTCCTGTATCACTATGTCTCCTAGGATGCTAGACAGTATTGTCGCTCGCAAGATTATGATGTCTCATCTGCCAGAAATTGGTCATAACCGATGATCTTTTGTTGGAATTTCGCCAAAATTCGTCTCGCACTCCCAATCCCGGTGAGAAATCTGGAAATTTTAAGTTGCGAAACCCGTCTGTCCTCATGTGGAAGGGTCGTAAGGCTTTTTCGTTTGCCGCCGGTCTTACCACCCGAAAAGCGTAGTTCTCTTACAGTTTAGTCTTATACCCAATGATTTGAGATTGCTATATTCGGCTCTCTTATCAAACAGTTGCCGGAATGGAAGAAACGTTACCGGAATGTGGGAAGCGTCGCCGGATTTTTTATGCCGGAAAATTTATGAACAGAGCAAAGTAATTGTTACAAAGTAATAGAGCGCAGTTGTCTTTAATAAGAGGGAGAATGGTTTTGCCTATCCCTTACCTCCCACATCCTCACTTCTCCAGTCGCCCTATCAGTCATCCCGAACACCCAACCACTTTCGTGGCCGAAAAAAATCCGGCAACGCTCCCTCCATTCCGGAAACTGTTTTATAATAGCGCCCTGCATTCAGCCCGCTACATTGGGCACGCTAAAAATGCACACTAAGTTCATGTAACGCGAGCAGCTGCGTTTATTCTGAAAACAATAAATACATTTACGCATATTAATGGCATACACTTTGGCTTGCTAACCATAAAGCATACAAAATGATTGTGTTAGTATTAGGGCCTGCACCTTACATTCTTATCATACGGTGCACAGCAAGCATTGGGAAACCCAGCAAATTCTTTAGAATATGCTGGCTTTTGAATATACGTATTTCGCCGAATTGTACGGTCGATGTTCTCAGTGGAATTTAGATAATAACGAGATTTTCTCTTTCGCAAAAGCGACCCGTAAAAATGTGTTCTCTGCACTCTTTGTTTACTCAGAAACTCAGAGAGTACAGTTCTGTCCGCGTGGGATAAAGTCGTAACCTTCACATTAAGCGTTCTTCGTGTGAGCAGGCTAAAGGTTAATCCTTGCAATTGTGCCTGCAAACCTCTGTTGACTAAATAAATGGTGTTTTGGCATGGGCACTTTTGTTTTTCGTGTAATAGACAGTTGAGTTATAACAGCGCTGAAAAGGAAAGCAGATGTTAGCAAAACATCTGCGGACACATACCATTCAAGATGGTTCTTTTTCAGTGCGTCAAAGGCAGCTGCAATATTTCAGCGTCCATAAGTACATTTAATATGTCTTTAAACAGAACGACCAAACTTCGAACTTCGTGAAAAATAAAAAAATGAATTTTGAAGATTGCTTGTTGAATGATTTTTCGTTTAGAGGATTAGGAGTTGGGTTGGATAATATTGGGTTGATCCATTGAAAATGGCGGATGGTTTAAGTAGCTCTTTCTTAACATATATGTGTGCCTATCATTCACGGTATTGACTATTTGACTGAACAACTGAAACCCACTTCTTGGGCAAAAGCTGGATCCCTTCTTCATAGAACACAAGGGGTTTGAGGTCGAAAAATATTTTGGTCAAATTTTTGACCTCTTTGTCTTATTCTGAGTGGTTTCCTCTAATTTCATCATTTACGGGTCAGCACAAATGTCAGTTAGATAGAGCGAAGAGAGTACCATAATAATGGGTGAAAGCGAATATCTCAGCTCAAAGTGTAGAGCGATTGTGGAGGTCAGCTTGAAAACGGTAGTATTTGTGGATGCAACGGTCATTTTTTCAACATTTGGCCTTTATTTCCTTAAAGTAGAAATGAGCTCGTAGAGCCACTATATGGGCATGGTAGCTGTGAGTGATAGCTATCTGCTGTATGTATATATTATCTGTTATAGTAACTGACCATTTGGAACCATTGGAGTTAACGGGGCATAGTGATGCGACAAAGCCATCTTTCTGAGATTAGCTCATGTTCTAATGTATGACGACCCCAGCGATAGGTGCATTCGGTAGGCAGGACACAACGATGTACGTGATTGAAGACAGTCGTTGTACATCACACCTCCAACATCAGGAGAAATGTAATGGACAAGTCGCCAGTCATAGTTTCGGGACAGAATTAACTGTACTCAACAGTGTACCCATTGGTTTGGTCATGGGAGCGAATATTGTAAAATTAAAGGATGTTCACAGAATCCGCCATTTTATGGATCAACCCAATAGAAAAAGCGTCACCCTAAACAGCACCTAACTCCACTTCCAAACGGGTTGGCGCATCGCTCTGGGCACTAAATTCTCTCCAAGTGTTGTTTTCGTTTATTTATTAGCCTTGATCGTACAGGTCTTCCGATTAGTCGTCCGATTGAGTTAACCACATGCTTTTGAGCATGCAGGACTTCAGGAACTCCAAATTAGTGTCGGGGCGTGGCCCCGCGCTCCCGTCCCACGCGCGCCTCTGCCCGCGGCAGTCTGCCCAGCAGCCTCACCCTTAAGCGGTCGCTCCACGCCGCCCCCCTAAAACCAACCTGCCTTATCTCCCTCTCCTCTCCCTTCGTTTGCTTCCGCTGCACCACGTACTAACCCTGTAATACACGCATGTTACGAGACTACAGTGTCCAAGAGAATTACATAGCACGGAGGGGAAACACGAGTAAATGCCGTGTCGCGGACACAACATTAGCCTGTATGGGGAGATTGGCCTGCAACTCGATTGAGTGATAATCCACCGCATTCAAATCGGGGCTAACGCTAAAATGATTAGTCTCAAAACATTGGATATTTTCGATCCACGAGACGGAGCCCAGTCTTGTGGCGTCAATCCAGTGGCCGCCAGAAAAATGTTATGTGGCGAAGCTTCGTTACTTTACCATTTTGTCCCGACTTGCTTTCCACGCCAATTCTTCTCGAAGGGTGTTTGTATGTTGAATTTGTCTGACTACGATAGAGGACAAATCAAACACATTCACCGATGCCGATAATCTCGCCACACTTGAAGATTAAGGCTTGTTTCGTGTTTAGGGATGCATTTTTTATGATTTCAAGTGATTTTCCCCTCTGGCAATATCAAGACCAAGCTACCAACCGGGAACAAACGTTGTTTTCGAGGTTTTCGAGGCCACGTGTCCTTTCATACATCTTTCTCTGCGTAGGAAAGTTAAGAGTTTTATAGCTGCCCCTCTCTTGTAGCACTTTCTGCATACATAAAGGTGTGGTTGAGCAAAAAAAAAACTATGAACTCGAACAAAACATATCCTGTTCGGAACAATCGGCCTTTCTTAGCCGCTTTAGATTTTGAGATCTATGTTATAGCGGGCAGATATCAGAGTTGTTAGCAATGCCCCGCGCTCAACAATCTTACTCTGAGCAGTTGAAATGCATTAGTGTAGTGATCCTAGATGACTCTAGACGATGAACTGAGCGTTGATTCCACAGTACTGTAAGCCTAATTAGGTTCATTTCAAAAGCATTATTGATGTTTGGAACTCTCTATTGCGTCAGTTATCATCAGAATAAGAAAGTGTGCTAAATTAAGAGAAATAACCCTGTATTCTAGTCCTATTCCGCGAGTGTATTCTAGCAAGATGCGTCACAACTTCTCCAGAATAACAAGAAGTGGAAAAACAACTTCCGCGTCACTGCTTTTCTGTGAATGTTGTCTCCCTGAGGCATGTTTAACATGTTGCGTGAAGCAGACGGACGATCATTTCATGTCACGTGCCCGTCACCGTAATCAATGTTTTCGGTTTGAATCTGCATTTACATTGTATTACGTAAAAGGGGAGTGGCTTCGAGAGCCCGCTCTGTTTTCTAGTTTGTTCTGTCGACTATTTAAACTTCGGTTATAATAGTTTGTTATGTCTTCCATGGCTCTATCCAACGAAACGCAGCCATTTGTGTGGGGAAGCGAGCTCCTAGGTCGTGGAGAGAGCACCATGGCTGATACCGTAGTTGGAGTGTCGATCACTGTGGTAACTAAAAGTGTTCTTTCTGGAAGAAGTACATATGAACTCGGCTTGCAGTTCAGCACTCTGTCGGTTGCCGTTGGACTGCTCAGTCTCTACATCGTCTACAAACTCCCCATCTTCCACAACGCTTTTGGCGCCTTCTGGGTGAGCAGAACGGTCGGAGAGATCGGCGCCAATTTCATCCACGTCGTCTACTCGGGACCCGTCACCCTTCTGTAGGTGAAGCTCCTCTAGGCCCATGAGGAAAAGGATTTTAGGCAGCCGAAGGACATCAACCCCCTCTTCGGCATCGTCTCCTACATGGTGTGCGTCTATTTCGCCGAGATCGCCTGCTCCATGCACCAGTACGTCTCTCTCAACAGAATGTTGGCCGTCTGCGCTCCCCTCAAGTACAAAACACTCTTCACGAGGAGGATAACCACGACGATCATAGTCGTCACCACGGTGCAGGTCACCTCCATCATGGGACTCTACTTCTGTAGGCGCCTTCCCTGTCACCCCAACCCACCCTCTGTTCAGTGTTCCCCTGCAACTGGATCGGCTACGGTCCACAGTACTACGAATTCATCTTCGTGAAGTGCGGCGAGAATGAGCGCGATTGGTCGCCCCTGGGCACCTTCCTCAACAGAGGCTGCACCGCCCTCTGCGTCGTCTCCCTCCTCATGGACTGCGTCACCTTCTACAAGATCATCAAGATCCGGGTCACCAACAAGAGTGCCGCCCAGGATGAGGCCTTCCGTCGGAACGTCCGCTTCTTCGCCCAGGTACGGTCCCATCCCTGTACCTGACACGATGACAGTACCCCTTAAGACCGCCGTCCAGAACATCAGCATGATGTTGGCCCTCGCCGTGATCGTAATCGTCAACAACGAGAGAAGCTTCGGAAAGGCCGTGCTGTATGCCACTACGTTCGACGCCAGAATTCTCACCTATCTCAACAATGGGTAACCTACATCTTCACTATGTGACCTACCTGTTCTGTTAGACTCTCCATCATTCTCTTCAACCCCGAAGTTCGCAAATTTTTGGGTCTTCGGTTCTGTTGTGGAACAAAACGAAGTCATCAGGTTGGATCCACGAACGCTGGACTGGAAACATCGATGATGGACACACACTGAATTCTCAGACGATAATAAGTATTTCGTTGTGTACATTTTGAGCAAAAATAATGAACACCCATCAAACCGAAAATACTTCTTGGATTCCGTCGGTAGATTTTCGCTGTTCTCAGTTCCGCGTACCTCCAAAATGTATATGTTCGGAAAAATGCGTGACTGTCTAAGCGTCGTAGAACGCGAACAAAACGACCTTTGACCTCTTTAGCGGAATCGAATTTTCCCTGACGAGATCGTCACTCATGGCGCGAAACAGGTGCTAATCGGGCGGGTCAGGGCTATAAGATGTGATAACTTTCCAACTTGACTGGTGGATTTCATCACGGAATCATCAGCTGCATTGCGTAAACAGCTGTGAGTGTCGCGCCACTGCCGACTGCCGAGATTTCCCAGTAGATGGTGTATTGCATATCCCACCAAACACATAGCATCAGTTTTCACCGGCGGAGTTCGTCTTTTCCCAGAGTTATAACGCTTCCTAGCGCTTCCTCCTGCAATTGACATGTGGCATCCAGTTTTCATTGCCCGTCACCAGTTATGAGGAAGAACTTCTTTGACATCCATGCCAAAGGGTGTCTACAGCAGTGTCGCTTCATGAATGAAATAAGATAGAACTGTTTTGCTCATTTCTATAACTGCTCGCTGGCTGCGCGAATCCATTCAGTTGGGGTTTCGATCATCGGTTCATCTTCTAGTGAGATGTCTACGTTCTAAAATCGGGCCCCTTGAGCCATTAATCGAAATCAATCATGTCGGGACGTACGAGTTCAAAATTCCGAGTCCGATCCAAATCATTGAGCAAAGCCTCTCGAGTCCGATTGGATATAAATCGTTCCAGGACCTCGAGTTTATCGAGAGGCATTCAAGATTCACTCAATGATTCGGATCGGACTCCGACTTTTGAACTCATACGTTGATATACATACACTTGTGTCTGTTAAATGCTGCACTGTTAAACATGTCTAATTGACGATGCTGATCTGACTAGGGGTAAACCGCTGTAAAACTCAGAACGAAAGTTTAGAACGAGGGGACAACATATGGCTAAGGCAAATGGATAAATGGGATCTGTTCCAACCAGTAAACAGTTCATTTTTCGAACATCTGTAGTTTGAAAGGAAAATACGAAGTGGCATCGCTTCTATCACAATCTTATTTATTTCATCCTCCGTCACTTTTATTTTGAACGACGACAATGAACGCGTTGCGCCACAAGTACCATCTGGTATGTTCATAAAAGACTGTATCAAAACGGAGTTTGGTGTTTTAGACGGCCGAAATCCGCCACCTAAAAGAATCTTTGTTGTGCTTCCTGCATACAATTCTTCTGCACAGAACTGTTGGAAAGGTAGGTCCTATTCTAAAGTATTTAGTCCCCAAAAAGCACTTTCTAGCGCACTCAAAACGAAACATTTGGAACCGGGCTGAAAGAGGAGAAGTGCAGCTGGCTGGACTTGACCTATCTTCGCGTCAACTCTCCAGAACTCAGATGGCAAGTGGAGGAGAAAGTGGAAGACTTCCTCTCGGCTATGACCACAACCGCCAGAACCCTATCCCATCTGGATCAAGATAGGATGCCCAATGAGGCGAAAGTACTTAATACTTCGGTGAAGATCGAGTTCTTCACGAGGAGAAAGAAGAGTGCCTGGGAGCAGTGGACTACTTGGACAGCTGAGGACACCGCCGTTTGGGAAATGTGGGAGCTGGATCTGAGCATTGTCAAAGTTGGGACTACTGGTGGGTGTGGAAAAGAATTCGTGTTTACATTGTGCATTTCAGAAGATCTGCATCGACTTAGCGAAAAGGTCTCCGACGACATAAACATGATGGTTCTGCAGATCTGCAGCGCCATGAACCGGGGGCAGTATATTCCGAAGAGTGCCAGTTCTTCGCTCTTCGATGGATCGTTGAAGGACTGTATGCCTTACAACCACCGTATTAAATGGACTGATGGTGGAATGGGTGGGAACGGTAAGAAGAGTGAGTCGAGGCCGTCGAGTAACGCATCTTTTCAGGAAGCGGCGACAGCATTTCGGACAAACTTCATAGCAGTTTGGAGAAGATCATTAGTTTCTATGCGTGAAATTGTGAGTCATATAATAAAGCTATCAGTTCATTCTCTTGTAAACCTCATTCAAATTTTACGTAAAGCGCACCTAATGATGGTGGTGGAAACGCCATTAAGAGAAAGAATTCAAGTTCAAGAAGTGCCTTGATTTGACCTTTGATTTAAATCGAAGCTGTACGGAAAACGTGGGACAAATGTGGACAAATGGACAAACCAGTCGTTGAAGGATGTTCTTCCAGGCTATATTGCTCAAGGACTTTCTATTGGGACGTACAGTCCGAATAGCTCAAGTAATGCACGAGGTGAACAAGATCATTACTTTGAATAGCTATATTTAAAAGTAATGCTTGGACTAAAAAGATGAAAACAAGCATTGCTTCTTTAGGATGAACGCTCTATTTATGCAAACCGAGCTGATAAAACAGCTTCACAGCAGAGTCTCCAGTTTTTTCAGATACCATGGTTCGTCAGAGCAGATCACTAATTCGAAAACGCCCTGGCCCTTCCATCCGCCAGAGAAAAAGAACCAGAAAGGTGGTTCAAAGACACCAAATGACTGTGGTCAAGAAGCGAAGTCCTAGTCGAAAAGAGGAACTGAGAACGGATGTCAACCAAGACAGCGCCATCGGTGAAGAAAGACCTGATTCTTCCGAGCCCCTGGCCGCATCCCAGCATCAAGATGCCGTGCAGACTCTCTACAAATCGCTTCAAGAGATGGAATCTTTCAAAAACCAAATCGAATCCTACAGAAACTCCACCAAAGAATCGCTGACCTGTCCGATCTGCACTGACATCTTCTACAGACCCCTCATCTGCACGCCTTGTGGACATCGTTTCTGCAGCTACTGTCTCTTCCAGTACTTCAGACGCCCCCTGGACCGCGAGCAGTCCCACTACGACTGTCCTCTGTGCAGGAGGGTAACGAAAGCCGTCGTCAGAGACACCTTAACCAGCGAGATGGTAGAGAGCTTCTTGAATACGTTTTCGGAATTCAAGCCCGACCAGAAGACATGCGAGAAACGCGATTCCAAAGATACGCTTTTCAAGGCTGGAGGCTACATTACTGGCGTGAAGAAGAACGAGACACAGCTCATGCTGGCGATCTACGAGTAATAGCAATAAAAGTGACCAGCAGATTTGGTGTACTATTGGGTTGGTCCATTGAAAATGTCGGATGATTTAAGTGGCAGTTTCGTACTACATATCCATGCCTATCCTTCGCGATGTTGACGATTTGACTGAACAACTGCAGCCCGCTTCCCGGGAGAAAGATGGATCCCTCGTTCTTAGAACACAAGGGGTTTAGGGTCGAAAAGAGTTTTGGTCCAATTTTCGACCTCTTTCTTTTATTTTGAGTGCTTCCCTCTGGTGTCGTCATTTGTAATGGAGCACAGATGACGGTAAGATAGAGCGAAGAGAGTGCTATAAGAAACGCAAACAGATAATCTCTCAGCTCAAAGTGGAGAGCCATTGTGAAGGTCAACTTCAAAATGTGAGGTCTCGGGTACACGTACTTTTAGTGAATCCAAGGGCCATTTTTTCAACATTTGGCCTCTGTTTCCTAAAAGTTGAAATGACTGCGTGGAGTCACTGTATGGGCTTGGTAGCTGTGAGTGATAGCTACCTGCTACATGTCCCCATTGTCTGCTATAACACTTAATCAATTGGGAACTTTAAAAGTTAACGGAACATGGCGATTCGAAAAGTCCATCTTTTTGAGATTAGCTCATGTCATGATATACAACCAAGACAACAATAAATGCATTCGGTAGGCAAGACCTAAAGATATACGTGGTTGAAGGTAGTGCACGTACATCACACAATTAATGCCGTAGGTAGCCCGAACATCACTTCGCATTTTGCCATCTCGAGGTGCTAGAAAAATGGTGATTAAAACAGAATAAGCGTCCAACATCAAAAGGATGCATTGTACAAGTTGCCAATCACAGTGCAGGGAGAGAATTAACTGTACTCAATAACGTACCTATTGGTTTGGTCATACGAGCAAATATTGTAAAATTAAAGGATGTTTACACCATCCGACATTTTCAATGGACCAACCCAATACATATGACAAAAAATGACATCTTCTATCTTTCGACGTTACCAGAATAATGGCCATAATCTTGACAACAATAGAGTCTTGGGTCTTTCATTTCCCAGCGATCAGTCGGGTCGTCCACTCACACTCTCCAAATGAGTTGAGTGAGCGATCATCGATCATCCCATCATTGTCGTCTTCTTGAACTTGGCAAAGCCCAAAGGAGGCAACTTCAGGTGAACTAGAACTGAGCTGATGAACGGTGTCAGCTATTTGATGACGTAGCTTATAGTCTGATAGAGCCAGCGAAGAGTTGCTAAGATGACTATAGCGTTCAAATTCTTCTGATTGAAGTCTTTGAGAGACTTTCTGCCGTAGTGTTTCGGTATAGGTGCTCATCCCATTGCTTCCCAGAGGGAAATCGAAGAGGAAGTTAAGATACCGATAGAAGACGTCAGAAAAGTCTGTTGCATCATTTTGAGGGGTGTCCTGGTCGAAATTGTCCATAACCAAGCGTTCTCGTGATCTAGTAAGCAAGTGTTGCGCAATATGGTTGACGTTATCGAAGTCGTGTGCGATTGATTGATCGCATACATGCGCATAAAGAAGCCTGTTCACGAGGGCGATCTCTTTGAACCCGAATAAGCCGCATGTCCAAATGCAATGGTGCGTCTTGCACGTGACCAGCACTATCTGGCGCGGCTACTCTCAGTGTTATAGAGTCGTCAACACTGGCACGTACGGCGAAGCGTTGAGTTCCAAGTGCTTGTTTGCAAGTTACATAGCGAGGGTCAAACAGGCGTCCCACCCAAGAGCGCGGAGAGCAAGGCCTATCGTTTGGCTTCGTCAAGTCATTGTTGAACTGCGTGACAAAGCGATTGAGATCCACTACATTTCCCAGATGCGTTTGGTATAATGTCGACTATTTGGTTATGGCTTCTAACAAGTCGGCGAAGTATAACAACGCCACATACATCTTAAAGTCCTGCATGATGTATGCATAAGTTCTGGCCAACATTTTTTCGCTCGCCGTGAAATGATTATGACGGTCAGCGATAATTTGTTCAAAAGTGTGAACCATCATTGGATCATCGAAGCGCTCCAGCGAACGTCGTGCAGTTGGAGAACAGTTCTTGGTGCAACTCCATGGCGTTTTGCAACCTCTTTCAGCACGTGACCTCTCTTCGTGGCTTTAGGCGAAAAAAAGCCATTTAAGAGACTTTTTTATTTCAAGAGACTATCGACAAAGAAGTAAAGCTGCTGGTACGGTGTGTCGCAGTCCTCACTTCGTGTTGGCTTCACAGCTAGATCGAGGCGGTGAGCGAGGCAATTAACGAGGATTAACTTTCGGCCATAGTATTCTTCGAGATGCCGGTGGAATCCATCTCCCTCTCCAACGGCATCATTCGGAATAACTCCAGTTGTGGTGCATGTTTCACGACGAAGCGTAACATGAAAACAACGTACATGTTGCTTTGGTCATCGGTAGAAGTATCCAGGATAAGAGACAGCGGCATGGCAAACCCTTCGTCGTACTGTCTTCAGTACTCCGCTTGTACAGCCGTTGCAGCTCTTCTCGCACAAGTTGTTTGTGACTCTTGCCCTCCGATGAAGAAGAGGGCAAAGAAGTCAGCGATTGGTGAGCGCCATTGGCCTCCGATGAAGGAGAGGGTGAAGAAGTCAGCGATTGGTGAGCGCCATTGGCCTCCGATGAAGGAGAGGGTGAAGAAGTCAGCGATTGGTGAGCGCGATTGGCCTCCGATGAAGGAGAAGGAGCGCAGTACACAGGACACGGCCACAGCCCAGAAAGGAGTAGAACGATGTACAAGTGTACTAGCAGCCTAAAATAAAAAACATAACGACTTCCGAAACCACAAGAGATGTGGCCAACGCGACCGCCCATGGCCCTGGCCGCGCTGAAAAACTGCCCACTGCGAGATGGGTAGCGCTTTTCTCAAGCGCAAAAAGATAACTTTGTAATCGTAGAAAAATGTGAAAAAAACGAACAAAAAACGAACCCTTTTTCAGGGCCTTTTTGAAAGGCCTAAGATCCTATATAACGTACGTGATGAGTTCTACGAGTTTGGCTATTCCAACTCCGAGCGCTATTCCCGATCCAAAGGGACCCCGCGATCAGTCCGGTCTTCACACCACCGACAACGATTCCTGCACCTAGCCCAGCGCTAGAGACTGAGGATCCGCCTGCCAACATGGCTACTATTGGCAGCGCCGCAAGAGCTGGCAAAGCTCGTCGCTTGCCTTAAAAAATGTAGAAAAAAAAGAAGAAGAATCTATTACCCTGTAGAAGTTTCTCCTTCAGGAGATTGTAAATGTACTGCATCTGGTTATTCACGATTTCTTCTTCGGTGAGGCGTACTTCTGTTGAGTTCTGTTCTCGTCCACTACGCTCGGCTATAGAAAGGATTCTGTTAATAATTCATAAAACGCGTGCTCTTTACCGTCGCCTTCGAAAGGCACCTGTGTAGTATTCCGGTCAGGGAAGTCGAGACCCACAACGTCTCGGCTGATTAACAGAAATATCATGAAATAAACTAATCCCATCTGAAACAAACAGAAATAAGAGAGGACGCTCGAACAAAAGTATACACAGCTGTGTGCAGCTGTCGTTGCACACAAACAACGTGCTTTCTCCGGCACGACTGCTGCGGCCGCCGGCATTTCCCAAACTGCTCATCTCATTTGAGTTGAAGAACAAGAGGAGGGGCAGGGCCTCAAAGGGGGCTGGGCTCAAATGTGTCCGACGGCTTTAGATCCTCCTCTCCGAAGACTGCTAAGATTAATGGCCATGGAGTGTACTGAGAGTGTAGGATCCGCAGAACTCGGGACATATCCACTATTTCTCTTAAACACCACAAAACAGCTCTTTCCAAGTGAATATAGTGCTTCCTTTGTGATAAGGCCGACAAAAACCAGCTTCTTAAGCCAAAAACAGCAATGAAACATGATAATTTCGATGCACTGCTGTATAGAGCTAGGCGAGCTCTATCGATTAGACCCCCCTTTACTCCCCCCCGGCCGAGAAAAACGGGGTAAGCTGGCCATTTTTTAAGAATCTGCCGTATTTTCCTGCCATTCAGGCAGATCGTTGCGGGACCTCTTCAATGTTTTACCCCATACCTGTAATGACGACCCCGTTTTTTTTCGCGCCATCTTGTAGAGGAGGAAAATTCACTATGAGTTAGCCCCCCCCCCCGTCCCGCTTTCCTCCGAGCCCTAGGTCCTAAAACTATATTTTTTCGTTTTGAGACCACAGGTTTGCGCATCCTTTTAATGAGGATCACCTGTTTTCTGTGCAGCATCTTGTAGAGGATGAAAAATCAGTATGGGTTTGGCCTTTTTTATGTTAAGATAACTAGAGTTTTGACGTAGCAATCTCTAGGATATGTATTGTTTAATTTTTAAATAACGACAGACTTACACTTTGCGATCGTTGAGCATTATGATGAGATAGAGACAAACGGAGTCTGGAATACCTAGGTGATAGAACTGATTGGGTTTGAGTTATGAGGGTGTGTTCTAATTATTTACTATTATAACTCCCATGTGAAAGAGAACTTCACCAGGAAGGTTTGCCAGATTTGTTGATCGCGTCATGTTGTCTGGTGGCCTAAATAAAAGAGTTATAGATGAACTTGCGGTTTGAGTGTGGCGATCCTTAGGATGGTTATGATGTGAAGCAGACGATACTGGCAAGATTGATTTGAATCGGCGGTTGGGAAAAGCAGTTGATAGCTAAGGGGTGGTGAACTTGGAAATTGGCAGAGAGGAGATGTAGTTAACGTCTGCACAGGCGCTGAGAGTTACCAGTTGTGGGCTGTGGGTGTTTCCCCTCTAGGACCTTTGGGCAATCTCGTTTTTAATTCGGACGCTAATAAACCGCATGATTTTGTTTTTCGAAAATGTATCAACTGCTTTTTTAGCAAATGTATCAACATCAAAAAAATATCAACTGCTTTTCCCAACCGCCGATTCAAATCAATATTGCCCTCGTTCATTATTGTTGCCAGCTCCCGCACGCTTTCCCTCTTGCTATGACGTAATCTAATGACGTGGCGCGAGTGAGTAATATGGTCAACGGCTCGCATTTTACGGAGAGGGGGGGGGGCTATATACTCATAACGAACGACAGATCCCGGAGATTTCGGCTTACCGTAATCCCCGGTTGCCATCTCAGGCAATTCGTGCTGGGATCACTCCATCACCCTATCTTTACCGACTTTCGTTTTTTTTCGCTCTTTTTCCTCGAGGATTTTTTTTCGAGTTTTTTTTCTCGAGTTTCGAGTGGGCTATATAGGCTTACTACTTACGGTATACTTCCCGTTCAGGGACTTCGTTGCGGGACCACTATCCGCCAACCCCTTGCTCCTGGTAGGGGAGCACAATTCACTATGACTTTTAGTATTTTGTGCATATAGAAAAAAAAACATACCCCATGTCAAAAGCATCCGTTAATTTCAATCGCTAACGGTTTCTGTCCGGATCTTTCAATGTAACCGTCCAAAAATACCTTCCGCCCATTCGCAGCAACCAGCAACATTTTCCTTCCATTCAGCTTCGTTTAAAGAAGACTGAAGGGTCTTTGTGAGAGATCCAAAGGATATACTTCATTGCAATGATCGATTGCCTTCTCTCTTCATCGTATCCCTTTTCGACAATGTTTTCGATTGCATTGTTTCTCAGAAACATGTGTCTGAAGAAAATATGTACACTTTTTTAAACAAGATTGAACTTACCAAAAAACTTTTACGCTGATGGTGTGGTGATTGCTACTCGGACGGGGTCCAATATTGTCAGGTCCTGGAAGAGTTTTCGGAATTTGACCACGATTTCCTCATCGCTAATGCAGTAAGGCCTCAGTTCATGCTTGAACACGAAGTGGGTGTTCTTGTTCTCCTCGTACCACTTGCGCACTTTTTCTGCCTGGCACTGTCATGCCGACTCTGGCACAACGATCACCTATCACATAGAGGCATGATGGGTGCAAACACTTGAAATGAAAAGCATACGGTAACAGCCACAACGTTATGAAAACCTACTTTGAATTGGAGAGGAAGCTCGCAGTCGCAAACACTAAACTGATTATTGAAACTGATTATCGAGGTTTTGAAAATTGACGAAAATGTGTTAAAAGTTAGCACTTTAGCTTTTCATCTTCTCACATCTTGGTGTGACATATGATGAATGAGAGCTCCCATCGTTTCCAACATCGAAATATTTGTATACTGTTGTAGCCAAATTCGCTGCCCTACAGTAATTTTCAGGGAAATCGTGTCGAGACCACGATTTCAAGACGTGACTCTAAGCCTAAGCCAAGCCGGGATTAGCCGAAGCCACAGTTTTAGCTACCCGAATTTACGCCGTTTTCAAGCTTGAATCTCTGGTGTATTGTAACGTTCAGCCAACCAGCTACAACTTTGCTTATGGTGACCACCCCCTAGGAGGTCGGAAAACGCCGAAAGCCGAACTTGTGATATTTCCTAGTTTGATCCTCTTTAAGCTACCCTAACTTCGACCCGGGTAGCCGACGCGAAAGCCCGAACCAGAGATATCTACTTCGAACGAAAAATAGGCCCCCCCGCGCAGCGTAAACAGTCTTTAGGCACCGAAAGAATCGAAGGAAATGAAGGAAATGACGAATTCCTTCGAGAGGAAGGGGTAAGGACTTGAAGAAATCGATGGTTTAACGTTGTTGCTGAAAGCTGGAAGAAAAGAGCATTCCGAACTTGCTTTTATTCACATCGCGCCTCCAACTTCATTCACAAGACATCTCATATTCAACGGAACCCGTACACATAACGTACAATTGGCTTTGTACAGCATTGAAGAAGCAGAACGCCGTCTCTGAAATGAAATCCTCAATATCCGCCGAAAAGGTTTGGAACGTACTCTGCAAAGGTGACTTTTGCGAATGCTGGTCGCATGCCGTAAATGTGGTCTTGGGATATGTCCATTGGGAAATATCCCAACATTCCCCAATTCGCACCCCAGGAATTCAGGGCGACTACAGTGTAGTAATCCCTGTAAACTGGAAGAACGGCGTGCTTCGCCAGGACATCACTCTCCGTTCGTGCGGTCCTCTGGTCTTCATCGCTCAGTGTGAAATCGCCTTCGTTCACAGAACTGCTGGCAATCTACATGTTTTCAGGCGATCGGGGAGGGGCGTATCGTCGGAATCTCAACGGAACGTTGTGTAGCACTGAAAGTGAATGATTGTCGAAAGTACATAGAGTTGACAACATACAGAGGTAACTCATTTCGAACCATTGGAGCCTTTCCCACGCGTCTTCATATCTATTGCCCAATTGAAACAGGCTCCGCTTTGTCGACGGGTCATGGAACCGGAACATGTTCGTGATGCTCCCGACGTTCTTGTCCATGAACTTGTTGTAGTCCACGTTGATCGCCAGTTTTTCTCGCACAACGATGAAAATAGCGGTTAATACCGCGACTACGTTGCAGTTACCCGCTGAAGAGATTTGAATCCAATTCAATGCACATCAATCTATGGCTTACTGCGTTGAGTGTAGACGTTGTAGCCGAAGTACTCGGAGAAGGGCAAGCCGCGATGAATTTGTGGAAGGCGTACGGCGTTCATGTCTGAAACTGTACCAGGCTTATAGTGACAAGTCAAATATTCATTCAGCTTCAAGTTTCACGCAAAACATTATTTCAAACTTAGGAAAAACACCCGGAAGCATTCCGAAAGGCAGACCCTCTCCGAGCTTTGCGTTTTCTTTTGACTACACCGGTTTCTCTACAAAAAACGGCCACTGGCCACTGTAGAAAAAGAGGCTTAAAGAGAAGCGGATCTGCGTACAGTATCACTGCTCATTCTATGTCTGAAAGTTGCGCTCACAGCTTTCAATTCCGGAATCTGTTGGTCGTGGCTTCCTCTCTTTCATGAGATGTCTTTTACCGGTGCTTCAAACACCGGTTCTCACAACGCGGCCTGCACGAATATTTTTTGTCTACAGTATCACTTGTCTGTCTGTCTCACTCTCCTCCCATTTCGCGATTGATGCCGAATTTATTTCGTTTTGTTTTGTGTTCCGATAGTGGCATTTCCCGAATTGATTTGCTGCAGTTCCTTTCCGTCAAACGGTAACAGAGCAGGTTACAGAAAAGTCCGTAATTGCGTCCATTTTTCTGATGACCTTTCTGCAAATCAGCTCTTTCTTTCATTTTGAGTTGAGTGCAGTTTTTGTCTTTTTGGAAGTGAGAACACCGTAATTCTGCATTTCCGTAATTCTGCATTTCTACTCTTCTGTGTGCCTTCTCTGTCGCGTATCTTTTTTTTGCACAACCGGGTATGCACAAAGCAGACAGACAATTTCGTTTGTTTGCCTGTCTGCGCACTGTTCGTCTGTTTATCACTTCGCAATCGCGACATTTCGAATTTGCTGCTTTTGTTTATAAGACTTGCTCGTGTTGTTGTCAGTGTGCC
This sequence comes from Steinernema hermaphroditum, assembly GCA_030435675.1. Classification (NCBI taxonomy): domain Eukaryota; kingdom Metazoa; phylum Nematoda; class Chromadorea; order Rhabditida; family Steinernematidae; genus Steinernema; species Steinernema hermaphroditum. The sequence continues at coordinate 983,674 of CM059623.1, forward strand.
AGTCCTGCGGTATTCGTTGTGTTCGCCAATTTCGAGCCTTTCGACCTTTCTTCTTCCTTCTAAGCACTCTTTTCAGCTTTCACAATGGCTCAACCCGTGTTCGCAAGCCGTCACGCTAATCCGATCAAATCGAAGTTTGTGACGCCAGCAGAGTTTCTCAGAGAACTTGAAGAGCAAGACCGCGATCCGGACAAGGACAAGGTAACTGAAGCTCGGTCAACGATCGGGATATTCACATCGAATCGTTTAGGATAAGATTGCTCTGTGGGGTGCACAAAAGGCGGATTGGTCCGAACCAAACAAAAATGACCACCCGCGTCCACCGCGCGCTGACGGCAAGAACAGAGCATGGATTTTCCCAAGACGACCTTATCCTGGATCGAATCCTGCTTTCGACGACATTCAAGAGAAGCGCGCCACTCTTCCGATCACCCAGCAGAAGCGGAACATCATCCAGCACGTCATCAATAATCCGGTCACGATCATCGGCGGAGAAACTGGCTGCGGCAAGTCCACTCAGGTGCCCCAGTACCTCGTGGAGCACGAGTACGCCAAGTATGGACGCATCGCCGTCACAGAACCGAGACGTGTGGCCGCCACTTCGCTGGCTACCCGTGTGGCTAACGAGGCAAACGTGAAGCTCGGTGAAGAAGTTGGCTATAGGATCCGTTTCGACGATCACACGAGGTTCGTGTTGCTGTCCATAGTTTTTACCGTAGCACCTTGTCATTTCAGTCGCAAGACTATCCTGCAGTACATGTCGGATGGCAGTCTTCTCCGCGAATGTATCGCCAATCCCCGGCTGGAAGGCTACTCAGTGGTCATCGTGGATGAAGCGCACGAGCGCTCGGTTTCGATCGACATTCTCCTGGGATTGCTGAAGAACATCCTCGCCGTTCGCACCGAATTCAGAGTCATTATCATGAGGTCTGTAGGTCCTTTTACTGCTCCAAATTTAGTTCCCTTTCGTTTCAGCGCTACCATGGACGCCAACAAGTTCTCCGAGTACTTTTACAATGCTCCTGTCTTCCATGTCCCCGGGCGGCAATACGCAGTCAAGGTGTACCACACAACATGTGAGAAGACGATCAACGTTTACCATAAGCCATCGGAAACCTTTCTTATCCATGCCATCGTTGAGACCGTCCATCATATCCTTCAACAGCAAAGAACTGGTGATATCCTCATCTTTCTCTATGGCGAGGTATCGCTGTATCGCCAATCATGTAGTTTATCGTTTTGTTTCCAGCAAATTATCGAAGACGTGTGTCAGGAGCTGGAGAAAACTTGTCGCAGAGACAAGTTCATCATTCTGCCGTTGTATCGCTCTCTTACGTTCGAGCAGCAGAATCTGGTTTTTGTGCCAACACCACCGGGAAAGCGGAAGGTAAGCATGTAAATAAGGCACAAGACAGCGTGAGACAAATGTCTTTGTGTGCATCTAGACACGAATCAACTTTATTATCCGGGTTTCCTTGTCTGTCTAGTTTTTGTTTCAAGCTGAGGCAGTATCCGTTCAGGTTTCTTTGTATCTCATATGCGTTGTTTAGATCGTAGTTTCTACAAACGTTGCCGAGTCGTCTGTCACCATCGATGGTGTTCGCTACGTCATCGACTCAGGATTCATGAAAGTTTCAAAGTACAACTCATCGAGCGGTATCGAGCACCTTGAAGTGTGTACGATCTCACACCAGCACGCCATTCAACGCGCTGGCCGAGCCGGACGGACGCAGGATGGCGTTTGCTATCGAATGTACACGCTGGGATACTTCCGGTGACCTATCTCTATTTATTTCAAATTTACGCCCTAATTTTAGAAAGCAGATGAAGAAGAGCAATCCTCCAGAGTTGTTGCGAACAAATCTGGCTGGTTCGTTGCTTTACATCAAAGCGACTGGCGTCCACGATCTGCTAGAGTTCGACTTCATCGACCCACCCAAACTTGAGCATATGATCGACGCTCACGTAGAGCTGCTTAACATCAAGGCCATTGATACAGACGGACACCTCACGAAACTAGGTCAAAAGGTTTGCGGCCATACAAGACGTTCCCAAACTGGCATGCTTCTGTTTAGTTGGCCCAACTACCGCTTGAACCCGAGTTGGCAAAGTTGGTGTTCACCGGCTCCCACAACCGGTGCTGTGGAGCAGAAATTGCGGCTGTCGCCGCTATGCTGTCCGGTCAGCCGGTCTTCATGCGTCCCAACAGCCAAAAGGTCTACATGGCCCATCTCGATGTGGACCTCAACCCTGAGGATGAGAGGGACGTCCGCGATACTCTCTTCGACGTCGTCCACCAAACTGTTCAAGCCGTTTGTGCGGACGACATCAACTATTATCCCAGTGTCCCAGCCCCATTCCAGCGCCCGGAAGGAGACCTTGTCTCCATGCTGCTCGCTTGGCGTCAATTCTACGCGAATGAGTTCAGCAAGGAGTGGTGCGTCGCGAACGGTATCAATTATCGGTCAATGGTGCAAGCCAAGGTAAGTACCAAGCTCGTAAAGGCCTTAACAAGTTTTTGTTGTAGGATGTCTTCAAACAGCTCACCAAGATCATGGATAAGGAGCGTATTCCGATCAACTCCTGTGGAGACGACATGGTGTCGGTTCAGCGGACCGTCGCCGACGTCATGTATCTCAACATCGCCGCACGAACGCTCGACCATGAAGGAAGGCCTGCATTCCACCCACTGGGAAGACGCTACGCCTATCCCCTCGACACCAGCAGCGGTCTTTACGACTCCGATCCGGATTACGTCATCTACTACAAACTCCGTCGTCGCGGGCGCACCTTCATGAGTTGTGTAAGCGTGAGATGTTGCTAGTTTGTTTCTACTGATCGATTTCAGGTCACGGCTGTTAATCCAGAGTTCTTCGAATTCGCCCTTCCGCCAACCGACAGCGAGAACGTCGAAGAAGATTACCGCACCTTCAGCGAAGCGCAAAGGAAGAAGAACGAGGCACGACAGCTGACCAGATACATCATTGACACGTATCGGCCGAGGACCTATGGCACTCCATACGAAGAGGAGCAGAATCGTGAGCAGGATGCCTTTTAGAAAGGTGCCCGTTGTTGTTATTGTATAGTTTTCATCATTGTTCTTGCTGTACGAAGCCATAAATATTTGTGTATGTGTCCATTTTTCCCAGCATACTGTTGTTTTCTAAGTCACGGCTATTTCCACATGCTCTGCAATTGCAACGAAGGGGTTTGGGCTCTACAACCCACTGCGATGCTTTCTGGACATTTGGGACGCGATTTCACCTCCACAGAGCATATAGATGTCACCACATTTCACATTGCACTCGTGACTCTCCTCATTTACACAGCCTTCAAGTGAAAAAAATTGTCCACATTGCGTGTTCCGAAATAAATACTGTCAGTGTCGAGGCGTAGATCGATAAACAGTGAGTCTCATTCCATGGATTTGCGCATGTTTTATTGTAAGAATCATGAATTTATTAATTCCTAGCCGAAACTCATACACAGTTACCTTCTAAAAGGCCCAAAAAGAGCTTTGGAATTTTTAGGTTTCATCACGCACCTGAATAGCTCGATACACAGTCTCTTGGAAGTTCAAATTTGAATCTTCGCTAGTAGTTCCCGGGCCGTAGAACCGCTCGCTTGGAGAGTAACACCCCACTCGTGAAAAACTCGTGATTGCCTTGATAGAATTGCATTTCTCGCCGTCTCGACCTAAATGACCGACCTCACATAGTGTACACTCGGAGCAGTACACTGCCTACTTTCTAAAAGACCACGCTTCTGCGGACAAAGTGATGCAGAATTCGCGCCAGGCGACGTTTCCTTCGATTATGTCGCCAGGTTCGTAGTAGTCTTTTTCATTCAGTATGAGGATATCGAATACCTTGATTCCTGAACGAAGAGATTACATAGAGGCAACGGGCAGTAACTCACCATCACCGAGCACGAGAGAATCTTTATGACCACTGCGGTCTGACAACATATCGGGAATGAACGGAAACTGTCTGTCTGCGACGAGTCTGAAATCGAGAATACACGTCTAGGACCACCCACCCCCCGCGCACGACAAAAAAAAACGGAAAGCAACAAAAATCATTCATTAGGTTGTTGCAGGCAACAATAACAACAGTTTGTGTTCTAGGGTTCTTCAGTCGGTCTTGGGGACAGCCAAACCATTCAGCTGGAGCAGGTTCTCCACGACGGTGGCGTTGGTTTTCGAGAGTTCCGCAAGGTACGTCAGCAACATCTGATCCTAAACAAAACAGATCAGAACTGCACAGGGCCGACGCGCTCCTACACTCATGGTAGTCTTTATGATGGCCTCGAGCTTCTCCGGGCTGAGTTGTGTGGCGGCCGTTCGAACGATTTCCATCAGCCGTCGTCCCATCGCACTGTCCCGCTTCGATTCGTCCTTCTTCATCTCTGCGTTGACGTACTTCTTGACCATCTTCAGCCACTCGGTGATCTGTTTCATGTGTTTGACGACGCCCTCGCACATTTTGTCCTCGACTTCGGCTTCGGGTACGATCTGGATCTCGCGCTGCTTCGAGTCCGTGCCCTGCATGATCACGCCGAGTGCCGCTGCTTCCTGGGGCGACGTTTCGAAGACAACTTTGATGTGGCGGAACAGCTTGCTCGGGCTCATCTCGGTCTCTTCGTCGCTCGGATCCCACTCAGGAACACTGGAAGAAATAAGCGTTCCAGCGCCATGCTGGATGAACTCACTTCGTGTAAGCGCGGACGGACATACTCGGGCTCTTCTTACTACTGAATGTGGTGTCCAAACTGAGAACCACGACCGGCGGCTGCACGAGGACCTTCTTGACCGACTGGGCAAACAGCGTGTAGTACTCGTGGAACGTCGCTGTGTCCTCGGTCAGCTTGGGACTCGTGCAGAACCTGCAAGGGCGGAGTGAGCGCCGCTTGCACAAAAAGACTCACCATCCGACGACGTGTTCGTGGGGATAGCCTTTCTTGTGCATCTTCAGGAGCTTCGCGTTCATCGAGTGGTCGAGCTGCGTGTATTCGCCGTTCTTCTCGGCCACGTGGAAGGGCACCGAGTAGCAGTTGGTGACGCGGACGGCGTTCCTCTCGTAGTAGCCGAGCAGAGTGCCCATCGCGGCATCATCCGCGGCGTCGTTCTTCTTGCGCCGTTCGTACGCGTCGACGATGCCCAAGTAGACGTTAGGGTGCACTTTAACGACCAGGTTGCTCATGCTAAGTATCTGAAACTTCGACAGAAGTTTCGGTGAAAAACGCGCGCGTAAAAACGGAGAGCGCAAACAGCGCGGAGAAATGAAAACTGGACAGCTCTGTCTCGATAGGCGAATCGTGGCGGGAGCGATTTTTTTGTCGAACTCTGCAAAAACGCAGACGTCTCCACATCTAGACCCACTGAATTAATGTTGCTGGATGCAAGAGATGAGTCGGTCGGTCAAACGAGGAAATGAAGACGACAAGAAGACGACAAGCCAAGAACCTCCCTCCCTCAAGAAGCAATTTGTCGATGAAACGACAACATATTTATCAAGGATACACTTTTATCATCGAAAAAAGAAAGACCCAGGGAAGCTCAGTTCTCAGCCTTGGCACGACCTCTCTTTTCGGCGGATTCGCCTTCGTCGGCCTCTCCGTCGGCGGCGGCGTTCCTCCGCACGTCCTTCTCCAACGGGATGTCGAGCCATTTCGACATTTCCTCGGCCGTCTTCCCCTCCAGGCTGTTGGCTGTGTACTTGACGAGAGTGTCGATGAAGTCCGGCATCTCGAGGTAGTAGGCGGCGTTGATGACGGCCGCCAGCTTCAGCCGAGGCTCCTGTTTGTCCAGGAGCTCTGTGTCCTCCATGGCGACGTTCCGGTTGAAACGGTGGGTCTGGCGGTCGTCCTCCGAGCGGGGCTCTTCCCCCTCGTGCATCCGCAGCCAGTCGACGATCGCCTCGAGGGCTTCGGCGGCGATCGAGGGCATAGGGATCGCCTCCTCGGGGAGCACGTCCTCGTCGAAGCCCAGGTCGCTCATCATCGTCTTCAGAAGGTTCGCCTTCTGGAAGTCCTTCTTCTGTACCTCAAACTCCTTTCCGTCTGACGACCTCAACTTTACGATTTCGGAGGCCATCGTTGGTTGGAAGGACTGAGCTTTCGATGATGATGGCCGGTTTTGGTGACATCTATATGCCCTGTAGAGGTCAAATCGCATCGCAAGTGTTCAGAAAGCATCGCTGTGGGTTACGGTAGAACTGGAGCGTTGTATTCCCAAACCTAAAATAGGTTTATGTAGGAAACGTCTGCAAACTTTAGTCTCTATAGTCCGGACGATCTGTTTTCTCTGTTTCGATGTCAACACTCTTATCAAATGCCATCCTCTCCCGAAACCAAAAACACCACCAAATGACTTCCCTATTTTCACTACGGTTCCTTCTGCTAGCGGAATGTTTTTCAACGCAAACCGCTTCCACTTTCTCGTCTTCATTTCCTGGCAGTTCACGGTCTTTTTCGCCACCCAACAAATCTTCCCGATCTTCTCGAACTACGTCCCCAAATGGCGCTGTGATGAGTCGGAGCCCTTCGGCAAGAACTGCACCTCCTACTTGGCGTGTAAGACCCAGGTCCACTTCGAGGAGATTGCGTTCCATTCGGCCGCCATCGAGTACGACTGGATTTGTGATCCCGGCGCCTACTTCGCCTCCCTGTTCGCTCAGGTAAACACTCACTTAGTATCAGTGCTAGCCCCTCTTCCAAACAGATCCAATTCGCCGGCGTCCTCTGCGGCACATTCTTCTATGGAACTCTCTCCGATGCTTTCGGAAGACGGCCCATCGCCCTTGCGACCCTCACGTCAGGGATCATCTTCACCGTTCTTTCGGGTCTCGCCCCGAACTGGAAGGTCCTTCTTATTGTCAGGTTCTTCATCGGACTGGCCGTGGGAGGCAACATTGTAGTTGTGTGCACTTTTGTGATGGAACTCTTGCTGCCGGAGCAAAGGATGATTCTGAGACTGTTCAGCTGGGTAAATCTGCGCACTTTCACCGGAATACTGGATGCTTTAGGGCAACGCCAGACTCATGCTAACATCGATTTGCTACTTCTTCCCAGGATGGAGGAAAGCGAGCTTTGTCTTTGCCCTGATATCGCTGCCCGCTCTCCTGATCGTACTTTTCTTCTTCCCCGAAAGTCCCACTTGGCTTCACAACAAGCAAAAAGTTGAGGATCTGCAGAGAAGTGAGCGAAAAATCGCTAAAATAGCCGGTACTCCCTACGTGGAATTGGACCGTCCCGCGCCGCAGAAAACACTAAGATTCTTGTAGGTTCCTTTTCCGATTCTTGTAGGTTCCTTTTCCGTGGGCGTTGTTGCGTTGTTAATCGCCAACTTGGAGAATTAGATCTTTCAGAACTGTGATGAAAAACAAAACTCTTGCCAAGAGACTTATGGCCATGTGGCTGATGTGGTTCATCGCCGCTCTCTCGAGTTTCGCCAACGACCTGAACAGTTCGTCTCTTTCTGGAAACTTCTTCTTCAACCAGCTTCTCTTCGCACTCTTCCTCTCTGCTTCCAAAGTGGTGTGTTCACTTTCTGTGCCTACCGACACTCCGTCTCTAGACCCTCGTTGTCTTCGACACCTTCAGACCCAACTTCAGTCGACGTAACCTTCACCAACACGCCCAGGCTGTGGCCTGTTTTCTCTTCATCGTTCTCAGCGTTCTGGTGATGGTCGAATATCAGGTACCCGAGTCTTGCCCCTCCAACGCAGTCTTGCCATCTAGGGCATCGTCATGGTGCTTATCAACGTCATGGGAGCGGTTTTCATCGAGTACACATGGGATGCGTGCTATCTCTGTGCCGTCGAAGGCATGCCGACCGAGATGAGAGCATCCGCCTTGGGATCCTGCTCGCTGATGGCTCGCTTCGGAGCTCTACTTTCCCCATTTGTAGGTTTTGCGTCTTACTGGCCTTAACTCTTAAGCCTGCACCTGCAGCTCCTATTCCTAAACAGCGTTTGGGCTCCAAGTGCTTACATGGCTGTATCGGTCCTAGGACTGTTTAATCTGACGATTTCATACTTCTTCCTGGTTGAAACGAAAGGAATCGACCTGCATACCGTACCAATCCACAAGAAGTCATTTCGGCAAGGAGGTCACATGTGTAAAATTAGAGAGGAAACCAGAGATATTTGAATGCTATGCTTCTTCGTCGAATAAAGCGCTACAATAATTAAGAGCGAAATTAAGAGAATAAATCCGTTTTCGTTAAGAGTATCTAATACACTCACTCTCGAAAACAAGCAGGTAGCGATGCGGGTGGTCTAGGTTTTCATAATTTAAAGGCTTTCAGACCAATCACATCGTCCTCTTCCAGGCATTCATTCACACTCTTCTTTCGACGATTCCGAACGCAGTGTCAAGTGCATCAGCGCTTCTAGACAAGAAACTAGACAAGCGTCAACTAAATTTTGTTTCAAATAAGGCGAAGGTCGTGCAGAAGATGGCTTTCATTTGTGTCTCCAGGGATCGATCCGTTCAGAGCATAGATGACGATCGGTCGGTTCGTCCGTTCACTCTCTAAGACATGAGTTGAGTGGGCGGTCGTTTTGGAATCACCGCATTCAACTCGGCGTGCTCTGCACCGAAGCGAAGAGAAGACCAATGCATTATAATAAAGTGGTCGTTGGGGCCTGTTCCCTCTTGCCTATGTCTGTCCTTGACTTTCTATCTTGAGGAGTCCCCACTTCTTGGCATATCTTTCCTCCTCCACCTGCATACGTCTACGTTTTCGTGGCCATCGTAAATCAAATTGAAGCCCATTCAATCGAGAATCGTTTGTCAGATTGATTTTCTCCAATTGTTCCAAACTGGCATGCTAAGACAAATTTTCGAAATTCCTTTATTTCGACTTTTAAAAGCAGCAAAATGTGACCCTGTAAGTGGGTTCAATCGTGACCCTGATCGTGGCATTGTGACGAATTTTCTGGTGTAAGAAATCACCACCATCCCGCCTTCGGCACTCCTCTGGATCAAGCTTGAACTCAGGAAACGTTTTTTGGAACTTTTCAATCAGCTGCTCGGTCATCGGATCCTTGGTGATGACGGTGATCGACGTCCGACACTGTGGGCATCCGATATGAGCCTTCTTACGGTCCCTGGGACGTTCGATCACTCGATGGAGGCACGAGCTGCAGAACCGATGCCCACAAGGGGAGCAAATTATCGGTCTGTAGAAAATGTCCAAGCAGACGGAACAGCAGAGGATCTCCTTGGTGGCGGTCTTGTATGCCTCAAGCTCTTTCTCGATAGCTTGGGTGGTCTTCGAGGGAGAGGCCATCTCATCGACCTCTTGAGTTAGATCGATGAGCTCGATTACAGGAGATCGAGCTATTGGAGTCTTCTTTCTCTTCGGGGCTCTGACTTTTCGGATGAGCCCCGGCGATTGAGAGACACTTCTCTGAGCGGCTCGGCTAACAGATCGGGTTATTGGAGCCATCGTGAACCATTCACTGCAAGATCACTGCTTGTTCTTTTATGTGGATGTTGGAAATGGAAGCAATGCAATGTTCAGTGTGGCATTGCTTTTAATTGGGGAGTTGCATGCCATCACAACTTGCAAAATCGTTAAATATGAACTTTTTGGCATTTCGTACCCTCGTTCCCGAACCCGCATAGCTCTGAAGATTATATCCATATACATAGGAATGAATCCGACGAACGACCCTACTCGACTCGACGAAATCTGACTCGAAAGATGGAGATGTAGAGGATGAGGAGACCGACGACGAGATTGCAGTAGAGAAAGCCGTTGAGGATCCGGTTGAAGAGGGCGTAGGCTGGGGTGGGGTAGAGGATGAACTCGCCCTCGTTGACGATTCTGGATACTACAGTGCAGGTTAGGACAGATGGGGATTCCAATGAAAACTGCTTGACAAGGAGTGTAAGGGAGCAGGGCTGGTTTTCGACTCGACGAAATCCGACCCGAATGACAACCCTACCCAAACGAATTGATAAGCCTCCATGTCCACTGTTTCAATCCTATCCTCCTTTCTAAGATCTGTAGTCTTTATTAATCTCAAAAGCATATCAATTAATCCGTGTAGAAGGGATATTTAGGCGCGAACTTCGTGTCCCCATAGTGCGTCTGCTCGCGCTCGTCAGATATATCCACAGGGCCGAAGTGAGATTCCCTAAAACGAAACAAATCCAGTCGGGACCCGCCCCTCACGGACTCACTTGTAGTAGGGACTGGGCAGTGTGGGGTATAGTTCGCTGAGGATGGAACTGGGCATGCGGACGCGCTTCTTGCTGAGCGCCGCCGCCTCGACTTCAGCCGAGAGCTCGTCGTGGTGCTCGTCGGATACGGTAGTCTGGCCGCTCTCGTCAGTAATCGTCACCTGTGGCACAGGCTAGAAGCACCGGATTGGGAGGGAAGGGAGAAGCCGGGGACGGTGGCCGAGAGCGCACTCACCTGGATCTGCGCCCCTTGGTCCAAGTCGGTCCCGTTCGTTTGGCCGTTGGCGGCTTTCGGACGGCCCTTGAACATGACCAGGTCGGCTAGGAGCGGAATCGTGCCCACGATAAGCGGCACCGAGACGACGTTGCTTCCATCGGCTTGGGCGTCTATCGTGTAGCGCACGTCGATGATGTGGCAGCTGGAGAGTCGTGGCGGGAGTGCCGGGACCGAGATCGTCTCGTGATCGAGGCTCAGTGACTGGTGGGCTGCCACCTCGCCGAGCGTCTTGCTGTAGACCACTTTTGAGGCGTTTTTGACATGTTCTGTGCCGGCGAACGTTTTTGCTCTGAAAATATGAGATATACTGAAGAGAATTATAGGTCAGTGCTTTTATTTTATGGCTATAAACCCGGCTGTGTGCGAATTCGCGCCCTCCAGGCACAAAAAGCCAATTAGGTGCTCATGCAAATGGCTGAAGTTGGGGACAAAAAACTGTAGCCTTGCGGGCGGCAAGATTGGTGCTCATGCAAATGACTGAAGTTGTCCAAAAAACTACAAAGCTAAGAAATACGTTAAAAACGGCACAAAAACTGTAAAAAAACGCAAAGCCTTGCGTCCCCAGAGATATGGTGGAAGTATAGCGCTACCTTCTCGACTGCTTGTGTGGCTCATTGCGAACGTGCTTCGTTTATAAGCGGGCGGTGCCGGGTTCGGTTCCCCTCGGGGTCCTTATTTTGTGTGGGTGTTTTCCCCGTGCTCACGGAAAAACACACACACACAAACAGACCAACGGACCCGTCGGTTCTCCATTTATATATAGGGGATCTTTCTAATTTTATCGCTTTTTGGACCAGAAACATTTTGAATCAAAGCAACGAAATGGTCATAACTATGATGTTTGACTACATAGGCGCTTTTTTCTTCACGAAGGACGCTGCTTTTATACATGCAGATCGCTGTGTCATACATATAAGACGATCTTGAAAAGGCCATAGTGGAACGAAGTGTCAGTTCTGTATTTCACAAACTTTACAACCACTCTGAATTTCCGACTTTAAAACGAAATCTTACTTGTAGCAAACATGCTGCCTCAGCCGAAGGGTCGAGTTCTTGAGGGTTCGACTACTCTGATTCGTGATTTTGCCCTTTATCCTGACGACCTCGCCAGGAGTGTAGCCCGTCCTCTCCACCGCCAACTCCGTGATCACATTTCCGTTCTTCCGACAGCAGAACTTGATGCTCGAGTTGGAGTCGCTCGCACTGGCTGGTTGACAGGCCTAACAAGACGTACACTAAGAAAACAGAGATCAGAACTAGGCACCTTAGGGTCTTCGTTTATGTCCTCTATGCCGATGACGGTGAACGCCTTCTTGGTCACGATGTCGAAGTCCCATGGACGTTCACAAGTGGCGCGGCACGTGTAGCGGATGTAGCCGTAGTCGCCCTCGAACGAGGACGGAAGAGTCTTCGGGAGGGTATAGGAGAAAGGCACTTCATGGCGTCCTTCGGGCAGCACTCGTTCTTGCTGAAGGAGGGACCGTAATCTCTGAGACTCTGAGCAAAGGAACCACCTTCACGCCCTTCTTCTTTTTGTCTTCTTTTTCGCTGGAGACGGCGAACTTTTGAGTGTAGTTGGTGTTGAACTGCTCGCAGAAGTAGGGCTCGCTGTGGCTGCAGTGCGAACGCGACTTGCCGGAATGTTTCGTCCAGTAGGTCCTGGCACGACCTTTCAGTTCGAGCAGAATTTCGTTTACTTTCTTCGGCTCACTAAGCTCGATTACGACCTGAAACGGACGTCCGATGTGTGCGAACAATATGCATCTAGTTTCTTATGGTCTTTTTATGGATTGACGGAGAATGTGGAATTGAACGCAAAAAATGGATACACCCCAAACAGAAAGGCGGACCTTTGGAACACATAATGTGACTTTCAATCACATGCAGATATTGAGCGATCTTCAAATGACCTACAGGTTCAAAGACATCATTTTGTTACCCTTTCTTGACGTCACGAGAAAATCTCCCCACTCACCCGTCCAAAAAAATCCTAACATTTGAAAAGCCCCTGCACCCCTGCGACCCATGAAGGGAACCTTGAAAGGGGTGTGACTTTCACTCATATGCGAACTTTGGACGATCTCTGAATGACCTACAGATTCACATCGTTAGGTTCATTTTGTTACTCTTTATCTCCATTTCTGGCACGAAAAAAGCTCTCCGCTCACCCGTCCAGAGATCTCCTGACCCGCAAAGTACGCGTGCTCCGAGTTGTTGAACTCGATCTCGAACTTGTCCAACTTCACCATCGCTCGCTCGTTCGCTTCATGCGGAGCCGGAAGTCATCAGTCGAAGAGTCGATTCTGAAACAGAGGCGAACGTTTCAAACTGCTGATCGATGAGCTAATTGCGGTCCCTCGAGGAGCGTCGCAATGGACCGCGACGAAATGTCAACAAATTAAGCCGAAATTTAACGACGCGAAAAGTCCAAATGCCGCCCCGAGGGACTAATGGCCGAAAACATACTGTAATGAGAAAAAGTGGCGCTTCGGAGAATCGAATTTTGAGGAGGGGAGGAAGGAAGTGGAGATAAGGGTGGTGCACAAACAGGCGTTGCAGTGGACTTTGCTAGGCGGTAGAAAAACAACATTGAAGGGAAGATTGGTGGAAAAAGGGACTTTACACGACTTTGCCTCGTCGAAAAAGGGAACGATGAGTAATGGTAATTGAAGGGTTCTCTAGAGCAATGCTAGATACGATATGTATCAGTCTGTACACCCCATCTAAAGAGGGACATATCAAATCTTCTTTTCAGCGCCAGAAATACTGAAGAGGCACACAAATAGATCGAACGAACATGTGACCTCCCTCCCACTCCCTAGTGTCACGAGTGCATGATGTAATTTTTCAGAAATTCGACGAACGGGATAATTGGCATGTACTTCTCGTGCAGCTGGTTTTGCAGCGGCGAAAAGTCCCTTTTGATTTCGTTTCCTCCGACGCACGCGGACGTCGTTATGGAGAGCAGACTGCTTCAGAGCGATATTCAAATAGGTTCTTATTTTAGAGTGCCGCCAATTGGGACGGAGCGCGTCGAATAAAGTGCAGAGAGGATGTTGGACTTTAGTGGGGTGCCGAGCTTATGTGATAAATGACGCACACAAGTCCAAAAACCAAAAATCTGAAACTGAAATTCCCAGGTATTATGAAATTTCCACAAAACAGATCAGTCATCAAGTCGTCAGAAGTCAGTGATCGGTCACCGGGGGAGTGAGGAGACCTCAAAAATATCTCCACCAATATATAAAAAGATCGATCAGGAAAGGAGCTACTCTGAACTCATGGTCATAAGGAGAGAATGGCAGCTGTATCCATATCTTCGAAAGGCAATTTGCATCGATTCTTACACTTGTCAGTCCACGACTATGAAGTCAACTTTCTTCACAACAGATGTCTCTCTATAATTTATCGCTCACACTTCAGAATTGAGATGGATACAGATTGGCCGTCGGGAAGACAACACCATCCGTCATCCGTAGACGGGAAAAAGCAGCTCCCACCTCGAATTCCAGGAATAAACAATTAGGGGACTGGGTGGGACGCGGTTCCTTGAGGGGAAATCGCGGCAATTTAAGTAGAGGAAGTCGAGTACATCGGCTAATTGATCGCTGCAGAAAGCAAAGATAAACTACAAGTACAGTGGAATATGCCACGAGGCATAGTCTCTTTGACTCATTCCCGCAGTGATACCAATAAGTGACTCTTCTCCAGGAAAAGCGCACGAGCACTTTGAAAGAAAGTAAATTTAGGGTCACTTGGGAATCATTGGTTGCAAAAAAAATTTAGGGTTGCAAACAGAAAGGACGATATGCCTTTTTAACATGCTTAGAAAGGCCATAGAATAGCCGTTTCTATTTTCAAAAATTGTACTTTCTAGTAGTGCCAAATTTCAGCCGAAACGGTACACACCTTATACATCTTTTGCGCTTGTAAGAGAAAGAGGCGGTGCGATAAGAAAGGTCACTACCTAGGTGAATGGTTCCCGGACATAATGGCCAAAAAAATGGCCAAAAAGACAGTCTGGTCTACAACCATCGCTGTTTGTCCTCAGTGATAGGTGAAGAGTCTACGCGGTTCCTGGAGCACAATGTAATGGTTAAGAAAGTAGCTAAGCTGTTTATTATAGACGTGAAGCTGTAGAATCACTCTTTAATGAATCCTTTCCGCTATCAATATGAATTCGTTATTTATTGCAGAAAGATGCGTGGTATGTACGCTGCTCAATCAGATTGCATTTCATGGAAAACAAACAATTGCTCTAGGCTGTTTTGAAGTTCGGATGTTAGAAATAGAATCTTTCATACCTAAAAAACAAACGTCTTTGCCCAAATCGATCCATGGGACAAGTCACTTTATGGTCCATTTCCACTTCCCATCCCTCTGAAGCACACGAAGATTGATGGCACCTATGAAGTGATCCCAAAACAAACACAGAATAAGACCTTTCGGTTCAGTGGACAGAGCCGCTAAACGACGAATAAAAGTTGGGAGGCGGAAGGCCAAAATCGATCCGAAACATCACGGTTGGATGGAAATTTGAGCTTGGTTTCGTGCAGAGGTTATAAATATTTAACGCGAGGCGGAATAAATCAGGAGACGGAGAAGCGAGAGTTCTGAATTTGACCGCGACGGGGCACTTTGGGTGCGATTACGTGTACTTTGGTCGTAAGACCGAATAACATGGAATTGAGAGCGGTGAAAACATGTTGTTACTGAGAGCTTCGTTAAGTGGTTCTATGGGATGTTTTCATTGATGCAACTCTGGGTATACGAAGACGCTGTGGAGGGTCACCCTGCATCTGATTTCAAGAAGGGATCACAGTTCAGCTTTGGTCGTTTTAACATCCAATCCAAGGCCAAAATCCTGAGGCAAAGAACAGCAAATTCCAAAAATAGAGAACTGGACGATTGGTGAAATATTGAGAAATGAAAGAAGTATCTTGACCGAGCAGTGTTATCCCTTAAATTTAGTAGAAATTGCTCAGTGTTCTTTCATTATCTCAGACCATCTCAGAGTGATCAATTCAGCAAAATTTTTGACGCATCAGGCATCAGAATTGAGAGCGGTGGAAACATGTTGTTACTGAGAGCTTCCCTAAGTGGTTCTATGGGATGTTTTCATTGATGCAACTCTGGGTATACGAAGACGCTGTGGAAGGTCACCCTGCATCTGATTTCAAGAAGGGATCACAGTTCAGCCTTGGTCGTTTTAACATCCAATCCAAAGCCAAAATCCTGAGGCAAATTAACAAGTTTTCACAGATTCTGCAGCCTAGAAATCTTCATTTTCTTCATTTTTTGTACTAAAAAGTGCACCACTAATGGAATTCGATAGTCGCCGAAACACATTTTCATGTTTTCCGTCTTCCTGCGAACGGATTCCCTTTTCCTGTGCGTCTGCTGATGACATATGTATAGCATTGATGTTTATTTGTCTGGAAGAATTCTGACTAAAGTACCCTTTTTGGACACCTTGTGTTTTATACTGCGTACTCACCGGATCGGTCTTTAGGTGAGAATCTTCATCCGATGGGACCGAACAGAATATTTGATTTCCAGTTTTGTCTCTTGAATCAACGACATTACACCATGAAAGACGCTTATATGGCACAAAACAGAGTAAATATCCTTCTGGGAGCCAGAACGAGCAACATGAAGGACATGTACGGCCGCTAACTAAATTCATTCGAGCGAATGAGAGAGCAACCCGGCCGATCGCCGGGAACACAACTTTAAGACCCAAATGAATCTTGATACAGTAAAAACGTCCAAAGATTTCATCGATTTTGTTTAAATAAGGCGATACATCATCCGTTTTTTTAAATGCTTGTATCCCTTCTGCGAGACTGTATGTATTGAGGAGACTATTTTCCTACTGCCCAGTCTTGAGGGTCGTGCAGAATGGGTCTTTCATTTGTGTCGGTAGCGATCGGTCGGGGTCGTCCGATCGCTCTCTCAGGAATGAGTTGAGAGAGCGGTCGTTCTTGGCCGTCGCTGCTGGCGCAATGATCGCCGCGGATACCAGAAGGCCTGGATTACCAGGGAGCCATAGTTCCAACGTTTGGCCAAGATGACCGTAATAGCCGACTGACAATGTATATGATGCTAAGTACGTTTTGGTCCTTTATTCATAGGCTAGTGAACACAGTAGCTTAAACGTTTCTTTGAAAATTCCCTATTTTTATTGTTTCTTTTAGCTTCTTTTCTCCGCTTCCTAATTCCCGGACTTACCAAATACTCCGACTCCTGGCCTGAAGTCACTCAAGCAAATCACGGAAACTCGCAACGCTTAAAACAAAAAGCCGCCACGGTCTTAGCGATGATCGATAAATTTTGGAACTTCACGAAATCATCAGAGCGCGAAACGAACGAATGATTAATCCTGTCCGCTTCTTGTGGCCCTCCTCCTTCGTCCGAAGTATCGAATTTCGGACGGGCTTAAAGCGGCGAGTGTCGCCGGGCCGACTCCCAGCGGGAACGAGTGCATGATTGCGGGGAAAACGTCGTTTTCCCGCCCGGAGATGCGCAGAATCGTGGGAGCGCGCTCGAGTTTCACTTCGTCGTCGTCTTCGACGGACGAAGGAGGAGGCGCCGCGTGTGGGGAAGTCGAAGCCACGAGGCCCGCGGGCGCCGAGGACGCGTCAGGTGCCCGGGAGAACAATGAGCCGAAAAATGGCATAAAACGAGAAGAGATCCCGCGGGAGCTGGCGCCCGCGGCCGCCCTCGCCGAGGGTCCGAAGAGGGCGGAGAAGTTTCCAGGGGAGCCGAGGCGTGCAGTGGAGTTGCACGCCGCGGCGCGCTTTATTCAAATTAGGACGACAAGTGGGGGTCTTTGTGTTGCTCTGGGGAGGGGAAAACATCTCTTTTGCAGAAAATTAGCTCCTCAGAGGCAGCTGATGCAACTTGGCGGAATAGGGGAAACTGACTTTCACGTCTTGCCTGGAAAGGATGGAATGTATCCCAAGGAATAAACCGCGAACAAGGTACATACAAGATACAGTCTATTTCTAAGAAAATCTCTTCAATGAGCGGCTTCTTGTATGGCTTGGAAGCGCGACAGGACGCGGAACCCATGGCTACAGCTGCAAAGTTAATCAAGATATTAATCTTGATTTTATTAAGGTGACGAGATCAAGTAGGCAAGTCCATCGTTTGCGCTCTCTTAACCTCGATAGAGATATTATGTTTTGGTACTCAAAAAGTGACTTCATCTGTCATCTGCACATGCTTCTGCTTATTACGTTTTAAGCTCCGGTCTGTTTTTCAGAGACACGTCTGTGGTCTTCAACCTCATTTTTTATTGCCGGAACGCTTAAATAATGTATGAGTAGGTGCACTGACTTCCGAAAAACAAAAGAAACAATGAAAACAACAGAGGAGGAAGGCGGAAGGGTTTTGCCCAAGAAGGCGCATTAAACAGCAGGAGGTCCCAATCGTTTCCAAAGAAGGAACAATTATCTGTCATCTGGGAGCTGACCTATCCGTCAAATGAACTGCAGTGGGGTGCCGAACTTATGTGATAAATGACGCACACAAGTCCAAAAACCAAAAATCTGAAACTGAAATTCCCAGGTATTATGAAATCTCCACAAAACAGATCAGTCATCAAGTCGTCAGAAGTCAGTGATCGGTCGCCGGGGGAGTGAGATGACCTCAAAAATATCTCCACCAAGATATAAAAAGATCGATTGAGAAAGGAGCTGGTCTGAACTCATAGTCATGAGGAGAGAATGGCAGCTGTATCCATAACTTCGAAAGGCAATTTGCATCGATTCTTACACTTGTCAGTCCACGACTATGAAGTCAACTTTCTTCACAACAGATGTCTCTCTATAATTTATCGCTCACACTTCAGAATTGAGATGGATACAGATTGGCCGTCGGGAAGACAACACCATCCGTCATCCGTAGACGGGAAAAAGCAGCTCCCACCTCGAATTCCAGGAATAAACAATTAGGGGACTGGGTGGGACACGGTTCCTTGAGGGGAAATCACGGCAATTTGAGTAGAGGAAGTCGAGTACATCGGCTGATTGATCGCTGCGGAAAGCAAAGATAAACTACAAGACGGAGGCACTAACGCTGACGTCCGAAGGGTGTAATGTTCGAAAAACGACACCTGCACGCGGTGTACTATTATGTGGCGATGGCTGAGTGATGGGAAATATTATTTTCGCTTTGAATTCGGTTATTATCGGAGGAATGTGTCGGTGAGGTCGACCTTTTGACAGCTCAGATCCCTCAGTTCTTTTGACAAGGTGACACTTGGAGCGTTCATTATAAGGCTGAACTCATAAGAATCCTACAGCTGCCGTTCAAATGGACGTGATAAAAGACAGGATTTTACATCTTTAGGTGACCTCGAAAAGGTCATAGAAGATCCGAAGCCAGATTTGTTGGCGCACATCCCTATTAGACTTGGGCATCTTTCCAAATATGGTGATTAGGATACTACCCCAGCGTTGCTGGAGTGGGCCAAAGACTGGCGTCCAATTCACACATGAAAACAAGGAAATAACAATAACGAAAACGGCAAAACGCTTTGAAATACGTCAGCCAAAAAAGTGAAGACGGAAACGTTCGCGGGGAAACACACAAAATGACGTGTTTTGAAGAGAAATCGATTCATCTCCGCTCAAGTTATGGCGACTTGGACGACTGAGGCTAATCAAACGATAACAAAGAGATGAGTTCCAACGCAAAAGCACATCAATCAACGATGTTTTTTTACAAGAAAACACGAGATGTCTTGTTTATCTGTGCTACTGGAGGCATCGAAGATGCTAGCATTTCAAAACTTTTCTGCCAAATTTCACGTCTTCTATTCAAATGCACAAAAAAGAAGAGCGCAAAGAACGCCACGTTTTCCAGGAACTGGAGGCGATTAGCCACACTACGGACTCCTCAGTACACACAATCAAATATTGATGGAAGCCCTTGGCTGAGCCCTAATTAATTTAATTCAACCCACAAACATCGGCAAATCGCGTCTTCGCCTAATTGGAAATGTTCGGGGGCAGAGGGCGTTTGCACGCCTCGCGGCTCTGGTTCCGAGGATTGCCCATAATTAAGCGATTGGAAGTCCCTTGGACGCGTTCGAGCGTAAGACGAAAAGAAAAGAATTGGATATTCGGCCATTCTGAGAGTTTTGAAGAAAAGGTCAATACGATTGACGCTGGATAAGAGAGTTGATGGGATTCCTAGAGCATCTACAGAGGGTGGTTGAAAGACGAAACAGGGACCCGGGCCGAGCGACCAAGGACATAAAAGCAGAGGCCTGGATTACTATTGTAATGTGCAAAAATTGGGATTTCAAAGATAACCACAATTCGGAAATTTCGGAACAAAAATGCAGAATACAAGGAAAAATAAAATCACTGAAAAGATAAAAGTAAGGACACCGGCCGGCGTCGAACCGATCCCGATCGATTACAAATCAGACACGTTCCAAATGAGCCACACAGATAGGTTAAATGGAGCCATGCCACTAGGTGTTGGAGACCGACAGGCCACCAATTGTCAACTCAAATTTGAAATAAATGTCACTTGCAGCCTATTTTGTGTACCAAATCTTATCCCTTCAGGGCTGGTGTCTCCATTCGTAAAGCCGATAGTGTATAGTATGTTTACCGTCGGTATCCGCTCTCTCTTGCCCAGGGCTGCTTGGCGTTTGCGCCAAAAAGGCGTGAGATCGTCTCTATTTTAGCTTATACAGACAAGGGAAATTCTGTCAAGGACGCCTTTAAGAGAAAGTAAAATAAAATAACAGTAAGCAAAATGGATTTACTCACGAAGAAACGGAAATTTCAAATTTGTTTTAGTTCTCCTACCTCTGTTACACATGTATCCATACAGAGAAATCCTCTTGCATCTTCCTGTATCGCTCTGCAGAGCGCGTCAAAGTGAAAGAGTCATTTTTTTCATTCAGACAACGATAATGGGTATCATCGGGGCCATATAGACAGACATAACTGTCTCGCTTTGCAAACTCATCATTTGAATGGGAAAGCCCGTTGTTGAGCGGCCGTAAACAGCATATGAGACAGAAAAACAGAGAAAACCGGTCTACACCCCCCGATGTGACTGGTGTCCTCCTACAACCAAGAAGATTTCTCTGCATCGTGGATTCTCTTTCATTTGATATACCACCTTTTAAGGTATCTTGTGAAAGGTACCAATCAGTAAATAAGAAGGCCAATTTGAAGGGATAAAGCAATAAGTGAAGGATAATAATGCCGAGTGGCTCATGGAATAAAGGGGACCAGACTGGAAGTTTTCCTACAATTTTTTTCTGTCATATTTCCACTCCAAAAGCAAACAGGAACTTGCAGAGATCATTCGATATCTTCGCCACAGCACTCATCTCGTCATCGAAATATGAGAGACGCGTGCATCCATAAAGCGGGCGACGTGCAGTTCCTCTTCGGCGCGCCGAGAACCCTTGGGAAATAAGAGGAGCGAACCTAAGTCCGCCGTTTCCAGAGGAGTTCATCGAAGTGGGCGTCATGAATGTCTCATCGTACAACGTGTAAAAGGAGAAGTGACTCAAGAACAGCTACGTTCCATAAATGTTTTAGAGTGCATCGTATAAATAACACTTGTTTTTGAGTGAATAGTACGAGAATTTTGAGGAAAACAAAAACAAGGGAAACATGTCAACGAAAGGAAACGAGTGCTAGTAGTGCTATCACCATGTACAAGAAGTAATACTGTGACGTGAGGGTGGCCTTGTATTGAGAATCAAGCATTTACTATATATCACCTTAAACCGTGCGCTAGCAAATCACGGAACATATTTAAAATTCGTGATCGTGCCGCCACGGACCAGCATTAGGGATGAAATCGGCCGCAAGACGCACCCTCTATACACACCCTAAAGTGTGACATGAAGAACACGATTTTTTCATCAAAAAATGCATTTATTTCGGGAAACCAATAATACCACGTAATTAAGCACGCAAAAATACATCTATAGCGTGAATTTCACTCGAAATGGCCGCCTTGCGCGTCGATACAGGCCTGGACTCGCTTCTTGAAATTTTCGACGACCGCCGCGAGGGTTTCCAGGCTAATTTCGTCCCAGGCTTGAAGGAGATCGCGCTTCAGGTCCTCCACGGTGGCGTGGCGTCTTCGGCAGGCCTTCTCCTCCAAAATGGACCATATCGCGTAATCCATAGGGTTCAAATCGGGGGAATTTGAGGGCCAAATTGACTTGTCCCAAAACCACGGAATTTGGTCCTCCATGAAGCTCATTGTCGATTTTGATCCGTGGGCGGGGGCCCAATCCTGCTGGAGCACCCAATCGTGGTCGGGGAAGTGTTTTTCGGTCCAGGGAATCAGAAGCTTCACCAAGATCTTTTATTGCTACACCTGAGAGTCCATTTCCGCACCTTTTTCAACGAAAACCGGGAAAATTTTTCTAGTTGCGCAGATTTCGCCCCAAACCATCACAGAATTGGGGAAATGGCTTGTTTTAACGTGCTTCGTACGCGAGGAGCCTTTCTGCAGCAGGTAACAGTGATTCTGGGAGTTGTGGACCGCTTAAATGGTAAAAATCTTCTCATCGGATAAGACCACATTGGCGAATCCGGACCCGCGGCTCTCAGCTCTCAGCTTCTTGCACTTCTGAAGCCGTTCGGCCTTTTTCGCATCGGTTAGCAGGTGTCCGCGGCTTATTTTGTAGCTCTTGAAATGCAGATCCTCGGTGACAAGCTTGTACATCGATGCGTAGCCGATTTTGTACGTCTTGGCCAGCTTCATGATGGATCGGTCGGGATTGCGCTTGATCATCTTCCGAACGGCCTCTCGGACTTGTGGAGTTCTTGCAGTCCTTTCTCTTCCGCTTCGGGGACGGTCCTTGACGTCGCCAGTTTCCCAGAATCGGTCCAGCACGCGTTTGACGGCATCTCGGCGAAGTTTGAGGGTCTTGCAAATCTCGGGATTCGACCTTCCGCCGCAATGGAGCTCAACGATCGCGGAACGCACACTTTCGGAGACCATTTTTACCCTGAATAACAGCAAATACAGAGCTAATAACAGTTAATATAGGGTAAAAACGGTCGCGAAACACGAATAAAACAGACAAAACGCGCGGCGATGCGGAAAAAACATCGAAAATTGAGCGACAAAGCTATGTCACACTTTAGGGTGGTCACCCTGTATGTGTGTAATTTGAAATGAATGAAAGGTTCCCTGATTTGTGTCGGTGGCGATCGGTAGGGTCGTCCACTCTCTTTAGAGTTCGCTGAATGAGTTGAGAGAGCGGTCGTTCTTGGCGCAATGATCGCGCCGTTTCCAAGAAGGCTTACGGAAACTTCGATGCTAACACTATTAGGACTGCTGATCGTTACATCGCGTCGAAGCTCGAGTACGTCAATTTTTCGAGACTCAAGACCGAAAAAAAACCTTCGAGACTTCCACAGCCCCCTTGAAACCACTTGGTCCTGATCAGGGCTGTGCAAAACTCAAAACTTGAAAGTTAAAACTTGCACAGCCCAGGTCCGGACACTGCGTTTTCATGCTTGTAAGGCGTTACGCTGTAATACCGTCGATTCTGTAAGATAGACTGCGAGTACGAACCACCGATGTAGATGATCTGGGACCAGCCGAAAATGTTCCATTCTTATCCTATCTCATATCTCTCAAAAAAGGAGATCGGCGATGAACAAGCAACTAATTTGAAGCAGAAGCCGATGAGACCGTTACCTTATGGCCTGTTGTTCATTTAGTCCTACTTCGCATTTCATATTTTGCCCAAATTTTCACAAGATGTCACAAGATGAGTCGCCGTTTTGACAGATAATTGAAAGAGATCCCTCGAGGGTTGATGTTTTGCAATAATGCGCCCGACAACATTACTTCCAAAACGATGAAACGACAGGGCTAGCATGTACACAATTTTCCAGGAACGTCCCATATTTTTTATACTTTTTAGTACCCTGGTTCTTCAGCGTTTCCTAATATGGTACTGATCGGTAAGTTAGGCTTATATTTGAGGATGTGTCATTGGAATTACCGAAATTAAGAATAACAGGATGAATGATTTCAAAGCAGGACCCAGTGGAGGGCAGTGTGAACATAATCTAGCTGCGTGGAAGCCCGATAGATACGCGACCACGACCTCAATAACTTTCGGAGTCCGCGTATTTCACGAACTGATATGATCGCATAGGCAACAAAAGGACAAACAAGCCATCGCCAAAATTAAGCCTTCAGGCGCCGTTCCGGGACAGAGATCGCACGCGCACGACATTCGATATTCCCGCATTGGGGCGTTGTTTTCGTTTTTGACGTCGATTTCCGCGCCAATTAGATTCCGCCGGCGCTTCTTATCGACGAGATTCGAATCGACATCGGATGGACAGCGCCCGTCGGCCGACAGACGGGATTTAATGGGACAGATGGAGGAGCCGTTCAGTGGATGACTGAGAAATTGTGGTGGAAAGAGGAAGAGGGCCAGCGCCAATAGGAACTTCTTGAATTGCAGCTGCGATGATGCAGACATTTGATTGGCGTTTTTGCTTTCGCAATGAGGAAGCTTATTGGAGTTCACTAAAAATGTGAAACACTGGAGGATTCTTGGAGAGGAAGGCATAGACGAGTAGAGGTGACTCTTATGTGGTATGCAAGCTCTTCTTAATAACAAATTGGAATGGGCACAAAACAAGCTTTTGAGGGGACACGCTGGCCAACACGAGAGGACACGTTCATCATTGTTCTTGCTGGGCAAAGCCTCCATAAATAAATATTTGTCCGTTTATGGACCTTGTTGATTTTCAAGTGACGGCTATTTCCACACGCTCTGCAATCGCAATGAAGGGGTTTGGGCTCTACAACCCACTGCGATACTTTCTGGACATTTGGAACGCGATTTCACGTCCACAGAGCATATAGATGTCACCAAAACCGGCCATCATCATCGAAAGCTCAGTCCTTCCAACCAACGATGGCCTCCGAAATCGTGAAGTTGAGCTCGTTGGACAGAAAGAAGTTCGAGGTGCAGAAGAAGGACTTCCAGAAGGCGAACCTTCTGAAGACGATGATGAGCGACCTGGGCTTCGACGACGACGCGCTTCCCGAGGAGGCGATCCCGATGCCCTCGATCGCCGCCGAAGCCCTCGAGGCGATCGTCGACTGGCTGCGGATGCACGAGGGGGAAGAGCCCCGCTCGGAGGACGACCGCCAGACCCACCGTTTCAACCGGAACGTCGCCATGGAGGACACAGAGCTCCTGGACAAACAGGAGCCTCGGCTGAAGCTGGCGGCCGTCATCAACGCGGCCTACTACCTCGAGATGCCGGACTTCATTGATACACTCGTCAAGTACACGGCCAACAACCTGGAGGGGAAGACGATAAAAGTGTATCCTTGATAAATATGTTGCCGTTTCATCACAAAACTCTTTCTTGAGGGACGGAGGTTCTTGTCTTGTCGTCTTCTTGACCTGATCTTGTCGTCCTGAGGAAGGAAGGTTTCAGGTCATTAAATTTCCACGTTTGACCGACCGACTCATCTCTTGCATCCAACAACATTAATTCAGTGGGTGGACGCCTGCGTTTTTGCAGAGTTCGACAGAAAATTCTGTCCCGACACGATTCACCTTTCGAGACAGAGCTGTCCAGTTTTCATTTCTCCGCGCTGTTTGCGCTCTCCGTCTTTTCCTTCGACGCGCGCGTTTTTCGCCGAAAGTTCTGTCGAAGTTTCAGATACTTAGCATGAGCAACCTGGTCGTTAAAGTGCACCCTAACGTCTACTTGGGCATCGTCGACGCGTACGAACGGCGCAAGAAGAACGACGGCGCGGATGATGCCGCGATGGGCACTCTGCTCGGCTACTACGAGAGGAACGCCGTCCGCGTCACCAACTGCTACTCGGTGCCCTTCCACGTGGCCGAGAAGAACGGCGAATACACGCAGCTCGACCACGCGATGAACGCGAAGCTCCTGAAGATGCACAAGAAAGGCTATCCCCACGAACACGTCGTCGGATGGTGAGTCTTTTTGTGCAAGCGGCGCTCACTCCGCCCTTGCAGGTTCTGCACGAGTCCCAAGCTTACCGAGGACACAGCGACGTTCCACGAGTACTACACGCTGTTTGCCCAGTCGGTCAAGAAGGTCCTCGTGCAACCGCCGGTCGTGGTTCTCAGCTTGGACACCACCTTCAGTAGCAAGAAGAGCCCGAGTATGTCCGTCCGCGCTTACACGAAGTGAGTTCATCCAGCATGGCGCTTGGAACGCTTATTTCTTCCAGTGTTCCTGAGTGGGATCCGAGCGACGAAGAGACCGAGATGAGCCCGAGCAAGCTGTTCCGCGACATCAAAGTTGTCTTCGAAACGTCGCCCCAGGAAGCAGCGGCACTCGGTGCGATCATGCAGGGCACGGACTCGAAGCAGCGCGAGATCCAGATCGTACCCGAGGCCGAAGTCGAGGACAAAATGTGCGAGGGCGTCGTCAAACACATGAAACAGATCACCGAGTGGCTGAAGATGGTCAAGAAGTACGTCAGCGCAGAGATGAAGAAGGACGAATCGAAGCGGGACAGTGCGATGGGACGACGGCTGATGGAAATTGTTCGAACGGCCGCCACACAACTCAGCCCGGAGAAGCTCGAGACCATCATAAAGACTACCATGAGTGTAGGAGCGCGTTGGCCCTGTGCAGTTATGATTTGTTTTGTTTAGGATCAGATGTTGCTGACGTACCTTGCGGAACTCTCGAAGACCAACGCCACCGTCGTGGAGAACCTGCTCCAACTGAATGGTTTGGCTGTCCCCAAGACCGACTGAAGAACCTTAGAAAACGAACTGTTGTTATTGTTGCCTGCAACAACCTAATGAATGATTTTTGTTGCTTTCCGTTTTTTGTCGTGCGCGCGGGAGGGGATGGGTGGTCCTAGACGTGTATTCTCGATTTCAGACTCGTCGCAGACAGACAGTTTCCGTTCATTCCCGATATGTTGTCAGACCGGAGCGGTCGTAAGGATTCTCTTGTGCTCGGTGATGGTGAGTTCCTTTCCGGCGCCTCTGTGTAATCTCTTCGTTCAGGAATCAAAGTATTCGATATCCTCATACTGAATGAAAAAGACTACTACGAACCTGGCGACATAATCGAAGGAAACGTCGTTCTTCAGCTGACGAAGAAGATCGCCTGGCGCGAATTCTGCATCACTTTGTCCGCAGAAGCATCTACTGCGTGGTCTTTTAGAAAGTAGGCAGTGTACTGCTCCGAGTGTACACTATGTGAGGTCGGTCATTTAGGTCGAGACGGCGAGAAATGCAATTCTACCAAGGCAATCACGAGTTTTTCACGAGTAGGGTGTTAATCTGCAAGCGAGCGGTTCTACGGCCCGGCAACTACAAGCGAAGATTCAAATTTGAACTTCCAAGAGACTGTGTATCAAGCTATTCAGGTGTGCGATGAAACCTGAAAATTCTAAAGCTCTCTTTAGGCGAATATGGTCACATCTTCTACACACTGAGGGCAATAATAGAGCGTCCCATAGACAACGAAGTGTCGCTCCCCGTGAAAGTCAGGGGTGCAGTCGACCTGCGTGCTACGGATCCAATGCTGAGACACCCAATCGAAAATGAAAATACTGAGGAGGTTGGAAATTGCTGCTGGAAGGATGGCTGGATGACAGTAAAAGTCAAGCTCCGACAAGGCGGCTTCGCGATCGGTGAAACTATCGAAGCTCAATTGGAGGTGGAAAACTACACGTCAAAACCGATTGTGTCCATCGAGGCGAGTATTCTCGAGCATTCCAGCTTCATTGGGCATCGGGCCTATGCGAGAATGCCTGTGTGGGCGGAACGTGACGCCGTGAAAATGGTCCTCCGTAATGAAATGGTTAGTGATTTGGAAATTGGGGTTTAAGTGTATAGTTTATCTGCAGGAGGTGAACATTGAGAAAGGATCTGAGGAGCTAGTGATTTTTCCTGTCCCTCTTTCCAGCATTCCTTCACCTCAGATTGCATGTTCCATTATCCAGACGCGGCATACCATCACGGTACGCATGAAAACACTTTTTGCTCGTATTGCATTCTATTTTCAGTTTTGTGCCCGAACAGAGAGTGGCCAGGAGGTTAGTTGTGAACTGCCGATCGCAATAGGTACAATACCGATTCGCTAGAAGGTCTCTAACACTTTGTCAACTTATGAATTTGTGCATGCTGATCACTTGTCTTGAAATAAATAAATTGCATATGTGTTGTGTAATCTATGGGTTACTGTAGGTCTCCACATTTGAATACCTATTTTCGTGCCCTGTGAAATTCAGAACGTTTTAGCTCCACAGGAGGGAAGGACCTACTCCTCCAACAGCGAACAGAGCGATGGAAGAGTCTCTTTTGCGCCTGATCCGTCTTGTCTACTCCATCAGTCTGGGTAGAGGTATACGATTGGTCTCGAAGAGAGGGCCGTTGAACTTCGCGCGTCAGTTTTCTCCGAGTTCCGCATTGCTTCTTCGAATTCTCCTTCGGCTGTGTGCTAATTAGCTGTCCACTAGTCGTTCACTCGCTTTTATAGAATCGTTTCCCGTTTTTGGAAGCTCATAATCCCCGCTTTCGTGCGTTCCTGCTGTAGACGTCCTCTAAGAAGAAGTTCACCATTGCAGCTTTTTATTGATCTTTATCTCTTTGCTACTTTTTTCGCTTCTGCTCCCAATTTTCACTCGATCAATGTGTTTTTGAGAATCTAGTGGTTGATTGTATTTTTTACGTATGTTCTACCGAAATTGCTGTGTCCTCATATCTCAGACATCCTTACAAACAATCTAGACTTCAAGACAAATGATGTATGCCCACGAGTTTCATTTGAATTTCATTTGTAGACAGAAAGTGTAGTCTGGAAGTCAGGAGTTGCAGAGATCACCACTGGCAAACCAGACGTTTGTTTTCGAAATTGGTGTGGTTGGTCGCTGCCACTTTGTATGCAACTGTGTAGCATCGCTTTTTGCTTTTTTGAAGCATGGGTTCGTCGTGTATTTCGCATCGCTCTTCGCGTTTGCGGTATTTAAGCGCCTTCCGGTCACTGTAATTTTACACATCCAATCACTCCAGATTTCAAGATGCTCACTGTCGAAGATGTTGAGAAGATGACGCCTGTGCAGTTGAAGGCCGAGCTGAAAGCGCGCAAGCTCCCTGTCACTGCCAGTAAGGACAAAAATAAGCAGACATTGACCGAAGCTGTGAAAGAAGACCATCTTCTTGGCACCGGTGGAATTGATGCCATGGTCAATGTCGACGAGCTGAACGAAGCAGAGCTGTTGTTGGGCACGTCGAAAGACGGCGATGATCTTGGCATCGACGAACTAGATGAGGAAGCTTTACTCGGAGGCCCCGTCGCTGCAGAGCCACCCAAGCCCAAACCTGCGCCAAAGGCGGGTACTACGAAGAAGGTTGCGGTGAAGAAGCCTACCCCAGAGTCAACCAAAAAGCGTACTCCTGAGCCGACTAAGAAGCGCACTCCTGAGCCTGGTAAGAAGCCCACTCCTGAACCAACCAAGAAGGTTGCTGCTCCAGCGGCTAAGAAGGCTGCGACTGCTGAGACTAAGAAAGTTGGCACCAAAGTAGTCAAGAAAGTCGCTGCGGAGGCGAAAAAGCCAGTTGCCGAACAGAAGAAGGTCGAACCCAAAAAGCCCGTTGAGGCTCCAGCAGCTGAACCTGCAGAAGAAAAGCCGAAAGCAGATGAACAGGTAGTTATTAGCGTTCGAAGGATCATTTGACAATATGATTTGCAGGTTAAAACCACTGAACCCGCTGCCCCTGAGAAGAAGGAAGGTACACCAGAAACCAGCGAAGCTCAAGAGACCGCAACACCCGTCAGAACGGACGGTGTTTGCTTGACAAAGAACACTGCTAAGATGACTCCAGAAGAGGCACGACGTCTGCGCGCTCAGCGCTTCGGCATTCCTTTGGTGAACCCAGAAGACAAGCGAGCCATCCGCGCACAACGCTTCGGAGCGGCGAAGGCCGGAAATGGAAATGGCGACGCTGCACCCGCACCTGTTCAGTCCGACGAAAGCAAGGAGAAGATGCTGAAGAGAGCGGAACGCTTCGGAATCCCCGTCGGCGAAACCGGAAAGAGAGTCTCCGAGACGCAACAGAAGAAGCAGGATCGTGCCGCGCGATTTGGTGCTGGAGATGCTGGAGACGATGACGAAGTTGAAGCGAAGAAGAGGAAGCGTGCCGAGCGTTTCGGATTGCAATAGTCCCCCACCGGCTTCTAATTTGAGATTGTTTGTTCCTGTCGCCTCCCGTTCCATGAATAAAATGTTGTCTGACATGAGTGTGTTCCTTGTGTGGTGATAGCTTGAGACCCTCGAACAGTATATTTACTGGTAACATGAAGTAGTCTAGCTTCTTCAACGTAGAGTCATGTAAGTTTCGATGGTTGAGTGCGCGAAGAGGGGGGAGTTCTCCTTGTTTTCCATCTTCTCAAACCTTCTTTTGGCCGACGCGCTCTGGGCGAGGACTTTTATGCATCTACAAAAGGAACTGTTAGTGCAAGTATTGACGGGCAATGAGACAGACACAGACTAATGAAACAGATACAATGGTGTGCTGATGTGAGACAGAAGCATATACTATTTGTGCAACCAGACAGTCTAGGTGGTCATCAACCAGACGGGTATGCCTGTCTTTGTCTCGCTAAAGAGACAGAAGACATATCTACGAAGCTCTTACCTGATTCTTGTGTTCCTTCCGTCGTGCATGTCGGAAATAACGAATCGAATCGCCCAACAAGAGGTCGGTGTCGTGAATCTGCCGTGCTTGTGGAGACTATTGTACTGAAAGAAACATCTTTTGTTACCATCAACACAGTCTGCACTCACGATCCATCCTTGTGGCTGACTATAGTTGAACACGAAAGAGTTTCCTTTGCTGAAGTAGTTGATATCGTAGCTCATCTGACATATAATTCTGTAATCGAATGGTCAGTAAGGGCGACGACAGCGATGTCTCACTTGCGCGGGGTGAACGAATCGTCCTCTTTGTGGTCAAAGTAGATCAAGAAGCCAATGACGTCGGTGATCTCAGCGAATTCACAGTATAAAAAGTGCGGTCGATGTCCTTCGCTCTCCCAATAGTCCGACAGGTCGTCGTTGAGCAAGCTGGCGGCTCCTCTTTCTAAATGACGAAGGTTAATAATTGGATTTCAACGCCGTGACCACAGCGCCTAATACAATAAGTTCCGCATCAGACAAGAACAACCAGTCCGCACCTCTCGCTGTCTAAAGTACAAACAACTGTGCAGCAGTGTCTAATAGACATGAAACGAGAGCAAGCCACTTACGCTCCCTCACAGACGACACTGCCCAGTTGGCGTTCATCGTCACGTCAACATAATCGTCGATGCGCCCGTCTGGCAAGAACCTTTGCCACTGGCGAGCCACCACGATCGGCTTCACTTCAACTTCTTCCTCCTCCATCGGAACAATTTTGTGCTGCCCAACATCTAGACATGAATATTGGTAACTTAATAAATGCATCTGCATACCTACCGGTTACCATAGACAGCGAAAGGAAACTGTCTTCGTCAGCCTCGTTCAGCTCATCCTCTTGTTCAGGGTCATTTAGAAGGCGTTCAAGAATACTTGGTCCTGGCATCTGAACAAGCAGTTCTTCAGAAGTTTCAAGCAGAAGTACAAGGGGTGGCAGTGGAGGTAAAGCCCAATTTCCAACACAAAAAAGAAGGGTGACAGGAAGAAAGTGAGGAAGAACGGTCGCAACTGACTTAAAGGCTAATCGGTGCGGAACCCACTTCTGTGTCGAGAAGACTGCCTAGAGTCTAGAAATATCCGGTGGTCTCATTTTGAATATGACAGACACATGCAAGCGGTTGCATGATCTGTCTTTCACTTGTTTAATAGGGTGCTGGATCGGGTGACATCTCTAGTTAAATGCACCAACTACAAATGTTAAGTGCTCCTCATCAGACTCGCCCTTCATATACTTTTCGCACAACTTTTTATTTTCCAAGCTGGTCCATCGGCTAAGAAGCGAGTCTTTCAATGTATCAACACAAAATGCATCGCATCGCGAATGGTATAATTTTTTTATACACGATCTTCGTGGCAGTTCACCGAAATGTCCATTCTGGTGGAACCCCAAGTCCTTCGTTTCGATGAAAGAAAAACGACTCAGCCGGCCTTCCTGAAGATCTACAATATAGGCGATAGAGCTGTGAAGTACATCAGTAAGTGCTTTGTCCTGTTTCTCTGGGTTGAGCCATGTTCTTTCCGAAACTATTCCATAAACAAACTCGAACAGGAACGCTCTCGGAACACTGATTGCTTGTTTCAGTTAAATCAAACAACCGAAAGGCCTACGAAATCTCGCACGCTTCCGGAACGATCAATCCGCAGTGCTATGTGGACCTGTAAGTCCCACTTTCTTCAACAGATGTTCATAGTCTTCCTTAGGACAGTCAAACGTGCAAAGTTCACAAGCGTACCCAATGAACAACTCCAAATCGAGGCCAAAGAGACGAACCGATCCCCTCCCCGCCTAACCAAACGAGCTGTCCTCGTTGAAGTGGTGAAATCGAATGAACGTGAAGCTAAGACGGTCAGGTTTGACGAAGCTGTTGACGTTTCTCCAGCCGAAGATCTGCAAGAAGATCGGAAGACCGCCGGTGTGAAAACCCAACATTACGATCACCATTTCTATCAGGCCATCATAGTCATCCTCTTCCTGCTTGTGACCATATTGGGCGCTGTAGTGATCCGAGGGGAGCACAGTCCTCTCGTCTACGATACCGTATGCCTGCTTATGGAGACGGCTGAAGAGTTTCTCAACGATAGCAAGAAATACATCGCTGTCTTCGCTTGTGGAGCGCTGGCTATGAAAGTTTACGAAGACAGCCGTGTGAAGCGATAGATAGTCATATCTCCATGTGTAATTTTCAGTAGATAAATCAGTTCTCCCCTCAACCTCTTCTCTACTGCAACCTGTAAAATTTTGGATGTTGAGAAGTTGTACAGATCCGCGTCTCGCGCCGATCATCTTGACGGAACACTAAACATGCACCGCATGAAATTTGTCGTCTTCCAGTGAAGCGGAGTTTCGGAAATTTCGCCACGATGTGTGCGTTCGGTCGTTTTGCTATCAGAAGGGTGCGTATCGAGAAGTTTTTCGGTGTGGAAGAATAGCAAATCTGGAAATACGGTCACTTGTTGGCGCCTATCTCAGTTACTTTGCATTTTGTCCAATGTAGACCGCATATGGCCAATATGAACATGTGATAGACCGTCCACTGAAACACAGTGAGCCCCACTTTCCCCTGGTGCTCAGGAACTCATTTTGCTGCCATCGGAGGTAGAACTTTCCAGGGCTCCTTTGGACCTACGCAAAATTATATGACCACTTTCGAAATTCGCGTGCATTTCGCTATTTCGCTTGCGTGTTTTGCACTAATCCACTTCTATTCAGATATTTTTCAACTATGTCGCGCGGTATGAAGCTCTCGAACGAGGAGAAAGCGGCGATTGCAACCAATCACAAGGCCGGCTACTTCATTCGTCGGATCGCCCCCGAACTTCATCGAAATCGGCACGTGGTATGGAAATTCGTCTCTCAGCCGAACGCATGCAGCCCTGGAATAAGAAAGGAGCATCCGCAAGTCTTAGCCACGCCTGAGAAGCGATTGATAGTGCGCACTGATTCTGATCCGAAGATAACATGTCAGCAGTTCGTCGAGAATGTGCAACTGAACTTTCCGGGACAACTGAACAAGCGGTTGCCCCGTAAATCGGCGGAGAAACCGAAGCAAGTGATCATACCACGCCCTGTCATCAACAGAGACGAGCCCATTGCTGATCCCATTGCTTTCAACTTGCCTCTGCATAGAACTAGACCTGCGGAAAAGAAGCAAAGCGTGATTGAGGAAATCGATAATGAGGATGTGAGTGAATTCCAACGCTTTTATGAATATGCTATCCAGATTTAGGAACCTCCAGCGAAGAGGAGAAATGATGCCTATACTGCGAGAATCGGTAAGCGTTTCACGAGTGAATGCCATCGGAATGCATATTTCAGAAGCCATATATCAAGAGTACTTGAGGACCATAGCTACACTTCCAGAACCCGTCTTCGGTGTGCCCCGTGCTGGTTGACTGCAAGGAGTTGGATTGTTTATATTAGCGCGCATAAATTTTTTCTGTCTTCATCTGTGTGTCTTGTCTTTGCTACAGCCGCTGTGCATACGGAAATATAATATATGACAAATTTGCCGAAGCGGTTATATATTGGTTCAGACTAAAACAGTCTAAACTAAAATGCAAAGCACGTTAAAGAGGGCGTTGCAGCAGATTCGTCATTTCAGTGTTACGCCTCCCACCGTTCGGTCGGCCGACAGAAGGACGGCAGAAATGGGAAGATTCCTGTATCGTCATATAAGTGATCACGACTCGGACAGGCAGCCGTTCAATGAAAGAGTTCCTTTACTGGAAGCGGACAGCCCTCAATCTGGAACATCGACAGCTATTAATCCTTTCGTCGCAAATGCTGATTTCCGGCTAACCACTTCGTTCTCACCAAACGCCAATGCGCCAACAATCGAGGTGTCGTCAAGTCAAAAGGCAATTATGAGGGAGCAGAGCACACAACGGACCAAAACTGTAAGTTGCTGTGAGGAGTTGCATTTGAACTATTCTGTTTTCAGTCATCTATATCAACTGCGCTTATGCAGTCGCTTACAAACAACACGGAGTCGTCGCTGAATGGCCCTCATTTCGGCGTCGTTGAAATGACGGCGCAGGAGAGTCCAAGCCTGGAGGCTGAAATTGTACAGTACCGGCGCTGAATACCTTTCATTTCTTTGAGTTTTGCAGACGCAGCAAGTTTCGCACCATTGTACAGGTGCCGACTGTAAGCATTGTGAAGCTCTGCAGCGTGGACTGCACCAATTGGAGCAGTTACGTGTACGTATAAGGTAGAGATGATTGAGAGATTCATCTTTCTGTTCCAGCGTATGGACCAAACGCTGTTAGGGGATGCTAGCCAAATGTCGGCCAAATTGGACACTACTTCCGTACAATTATTTGTTGGCACAGACGAACAAAAAGCTAAGCGCCATAGTCGTGACTGCCAGCGGCACAACCGCTTCGAACGCCGACGTCGCCGGCGATATCGCTCTGAAAGTCGCCACCGCCGTGAGGAAGATAAGAAGTTTTTGTCCTTGATTGAGAAGTACAAGTGAGTGCGGAGTGTATGAAAACGTGAATTTCAGAATTGCTGCTTGCAGGCAAGAGAGGCTGCAAACTGACTGTGTGTGCGATCAAACTCGATGGACGAAATGTCAAGAATGCTGCTACGATTTCCGAACTGTGCTGCACTTCGCTTTGCGCGCTGTATTTATCATTTGTCCGCCACTTCCACACTGCTTCTTGAATAAGGCTAGTCTTTTGCCAACATGGTTCTTTAATCATCGCTCTTCAGATTATGTTCTTTCCTCCTCGGCGGGAGTACTTCTTCTTCGAATCAGATGAGCCTTTCAGAAAGGGCGGCGCCGAAGCTGCTCATAAAGCAAAGTTGAAAATCAGAAAAGGCGAACTGTACCTAGATGCCCGTTATTCTGTTTTTAAGCGTTCACTTTTTAGAGAATATACGAAAGGACAAACCTACCGGTTCGGTTTTGAACACCGCTGCTCTCCAGAAATTGAAAACGTTGAATGCTTCTTCGTACGCACGGCGAGGAAAAATGTATGTTCGACGGTGCTGATTTTCATTGGCAGTTTTAGACGATTGCTTGTGTATTCGTCCGGTCTCCGTATCCTAATCCACGCTACACTATCATTTACGCGCACCCAAACGCAAGTGACATCTCGGATCATTTATCAGGTTGTTCCTAAATACGATCTCTTAATGTAACTGGTACCTTGCAGCGTGTCCAAGCTTATCTGAAGCAGCTCGTTTCCATAACTGCGACGTTATTTCGTTCGACTACAGCGGATACGGTATTAGTTCTGGTCGGCCTACTGAAACCAATGTTTACGCGGATTCCGAAGCGGTTTTACGTGTATGTGCCATGAAGACCCGCAGTCTTTAATGTACTGCCATTTTCAGCATCTGGCGATAGATCGAAAAATCCCCATAGCGAATATCATTCTATACGGCTATAGTATCGGCACAGCAGCCATGATTGAGCTCAGTTTGAAATACCCTCAGATAGCCGGACTTGTACTTCTCGCGTCTCCTGCGTCGATCATCCGCGCCCTGGGCTGGAACCGCGGATGCTGCTGCATTAGGAATCTGTGTCAGAATCCAGACGACTGTTATTGTGACCGTTTTAAATCAATCAGAAAGATCGAACATGTAACTGCTCCAACATTGTTCATTCATGGCATCAATGATACTCTGGTACCTATGGAACACAGTCAAGCTCTCCTGAAACGAGCCCAGAATGCCGTTACGCCTTTGTTCGTTCCCGGTGTCGGACACAACAACCTTGAGAACAGTAAGCTAGTGTGGGCTCGTGTGAGAGTATTTATTAACCGGTAGATCTTGGCTCCATTTATACTCTTCTTATACACCTTGTTTAGTGAGGCGAGACAGCCAATCCCAGTTCCGGCACAACCACCGCCAAGAGCAAACAGTAATGATGCGAAAAGAAGGAATAAAACAAGGAACTCAGATGATTAGAAGGGATCGAAGCCGTGAACAGGATGTTTCTCCTCAAAATTGCCTTCTGGTATTTGTTGATAACGATAACTTACCTGTTAATGTTGTTGTTACTTATAGTCGTAGGGAGTAAAAAACCCAATCGATTGAGTTTTATGTTAAGCATTTCCAATTATATCTAATCGAGAGGCACGACTCAATATTCTTACCGTCCTTGCCAATCTAAATACTTTTTTTCCGGTATCCGCATAAACATAAAATCTGCACTTTACATCAGGTTTATGACGAGTCCATGTATGCCCCAATTGGCGCAATATTTGCGCGTTTTAGGTTTCTTTGTTCGTCAAACATCGTATTTGCACAGCTTAACTTTCCGGCCTCTATTTAATCAGATTTGAAAGCGTTTCCATCGGCCGAAAGCAGCGAGTGACGCGTGACGGCGACCTTGCCACGCCGCAATAAGATTAGTTATGTGAACTCTTTTCTCACTTTCTGTATGTCTCCGTCGGACAGTCGGCGGACGAGAATGTGGCGCCGATCGATTGATTTGTGCTGCGGCTCCATCACTTGCCTCCGCTGTGCCCGCCGTTCCACCCTCGGCCCTTTCCCGACGGCGCCGACTTTACAGTCGATCTCGTCCGGCGCACAAAAAAGCGTTCCCTTCCGGTCCTGTTCGGCTACTCGCGTGCTAAACCACTGCTTATCTATTAATCATCGACATGTGATAGGGAGTAGGAAGGGTCATTTTGGGAGTGCGCTTTTTTTGAAAGATAAATGCAGAGGGCTTAGCCACTTGATACGCCCTCATTATTTTAAAGGAGTCATTTTAGAGAGCATTCAAAAGTGTGACCGAAAACTGAAAGTTTACGCGACTTTCTGCAACATTACAACATTCCAGTCTCTTTTTCCTCCCGATGATGCGGAGTTCATCATCGTCTCTTCATTTTCAGCGTCCATCTCCTCTTCCGCTCCCTTAGGGGATAAGCGCCCCGGAGGCGGACATCTGCCACCGATGCGCAATTTGTCTTTTACGCACTCGCCACTCGACGCCGGACTTGGCAACTTTTCGGTTTCCGCGCCTTCTTTGAGTAGATGGCGCTGGTGGCGTCTCTAATCCGCTGATTTGTTTATTGGCGCCTTGTCTGTTTACACTTGAACGTCCCCGGGCAATCGATGTGGCCCTGGCCGAGCCATTTGCCATTCATGACCCTTTATTGCGGTCGTTGCCCCGAGGATTAATGGATTGGCCGTTGCGAACTCTTTGTCCCCTCGGCAGAGTGGACCGACGGCTAATTGGCTTTTTGTGTGTATTTTTGCGTGGACTTTTAGGCGTATTGACTTGATCTTCGCGTTGTTTGTTTGTTGTCTTAAAAACTGGCTTGGACAACGTGGATAGGGCTGGCATTTTTCAAGATTTTCACGTTTCGTAGGAATTGAAAATCTTTGAGAAAGATAATTGATCTCCATAGACAAGTACACCGCCAGATTTAGACATTTTTCACCTTGACTGAGGCGTTAGAAAATAGACTTATCGGTCTTTTCTGGGAAAATTCCGGATATTCCTGCTCGGTTCTCATCGATTGAGCTTACAAGTGATCCGAATTTTGAGCCGTTTCATGAAATCTTCTATATGTGTGTGCGAACTTTTATTGTTTTCTGACACAATACACACTAGCTTTGTAGCGATAACCTTGTAACGTTGTAGCTTTTCTAATTTCATGCGAAATGATCACTGCGGTTGAAAAACGCACTTTATGGAAAACCATTTACAAGACGGAGCTCTACAGTTGCGGAATCGGTAGAGTGAGCAAGAAGAGGCGAATATCACTACGATGAAACGACCGATTTACAAAACGAATGGTTGAAATCTCCCTTTAGACATAGACATAACTTTACAAAAAAGGCATCTAGACGGTAGCGTGGAATGTCATTTCTGTGAGCATCCTAAGATAAGACCGGTTGGAAAACGAATGGAAGCGAAAGACGAAAGAAACGGACCTGTCCAACGCTTGGATGCTCGCAGAAATGACATTCCAGACTTCTGTCTAGATGCCCATCCTCTATAAGGCTTGCAGCGATCTCTCACTTGTGTCAGTAACAATCGACCGATCTGTCCGTTGAGACAGGTAAAGGTTACGGAGTATGTGAATCAACCCACGCGACCATTCTCAGAAAATAAGACGCCTATGGAAATGGCTATACATAGAAGAGATTCTAAGATACACATTGGGAAAGATGGAAAATCATTAGTTCTTCTATTATACATAATTTAAACAAAGCTCAAAATTCACTTTTTGAAGACCATTTCACTTCAGCCCAAAATACTCTCTTTTTCGGCACAGCTGCAACGCGGCTCTCATTAGGAAGACAGATCCCCAGAGTCGCGTTCCGTGACATTTGCCTCCCTCCCGATGTTTTGGAGAGGAAGACTGATTTATTGAGTTGCACTTTTGCAACAAATTAGACATCTCTCAGGCGGTGTCGCCACTTTTAGGACTCTATAATTAGGCGCTCGTGAGGCTCATTCGGATAGCAAATGGGTTCACGTGACCGACTTTAAATCTTCCACCTGACTTTCAAGTATATCTACATGTTGATGCCTGAAAAGGCTCCCGATTTTAGTCTGGATCCTTCACATAGTATTCGATTCCGAACCGACAATGAGCCCCGTCCGATTCTTTCTGTTCCACCCCATCGATTTTAAAGTGAAGTGCTCTCGAAAGTGACTTTGAAATTGGGTCAAAGGT
The DNA here is from genome assembly GCA_030435675.1 of Steinernema hermaphroditum. Taxonomy (NCBI): domain Eukaryota; kingdom Metazoa; phylum Nematoda; class Chromadorea; order Rhabditida; family Steinernematidae; genus Steinernema; species Steinernema hermaphroditum. The sequence continues at coordinate 1,022,510 of CM059623.1, forward strand.
TGAGCGTCGGGGCGGTCGAGTGTCCTTCGCGAGGCGGAAAAACGGAACTGGAGTGTTTTGAGTCGGCGATGAGTCAATAGATGACTCACGACGGCACGTTATCACATGCCGCGTGGTTTTAAGGAGTGACTCGAATGGTGACTACCTGTCAGTTCCCTATGAATGTGACTTTCTCTGGAAACCTTGACGTTCACTTCGTTCTCGAAGTTTGACCTTTAACTGCCAATTTCCGTAATTGATACCTTTGTGAATTGTGCCCTTAGAAGGACATCTCTGACGATGTTCGGATTCTTCTAGGAACTCCGGCTTGTACGAATTGATGTTTATAATATGGTACCACATGTTCGCTGGCTAGACAAACAAGATCTGTTTATTTTCGCGTGCTTTTACGATGTGTTGTGTGTGACTCGTCGGCCCAAATATGCGATGCTGTATTTCTGTGGCTTGTCTAGGGCGTGCCTGATTGCTCTCAAATACCATACAAAATACGAGAAATAGACGAGACAATTTTACTGTTTTCACCTTCGACAGACAGAGCTAACCGACACATTGAGCATAGCATTTGTGCCAGTGGCGATCGGTCGACCACTCGGTTCGCCGAATGAGTCGATTGTTCGTGTACTCTGTTAAAAATGAGTTGAGTGAGTGGTCGTTCTTGGTCGCCGTTTTTTGGGGACCATGATCGCTCCGGCTCCCAAAAGGCGAGCAGCACCAGGGAGCCTTTCCATTCACGTTGAAAGTAGGAAATAGACTACATTGTCTACTCATTTTACACATTTCAAACTTCGTTCTGGCAAGTAGGGCTTCAATCCACTTGAACCTGCATCGGTTTTGATGATGAAGGATTTTTAAAGGATCAATTGATGTGATTTTTTGATTTTTTTTTCAACATAGGGTTCTTCATGGAATTGTTCTCCCATCATTCCCTATGACTACAGCGAAAAGGTTATCTTCCATAACATTATTTCGATTTTAATTTTTGAATTAGTCTTTAATGTTTGAGTCTTCATAGAGCATTTCCTCGTCATTTTCTAGTGGTGGTACCCTAAGATTCTAATCTAAGAATCTGAAAACTGACGCAAAAGTGAAATGATATGTGTGGAAGTACATAAACAGACTACTGACTCGGGGTGCTGTGGCGAGAGTGCTGGAGGGACTATTAATTGGCGAAAAAGGACTTTTAGAGTTTTGAATTATGAGAATTTTGAAAACAGTTATCTACATACACTTAAATTTATAGAACTTCGATTATTTCGCGATTCGGCCAGGTAAAAAGTTCATATGTTCAGCTGTAACTTTGCAGAAGAAAAGTATACAATAGTAACAATGTTATTGTGTTACATTTGGTCCAAATTCCAAAATTGCTTTGAAGAGTTCCTTGCCACCAGAGATGCCGGCCTCGGCTCCGCTCGGCTGGGGTGGCTCCGGATCAGTTGGTATCTGCCACTTATCTGTTCAGTTCTTGTCGATTTTGACTAGATTTGAATTCGCAGAATGGAGATCCGAAGATTGAGCCGCATTATGGCCCACGCTCTCTGTAGGAATTCATGGAAACTGATGTTGCGAGGCTAGGCTACGGGCGAGCCGCAGGCGAGCTTTGTATTCATTTTCTAGAACGGACCTATTATCCAGGATTCCGGCTTATGCTCATGTCTATTGATTTAAAGCAAGCCCGAAAGCCCTGCAGTTTTGACATCCTTCTGGAGGGTAGAAATAAGGCTTCCCACTCAATCGAGACACTGCAACATCTTCTACCAGGACACTGAATCCTTTCCTGGAGAAGATGTAATCCCCGGCCCAATCTTCCGTGACTGAATCACTCAATTTTCGTACAACCGTGGATCCACACTGACGAGCAGTCCGACGTGAGCAACTACAAAATCAAGAACTTTCGAACTCTCCACCAAAACCTGTTTAATCGTCCATGACCGTATCGAAGTGTGCCGCTATAATCCTCTCCAATCCCCGCAACGGCGATTCTGGACGTTTTGAATAAGCGCACCTGTGAAACGGGTTTCGAGAGTCGAGCTCCAAAGGGCGGAATCGTTAGTCATCGGAATGATTCATGAGGTCGTAAATGGTATCGCCTCTTGTCACACGTTTGGAGAGCACGCAGGGGGAACCTTGTGACATGTAAATAGCTGCCTTCCTGTGGTGATGTGTGGGGTTCGGTCCTTACAAAGAAGGTTAACTGTAAGGCACATGTAAGATACAGTATCAAATAGCGAGTGAATTTTGGTCAGAAAAGTCTATTTATGAACATGTTTCAACAAGATTATGTGAAGATCCTCAACTCTAAGATTCTAAAGAAAGACTTCCCACCTGGCCAATTACCTCCCACACCTCTTCCACCCTCTTCAAGGTCCAGTGCGAATCCAAGGCCACGGCACCCAATTACGCGCCAGAACAACAAGACCTCCCTCGAGTTTCGCAACACCTCCGCTCCTAGCGGACATCTCCTTGGAAACGCCGCATCGATTCGACGAAAACGGCGCCCTTCGAAGCACCGTCGACGGAACCCGTTGTGCAACAAGATCGCTAAGAAAACAGTCCGGATCGATCCGGGTCAAGGCGTGTTTTCCCCCCAGCTGCACGCCAATCATTCCGTCATCGCCGTCGATGTCAACACGGCGCCAATTATAATCCAATCTGAAATTCGGCCGCCGCCCCGCCCCTCGCCGCCGTTGGGAATCGTCGTCGTCGTCGTCGCCGCCGCCGCGTCCGTCCCACGTCACATCGATGGTCATCGCCGGCTGCTAGTCGATTGGATGTTTACCGAACTGCGTGTGTAGCTGCTGCACAAGAGGAGAGCACCCCTAATAGCCGACTGTATTGACGAGGAAGAACGTGGGTTAACGAACCACGATGAATGGATGTGCGAATTTCTGGCGACGCGTGTGGTCGTGGCTGAAGGTGCGGCTTCTGGCGTTGTGGTCTTGGATTCGGTGGCTGATCTGTTGTGAATTCTGTTTCGAGGAGGAGGAGGACGACTTGGAGGCTGGACACTCAGGAAGAAAGAGAGGTCGGTTTTGTTGGCGCGGGTGGGGAACGTTTCGCTAGAATGTTGGTTCCAAGTTGGTTGCATAAGCGATTATGATTCGCTATTCTATTATGCGCGTTCTAAATATATGAAGGAATGCCTGACTCGACTCATGGAGTGCAAGCATTAAAGACCTGGTCTATTTTGAGTTTTTTATAGAACCTCTATTCAGCGTTTTATTATAATCCAATGCTGGCGATTATTTTTGGCGACATTTGCAATTGTAGCTGCGGTGGAATGTTTCATGTGAGGAAGAGAGGTTGGTTGAGAGGTTGGACCTTACACATAGGAGACTATCTCAAAGGTTGGGCTTTTGGAAGCCATCACTGATAACGTACATAAGCAGATTTACGTCTGCTAGACAAATAGACGTTTTCATCAATTGAAATGCAGCATTTGATTTATTTTTCGTGTAAATAGACGTCTGGGTTATGATTGTTTCTTTAAAATCCTAGGATACGATATGATCATTTCCATCATCTATTGAAATGTCATTCGAGAGGAATACCCTAGTTGAAATCTGAAATTGAGTTTCATGTTGACTAGCTGCTGATAGGGCTAGTCATCGCCTTTTAGAGGAGGTTCTTTAATGCATTAGTGAGCTGGGATGATTGGTCGCATTCTTCTATGTGCTCTAGTTAAGTGTCTCCTTGAAGTGCGCAGTCCTTAAACCAGCCTAAACCGCATGTTGATCGGATGTTTTGAGGTCCTAAGAGCCATTCAAGAGTTTTACCGGAATCCAGATGCTAATTTCACAGCTATTAAGTCCTTCATAATGAAGCAAATCGACTGAACCCGTCAGGCCTTTTCCACCGTCTTGGTTTCCCAAATTCCACGTTATTTTGGTAATTTTACTCCTGTAAATGCCTATAATTTGTGATTGCAAGGCACTGTGACGAAAGGCGGTCACACTCAATTTCTTTTCTAAGAGCCCCTTAACAGCCAATGCATATCTGACGGTTGTGAAAAAGCGTGACTTGGCTATAAATTACCATCATTTATGGGTGAGCCTGTACAAACAAAACAGAGGGACAGGCAGACAGTTCAATCACCATTGCGATTACCCACTGTTTAGACTGTACGAATGATATTATATGAAAAACGATAGCGTAAAACGGTGAACATCCAACATATGAAAACTCGTTAGGAAATGGTCTACGATACAAAGCATAAAAACCTTAAAATGCCTTAAAATGAGCAATGTTTGCATGGGAAACGTTTCTGCATCTTCAATCTCAAATGAATCATCGCTGATTCATCGCAGCCGTGCACGTGTCGAATTGTCATCTTCGATAATCAGGTGGCACACCCTAGAAGTGACACTTCCCCATCGGCCCGTATCATGTCAGTTTCTTATCTCTCTTAGGTGCGTTGTCTCTCTAAATGGACAACGTTTTGCCCTAAACATATGATGTCATGGAGTGACGGTAGAAGGAGACTCAGAGCTACAGAAAAAAGAGCAGAACTTGGTGTGGGTTAAAGGTTGTACTGTATTAGATGTCTATGTATGTGAACAGCGCTAGCTTTCTCCGACTCGGCTTGCCCCCCGGCTCAGTTGGCTTGGCTCCGGCTCACTGATTGTGGATGGGTAAATATAAGGAGACCGTTCTTTTTAATAAAGGGGCCTAAGGCAGCCGAGCTAGCGCTGTTTACAGCTTTTCGTTTGATGTGACAATTTAAAAGTTTGATATTTTGGGCTAAAATCAGTAAATGTGAAGGATTACAAAAATGCCATTTCTATGATGTGATGCCGATGCCACTGTACTCTCTCGAGACCCCCCAACGGACAGAGATTACATGAGTCACAAGAGCGTTGCCGTAAAAGGCGAAAAGTTAACCCCCGATCACGTCGAAGGCGATTAAGCGCCACCGGAATCTGGATCCGGTTCCCGACGCACTCACGCGAGGAACATGTCGTAATCGGAGTTTTGTAGATCGCCCGCCGACGGCCATTTGTTACCATTTACAGCGCACGCTCCGTTTCAGAGAGGGAGCAATTTACTAGATACTAATTGGTCCCTAAAGGGGTGCAGATGGTGACAAACTACTTGTTTTTCCAAATGGAATTTATGCAAACGGAACGGAGAGACATGCGATCGGGAGGAGAGAAAAAATATTGACTTCTAGGGACATCTCACAGGAATTGCGGCTGGACTTGATGGTACCTAGATGCGTGCAGGTCCACCCGTGGCAGTCCGGGGAACTCTCGTCGCGACGCGCCTGAGCAAGTGACGTTGGCAGAGTAAACAGTGCGAACAGCCACAATCGCGATTACTCATCCTTTGTGTCGATGGCGGTCCCCACGTTAATCATCTCCACATCTCGTTTCCTCGTACTATCAGCTCATCTGTGGAGCGCTGTTATCACACGCCCCCACACACGACGGCGGCGACGTCGGCGCGATAGGTGCCGCCGCCGTATTTTGGCGACTGTTTTGTCTGTTGTGCCGCTGTGGATTGGACGTGCGAAATTGAGACTTTGCTCTATCGATTGCGGTTTTGGCGATCGCCGATTTGGTGGAACTAATGATGATGGCGCTGGTGTAATTTTCTAGAGTCTTCTCTGTGGGACCTCTGCGAATTATTCGCAAATTAGCGGAGGCTCCCTTCTATTCCTATAATTTCTACTGAACCCAAACTTGACATCTAGAACTGATGTTTTACTTTATTGAATTGATAATCCAGGGAGCATCTAGACAGAGCATCTAAACAGAAGTCTATACAGAAGAGACCGGTCGAACAGCGACAAAATCCGACTGGTTTCACTTGTCTGAACTTCTAGACTTCTCCCTAGAAGCACCCTTGTTTTCGGCCACCCTGTTTATTCTTTTCAAAAATGGCCCTTTCTTGACACTTTTTATAACCACCCTTCTATGTTTAATGTCTGGTTATTTTGTGGGATCTGGTATCAGTCTTTTTTCTATCAGTCAACTCTGGTATCTATCACTATCAGTCTTAAGCTGGAAACCGGAAAATTATTATAGTATTTGCTATGATGAAAGAGAAAAGAGAATCTAAATGACGATATCAATTATTTGCAATTTGAGCTGTTTGCCTGTGGCTCTATTTTGAAGGCATGAGATGACCTTTTGATGTGACATTTCTTATCATATTTCCTTCGGGAGAGCCTGGAGTTACACTATGTTCAAACACGAATCCAGGCTCGGCTTGCTTACTCTCATGCTTTATACTTTAGGGGGAAGCCTCAACTTGTGCTTCGCCTTACCATCACCCAGCTCATTACGTGCGACGCTTGATTGATGTCCTTTCCCGTATTGCTGTATCGATCACTTCCGCAGAACGGTGCTATTAAGTTCTAAGTGGCTTGCACTTTTGATAATGACAGATTAATGAAGTTCGCCCCTTTGCCTAATTGTAAGACAATTTATGTCATATCTATTTTTGTCTCTTTTAGCGTAAGATGGGGTACTGTCGCTGAGTCGAAACGCTAATATGTAGCCCGAGTGTCTACTTTTGTTTCTGAAAAGCGATGGCCTTTTCGTTATGATATATGAGATTTCTTTCGAGAGATCTGAACGCTTTATAGCAGCGGTCGATATGAACTAATCTTTAAGGGCCATATAAAAGTACCTGACGTTTCTTTATGTAAAATGTCATTCTTCCTATCGCAATTTTTTTAAGGATGTCCTATACCATCAGATATTGATCAACTGATCCTTTAGAGGTTGCCTTAAAGTGGTTTATCCTTTCGACGGTGACAGTAGACCGACATGTGCAACCACGACCTACTTGATGTAGTTCTGATTTTTTTAAATCGTTTTTACGTTTGCGCAGCTGAGCTAGCTAGCTAGCTGACCTTATTGATGAACAGGCATTGATTTTTCGCGTATGGAATGTAAAATATAGTACCGACTACCGCAATCCTCTTTCTCAAATCTTTCTCCTTTGCAATGCGTGCCTTTTCCCAAATAGGCCCACATTAGAGACCGTTTGGTCGTCCATTTCTGAGACCTTCTTGTGGGCATTTCGCAGACGACAAGCTTACAAACATCTCCTTGCAGATCACATCTACCCAACGTCGCTCGATCCGGCCGCGATGGCGAACCAGCAGAAGAAGAACAGCGCCGTCGAAGGCATGGGCGCCGGGAGCGGGCCGGCGCAGGTGCACAAGGTGATTATGGTGGGTAGCGGAGGAGTCGGCAAGTCGGCACTCACCCTTCAGTTCATGTACGACGAGGTGAGATCCATTCGACGGTACAGGAACACGTTCTATGCCTAGTTCGTGGAAGAGTACGAGCCGACTAAGGCCGATTCTTATCGCAAGAAGGTCGTGCTCGACGGTGAGGAGTGCTCGATCGACATTCTGGATACGGCGGGCCAGGAGGACTACTCCGCCATCCGCGACAATTACTACCGTAGTGGAGAAGGCTTCATCTGCGTCTTCTCCATCACGGACGCCGAGTCTTTCGACGCCACCAATGAGTTCAGGTGAGCATGAGAAGGTCTGGAGAAGGAAGCTAACTCCGAAAGTCGCAAAGTGGGCCAATGACAATCCTACGCATACCCTTGCCTTAGATGAACGTCCTGAAACGAATCCATTTCCGGATTTTATTTGTCAATTCCAACGCCCACTATCCGCTCGAAGTTCTCTTTCTTTCAAACAAAGCCGAACATATTTGTTGCTTAGGAACGTCCTCAACGACGGCACTCATTCCCATACCCATACATGCTAATTTAAGGATACAATCCCTAGGAAACCACTGATTGTATGAAAGAGTTGTTTGCGTTTTAGTCATTTCCCAAGAACGCGGCTTAGGGTCCAAAGAACATAGGGGTCTCTAAGCTCTATGATTAGTTCATAGATTCTGAGGATATTCTGGTAGTGCTGGATAATCAAGATTTCCTGAATTTGAAAGAATTAGCAGCATAAGCTTCGTATAAGCAGTCACATGAATAGGGCCGTGGGCTATGGAGTAGATCAAACCTGAACAGGCCTATAAGTTTGAAATTTGGCACTTTTTGAGACCGATGATGACGACCTTCCTTGAATTTTAACTGCGTTGTACATCTTTTAATAGTAATCCCCTTCATTATGTATGTGACCACAGCCACAATGCCGAAATCTCTTCCATAAGGTCGCGCCTTTTCAGTCCTTTTCTCCAGGTGCATCTCGTTAAAAAGCCGTTCAAAAAGCATCAAACGACTGTGGGAATTTCTATGTCAGATCCACAATCGATCGGCGTTCGCCAAAGCACCCCCGGGTGCCCTTGATAACAACTGACGCCGAGCACAACAAAAGACTAAAGTCCGTCACAAACAAACCAAAGTTTTCTGACAGTTTATGAGAGAAGCAGGCCAAAGACTCTGGGTGTGATGACGTCAAACGAGTTTTCGGGTCTTTAGACTCAAGCTCCAAAAACACCCAAACAGCAGAAGTCGATGTCTAGCCATGAATGATGAGCTTCTATTTTGGGGAAGTGAAGTGGACATGAGATGCCAGGAAAATTAACTTTGTTATAGGATATGATCTCAATGATCGCCTCTGGTTCTCATTCAGACGGTTCCTACATTGCATCAGATCTATAGTGCATTCGATACTGTAGGGTACACAGAGAATAATATGGTGACATTTACGGTGTATAGATCTAGGCTGTTTCGCTTATGTCGTTAATGAAGTATATTAAAAGGTTCCAGTCTATTAGAAATTATTCGGCAATCCGAAATGCCGTGAAAAATACTGCATTACCTGCTCCTCATAGACACGAATATCCGACATTGTCTACAGTGTAGACAGTATCGACACAGACAGACATGCATTGCACAGACAGTGCACGTCAATACAGTCTAAACACTGTCGTCTAGACGGATCCGCAGTCTCTAATCTTCTTCGTCTTCTTTCAAATGAACAATCGGCATTTCAGAGAACAAATTCTTCGTGTGAAGAACTCGGACAGCTCCGTGCCGATCATGCTCGTCGGTAACAAGTCCGACCTGGACACCGAGCGCGCCGTCTCCGTGGCGCAGGCTCAGCAGCGAGCCGACGCCTGGAATGTGCCCTACATCGAGACGTCGGCGAAGCACCGCACCAACGTCGACAAGGTCTTCTACGACCTGATGCGCGACGTGAAGAGGCGGAAGGGTGGTACCATCGGCGGACACAACGGCGGAGTCGCCGCCGACCAGCCGGACCGAAGACGGCGTACGCGCAAGGGCCTCAAGAAGTGCACGATCCTCTGAGGGCCCGCGAGATGGCGACGTATTTATTGTGTACACAAGTCACTTCCTTCAGCTCCAATTGCAACAATCGATGTATCATAGTCCCTAAGCTCATATCCCTCATAATATTAATAAGGCAATTGGGATGAATTGTCGCATAATTCTATCGACCACACGCGCACATAGGGTGTCTTCTTGCTTCTGTTCTCGTTCATTTTCTTGTTTAACGTTTTTTTTTTTGTTAAATCCTATTTTTGAGTGATTATATGATGAAGTATCATGATAAAATATGTTACGTTTTCCCGTTTCCGTTCTCTATTCTTCTTAGCCGAAACCGTAAGCAACACAGAGTGAGGCGCTCTATCAAGGAGGGTACGGTAGCTCGAGGGGAAGGGGAGGACACTTTTTGCTTTACATCACAGGGTATCTACAGAGGAGGAGACGAAGCTAGAGAATCCGGAAAGGAGAAAGGCACTATATACATAATTATAGGATCTTTTCAGTATATTTAATATACTCGTGAGAGGAAGGAAACAATAATCTGTGGACTACAATCTGGAAGTCGTCAAAAGACAGGAAGAGGGTCATCAAGGAGGTTAGATAGTGCAAAAACTGTATTTAGACGAATTTGAGAGACCCGAAAAGGGCGGCGAATTACGGTAAATACAACAATGCGATCGGAGGGCGATAACCAAATTCCGGCGACTCAAAACATGTACAATGCAAAATAATTGAACAGGAAAAACAGAGATTATAATAGAGTTGGTTAGAGAATGAATCCGCTGCTGGCCGTGACAGGCTGGCTGAGGCCGTCCGCTCAGTGCACGTCGGGGCTTGGCGGTTCATTATTCTAAAATAGAATTAATGAAATTGGCGTGAAAGACAACGCGAAAAAATCGAATCTACGCTTGCAGGAGCGAGAATCTGCGCTAAATTTGTATCGGAAAAGCGTGGATGTAGCCGAAAGCAAAAAATCTTATTGGCTACGGTAGTTGCGCCGTGCCAGCAATGAATGTTTAACGAATCGTGGGAGTGGTGACTAAGGAGACGCCAGCGTTTTTTGTTAAGAAGATGGACTCACCCCGTTTCCACCAGATCCACTCGGCTTTCCATGCGTCTCCGGCTGCGGAGAGCGCAGCGACTGGGGCCTGAACATGAAGAACATCACGGCCAACATTCCCCAGATCATCGTCATGAAGAACACGTTGTTGGCCGGGGTGTTCTGTCCGATGCCATCGTTGATGCACTCCGTGTCGGTACAGTGTCCCTGGGTCTCTCGCAGCTGTAAACAAAGAGAAGTGAGAAAACGTAAACAGAACGTGCGGACACACCAGCGAGAGAAGACGGCGCATGGCTACCTCATGGTTGAACACACACTCGCACGGATCGTCGGCCATGTTTCTTGAAGGAGGGGCGAACTGGAGCGGAACGCCGAGTTGTCCAATTAACCGTCGTTTGCGGCCAGAACTTCTTGTTGCCTAGCAGCACGGCGGACGAATGTACTGTAACGAGAGGAGAGTAATTAGATGCAGGAATGAAGCGGAAACGCGTTTGGATAAACGGAAGGGCACGCCACGCTTAAATATGCATCGTCGAGGCGGAGAGACGTTCACGCCGGTGTGGCGAATGCGACCACAGCTGATTCCATTGAATACAGGCGAGAGGGGCGTGACACTGGCGAATCAGATAGGGCCACGTAAGCGTAGCAACGCCGCGCCAACCGCAGCTATCACTGCGATTCCAGCAAAGCACACGTCAATTAGAAAAAGGGGAAAATGTATCGCCCAAATAGCGTGCCTAATCCTACCGTAATCCTGGCGACAAGGCGACGTGTGCTTGATAGAACGTGTTCGCTGCTGACGCTTTCAAAGTCCAATCTCGGATTCGCACATTGTTCGCCGCTTAAACGTGAAATTTGAGTGTACGAGATAAGGAGAAGCTTCTTCTGAAAGTCAGCTTCCGTTTAAAGTAAAAATAACATCTGAAAATAGAGCGACATGCTTAGAAACGCTGAATTCAAGTCCCGAACCAGGGATCATTTGAAATACACCGAGAGCAACTAAATCGATACAATTCAGATCAAATCGTTGTCCTAAAGATGTGCACACTGAAGCCAACCGTAGCCCAATAGAACCAGCGTTATTTCGAGCATTTACCTCAACGACACCTTCGAAACCGATAACGATCGAATACAGCCGTGAAAAAGCGAAACTTTAAGCAATTCCCAACAAATTACACCGTACACCTCCGAAAAAACAAACAAGACCGAAACTCAGAGTCCAAAACCCGTGAGAAAATACCATAATCCACTCTATACACGGACACGGCATGCAACAGATCTAGCCAAGAGCACAGACATCACCGATAAACAAAAAATACAGTGGCGCTCCAGGCTCTCGCTTATCGCCAAACACCGGCGGCAACTAGCGCTGCAATCAGCCGTACGACGACAGCGATAAAAGCCTTAACTGTCCATCTAACAACGCGACTCTTACATAACAGCCCTACAGATGTCCTCCGGTGTCGTTCCGCCCGGACGACAAACTGGATGCGACGAGAGCGCCTCAGCTGCGCAGTCCGAAAACCGAACGACTCTGCGCGAAATAATGCAGCAGCCGAAAACGAACACAGTCGAGGGTAAAACACGGCGAACGGCGACGGACGACGACGAAACAAGAAGTCGGGGAGAGCGAAATGGGAGAGGAGATCCTCGTCTCCGCGGCGTCGACCGATTTCCATCCCTTCGTGCGTCCGGCCATCCTCCATCGTCGTTATAATGACACATCAGCACAAACCGCCGACCTCTCAGCCACAGCGGCCGGCGGCACTCACGGAAGCGAGGAGAGCCGTCGGCTGCCCACGGTCTTCTTCTCGGCATAAATACGCACATGTTGCTTCCATTGTTTATATTCACGACCAAAACCCAAAAAATTGCTCCCCAAACGGAAGCGAGAGTCGAAAGGTCAAGCGCTGTGAGCACAGCTGATATCCTTCGAATCCTCAGCTGTGATCGACGCAATACCGTACCGTACAATGTGGGAGCGAACGCGAATTGCCGTGAAACACGAACTGGCCTTGAAGCACCGGCGCGCCGATAAGAATCCAGCTGTGCTGGCTACGACGAAAAAGCAGCCAGCGGCGACCACGGTCGATTACAAGTCGTTAATTGAATTCGTAGAGTTGCGAACACCTACGGCGCCGAGGTTCGGGCGCGGCGAGCGAGTGTTTGAAGAGGCCGAATTCGAGCACAGACAGGCGCGGCAAAAACAGACGTTTAGACGGAGACAAATATCAGACATCACTGCAAACGGCGCGGCGCCACTTTTTGTTTGTCCACCGGCTGCCGATTGATCGTACTTTCTTCTTTTCGCATCGTTAGAGCAAAAATCAGTGGCAGTCTTCGACCTTCCTGATGAATTTTTGGGATTTCTGTGAAAAACTCAGCAAATCTGTTATCTTCTGCGAACACACGCGCCTGTTTATGGCATCTCAAATTTCAAATTGGCGCTTTCCGCCGTTCCCGACATTGATATGTGTGGATTTCTCTGACGTGGATTAAGCGATATGACGTACCCAAGGCGATTGCGAGATTTGGGCCATAAATTTTTGCAGTCGTGCTTGCAGGATGGGTGATTTGTCCATGGACATAGCCAGCCAACGCGAGGAAGTTTAGCCTCATTCTCTTTGGAGTTGCACTTTGCAAGAATTAAAATTTGTATGGGAAAGCTTTGCAAAGCCAATTACGTTCACAGGGCTCCTCCACTCAGCCGAACCTGAAGTGAAACGGTGAAAATTCCGCCGTTAATTCACTTTCTCCCCGACAAAAACAATTAATCCCAGCGAACCGGGGCAGTCGTAACGCGAAAAAGTGAAACGCCATAACAATGCGCCCGTAATCGATCCGTCCTCGGCGACAATGGAGATAACAACATAGCAAAACTATAGTTCATACAAAGAAGAAGAAGAAGATAGTGGCTGCAGTAGATGAGTATGCAAAAGGGGAAAGGGCGAACGGACTAAGGAAAGCAAACGAAACCTCTTCGGCGACAGACGCAACGGACAGCGCTGCTGTCTTGTTGGCGCCCTCCGCAGCCGATCGATTCGTCTCCGCGCCCCGTCTACTAGACTCAACAGCGCGCAACAGTCTTACCAGGATTCATTTGCCCATGTGGGTGGGTGGGGTGCGGCTGCGGGAAGTGCGAATTTTTCCAGTTCTGTTGGCTAGAGTACAATGTAAGTGCGGAAAACACCTTTTTCTTTGTTGCCCTTTATCTGTAACGGACCTATAACAACAAAACAATTAACAATCAACAACGGGGCAGTTTAAAGGCAGGAGGCGGGTGGCCATTCAACGAGTACGGTGTCAACGTCAAGTTCCAAAATATCAACTTCTCCTTGCTCTACTTGTAGCAGCTCTGCGATCGATGGCTGAGTTCTGCCGAAGTCGCCGTGCACGAATTCTTTGATGTATGTGCCAGCCTGCGTTTCGACCCTAAACAAGACGTTGAATTCCACAGATAAGAATCAGAGGGTTACTTCAAATAGAAGTGATGATCGTCCAGGAGTAGCGCTTCCATCTTGAAAATCGTTCGGCGGCGATCAATTAGGGGTCTCCGCTTCAGCACACGTACTACGGTAGGCTGCACAATTTCCAGCGGGGCCTGGGAAGTCAAGCTCTCAAATGCGTCGCGCGAGATTGGAAGAGAGCTGTAGCACAAAGCGGTGTATGACTTCCTCTTTTCTAGAAGCAAGTTATGAGCAAGTTTTGGGGCAAAAATGCTTGACTGACCAATCCCGTTGTCATCTTCGTCGTACTCGTGCACTACAGTATTCAAAGTATCTGAGTGTTCTTTTGTGACTCGACACAAATCCCGAACCTAAAGAGATCAACAGTAGGGAATACGGTACGCACGACAAACATTTATGTGCTCGCTCTTGTTGATTTCCTCTTGAAGCTCGCGTAGGAACGACTTTCCCTTCTCCCCACGAAGCTGCTGCGTGTTATGGCTGTTCAGAAGTTGGACACAAAACGGTCGTCCTGTTCCCAGCATGCGCACATCGATATCTTCGCGGCCAGACGAAGAAAAACGGGAGTTATCGGCTTTTGTGAATTTTATCAACACTCGGGAAATTATGTCTGCAACCTAAATGTACCGATATGAGCACAAATTATCTACAGGCAGCCTACCGAATCTGGCAATGGATAGGTGGTGTTCTCCTCGTCGGTCCACTTTGTTTGCGGAAGATTCCTCGAGAACTTACAGTACCTCCCGGCAATGTACACCGCTTCTCGCTCGAACTGTGGAACGATTTCACAGGCCTGGGTGGGATTCTCGAATTTGTACGATCTGAACCAGCAGAAACTACATGAATACCATGAAGCATGGGGACTACCGGCGAGCCTCGTCACTCAGCTTTCCCATGATGTTCGTGACTTTGACCTTGGTGTACCGAGCCGCGAGTCCTTCTTCGTAATCTTCGTCCAGACGTCGTTTCTTGCCGCCACTGCAGAACTCCACGGGCAGATGACGGAACAGAAAGTCCGAATCGGAAGAGTTGAACTCATTGTTGGCGAATGAGATGGTCAAACCGAGGTCAGAAGAAGGCGTGGGCCGAAGACTGGTTACCTGAAAAGTCACGTTTGATATCCACACTACAAAGAATACCAACCGCTTCGATCTTCCGGATGTACAGCTCCGTGCAGCGGACCTTAAAAGGCACCGTAGCCAGGGTTCCCTTGCAGTGCGCCAAGAAAATCTTCTCGAAAATGTGTTCGCGAAGAATCAGCGTAGTGGGGAAATCGAGCGACAGGCTGAAGGTCTTCGAATCATACGGATTCTTATCGAAAACCGCCTTCGCCTCTTCGGCGACCTTCGAAGCGAAGCTGTCGTCGGTTATGCCGAAGCATAGAACGCAGTTCCAGGAGTTCTCTGTCGGTTGAAGAGAATCGAAACCCGCCACTTGCTGGATACAGCTTGAGCACAGCAACGAATTCAGCGATGCTTCGTCGAACTGCATGCCTGATACAGAATTGAACTATGAACAAAGACGGCACTGAACGCAAGAAAACGCGAATAGACAGTAGACATCACTTCCTTTGAATGGAACAATGAGAGAGCGGTCGGTTTGCAGACGCTCCGAACGCCTAGACGACAGACAGTATTTTAGCGTCTAGATGTCTGAAAAAACCATCATAGAAAACAGGAAATGAAGAGCTTATATTTTGCAACACAAAAGCAGGAAATATCAGACATTCACCTCATTTCGTTTGTTCTTCCATCCGTACTTCCAGTTTTTACCTCCAACATGGTATTCGACTAATTTTTCGCCTCCTTTCAAAACAAAAGCTGATGCAAATGTGAGACAAAAAAACTGATAAAGATATATTCAAATGGAAATCGTGAAGAGAAACAAGCGAACATCAGTACAAACATAAGCCATAAATCTTAAAGCTAAGATGATATGCATAATTTAAGTGCTTATTTGTGCTGCATTGTATCGTATCCGAAAAAAGCCATGAGCCACTGCTTTCTCCGACAAGGCCCTCGCTCTCCCTGCCACTTTTCGGCCAGCCTCTAAACGATCTTTTTTGTAATCGTCGTGTGTGGGCAGATAACGCGCGAAATCGACGATTTCAAAATTTCGACCGCTTCCGAATCCATTCTTCAATTGCAGGAGCTGCCGAGACTGTCTAAAGTCTCAAACGGTCTGCCTGCATAATTATGCGAGCGTCTACGTCTACACCGGGGCAGCGCCAGACGACCCTCAAGAGCTTCATGCAGAAGAAGCCGCGTCCCAAGTACGTTTCTTTTCGGCTTTTCCTGTACACCTTTGTCGCTTTTTAGGGCGCAGAACTCGAAGCGGAAGAAGATAGTGCTGGAAAGCGAATGCGAATCGATGAAAATCAGTGGGATCGACGTGAAGCTGCCCCCGAAAGTGAAGCCCTATCCCTCGCAGAAGCTCATGATGTTCCGGATTCTGCAGAGCTTGAAAACTTGTCAGAACGCGATGATCGAAAGTCCTACAGGAAGTGGTACTAGGATAACATCTATCTATGAGTTCTATCTGAAATTTAAGGCAAAACTCTTGGTCTACTGTCCTCAACATGCGCATGGCTGCAAGACTACCAGGAACAGCGCCGAAAAGCGAAGGTCACGTGCCCGAAACATGGACTAGCCAAGAAGTCAGGCAACGAGGAGAACGAAGAGTTCACATTGGATGTGTCAGAAATGGAATCTTCAATAGTCGTCGACGGCAACTCGGACTTCTCCTTCAGAGCGATCGGAATCTCGGACATGATGGACGACGACGATGACGATTTCGTGGCTCCATCCCCGGTGTCGAAGCGCAAGTCGATGGATGTGAGCGTGACGAAGGCAAAGCGGCCAAAACTTGAAGAAAGGGTGGCAAAGGAGGAGGCGGAGTGCACATGCCTACCGTAAGGGTAGCCTTTTGTAGTCTAGACACCTCCTTTCCAGACGAGTACGAATCTACTACGGTACTCGCACCCACAAGCAGATCGGACAAGTAGTAAAAGAATTCTCGCGTCTGCCCTACGCCGGAGTCATCAAGCACACCATCCTGGCCAGCCGGGACCAGTCCTGCATCCATCCGGTGGTCAAGCAGTCTAGCGACGTCACGGGAGCGTGCAATGAGCTGCTCGCGCCCGAAGGTGTAAGTTGAAAACTGCCAATCTAGATTATATCTGTCGATGGTTACAGGGTGGATGCGCACACAAACAGAACATCAGAGCCGCTAGACTAGACAAAGGTCCAGACATGCGCAAATTCATCGAAAAGAACGGCGCGACTGTTTGGGATCTGGAAGACCTCGTGGACGCGCTGAGCAGCTCGAATCCGGCTGTGTGTCCCTACTTCGCCTCCACGAGAGTTCTGACCGACGACGCCGACCTCATCTTCTGCCCATTCAGCTACCTTCTAGGCACGTGTTTTGCATCCGTGGACATGCCTTACCGTACTCCCTGCAGATCCGATTATCCGAGACATGTCTGATGTCTACATGAACCGGGCGGTTGTTATCCTCGACGAGGCGCACAACGTCGAAGACACGTGCCGCGACGCCGCCAGTTTCGACTTTACGGAGGCGGAGATCACGAGCGCCGTGGAGGAGTTCAACTTGAAGAGGATGATTCTGCGGAAGGCGCAGGAACGAGCGTTTGGGCGATCGCAGATGCAAAACTCTCCCGCGAAGTTGCCGGAGAACCTCCCGGAAGTGCTGGACGAAGTGGAACAGCACCTAGCCGTGGTATGTCCCCCCGATCTAACCAAGTAGCTGTGTGTTCTCAGCTAACACACTTCGTGAAGAACATGCACGACTGGTTCGTGTCCGTCAGCAGCGACGTCGCCAACGCACCGGCGAAATACGGACGCCAAACCAAGACGATGTCGTTCGCGGCGCTCTCCAACTCGTTCAAAGATTCCCGGTGGCATGGGCTCTACTTTAAGAAGTGGGAGGACGAGCACAAAAGCGCCAGCGAAGAGGACGAGAAGCTGAATAGACTCTACGAGCAGATTACAGTAGGTTTACTGCTCTGTAACGAAACCGGTTGACCTTTCACGCTTCAGAAATCGTACGGATACATGTGCAACGTCGACAAACCGAGTCCAAATGGCGCTCCTCTGGATGAGGTCATGGAAAAGGTCCTCTCCGCCTACAAGCTCAGCGGAAACACAATCGTTTGCATGGAAAAGTTCATCTACTTCATGGGCTACTATTCGCGAAACGCCAACGGAATCAATAATATGACTACTTACAAGTAGGGTGGAATATTATAAAACCGTAAGATAAACCGAGTTAGGGCTCTTGTGTGCATCGAGAAGGAGGTCCAAGCGCGCACACCATGGCGGAGTGGAGGAGGTGGAAAGTACTCGGCCAGTCAGGCCCTCGGATCTCAAGCGCCGTGGACAGAATATGGAGGTGCAGATGAGGATCGAGAAGATGGACACGCTCAGCCGAGAAAATCCTCGGCGTTCAAACCAGTGAAGCCGGGGCACAAGGTCACAATCAGCCTGTGGTGCATGGTTCCTGCACTGGTAAGATTAATCGCCAGGATTCACTTAAGCATTCTTTTTAGTCGTTCAGGGACGCTTTCTCCTCTTGTCGCTCCGTGATTCTGGCCTCTGGAACCCTGACCCCGGTGGACACATTTGAGAGCGAGCTTGGAATGACGTTCAAGTTCAAGATGGAAGGCGACCAAGTCATTCCAAATGAACAGATCTTCGCCTCCATCGTTCCAACAGGCCCCACCGGAGGAAGGCTCTGCGCGACATACAACTACATCAACGGAAACGACAGTTTCACAGCGGAATTATCGGCGATTATCAAGTCCGTGTGCGAAACGGTGCCGAAAGGAGTTCTCTGCTTCTTTCCGAGCTATCGACTCCTAGAAAAGGTGTGGGAGTACATGGAAGCAAAGGATATTTTGAGGTCTCTAAATATGATAAAGGTAAGAAGCAGATCCTCGTAATATTCTAACTTGTCGTCTCAGAAAATCCTAAAAGAACCAAGAAGATCCAGCGAACTAGCCGGAGTCATGGATCAGTATGAGAAAGCCATAGAGAATCCAAAAACTGCTATAGGCGCCAAAGGAAATGGGGCGTTGATGTTCGCCGTCTTCCGTGGAAAAGTTTCCGAGGGCATCGACTTCACCGACGACCGCGCTAGATGCGTCATATCAGTGGGCATACCGTATCCGAACGCAGTTGACGAGCAGGTACCGTAACTAAGCTACCGTAACCCACGGACTTGCGAAGATTGCAGGTCGTCGAGAAGAAGAAGTACAACGACGATTCGTCGAAACCGAACTCTGTGATGCCAATCAAAACGCTGCCTGGTGACGTATGGTACTCCACACAAGCCTACAGAGCGCTGAACCAGGCCCTTGGACGGTGTCTTCGACACAAGAACGATTGGGGCGCTCTCGTGCTGGTGGACGAACGATTTGTGGCGCACAGCCTCCAGGGACCAATTGTCGCACCGAGGGCGAAAATATCGAAATGGGTCAAGGAGCAGTTGGTGGTCTACAGCGAATATAGCGCTTTCCAAGTAGAACTTAGCGAGTTCGTTGAGAGGATGCAGGAACGCGACAGAAACGCCAAGAAGACGAAGGAAGAAGAGAGAAAGATTGACCCGGAAATGGAGGATACTACGGAATGGAAGACTTTTAAGAAGAGCGTTCCTTCAATTTTGAGCGGATAGCTGCTGTGACGGGTGTGAAATGCCTCTGACCTCAGAAATGTAAATAAATGTTCTTGTCGTAAAAAATGCGATATGGACCGAAAAGGTTGAAGCCACGAAGGTATCTCACGAGACAGGACACGGGTGTGAGTCGCGCAGGAGACGTCTAGTCGTAATGGGCGTCTGCAGCTAGAGTTTATTGCAAAAAAAGTCTGTCTGAAACGGGTTGATTTGTCAAGCAGACAGTGTCTAGACAGCGTCTACGAAGAATGGTAGATATTTCCCAGTTGTATTTGTCGCGTTGAGGCCAGCGCCTCTCTCCCTGGTTCGATGCCGCCCGCGAGCGCTCGATTTTTCCGCGTCGCATCGCTTCTGATTCATTTATTTTGTGCCTGCCTACTCGTCTAGCTTTCCAGATCGCCGCTAGAATGTCTCAGACGTCTTCTCAGACAGATAGAGACGAAATGGACGACACCACAGACATCCTCGAGACAAGCGAAGTCGTGAATCGAGCTCGTAAGTCGAAGATTTCCATCTTTCGCTTGACTCATCTCGATTTTCAGGCCTGACGTACACCGATTTCGATCCAAAGACATGGTCGCCACTGCATCTGTACCGCTCACCGAACGACATAGTGGCCGCAGCGATCAGAACCTCGGGATCAGAAGGCCTTGGCCGGCAGGAGATTGGCGCGCTCATGGGACTGAACACGAATGTGAAGGCCGGAAACCGCAGGGTGTCACATCACATATCGCAGGTGGTGAAGGAGTCGCCGAAGCACATAGGGCAGTACCAGAAGATGGAGGGTAAATATCGATGCATCAAGTACAAGGCTATTGGTTGGGCTATCTAAAACCGTAGTTTAGGTACTTCTGGAAGTCAGAAGAGCCTCAGAACTTCGCTAAACTCTACGACGACTTCCGCGCCATCATTGGAGAAGAGTGTCCGTTCAAAATGGGCGATGTGATCAAATTTCCTAACACTCATTTGAGTAAGTCAGCAAAGTGTTTCTTACGGACTTCCGAACTTTCTAGGCACTCTGAGAATTAGTGACATTTCACTGAATCGGCTCGTATTCCTTTTACGCTCACTGGAAACAGATCGAGTCATTGTGACACTGAACAAGTGTATGAAGATGGTGCAGCAGATGGAACAGAGTGGTGGCTACCGCTTCCAGATCGACAAGAAGTCGCTTATGAAGTGCTTGCACGCCCTGGAGAAGCGAGGCTATTGCCGAGTTTTCGAGACGGCCGTTTCTGAGGATCAGGTCGTCACTCAGGTAGGGCTTTTCTACAATAAAGCAGCTTACTGTCTTTTTCTACTTTCAGATCAAAGTCATATGCCATCGTGATATCGTCGCCGTAGACCACCCGGACGTTCGTCTCGCTATCCGCACCGCCATCGACTCGTTCCACGCGGAAGGTCGTGTCTTCCCCCACGGCCAGCTCCGAATGCTCAAGAAGAAGGATGTGAAGGACGAACCAACTGACCCGGTTGCAAAAGAGTCGCAGTTGTTCAGTGAGGCGTCGCGTCTGACCGAGAACCTCCACTGGTCAAACATGAAGATAGCCGATAGGATGCTTCTCTTCAGACTCCAGCTGACCGACATGAATTCGAGAGTGGTAGGAGTCGTTTGCTTCTGGCATGGCTCGTATGACTCCGTTGTAGGCCCTCCGCCCACTCATCAAAGAGGAACCCGAAGATCTGATGGACACAACAGATGCCAACGACTCAGTTTCCTCGATGGTAGACGTTAGTGAAGAAGACGAGCTGGTGCCCGACATACCTCCGGAGCCTGAGAAGAAGCCCGACTACAGAGCAGTTGATGACTGTGGCATCCAGAGCAAGATGGTCCGCTGTGCAATCGTGCACGAACTCCTCTACCATTTTGCCCACTCCTACGAGCATTTCAAGCACTTGCCAAACGTCTACGAGCGTTTCCCGCCCGCTGTCAGCATCGACGATTGCAAGCAGGAGAGCTCTACCGTATACATCGACGAGGAGTCGCCACTCCGCTTCATACCTCCCGTGCCGCCTTTCGCCAATGCGCAGCAAGGATGGTTCATGTTGCAGGACTTCTTGAATGTACTGCCTCTCTCTGTCTATGTGCTTATCATGAGAGTGCCTAAAGAAGTGAGTGTGTCCAGCCTTGCTCGTCCTAATGTTGTTTTTCAGTGCGACGGGCTCCACGAATACCTGTCTGACCCGATCAAACGACATACGCTACTGGGCGACCTGCCTCAACCTATGCGATTGTTGCTGATGAAGGACAAAAAGTTCATCAAGTACTTGGAGCACATCATTCTTTGTCTTTGTTCGTACGGGTTGATGCGCCAAGCGCCGAATCCGGATCCGAGACGCTTCAATACGGCCCATTCGGTATGTAAGACAGGGATGTCTAGATAGAGACAGCGGAGACGTAGTCTAGACTCCTTGCAGTTCGTCGTACAAGGATGAGACAAAGCTGTGGTTTTTGTTTAGACTGTAAAAAGTAGTGTCTGCATGACATCTAAACTATTTTGATTGCCATTTCAAATGTCTAGAGTTTGTTTGCTGTTGACTAATCGCTTATCTTCCTTTTAGTTGGTCTTTTTCGTCTCCAAATATGGCGTTCTTCGCGACACGAGCACCTCCAGCAAGGGCTACGCTACTGTAAGCGATCCTCCCGAGCACTACACTTCATATGTCTATGACTTCAAGAGCCTAGGCGTAAGTTCCATAGCTGCCCATGATACATAGACTTATGATACATCTCTAGGATGTACAAAACTACTGGCACCACCTCCGAGCCATCGCCCTCTCCACGCCGCTTTCCTTCCGAATCGTCAAGAACGATCAGGGCGAGGACATCCACGTGCACACCAACGCCGAAACGCGCAACAACTACCGTAAATACGCGATGGGCACTTTCGAGCGTACTCACATCATGGGGGACACTTCGCAGGAGTACAATCTCATCGAACCCATAGCGCCGCACGACGGTTGTGCCGGATTTACGTCCGATCTCTTCGTGCACCTCAAACGCCACTGGGATCTGAACCCGCGTCCTGGAGAGTACATCAACTGGTTCATCAACAAGTGGCGGAACGACGCGGAGATGGCGCGGAAACACGTTGAGCAACGCGTGGAGAATCTACAACCCCACTGGAATTCTTTCATAATCGCCCTGATGCCGTCGGATTTGGACATGGTGAAGCGCCAGAAGATGGCCAACAGTACCCTTATTGGGACGCCGACGATTAGATCGCTGAGAGAGGACGGCCATGGGAGAATCAAGAAGCAGAAACCGTTCGCGCAGAGGATGCCTAGGAATGCGCAGGAGAAGGCTAAGGCGAAGCCTAATAAGGGGAAGCGGAAGCTCGACGAAATCGACCTGCTCAGCGAGAATAGAAGGATGTTCCTTAGGTCGAGATTCTCTGCGAAGGAGAAGGATATGGTGCGTGAACACGTCTCCTCTTCTGTAACAACATTGCTGACGACATATCTTTCAGTTAATCCTGATCCGAGCTGTGAGCTTCTTCTTGAATCCCGTCTACCGGTTCTGGCTCAACCCTGTTGTTCTTCGTGACATCATGCACGATCTCGTGCCAGAGTCGCGGTGCAAGACCGTTCAGAGTCTGATGGCTGCAGGAGTGCGCGAGTTGGCGCGACCTCACCGCTTGGACTACATGCAGAGAATTGTAAAGATTCTGTCGACTTTCGAGGAGATGCGTGTACTGAGAGATCAGATGTTTAACAACCCTATGGCAGATCCGGAAGAAAAGCGCAAATTCTTCTTGGATGCCTTTTTGGCTGCCAATCGACTTCTGTTCATGTAAGTACGGTCAATTTGACATTTGAACGGCATGTGTGAGGTGCCTAGACAATGAACTGTCTGAAATCTGTCAAAGTTTGAACCAGGCACCAGTTAAACTAGACTTTAGACATCGTTTAAAAGTACATTGTCTGGTTTGTAGGCTACCATAGCGGTCGTAAACTGTCTCCAATTGAAAGTCTAGACATGTGCAATGGACTGTCTGTTTTCAGGGAAAACTGCGAACTTCCTCCATGCACGGCCACCGAGGGAGAATTCGAAGCGGTTGTGGCCAGAGGCTGCATCTCTCTTGTCACAGAGCCCGGCAGTCAAGACCAGATCCCTGCTCGCTCTCGTAAAGGCGAAGACCAGTCTACCATAGCTCAGGGGTTGGCGTTCAACGTGCTCATGGCGATGCTCCTGTGCCAAGCTCATGCAGCAGAGTTTGGTACCGACATTCCCACCGCCAACATGGAGACGCTTGTAGAGCAGTTGAGTGGCAGTTCACTGACCGAGATTCTGGAGAAACTGCGCGCCGATGGACTTATCTCCAGGAATAGACCGACGGAACACACGAACCTCGCCGTGAAGAGCCAAGCTACTTTGTCGTTTTAGTAAGCCTTCTAACGTCTAGATGAAAGTAACTCGATCATTGCAGCTACCGCCACTTCTTCAATCACAAATATCACATCGACATCGTCTCACAGACAATAGACTCCATTCGCCGTCTGAAAGCGGGTGTGAATGTCTCGGATGTCGACGCAGCAGGTCTTATCGCAGCCATCTCCGCTTGTTTTGTAAATAATCAAGTGAGTGCCCTATACAGAGACATGTCTAAATGTCTCTCCTAGATGGAATTGGATCTATGTGTCCCCGAGAACATTCTGTCGATCTTCGACGCGCCTGACATGGACCAGATGCAAGGAACAAAGAAGTTACGATACCTGGAGAACGCGAATCTGCATCTCGAGAAGATCGCCGTGTTGCCCTCGAAACCTCAGAGCTTCCCTGAGTGTCTCAAGATCAGCGACGTTAAAAACGTCACCTATCCGGAGCACATCCCCAACAAGTTCCTCGAGGACACCGCTGGCGCCAACAAGCGATTCGATGAACTGCTCAAGACAGCAGACGACCAGAAGAAAGATCTTTACAAGAAGATTAATCAGCGGGTCAGGGACAACTTCATTGTTGGTGTTACTCTGCAAGAGATCCAAGTATGCTATCGTGGCTGCCGATAGGGTCTCAAATCACATGAGTTTAGGAATGTGTGGGAGGCGACAAAGAGACGACCAAAGAGTGCCTGGAGGCGCTGATCAAAAGCGGAGTGATCTTCCGTGCGGGTATTGATAGGGAGAGGTACATTGACATCCTCTACGTATCCAAGTGGACAGTGAAGAACGGCGATCAAGCCTTCTACGCGTACCCTTGGACCCTTTCCAATGGCGAGAGTCACCCTTCAACGCTTCGTTGGATCTCTGAGGGCATCTTCTTCTCGATCCTGGGCAAGCCGGGAGTTCTTCTGGACGATCTCATCGCGAATTACGCTTTCGCACTGCAGCCGAGTTCGCTGGACAAGATTCTTCTTTTGTTGGAGCAGGTGGGATGCATCACGAGACATGTAGAGACTCTGTCTACGATGAAGATGACGTCACCGTTTGAACGTAGGTCTACTCTGTCATCTTCATCTTTATCTTGTCTGTTTCAGAAGACGTGATTATGAAAGAAACCGTCTACTTTGTACCCACTCATGACGCTGTCGTCCGTTTCGCGAAGTGTTTCGAAGACGTTGAGCTGGCACCGTCACTAACCGCTGGTCCCAGCAAGTTTGACATGCCCTTCGATATGCCGTGATCGAAAAACGTTGTTGTTATACTTTGTTGTTAATTGTTATTGAATGAACGTATAGCACAGGATATGTTCAGGTGCATTGTAGGAGACGTCTCTAGGCGGTCTAGACAATGTCTTTCAGCGGCTGGCAATGAGATTGCCTTCCGTGGCTCTCTGGATTAAACTCTGTTCGTCACCAATCTGTCTGTCTATTCTGTTCAGACAAATATCACCAATGTCTAGATTAGGGTTGTCGAATCGAATAATTCGAGTTTTTACAAATATCGAATCGAATATTCGAGGATCTTCGAATATCGAATAAAAAAATGTCAGGTGCCACGGGGAACTGAACCCTCGACCGTCCGCATGGCAGGCAAACGCACTGCCAACCGACAACCAGTCACAGATTACTTTCTCTTCAAAGGTTGTATTACTAACTGCTGATATTTTCATAGCGCTGTACTCTGTTTTTTTACCTGATCCACTGTCTCTCTGTAGATTTCTAATCGTCCGCAAAGATGTTGTGAGGGTTTACTCCCATGTGGCAATACTCAGGAGCGAAGAAAACAGCGCTCGCATAGTCATCGATGTCTCTAGACTCTAGATGGCTTTTGCAGGGAAAGACTACTTCGTTCGTTCAACAGATGAATGTATATGACAGGACCAACTTTCTCAAGTCAACAAGATATCGTTGGTGAGATGGACACCCCTCCAAGGACTACTTCATAGAACAGTACGAAAACACAGTAATGAACAGTCAACAATATTCATTCCGTAACAACAAACCATATAACAGTTAAACCCGGGACAACAATCAAACAATCTATTCGTCCATCTCCTCGATGGTACCCTCCTCGCCATCTTCATCGCTGTCCTCTCCGTCCTCGAATGAGTCATATTCCGACTCAATCTCGCCGGATTCACCAGTGTAGTAGAGAACAGCGCGGGGAATGATCTCGTCACGAATGGTCATACCGATCTCGTAGTCCATGTCCAGTTGGGCCTCAACCTCATCCTAAAACAATGAATATTAATATTTAGGGTTTAACGATGCGCAACTCACATCATCAGCGCAATCCTCCTTCTTTCCACTGACACCGAAGAAGTTGAACACACTCTCCTGGACCTCCCCAGCGGCATCCTTGGTGACGTTCTTGCCAGGCAGCCAGTCAATGTTGGTTCCGGTGATGGACACCCAGTAAGGTCCAGCGTACATGAAGGGCTCTTTCTCATCGACGGCAGTGCTGATCTCGTAACGCTTCGTAATTTCGGTGTTAGTGAAGTAGCCGTTGTCAGGGGCAAACTTGAAGATAAGAGTGAAAGCTTGCGGGCTGACTTCCACGGTGTAGGTCAGGTCAACAAGGTGCTTGAGGATGGGTTCGTCGTGTTCCTGAATCATGTCGACAAAGGACGCGCTGCCCTTGAACACATTGAGCCAAAAGTCGGGGATACCGACATCACCCTTGTTGGGGTTGTTGTTGTTCCACTCACGCTCGAACTCCTAAACGAAACAAATTAAAATTTGTAACCGACATTATGCGAATTACAGCAAGTTCGTTCTTCTCAACAAGGTGAAGGAGGGGAGCGCTGGTCTCCTCTCCGGTGGGTTCGTACTGGCCGCTAATGATCGCAGCGCGCTTCTCCCCAAGACTGGCAGTGACCTTCGTGAACTCAGCTTCAAGCTCGTGCACTTTAGCGTAAAACTCGGATTGAATCTTCAGAGTGTCGAGCTGCAGCTTCTTCAGAGCGCACACACGGCGACGCACATCGGCAGTCGTCTTTGTGAGATGCTCGGGCAGTTCGACGGCGTCGTTGCAGTTAACGAGATCAACAACGTCCATGTCCACAGGTTAAGGATGCAACCTGAAATAAGGCACAGTGAACATTGTGTTCATTTGGAAACAACAGCTTGCAAATAAATCGCGTACACATAGACGGCAAAAAGCTTGAAACCCAAATTCGTTCGACAAAAAATCACAGCGACAGATTAGCCACCGCTACTGACTGTCAGCGATAAGGCAAAGGTACAATTTATATCGACGTGAATAGTATTACATTTTCGAAATACCAACAGCGCCACAGAGGTCACGGCTCGCAACGGAACAAATTTGCAATTCAATCATCGGCAAAACGGCGGTGCGATGCACTTTACCGATTACGCGACCGATCAGCACAGCTTTTTACACAGCGACTGAAAACCGGCGCAGACAGCGGAGAACAGACGAGACGACAGAGCGGAATTTTCGAAAACTGCAGCGGGCTTTCGCGAACAAGCAGAGAGACGTCCGTCCCACACCAAATGATACTGAGCGAGACAGAAAAGTACAAATAGACAATTTTCGAAACTCTCACAAGTGTCGTCCAAGTTGTTCTATGCGGGACCCGCATTGCTTTCACACTTTTGGTGTCAAAAGAGACAGGAACGCACAGACAGACATTTCTTGAACCTTCCACAAGTGTTGTCCAAGTCATTCCATATGAGACCAACACTGGTTTCAGACACTTGTCTGTGTGTGAATTTGCAGGGTTTCGAGAGAGTAGCATCGAATCGGGACAATCGAATGGCCCTTCACCGCAAATTCTGTTCAGCAAGCGCGTCATGGAGCGTGTTGACCCCCAAATCGCTTTCCAAGTGTTCTTCAGTCATGAGCGGTAGCCCCCCGGCATCATCTAACAGGATTTTAAAAAATCTCAATAAAAATCAACAATGAATAAAATCAAATATAAACATAACAAATCAACGATGTCCACGGAACGGTGGTGTAACCGGAGACCCAAACCCGAACCTTCTTCCTCTGCCAGGGTGTGCTCCACGCCCTCCTCGTCCCCTATCATTGCAGCGAGGGAAATTGCGGTTTTCGCTGCTCTGAAATTACGAACCTTGACATGAAGCAAGAGTTTCCATGACTTACGTGTGGCGGCACATCAAATCGATTCATTCCTCCGAATCGATCCTGCTTTTGCGGATGACCTCGAGCACGACGATGGCCGGGGTGCTGTATTGGCCGACCTCTGTGGAATTGGCGAGGGCGGCGACCCTGCGCACTGCCTTCGTTGTGTTCGGAATCGGAAACCGGAGGCGAATCCTTGAACTCATTACTTTGTTCCTTGTCGTCCTCGCTGTCTGACGACTCGAAAATGATCCTTTGGCCACCGGATTCTGTGTTAACCCTGCGCACAACGCCTCCCATCATATCGGACAGCGCGCCCACAGTGCCGTACGGCTTGAACATCGGCTCCTTGGCCACATTGCTCTTCTTCGGGATAGGAATTGGGAAACAGGTGCTCATCTCCTTCTTCATGCTCTCGAAGTAATCAGTTGATAGTCGCGCGAATGCTTCTCCTTCAGCGTTAGTCATCTCAGTATGGATCTGCAAATGATACGGGTAAAAATGTAGTTTTCGCGTGACCCACCGTATCAATATGATCTCTTAATTCGGAGGGATGTGTGCGATCTATAGTACATCCGTCAACTGGGCACCGCAAAAGTCTGATCACATGATGATTCGTGTTCACGTGCTTCCTTCGCTGATCCAGTGTTGTGCAACTATTGCCACATCTGTTGCACTCGTTATCGGAGTTCACCATCTGATTCGGGAAGCACCTTCTAATGGTAGACTCGAGCATTTCGGCAAAATCAGGAGTCGAATCGTCACAGTGTAGATGCTGTGTGAGAGTGTGGTAACGTCGAGTGAGATAGTCTGAAGTGATGTACGGCTTAGTTGGGCACAGCATGCAAGGAACTTTGACGATTGATATTAAACTTTCTGCAGGCTCCGACGGCAACGATCTCTAAAGAGATAGAAAGGGATTTTGGGCAAGTGGAGTCCAATTTACCGATCCTCGAGGCACCCGTGCTGGGGCTTGGCGCTTCTTTTGATTCTCAGCCTCAGCTGTGGTCCCATCCGCTTCGCCCAAGATGAGCACTCCATTCTAAGAGCATAGAAATCTTATGTAAGGTAAATACATCGACAGACGAACCATAGTGTAAGGTGTACAAGCCGTTTGAGGATTCACACGCGCCACTGGAGTTCGGCTTCGTTGTCGGCTCGATGACGGCTTCTGAGGCTCATGAGTCGCAGAAGATGAGCCCTGTGGACGAGCGTTAATTGTTTGGCGCGCTTTAGTAGGCGTTTCAACTGTGCTTCGAGATAGATTAGGAGTTCTTCCCTGATTCGCAGAAGGACTTTTCCCGAAATCATAAGTAGGCCTCTCAGGCACGACACGTGCCACGGGAGTTCGGCTCCGCTTTCGACTCGACCTTTGTGCCTCTGGAATACTATGTTGCTCAGGTTCTTGGACAGGAGGCGCCTCTTGACGATTATCTGACGAGACCGAATGGCGATGCGACCGCTTTCTGTGGCGTTTGACGCTCTAAAACAAATATCTCGCTTGTTTGCCTCACGTAAAATGTAATTACATTGCTGTTTTCCATAGTCTCATTCGAGTTGTTATCAACCCGTGCATCAGCCATCGAGGGACTAGATTCACCTTGACTGCTGGGTTCCATTTTAACGAAAAACTCGGCGATATCATGAGGACGCTTCCGGTTCGGGGGCGTGGGCTGCTCCGGTTCCTTCGCCCCGGCCATCTGGCTTAACTCGACTTCCTGCTTGACTTCTTCACTAAAATAACATTCAATTAGGAGGGTATACATTCTGATCAGCGTCAGCTAACCCGGTATCCAAAGGTCTTGTCATTCGTCCCAGAAAGAGAGTTTTTGGGTCGACGTTTTCATTTGAAGCCATGTAGAACATGTCTTGAGAGACGATTTCTACGATTCGCTCCAGATACTTGTGTAGATTACCCTACAATGCTTCTAATTAGGTTGGTTTACTGATGTGAACAGCCTACCCGATACAAAACACAGTGATTGTATCGATGACGATGTGACTCTAGCTCCGAGGACATCCCAGTGCTAAATGGACAATCGGAGCAACGGTGAGGTTGATAGCCAAGGTGTTCCTGCACGTGCTCGTGGACGGCACTGCGTCCGATCATCTGCATAGGGCAGATCATACATCTCCCATGAGAAACTTGCGGATCGAGCCTAAGCAGTTTGGGATTAAAAACCAGCAAGTGGGAAGGAAGCGATTTACAGATTGGTCCGCACGGGAACACACTTGTCTAACGCCTTTATACCATGTTTCTCTGCGTATTCGAAGTCTTCGCAGATAATCTTCGAGAGATGTTCGAAGAAGAAGTGATCCACGAAGCTCGCAGATGACATCCGATGGTTCTGGCTATCACGGTGCTGCAGGAAGTCCGCCAAGATGGCCGTTCCATAGTCACAGTCGACGCAGCGGTACTTGCGATAGGCGAGGTGCTCGTTGACGGCATCGAAGAGCTGCGAACGAGTGTGTTCCACGCCGCAGAGAAGGCACAACATGCCCGAAGGCCTCCTGAAACACAGAAAATAAGACATCTGAGACATCTGCAAGCGAAATAGATAAACGCGAGCACGAGTTCAGACGTTCTGTCAGTCTCCGTTTGCTGTCTGAAACGGCAAAAGTGTCTAGGAAGACTGAAGACGTGGTCGTTAATTGGCGCAATTTTGAAGTTTACACTCATGATTTTGGTGTCGCCAGATGCAAGAAACACTCCTAACTGATAT
The DNA here is from genome assembly GCA_030435675.1 of Steinernema hermaphroditum. Classification (NCBI taxonomy): domain Eukaryota; kingdom Metazoa; phylum Nematoda; class Chromadorea; order Rhabditida; family Steinernematidae; genus Steinernema; species Steinernema hermaphroditum. Next base: position 1,053,157 of record CM059623.1, read on the forward strand.
TCATCGTCTGGAAGCAGAGAAACGGCAGAAATCTCTTCAGAAAAACCTAAATTCGAAAAGATTTGAAAATTCCGCCAATTCGAACGTGAGACATTTATAGGATTTCGAATGGAACAGACGTGCATTTTCGAACTACCGTATCCATCTGTGAAGATCCTCTAACCAGGCTACGGTCGCGTTTCCTTTTTGACTAAAGAGAACTCTGCAGGCACTGTTTCCATTTCGCCAGTAGGTTAGGATTTTCAAGGAGGTAAAGGACGACCTACCGTATCTTAGTCAAACGTGGTTAAGAAAGAGTACGTTCAGGTCCTCGGCCATCATTAGATGAAATCTATCTACAGGTCCTTCTGTAGGCAAGGCAAGCCAGCTACGAGCATATACGCTAGGAGCGCATATTTTCGATTCGAGAGAGCCAGAGGGACCCGCTATATGTGTTTTGAGTGGAGTTGACTATGTGATTTACTTATATTCGCATATTAACACCATTTTTGGCGACAATACAAAGAATCGATATGAGGAGGAAGGACTTCTTAGTGCTTACGGTATCCATTACCGGAAGGAGAGTATCCTCCGTTATTTCCATTGTTGGTTCCGGGGTATCCTCCGTTGCCTCCAGAGTATCCTCCGTTGTTTCCATTGTTGGTTCCGGGGTATCCTCCGTTGTTTCCATTGTTGGTTCCGGGGTATCCTCCGTTGTTTCCAGGGTATCCTCCGTTGCTGCCGGGGTATCCTCCGTTGCTGCCGGGATAACCGCCATTATCTCCGGCCCCTCCATTTCCGCCGGGGTAAGCTCCGTTTCCTCCGCTTCCTCCATTTCCTCCCGAGCCTCCATTTCCTCCGAATCCTCCAGGTCCACCGTTACCCCCGAAGCCTCCGTTGTTTCCTCCATTTCCTCCATTACAGTTTCCACTGGGACATCCTCCGCTACCGTTTCCTCCACGTCCTCCGGGTCCGTCACCTTCACGTTTCGGGCAAGGACAGTATTCGGCGTCCTTTCCTGGATTTCCACGGGGTCCTTCGGGACCTTCTTCACCCTCGGGACCGGCGGGTCCAGTGAATCCAGGAGCTCCGGGAGGTCCTTGAGGACCGGTCTCTCCAGGAGCGGCGTCCTTTCCTTTGTCTCCCGACGGTCCTTCGGGTCCCTGCTCTCCAGGTGGTCCACGAAGTCCAGGGCGGCCGACGGGCTTTTCGGCATCGTCTCCCTTCGGCCCGGCTTCTCCAGGCTGTCCGTCGGATCCAGGAGGGCCAGGAGGTCCCATCTCGCCAGTAGAACCGGGGTTTCCGTCACGGCCGAAGAATCCGGGTTGTCCACGGGGACCGCGCATTCCTCGAAGTCCAGGCTTTCCAGTGGGTCCAGGAGGTCCGGGAGGTCCTCGAGGGCAGTGGAAGCATCCTTTGGGTCCTTCCTGCTGTACGTCCTCAGCATCTTGTCCAGGCTTGCCGTCTTTTCCGGGAATACCGTCCAATCCGCGCGGTCCCTTCTCTCCCTTGGGTCCAGCAGGGCCAGCCGGGCACTTGTTCTCTGTGTTGCAATCTGAAAAGACTCATGAAAACCACCACAAACAAAAGGAAAATAATACTGCAGCGGTTTCCATTGGGGCCATTAGGACCGTTATCATTGGGACTCTGGGGCTGAGAGGGGAATCCAGGTCCAGAAGGGCCTTGGGGCGAACCGCCGTTAGGAGGGCATCCAGGACCGCCGGGACCTCCAGGTGCGCATGGATTTCCAGGTTGGTTGCCGCCGGGACCTCCGGGGAATCCAGGCTGCCCGCCTCCGGGCTGTACGGTGGAGTCTCCTCCCGGGTTTCCGTAGGGATTGTGGTCGTTGCCACCGTTGGGTCCTTTCGGGAATGAAGGATATCCGGGGTTTCCTCCGCTGGGGTACGAGGGTTGGCTTCCACTGGCTCCGTATCCTCCGTAGGCTTGACGACGCTCGCGGTTGGCGGGGCTGCCGGCGCCGAGGCCGATCATCTCCTTCCAGAGGTCATCGGTCATCAGCTGAAATTCGATTTGATTTTATGTCATTCTGGCGTGGATAAAGGTGGCGACTAGATTACCCTACCTGGAAACTGCCCATCTCGGCGTCGAGCTCTCTCCAGATGGCGCTGACATCGCTGGAGATGGAGGAGATGGCGAAGAGACAGACGAGGAGCGTCACTCCGCTCAGCGAGATCGCTCCGAAGGTCGCCGTGTTCACCGACATCCTGGGGAAGGTGAGGTGACTAACGAACGCGGAGATGCTCTTTTATACTTCGATAGAGTCCTGTTTAGGGTGGGATTTCTCGGAAACCGATCGGGGCAAACCCATTTTTCAAACCGTTTCGTCGAGGAATTGCTCGGCAACTACGGTAAAGCACAGAATTGTAAATGAAGCATCTAACTATCCAAGTGGTTCCGTAGGCGTTCAGCTCCTTCTTCTTTCATTTTTTGGCTTTTCTGTTATTCCATTTAATCATAAGAATCGTTGTTTGATATGTTTCAGTGAAAAAAGAGACAAAGAATCGCAACATTTTGACAGCTCCCATCAATCAGAGTCGCGATTCGATGCCGCTCATCGGTCATTTCGTGGAATATCTGACCTCGATTGCTGCGATATGTTTGTCTTTCCGCTTTTCGGATTGCCGCCATTGCATTCTTAAGGAGGTTCTTCGTTTTGTCCTATAGTCTCTTGTAACACTAAATCTTATTCACTAGGAAGTTGCACCTTCAGGCAACTGATTGAGAAGTACCTCGAGGTGGCATGTAGATCGAGCTCGAACTTTGCAGACGAGTAGGCAGGCGCAAATAAAACTAACATGACCAACGTGGTTCACTATCACAAGCTGGTAAAAACGTGTTGTTGGTCTATTGGTCAACTCTGTTTCACAACTCTGTTCAGGTTCTCCGAAATGGGCACGGGATAACCTCTACCGTATCCTCATCCATGTTGAATTTGTTTGCGGAATTAAAAGACCTTTTGAAAACGGACATATTCTTCCATCCATTCCTAGGCTTATTTCCACGATCACAATCTGATTGCTCTATTGAATTCATCGACGAAAGATAAGCCGAGCTGCTATAGCCGTCTTGGTCCTGAGGCAGGACTATGGTTGGCACACGAGTCGCCTTTTCGACTGGACTCGGCGTTTTTTGAATCGAATGCCAACCCAAGTCAGGACCCGCATGTGAGCATGGCAGTCCTGCGCATTATCTTGCCAGACCGAAGATCGAGGCGTAGAATGGAGCGCCGCAGACAGCGGCCGGGTTCTCTCAGGGCACACAATGAGACCGTTTTGGGTAGGGGTTAGCGTCCATGCATGTCTAACAGAAGTTCTTTTGGAACGATGTTCCAATGTGTGACTTCCATGCCTTTCGATTTGGAGTCATCACTATCGAGGTCGTAGTAATTCTTTGGGGCCTTCTTCATCATATCCAGAGTTTCTTGTTCATTCTCTCCATGTTTATACCAAAGCTTGCATTCGGAATCCCCGATTTCCGATTTCGAATTCGAAATTTAGATCTACAGTAGTATATTAAATGTTCCCTAGTTAGCATTTTTTCTCCCAGTTGAGTGAGGTAAAGTGTAATACGCTAACTCGAATCGCTTTACCCAATTGATCCAAATCAAGGGGCATGTAAGTTGACACTCCTACTAGTTAGCACTTTATATCACACTTGTGATGAATGGCGCAGATCAAACCCATTCATCAACGTCTTCTTGTGATGAATACCGTCCCGATCCCTTTCGTCGAAGCAGTCCAGCGCTTGCTCCGAAATAGTCCACTTGGCGTCTTCTTCTTCCGCGAACTCTCAGGAGTCTACCACAGCGTGGCGAACGACTATGCCAACACCTCCATAAATTTGGTGATGTCCCTCTACAGAGAAGACGACAGTTCCCCCGTAAAGTATCATCTAAGCATTAAAGGCAAGATCGGCGGATTTCCCATTGGGAAAAGTCATCCGGGAGACAAAGAAGACCTTCTTGCCCAAAACGTTGTCCTTCCGTCGCTTTGGCTTAGGTCATTGACTCACTTTTTGAACTTAAATGTAGTTCTTGGACAAGAGAGCAAATCCGAAAATGACATTCAAGAGTTGCTGAAGTTCCAACGCTACTTCAATAAGTTGGACATCGAATATTACGACTCGTTTCCTGCAGATTTCAAGAAGGGTGAAAACGAAGTGCAGCTGCCTGAAAAGGCGATCGCTTGTTTCCCTCACTTCCCGGAAGTCCACTGCCGTGGAGAACTAGGCCAGCTACCGGCTCCGATCACAGATTTTCTCTGCAAAAGAGGCATAATCAGCTCTACTTTGGACATGCGATTTTTGGAGAAGATGAGCATCCACGTCGAGGATTCAGTCCTCACAAAAGTGGACACCCCTAACCATCTCCTCTACAACGAGGAACAATTCCTGAACGCCTTCGAATCGATCGTCTCAAATCATCGACCTATAAAGACCATCTCCATCTTTGACTGCCCTCAAGATTATCAGATGAGCATTCTGATGGCGAGACTCCATCGCATTTGGATCGCGACGGGCAATCGAGAACAGCTCGAGTTCTCGGGATCGTTTCTTATGGCACACTGGAAGCTGAAGGAAGGAGGCTACGATCTGATCAAGACAGAGTCGTCGGTGGTGGCCACGAACGACAGATATTCTGATCACATCATCACTTGGGAAGAAGGAAGCGTGAACGACACGAATAGTGTTTTGTTCCAGTTCCTGTTCTAAAGCTCTAATTTAAGTGATTTAATGTGAACTCGACTATAAATGGCTCCTTTCAGAACTTCCTCTAAGCACACCTTATGCGGTGCCTACCTAGATCGAGAATCGCATCGCTGACTGATCTATGTTGGAGTCGAATTTGTACACATTTTCCTCAATTTCCAGCCCTATCTCGGACAAAACCCTCCACAAAACACCCTCTCAAGGATAACATCTCTTTTAATGCAATGCATAATATGGAAATGTACAGGAATAACCGAATAGAATCAGTGATAAATCAACTTTTTCCTCTCAATCAAAGGCGACTTGGAGATCAAACAAACAAGGAAAAAAAAATAACAAGGCTGTACGGTAGACTCTACTCGTGATAGTGGTCTGTGGCACAGAACGATATATAAAAGGAGAATAGCCAGAAAGAAGTCTAGATGAACCTAAGAGGAAGTAAATGCACGTTGTGGCTACTAGGAAATCTTCGATCTGAGCAGATTCTTCTCGGCCGAGCTCAGCTCGTGTTTTGTGATCTGCTGCAACTCCTTCACGTCTTTCATCATCTGCGTGAGTCTTGTAACATTTTCGTCGACGTTGTCGGTCAGTTCTGGAATGGGAACGTTGAGGAGAGCGAGGAAATAGAGACCGCACCGTATTTGGACATCCCGACGATCTCGTACACTTCATCCATGGACAAGGAGTTGATTCTGGAGGACTCTCTAGAGCGGATGGCGTTGATGACGGAGCGTGAGGCCGCGCTGCTGGGCGAATCGTGGTGGTTGGTGTGGTTGGAAAGACGGTGACGAGTGGCGTGGCGCGCGGAAACTCGAGGCGACACATCGGTGGAAGTGGAGGGTTCCGTGTCGACTTCCACGGACAAGCGGCTGCGGTAGCCGTTCTCTTCTAAAGCGCGTTTAGTTAAGAGAGGGTGGCTAAGAATTATATCCACCTTTTGGCGTCTTTTTCACTTCTTTCTTGATTTCGGGCTTCACAAATTCCACTGTGGGTGGTATAGGTTCTTGTTCTTTTTTGGGTGTGGCCACTTCGGGTGGTTCTTTCTTAGGCGCTTCTAGTGATGGTGGAGGAGGTGGCGGCGGGAGGGGTTCGTCGAACTTCTTCTTGATCTTGACAGTGCGTGGTTGGATCGGAATTGTGCCATCTGAAAATTTGAATTTTATGTTAAGAAAAATGTGTAGAAGAGGGAAATTAACCCAAAACTGTCGAAAAAAAATGATTGCGCTTCTCTGGGATTCGAACTCGCATCGATGATTTCCTAGTCTAAGCTGTTAACCACTGTACCACAAAACCGGGAAAGCCCAGATTGTCTGGAAAATCCGCATCTATAGTCGAGTGGATAGCAGTTCTGACCAGAAAATTCTCGACTCAGGTTCGAGTGCCAGAGGTGAAAGATGAAACTAGGAGAGCTAGAAATGTTTCTTTTGTTCTTTGATTCCGTACACACTGCAATAATTCGCATTGGCTTACCAGTATGAGCCGTTTCCGTCTTGCCATGGAACTCCAAAGTCACCGATGTGTTCACCTCCACCAGTCGGGCCTTCTTTAGAGAAGTTGGACTGCTTAGCGCCGATACGGACGGCCTCTTATTGTTGGAAACGGGAGCCGTTGCTGATGTAACTATAGTGAGTTGGGTGGTGGAACTTTGGTGGTGAGCGTCTTTGTCTCTCTTTTGGAAAATGGGCTTCTTTCTAATGGTGAACTGAGGCGACCCGACTGAAATGATTGGTAAAATGTCTGCGCAGATGTTGAGGAACGCTTACAGTCTATATCGAAAAGTCCAGCTTTTCGATCGGTACTTCCACTTTCTGACTTTGCATGCGCTTTGGCAACGGGCTGCGGCTTATACATGCCATGCCGTTCTTTGTCCTAAAATAGGAGATATTACATGGATAATGAAACAAAAGAAATCCAAATAAGAAAATGAAGATTTTCAACCAGTCGGATTCGAACCCGCTCAAAGCGTTTTATAGGATAATACCCTAACCACTACACTACTCCAGTTGACAGTCTCTAATTTTCGTTCAAATGCGCTCTCATGGCTCAGAGGCTAGCAGCTGCGATTATCAAATTTCCGTTTCGGGTTCGACTCCGAGCGGAGGAAGGTGCTTCAATTTAATGCGCAAATTTTTGCTAATTAACAAAATTAGGAAATTTCATCTCAAACGACTTATTTTTGAATTTGTTCATCTAATTTCTTAGCATTAATATTTTGTCGGATTTCTTCAAAAAGATAATCATATTAATCTTGCTTAGGAAGCAGTGAAAAGTCGAGCCTAAAACAGAGCAAAAGAGGCCGACGCGACTCGCATGGAAGGTTTTATAAACAGCAGAAGAAATATCGATTTCATTGCGTAACGCAGAAGTGTTCCCCCGTTTGGAGCCTAAAATTTGCGTCCTATAAACGGTCACACAACACGAAACAACAGCTTAGGATTAGGCTAAAAACAAGATTGCGCAAGTGTAAACAGAGAACGCGGAAGAACCCATTAAACTCACCTCGATGCGGTGTTTGATCATCGACTGCTTCACCATAGCCGCGTCCTTGGCGGCGCTCAGCTGAGCCGAGGCGACGCCGCCTCCGCTCTCGCTAATCACGCTTCCTTTCGACGACGAAGTCGACGTCGACCGGGCTCGACCGGCGGAGCCTTTCGCGTTGACACCGCCACCACAACCACCACCGCTGCTGTTGGACGCTGAGGAGGTCGACGGCTGCTGGACGTCCTGAACCGGTCAATTCGATTAGAAGCTGCCAGCACGCAGATGTGGCTTAATTGGAAGGTCGCCAGGGGAGCGTTGCAGCAGGATGCCCCGGAGAGAAGAGGATATCCGGCGATGCAACGGTGTGCGTAGCGGCGGATGAGTGCCGAAGGGGGATTATCGCCGGTTGCTAGGGGCGAAGAACAAACGAATTATTATTATTCGGCTTTTCTTGAATTCCGATGCCCGCGCCGGCGACGTCACGGCGGACGTTGCGGAATAATCGATGCAAAATGCAATGCATACGGCCGGGAGGTGTGAAAACGCTTCTGCGTTTCGTACCCACCACGTTATGCTAATTTTTGAGTCGTTTTCGAGGTCGCTTCGCAGTGCAATTTATGTAAATGTTTGTTACGGACTCGACCTAAATGATGGGGACATCAATTTTGAGGCCTGAAACGACTTAAATCCTTAGAAATTTCCGTTTTTCCAGAAAAGCGACGCAAAAATAAAAATCGATAAATGATTTAATGGCACTCGTTTGCGTGAGGATTCGAACCCGGATTGGACGTTTTCTAGTTTGCCGCGTTAGTAACTGAGCCATTGGGGCACGAAAAACGAGACTGACTGTCGCCGCGGCTCAGTGGCTAGTACTCCAGATTACTAAACGCTCGATACGGGTTCGAATCCCGTCCCTCCTTTTTGACCATTTTGCACATTTGTGTGTTTTTACGTGTAAAAATACTTACAAGTGAGACCTTCTTTGTGACTTTGTGATGAGGCACAGTCAGCACGGCCTTGCACGTCAACGGCTTCTCCACCACAACTTTCAATTTGATCGGCATCGTGAACTCCGGCGCGTTCAAGTTGATCACCGTTGCCTCGATTTCCGCTTCTACCGTAGCCTCCAGCCCCGACTTCTCCTTCTTCACCTCTTCCACCACTTTTTTGACAATTTCCGGAGTGCTCGACTTCTCCGATTTCTCAGACGGCTCAGCAGGAACCTTAGGATTCTTCAGAGGAGGCGACATATTTTTCTTTGAGGCGTTTGAGACCCTTCTTAGACGATTAGATGAGTCAGCTGCTGACTTCATCTGCGCGGTCCTCTGAGTCACACTGAGCGAGTACTCAATGCTCGCCTCGAGGATTTTCTTCGCGTTGTCGCTCGTCGACGCCAGCCGATCCTTCTGGTTCTCGCCGGGTTTCTGATCTTCCGAGTATACCCTGATGGTGTCGAGGTTCATCCACTCGTCGTAGCGAGCGTTCCATCCCAAGTAGTGTACGAGGAGTTTGGTCGTGTCTAGCTGCTCCCTGAGGGCTTCTTTGCCCTTCTCGGACAGTTCGTACGTGTCCGAGGCGGTGCTGTTGCAGATCTCGCAGGCGAGTAGCCTGGCGAAGAACTCGTCGACGTTGGGCCGTTCTATGCTGATGACGCGGGCGTCGTAGTAGGAGGCGTTGTGGAGGGCGCGCACCTTCTGGCCGATGTAGAAGTGGGAGAAGCTAAAAGGTGAGCATAAAATAGGGGGTAAAGATGATAATGTTGTAACTAAATACGGCCTAAGAAGAATAACAATTTTTGAAGAAAGCTTCTCTCAGTTTCGATTACTACTTTCATGCCATTTTCTCCAAATTTCTTCAATTCGATCCACTTTAAAGAGATATTCTAAACTTACACACTAGCAGGCGTCCCAATAGTCCCGTTATCCGGTCCTCCATCTTGCGGTCTTTTCGAACTCCCTCTCCCACCAGAGCTAGGCCCGGAGTCCTTCCTTTTCCTGCCCTTCTCCCTGTCCTTGTCCTTCTCTTTCTCCTTAACCTCGTCCTCGTCACTCTCCGCCGAATTCACCGTCGCCTCCGAAATGTGTCTTTTTCTCACGACCGTTTTCTCCGGCTCCTTCTTCTTCTCCTTCTTCTCGACGGAAGCCACCGAGCCTCGTCTACTGGGCACCGCCGGTTCGGGCTTTTCCGACTCAGACGCCGTCTGAGACGTCGAGGGCTGGGGCTTCTCCGGGGCGACGCTCTTTTCCTTCTTCATCCTCTTCGCTGCGGCGGCCTCCTCCTTCTCCTTTTTGGCCTCTTTTTCTTTGTTCGTGTGGTGAACGCCGTTCTTCTCTTTCTCCTTTTCCTTGCTTTCCTTCTCCTTGGCTTGCTGTTGCTCTTTGCTTTTCTTGGCGAGGGGCAGAAATTGTCGTTTTGGCTAAAAAGACGAAGTTTTTCTCTTTTTATGTCGGTGTTTCACTTACATCTAAGGCCCGTATAGACCGCGCGTCGTCTTTGGACGTTTCCTCCCTCACATCGGACGACCACCCTAACGACTTCTGGAACTTCTCGTACTTCTCCAGCCACCTCACAAACGCGACTCTCGCGTTGCCCCCAGTCGCTCCGGGTTTTCCGTCCAACTTCAGATGCGTTATGACTTGCTTCCATTGACCACGGTCCGTCACTCTCTTCGAGCCGCCCATCTTGTGCACCACCTTGTAGAACCTATAGAGGTCGAGGTCTTTTCCACCTAGGACCGGTGGTCTGTTGATGGGAGTCGCTCGATCTTCCATGAACTTGTAGACTTTAGCCACAAAAAGGTCTCTTGTGTCGCCTTTCTCGTCGTCCGACGAGATTTCCAGGTCTTCTTGTTCGGATGAGTAGTTCGAGGGCGTTTTTCTGCAAATAATAAGTCACTAAGAATCCAGATCCCAGCCAAAATTCCCACGTTTTCAGTGGCGGCCTGTCCACATCGACCACTCCAATCATCTCCTCCGTCCAGTCGTTCGGCAAAGAGCCGTTGTCCGAATAGGTGTTCGCCTTCAAAACGGCCGACCTCATCGGATTCGACGCGATCGCGTCGATCGCCTGCTTTGTCATAAACTCAAAGAATTTGAGTTCGTCAGTCCGTTTTATCGCACTAAAAAAGATAGGTGAGCCTACAGAACAGGCCATAGACGTACTATTTCCCAGTTTGGAACATTTTGACCGGTACTTCGTTGCTTTTCAGTTCCAGCGCTCTTGTTGGGGCGAATTTGTCGTAGGACGCTTTTGCGACGACGACGGCGGGGATCCATTTTAGCTTTTTGTTGGCGTCCTCGTAGATGTTCACTACTGTTCCGGGTCGGTAGGCGTCCTAGAAAGGGAAGGGTTCATTCAGATGTCTAGCGAATAATCATGGCTATATTTTTGTGCTTGTTCTATCAAGTTATTCTTTAAGACTTACGGGAACAACCGAAGACGACCTAGACGAAATGGTCCCTCTCCTGACCCTTGATATCACCGAATTAACCGGAGACGGGCTCTCTTCCTTCTTTATCCTTTTTGCCGCCTTTCCGTTAATTGAACTCGCCTCGGATTCGTGGTCTACGTCTTGTTCTCCACTCGTGGAAGCCCCATCGATTGCCTAAAAGTCACGTGTCGAGAGACGTCTTGTCTAATCGCTGTTTTTATTGTTTCATCGACATGATAGCGATCTACGTATTAGACGATGGCCTCTCGGTCTGAAGGGCCTTATCGCGAACGTCCGTTTTTTTGTCTCTATTCAAACAAAGGAATCGTTTGCACAAAAGAATCCCATCGTCGAGCAAATGGTCCCAAAAATATCGCAATTTATACAGGGGAAACTCAGGGTCGTTTTTGTCTAAAATTCTGATACATCTGTCTAGACTTATATTACTTGTGAACGTCTAGAAATACATCTGCCTAGCCAAGTAGTCTGCAGACATTCGTTCGTTTTTGCGTTTCAAGAGCTTAAACCTCACCAATGGATGGTCAAATAGACATTCCCGTCTATAGGATTCTATCTAGCTCACTGATATTTACTTTGGAGATAGCCCAGGATGGTACAGTCTACCTTATACTGACTGTTCCTTACTGGCGTTTAGCCTTTTATCTAGCTGTGTATGGCTAGCAATAAAGTATAGATATTTAGGAGTATAGGCCTGTCTTTCTTCCATCGATTCATCTGGATACGAACTTCTGTAGACTGTCTATCAGATGAACGTTTTCATGTCTAGCATCCTATTTTGCTTACCTCATTTTCCTCTTCACTCTCCTCGAAGGGTTCGGGCTTCGGCGGAGGTGGTGGCGGCGGCAGCGTTCTCAACAACCTCGACGGCGGCACGGAAAGCTGTCGGGTGTTCGGCGCCCTGAACCGGATCTTCGCGTACGAGGGTATGATGACTTCCTCGTCGGATCCGTCGTCGCTGAAGGAAGACGTCCTGACGACCTTGGACACCGACATGCACCGCCTCAGGTTTCTGGCCTGCAGTTCGCGGATTCTCGTGGAAGACGGCGCCACGGAGAGTCGCGAGTTGGGACGCTCCTTCATTTTCCGGAGAGGACGTTGCAGAGAGAGCGGTGGTTTCATTTTGTTGTCGTCGTTGTCACTGGAGTCCGACTCGAAACTTCGCTTTGAGACTCTAAAATTGATTCTTCTTTGCATGCCAACGAGAAGGCCTTCTACTTTTTGGTTTTCCTTTTGCCGAGGTCGGGCGATGAGGAGTCGGGGACGTAGCGCTCCGGGTTGTAGAGCGGCATCTCGTTCAGGTTGGTGCCGTTCTCGAAGGACGGCTTTCCTTTGGGAACGATTTGGGCGCGTTTGAGATGTTTCTCATCGCCGTCGTCGAATACTGCAAAGACCAATGTATTCATGTATCTTGGAGAACCCCGGAAAATGACGTATTCTACGGATTTCTCGAGACTCCTTTTCATGAACTATCAAAGATAAGAAGCTTTTTTATCCTTTCGATCACATCTCGTATACCAGGAAACTTCTGAACTCCACAAAATGGGGTCATTTACGGAGAAAGTCGCTTTACCCGTCGATCTTCCGGAGTTATATAGGTCAAATATTTGTGTTATAAAAAGTGGCGATTAGGTGAAACGGATCGTTAACAGCTGAGAGAGATGATGGATGATTCCTCTGGAGGATGTGTTAGTATAAAAGCCAAAATAGGGCACGTTCAGAAATCTGAAGGATCTGGAAATTGTGCATGTGACCTAGGAAAACAGTTCTGGTTCGTTTTTTGAGCTCTCCTCTATAGAAGCACCATCGGATACCCAGCTCTCAAACTGTCAATTTTTCACAGCTCTCATCTACAATGCGAGGCTTAATGCTGCATGAATATCCCGTTGAATACAATCAAAAAGTCGATGTGTGTGGCAAAAGTGAACATTTCGAATATTTTCGTAAATCTGTCGTCTTTCTTAAGGAGGCAAATACGCCAAATAGCCTAATGTTGGAATATAGCGAAGAATCGTCCAGAATATCAGGCACCTATAAATCTGGAAAATGGGCAAAACTGACCAACTGTATAGACGCTGAAGTCCTTGATGTGGGCGATGGTAGCCTTGACGTGTCCACGGCCCTGCGTCACCTCTACATTGCCGTTCAGCTGAATATCTCCGCTGATTTGACTCGAGTCGACGGTGATCGACGACGAACTTCCTATGTTCACCTAGAGGACCGAATATTTCAGAAATAGTAGAAGGGAAGGGTGGCCGAACCTTGCAGCGCAACACTTTGTTCACCTTCTTGATTTTGGCCTCGCAGAAGGCTCCTTTGAACTTGGCGCTGACCTCAGTGCCCACCGGCAGGAATGGCGGATTGTCGGAAGCCATCCGGCCTGCACAGTTGACAAGAAGAAGATGCGCTCGGCTGCTAACTAGTCGCCAGATTGGTGGCTCAAGCCTGAACCTGAAACGTATGTGAAAAAAGGGGACTTAGCGCGCGGGGTGGTGTGAACCCGGCCGGGGACCAAATAGGCGCGAAGAGGGACCGCAGCCCGCCCGCAGCGATATCGGGCGGTGCAGGCCTGATGGCTCGTTTGCCATACCGCGTGACCCCGGTCGGGGCGCAGGCACGTCGCTACGGGACCATCCTCTCGTCACTGGCCGTCGATCGATATCAGATGGTCTTCGTGGCGGGGTGTCGCCGTCTTCCATGGCCTCTAAACCTGAATTCGGACCCTTTTTGTGCACTTTTGTTTTCGGGCATTGCGTGGCTACTGTAGCGGTTGTTTGTTTGTTCCCACGAATGACGGAGATGCCCGCTTTGTGTGGCGGAAAGCGAAAACAGGAAGGCGGAGGCGTTGGCGCGCATAGTTTTCGCGGGAGACTCTTTCATAAAGGTAGTCCGTTTGCCTGGGGGATACGTGACTTGGAACGCTCTTGTTTACAGGTCCAAGTATGTCGGGTACTGGATGCACTTCGCTGAAAATATCTGCAGAACCTATTGCCTTTCGTCAACAAGCGTGTTGAGTTTTTCTGACACGGGGTGTGTATGACTTCCAAAAGCGGACTTGTTCTACAAGAATTGACGATTCCATATTGCAGAGCTACGAATAGTGTGGTTGTTTTTTGGGTAACCCACGTGATTCATCATTCCAAACAGTTCTTTACCTAAAGTATTAAGAGCAGGGTGAACCGCCAAGAAGAGACAGGGAAGAGTTTTTGACGGAATTTCTCCTATTTAGTCTTCTGTTGTTGATTACCTCTTGTTTCGGGGAAGCCAGAGGGCCGAGCGTAAACATCAAAGCCATTCATAGCCGTCGTCCTTTTGTCTGGATGCGCTTTTGTCCTTTTGTACATGAATCATGACCATATTTCCATTCATTGTGGGATGGCGCACCGACATCGTCGTACAGCCATATGAAACAAAAAAAAACCTTCCGTCAGGGTCCATCCTTAGGGACAATCAAAACGTACAGGGTATTCTGCTTCAAATTCTTAGTGTTTTCGAGGTAGACGGCTGCAATAATTAGGCGTAGTAACCTTTTTCCGATCGTCCAAATGGTTTAGTTCTGTCAGACAGAGTTCTGTCTCATTTTGTCTAGAGTTTGCAAACGAGACAACTGTCTACTTGACCCCCAGCGACCAGTCAGCCTTCATTCTTTCTCCGAATGAATAAAGCCACTTTGTTTTTATTCTGGAACACCCTCTACATGTCTAGACACTTGACGTACAGGAGACACCATCAATTCGTCAACTCAATGCAATCTTCACAGAAATTGGAAAAAACACTTGTTTTGGAGCCAAAAAATGAATATATGGCAAAACTCATTCAAGAACTTAATTTAAATTCGAACTATTCTCCCCTACAAAACCTTGTTTAAAAGTTCGAATGTCCGTCACTAATACAATCAAAAGCAACGCTACTTTTATCGTCAGCTGTCAGCGAAAAGTCAAACGCAAATATTTTTGGGACAAACATCGTTAGTGCATTTGTAAATTAATTATTAATGCAGAAAACAGCTGACGCCCGACATTTTTAGCGCAAAAATGAGCGAGCCATGAAAAGCCGTTGGTTTGTGTGTATCTTTTTCCACGGACAGAGGACCGGTCTATTTCAGAGACCAGGCAAAATAGGGACACCGACCGGCGTCGAACCCACCCACAGGGGTTTTCAAAGCGAACGCGTTCGCAATGAGCCACACATACAATTCAGGGAAGATTGATTCACTGTCACTGCCTTCGAGACCGATAGACCAATTGTCTACCGGGTTATACTGGAATAAAAACAATTCTATGAGTGTCAATTTTGTCGCCCTCAAGGATGTGGTGTTCACATCCGAAAGACCGCGAAGCCATGTTTAATGTGATAAGTCTGACATCACAAAGCGCACTCAAAACGAGGGAAAGGTCCTGAAAATGAAGTTCGATCAAAGCACATTCAGGAAATTGGTTTTATCGTCGCTAAACAGGAACATATCGGTCCAACTGTCTCTCCTAAATGTTGCACATTCCATCAATGTGGCACTTCAAAAGAAATCCCAAAAACGGCCAGAAAAGACTTGTGAAGCATCGTGATATTGTCCCGCTTCTCACAGCTCGCCGACTCGGCTGAAATATGCCAACACATCAAGCATCCGATGCGGACCCACCTCCGGCGATGATCTGAGCCGTGGCGCAGACGTAACACAGAACGAAATACACCACCCACAGCGCTACCAACCGGGTCACCTTATTCGGGATCCAGTGCTCGAAACGGGCATCGGCGCCGAGTTCGCACACAAGCATATAACACTTGATGGCCACGTACATGTCCATCACAGTCTTTAGAGTTATCTGAAACTATCCACTGAAAGGTTACGGTTCTTTCGTTCTTACGCTGTTGGTCTGTATGGATCTGACACCTGCGAAGAGACCTCTGAAGTGGATGTAGGAGAGGGCTGATCTGGTGGCTAGTGGACCCATTAGGCATATGATGATCGGATGTGCTGCCTGAAGTAGATGTTCATACGTACAAAATACAGAAAACTACGAAAAGGACATCTGAAGAAAGATCTCGACAACTCTGATCGTGGACACACCCATAGAGGGGCATAGACAGTGAGATATTCATAGGGTATCCATGAAACTATCAGGTTCTTCCCGAACGACACTAAACTCTGAACCTTACCATAATTGAGAAAGCGCTGGCCATCATGTAGCATCGATTCTCCATCTGCTCACTACAAATAGCCAAGGGTCTCCGGAAGAACGTATCCTTGTCTTCCGAGTGCCACAGCTTCCAGCACACGATTCGGCTGATGACCAGAAGTAGCAAGAAGCCGAGAAAGACGAGTCCGAACGTGGTGAGCTGCATTCGGTGAGGGTTGGTAAACAAGTTTTTGAAAAAGCTGAGGTGAAGTGCGCCGTTTGACTGCCGAGCTGTTGCCATGGAGCCTGAGTGATGAGTTCGTGGATTAGCGAAATGACACATATTTTGATCGAATTAGTTTGGCTACTGAAATGCAGTGAAGATGAAGCGGATGAAAGCGGTGGAAAATCAACCTATCTGTGGCAAACAACCCATACATGACCTCAATGGTGCGTTCTGGAGTGAATGGTTCACAAAACACTTGCCTTCTCTAATTTGAGAAGAAGCTGACTCATAATCTGCTGCTTTCTGCATGTTTGCTCTCTGTTTTGGATACAAAAGCGGAGCTGAGGCTGAGATTCGACGCCTTCATTTACTTCATCCTCTTCTGTGACAGCAAGCGATTCATCGCCTGGACAGTCATCTTGAACATCCTTCTCCTGCTTCATCATCATTGTCATCTACTTCTACTCCCTCCTAGAAAGCGCTTGCCCTCTTAGTCTTCTACTTCCACCGATCTATTCACATTCCCAAACACTTTTGCTACAAACTTATATTATATTTACAATATTCACAAACATTTACAAAATACAACACATAACATTACCACGCATAAATTGTTCATTTAAAGCCGCGATCCTTGTTCCACAGCCTGCAGCCATAATCTTTCAAGTCCTTCATGCATACCAGCGCGAAGTATATCAAGTAGCTTCCGAAGACGATGACAAAGCATTGCGCAATGAAGGAGAAGCTGCGCAAAACCCAAAACGTCGCGTCCTGCGTAATATCAGAAGATCCTCCAGGATGGACAAAGACGATATCGCGAGCGTTGAAGTAGATAACGTGAATATTCACGTACACAATGCCCACAAACTAAAAGGACAACATGAAGTGCAGTAGTCAGCGACTTTTGAACGTACCACAGAGGAGATGTACACCCAGATGATGTTGGGATGGATGTTGCGGCAAACGACGAGGAGCAGACATAGGCCGCCGACGAGTTGCAGAAAGCCGACGCATCCTTCAAAAAGGCTGAAAAATCCTTGCTCTTCGAGATAAACAATCGCACCGACGATTCCTAGCGTCCCGCAAACGAATCCCAAGAGACCAGCGAGTACGGCGCCAGACTATAACAATGGATAAATGTGAGGGAAAAGAATATCTTACCGTGTAAGTACACATTCCAAAGCAGCATATTCCTTCTCCAAAGTGGGACCCTTCAGAATACTCAGACTGTTCAGTAGGCATGGGCGAGTCCGTTTCGGGTTGGACAGAAATCCGTGAACCTCCAGATTTAGCAGAAACTCCGGAATCTTTGGTTTTAACAAACCCGGAATCCTTTGGTTTAACAGAAATATGGGAATATTCAGGTGTCATCGCAAAAGACGACCGATCACCAAGTGACAAATGAGATCAACTGGAAGAGACCAGACAACTGCGACATATGTAGGCGGTGCCCGGTCTAGTTTTGAGGCAAAAGTACAAATTTTGTAGCGCGATTCCAAATGAACTCGAATACGTGATGCTTAAAATAAAACAAATCACAAATCCATGGAATGAGGCACACTATTCATCAATCCACGCTTCTACCCCGTACTTATTTCGGAACACGAAATGTCGACAACTTTTTCTTACACTTGAAGGCAGTGTAAATGAAGAAAGTCGCGAGTGCAATGTGAACGAGCTCAGCAATAACCAAAATGATGTACATAATGATTGGATCCGGATGGTTACGAGGTACTTTCGACGAGTCAAAGTAGGCGGACACATAGGAGTACGTAGAAAAATCAGGACCGATAACGACGGCATGCACGATTCCATAGACCACCGTCGCCATCTGAACAGTCGATTCGTTTGATAAAAAGGCAACAGTGACGCTTACAATGCTGCCAACGTAGACCCAGATTGCAGGATGACGGATCTTCTGGAAAATGGCGAGAAGAAAACACACAGCGCCGATGATCTCAAGAATGGCGATGATAAGGGCAATGGTTCCAAAATCAATGTGATCAGAAATGCGGGTTACACCCTCCAAGCCCAACGCAAAACCGCTTATAAGACTGAGAACGGCAACGATGACACCGCAAGACTAAAATATCTGTATGAGTGAGTCGAAAGACGTCCGGATCTTACCTTGTAACTGCATCCGCAGCAGCATTTATCGTTGATGATGACGTAGTGCGATATTGACGATGGCGGCGAATCCGGACGGTCGGGCGCTTGACAGTCGGAAGAACGCGTGCTGCTCTCAGAAACCATAGTGTAGTCGACCGATCGGCCGTTCACCGCTACCACCAAGTGAAGCCGCGCGCTGCGCTAAATGTATCTCGACTGGTTCTGTACGGATGGTAAACGTCGCAGTAGTAATCGTAGACGTCTTGACGGATACGTTGAAGTTTCGCCTTCAGTGAGACTCCGTCGCCACTCACTGATCGGTCGTCTTCCGCACTCCGCTCGACTCTGTGATGTCTTCCATGTCTTCTTCCATACGACAGGACACATGCCTATGTGGATGCACCTACTTTGTACGTTTTTCAATGTTTTCTTCTTTGCATGGGGCAGAAATATTTCAGTGTGGCGGTAAGACCATCGGCATTCTCAGCATCCTCGCCGCCTCATCGCAGATATTCATGGGCCTCCTATCCTTCATGTCCTTGCGGCAACTTTATCACATTGGCTACATGGCAACCGCGGTTTTGTTCCTCGTCGGCTGCATATGCCTTCTAGTCTCTGTTTTCGGCAAGATCAATCCTGACATCATCTGGGTCTACATCGTCAGCTGTGTGAGCGATATCGTTGTTGCTTTTGGTACTAAAAGTGTTGTTTAGATTCTGACCTTCTTGGCCCACACTCTCGATGTCATCCTGTATGCTATTGAGAAATTTGAAACGAACTTTTCAATTGGAACGGTTACCACGATGGCTGCTAGTTGGCTCGTTGTCGCAGGATTCACGACCTTTTTTATCTACATTGCCGTCAAGTGTAAGAAGTCACTGGAGGCATTGCGGAAGTCACGGATGCGCGGAAGCAGATCTAATGACCTTATGTAGAATAAAATCTCGTTCGCTGATCGAAACTGTCTTCAATTTTGCATGTTTTCCTTTTACGACTTACCGTATGTGGATCGACATGGCAACCCCACGTTTTTCTGTCAAAATTCACACTTTAAAATACGAACGCCAACTACGAAATCATCAATCGTCGAACCCATATGAAAGGAGACAAGGCGTTCGCCTCTCTCTCCGTCGACATCATCGCCGACGTCGTCGTACAAGTCGCTAATGAGTCAAGATATGGACAACCTGTGGACCACTTCGATCTCTTGCGGCCATTAGCGCGTCTCAAGGGCCAATGGGGAGACCATGTAAAGGGTATAAGGATCCTCAGACTCTCCCCATTGGGCATCAGTGCAGAAGCGTTGTGTCGCCAAACGAGCACGACTCTGCCTTTCGAAGAGTGCTCAAAGGCGCCTTTTGGATGCGTTTCCGACGCCCAGCTGTGCTTACCCTGTAATATCCCCTTGGAGCATATCATCCCCATTCTCCCACACTGCTACGAACGCCTTCACTTGAACATCCAACAGGCTGGAAACCTCGATTCACTTCTGGCGTCGTTCACAAACCGATTCTCCGAAGTCCGTTTGGACGCTAACTCGTTACACGAACGTGATCAGGAAAGTGTCCGACGCTTCTTCGTCCATCTTTTGAGGTCGAAGCACCTGAGAGTCCTTAAGTTCAACTTTCCCATTAACGAGACTACCGAAAAAGAGTTGCTCGCCTTGTGTCTCCGAGACCAGTTGCAACTTCTAGAGACAAACTCCATAGTCAGCTTAGGTTTCGTCAGGAGATTAGAGCAGGACTGGGAGGAAAAGAGACATTTCCGGACCCCGAGGGAAGAGCTCCGATTCCAAGTGGACAGGAAGTCGCACGAGGCACTGAGAAAGAAGGCGGACAACCTGTGGGGAACCGTCAGGCGGCATGGCATCGTGAAACGTAGGCAGCTCAACGTCAGGGTCGTCGATGTGCTGACCGAGGAACGTGATGCGCAGGGGAAACGTATAAGTGAATACGGAGTAGAGTGGACAAGCCGAAACATGGATATCTAACTGATTTTATAAGAAGCTGTTAAACCGTTTCTTGTGATAAGATGGAAGAATCTGTTACACATTTCTCATACAGACTATCCGCCTTCTCCACTCTCTTAAACCCTCTATATGCACTCTAATTCATGCCATCTTCAGGCTACAGAATTTGTTATACAGCATATTACAAAACCCTCCATAGACATGTACTGCAGTATCTGTCTATCTGTCTACCGTAGTCATTTTGTAGTGTGGAGCCGGTGTGAAGCGGTGGGAAAATGAAATTTCAACATCCTCATACGGAATGACAAAGACTACTACGAACCTGGCGACATAATCGAAGGAAACGTCGTTTACTTTGTCCGCAGAAGCATGTACTGCGAGGTCTTTTAGAAAGTAACGTGTGTGAGTTTTGGATGGGGGAAGAACATATTAGGAAGGATACACTCCAAGAAAGAAGGGCGAAGGGAAGCTCAGTTGTCAGCCTCGGCACGACCTCTCTTTTCGGCGGATTCGCCTTCGTCAGCCTCTCCGTCGGCGGCAGCGTTCTTCCGCACGTCCTTCTCCAACGGGATGTCGAGCCATTTCGACATCTCCTCGGCCGTCTTCCCCTCCAGGCTGTTGGCTGTGTACTTGACGAGTGTGTCGATGAAGTCCGGCATCTCGAGGTAGTAGGCGGCGTTGATGATGGCCGCCAGCTTCAGCCGAGGCTTCTGTTTGTCCAGGAGCTCTGTGTCCTCCTTGGCGACATTCCGTTCCGGAAACGGTGGGTCTGGCGGTCGTCCTCCGAGCGGGGCTCTTCCCCCTCGTGCATCCGCAGCCAGTCGACGATCGCCTCCAGGGCTTCGGCGGCGATCGAGGGCATCGGGATCGCATCCTCGGGGAGTGCGTCATCGTCAAAGCCCAGGTCGCCCATCATCGTCTTCAGAAGGTTCGCCTTCCGGAAATCCTTCTTCTGCAGCAAGTGGAGCATTGTATCCACTGAAATCTCTATTGTACATCTTCTTTTCTCTTAACCGAGGATCGATGGGAAGGTGAAATGGAAGAATCGCCTCCCGAATGGCGTATTACGGTAGGCTCAGGGGCGCTCAAAGGCATTCTCATAAGGATTTATTTGGAATGAGCATAATATACACCGAACCATTCAATAAATATATCACATCTACTTTCGTCACTCCTCTTCTCTTTCTTCTCTTTCCTTGAGCTCTGAAATCACAATTGTAGAATTAACAATCCAAATCCGACTTACTTTTTGAGCAGACACACAGAGCGATGGCCAAAACAACCGTAGTGTGAAAAAGGCATCCAACAGCCACGCAAAGAGCAATAATCACAGGATTCGAGAAGTCCCAATAGGTCAAAAAGGTGTTCAAATCGAATGGCATCGTAGTGTTCGAAGTAGTGTTCGAAGTAGCGTTCGTAGTAGCAATCGTAGAGTTGTAGTTTGGAGTGGTTCCGAAAAATCTCTGATGGATGTCGGACTTGACTTCCGATGTCGTTGTCATTTCTTCATTATTCCCTGTCGAATCACTTCTTCCCGGAAATTCGTGAGGGTGGGAACCGGACTCTTGCGGAAATTCAGGAGGATGAGAGCTGGACTCTTCCGGAAATTTCTGAGGGTGGGAACCGGACTCTTGCGGAAATTCCTGAGGGTAGGAACCGGACTCCTTCGGAAATTTCTGAGGGTAGGAGCCGGACTCCTCCGGAAATTTCTGAGGATAGGAACCGGACTCCTCCGGAAATTTCTGAGGGTGGGAACCGGACTCTTCCGGAACTTCTGCGGGTCGGTTCGGACTCTTCTGAAACTGCCGATGAAAAACAATGATAGGTATCACATACCATAGGCTCAACAGAGAGTGAGAAAGGCTTTCCACATTTATTAATCTGCGCCATGTCGGAGTTCGTGAGATCGGACGCTTTCTTGAACTCCTCGTGAAGAGTTTGAGCCTCCTTGTCATGTTGGAGAAGTTGTCCGTTTTTCGCACTGTTCAGCGCCAATCTACAGAAGTCGTTTGTCTTCTTGGTCCACACAGTTTCAGGATTCGCCTGAAAATAATGTAGATCTTATGCTTGCTACTCAACAATCATTGCTACCGTTATCACTGCATTAGTCTGCATCTTTTGGAAAGTTTCCCAGCACTGGGGATTTGGAAAATATTGATGATAAGCGCAGTATGGGTTTCTCGTGCAAATGTAACGGTGGAGATCCTCGACAAGGCGTCTCGTTGTTTTGTTGAACTGAACAGATTTCAAAGTAACGGCGAGTCAGATACACAATCACATACCCATTGAAAGTCCTCAAAAAGCTGAACTTCTTCGCAGTACACGTTAAACAGTCTAGCCGTACGATCATCGTAGTCGGTTTGGACAACTGCTCCGAACGGGTCTTTATACTGAGCATGACCGCGAACCTTCGTATAATCGACATCGGTGGCAGAAGATTCTTGTTCTCCGGTCTACAGCCAAATTCGTAGTAAAAAAAAACAAAACTTGACTTACCAATGAGCCCCAGTAAAGCCGGCTCACGTAGCCGCAGCGTTTAATCCTTTCTTTATCGGACTCGGTAAGAAGACTTAATTGCCCCTTAAAATAATCGTGCCACATCTTGATGCTGTTTGCATCCACTCGTAACTGCAATCCCGAGTTCCGATATAGGATCATCGCCCACAAACAGAAATTGTCCACAGTCGCCGCCAAGTTCGCTTCTGATCGTGTCTGAAATATTAGTAGAAATTTTAAAGGTCGCTGTTATCAACAACTTACAGCGACAGGCACCGTTGACTTCAATTCGGTATAATTGCGACTGCATTCGTCAAAAGGAACGTTTTCACCGAAATTTAGAGCGTCACGATTCCAATCGCTCTGTCGTTGCAGGACGAGATTCTTTATGCTGGGTAGGGTTTTCTCTGCCTCGTTAAACGCAGATGAATTGAACTGAAATGACAATGTCACGACATTTATAAGATCGGAACGTACCCATTGGAACTGATCGATGTAACCGACTTCGTCACAGAACGCCTTTTTCAACTGAATGGTGTTCATACCGTACTGCGTACTGAAGTCATTCTGCGAATGTTGGTCAGCGACCGTGAAGTGCAGCAGCGCAAGAATGCCAAAAAGGAGGTGCATTCCGTTTTCGAACCGACCAATCGGAGAGAGAGCAACTGATTCGAATGGGGAGTGGTGGTGTTCGCGGAGCTGTCTGGAGTAGCCATGTCAGAAGGCAGACAGTCTGAAATGGAACTGTCTGGAGTGAGACCGTCACGTATCAACAGCATGAAGAGCGAGAACGTAACATATCGCTCATTCATCATGCTGTGGTTGCAAAGAAATTTGTTTATGATTGGGCTGCGAGAGTTGCTGGCTGTTAGCAAACAGCTGCCGGACTGAAATCTAATCGATCAATGGCTGCTCGCACGCGCCGTCCTTTCAAACTTCATGTTTCTGCAAGCGCTATGCTTACTTGATATCTTCGACTATTTCGAACTGAGCTTCTTTTAACCTCGTAATCGTGCTTCGACAGGACAACTTCTATCTGCTAGGCATGTGGTGCAACCGAGCAGCACGCCTGACAAAGCCAAAGGTTGGTGGAAGCAGTTTTTCGACGAGGACTAGGTGGTAAAAGAATAAGAGGGGCCAAGAAGTCAGACATTGATATCGACAGTAAATAGCAGAACAAACAGGGAAATCTCGATTACTTTCTCTCCCCTAACGACTTTTCGGCATAGTATACTCGCCGTCAAAAAAAACAAAGTCCGCACGTTCGGTCAGCGTGCGTGTGGTCTCCCCGATTTACAAGGGAAAACCGGAGTTGAGCATCATAGAAGCTCGATTTCTCTGCGCCTGTGGCGTTTCGTCGAAATCCGTCAAATACAAATTGTTCGTTAGTGGCCAGAGCGCCGCTCGTGCCAAATTTCGCTGCGAACCGTGCACTCTTTTCGTGCGAAAAAGTGTCTTTTCTCCGTGACTAGGTCTCATTTAGATGCTGCATAGATATTTCGGAACTGTTTTATCGGCAAAATGGCAGCAATTCGTTCTGTATGCGATCACAATCTATCACCGATCGTGACGGTTACGGAATCTGACAGGTACGAGCATGCTATGAGAATCGAAGAATAGTCCGCTCTCTACGACAATGCACAAGTAGAGCTCATCTTGCATGATCCCGAACTATCAGATTTTGGCAGAAGCGAAGGTCTGCAATAGATTGCGATCACATACCGGGGGAATGTTACCATTTTGCTCAGAAACCTGTCCTGAAATTTCCCTGTAACGTGAAAAATAGACTTAGTCACGGAGAAAAGACACTTTTTCGCACGAAAAGAGCGCACGGTTCGCAGCGAAATTTGGCACAAGCGGCGCTCTGGACACTAGCGAACAACTTGTATTTGACGGATTTCGACGAAACGCCACAGGCGCAGAGAAATCGAGCTTCTATGATGCTCAAGTCAGGTTTTCCCTTGTAAATCGGGGAGACCACACGACGCTGACCGAACGTGCGGACTTTGTTTTTTTTGACGGCGAGTATACACTCGATACACGAGGAAAAGAAATATTTGGGCCGAGTTATGGTCCAAAAAGACATCTAGAAAGCTCAGGAAAGTCATTCTACAGAGATTCCAAACAGGAGGTCGACTCCTGATTAAAATTTGATCAATTATTTGGTATATCAGAAAATGCTGTGAAGCTAACTTCGTAAAATCTCATACGCCAATTCCAGGAACTCGACGACGCTGAAGTCATCGACAAAGTGCTCGCCATCGAAGCAGCGCACTCCCGAGAATGGCTCAAAAACGGCAGCATTCTCTCCCGGCGCACGGCCGAGATATTCCGCGACTCTCCACAGTTCAAGCACTGGGCGGCTACCGTACCCAACGACATGGCTCGCCTTCCCTACGACATCGTGAAGGACGTTCTCGCGCAAGGAACCATCGACTGCCTCCAGGACTTGACCCACATCTCCGGACCTTGGTCGCAAGCGGCCGGAAGTGTGAAGATAACGAAGATTTACCATGGACAGCTCGTCGAGGTGACCCCAGAAGGCGAACACGAACGCCCCTTGAACCTCGACGCCGACAGTCATCTCTGCTTCAAGGAGACAACGCTGAACACCGTGGACTTCACTGACTACGTCGACTTGGCCCCGAGAATGTTCGAGAAGCTCTCGATCACCGGGTCCTACGGAGTGCCTGAAGAGCTCGAGGGGGTCTCTGAAGAAGTTCTCAGGGCCGTCGAAGAGGTCTTCTTCAACGCCCTCGGATCCAACTTCTCCTCAGTCTTTCTGTCATGGACTGATGGCCCGTATCCTTGCCACGTCCAGGCTTTTCTCCTCAGAGCGATATACGGTCGCCACCTTCGGAAGCTGTGGATTCGCCTCGAGTCGGAAGACTCCCTCAAGCCACTGGAACATTTCCTCAAAAAAGAAAACTTCGAAATGCTTACGGTCGCCTCTGAACTACCGTATCCTTTCGCCGAATTTGTCCTGGCCCTGTGGAGGTCCAAAACGTTCTTCCCGACGGCGAAACAGAAAATTGCTTTTAAGATCAGCGAAGCCACTTTCAAGGAAGCTATGGAGAAGTTTTTCGATTGGAACGAGTCCCAGGGATTCTTTGGCGACAGCTACTTTTGGAGAAAGGAGATGCATCCAAGCGGAGAGGATCGCATCGCCGAGATCACTCTCATCAAGAAGCCAGGGTTCGAAGAGACGCTATTTGAAGTGAACATCGTGCTCGAAGAGGGCACCGAAGACGATCTGGAGAACTGGAATGTTCCCAACGCCGGTGGTGGCGTTTCGTACGACGAAAGCGATTTCGACGATGATTAGGCGGTGAACAAGTGTTCCTACTATTTATTTGTTTGTTCTTCTGCAATAAAAAGACAAAATCGAATTACATGATTTCGTTAATCCCTTGATCTTCTCGGTTACTGGCGCTCATCGCGGCCATTCTCGTGCTCTCCGAGACATGTTCTTGTTTGCTTAGGCTCTTGGAACCACTTCCACATGTGCTCTTGCTGCTGGATCCATTTTCACGCCTACTTGGGCTTTTCAGACCACCTCCTGGTCCGCCTATGCTCTTCGAGTCATCTTCGCGTTTGCTCTTGGAGGCATCTTCTAGTTTTCCATCTTCATTTTCAAGTCTTCTTGTGCTCTTCGATCCATCTCCTCGTTTACTTGTGGTCTCTGAGGCACTTTCGAGCCTCTTTGTGCTCGTCGACGCATCTCTTCCTCTACTTGTGGTCTCTGCGGCACTTTCGAGCCCCTTTGTGCTGTTCGACGCATCTCCTCCTTTACTTGTGGTTTCTGCGGCACTTTCGAGTCTCCTTGTGCTCTTCGAACCAACTTCACGCTTCGTAGATTTTTCGTCCAGCTTTTCTTCCGAGAACGTGTTCGGCACGAGGTTAGCCATACGGATTTCTGCATTTTTCTGGCTGTCGATCAACTCTAAGAACATCGTTTTAACTCATGTTCGAAACGTGCGTGGCTTACTTTTTATAGATACGCACAAAGTGATTCCCCAGGACAGCATGATGAAAACAAGGACTCCAGCAAAAGCAAGTAGTCCGACGATTACAGGATTTGAGAAGTTCCAATAGCTCTCGAAAGTGGAATCTGTGGTGACAGATATCGCAGTGCTGTTGCTATTATTTAGTCCTTTGGAGGCCGCATAAGAAAATGGAAAGCTTGTCACGGTTCCAAGGCTTTCAGCAGTAGCAACTTCTTCAGTGGTAGCATTACTATTCTGAAATAGACAATGAGAAACAGCGATAATCGATATACGTACCATCGGTTTAACAGAGAATGAGGTGTTGTCACGGAAGTTGTCCGGCGAACGGTGGTCAGCGGCCGTGAAGCGCAACAGCGCAAGAATGCCAAAAAGGAGGTGCATTCCGTTTTCGAACCGACCAATCGGAGAGACAGCAACTGGTTCGAATGAGGAGTGGGGTGGCCATGTCTGAAAGACATAAGACATCAGACAGAGTCCTTAATTTTCATCAAAACTGCAAACGAAGAAATTACAGTCCTACAAGTAGAATAGAGATGCATTATCGCACGCCCTATATCCGGATCCAGTTAAACATACACCCAGTGCCAAAACAACCTAGAGCACAAGAGAAGGAGCCGCATCGGAGGACGTTCTACCGCTTCGCCAGAGAATGTCTGGGGAAATGCAAAAAAATCGCTAAATACAGTAACTAGACATTCAGGGTTATCGCGTCTGGGTTATGCAGTCTCAAGTCTTTTGGTAGACAAGTCTTTTGTGTTGCTTCAATGATGTGCTTCCGTGGCGCAATTGGTTAGCGCGTTCGGCTGTTAACCGAAAGGTTGGTGGTTCAAGCCCACCCGGGAGCGATACTTTTTAAATCGTTTCAGGGTTAATCTGGTCTCGGAGAGCTTTTTCTTTTGTGTTGATTATTGGTTTTGTGTGTTTGCCTTCGCTCGTACTTGTTCATTTATCACTCACAGCTCACCATTTCAGTCCTTAACAATGGCTGCTTTCGAAGAACTGGGCGTGCTGCCCGAGATCTGCGATGCTGTTACTGCACACGGATGGAAGTTAGTCATCATTAGTTTCCCTTTATTTCTGAGAATCCCCGTTAAGAGTTCCTACCGGTATCCAGTCCGAAGTGATTCCAGCGATTCTTGGAGGGTGTGACGTCTTTATGGTATTATTTCTGCGCTGTTTTCTAGGCTCACAACTTACACCTTTGCAGGCAGCCGAAACTGGTTCCGGGAAAACGGGCGCCTTCTGCATTCCGGCGCTGCAGATGGTGTGGGAAGCGATGTGCAACGAGAGTCGCGAGCGTAGGAGGAAAGTGCCTGAGAAGCGGCGATCTTTCCATCGCGAGCGCCCTCCCAACGCTCCCTACTGCGTCATCATCGAACCGACGCTGGAACTCGTCTCCCAGACGCACAGTCTGATAGACGCGTTGAAGAGACGTCTCGCGTCGCCTTCGGTGAAGAACACCTTTTGTGTCGGCGCTGGCAAGAAGCTCGTGGAGCAGGAGATGAACGAGCTGAGTTTGGGGGAGGGGATGGACGTGCTGACGTCCACGATCTTCCGATTCAAGGAGCTCGTCATCGAGAGAGAGGTGCTCACGGACTATATTCGATTCTTCATTCTGGATGAGGCGGTAAGTCATCTTATTTTGTTCACCTCTACCTGAACCCTGATTTTCGCTGCTTTCAGGACTATCTCGCCCTCAACTGTCGACGATTTATCTACCAGATGTACGATCGGATTCCGAGATACGCTCCCACCGGAGAGCGTCTTCAAATGATCGTCTGCTCGGCGACGCTCCATAGCAACGAAGTCAAGAAGTTGGTATGTGCCTATCCCTCCCTCTCAACGAAACCCCAGCTGCATTACTTTTCAGAAGAACATCATGCACTTCCCTCAGTGGATCGATCTTCGGGGACGCGACGCTGCGCCCGATACCGTACATCACGTGGTGTGCTTGGTGGACCCGCTGGCTGACCAAAGCTGGATTCGTCTGCGCGGCACCGAAGAAGCGATCACGACTGACGGCATGCATCGTAGCGATCGACTATACCCCGGAACGGACGATCCCTGCACCCTTTCGGAGGCCGTGAAGATCTTGAAGGGCGACTACTTGTTGAAGGCGATCCGCGAGCACAACATGGAGCAGTGTATTATCTTCTGCCGCACGAAGTTGGATTGCAATAACCTGGAAACATTTCTCAAGAAGACCGACCCGGAGCTGAGCTGTGCTTGCATGCACGGTGATCGCACGCCTCGAGAGAGATACGATAACTTGGAGAAGTTCAAGGTACGAATAGACACTTGTGTCTAGACCGTGTCTATTGGTCTAGTCTTCCATTTCTTCCATTCTTTAGTCAAAGCAGATTCGTTTCCTCATCTGCACGGACGTCGTTGCGCGCGGAATCGATGTCCACGACGTTCCTTACGGTTAGTGAGACTCTCCGAGGATTACGGTACCTGGTTACGTTGTCTTCTTTTCAGCGATCAACATGACTCTGCCGCCTCTGAACGAGACGCACAGTTACTTGCATCGAATCGGCCGCATCGGACACCCCGAACGCATGGGTTTGGCGATCTCGTTCGTGGCAACCGTCGACGAGAAGGTGTGGTTCCACATCTGTCGCTCACGCGGTCTCAACTGCCAGAACACGGATATTGAAAGGGGCTGCGCGCTGTGGTACAGGGAGAGGGAATGCCTCCGCGCCATCGAGCGTCACCTGGAGGAGAATATTCCGCGTGTTGGCGTCGATCTCGCTGTTCCTGTGATCGATTTCGATGGTAAACTCGCCTATGGTACCAACGACGAAGACGGAAGTGAGTCATGCTTAGGTCGTTTTGATGAAGGGAAAATGTTTCAGATTCGGAGGAAGTAGTGAGCCATGCGAAGGAGCTAAAGGGCGTCGTCGATGACTTGGTGTTCAAGGAGCGACTCACGCAATGGGGTTTTCTGTTCATGACCCATTGGGACTAATGGTGTTTGGTTGTTGAGTTTTGTCATTTGTTGTAATTGTTGTCTGTATAAAGTGTTTTGTGTTCTATTGTTCAGCACGAGTGATCGCTAGGTGTTGGGGACAGAAACCAATCAGAGACGTCGATTGTGTCTAGACAGCAGAGCAATGATGTCAAGTGCTGTTCAACTGTCTAGACAGTCTCTTGATCGACGCGTTTGTTGCATTAAAAGCAGTCTCGACAAACCTTAGAGGTTCTAGACAAACGATTGAGACCCAGACTACCCTCTCCCAACCGTTTCAAGTGCTATTAGTTATTTTATTAAATAAAAGTCATAAAAATCTGTGAATGGCGAAAAAACAGTGTAAGCACTGGAAGCAACAATAATGAGATGAGAACTTGTAGAATATCAATATAAATACATACAATTAATACAAACACCTAAAGGGAAAAACTGCTATGAACAGCGCTCGCGCTCCACCTCCTTGATTCGCGTTCTAGATGCAGATTTGTGCATGCTTCCGGTATCGCCACCGGCAAGCGCTGAGATTCTTTGTTGTTTCGCATTCGTTGGAGTTCCATCGAACCGCGTGCACGTTTTCAAACCTGAAAAGAGTTGTTGTGGAAGGAGAACACGGCGAATGAAACATACCACTCATGATGCGTTCGAAGTCACCATGGTCAATCTGACTGGAATCAATCTTCGACTTCTTCTGCGCCGACTTAGTACGGTCATACGAATCGATGAATCGCTGCTGCAGTTCGTCCAGGAGATCGTCGTTCTTGCGACTGTCCTCGCCAGCGCCTTGCCGCTTGCGTGCTGCTTGTTGGGCTGCAGCCTGCTTGCGCTCTTGGTCGCGCTTTCTCTGCTTATTCTCAGCGACAGCCTGCTGGAAGTTCCTCGTGAAGGCGTTCAGGCGAGAGAAGAACATGCTGGGCTGCTGCGTCTTCGGCGATTCCCCGTAAAACTCGACGCACGTCGCAAACGCCTGATTGGCGCATTTTGCGTTCTCCAAAAGCAGCGCCAAGCGGGGCTCGTTCTTGGTCAGGAATTCTCGCAGGGTTTCAGGACTCTCGTCTCCCTTCAGACTGTGCTCCTTGCGGGCGAGCTGGAAATTGGTCTCAAGTTCTCGAATGTCCGTTTGAATGCTTTCGAGTTGAACTAAACAAAGGACATTAGCATCGCCTCTCAAGTATTTCGTCCCTACTTCCTGCGGCTTTATCAGCAAATTTAAGCTGCTGCGGGAAATCCATTAGATTTGCGAATTTCTCACTGATCTGTTCGCAGATCAGGTGTAGCAATGAAATCGATCGGTCATTGGGTGACTTCAGGCCGGCCAACTACAATGTGACTGTTATCAGTGGATCCATACCGCAGGCATACCGAATCCAAGCTGGCGATCTTGAACCCGTACACCCCTCCTTTGCGGCTGCTGTTCATGTAATTTCCGTAAGCCAGAATGATTTCGAGTACTTTGTGGAAGTCGCTGGCTTCGCGGACGCACTTGGATGCCGCTGTTAGGCTGGTGAGCTGCGGTTCAATCAGATCGGCTGATTCTTCGAACGACGACATGAACGACATTATCTTGAGTTTGTGTTGGAGACGTTCTATCTTGATCAAGCTGTTCAGAAACTGGTCCTCTTCGGACAACGATTCGATCAGCCCATCGTTCCGCTTCTCATAGTCCCTAAACAGCTCGACCTCTTCTTCCGTGGGGACAATTCGGAGCAGAATTTCGACGTTTTCAGGAGGCAGCGCTTTGAGATCCAGGCGATGAACGGCTGACATGATTTCAGCGGCCGGCTTCGCAATTTTTCTTCGAGTAATTGCTGAAAAGGGGACCGTAGAAACGAAGAACATTTAAGGTCGTTTACCGATGTTCTGAAGCCGCTTCGTATCCAGCAGTGTATTCTTTGCTGCCGTTGACGACGTTGTGCTCGAGCTACCGGGACTGTGCTGCCCGATCGAGAGTGCCTCCGCTCTGGGAGATGAGCCGCCGATGTTGAACGATTCTTCAAGGTGAGAGAAATCGATGCGCTGAAAAACGGGGGATATACATTGAGAATCATAAGTTTTCACTCACATCGCAGATCTTGTCATCGTCCAGATCATTGAAGACCGTGTTCTTCACCTGGTTTGGCTTCAGTGCCATCCAGTTCAACTGCGGAAGTTTGTTCCGCGTTTGCACGACTCTCTTAATGGTCATTACATCATTGACTGGAGGACACAGTAGATTCCGGCCAAGCTTCGGTGCTCCTGGTGGCGGTGGGGGTCCAGGGGGTGGAGGCGGACCGGGAGGAGGCGGGGGACCACCAGCTTTCATTCCAGGAGGTGGTGGCGGCGGAGGCGGTGGCGGTGCTGCAGAAGCCTTGCCCAACGATGGAGGAGGTGGGGGTGGCGGAGGCGGTGGAGGAGCTGCAACAGTTGTCCTTGGAGCTGGTGCTGGAACCGGCGCAGCTGCGACAGGAGCTTTTGTAGCTGGCGGCGCTGAAGCGACGGCAACCGCCTTCTGCTGCGCGATCTTGAGACCGGCCTGTAGTGACTCCTGGATCTTTTCGAGCTCTTGAATCCTAGATTCCAGTTTCGCCTGCTGCTCTCGCGCTGCCCTATCTTTCTCGTTAAGCGTTCTTGTCATCGTGCTAATCTTGGTGTCATGATCTTTCAGCACCCTGTCCCTTTCACGTGCAAGATCTTTGAGCCTGCTATCCAATGCAGCGTTGCGCGCGATGTAATCTGCCTCCACCATTTGCAGCTTCTCGTTGACGTTGGAGAGCGACTGTCTCAGCTCCTCATTCTCAAATTCTAATGTGACCTTCTTCTGGGAATCTTCAATCAGCGCGTTCACGTCAATCTGATTCTCCAGGTATGCTACTCTCGGAATTTGGAACTGCTCACTTTCACTTGTCTCCAGGCTCTAGACCCAAAGATATATAAGAGTTTGAAAACGTCAATTCCTTACATCCAAGTACTTATCGAGCCCCAGCTGTGTGAACTCGTACTGAAGTGTCAAGCGATAGGTGATGTCATCGGTTGAGTGAACCAGCACATTGATGAACTGCATGCAAGCAGTCATAAAGTCCACGTGAAATTCTGGTGGATTCCTGAAGTATCCGAAGAGCGTCTGGAATCTGTGGAGTTCCTTGTATTCCTGAAAGTTCAGATTAGCCTGGTGCCGAGGTATTTCAGGCAACATACCACCCTGAATCTGTTAAATGCTTCAATGACCAGTTCGTGACCTCCTGCCACCATACATATCGCCGCCAGAAGTTCCACTACAAGCGCCTTCGTTCGCAAGGTCTGGTGCAATATACTCCGCACTATACAGTAAATGGCTTGAGGGTCGTTGAACACCATTTGGAATCCAATCTAGACAAATTCTTTGAGAAGAATGTTATGAGGCTTCGGAACGTACTCGATTGTTCATGATGGCGCGCATACAGGACACACAAACGTGGACGTCGTCTTCAGGATCTCCAATGTTTTTCGCCACAATGCTCTTGCTGCTGGTGGCAGTAGCTTTCTTGAACATGGAGTTCGATTTGGACTCGTCGAAATAGCTCGAGTTATGAGAATGGGCAGCCGATCCATTGGAGTTGTCGGCGCCGATAACGGATCCGGTTGGATAATGGAAGGCGCCTGCTGTCAGTGAAGGTGTTGAAGAACAACTCGGTAGTGCAGGATCGAACGGAGTCGCACTGAAAGTCAGCTCGTGGGATTTGTTGAACCCTTGGGCACTGTGATACCAGAACATGCTGGGGTCCTGCATCTGATTCATGTAGTCCACAAGAATCTTCAGGCCATTGTGATCATTGTCCAGGAACTTGTACACCCAGTCGATGCTGTTTGTCCTGAGAGAGATTTCGATGTGTTTCAGAATCGCTGTTGACGTCTCTTCTTCCCCAAGTACTTTTTTCTTCTGTAACGGATTTTCATTAATTCGTGTGTAATGGAACGCGGCAATTACCTTGAGAGTCTTCAGAGCTTTCTTGTCCAGATAAGCCGACAGTTTAGCGAGATAAACTGAAGGGCCAGTGACGTCGTGCATGTTTCGTTGATCTGACACCAATTCCCACTTCTTAGCTATGTCGTATTCACGGAGAACGCGCATCTTGTCGGGCGGTAGATCCATTTTTTTCTGAAATTTGTGATTCGCTCATGTTGCCACTTTGTGAGTCATTTACGTGCCTAGCACAAACATCCACCAGCATTTGAGCTGTTCGCGGATGTTTACATTTTTTTGCAGATTCCATTCGGCAGAAACGTTCATTCCTCTAAGAACTTGACCCACGAAATGTTAAAACTCTCCAGCAAACAATTCCGCCTTTTCAGCCATAAAGAAGAATTCAAAAAAGACATCTTCATTGTTAGTTCAAGAGATCATCAGCCCCTTGCCAGCGCTCTCGTCGTCTCGTCAGCGATCGCAACCTGTTCAGGAGGCGCCCTGCTGCTTTTTGCCGTCCTTGGATGGGAAGGAAAGAGATGCGGAGGGCGATGGAAGAAGCGAAAAGTATGACTCATCTGTTACACCTTTGATCGATCGATTTCTCAATTGCCCTTAGTGATCCAGAAACGAACCAATTTTACCATTATCAATACTCTTAAGAACAAGAGTGAACCTAACCCCAGTTTCGATAGCAAAAGTAAACAACAACAAAGTGATCATCGGTTATATAAACACCCGATAAGAATGACCGTATTAAAATAACTCACTAAAACTTCCTCGAACAACGCGAGGACCTCTGACTCATCGGGCATCTTCGCGGCAATTCTGGCCGTCGTCGCCGAGCCGCTGAAACCGCTCGCGTTTGAGGCTCTGGCGGTCAGAGGCGGCGGTGACGATTTCTTCTCCACCATCGCGTGCCTGAAAAACAACATCAAGTATTGTTTACGTAGTTCGCGCATAATAAACAAACATGTTCTCGCACGTGGTAAGGCGGAAATATATCACTCAAGCCACTGAGCAAATGGGAATCGGCATTCCAAGTGCAGTTCAGATGAAAGGGATTAAATCGTCGACGGTGTTTACTTAGCGCCCGTTATAAAACTGCGGATATTTAACAAACAAACCGCGAATTCAAAAGAACGGGAATTCTGCCAAAAAAAACGAAGATTTCTGCAAACTGAACCGATGAACACATCAAGGAGCGGTGATAGTTTTGCTTTGACGTAGCTTTGTGGATGAATCAGAGGCAGAGTTCATAGAGCCCGCCTCCGCAAAAACGGAAATCACGTTTTCACGTCATAGACGAGGTGATCAGGCGTGGGAACCTAGTGGACACACCTTGAATCCATAGTAAAATCAGGATATCGACAGAAGCAGTTCAAAAATCGTCGTGCCTAGTGAATAAAGTGTGTAATAATACGGCGCCATTGTTGTAAAATTTGCGCAAAAGAATCTCTTTGACTGTACACAATAGCTACTGGAAAACTGTGGACAGCCACGTGCATTCCCGCGATCTTTTCAGACACAAATGTTGAGCCCAGAGGGTTCAATAAGTTCTAAAAATTTTAGGCACTCTTCCGGCGCTACAGAAGGAAACCACTGATCAAAGCAACGCCAGTTCCACTTCCTCCAGTCTGAGTGAAACCCTTACAGCTCGCAAATCCACTTTATAAGAGCGACAACTCCGAGGATCCAAGAAGATTAGAGGACAGATCTCAAGATACACGAAAATCAGGAGAGAGGGTGGTCCTCTTTGCTGGAAACGGTTCGGTTCATATGTGTAATTCTTTGAGGTCTACAAAGCGAATGCATCGCATATCGCTTGGAGGAGAGTAAATTCCAGATCGAAAAAGGCAAGTTTGCGCAGCAAAGTGCACAGGAGTGAGAGCGGGTGAATCGGGCGCGCAGTAAACAGCGCCGCAGGCCAAGGGGAACGAGTCAGGCGAGGCGGGCAGCAGGTATAGTCTGCCTACAGCAAATAACAGCTGTGTGATGAGCAATCAAATTGGTGAAGATGGCAGCAAAGGGCGAGCGAGGGAAGGCGGAGAAGTCCATTTGCGCGAGGAAGAGCAGCCGAACTTTACAAGTCCTTTCCGCACGTCTGCACGAGTCTCATTCGCGCGCGGTGCCGTCTATAGACGCAAAAAACGGGACTCGCGCGGAGCTGCTGAGGCCGAGTCGGTCGGTTTTTGAGTCGAAGATCGCTAGTTGAGATTAGCGGCGGAACGGTCAAAGTGCGTTCGATGGTTAATTGATTGGAATGGAGATGCAAAACGGAGCAGAGGTGCGACCGGTTATTTTAGCGTTTTTATGGGGGTTTAGATTGACGTTTGATGGTTTGATTTGCAATTTCGAAAGAGGAACGCCGATCGTGTTTTGTTATCTTTCGAACCTGGCGCTTTATTGCTTTCGGTACATATTTGTAGCTGCGATTATGTTTTCATCACTGTTTACTTTTACTGAATCATTCAGGAGCAATTTGTTATGATTGAAACAGGGATGGGCTCGCTTTTGTATTTCGCTCTTGTTTACTAGATTTTGGCAAGCGAATTTCGCTCGTATAAGTGGCTAACTGTAACATAGGTCACTAAACTCTTGTAAATAGGAACGTGGAATATCTCTACATTGGTTTCATCTAAATTTAGCTCTGTTCTTTTTTAGAGGAAAGCTGTCGACTGCCGGCGCCAAGGCGAGAGTCGAGTAATTTAAGTTGCTGAAACTAGAAAAGAGTCCACTTGGAGAATTTTTTACCCACTTAACATGTTCATTCTTAAGACGGTCAAAAGCCGGAACTTCCGATGTCAAGAATCAAAAGGCGCCGTGTAATTGAAAAGACATTTCAGCAAAACTAGAACGCTGTTTGGGTGAGATGATTCATCAGGTAGTTTTATGATCAAGAAGTGCACTTCTTCTTCGATTTAGGAAGAAGCGTTCTACGGTCATTATCGTCCCTTTATCCACCAGTTCTACAAGATCCCAAAAATTCAGAGAACACGACATTCAAACAAAGAGACCTGATCTTCGTTCGGGTCGATCGAAAACTTCTCGATCACAACAACACAAACAACGCGATCTACAGTCGGAACACACACGTTTACACGTCGAAGTGCGGAAAGGGCGAAACATCGTTGTCGTCGTCGTTATCGTGCGCGTTCGCATGTCGGCGAAAAGCGCACAAAAACGCTTTCAGGAGGAGGTCAGAACAATCATGCAGTGGCACCGTGATTGCGCTAGCTTGTAAACATCGCGCACGCATAAAACACACTGGCCGGCGCTCTCCTCCGATGAATAACAAAACTCACAGAGGGGAATTAGCCGATTTGGTCGCGCGATTAGGGATGCCCCGAGGCGATGGGGAGGAAGCATTCCAGCGCCCGGCGGCCGAATGAAATGGCGCCCGTTCCTTCGTTAGGCTCGATGACCTTTTGTTTTGAAAAGGGAAGCAGACCGCAACAAAGGAAACTTATCAATTTGTCGCGCAGATGGGTCGCCCACATTTTTTGCGCATGAATCGTGGTTCCTATCAAAAATAGGCGCTAAGTGGTCACAATTGCTGGTGGAGGGCTCGATTTTTGGTCTCGACGCGATTGCCCCATTTGGGCAATAACAGATTTGAGCCATTTAGGGGGGGGGGGCTACATGTTGTCGACGGCAATCCGGAATATTTGGCGAATTCTAAATATAGTGAGCGCGGAGCACATTCCAAAAGTCAATTCCGGCGCGCAGGCCGACAGATATTAGCACCACTGGCGGTGTCCGGCGACACGACCACATGTTCGCCGCGTGACATATTTACGTGGTGCCGGCCAGAGGCCTTTTGTGTCGCGGCGGCGCTTAAACAATGGTCGCCACATATAGGGGAGAGATTTATTATTTTAGGCAAGATGCTTCAGTGCAGGACTATACAAGTAGCACCGCGGCGGTGCCTGCTTGGCGTTGAGCAAATAGAGGAGGCGCGACAGATAGGATGTCGCGCCAGATTAGGCATTAGGAGTGCGCGAAGACGCGCGCAACTTGAGCTGGATTAGCGAGGCGGCGGAGAGGAACTTGGGACGAAGCGGGGAGGTTTTGTTTTGCGCTCTTTTGAGGGCTTAGGATTGAGGAGATAAGGGTGGAATGGAGGTTATGAATGGAGTGCGGTAGAGATGGGATGAATATCTGAGGAGGATGAGCCTGCAAGGGTGGATGCTACGTGAGGAGCGCTTGAGTTGTCAACAAACGGATGGAGACATGTGGTGGTGTTGGAAGGTTGGATGTGGGAAGTGAGGTTCATTTCTATCTGTTTTGAAGGACAGCACTGAGTCTCAAATAGTCTTGAAACAAAAGAAACACTTTAGGATCCTCACAATATTCCGTTGGTCTGGATTTTTTTTGAGGTAAACAACCGGTATTCAGAAGGAGCAGTTTATACTTCAGCTACTCCATTAGAAGCAACTACGGATCATACATGCATACATGCATACAAACTACGGATCATTCGGGTCTCGAATGATCTATGAGTTGTCCTATGTCCGAAACTAAGGTTGGAACTCGACTAGGGATCGAGCCTCTTTTTTCGACTCGGTAACTTGATGCTCAAAAGCATTAATGGAGCAGCTTATACTTCAGCTACTCCATTAGATGCAAGTTGTCCTATGTCCGAATCTTAGGTCAAGGAAAAATCTAGAAATTCGACTCGGGATCGAGTCACTTTTTTTCTCGACGCTTTGCTCGATGCTTTTTGACTCGAATGTCGACTTACCTGAAACACTTAAAGTGGCCCAGAGAATTCCGAAAAAATCGACTTAGGCCATTTTTAGTAACTGTCGAGGAACAACATACAGGATCTCCCAAAAAGGGGGCTTTGGACAGAAATCTAGCAGAAGTATACAAAACCATTCGAAAGTTAAAACCCCAAAAGAGAGGTGAAATTGACCCGTCGATTTCTCTCGTTTTCCGACCAGTCCCACATTGGCATCCTCTTGGAAATGACCTCCCAGACTTCTGTCTAGATGCCTTTTTTTGAAAATTTGGACCACACGAATTGCCAAATATTATTCAGATGGATAAAACTTCCACTGTCTGCTTACTTTGCTTTGATTTGCAAATTCCAAAGAGACCAACGGGTCGATCAGTCCTCCATTTTATTGCAGGGTTTCCCAAAAAGGGTCCATTAGACGGAGGTCTGACAGACGTCCAGAAAGTCATTCAGAAATTCAAATTGTTAAACCGATCTTTCCTTCTTTTTTCATTTTCCGATCGCTTTTACATTTGGATGGTCTTAGAAATGACTTCCCAGACTTCTAGACTAAAGTTCCCTTTCGTAGCATCGATCATTCAACAGTGTTCTAACCCCTGAGCATGGTATTCTAACAGATAAGCAAGTGGATGAGAAGGTTTTGATTTTGAGGCTAAGATCTAGGATTGTGGAAGCGAAGAAACGATTACCACGGAATTAGAGGACTCAGAAATTCAGTTGCCTGGAGTATCTACATACCCTTTAAGCTATAATATCCACAATGAACTTCCTCAATCCCCTCAACATTCGCCTTCCTAAAATCAGTGAAAGTACATCGATCTATGAACGAGACATGTCGTAACTGTCCAAAGTGCACCATAAAAAATTCATAAAGACAAGTACAACATCGGGTGCCAAAAAAGTTATGTCACACAGTTGCACAGCCAAAAACTTTTTGCACCACGATCTCGGAGAACGGAACCCATCGACCCAACGGCGACCTTCTCACACATCTGTTTCGGATCGCGCCTCGGCGCTTATTAAGGTCATAATCGATTATACAACCAGCTGAGATAGCGCTCAAAGGGTTCGGAGACGGAATACGACGCGCGCTGAAGCAGGAGGGGACAACGGAGGGGACAACGGTAAAACAAACATTACGAAGAAGATGTCTACCGATCGGTTCGAAGGGGTGATTTTTTGTCGAGATAAGCACGCCAACGGGACTATTTTGGTTTTTTTGAAGTGGTTTGGGTGAGAGGAGGTATGTGAGGATCCACTTCTCGGCTTGGTTTAGTCAGGGTATGGTGAGTCTAGAGGTCAACAAAACAAAAATATTCTGAAGATCGGAAGGGTCGAGATTGGATCGGCCACCCTTTGAGCTTGGCTAGGCCAACATAAAGAAGCCAAGGATAGCATAAAACACAAAATAAGTTGTTAAACTCTAAATCAGAAAAAATGACCGACTGAAAACTTCAAGTTCATTACGAAAAAACACAAAAAATGAGACGCATAGAAAACAGTCCACACGAGAATTCGTGAAGTGGCGATCCATAAATGGATTGGCTCTCATTATTCCAGTTCACTTCCTTCCTCCAACGCGCGTCGAACATCAATCGATTAGGCGAAGCGGAGAGGAACGGGTGGGAGAGGGGCGCGGCGCCACGGCACAGGGCGCGCGGGGATTACCATGTATTTAGCCTCAACGAACACTTGCGTTACATCACCGGCGCCGTTAGCCACATTGTGGAACGGACACAAAAGTCCGCTTCCTGTTGGCGCACCGCCGATCCAGAACGCAAATAGAGTGCAATTAGTGTGGATGCAGAGCGGCGGTGGCAGGCGGTTGCCAGGGGAAATTGGATGCGAGGAAAACCAGAAATCAAAGGGTGAGGAGTTAAGAGGGTTTGTGAGATGGATCGGTCTTTGGACTGATTAATTGCTCGCGTTAAGAGGGGATTAAGGGTCTCTTTCAGTGAGCACTAAGAAGCTGCTCATCTCGGAAACTTAGGAAGCGAGGCCATAAGATGAAATCAATCGCAGATTCACGGCTATTCTTAAGCTTATCTCTCTGAAGCCTTACAAATGATACAATTCGATAAAATCCAGGGTTGATAATATGTAAGTGTAGCAAATCCACATGGCGTCGATGGAAAGTTATGAGACAGTAGAAGGCAGCCTTCAAAGCGGACCGGTCGAAAATGGTCCCAAACCGGTCCTCATCTCATTCCCAGACTATCTACCGTCCAGAGGAAAGAAGGCTTTCGTCTGGAAGCAGTAAAGCTGACTCCTTTACATTCCGCTGTAGGAGCCGGAGCCGGCTCTCATTCAGGCTTGGCTAAGGTGGCCCCAGTTCGTCTTTTCCATCTTCAACACCGGCTCCTAAAGATGGAAAAGACACCGACAAAAATCGCGATCTCGCATGGGAAGTCACGCTGAGCGGTGAGTTCATAAAACTACTAGAACCGGTCTGTTACTAGCGCTTCGGTTGACTCTGATTTTAATGACCACCTGTCCTTCACAAACACGGTTCCACTATAAATATCAAGTCCTACCGGTCATTAGCCTCAGCGCAGCTTCTACACAACAGTTAACAGCTCTTTTTTTGTGAGAAGCCTTGATGTGACCTACCTATAAACTAAACCACAGAAAATGGGGTTACTAACCGAATAACAAAGTGTTGCAGAGTCAAAAAGTCATTCCAAATAGCCCTACTTTTTTGGGACAGACAGGTAAGCTGACATCTTTCAGACAGTGAAGCGAACTAAGCCGGAGTCACCTTAGTCAAGCCTGAGCGAGAGCCGGCTCCCACTGCTTTCAGACAAATGCGTTGTCTCCTCTGGACTATAGACAGTCTCAGATTGAGATGAGCCGTTTGCGAAGACTGCCTCCCGGAACTGGACTGTCTACTTGTCGAAAGGAGACAAGTGTCCCATAAATCTCCCTCTATGACTACTTTCCGCAGAGACTCTAAGTAATTGCCTACAAATCCTCCGACCGAGGGATCAGAAAGTGTTTTTGAGATTCTGCAGACGATCGCTAGTCACTAAAACCTTTCAGTGCCAACGCTTCTTATTCACTTGAGCTCTCCGAAGGAACGCTCCAGGACCGACGAAAAGCTCTTTAGGGGAGTGCAAATTGTTTTCGCGCGAGCACAATGGTTGTTTACGCGTGGACACATTCAATAAATGGATGGGAATATGGGACACGGCTGTAATACGGAAGAACACTCCAAAAAATGAAACGAAGGTCAAATTCCCGACCGATTTGTCATTTGGCGGCAAAACATCTGCTCCTACCCACTCGACGTGAATCACTTAAGAGCCGTGACTCACCACCATTTGCTCAGCTGTTCCTTTCGTTTTTAAGAGTTTCCTAACCACTCATTCTCAGGTGGACGCCTTAAATCTGACGGAGTTTCATGGAAAAATTCAAAATATGGGGAATTTAAAACGAGAGACCAATGTCACGTTTTCCAAAAATTAGAATATAGACAACAAATAAACATACAAGTCTAATAAGGGTTCATAAAGGAAAGTCCAAAACGTAAACCCTCGAAGTGTGCTAGGGATGCACCCGGTTCCGGTTCCGTTTTTTTTCGTCCGGTGCATCCCTGGAGTGTGCAATTTTAGGCAAGATCAGTAGTGTATATCATTACCAGTGATGGTAAAAACTATCACTTTGGCGTACTTGCCATTAGGAAACAGCTTAGATAGTCTCGGTCTCGAGACTTTAATGTTTCGCCCCACATCCAGGATTCCATTTCATACCATTTCAAAGTACGGTAATTACGGTAAAGATGCAAGGAAGAAAGTCCGCTCTCAATTTCTCGGGAAGGGGGTTATACCCGTGAACTTTCGAAGACTTGAAAGTCTCGATCTTGTCTCAGCGACACTTTTGATCTTGGGTTTTCAAAGTCTCGGTTTGCAAGACTCTCACTCGGATATATTTGCACTTTCGAGATAATTGGGATCACTTTTGGGATCTGGGTACTCTTATCAAAAATTCTTTTTTGGGCAATGCTAATTGCGTGGTCTTTTAGTCCACCAACTCAAGTCATACGTCTAACATTGAACGGTTTGCCTTAATCGGAATCGTGACGGGTGGTCGCTATTACTGACATAAATGAGTGATAAAAAGATCTTCTTGAATACACTCAATAGCGAAGATTTTGTTGCTGATACATAGTCATACTTAGAATAGAGTCAGCAAGAAAAGCTACCGACTGAACTTATTGTATTAGTTACAATTAGAGCATTAGTATGATGCGGTCCTCGACATCCTCCTGAAAGGCGACCAGCTTCTGGCAAACAACAGTCATATTTACCTCGTAAAAGGTGGTGTTTTTGGTCTTTTGCCAGTAATTATAATGTTTGTTCTTGAAGATGTAAATCGCAGAATGACCTCAGGAAATTATCAAAAATGGTTTGTTTAAAAATGATTTTGGAGGGGGAAAGTGTTTATATCAGTCAGTTATGTTTACATCGAGTCGAGGCGAACATGTGCGTGTTTGACGTAAATCGTAAAATTTTTACGCTTTACACTTAAAAATGGAATAGAGTGTTTCTTTTCCCCCCGGAATGCAATCGAAACGTCCAAAGTCTTTAAGCCAGAAGCTTCAGCGCACATGTTTTACGTAAGAGGGGTAACTTTTTCAGGGATAACCTACATGATCTGCCTGCTGCAGATAGCGGTCTTGCACCGGATCAGGAAGCACGATACAGCGAAGGGAGTGGGTGTGAATACC
This sequence comes from Steinernema hermaphroditum, assembly GCA_030435675.1. Lineage (NCBI taxonomy): Eukaryota > Metazoa > Nematoda > Chromadorea > Rhabditida > Steinernematidae > Steinernema > Steinernema hermaphroditum. The sequence goes on from CM059623.1 coordinate 1,096,068, forward strand.
ACTTAAGATTATTCATCCTCCACTTTGATCACATGCAAATGCATTTAAACACGGCACTTAAGAAACTTCGAGAACTTTACGGGAAACTTCCGGCAAACAACGGTTATATTTAGCTCGTAAAAGGTGTCATTTTTGGCGAATCATTTGCAAAATATGCTTGTAGATCAATCATCCATGTAATGGGCGATTCGGCCTTGAAGTTCCCTAGGACTCCAAGCTCAGTATAGGATGAGAAAAGGATGTATTTCGTGTGCTAACGAGTTCACTATGAAAAATGAAGTTGAACGTACTTTCACAATGCCGTATACTTTAGACAAGTCTTGGTAAATCGGACTCTGATGAAGATGAAAAATGAAGATCGAACTCTGAAGAAGAAATACCGATTAAATCGTGATCTCTTCCGTGTGGCACTGACAAGTCTTGGCATAATATGAAATAGACAAGTACCCCCAATAAGAACATCCTCTAGTGTAAGGAACACTTTGTCGGGTGACTGACATGATCGTCATCCCAAAATCGACTCTGGCGTGGGTGATTTTTTTACTGATTTTAAGTGAGTCCTGTAGTTGGCAGCTTTGTATATGGTGCAGAAATTACTTGTTTCTTTTTCGATTTTTGAAATGTACTATTTCGACCGAGTGATTATCTCATAACCCCCGTTTGAAGTGGCAATTCTTTCTCATAACCTCCTTGTCACACAATTGATTTTCTCAAAACTTAAGTAAGTTCCTTAAATACCTTCCAAATCGTCACTGGCGATTGCATGGAATGAAATCCAAGCTTGGGTAAGGATTATGGCTATGGCTTAGGTTACGCCTTATTGATTTTTAGCGAGCCTTATAGTCTTGGCTGTTTTTTACGTGGTGCAGAAATTAGGTGCCCTTTTTTTGATTTTTGAAGTACAGCATAATGACCGAGTGATTCTCTCATAAAGTGACGATTCCGTCTCTTGCCATCCTGGAGCAATTCAGATTATTTGGGCAATAGCACAAAAGTGCTCTAACCTTGTGCAAGGCTAAGATAGTGGATAGTGGAACGACCATTGAAAGCCAGTTTCTTTCTCTTGCATATGAATAGGATAGCAGCCAGAACGTTCATTAAAGAAAATTAAATGACACGAGTATAAGAATGACTCTGGTTCTCACAGAATAAAGTTTTGTTTTTGACTTTGCCCCGGTGTTAAGTACTCGAACCAAGAGCAAAATGGGCAATTACACCCGAAAGTTCCGAACCTTTTCGTTAATTGGTCGACTTTTTAGATTTTTGATGATGCCGTGACAGAACCAGTCTACTCGAAGACTTCGAAATTGGACCTCGAAAGTGGGTTTGACAGCGAAAAATGCATGTTTAAGGATCCAAACGGAACACAGCTCTAAATATGAGTATCGTTTTGACTTATTTAGAGAGTTAAGGGTAACAAATGAAAGGGTCTATGAATCAAGACTTGACACAGAGAGCGATTTTTCATTTCCTCGACCATCAGCAATTTCGAAGTTAAACTCGAAATTCGACGCGACCACATAAAGGCCGCAACAAACGCGTCCTCTTACATTTCAAATGACCACCCGACGGTGCCGCTCCGTCCGGCGGCAACTGACGCGCCGCGAAAAGACGAAGCCGATGTTGTTTGGAGGGTCATTCGGGTTGGCCGAAGAGCCAATTAATACGTTAATATGTTCGAGCTGGGAAGCGCCAAGACGAATGGTTCTTTGTGGGTGTAACGCGGCGGTCGGATTTCGCTTTTTGGCGGACGCCGCGATTGATGATCTCTTAGTGCGGAAGGCAGCGATTGAAGGGGCTTTGATGAATGGACCCTCTGGCTATCGGCCGAGGACGGAAGCTTGTAACTAATGAGTGCCGAAATAATGGTCCTCTTGTTGCAGAGGATAACGCACCTGCGGCATGACTAACAGATGCGAGTGAATGAGGTGCATGGGTACGTTATTTACCTGACGGGTGGTCTAACGTGTGTTGACGTTCGAGGTCATTCTGAGAGGAACGAAAGCCTCTTTAGGGAATGTGCAAAAACTGGTTCACGCTGTGGTGATGTGGTGATGGGAAAGATAAGATTCAAGCCACTACAATCTGGAGAATAATGATAGATTTTTGAAAAATTTTCCTAACAGCGTGTGCGAAATCCATAGTCATGTCAGAGTTGTCCGGGTACCCGAAAATCCTGGTGTATCCTTCAGTTTAAGACTGTCTAAACCGTCGGTACGGTAAGCCACAACCTGTCCTTATTGCAGATCACTACAAGACATATTCAAATTCTGGAAATTTTCTTTTCTTCTTCACATCATAAGGGATACAAAATTTTTGCTGCGAAGGGGTTCAAATCAAACCCAAGTGGACGCCCGGAAGTCTAACGGGATGCTACTGTTACATTTTTTGAGTATTGGAAATAAAGCACAAAGTATTAATTTAGATCTTCCGGTTGCTGTTCACGATTCATCTCAAATTTCTTGTCAACTGAGGGTCTCACGTACCTGTTCTCTACATGGGCCAGCCGTAGAGAACGGTTATAGTTTTGGGCACCTAATCAGAAGCAAGGGTTTCAATGAAATACTTCAGTATACGGATAACAGTGCTTAACACTACTCAACAATGGACTTCGCCTGGTTGTGGACATGGTCGAAGAAAAATGAAGCGAAACGCTTGACTAAACGGAGGCCAATCGTTCCGAGACCGGTCGGATGACCCAGAAAAAGATGGCGATGATATACGAAGGATGCAAGCATGGGAAAACCAACGAGAGAAGAACGACGATGCACCAAAGGTTGAACATAATCGGATCCACTTGATGTAAATCAATGATGAGGAATAAATATTAAATGTTAAATGATTTCATCCTGGGAGTAACACTTGTGAAAATAAAAGAGATTTACGGAGTTATGTTTTGAAACGAAACAGATTAAAGAAGAGCGTTTGATGTTTCAAAAATGAAACAGAGTTTTTGGCATTCTTTCCACCCGCAGGTCCATCGTGTCTCAATCCGAAAGGCCGTTAGGCTTTATGGTGTGTTTACCGCCGGTAGACTACTGGTGTCTTGCCGACTGCAGGGTTACGATGCTGTCAGCTTAGCACCAAAAAAGATGCGAATTCGCGCACAGCCACGCTTATGATCTCATAAACACACTTGTATTTTGAAACGAAACAGATTAACAGAACGTGTTTATTATACATAATGTTCGATGCAGAATGTATGTCTTCGGTGGCAGACGCTTCTAACGGCGGCAACTGCTAGAAGTACACACAGAGCGATCGAGAATGTCAGGCAGGGAATCCACACGAGAAGATTTCCTGCAAACACACTGTTTGTACCAACCTCCGTTTCCCTGTTTTCTCTAAATTTCTAGTGAAAGAATTCTGCTGACACACTTACCCTTTGAGTCCATTCCAGAAGTTCACAGCTTCGAAGTGGAACCCTTCGGTCACTTTCGCGGCCATTTCGCCATCTGAATCAAAGTTGATGGCTAGGTAATTGCCTCTCCCAGGATAGAACGGCTCAAAGCCGAATCCTGGATTGCCAGTGTTGATGAAATTCACGAAAAGCTGACTCCACTGCTTCTGGATTTGGACGTCTTTAGGCGTGAACGCTCCTCGATAAATTCCCAGGAGATAAGCCTAAAGCAGACATGATACTTCCGTTCTAGAGGTGCAGGTATGTGACCAGTTCTTGGCCATGAAATGGCCGTCTATGTTTGGGAATCGAGTAGTTCGGCTTGACGTAGTGGGCACGCCCGATGTCTGAGTACTCGAACTGGTAAAGGTAGGTCGGAGCGCCTGTTTCGAAGCTCGACTTGGCGACATTGTAGGCGGAGGTGAAGAAGAAGAAGTCGTTGAAGATCTCCTCAGCAGAGACAGCTGAAGATTTAGTCGTGAAACGGCATTTGATCAGCGCTTACGATCACTGTAACGATCCATACACTGTTTAGCTCCTTCTTCTATGTTTACGGCTTTTGCTAGGCCTACAGTTGAGCGACAGAAAGCCAAAAGTTTGTCCACATGAATAGATCCATCGGCGACGGCCCCGAAAGTGACACCGTTTAACTCTTTCTTTGTCGTTCCAGTGAGGATCGGAAGAGGGCGCTTCTTCTTGATAAGATCAGCCATTGGATAAGGAAAGATCTAGAGGTACTTAATGTATGGGGAACGTTGGTCTGTTTGTGTGTTTTTCCGTGGACACGATAGAGGCGCATTCGAGGAGCGGGCGCTTTCAGACATCAGACAAAATGGGGACTGAGACCGGCTTCGAACCGGCCCCGAGCGGTTTACAAATCAGTCACGTTCGCAATGAGCCACTCAGACACTCTCAACAGACCCGTTCATTGCCACTATGCCTTTGAGACCGATAGACAATTCTACCGGGTTAGACCGGAATAAAAACGATTCCATGAGCGCCAGTTTTTTTGCCCACAGGGATACATGGCTTTTAGTACCTAAGATAAAAGCAGAATGCATACCGGATCAGGGCCTCCTTGATCCAGCGCTTCCTTGGTGAACTCAAGTCCAGTTGCTTCGACCACTCTCTGCAGATCCAAAAGTTCTTCAACGGGCAAGGCTCTCAAGCATTTGAGCACATCTTCAACCGAATCCGCCCTCGAATAGTCCGTCTTCTCTGTGGCGCATCCAGCCAGTTCTGCTATTTTTCGGCTGGCTTTCGTGTTCTGGTCTGAAAAGGTATGAAAAGAGTTCTTTTTAATTAGATCGAACACTATCAGGTCCACCTTTTACGAGTTCCTGTTCCACGTCCGGTCCTGCCATGACGATCACTTGACTTATCAAATCGGAGGTCTGTGGCGAGAGATACAAAGCGTAGGCGTTGTCCCCTCCACTGCTGTGACCCATCAAAGTGATTTTATTTGGGTCTCCCCCAAAACTACTAATCTCCTTTTTGATGAACTTTAGAGCTGTCAGTTGATCTAAAACATAATCGATTTATCCATCTTTGTTTTGGTCCATGCCATGTAGAGCGAGATTTTGCACTGTCGACAAAAGTTCTATCTCTGGAGCGAGGTTGACAAGTCCCAGGAATCCCAATCTATAGGCGAAGTTCACAAAGACGATGTTTCTCTCTTCGGAAGCGAAATTTTCGATCTGGAAGGAGGTTAAGAAGGCAAGACTTGTCCAATGGACCTACCAATGTTTCAGCTTTGAAAAAACTCGGACCTTCGGATCGCCAGGCCCCGCCGTGGATAAAGAAGACAACCGAGCAGTTTCCCTCTTTTAGGCACTTTTCTGACGAGAAAATGTTGAGGTAAAGGCAGTCTTCGGATAGTTGATCATAAGGAACATGGGCAGGACTCGCACTTAACGGTCATCTTTGATCTATTTGAATTAAAGGATCTAACCTGGTGTTCCACATGCAGTCCTTGCGGTAGGCTTTGGTTTCCAGGACTCCATCCCAGTGGTTTTTCGGCTGCGGAGCCATGAAGCGAAGGCCGCCGATTGGCGGCTCAGCGTAGGGGATTCCTTGGAAGGCATATCCAGTCACGTTTGGTGCGCTCAGAATACGTCCGTGAACGGCGCCTAGGCTGGAATAAGTCGCCTTTCCAACTTGGACCTTTATTGCCTCGACCCATTCATCTATCAGGAAAGTACCCCTTTGTTTAGGGCCTTCTGAGGACTTCCAGATGACCTACATCTATATCCTCTCCCCTCAGCCTACCTCAACTGTCGAATCAATAAATCATCCTCTACACAGAAAACAGCTACAATCGATGACAGCAATGCAACAACGCTTAACATCGTCGACTTCTCCCCGACCCATGTTCGCCCCTGATTTAAACGGCGCCTCCCGTTCCGCCCATCCCGCGGACAACAGCCGGTTTTCTGCTGTGTTCTGCACTCATAATTCGATCTGAACAAAGTTGATGTTTGTTTTCAACGTGCACAAAATCGGAATGGCGAGTATTAATATGCAAAATTGAGTGTAAGAGGATCACAGTACGAAAAGGTTCACGAAAACTGAAGGTTCTCTGAATTTTGCCGTTATTTCGGGACGACACTTCAGGAATGTTCTTTCGTCACAGACGTCTGTATCATGGCTAGAAATGTCATGTATTGCTTTGGCATTTAGTTTTTACAATGGAGTTGTCTGAGGGAAACAGATTCGGAACTATTCGATTCATTGATAGCTATCAGAGATTGCATCGACATGAAGCTATTAAATATGCATCAATTACGGTAAACATTGAGTCGGTCGAGGTGAAAGCGATCTGAATCCCCTCGATTACGTCTTGGAAGAAACGGCTTGCCGAAAGCGCCACGAAAGTGTTGACTCGCTCAAATGTGCTTGGGAAGAAATATCTACTACGACCCTGCGTCCATTGTTGGAAATTTCAAGAAACGTTTGGATGCCTGTATTTTTGCGCAAAGTGGAAACTTGAAACTTCAAACTGGATTTGTGACACCCTGTATGAAATTTCATGCGCTTCCTTGCGGTAGCAATAAAATTTCGTTTGTTGAATTGTTCGTGACGTTATAGACGTTTTATATTGTGACAGTAGTTCTGTGTCACCTTGTATATCACTGGAGGTATTCACCATTTAAATACACAGCTTCAGAGCTTTTCCTGGGATAGAAGCCTGATATCTCCACCGTAGAACACTAAATGTTTCGGGCCAAAAATTTCATTTTTGTTATAACATCCTACGAGTTTTGTACAGTTTTTCTTGGCAGCGTGGTAATTCTGCCAGTAAACTTATAATGTTTGCGGTCACGATGGAGTTCGTATGTTTTCTTTGCTTATAAGCCGTCATGGACGGCGCAGTTTCGTTGATTCAAGAAGATAAACAGCGCAGAGGAACGTTCAATTTTTGTATCATTAGCCATCACACAGTGTTTGTTCCTGTGGCTATGCTGTGCTCTGAATTCTCAATTATTTTCGCTGTTCCATAGACAATTCGACTTTGAGCATCGTTAGAACTTATTAAACATCAACCAAGTACTGGAATCGCCTCTTATCGACATGATTTTTGAGGGTTTTTGATTTCAAATTTTGACATCACACTGATAAAGCTGTTTTATTTTCGGTTCATCAAGAAGATTATAACAGATTGATATCCAGCACGTAGGTGGTCGGTCTTGTGAAACGGTTCCATTTTTGAACATGGAAAAAATAATGCCTACACAGAGCATTGATGCCAAATAATGGAACTCACATATACGGCCTCTACATGGGACATTGAAAACCATTTTGGCTTACAGTTACATTTTTGAATATTGTCCTATATGTTCAGGTTTGCGGTTCACGATTCCTGTCAAATTTCTTGTCAACCGAGGGTCTCACATATCTGGTCTGAACATTGGCCATCTGTAGAAAATGGTGACAGCTTTGAACCGCATCGGAAGTAAGGATTTCAATGAAAAACTTAAGTATATGGAGAGAGAGAGTTGTATTCTAATATTTTTGAAGTTTTATCCTGCCTTTCATCATTAGTATATATCCTGCGGCTGTGCTGTACACTGATAAACTATCTAAGAGTGTATATTTCTAGTGTTTCTGTCGATGATCAACTTGTAATGTATGCAATCGCAATAGGGTTCTTTTTTTGAGCTTCAAAGAGGGTGTCGTACACGGCGCAGTTCCGTCGATCCAGAAAGATAAACTCTGTTTTCAAACTTCCTAGGGATGCACCGGAACGGAAACCGGAACGAACCGGAATCAGTCAGAAGGTCCGGGGTTCGAATCTGCCTGCGAGCAAAACTTTTTTTTATGTACTTTTTCCGCACGTTTTTCCGCATATTTAAATTTTGCTTACGTAGAATCAGACAATCAAACAGTTTCCAAAATGTTATATACGAAAATAAAAAAAGTTTTGCTCGCGGGTGGATTCGAACCCCGGACCTTCTGACTGATTCCGGTTCGTTCCGGTGCATCCCTAGTGCTTCCCTGCCCCTTGACTATTTGGATGTCAGATGGGTCAAATCTAAAGCTGTTTTTCGGTTGATCAATCATATAGGTTGATGTAACTTTCTATTGTGAATTGTAAACACAGACCGCTATAACCGATTTTTGTTGACGAAGTGACTGGAGTTCTGCTGGGGTCACATGATATGATTGATATATATTTTATATTATTAGCACTCAAGATCAACCAGTCTCGAATCTCGAGGTTAGAAAGTCTCGCCTCGCAGATCCTTGTGCTATATGATCAGTCTTTTCAGAATTTGCTGCGAAATCCCGTTTCCGGCATGGCAGGGTGTTCCAACCTTCAGTGTGGCGGCACGGGTGGTCGGTGAGGAGCTTCTTGCCTAGTCCGGTGGAACTACAGCAACCCTGCTGTTCTGGGCCTTCTGAGAGCCAGGGCGGTCGTTGTACCAACGACGATGGCCGAGAAAGACAGTAATACCAAGTTGTGAAAAGTTGGATTTCACGACAGCCAAGTTCAGTATCCAGAATTCCCAAACTAATTTTTGACGCGTGAATAGTGGACCTATGCAGGTAGAAGCTCCCTAAAGTGATCCTTAGAATCAATCATTTTTGCATGAGCAGCTTTTTGTTCATCTCGGGAGTAAAATCAAGTCAACAGTACGTAAAATATCAATGTGAAATCCGATTTTTGTGCCCTATGGTTTCCTCCCATATAATGGACGTCGATCTCTCATAAAAACCTGAAGTGCGATTTCTCTACATGAAATGATAATCCACCTCATTTAGGGTCTCGCGTATTGTTTCTTTTCATTCACATTTTTGTATCACAGTTGAGGGTACAGAACTTTCGACGCATTTTTTATAAAACAAGATGCTTCGAAATGAAGACCCACCACCAAATTTTTGTTTCGTTGTCTTTTTTATCCTAATTTTATTGCGGATTCGCCCAATTTCGGGATTTTTGGTATTTGGTCGTTCCAATCCGTATAGTTCTTAGCACAACAGTGCAGCGACATAAAACGGCTTTTGAGATCATGGTGGGGTGTCACGCAATACCCAGTTTCCATCTTCCTCTCCTTTTGAGGTTTTTCTAATAATCAGTTTCTTAAAGTTGGCGCATTTTTGAGCGATTCGACGATAAGCCACTTCATTCGATGAGTTTACGAGTTTAGTCACTCAGATCAGTGGTAAGCGAAGCAGATCTGCCCCAAGTCAGCGGTGCAATGATCGGTGCATCTGGTGCATCTGGCTCGCCAACAGGCCCGACCTGAACGCACTGGATTATGGTATCTATGGGGTCTTGGAGAGCGAAGCTGGCTTGTACAGTCCGAAGCGATCTCCGGAGCGAACTAGGGTTGGAATCAACCATGAAGTGGGGGCCTTTTTTCCGCTGAAAGTGGTGAGTTCGAACAATTGTTGTAGATTATTGTTCTCTGGGTTCCAGTTTATATACCAATTTTCGCTCGAATTCATTGATTTTTCGGCGGGATATGGCCATTTTTAGGCGTTACAGAACTTTCTTGGGCACCCTTTATATAACACCATTAACGCAGGCTTTCTTCTTATTTCGGCCTTCCGGTGGACGTCGGAGCGCGACGAAGTGTAGTCAAAGACTTCCTTATGTACTTTGCAGGATTAATACATTCCACGAGCATTAATAGTGTACAAAATTTTATTTAACAAAAAAAAAATCGGCGGAGGCATCTTTAAATGTTCCTTTGTTCGTGTCGTCTCGTTTCATAAGGATTCTTATTGCTTATATGTAGTCGAACAATCGTTGTAAATTATTGTTTTCTGAGTTCCAGTTTAGTATATATGCCAATTTTTGTTTTCTTTTATAGAGATAGAGCAAAATCCATGGGAAATAAGCAGTGGGTGACATGCATGACTTTTCGTGACCCTACATTTTCCGACTGTATGATATGGAGTTTCTTCTTTCGGACTTCAGCCCTGTTCATTATTGCATGTGCTATCGGAGGATACATGCGACCAATTTTTGCAGATGGAAATCGATTGCGATTCAGTCAAAATCCTCTGAAAATGTAGGTTAAATCAGGATGCTGTAAATGATGAAAGGCTAAGTCCTAAGTGTCCTATGAGAGTTCCACAACTTTTTGCACTGGTTTTATCGAATAGGGAGCGCATAAAATTCAGGATACTGTTAACGACTACGGACCGCATTGTTGCTTTAAAAAGAGATTTTTGGTAGTTAGCGTTCTCACTTGCGAACTGATTCATTGTCATACAATTATCGTTAATATAATCAACCGTTAGTGCGGCAAGCGATCATTATATCCATAGAGATTGAGCAAAATACAATGGAAATAAACAGTGGGTGACATGTATGACTTTTCGTGATCCTAGATTTTTCGATGGTATGATCGGCGTTTCTTCTTTCGGACTTCAGCCCTCCACCTCGTGGTCTTTCGGGTATTGTGTGGAGAAAACTGTTCATTAGCGACAGTCTCTGACATTCAGTTTACTCACAGATGTATTAAGGAAATTTTTGGAGATTTTCGATATTGCGAAATGTTCGATATCGTATAGTATATCGTAACGTTTTTTCAGTTTCAGTTTTCAGTTCATCGCAAACTACTGTTGTTGCTATTACATTTTTGTTTCTGCGAATGCTTTGGTTACACATTGAATTGCTTGATCCTGTTGAATTGAATTTATTTGCAATATCTTAAGTTTTACACAAAGTTGCACCCATATATAATCACCGATCGAGTATGAAAGACCTCATTCTCGCTCTGCTTCTCTCCTAGGCGTCATGGCTTCAAGTCTCGGGCATTGGAAGATGTTGATGTTGGCGCAACACCAGCTTATACTCAACATTCAACACCAGCAACACCAGGCGCAACACGCAACACCAGCTTCGATCCAGAATGTTTGAATATTTGATGAACCTGGGATCGACCTCAGGCAACTTTAGTCAGTGATTACAACTTGGCGACAGATCTATTGTGAAGCATTGAATGTAACCAGTTTTTCAATGCGAGGGACAGTTGTTTTCTGTTTGTAAATGTTATCTGACGAGTTCAGTTTCATTGAGATACTTCCAGCCGATAAATTCGTGAACTTTTGGTTCAAAGCGTCTGTTACCTTCAGGATGACTTCTTATTCCGCCGGATCTCGCGTCGGACATTTTGCTGTTGTGGGACTACGGCTTCCGGGTGTCCCAATTCTCTCTGGAAGTCACAACTGCCACGGGGCTTGTTTGAGGTTTGAGCTGCACTCCACAGTTCCAGTCGATACATTCGGGAATTTTTGATTGACAGCATCGAGAGCAGATTCCTAGCGTCTGATATCTTGTTTGTCGGCGGTGGTGGGACTACGGCTTCCGGGTGTCCCAATTCCCTTTGGAATCCGAAAAACTCAGAATGCTCTGGATAACACATCTCTTCAGTATCATGCTCTTATTTACAAATTGTTGCTCTCAAAACATCTCTCATTTACAAATTTTTGAATATTCCGTTTATCGAGACGCTGTGCTAGATCAGCCTCGATATCGAAAAATTATTCAGCTCTTCGCAATAACATAACTATGTGAGACGAAGCACTTTTCCTTCTATTTTTTTGGTCTTCTGCAGGGCCCGAACTCCAACTCCAACTCCGAACACGACATTTCTAATCATTTGAATACTGTAACTTTCGCTTCAGATTCTGAATGGTGGATTCGTGATTCCGTGTCAGCTTGCTCGATTCATGAATTTGTTTTTGATTTTAATCATTTTTGTCATCAATATTAATCCTCCCTTATACCGGTACAATAAAATAAATTTGTTAAATCACTACCTGTAGGTACATTACCTTTCGATTTGTAGTTTAGAATTAGGACTTGAATTTGGAGACGAGATTGCGGATTTTGTTTACCATTTTGACTTCTTCAAAAAGACATCTTAATCGGAGTATAAATGTGGGTAGACTTCTGAATGATCGTTTATTGTTACAAAGTCTCATGCAGTTCTATACAGGTAAATGTAAAATGCCGGAATTTTCTTTTGTTGATGCGGTTTTCCTTACATCATAGCGAACTTTCGACACGGACCATCTTGTCCTCGCGTTCGTCTCAGATCCCCTGGTGGAAGCCCAAACCCCAGATTGACCACGAATCCAGCTTTTACGCGAAAAGTGGGCTGAGAGAGATCGTCGTTTGTTCTTAAGACGCTGGCTCGTTTACGCTCCCTCCTACGCCATGGCAACATGGTTTGGCCGAAATTGCAATCCTTTAAACACCATTACGCAATCGAAGTTCCTCGATGGTTTTGCTTAATCTTCCTTCTGCCTTATGGGTCCTTCTATTGGCGATCATCTCTCTGTTCTGCAGTTTGATTCAAGCAATCCTCATTTTTGGTTCTCTGGTCTTGCAGTGGCTCTTTATCGGTCTCTTGGTTACGAGCTTGTACCGTCCTCATGCTGTTCTTCAAATTACGGTCACTGAGTTCATTGGATGCAATTTTTGCGCATATGTACTGTTAACTTATGTTTATATATGATAATAGACAAAAAGTGATGTTAACTTTATGTTGTTTCTTATGTGTACAATTTTTACAAGTACTTATGGACTGAATATTTTGTGCCACGTCCTTTGATGCGTAACCTATATAGCCATCATCACGAGCATTACAAGTTGATCTGGATTTGGATGTATATTTTTGCTGCCAATTAATCGGCCAGTTTCAAAGCTGTTTAATCGCTTGATGTTGCTTATTCGAAACAATACAATCGGTCTTTCATTTGTCTTGTTTCGATTTTTGGTTTCCCAAAGTTGTACTCGTTCGGATGAGCTTTATTGGCGCATGCATGATCGTCATCCTATGCGATGGAAGCGAAGACTCTTCGACCAGCGTTTTCCCCGCCATGCTCTACGGTTCTGGAACTTGGTCGCTCACGAAGAGGCTTGCGACCGTTCAAAGACGGGTGGAGAGGCGAATGGTCGGAGTGAGTCTGATAGACAGGAAGACGAACTAGTATCCTTGATGCGTCACTAAGGTGAAAAAGTGTTAGATTTTTGGACAGTTGGTCGTCTACAGTCTCTTGCTTGCACTATCCTCATGCTGTTCTTCAAATTTCAATCGTTATGTTTTGTGTCGTGTCCCATATTCTCTCATCGATCTCTCACAAGGTGATCTTGTAGACAGCTTTTATTGAGTTATTTGCATTATAAGTTGATCGTTTGCGGGACATTCTAATTTGTCGATTATTGAGATCTGGTTCAATGCTGTTTCTAAATGTTGCTTTTTACTGACCACAAGTTCGGTGTCTAAGATTTATTTTGCAATCTCATAAGTTTACACGAAGTTGCAACCAGATATAACCACCAATCAAATATGTACGATTTTTGTCGTCGGAAATTGAAGAGGCTTGCGACCGTTCAAAGACGGGTGGAGAGGCGAATGGTCGGAGTGAGTCTGATAGACAAGAAGACGAACTAGTAGCCTTGAGGCGTCACTAAGGTGAAAAAGTGTTAAATTTTTCGACAGTTGGTCGTCTACAGTCTCTTGCTTGCACTATCCTCATGCTGTTCTTCAAATTTCAATCGTTATGAACTGGATATTTTGTGGCGTGTCCCATATTCTCTCATCGATCTGTCATAAGGTGACCCCCAATAACCCCCAATCAAATATGTAAGATTTTTGCCATCGGAAAATGTTGATGTTTGGCACAACAATAGGTTCGGCTTTCTTCATCTGGGCTTTTCCTCCAGTCCAGGCACTGCCGCTGGAAGCCATCAGAACCTCAGTGGTGGGTGACCAGAACCAACTGAACAGTCGCGGATGGCCTCGCCTAGCTGCGAAGACTGTCACCTTCGAAAGCATCGTTTGCTCAGCCAGGAGGAGCGTTAAAGGGATTGGATTCCTCTGCTACACCAAGATGAAAGCGACTCATTTCTCTGTATGCCAGCGCTGGGTTCCTACAGCCTTCACAATGTCATCTCTCCGGTCTTCCTAACGGTGCCTAAGGGATGAGATCATTTTTCACTCAAGGCATTAAGGCATTGGATCATCATGTTTGCAACTTCGATTTTTGAGTTTTACAAAGTTGTACCAATTCGGATGAGCTTTATTGGCACTCTTTTAATTCCACCCATTAAAATCGTCGGTTTCATTAGTGTGCACTTTCAATTTTTGGTGATTTTCTAGATGTAAACAATCAATACAGATAGTGGCTGATTTTTGTACGAAAGTAGGCTAACCGCTATACGTATTCACTAACTCAAGACCTCCCGTGGTTGGGCTTCCATTTTGATCAGCCGACTGTTTTGCTGTTGCGAAGTTTTCGATGACTTTACATGAGAGGAAATTTGTGTGGAACGCCACTGTGTGAACGTCCATCAGGCAGTCGTTTCTTGTTAAAGCCACGCGTCTGTTTGGGTTTGATCTGACCGGGATTTCCAATGTGAAGAATCTTCTCATAATCTTGAGTAACTCCTTTGCCTTTGTCACTTCAAACTTTGGAATTTTTGAAAGTTGCCCGATTCCCGATTCCTCTCTCTCATCTTTTCCTTATTTTTCATCCATGGGATGCATACGCTCTCAGCACATTGAAAGTGAGTCACTTTTTGTTAACGTTCAACACGGATATGTCTCTCAGGATATTACAGGATATCTCCCATCTTCTACGACGTTCTATACAGTCAGTCTATGTAAAACCATCTAAATAGCCTTTTATTGTCTAGATGGTCAGTCTCTCGACTAGGTGTAGCATAAATCACTTGTGATACATCCCTCTCTCTCTGCTTTAGTGAACAGGTTGGTTTCAGATTTCAGAATTTCAGATCTCCCCGACAAGACCCGCGTGGTGATCTTTGGAGTAAAGGCGAGCCGGGGGAGCAGAGAATCTTTCAGACGATCCGTGGGGCACAAATGGACCCACGTGAACGGGTCCTGATTTGTTTTTACAGTTCTTCAATGAAGGAAGACAGATGAGGTATCTGATACTTGACTAGCACTAACGAGGCGAGGACAGAGAAGCAGATACGGATTTGCGTATATTTGTACAGATTCCGGTGACGTTACTTCTCGTGGATAGTGGATAGGTGCATGTAGATAGCTACATTTTTGCTGCGTTGTGATTCGTCCGTTCTGAGTTCAGAATCCGATAAATTTGAGTATATTTTAATTCAAGCATAACTAAAATTTTTGGCCTCGAAAGGTCCGCAAGCATTAGAACGCTACACATCTAAGCACTCAGTGATAATTTTTGTGGTAGACTTTCAGGACCGATAAATTTTTCATGGGCATTATTAACACATTGAACAAAAAAGTTCGGTTTCATGCGTCTTGAAATGGGTGATCGGACATTTGCGCCACCGACATTTGCGCCACAGACATTTGCGCCACTTTTCTGGTCTCACCACGAAAAGCCTTTTACGCCCAACACTTTTAAATTTTAAACGGAGAGCATGTTGTGTTCAGATGTCTGGGCGCATGTCACCGAGGTTTCAGCAATCGAAGCGAGCCCTCCTCTTTGCTTTTGTCGTAGACCTAGGTTTGCCTTAAGAACATGCCTAGATATTTAATATTGCGGGAGATGGCCCAATGACCTGACATCCAGGCTTGGCTTAGGCTCATACCTATTGATTTTGTGCGTGCTCGAAAACACGAAATTCAAGATTAAGAATTTGATCTGAATTTTATAAACTCAAACTCGTGCATAAACGCCAGGCCATAGTTTGTGACACAGGCTGTGACTCCAATTTTTGTTTGCGATTTTTAAGTTTATTCTTATATGTCCTAGTCGTAGCTTACATGGTGAGGCACAGAAAGTATCGAACACAGCTCACGATTTACCGTTCCTACTCCAGTTATTAATTAAAGGGATTCGTAAAAGGCTTTTCGTGGTGAGACCAGAAAAGTGGCGCAAATGTCTGTAGCACAAATGTCGGTGGCGCAAATATCGGTGGTGCAAATATCGGTGGCGCAAATGTCGGTGGCGCAAATGTCGATGGCGCAAATGTCCTAGTACCCTTGAAACGTACAAGCCGTTTCTGATAATTTTACTGCTGTTGGAGATGTTGTGGAGCGATCGGTCGAATCGTTCGTTCTCTCTTAGAAGATTGTGTGCCATTAACGCCAACTTTCCAAAAGGGCTCTCTTAAAATCAATAAGCCTCAGCCAATCCTGGATCCTAGGCCAGGTGCAAAAATGAATGGGGAACCCATGAATATCTAGCCATAAGCCTAAGGTCTTGGAGTCTGGCGGCAAATGAAAGTGGCGGTAAACTTTTTGTGGCAATGGCATAACACCTTTTCAGAAGTGAGTTGAGTGAGCGGTCGAGACGTTCCTGCGACCTATAACACATCTTGCTTTACAATAGGACAAATAAATTGAGACTGGTCCACCTCTGTGTCTGATTTAGAGCAATGACTCCCGTGTCAGACGGTCTTAAAATTAACTTTTTTTTGGCGCCGGTTTGTAATTATATATCTTTATGTGCACTTGGGAAAGCAGTATACAAGAAACGGTTACGTCTGTCAGATTTACTAGGGAATTTTTGATGTACAGAATAGTGAATATAGATAGCAAGGAAGACAAAAAAGACAAAAACTCAATTAACAGAAGGACCAAGAGAAAGGACTCGTGTCGCGGTGGCTCAGCTCTCATTTCAGATGAAAGCCCAGAAGCCGTCCCTGTGCTCCAGACGCCGCGAGAAGAAAAATATCTTTCGCCATTTTTGCAGGTTTGACGACTCAATTTAATGACCAATAGAACGCATCTGAAGGTCATGAAGATCAGGCCAGCTTTCCGCGATTGCACTTTAGTAAGGTTCGGTGTTTTTTCACTGTTTTTGTCTTTATCATATTCGTTTTTTTCTGTGAACACAGAATCTCAGCCATGTTCGGCTTGATCGGATTCTTCCCTTTGCTTAGCTTTAACAAGATAATCGTAAAAGAAAGTGAATTAGCATCTTTGGGCTTGATTCGTTAACTGATGTCTGTTATGTCTTCGCATAATAAAAGACACCCATGTATCAATATGTTCTTACACCCGAAAAATCTTCCAACGGTCCCGCAGCGATCGCCGCTGCGCCACTCGACTTCGATTGGCCATTCACACGTTTTCATTTGTTTTGTAACCGAATCCGTCCGTCTCCGTCTAGGGTCTAGACACGTTCTGCACACATTGCGACATGTCTCAAAGTGAGAAGTGTCTTTTTTTGAGTTCCTGGTGGGTGCATCTTTAAAAAATAAACTGTTTGTTTGTTGGTTATCCACCACACGCGGAGAAGAAGGCGGTGGGGGAGGACCTCCGCGTGCACTTCAAAAGCCACAATGACGGCTGGAGGGGAGAAGAAGAAGGGGGTTGGGTGAAGAGGAGACGGACGAGAAGAGCGCAAAAAGCGAACGATCTCGATCACTTGCATATACTGTGACTCTTTGCCTCTTGCTTTGGAGAGGCCAGGCAAGGTTACTACTCGTTATTTTTGTACACTTTATTTGATATCTGATCGATTGAGTTCTGTCCTAAAGCACTCGCAATATGTGTAGAAAATTTCTTGTGGCTTGTTATTTTTGCGTCGTGTTAGTTCTTCGTTTCTGCTGGATTACATAATTTATGTGTTTGCCGCATGTGACCAATCGTTTTTTCATTGTTATATACTTTACGTTCATTCATACGTGACATACTTCAGCGCATTTTTGTCCACCTTTTTACCAAGCTTCAACGCTTTTGTGCTCGGTTTGATCACAATCAAATTATGCATGACGATCCATGGCCATTCATGAGTGAAAACGGCCAAGAATGTGGCTGCCCATGATGTTCGTCCCGCCGCGACCACCCTTATCCATGTTCTTTCACCCATCCATCTACCCTTCTGTAAAGGGAAAAGAACAAATTTTGTATTTTTTGTATGTATTCACGACTGCTGCTAACAATGATATCAGTGCCATTAATATCAGGAGCCTCGTCGACATAAGCGACGTCAAGGTCGGACAGACCGGTCACGACGAAAACCCTGGAGAACAAGGACCCCGGAGAGCCCGAACATGTTGGAGCTCCTGGAAAAACCGGAGAGAACGGTGCTCCGAACATCAAGGTCGTCAAGGATGTTCGATTTTCGTCTGGCATCAGTTTTCAGTTTTTAACAAAGCTCTTGCCATTTTGGTGAATAACTAGTACAGGCCATATAGAAAATTCATTGTGGCACATTGTTGTTTGTTAAAACACTGTAGTTGTTGAACCATTTTTGAACCTTTAACCTGACTTCATTAGTGTATACTCCACGTTCATTCAGACGTTGCATCTTGCACATTTTTGTTATTTCCTATCATTTGTAATCTTGTTATGTGGAGTGAACATGAACTGGACGTCTTTACTAACCGAGATCGATGGCACACATGAATCTTGGCATAGAACGCAGAACGTAAAGGGAAAAGGAAAATTCACGACCGTTGCTAATAATGCTTATCATTGATATCAGGAACCCTGTCGACAGAAGTGACGTCTAAGGCGTCGAGGATAACCTATTTTTGCTTCTTCTTCATCAGTATAAGTAAATTTTCAGTTTTTTTTATATAAAAGTTTTGTTATTTTTGCAACACGATTTCTTCACTACAAACTGTCATCGGGTTTTCGCTCAGTTTTAGGTTCAGCTGGATAAACCGAGTGCCATCATCAAAACCGTGTAACAAGGGGACGGTCAGACGTGTAACGCTAAGATCGAGACTAGGGGCAAACGGTAGGCCTAGGTGAGTATACAAACCGTGCAAAAAAATGAGCTGCCCATTGGCGTTCTAGTCATGT
Source organism: Steinernema hermaphroditum (assembly GCA_030435675.1). Classification (NCBI taxonomy): domain Eukaryota; kingdom Metazoa; phylum Nematoda; class Chromadorea; order Rhabditida; family Steinernematidae; genus Steinernema; species Steinernema hermaphroditum. Next base: position 1,114,692 of record CM059623.1, read on the forward strand.
ATGTCCGCCAAAAAAGATGTGTCGTTTCTCGCCGATGATTCCCAAATATACATATTTTTGCTGACTCGTATGTCGCGTTAGTTTGCTAGTGCTAGAAATTAAGTTAATTGAAGATGGATCATTGTTTACTTAAGGCATCAGGCAATCGGGCTTTCATTTGTGCCTCCAGCGATCGGTCGGGTCGTCCGCTCGCTCTCTCTGAGGCTGTCTGAGCCGATTGAGTTGAGTGAGCGGTCGTTCTCGGCCGTCATTGTTGGCGCAATGATCGCCCCGGCTCCCAGAAGGCCTGGAACACCAGGGAGCCGTAGTTCCACCGTCTTGCCAAGAAGCCCGTCACTGCTGCCCGACTCCACCCGCGCTGCCAGAGAAGCCGAAGAACCGCCACAATTCCGAAGTCCGCGTCGCCAGCTGCCCTGATGGTTCCCGGTTCGCCTGTTGTGCTCCGACAACGCGTTTCGCCTCCATGCCTGTTCTTCACTCGTGCCGCCCGCGGAAGCCGCTGAAGAAGCTCCTCAACTCCGACGTCCGCGCTGCCACCTGAGCTGAAGATGGGTTTGCTGTGCTCCACCGTCTCCGGAATCAGCTTTTCGCCTCTCTGATGCCCGCGCACACTAATGGGATCGCCGTGCTCTACTCTGATGTGCCGAAGTCAGAAGAAGACCGGCGACTACGGAGTGATAATGTGTTTCTTGTGCATATATATGACGTCTCGCAAGGCGTAAGCCTTTGATACGAGAAATAAACTCGGACCCCAAAAAAAAAACTCGAACTCGGAATCAGGCAATCGGATTGTGATCTGTCGTGAATCATCCAGGTTAAGGTACGCTAATGGCGTTGTAAACATCTTATTTTGCACAAGCACCACGCGTGGAATCATTTTTGAGTAATGAACTTTATTCATCTAGTTTAAGTATGTATGGGATTCTAATGACGGTTTAAACATCCTATTTTTCTCCAAGCACCACGCGTGGAATCATTTTTGAGTAATGAACTTTATTCATCTAGTTTAAGTATGTATGGGATTCTAATGACGATTTAAACATCCTATTTTTCACCAAGCACCACACGTGGAATCATTTTTCAGTAATGAACTTTATTCATCTAGTTTAAGTATGTATGGGATTCTAATGACGATTTAAACATCCTATTTTTCTCCAAGCACCACGCGTGGAATCATTTTTGAGTAATGAACTTTATTCATCTAGTTTAAGTATGTATGGGATTCTAATGACGGTTTAAACATCCTATTTTTCTCCAAGCACCACACGTGGAATCATTTTTGAGTAATGAACTTTATTCATCTAGTTTAAGTATGTATGGGATTCTAATGACGGTTTAAACATCCTATTTTTCTCCAAGCACCACACGTGGAATCATTTTTCAGTAATGAACTTTATTCATCTAGTTTAAGTATGTATGGGATTCTAATGACGATTTAAACATCCTATTTTTCTCCAAGCACCACGCGTGGAATCATTTTTGAGTAATGAACTTTATTCATCTAGTTTAAGTAAGTATTCATAAACAAAAAGCGTGGTGATTCGCTTTGTTTAATCTTTGCACCTTTCCCGTTTGACGACTGAAAGTCGTGGATACTGCGCCCTGCAGGCGCCCCACAGGTCACGGTCGACAGGATGCGTGCGCGATCGCCGTGCTGTTTCAAAGGGTGGATCGAGTTTTTGCGATGGTCTCCGATTTACCGGTTTCCGACGGGTACAATGGCGACACCGTTTATGGATTAAAACAATAGGAGATGTCGGAGAAATCAATTTTTGTTTGGCATCAGAACAAACACTGCGGACAGCATATGAGAGGCGGACACGTTTCTGTCAATGTTGGTTTGCATAATCGCTAACAGGCCATTTTACGGTCTTCCCCATATCTGTCTTCCCCAGCTGATCGATTGAAAATCGGATCGGAATGGCTCAAATGGGACAACATTTCCAGAACTGTTTACCGACGTAAACACCATTATTTTGAGGAAGGTATATACCGACGGCGCTGCTCAAGATTACGGTGTGGTTCTTCCTTCAAACACACGAGTCAATCAAGTCCATCGTCGAAATGTTTTCTGTAGATATGTTGTTCTTGGAACATTACATGCTCAGATAGAGGCGGAATGATTTAGCCAGTGAAACAGATATATCTCAACTATAAGCGCATTTTTGACAATTTCAAAATTTCTATTTCTCACACAATTTTCATTCTTGAACAGGCCCAACTGGTGATGTCGTATTTTGTTAATGCAGACCGTAGTTCTCGCTTTAGCTTGTACTGTTGAAATCCTTGCGTGACGGTATTGGTGACGGATAAGTCCTTTAGGTTAAACTGTAATTTCTAAAAACGTGCTCACCTCTCGGACCATATCTCATGAGATACAACGACGGAACATAGATCACTGTAGTGGCTTTCTTGGGCGTAGTGCTAGATGAATACACCAATCCCATTAGATTTATTCGAATAGGCGAATTTCGATGGCATAGTCATGGGGTGGATGAGCCACACAGACAGTTGATATGGTAGCGCTCTACTTCCACTATGTCTCTGGCGATGCTAGGCATTGAGTGTTTTGCAGTTTTTGAGTGATTTTTTTGCCTATTTTGTAACTAGCAGAGTTGTTGGTTCGAGTTTCCTGAGAATTTACATTTTATTTTTTTTTATTTGTATTTTTATTCGTATTTTTTAGCTTTGCAGTTTTTTGGACAACTTCAGCCCTTTCCGTGAGCACCAATCTTGCCGCCCCCAGGCTATGGGCTATTTAGCCTTTAGTACCTGGACGGCGCGAATTCACGCGCAGCCGCGTTTATTCCCATTAACAGAACAGCTAAGAACACAAAGTAACTTGACTTGACATGCTAAACTGCTTGTTGCTTTATTGTGGAACCGAAAGGAAGACGATTTTTGCTTCAAGCAATATTTGGATAGATCGCCACGCTACTCGACTGCGCTTCGTGACAATGAGGCTGATTTTAAAGAATGGCTAAATTTTTGGAGAAATAACAGTCTCTCTATTGGGTTGATCCACGAAAAATGGCGGGAGGTTTAAGTAGCAGTTTCTTAACATATATGTATGCCCATCTTTCCCGGTATTGACTATTTGACCGAACAACCGTAGCCCACTTCTCGGGCGAAAGTGTCAGAAAATGCTCCAGAAAAAATGGTCATCACGACAGAATAGGAATAGGCCTCCAACACCAGGAGGAATGTATTTTTCTACATTATCCGTCCTTTACAAGGGACCCTCACAAAGTGTCCCATGCCGATTGAAATTAAATTTACCTAAACAAGGTCAGAAAGTTTGGGTTATCGCCATATGGGTTCTGCCACGACTTCCCTGTGGAGTACTATACGCGTATAGAAAGATGAGTACGTGTTTTTTTTTAGCTGGTTCGTTTTACCACCGCACCTTTATCGGCATCCAGCACTTCACTGGATGTCACATTCAGGTCCAGTGTTTCTGTTATCGACTCTGGCACTGAAGCCAGATGAGAAGCAATGGCTTTTTACGAGTTTATCTTTTGTTGACTGACGGTCTTTCTGGCGAGTCGGTGGAACTGCGGCTCCCTGATGTTCTATGCCTTTCGGGAGCCGGGGCGATCATTGCGCTAACAGCGACGGCGGAAAACGACCGTTCACTCAACTCACTTAGCTGAGAAGCACTATCTGTCTTTTTTTGTCCAAATGACGCCTTGCACGATGTAAGTCGTTGATCCTACAGTATAAAGTCGATCTCTGCAGGTTATTGGTAAAATGAGGACAAAGAGAAGACAACTTCGAAGAATATTTCTTTCAATGCTTGCCGTTTTCGTGGACAATGTTTGTGACAGTGTCCGACGGTTTCTATATCTCGCAATCTAATACTGCGAATCTAATATTTCTCTTTTTCCACTCTTTTCTGAACACAAAAATTTTTGAAAAACATACATAATACCTTCAGGGTTCCATGTTTCATTTACATTTAGGCTATCTGATTGAAACGTTTGCGAACTCCAAAACAATAGTGGACTGCGAAAAGGTCAATACAATAGCACCTTTCTAAGTAAACGTTCATACCCACAGCACTCATGGGACTAGGAGCAATATGTAGTGTAGGATTTTTGCGTTTAGGCATCAATACCGTCATTTGTGTCCACACCTGGTAAAAAACTGCCAAAAAAGTTGTGAAAGCCGTGTACCGCAATTGAAATCGAAGGAGAAATGTTAATTGGGTTAAATACAACAATCTTCATCTTAACTTCCACTATATGCTTACAGTATTTTTGCTAAAAGGGGCCTAGCCGTCGAAATTCATGAATTCCATCATTGGTGTGGAATGGTTTTTAACCGCTGCAATTTAGTTGGCTGCACTGCAACCCTTCTTTCTGGAGATTTTTGCGTTTCAAGAGAACGTAGAACACTAGTAGACATATACACACACTGAAAGAGGTCAATGTATTACTAGGAAATACGCAAAATTCCTTTCCATGTTTTCCACTGCTCCCCACAATAGCCTCGATGCTACCGATCTGCGCTGCCACCATTGCAGGTCTTAGTTAACTCCACCTAACCTTTCTATGAACGAGGAACATTTCGCTTATGACAAAAAGGTCGAAAATAAATTTTTTGGTATTTCTAATGGTAAAATAAATTTTCTGGTATTTCTAATGGTAAAATAAATTTTCTGGTATTTCTAATGGCATATTTTGGTATATTTGGGATAAAGTAAATGATCTATTTTCTCTGCATTAAATCTTACAATATTTTTTTTACATATTTTTGGTCTGTAAGGCTACATCCTACATATCTTTGCAGAGCAAAGATAGTTTGTTTCGAATATGATTTTTTCACGCATAAAAAAGCGTTAAAGATCAACATGTTGAACGATCGCTTCTGAGTAAAAATCCCCTTTTTACACACACAGATCACATCGGAACGGCGTCGAAAAGTCCATTTCACGCATTATCCCCAAACCGCTCCGTAGAGCCGAATCCGGAGCGGCTGCCATCAATCCAGTCGATCCAGCCGACAGCTCTGTCCATCATCCGACTATGTATCTATTCGAGTGGCGACACACACTTTCCCGTCCGAAACCAGTTGTTGTTTTGCGCGCGCGCGCGTTTTCTCGCGTGCGACACTCGTTGAACCGTGGTGGTCACCGGGCGAGCCCGCGAGAGGAGAAAGTGAAGTGGCAATTGATCCGCGTGCTCTTCACCAGATCCGCTCCAGAAGCGACGCTCCATCCGCGCCTCTTATCAGAGCCCCTCCGGAGGAGGCGGCATCGATGGTATTTTGTGATTTTCAAAGGAGCGATTCTAACTCGAACGCCTGTCTTGTAATTTATCGTTTTCGCGCATCTCGCGATCCGCGATTCGCTCTCGAAAAAGAGGATGTTTGTTATGTGTCGTGCTCGCATAATTTTGCTCCATATGTTCTCTCAACTGTAGTGATGTGCTCTATGAACAGATGCTGGACGAGAGACATGACTAGCGGGCTCAGTTCTTGGGAAACGGTAGCCATAAACGTGTGTGGGCTGTTGGTGTTTTTTTCTTGAAGTTTTTCCGATTCGAGTTTGACTTTTGTACTGACAACTTTATACAAAAAAACTATCAGTCGTCTTTTTGAGTGTACAACTCGATGAATAAGCGCTTTTGTGATCTCCTTTGTTTACATTTCTGTGACGCGGGAATGTATGCTCAACCTCCGAGTTTAGTTTACGAGTTTATCGTTTCGTATCGAAGGCTTACACTTTGCGAGACGTCTTATATGCACAAAAAGGCACTAATCACACCGTAGTCGCTGATTTTCCTCTGGCTTCGGCTGGAGATGGCATCCGAGAAGAACGATCAGTGGTCCCTCAACCTCCGTGAATGTCCAAATCAGATGCCACACTAGAACTGGTTACATTTTTGTCAGTAAGGTTGTGTTGCGCCGAAAATCGATTTGATATATATATTATTTGATATATATGGTATTTGATATAGGATATCACGTTCATCTCGCTCCTCCTTTGTTTAAGGGTGCATTTCTGGAAAACGGTGCCAAATTCAGAAACCAGAGTTTGTCTATTGACAACTTTAAATCAGTCGTATTTTGAGTACAACTTGATAAGGTGCCCTTGTTTACATTTTTGTTGGTATACGTTTCCGCGAATCTCCAAATACGCATTAATAGGTGATACATATTTTTATTGTCACCAAATGGTCAACTGAACTCTGATTTGAATAGTCGAATTTCATTTTTGAATTTGACTTTTTACTAGTCTAGCCCATGGAACGTATGTATCAGGTGCCACACTAGAACTGAAGTGGAAAGGCACCAGCGAACAAAGGTTGTTTATTTAGGTTATTCTATATGGCTTTACCGTCATTGAATGATCGTATGATGAATGGGAATCTCAAAGTTCGGTGGTTAAACCTTTAAATCTACAGAAACACGATAAAACAACATAAAACATTCGCGCCATTTTTTACGATTTTAACACCTTTAACAAGAACTATTCATCTTGCCAAACATAGTAATCTATTCGTGAGTTGTCAGTGGTCAAATGATGGCATGGAGAAGCGAGATCTAATCTTTGAGTATATCAACCGAAACGGGCCCCAGCTGTGAACACAAAGTCCTTTTTCCGTCTCAGGTTCTATAACGTCGCCATCGATTTATCATGTGCGGAGAATTTGAATTTTTGGTCGTTTAAAGTGGAGGCTCGCCGATGTCTTTGCCACGCGGGACTTGATGTACGAGAATAACGGGCATTAGTTTATAACACAAATTAAACTCGTCACAAAGAACAAAATCGGTTAAAAACAGGTTATCAAACAACGGACGCGCTGAGTATCAATAGGTCGCTTGGTCTCGACGCGATCGTCCTTTCAAATTTCCTTCCTTCGCGCGTTCGTCCGTAGTCAAATCGCGCTCGGCGACGATATCGTTCTCTGCGATCTTATTGTTGTGGAATGGGTATTTTTGAAGATTCATCACTTTCTCTTCGCCAGGGTAAAAGCACAGGGACATTTTCTAGTTGAACTCTTTCGCCCCTCTTTACGATTTTAGGAGTTTAAATTTTTGAATGATCATCCAGTTAGCCAAACATAGTAATCTATTTGTGAGTTGCGGACACGAGACCTGTTATTAATGTGTAATGTACTCTATAAACAGATACTGAACGAGACACATAACTAGCGGAGGAAATGTGAGGAAACGGTAGCCAATTTCAATCAACGTGTGTGGGCTGTTCGCGGCTTTGTCGAATTTTTTTGTTGTTAAACCGATTCGAGGTTGACTCTTTCATCGACACTTCCCACTGACAAGTTTATACCGGTAAAAATCAGCCCTCTTTTTGAGTGTACAACTTGATAAATAAGCGCTTTATGCTCTCCTTTGTTTACATTTTTCTGACGCGGAAACGGTATTCTACATCTCCGTGACTCTTCCAATATGCAATAATAGATAAAGCAGATCTTTGTTCTCGAACTGGAACAGTTGAATTTCAATTATCAGCGTATCAGAAGCTATTCTGGGCTGCAACTGAGCTGCAAAGGGACAGGTGAACACTCGGATAGGATACGCCAGAAACCGGGGAACAGAGTTTGTTTATTTTGGCACCTCGAATGACCGAACGCTCAGAAGAAAATACACAACGGTTGACTGCACATAAGTTACTGTAGCATTAGCTTAGTTTTTGGCACAAGAAGATGCTCAAGGAATCTTATCAATTTTTGCTGCTAAAACGCCTCATTTCAAGTCAGGCATATTCGGAAATCTGCATTTTAATGTCACTTATGCTGGATGTTTTTTTAGTATGGCTCGTTCAACTTGTTTCGACTTTTTTTTTGAAAAAACACGCCGTCTGAACATGATTTACGGCGCTCACCTTTGGATGAGTGGTCACGAGTCGGTTCAGTTTTAATTTTTGCCAGCTCTGTGCAAGCGACCGCTCGTGTGGATAGAAAAGCACACAGACAAAAGTATCTCGCCAGAAATGTTCAAACGTTTCGTTGAAACTGTGCTGCAGATATCATTTGTTTCTTGAATAATCTTCATATTCTTTGGTTGTGTCTTCCCAGTAAATATTTTTGCAATAATCGAGGAATTCGGCCGCGTGAGCAGTCATTTCAAAGGTCGCCGACGCTCTGAGGTAATCTTAATACAATTTTAAAGAAACCCGTGCAATGATACATCTCGATAATTTTTGCATTGTCATGAGTTGTTAGAAACATTTGTGTTCGTGTTTTTACTACAGTCCAGAAATAGTACGAGCAACGGCTCGTATCACACACTTGCGCACGAATAGGCTTTACCCCTATATTTTTGCAATAATCGAGGAATCCGGCCGCGTGAGAAGTCATTTCAAAGGTCGCCGACGCTCTGACGGATTCGATCAATTCATACACTAGCACTACTCATACTCTACATGCCGAGTCTCAGATGCCACATGAATCGCGCCGCTGCAGATCGATTCGAGATCAACGCCGCTCCAAGAATGAAGCCGGCTGCAAGAGATATCCTCCGTTTATTTTTGATGCTGGCTGAAACACATTGCTTGTTTTTGGGTCGGCCATACGGCATGAAGGTTACACGAGCAATTTCGCCATTCCCCTATTCACATTTATGTCTTTTCATTAGTGGTTCTTCATTTCCATGGCAATTCAGGCAGAATGAGTATCTGTAAGTTAAATCTTTGGATTTTTGATGTTTGTATTTTTGCTGCCTGCCTATTAGAGTTGTCATCGGGTCGAACCCGAAAATCCACATTTTTTGCAGTACGGGCCAATTTTGAAGTGCAATCGAGAAACTTCCAAGTGCGCTGGCTTCGCCCCAACGTCGCAGCCCAGCACAATCAAAAAAATTTGACCGCGCAGCAAAACAAGGTCCAATTAGGGGTGAAACCCAAAAAACCCAAACCCGAACCCGAAAATCTGAACCCGAAAATTGTTGAATGGACTTTTTCGTTGTTCGGCCAAGTTTTTTGATTGTGCCGGGCTGCGACATTGGAGCGAAGCCAGCGCACTTGGAAGCTTCTCGATCGCAGTACAAAAAATGCGGATTTTCGGGTTCGATCCGACGACAACTCTACTGCCTATTACTAGCTTCATCCTCAATTCGTTCGGGATCGCAAAGTGGTACAGTAACATATAGAATCATTGATTTTGTCTCACTCAACTCATTTCTGAGTGAGCGAACAGACGGACTGATCACTGACACCAATGAATGGTCCAATTTACTACCTAACTGATGTATGAAATTAGACAGAAACAACATATAACACTGCTTTCCTCTTGCTGTTTCTTTTAATCGACTTTTCGTGCTTTTCTGTCTTCTTTACTGATGTGCATCAGAGATGCCGATTCGGGTTGATTTCGCAATCAGAGCCGGCTCCGTCTCGGCTTTCATTTTTGCTTGTCTTCCCTTTCAAATGGAATATATCAGACATCTCTAAAGCTGTAAGAACGCAGTTGTAGCCATCAGAACCAAAATCATCCTAACCATTTTTTTGTGCACGTATATGTGCTTATTAACTACTGAATGTTATTTTTGGTCGTCGGAGCGACTTCGGTCTTCCGGTGTCGATCTAAGGCCGACAAATAAGGTTACCTTGCCAAATATTCCAAACTGGCTCAATACTTCTCTTTTTCATTTAAATTTACCTTACATCGATTATTTTCCTACTTGTCGCAAACGTTGCCAATATTTTATAAGAATGGTTTATTTTTGTGTTTATATGATCCATAGTTTTTAAGAGTATTTGTGAGTTTTCGAAACAAAGAGCACCTTTAACTTTCACCGATTTTTGGACGAAACTCGTCAACGGAGAGTAGCTGTAATGAGGTAACTAGCAATTGTATTCATCGTTCTTCGTCGAATTTGTTCGTTGCGCACTTGATCAATAAGTCTAATTCCAAATATTTTTGCTTCTCGTTAACCGCACCCGATTCTTTTTCAAGCTCTTTTCGTGAGAGCCCCTCACATCCGGCGCACTCATGTCATTTTCTTATCTAAGATTTATTTTTGTACCTTCGAAGGGATAAGCAAGGATAAGCGTGAATTCGTCCGTATCTCACAGATTGCACATCTGCACGACATCGAAGGTTGGATACACTGTTCAACCAGTCGCTACTTACACGTCGAGAAGTAAGAAATTGGTATCGGGTGTACGGTACCCGTGCCCATTCACAGAGTGCAATGTAGCATTTGATATCTAGCCTCAAATTGCATCATACTTGTTGTGGCATACTGAACACATTCCTCATCGACAATTGGTATCGGGTGTTACCGTTATTTTATTATTGGTCTTTATGCTTTTTAAACGAAAACGCCATTTGTTTTAATATTCACTGTTACGGTAGCTTATTCTAATCATTTTTGCCATTTGATATTGCGCTCTTGAAGCCAGATGAGGCGCTGTGAGTTAGACAGCTAGGAAAGAGAGTGACAGGCTGATTTTAACGTATGCCGTTCATTCCACGTGTCTTTCACAATGAACGCTGTGTTTACTGGTTTTACCCACCTACTGAGCAACTGCCATGGAACCCAAAAGACGGCGAGAAAGAGACTTAGAAGCGGCCTTGGCTCTTTTGGCTACAGGATTGGGCCTTTCAGGCGTGGCTGTCGTAATAACATCAAGAGAACAAGACTCGAGAAATTATCGAGGCCAGAGTGAACGAAATTTCGAACGAGGCCCATCACTGGTGACATCTGCACAATGGTGTCATTCACTGTAGTTTTTATCGAATGTCGACCAATTTTTGTTTCGTGATCAATATCTTTGTTCCAAGAAAATCCAAGTGTTTTCTGCCACTTCCCTCAAATCCAGTTCTCAAAACGAACTTAATAGAGTACTGTCATAGGAATGGCTATAAAAATAAAGAATTTTTGCAACTTATCAACGTTACAACATTTGTTCGTTGTGATGCATCAATCATTGGTTATCAGTAGTCATTCCTATCCATATCTTCCTGTCTCTTTCAGGGAATTATTTCAAAAAGGGAACCTTTTTTGAGTGTTTCTGTTTACGTAAACCAGATCGGAAGGACTATTTCTCATAGCAAGCCCCTTTGTTTACTTATGTAGTAACATATTTTTGGTCCCAGTGAGAAATCCTAAATTCAAATCGGGAAGCTGAAGTCCCGCTACAACACCGAAATCTGCGCTGCCAGCTGCTCCGCCGTTTGCTCTGTTTCACGGCCCGAAAGAATGAGTTTCAAGAAGCGGTTTCTCACATTAAACGGCTTTATACTATTTTCGACATATCGTGTGTAACATTTCACACCCTTTGTCCATAATCCCACTCATCATACACTTGAGACCATCGAGATTCACCCGTAATGCAAACATCTCCCATTTCGGGTGACAGTCGCGCCGTTTTCCAACTGTTTGTCCAAATTTGTGTTTGCGCAATTGCCGCTTCGGGAGAGCGCCAGTCGGACGGTCAATCGGCTGTCCTGTGCTGGCGGTCATCCTTTTATCTCGCCATGGCGTTGTGGATTTGAATTCGTGTAGTGCACGATTATGTCCAGTTGAACCATTCTTGTTTTCGGTCTTCTATCACCGTACTTTTCACATATCCTCTAACTACAGTTACTCTCCTGTGACCCCTTCTTTTGTGTAAAAGTCTCGTAGATTATGGGAAGATTAGCAGCCGGTGTCCGTCGAAAAAAAGAGAACGATAACGTTAGAGTCCGCAGCAAGACCTGAGGTCAGCTACTAGGACAGTTTCTCTAGGTATGGAACTACGCCGAAGGGTAGGCGACCGCCGAAAATATGTTGTGCTAGTCAGGAAACTGGCGACTTAAAGTCCGCCCGCTGTATCTGTAGTATCCTTTGCTGTAAATTTTTGCCCTTTAGCTTCCATCTGCTTTCACCATTTATATAAGCCGGCTGTAAAAATTGTCTGTAACATGCAGATGGTAGTAACAGACCGTCTATAACCATCTTCTGACTTAACACATCTTGTACACATTTTGCGCTTCATAGAAACACTGACAGGCAATACAGTCTTAATATGCAAGACAAACTTGCCATAAAGATCTTGGCTTCCCCGACGAAAATATGCTGTGTTAGTCACGAAACTAGCGAGTTACGGTAAGCTCACTATACTCCTCCGTCTTTCAGTTGTTACTGTTATGCAGTTAACGTATTTTTCTGTACAATTTTCCAGTGAAATCTCGCTGCATTTCCTTGTTTGTCGTTTTTCGGCGAATGGACCATTGCGGCACTGATATTAGCGGTGACATCCAGTAGTGGATTTCGAGACCGAGATTTTAACGAAATTTCACACAAGTATCAATGTAAATTTTTGTCAATCAGTCCGTAGCGCAAAAATACACCTTCTCAAAGACCGTTTTTAAAGCTTTTCTAGCTTTTTTGCATTCAATTGTACGAGGTGTGGAAATTTTTGAGTGGTTGCCTGAGAAATGAGGTCCTAACAGAAAGCAATTTTTTTGCATTGAGAATAAGTACCAACCGTCTTTAATGAGCTGTACAATGTAGGTCGTTCATTTGTATTAGTGGCGAACGGTCGGATCGTTCATTCTTGGCCGTCGTCGTTGGCACAACAATCGCCCCGGCTACCAGAAGGTCTGGACACCAGGGTTGTTGTAGTTCCATATACCTGGCTAAGAAGGCCGTCACCACCTGTCAACCTCCCACACCACCACGAGGAGCCGTATTCCCGCTGGAACTGTGTAGTCCGCCAGCTACACGGATGATTGCTGCCAGTCCGCCAGCTGTTCTCCTCCGTCCTTAGTGCAGATGTTGCTATAAGGTCCTACAGTTGTTATGCGGTAAACGAGTTTTTTAACAACTTTGTGGTACAATCTCAGTATATCTTCTTGTTCACGTTGGTCGTCTTTTGTCAGACATTAGTTGAGACATGCACAAATTTTTGTGAACCGAAATGCGGAACTTCCCGACGTTTTTTATACCTCCCTCAAATGGGGCGCTCCAATCATCAAAACAAAGTTAATAAAGCATGCGAAAAATGGGCGATCATGTAGGACAAGGCAACTCATTGCGGTCCTGCTCACTGCGCTCGTTCATCGATCGACGTGTGTGGTCCCCTGTTCCCGAGGATTTGGGACAAATATATTTAACCCTCTAACAATCCTGATCTCAACCAGATGGGTTATTCAATTTGAAGTATCATGGGTGAACAACTCTCGCGAACACGATGCCACTCAACAGATGACCTGAAGCGTTAACTGAAGAGGACGATATTCCGCAAAAAACCTCTGCGAATTTCTCGTCGGGAATTTTTGATGGAAGATTGGGCCCTCTCTCTTGGCCTAAGCATCGCACTGCAAACTTGGTCTTAGATATGTTGTTCGTCACTAACTGCTTTCTAGAAAATGTTGTTCGGTTTCTTCATTCGAAAGAAATTTCAATGAAATATGGTCGGTGTAAACGGGCTGGGGTACGCGTTCTGGCACGAAATTGGCGCTATTAGTAGGAATCAGACGTTCGCTCGTAACGGGATTCGCAGACTTCGTGAATGATTTGATTCGATGATTCGATGCTGAGGACGTATTTTAAAATTTCAATCGTTAGAAATATAGCCGAGGGTCTGCGCACTCGAATGTGCCCAGATCTGTTTGATTTCGCACAGTGTACGTGGAGAAATTTGCTGATCTTTGTGATTAGCGGCGTTTTTTCCCAGATTTTACGCGTGTTTTGAAGCGTCAGAGCCGTAGATCAGCTGAAAACAGCTAAGGCAGCGCGAATGAATGTATGTTTGAAGTGTAGAAGGGAGAAAGAGTGGTTGCCGTATGTTAGTCAGGTGCATTCGCAGACAAGCTGCAATGACTGCAGAATCTTGATCTTCTGGAGATTTCAGTTGCACTGCGACGCTCTGAAACGCGCGTCAATGATCTATAAAGTCAAAATGAGAACTTGATGAGGAAAAATAAAGCTTAGGGAGAAGATCAGAAAGATGGATTATTCTGACTTGTCACCGCTCCGACACTTGAGATTACGCTAAATCACCTTTTTGTCCCCTTTCCTTCTGATATAACACCCTTTGGATCAAAGTTGTGCGCAAAAAATGCTTCGAGAACGCCAATGCGGAAGTAAATCGCTATTTTGATTTTGAGCGTACAAGTTCCGCTAGGCGATCATACTACTGAAATGAATCTGAACACAAAATGGTCCTGAATGACGATGATTTGAAACGTAAAAGTGGAGAATTATTTGTATATATTCATCAGTTTTTCATAAATCGCTTAATTTCTCTGCGGGTATTGAATTTGGTAGCTCGAGTGACATGTCATTCGATCAAATTCAAATTCTCCGCATTTTTGAGTTGGAATTTCTGCCAAATGCTCTAGTTCGCTCGTAAATGGCGAAAAAAGACAAAGAGTACGAAATCCCCATTGAAAAAATGCGAAAGAGGCAAAACTACGGTAGTCTGGTGGTCCCGCCACGAGCACCTTGCCTACACCGACCATATCGACTGCTGAATGCGTCTCCAAACTTTTATGTCACCGCGTATGTAGACGCTGTAAAAAGTAAGGAATTTTTGCAACTTATCAACGTTACAACATTTATTCGGTAATGCATTAGTCATTGGTTGTCGGCACTCATTACTATCCATATATTGCCGCGTTTTTCGGATCAACTTTGTGGTAAAATCTCGCTATATCTTCTTGTTCACGTTGGTAAAGGTGTATGGACTATTGCGGCGCTGACATAAGTTATGGCATCCAGTATGCATTTTAAGGCTCGAAATTTCAGGACCGAGACAAATAGTGTCCTTTACTATTGCGTTCCTCAACTGGGGCGGTCCAGTGCCCAAAACAAACTTAATAAGTGGTTATAAAAATAATGAATTTTTGTACGGATCATTTTTCCCACTCCGCTGTTCACCTGTGTTCTTACTGTAGCTATTGCTATAAGGTCCTTACTGTTGTTATGCAGTCAACGTATTTTTCTGAACGACATTGCGGTGAAACGGTCGTTTTTCGATGTCATTAGTTGTGATATCCATATCAATAGTAAAGACTATCGACAAATTTTTGATGGTTAGTATAAGAAACTTCCCGGCGTCTTCTACTACCTCAAATGGGGCGGTCCAGTGATCAAAACAAACACGATAAAGTGCTGTCATAGAAAAGAAATAAAAAATAAAGAATTTTTGCAACTTACCAACGTTACAACATTTATTCGGTAATGCATTAGTCATTGGGTATCGGTAATCATTACTATCCATATCTTCCCGTGTTTTTCTGCACAACTTTTTGGTGAAATCTTGTTATATCTTCTGGTTTGCGCTGCTCGTTATTCGGCGAATCGGTAATTGCGGTGCTGAGATTGGTTGTGGCATACAATAATCCAGTGCTCAAAACGAACTTAGTAGATATATAAGGAATTTTTGCAACTTATCAACGTTACAACATTTGTTCGTTGTGATGCATCAATCATTGGTTATCAGTAGTCATTCCTATCCATATCTTCCTGTCTCTTTCAGGGAATTATTTCAAAAAGGTAATCATTTTTGAGCGTTTCTGTTTACGTAAGACAGATCGGAAGGACGATTTGAACTGTCGAATGCGTTTCCAAACTTTTATGTCACCGTGTTATGTAGACGCTGTAAAAAAATAAGTAATTTTTGCAACTTTCCAAAAGTACAACATCTGTGCGGAAACGCATCAGTCATTGGTTGTCGTCACTCATTACCATCCATATCTTGCTGTGTTTTTCTGAGCAACTTTGTGGTAAAATTTCGCTATATCTTCTTGTTCACGTTGGTAAAGATGTATGGACTATTCGTCGCTGACAGAAGTTATGGCATCCAGTAATGCATTTCAAGGCTCGAAATATTGGGACCGAGACAAATAGTGTCCTTTACTGTATAGAATATCGACTATTGCGTTCCTCAACTGGGGCGGTCCAGTGCCCAAAACAAACACAATAAGGTGCTGTCATAGAAAAGAAATAAAAAATAAAGAATTTTTGCAATTGCGGTGCTGAGATTACTTGCGGCATCCAATAATCCAGTGCTCAAAACGAACTTAATAGATATATGTATAAGGAATTTTTGCAACTTTTCAACGTTACAACATTTGTTCGTTGTGATGCATCAATCATTGCTTGTCAGCAATCATTCCTATCCCTATCTTCCCATCTCTCTCAGAGAATTATTTCAAAAAGGGAGTCATTTTGAGCGCTTCTGTTTACGTAAGCCAGATCGGAAGGACTATTTCTCATAGCAAGCCCCTTTCTTTACTTATATAATAGAACTTATTTTTGGTCCTAGTAACATGAACGGCCTGTAACAACTTACTCACAATTGTACTATTTTTGAAATATTTACTTTGTAATCTCGGACAACTCACAGATACATACATTTTCTCATTACTCTAAAAGTATTAGGAATTTGGAAACGCGGATGTCTCTTCATTTTTGACTGTGATTGTTCATTCCGAATCAGAATCCCCTATATATAAACGGAGAACCGACGGATCCGTTGGTCTGTGTGTGTGTTTTTCCGTGCGCACGGGGAAAACACCCACACAAAATAAGGACCCCGAGAGGAACCGAACCCGACAAACGGAGAACGATCGCAATGAGCCACACAGACAGTTGATATGAAAGCGCTCTACTTCCACTATGTTTCTGGCGATGCTAGGCTTTGAGTTTCTTTTGCAGTTTTTCAGTGATTTTTTGCCTATTTTGTAACCAGCAGAGTTATATGTTCGAGTTTCCTGGAACTTTGCAGTTTTTTTGCCCACTTCAGCCATTTATATGAGCGCCAATCTTGCCGCCCGCAGGGCTATGGACTACTTGGTTTTTAGTACCTGTAGGGACCGAATTCGCGCGCAGCCGCGTTTATTATTATAATTCGTGGATCCCAATTCCAACTATTGGTGCACGTGGATTCTTCTCGTATGGGTCTGTGTCACCATCGCTTTCTGGAACGCCATCTGGTTTCGAGTCCACCAAGACATCTTCTTGTGGGAATTCCAGCTTAACATGGGTATATATCATGACACTTCATTTTGTTCGTTACTGATTTTTTGCACTAATTTTTGTCTGTTCATGATGGCATCTTCCACGATCATGATCCTCGTGTTAAGCGATTTGTATTTTATCATTTGCCTTTCGCGATTTGTATTTTATCATTTGCCATTTGTCTTTGACTGCTCGCTCAACTCACTCAATATTTTTCATTGTCTTTCATGTTCCGATATGTTTTTGCTCAACTGCACTGTGCACCAAGATCTTCACCAAGATGCACCACTTCAGAGAGAGTGGGTGGACGACCCAACCGATCGCTACCGACACTGTAACTGTTTATTCTGAATCAGAATTATCAAAATCCACGGATCCCGTTCTAATCATTGGTTCATATGCATTCTTCTCGCGTGTGTCGTGTGTATGTGTGTCGTGTGTGTCGCCGTCTGCTTCGTGATCTACCAATTCTGCTCCCATGTGGGCAGGGTATTCGATTTTTAACGTACAGAGGTTTTCACGTTGGTAAAGTTGTTACAAGTTAACCCACTTGTCGGTCTCTTCGAAAAGTTCCATATTTCGATAAAACTCACTCAAAATACACTTTTTTATTTTTGACCATCTCTAGCGCAGAACTGTTCGTCTCTAGTCTCAACTTTTGGCTGCCCTTTGATTCGTCTTTTATGGTCCATTTTTTGCCGACCTAACTTCTAGAAAAATTACTCGGAATTTTTGTGGTCTTGCAGAATATATGAAAGCGATTCCATCAAATATGGTGTGCAATTCATCCTGACACTCCTAAATTTAAATCCTATGAAAAAAGAGGACGATCAATGAGGAAGTTCTTTGTGGATTTTTGTTTAAGTCAGCTACGTTCAGAACTTATTTCTTGCAACTGGTTTCATCTTATCCAAATTGAGAACCAACAAGTAAGTTCCGGTGGGGGTCGTTTAGGACTGACGGTGTGCGAGGAGCGGTGCAAAGAGAGGCAGACGACGAGAGAAAAAGCAAATGATAGCAATGAAGGGCTTACTGCGACTTCGGCGTCCATTTTTCGTTTTGAGGGTCGGTTCTTCCGATGCTCAATGAACTCATCGCAACGATGTTGTGGACCCAGTGGCTGTAACATTTCTTCTTTCACTGTTTTATGTATTGCTTCATCTTACACAATGTCGTCATTTCAGTGTTTGACTGTGGAATCCGCAATTATATGGGGTTGAAGCATAGAAAATAAGCATTTTTGATTGGCGTTTGTTGTCAAGGTGCCTAGTATGGTCGTAAAACCGGTGGTCGGCTTCTATTCGTTACTCATGCACACGTGTCAGTGGAGTATGGTCACCTCCCATTCTTAACATAACTGCTTTGACTGTTCATATCGGACCATGTGGATATGCAGCATATGGTTACTGTGTCCACATAGCGAACATTTTAGATCTACACATTAGTCCTTTTGATTACTATTCGCTACTTACAATGGTATATGGACAATAACTTCACCATCCTTTTGGCGGATCTTTCTCTGATTCTGAGGTCTCTGGTGAAAGGCTGATCCTTCTTTTGGCGAGAACGGCCTCGAATCTTTTTGATTTTGTGAATATTTTTTGTTTGTAGATGCGGAACGGTGTTTTTCGCTTCTGTGCGGTTTCCAGAGTCCTTAAAACCTTTCAACGCATTCCAGACGTCTTGCTTCTTGAGTTTCAGCAGTCTAGAAATCTGTACATGCTTTGCCTTGCATCCGATTGCAGAACCGTTCACAACCACACTCAAAAACGACAACTCCACCGATCGCTGGGAGTCCACAGGGGCACTCTGACCTCTCTGCTGCTCTTTGCAGTGTCCTGTCTCGTCTAGAAGGTGTTCTCGAATCTTCTGCGTCTTGTAGACACGCTATTTGGCGCGTAGACGTCTGGCTCAGAATTGGCGCGCGATTCAAACCCTACTGAAATGCGGAAAAACCCATAGAAACTAATGTCGATTCGTGGCAGAATATGCCGGTTCTGATCGATCTGTAAGACATGCTATCTGGCACCTGGATCCATTGCCATACGATCCCATCCCCACAATTGCCGTCTTCATAGAATTTTTGCTCCTTCATTCTAGTGGCCATTTCGACAGAATCGAATCTCGTATGTTTTCTACTTTTTCCAAACCGATATTGCCTTCTCAAAACAGCAAAAGCAGATGAAAATGTTACAACGCGTTGAGTTTACGGTCGAACCAGTTTGGTTTCAACTTTCAAACGCCCCAGAGAGTTTATAAACGTCTTCGCTTGACATTCGATCCACATTTTGTTTCCGTCTTCGGCAGTTTTATTGTCGTCTCAGTGGAGTGTGGCTCAACAACTAGTTTTCAGTTGTTTGTGACCCCTGCCAAAGTGTTAAATAGTATGTGTTTTCCGCAGTTTGACCGTTCTGAAGTGTCAGACTTAGATTGAACCCAATAATGCCACAAAATATCAGCTGATTGAGAACGTCATTCGCATTGGCATCGACAACCCGCAGTGTTAAGTCTTCACAGATCTGTAGATTTGGTGCAACCGGTTAGCTGCCTGACTGCACGGTGCGAAGTCGCGAGTTCGATCCTTCCGGTATGTACATTTTTCCACATCTCCCCGCGACGTTTTTACCACACGAAACTCAGTTTATGGGAGCGTGGATGTGTCGATTCTGCGTCCAAAATGTGTAACATATCAACATATCATGTCATTATTTAGGTTTTCTAATCACTCTGTCACGATTCGTCTTTCATCGTGACTTTTGTCTCATAGGATATGCCGACAAAGGCGAGAACGTCTGGCGTAAAAGTGTGGTGTCTATATTTTCGAGAATTTAAAAAAGTGTGAGCAGTCTCACTCACTCTTATTTTTCAAAACCTTATTTTCTTGTTTTTGTTCAATTAATCACAATCCGATCTGAGTGTAATATGGAATCAGGGAAACATTGCTTCATGACTTTCTGTGTTTGTAAGACGTTCTTACGCGGCGCAATACCGTTGATAGAAGATAGATAACGTCGATGCGAGCCCCGAAGCCCCACCTGTGTTCCAACACTCTTGGAGGGAGAAGTTACGCCGTCGTTTCTGGAGGTTTGGAGATTCCCTCATGCCCCGCTAAACGCGCCGCCACTGACCGGTTGAAGCCGGAAGCGATAGGCATCCTCAGTGAAGTTAAATGTCTCGGAATACATCACGATTCGTGATGTATTCGTGATTCACGAATTCATTTTTGACGTTCCGGTTAAGGTTCATAGTACGTAGTTGCCAATGTGTGTCAGTTCTCTGTACGAGAATTGTACTTCTTCACGTGGCCGATTGTCACAAAACAAATTTTTGTCTGTTGATGAATTCGACAGGGAAATATTTTCGAGAATTTACTGGCGAACCTTGTAGACCAGATAGGGTAGAGCCAAGAAGTAGGACTCAGAAGGGTAGAGTAAAATTTGATAAAGTGTGTCCTAGCGCGTGATTTAGGCGTACTTTTTGAACGCGCTCCATGGAAGCTTTTTCGACTACAATCGTCGATCACTACTGGTCCGGCTAGCGAATTCATACTCCATCGGACGCAACATTAGTTGTAGCCACAAGATACTGGTAAATACCATAGTACCAAGTAGTGACCTTTCGTCGACGAGTCCGCCGACAACGGACAACATTTGACAATTGCGATGATTTACATATATTTCATTTTTATATACCCTGTGTTCCGACCGTTCAGGGGGAACGGCACGAGAGAGCGCAGACGGACAGAGATAAAGCACACTTTTGTTTTTGGGCGCATTTTATGCGCAGTTCTGGCCTTGAAGAGAACCTTTGAGAACCACAATCAAACGGCAAGCGAGCCGTTCGTATTTTACCGAAAAGTATTTTGAAGAGTACTCAAAAAGAGGTTGTTTTAAATATAAAGGTTGTCAGTCGTTGTCGGACTCGTTGGGATCACTGGTACGAAGGTGTTACTTTCAAAGGCGGGGGTGTACAAAGCCAGCGAAGTGGAATCCTATAGCTGGAGCGACTCGCAGCGTAAGTTTCGGCATTACAACTATGGTATGAGTGGCCTATGAGTTCGAGGGACTCGTCCAAGTAATCAGACTCATTTTTGTAACTTTCTCGTTCAACGAACCATCGTTTTGTTAAAATAATTGTGAATCGGCTTGTCGGAAAAGTTAATTTTTGACGCTTCGCAGCTTTTCTTTCCAATGGATAGGAAGGAGAAGGGAGCATGTTCGAAAACTTCTAGGAATTCTTGTTGTGACATGTCTTGAGACTCATATAAGTCTTGAATAGAAGGCTGAATAGTTTGAATAGTGAACGAAATGACCAAAACCATCTGGTTGCCATGGAGAGCAAGATCAAAAGGTTGTTCATGGACTCGTTCAGCATCATTTTTGGACGGTCTTCGAAATATTTGATAGTTCATCCAATGCGTTATTCGAATTGAGCTATTCAAGTAAGAAGTTGCAGTTGTTGCATGAACTTCGCGGACCATTTTCTAGAAAGGTTAAAGTGACATGGCAAGTGGTCAAGATAAAGTCGATATGGAACTGCATTTCTGAAAGATGATATTTTTTTTGGATCAAAGACGAAGTTTGCTTAAGATGAAAAATTTTTCAGTATCCCATTTTTGAATATTTGAGGGTAGGTTTCAGAGCATCGATATAGATTGCCAACCCCGTTTCGCTATCGATAGTATTTGCGGTGATAATCGGGCTTGAAGTAAAAAACTTTTTGCACAAATCATGTTGTCGAAGTCGTGAGTTAGAGGAGGAAGCCACCGCAGTGCTCTACAACGTGGCTGAAGCAAATTTACACGAAACCGTTGATGGCATGTGGTGGGGATGCATCGGAACCAGAATTCCGGCGTTAAAAGCCGCAAAACCGGAAAAACCGGAACCGGGTACATTCCTAATTTTTACCATAAATCTCTATTTTTGATCCCATAGAGCCCATTTTACAACAAAGCCCTAAAACGATTGGAAAGAAAAGCCTTTCAGAATTTTGTTTAGAGATTTTCAGGCGTTTCCGCGTTGCGTTCTTGGGCCTTTCGCATGAAAGCGTGTCTCTCACGTGCGTCGCGCGTCTGTGCAGTAAACAAAAAGCCACACCACGTAGCCTGTCGGTTGTCCGTAGCCCTCATAATACAAATCAATGCAAGGCGTATTCAAATTCTGGAAGTTCTCTTATCTCGTAAGCCTTTTGCTCAAATCAGTACATTTTTTCTGTGAAAATAATCAACTTTAAAACACAATAAATCTCGGAAGTACAACGCTGTTTGCCGAAATATCATTGAAAAGAGTGGTTTTTCTATTTCCCGAGATCATGTGTTAGAGCTCCAGCAAGAATGCTGGTCAAGTTCGAGTTCTGAATGTCGATTGTTGTTCAAACTGTAGGGTAGCTGGTTCTACTCAAATATCACCATGAATGCAATTCGAGAGTACAAACTCTTTTTTTTTCTCTTCTCTGAAGTGTTTCTATGGTAGTCAATTTTTGTGGAACTTACTTGATCCTGTTGTTCCACGGCTTCCGTCCCAAGAAATCTGTTTTACGTCATTCTGCTGTCGTGGTATGCTGTTATGCTAGCATCAACAACGAGACGTGAAAACGAGGAAGCCAAGTAGCGGAACGACGATGAGGCCTTACACAGAGATGGGCGACCACACGCAGCGAAACGGTTGCTTCTGTTGGAGATTTTCTTTTCGAAGATGTCGTTTGTGTCCCAATGGTGTAGATTAGTTATTTATTTGTACTGTGCACGCTGGCGAAGTTGAGCTTAGCCACCGGTACTCCTGTTTATTTTTAATAATTGCTTCAATCGCTGCGTGTGGTCGCCCATCTCTGGCCCTACATACTTTATAGGTGGGTTATATATGGGTTCAACTTTATGGAAACTCATGCTATGGCAAGCAAATTCAATTCAATTTTTGTAGATTCTACATTCAGCCTTTCCACTATCTAACTCACGTGTTAAGAAGGGATGTAGAGGATAAATAAAAATTTTTCTCGCCGACGTCGCCGTAAAACTTCTATTGAAACTGGGTTTACTTGTTATACATCTATTTTTGCCTCTTAACATCGATCAGTGATTGAGATCTTAATTTGGCATTTGGTACTCATACTACTAGCTCAACTTTGGTTCACTCATCCTTTCAGAACTTTGGACAACTCTTATAACCTAAAAACGGTAATTCCTAGTTGGTTGGTTTAAATTAGACCGTTGTATAGGGCTAATCGTTCCAAACTGTTTTTGCGCTCATTTCTTTCGTTTTATTATGATCAAAAATTTGGTTTTCTGCAACATCGTTTCCAAGACCACATTTATTTTTGTAGTAAGCATCATTTGACGATCCTCGTCCATCTATCAACGATTGAGATCTTTATTTGGTACGCACATTTTTGTCTTTATTGTTCCGGCTTCCAGAGGGAATTGGGACACCCGGAAGCCGTAGTCCCACCACCGCTGACAAACAAGATGTCCGACGCCAGGAATCCGGCTGCGTGAGATGTCACCCTGAAGGTCGCCGACGCTCTGAGGACCACCGAAGACGCAACTCCCGGACCACGGACTCATCTCTCCGAAGAAGATGCGAGCTCAAAAGCCTCCGCTGTGCCGCAAACGCCCCGAGAAGAAGAAGTTCTACTGCCATTTCCGAAGTTTTGCCGTCTCCCACATGCCCGTGATGCGCGCCGTCTCCGACCGGTTCACCATAAGCGCCACGCCAGGGATGAAGCCGGCTACAACGAGACATCCTCTGTTTGTCTATTATTCGGTGTCGTGCAAGGCGTAAGCCTTTGATTCACGAAATAAACTCGTAAACTCGTAA
This sequence comes from Steinernema hermaphroditum, assembly GCA_030435675.1. Classification (NCBI taxonomy): domain Eukaryota; kingdom Metazoa; phylum Nematoda; class Chromadorea; order Rhabditida; family Steinernematidae; genus Steinernema; species Steinernema hermaphroditum. Next base: position 1,138,424 of record CM059623.1, read on the forward strand.
ACTCGTGGAAGAGGGAAGGGGGCACCGGGAGCGAGAGGAGAACCGACCGACCGATGAGCAAGCGCGCCGACCGACTGCTGTTCGGTGGACCTTTGGAGAGCAGGACTGCTTGTATTGACGAGTGGGTCCTGACATTATTATCCAGATTAGTGGTTGGATGTTTGCAACTGGTACGTTATATTGTATACAAGTGTGAAACAAGTGTCCTGACCAAAATTGTGTGAAGTGCCCTATCGTTACGAATGTGAGAGAGTTTTTGGAGTTTACTGACAAGAGGACGCTTCAAAGTTCCAGCCGTGGGCAATCAGGCATGTCCTAGCAGGAACCACCCGTGAAGCCCAGCTACTGCGAAAAAGGAACTCGAGTGTGCAGCTCCTGCTCAAGCCACGGTTAAATAATTCTACGTCATTCAAAGATAGAGGCTAACTTCGTTTTTTATTTTTTATTGAATATAGGGCTATGTTTACGTCATACAAAGATAGAGGGGATAGGTCCACTTGGCAAGATCACAAGTTTCGATATGTTCAATTTTTGCATTACTGCTCAAACTCAATAGCTCAATACAGCATTTTTTAAATTGATTTCCTTATTCACTAAAAAGGACTCCTTCTTCTTTGTTATTACTATCCGACCTGCTGGTTTATCTTTCGTTCCGCCTTTTATCTCTCTTCCTCGATCTAGTTTTTCTACGAAACAGTCGTAGCTATGTGCTTCTGGCTGTGCTGGCGGTGCACTTCGCCGATTTTATTGATGATTCAATCAGGAACTGATCAAATGTTATTCCTGGTCGGTTCGCACTGCGCGTGACCATGAAACGAACGTTTATCCTTCGGAGAACAGGTTTCCGGATTCAATCACCGCAATTGTTTCATTTCTCGTTTTCGCCTACCTTTATTAGTTTAATCACAGCATGTAATGTTTCTTTCTTCGTGCATCTGTTATGTAAACAGGAATGACTTTTGCAAAAGCCTGGGTTCTCTTGGTTTCATTTTCCCAATACTACTCCGTCCTATCTTCAGTATTTTTGGAGTCGATGATTCAGCAAAATTTTCAGCAATAATATGTTTAACTGTGCAGTTTAGAAACGTCTTTTCAAACATCGTGATATGTTTACCCTGTGCTTGCGCTTTTATTAATGAAATATACGCACTTTTTGGTGTGAAGGTCTAAGTAGCGGGCCAAGTGGTACCAGTAACTTACCGGTGATAAACACAGGAAACGGCTTTCGGATACAGGCCCCGCAGCTCTGCGGACGGCAGGATTGGCGCTCACAAAATAGGCTAAAATGTAAAGAAACGCGAAGATTAGCATCAACAGAGACGCAGCGACAGTGAACCGGTCGCTTTCGGACTGTCTCCTGACTGTGTCTAATATGTTCTGTATGCAGTGGTTCGGTGTCTTTCTCAAATTTAGCACATTCAAATTTCCACAGTGATAGAACAGACGTAGGTTCATTCCCTTTGGAGATGGGTCACTTTAAACAGGCTTCAGGAACATGACTACAAAATTTAGGCAGCGGGCGAGCGAGCCCCGTATTCATTTTTGCATATAGCGAGTCGTCCACGCTTCGCTCAGGCTCCTTATTATTGTCAGGTATCGGTCGTCTAAAATCGACCGCTCCTCTTCGGACGGCGGATTTAGTCACCAGAGATCAAGATTCACAACTCCATGTTGCTCTACTTCATGCTTGACTGTTCCGCCTGCCATGTTTATCATTTTTTCATTAGTTTCCTAAGTGGGTTTTATAAGGATTGGCTTGTGGTAATCCTTTGCATTTTTGAAGAATTTGCAGAAATCGGAGAGAAGCGAAAAACTATTCTAATTTTTGCGCGTTTTGCTGCATTTAGATCACACTTGGTCGCAACATGAACGTTTAGCAATTGGCAGTAAGGAGCCCCGTATTAATTTTGCATGCGGCCTAACATCTAGACTTGGGCATCAACTCGTCCCATTGATTTTTGTCAGATTTTACCTTAGACAGTCACAGCGAATGCTATTCCTATGTCAAGGATTTTATTGACGAAGGACCATGTTTTGGCATATCTTAGAAACTTATCGTACAACGTCTAGTTAGCAATTTAGCAACTTAATACGCTGTCGCTCTCCGTACCTGGTAGGTGCAAGATTGATTTCGCATTTATGTGGACGTGGAAATTTTACTAAATGTGTTCACCATTGCTTTCTACAACTTCGGTCCACTCTGTGCACAACATTCGGGTTCCTTTTTAGCAGAGTACGCGGGGTTTTCAATTGGTAAATCGTTTTGGCCCACTTTGGAAGCATGCGGTTTCGGACAGTCGTACTCTTTGTGAATCCAAGGTTAATTTTTGCAATGTATTTCTCTTTCAAGGGGACCAGAGTTTGCATAGACCGCCTTCACGACCCCCTCGATACGAAGCGACCGACACTTTGAAGTTTTGATTGATGATTAGATCGTTTTTGTGATCCTAGTCTTCTAGTCGAACTGTTTGGCCTCTTTCTATGATTGTAGGAGTTTAATTTTTGATGAGCCCTTGCCACACTTTTGGTGATCCAATAGTCTCACATTTGGCGGGTACATATCTATTTGTATTCGATATTTCATACCATAGCCACGAGGTTAAAATTTACTGATCTTTGACGATTACATTCTGCCCAATGAGATCACGGATTTAGCCTAGTAAGGAGGGAAAACCCGCATGCTATACACTCAGATGTTACTCCGTATTGCGTGTGACCATGAAATCAAAAGCAATCCAGCAGAGAACTGGTTTTTGGATTTGAAAATCGTAGTTGCATGGCCGCAATTAGCCTTCATTACACGTTTCACAGTTTCACAATTCCAATCCATGTCCAGGCCGAAAAGGGATGATATTGCGCAGGTCTTACACACATGGCCAAGTGATCCGCTGAAGAACAGATAATTCAACCGTGGAAGAAAAGTGCGCTGGTTATATGTACTTTTGACATGGTCTATCCTTCCAAAACAGGCTCGTGCCTAGAGATTCATACCATTTTGGATTGAAGCAAAAGTGCAATTCGGAAACAGGAAACGAAAGCTTCGATGAGATTACCAAATCCGGAAACCTGTTTTCTGGTGGATAAATTACGATTTCTGGCGATAGAATATCCCAGCTTCAGACCTTCGAATGGCATAGGCTTTCTGTGCACATGTGATATTCATCGATGCGAGGTCCGCGGCCAGGTTCCTCATTGCTACTTATCTAACCATACTCGGGAAATAGGAAAAGCTATTCTTTGTAATATCGTAGCCTTATTTGTTGAACACCATAATGATGGCTGATCAAACCTTTAGGCTGTAGACCGACCTCTAATAAGATCGCTCCTTAAACATGCAAGACACTGCACATTGCACCGCTCCTTACAACCCCTCACCCGTTAGCAATGTGCCATTCAATAGCCAATTCAATCGATATTCATGTTCACTATTTTTGGATATCCATGTCCATTTAATCTGACAGATGTATAGATCGTGTCCAGGCTCTTTACTGCTACTCGGGCCGCATTCAGGACAAATAGATGACTGGCTTCTTGGCGAGACGATAGACTACTGTTTTTCTAGGCTTTCTGGGAGCCAAAGACATCATTACTCAACTTATTTACTGGTGCATGATAATCTGCGTTCCTTATAGCTATGATCACCGCTGTTATTCTATGCCACTCTTAGGCCTGCATTTGATATTTGGAACTGACAGGTTTGGATGTGCCCCTTCCTTGGTTTTATTTTCCCTATACTACTCCGTATCCTTGCTTTTTCAGTATTCTTGGAGTTCGATGCTTCGGGCTACAGCTCAGCTTATCAGATGCGCCCTTTCTTATTTCATTTTCGTGCAGCTTTCACGTTTGTTTTTCGTGTTTTCGCCTCCCACGTGGCTCCTTTTGTATCGTGCACGCGAGCTCCACGCCGTCTCGCGGCGCATTCCCACTTATCACGGTCCGGCTGGTCCGCGCCATTCCAAAAACTTTCTCTTTCAGCGCGCAACGTTTCACATATTATTCGCGCGCGCTTTTTTCGTCCCAAGCGGCGCTTATCCGCCGTCGCCGTCGCCCTAATCGCTTTCCCTTTGAAGCGCAACTCCTCGGCCGCCTCGTCCGCTTCTTCGGTCATCCGTCGGTCCGAAGAAACCCCGGCGGCTTGGAACCGGTTCCCCGCCAGCAGCAGACGCGCCCCTGACCGGTTCCCGGTATCCGCTCCACGGAGCGCGCGTCGGCGGATTTCACGGTCATCGCCAGAGGCTAACGCCGCCACTGCGCCCCCACTAAGAAGCTGCTCTCCGACCGACGGTGATGGGTTCGTCGCAGACCCTCAGGATACCCTCGATGGGCTTCCTAGCATCGTTAGTATACTGTAAGTCGCGAGACCTCCAATTTGCCCATCGAAATAGACGTTTCAGTTAGCGCCCTTTTGATCTCAGCCCATGCGGCCCTCGACGAGGCGACGATAGCGCTCAGTATGGACGACTTCGTGAACGCCGAAATGTTGACAAAAGGTCGGTTCTACAAGGTCAAATCGCGGCGGTGTTGTCGACGATGTATGTATTAATTAGGGATTCGCGCGCGATTTTGATCGAAGGGTCGTGTTATCCGAGGGGACTTCCTTATTTAGTCATAGGGTGATTGGAGAGATCGGAATCGATTTGACAGTCCGTGTTTTCTATTTCGGTAGATTTTTGAGGAGATACAGAGAGGCCTAGTTTGGTAGCCAAGAGTTTCTTCAATTGGCCAACTTGTCAAAGGCTTTTAACAGTGGTAATGAGCCAGATTTTCTCAAATATCGAACAATAAAGGGCATCTTTTCGAGGTACTAGATAGAGTGAATGGTAGAAAGGTGATTATACTGAGCGAAATCAATGTGATAGTCAGAAATTAATGGATTTTTGGCCAAGAAAAATCCTTCCTTGGTGATCTTTGATCTTTATGCGGTTTCATTGAATAGAAAGTTTTGCATTGTTGGTCGTTCGATACTTTAGAATCTATATGAAGGTAGACAGATTTCTGGCAGATCCAGTAGTTGAGGTGATCCTCTTGAACCTCAACAAGTTATTTTGGAATTCATTAAAAGAGCACGAATTTAATGAAGGAAAAAACAGTTGACTGACTTATATGTTTTTTGAATCGATTTAACAGTTCGTGTTTTACATTTTAATAGATTTTTGTGCATGCCTAGTTTGGCAGCTAAGAGTTTCTTGAATATCTTCTCAAATATCGAATAATAATGGGTATATTTTCAAGACAATAGATCGAATGAATGGTAGAGGGGTGACTCTACTAATCGAAACCGATCCGATAATCAGAAATTAATGGATTTTTGGTCGAAAAGAAATCCTTGTTTGGTCATCTTTGATTCGACAGTTAGTGCTTTTTATTTCAAAAGATTTTTGGGTAACGCTTATGGTAGCTAAGAGCTTCTTCAATTGGCCAACGTGTTGAAGGCTTTTCGCGGTGGTACTTGGCAACCAGAAGACAGATAAATCCTAATTGCTCTTACCCTTACGATATCTCAGAGCGTCTTTCCTTCTGTGCAAGATAGAGTGAATGGTAAAGGGTTGATACAGATCGAAGTCGATCTGATAGTGAGAAATGAAGAGAAAAGCCAAAAATTGATTCCTGTTTGGTCATCACTGATCGCAGATCTTCCGGCCACTCAACTTCCGGTTTATTGGGTAGAGCGTTTCGTATTTTTGCCCTCGAATCCATTCCAAGGTAGAACGGCAGATCCAGTGTTGTGGTGATCCTCGTGCGTCATGAACTTCAACATTTCACTTTTAATCTGCTTAAGTACGTAAAACTTCAATAGTTTTTTAAAATATTGACTTCCGTCTGTGTTTCTTTTTGATATTTTTGCAGATTTTTCAACCACTCCAAAATAATTTTTGTACAATACACATCAATGCATGGTACGGTATCTGGTATGCAAATAGAAAGAGGAGGTTTGTGACTCTTTCGCCGTGCAACGAATGGAGGTAAATTAACCTCAACTTAATCCAGAAAGTAAATTTCTGAATCTCTGATCTCTGAAATCTTTAAATTCTTCCTATTACCTTAAAATTCACTCGTTCGGCCTATTTGCACTTAGAGTGATTACCGTTTATGCATGGATTTTCAAGAAACTTATTCATTCACTTGGATAGGTTTATTAGTTGAAAGAAAGTAAACCTTATTTGGTTGCTTTGGTCAAAAATTTTTGTTACTGCCATGCTGAGCCCGTCTTCCGGCAGATATGGAAAACCAGGGAAAAGTAATTCCAAGATCCGGCCAGGAAGTCCGTCACCAACGACCGATTTGATCGATATCGTATTTTTGTGCTTTGTAATACAATTTGTGAAGCTCTGCGGTCTTTCTCGTGAGGCTATGTAAAATCGAAGCTTCGAGATTCAGCTTGAAGTGCGGCGAGGTGGTTCCAGACCATCAGATGGCCGACGTACAAGTGACGTTTAAGTCAGGTCTTCTGAGGAGTTGCAGAAGATCAGCACCATTAAGATGGGGTTCTGCTCCAGCTTTTGATTCATGTTTGAGCGATTCGTTGACATCTGGAAACTTGACGAACCACTTCTTGCGTTTTTAGGGCCGGTGAACCCTCGTCATGCACGCTCTGTATGGCGCTCGCTACCTAGACTGCTGATGTGAATTTTTGAATTCATACGACATCACGTGTCTCAGATGTGGAAATGGATGGAACTGTCTCGTTTTGTCCTTTTTTTCTATGTGATCTGTCACCCATGAATGACTTACTAGCTGCTTTTGCTCTACCATCTCCTGAGTCTATGAATTTTCATTTGTGTCCTCAGCGATCGGTCGCTTTTTCCGAAGTTCACTGAATGAGTTTAAGGAGCGGTCGTTCTTGGGATAATGATCATAGAAGGCTTGGAACAAACAGCTGTAGTTCTGGTCCATCTGGTCAAGAAGCTCTTCACCACCGACCGGCTTTACCTGGGCTATTGCCTTGACTGGACAAGAAAAGATTCACTTGCGTTCGCACTAACAAAGATCGATTTACAGTGAGGCAACATGGAAGATCGGAAATTTTTGAAAACAACAGAAGTCTACCAACACTATAATGGTCTCCTTCTATTTTGCGGTTTTTAGCATACTTTTCTGCTACCCTCTTTCTTAGAGTAGTAGAATCGAGCATGGAAGATCACAAATTTACTATCCGGATACTGGATGTCGATTAAAGTGAACATCATCAACTTCTGAAAACTGTTTTAATGCGATTAATTGATACTTTTACGTTAGATGGGATTTATGACTTTGCAGAATTTTTGACGAGGAACTCTAGAAGCACTTAAACTACTAAACATAATTGCTCCGCTTAGATTTAAATGGCTTCACAGTGATATTTTTGCATAATCGTAACATATAATAGATCCAAGATCTCCTGACGTGATGTCCCTGATGCCACAAAAGAAACGGTAGTCTTGCCAGATTTTTACTTTTTTTTTACCATTTTTCTATATTACCGATGGTCTGTCGCTCCAACCGCGCTAGGAATAATTTGTAAGTAACCGTATTAGTATCCTCTATGTCCAATAAACGCGGCTGTGCGCGATTTCTCTCCTTTTTGGAGTTAAAGGCACAGTCTCCATTCGAGTTACTTGGCTCTGAAAGTCAAAAGTCAAAGACTATTATCAATTTTTGCTGTTCTTTGGCTCTTGTTCTTTGGCTAAGGGGCTCTTATCAATTTTTGCTGCCAAAACGCCTCTCTCTGCGCCAGGCATATTCCATGTCCTTATGTTGTACATTTTTATTTTGATTCGTTCTCCTTGTTTGGAATTTTTTCCAAAAACACACCACTTGAGCATGATTTACGATTTGAATGAGTGATGACGGGTTGGTTCAGCATCTCCTTCAGTGCTCATTTTTGTCACTTCAGAATGGACCCTCACAAACTGTCCCACGCCGATTGAAATGAAATTTGTGCAGTATGATAGGCCTTCACGAGAACAATAAAACCCCAGAATATTATGTGCGCATAGGGCTAAAGTACCTAAACGAGCCCAGAAAGTTTGGGTTATTGCCATGTTGGTCCTGCCACGACTTCCCTGGGGAGTACGAGTACTCATCTTTCTATGCCGTTTCATCGCGCACGATATTACGTACCGATGTATCGATGTACCGCGGGCGTCTCCTTCGTTGCTACTTCTCTTTTATTGGGACACTTTGTATTTTATTGGCTGTTATTCATTGCTCTGACGCATTTCAGAGGGTTATCATCGCGATGGGTCGTTTCATGTGTCCTTCAGAAGTAGAAAGGGAAGTCAGATTCAGGTCCTTCATAACGAAAGCCTCTCCAATCGGAAGATTGTCTCGAAAACAACCAAGAACTTCGAGATTTTAATTGAAAAGTGATCAAACAAATCGAAACAGAGGAAAAACCAGGTGCCTCTATCATTATGACGCGCACTGTCTATAGGGTATTTTTGGGCGCGCATTTACTTATGTGGTTTTCTTATGCTTCTTATTCTTCTCTGTGTAGGATGCTGCAAAGGTTCTTTAATGACAAAAAAAATCAGCCATCTTTGCACACAATATTTTTATGTTTCTAAGACCTTCCCAGTAACTTTTTCCATTTTATTTCACATCATTCATTTCTGTTCTCCGATCATCTGTTCAGATTCCTAGCCAGTCACTTCCTCTATATTTTTCGGCGTTTCCGTTTTGCGCTCGCATCCATAACTCATTCAAACGTCGATCCACGGTCGAATCCAATCCAGTTGTACAATCAGGTAACAAACCAGATTTACGTCATCGACGTCCTTTACGCAAACTCACTTGTCCGGTGACGACGCGCGAGTGGCGTTCGACGAGTCGATTGACGGTTGAGTCACCCGGTTGTCCGCTGCAATTACGCAAAACTCGTTTTGGTCACTCTATTGAACGACAGACGTTTAGAGCGATTTGAGATGAGTTGAGAGGGGCACGTGTTCCACTTGTGGTGACCATCGAGTGAGTGAGACTGAGGGAAGCACTCCTCATAAAAAAAACTTATTCGAACAGTGTAGATTTAAAAGGGAAAAATTTAAAAAAAAGTTTCACGAGAACAAGACTAATTTGCCGGACATCGGAAGGGCAAGAGGCTGATTTCCGCCAATGCACAGATGATGGAGTCGGCGAAGTGGGAACCATTTTTTTGGAGCAGCTGTTGGTGCAGACTTTGGAGTTTCTTGAAGCTAAATTTCTGACACAAACAAGGCTTCACAGGTTTCACAATTTCTATGAGGATTCTTGATCGTTTGATGTTGCGGCATTATCGATTTTTTGAACTTTCCATCTAGAGATCCTTAACAATGGTCTTCTTTCTTTATCGTATGCTCTATTAAACCGTATCTTTTTCAGACGAGCTCTTCGCTAAGGAGCACATCCCGATAGAAGACGTCAACGGTCACCGGACCGACATCAGAGGACCTGTAGCGGATCGAGTCAGAGTGAAACGCAATGGAGTCAGTAGGGTGGGAAAGATGTGGCCTGGCGGGAGGATACCGTACGCCATCAGTCCCCACTACAATTCGCATGAGAGAGCGCTTCTGGCGAGAGCGGTGAAGCAGTACCACGACAAGACGTGCATCCGATTCGTGCCGAGACAAAGCGGCGAGGCGGATTATCTTTTCATTGGAAAAGTGGATGGGTGAGTTCAGTCAAGATCCCTTTTTAATGAGGGCAAGAATCCAATCGGTGTTTTAAGCTGCTAGCTTTGCTCTTAGAGACTGATTAAGCATTTGATAATGCTTATGATGCTGAGCAAGCATCTGAGCATCACGATCAGATCATCACCATATCACTTGCACAGATGTTTGCTATCTTCCTGACTGACACACTTTGAGTACATTTCATGCTGATGTATCCGGTCCACGACCTATCCCTTCCCCAGTCAATGCCTCTGCTTCGACTTATGCCCAGTTATTCCCCGATGGATGCCTCATTCCGCCCACAGTCTACGTTTTAAATATTAAACCATATCTGTCCTAGTCCATGCTCATGCCACACCGATCTATGTGCCATCTCTTTCCTGACCATGTCACGTCTCTCCTCTAGGTCCATGCCTCACCCTATGCTAATTATTCAAAGCCTTATCCTATTACATCAGGCTGGAATAGAGTAGTGTGGAGTGTAGAGTAGGCAGAGTCAGTTTCAGGCATTATGGTCGGATCAGACAGGAGGCTGTCTGGCACAAAACATGAAGGCACTGAGCATTAAGCATGCGAAAAAAGCAAAAGCAAGGCAAATTTGATTCAATTGGGCAGAGTTCAACATTGACGTTGAATCCTAAGTGTGATTCAGATTTCTGTTCAAATGCTTTATCCGTTAAATGTTCACAAGATTCGTAAAACAGATTTTCTTTCTGGAATGATTTTCACATACCTTTTTACTAGGGATGCACCGGAACGGAAACCGGAACGAACCGGAATCAGTCAGAAGGTCCGGGGTTCGAATCTGCCTGCGAGCAAAACTTTTTTTATGTACTTTTTCCACACGTTTTTCCGTATATTTAAATTTTGCTTACGTAGAATCAGACAATCAAACAGTTTGCAGAATGTTATGTCAAGAAAATACGAAAATAAAAAAGTTTTGCTCGCGGGTGGATTCGAACCCCGGACCTTCTGACTGATTCCGGTTCGTTCCGGTTTCCGTTCCGGTGCATCCCTACATTTTACGTACCTTTTTATTTTGCATTTCAATCACCCGTTCTCAGATGTTTCTCATAAGTCGGTTACGCAAATCGTTCCAAAATATCTTTGTTGTATTTATAGGCCTTTAAGTCTGGGTGAAAAACAGGATCCTTTTTTAAATTTTTGTAATATACAACATACACCTGTTTAATTTTTTATCGTCTCTGAACAATTGCTTGAATATAACTTTTAGATAAGTTTTTTTCTTGATTTCAGGTGTTTCTCAGAAGTAGGTCGAACAAATGGTGTCCAAGTGCTTTCCCTCGACAACGGTTGCATGGAATATGCGACCATCATCCATGAAATGATGCACGTCGTCGGCTTCTACCACGAGCACGGTACCGTAGCCCCTCTGACCAGCTTCTTTTATTCGAGTTTAGAACGATGGGATCGCGACAACTACATCGACATCATCTGGCAGAACATCGATCGCGCCGCTTTGGACCAATTCGGCAAAGTCGATCTGAGCAAAACGTCCTACTACGGACAGCCCTACGACTACAAGTCGATTCTCCACTACGATAGCTTGGCTTTCAGCAAAAACGGTTTCCCCACTATGCTGCCCAAGAAGCCCGGCCTCGCGTCGACCATAGGAAACGCGAAAGATTTCAGCGAGATCGACCTGGCCAAGATAAACAGAATGTACAACTGTCCGATGAGGCAGCCCGCTCGAGCTCAGGTAGACGTCTAGCAGTCGAACTGGTAAACCCCGTCTCTTCAGGCTCAGCCTCTCTATCATCCACAGCAGTTCTACAACAACAAACAATACAACTATGTCCGGCCTCGGCTGGAAGGTCACGCCTTCTACGACGAGGAGGTGAAACCGCATCTGAACACGGCACCCTGTGAAGACAAGATTACGGTATGCTGGTGGACGCAGGACCGGTGCATGTCCCCCAACATCTACGTCATGATGAAGTCGTTGTGCGCGAAAACGTGTAAATTCTGTTAGATTCTCCGTCCAGAAGGTCATCTGAAGCGCTTTACTTGTTTGTACATAGTTGGATCAGATACGGTAGTTCTCCCTGTGGTAGCGTTGTTTATTTCATGCATTTCCCTTCACTTTGTCCCGAGTCATTTGTGTGCGTGTGTGAGTTGAACTGTAGAACATGGTTCCTAGAAGAGCTTAATAAAGTTTTACTGAAAAATGTGAATACAATACGGCTTATATAGGCACACCTGACCATCCATACACCATTGGGCTGTTGCACTCCTTTATGCCATTGAGGCGTCATGGCGCATTATGCCATTTATTCAAGGATGTACACGCGTGGCATACAATAGCGCGTGGGAAGGAAGCAATACAACATTTAAGCATATTTTATATATTTCATTCCAAGGGCATAGGAAAAGGGACAATCAGGAAAAGAGAACACTAGGGACCTAGTAGGGACGTTATGATAGTAAACGGTAGACTGGAGCGAATACCCAGCCGAACAAACAGTAGGAAGAGGAGAGATAGTCAATGTGGTTTTACATCTTGTCGCACCCCAAATCTAACCATCGTTGTTTCTTATTTCGCTCGGTGTCGCCATCTTCTGCTCCCTATTTTTCTTCGAGAAGTGGTCACTCCATCGTATTCGTGGTCTTCAGGAAGAGAGCTTGATTCGAGGGCAGCTGGGGTGAACTTCGAGATCTTTAATTTTGAGAGCGATCAGAAGGTTGAGGAGATCAGAATCGTTGCACAGGAGGGCGTAGTCGATGAACGTTCCACAGAAACATGGCTGTCCCGTCGACTCGCGGTCGCAGGAGTCGTCGCAGACGTTCTAGATCCTTGAATCGCCGGAAGACGGAGAGCGACCTACCTCAAGACATTTCCTAATGTAGCCATGTACCGGGATCACAAGACGAGATTTGTAAAACTCTGAAATTCATGAAGGACGTCGGCCTCTTGGTATGCCCTTGTAATGTATTCGTGTAAAGACAACTTTAGGCTGAGGGTCGTTGCTCTCCAGCATCGATCATTTTCTATCTGACCCGCCGAGTGGAGAATTACTGTACCAAGCGATCTGCGTCGCAATCCATTTTACCGCTCTGTCGCGAACTAATCGACAGCATCCTTCACAGCATTGCCAAGTACACCTCTGCATACTTGAAGAATGATCTGTTGATGATTTGCACGTACTTGGATCCGCGATTTGTGAGCCATCCGAAAATTATGAACTCCACCGACTGGAGTCGATCTCGCCAATTGGTAATCGACTCGTATGACGAAAAAGTCGAATCTTCCGCTATCCCGTCTCTGTGCGATCTGATCGACGAAGAAGACGAAGATCAGGATTGGGCTTGTCGGCATCACCAAAGCCAGTGCCAAGAAGCCAGCTAGAACTCCGATATCGCGAAGGAAATGGATATTTACGCCAGAGACGTTGTAAGTGAGAAACTGCTCATGCCTGATCCAAAGAATAACGAGACGTCAGTGAAGACTGTTTACGTGTTTTGGCGACGCAGAAAGGATCGTCTGCCACTTCTATTTGCCTTGGCTCGGCAATATCTTTCGGTTTGTAGTAGTTCTGCTGAGCCCGAACGTGTCTTTTCGTCATTGACTCACCTACTGTCCAACCAACAAAGAAGCAATTTGAGCGATGGTAACATTGAGCGTTTGATGGCGATTCGCCAGCGATTGGTGTGCAGGAAGCTGGATCAGCCTCCTCCAGAAGAATCAAGTGAAGATGAACTTGACCATGATGCCGAAGAGGAGAGCTTCACCGAAGAGCCAGAAGACATTTCTGATGCTTAGTCATTTCTTTTTCTGCTCCATGTCTTTTTAAGTCTGGATAAAATTCCTTGTTGATTTGCATTGCGGATCTCTCGGCACATACAGCTCTCGTAGCGATTGGAAAATAATTTACAATCGCCTGAAAAAGCACTCACACATCCTCCTCTGTTCGTCTGCGCTCCCCGCACCGACGCAAAGAGATGGTCGGGGCCACCTGGGGTATATATGCCGGCAGTCGAGCGGCTCTTTTGGCTGGCAAGGGAAGGACACGAAGTGTGACACTCCGATTTCGCTGAAAATTTATGGCCGTATAGCGCAGCCCGGGACTAACAAAACGCACATAGTTTGATCGGTGCGAAATTACACCAAGGTACCTAAAACAGGTCTTTAATTGTAAGGTATCCTGGTGCGATGTCCCTGAAGCCTGTAAAATATACGGTATTATTGTCAGTGTTTTTCGTTTTTTTCGCAGCATTTGGAACGAAAATTAACATTGTAAATCAACAACCATGCTCTTGTAGCACGAAAACCATATATTTTGAGGCTTCAGGGACATCGCACCAGGATACCTTACAATTAAAGACCTCTTTTAGGTACCTTGGTGTAATTTCGCACCGATCAAACTATATGCGTTTTGTTAGACCCAGGCTGCGCTATACGCCCACAAATTTTCAGCGAAATTGGAGTGTCACACTTCGGGTCCTTGGCTCATGGATGACAATCTGTCAACCGGCTCACAGATCGGTTGAACGGCTAGCCGATCCTATCCGTATCCGCCCATCTCTGGTGACGTGTTTACACGATTTATCTTCCCGAATCAACGGCTTACGCCGTGCAGGACGTCTCATAAATGCACAAAGAAGAACAAAGTCACACCGTAGCCGCTGATTTTCTTCTGGTTTCGGTGGAGCAGACGAATCCGAAGAGAATCCAGCGTTCCCATCAGTATGCGCGGGCGTCGAAGTCGTGAAGAGTTGATTCCGGAAGTGGCGCGGCGGCGGAGAACAGCGAACGGAACGGAGGGGCATCTTCGGTTCGGCTGGCGGCGCGGACTTCGGAGTTGCAACGCTTCTTCGGCTTCTCTGGCGCGGGTAGAGTCGGGCGGTCGTGACGGGCTTTTTAGCGAGACGGTGGAACTACGGCTCCCTGGTGTTCCAGGCCTTCTGGGAGCCGGGGCGATCATTGCGCCAACAGCGACGGCCGAGAACGACCGCTCACTTAACTCATTCGGCTCAGACAGCCTCAGAGAGAGAGAGCGAGTGGACGACCCGACCGATGGTGACGTGTTAGTTGTTAATACTCAGAGCTTCGCTTTCGTTCAAACTGTGGATTGAAGCAGCATTGGAAAACGGATAAAGCTTCTTGCAGGCAGGGACTATGGTGGATCTGTAAGCGGCGGACGAAGTATCAGCGGTTTGCTGAAGTTATGTTCATAGAGTGTCCGCTATTTCAAACATACATTGTACTCTTCTGGAGACATGGAATAGTAGCAGTAGGTCTCCGCGCCAAAGGTCAACTGATACCATCCATCGCGGCAGCCACTCTTGTTAATCGCTTCATTGACAGCAGCCGTTAAGTTGTTCGTACACACGTCGTCAGATTCTCCATTCAATAGATACGATATCCGATTAAGCTTCGAGGGTTCAGTTTTGTAGATCTTCTCAAGACCATAGCAAACTTTGATGTTTTCGTCGAAGTTGACCCCATGGATCGGTTTCGAGTACCACTCATGTATGCATTCTTTCACTGACTTTTTGGGAGTCTTGGTCATTGTGACCTTTCCATCAAAGTTGAGAGTTTTAGGAAGAGTGCGCACGTAGAGTTCTCCGGCGACCTGGAATAAATAAGCCAAATACGCGAGCGTTGAAACGAACTACGGAAATGCTGAGAAGAGCTGCACAGAGGAGACGTAAAATCATGATTGTTGAGATGGCACTAAAGAATGATTTTTTTCTTTGTAATGTCGCGTTTCCGTCGAAACATCGGCACCATGGGTTGACGTCTATGATGGCGCCTCGTGTTGCAACTTGCAAGGCAACGATCTATTTTAACATGAAGACGACAGCTTGTGATGCAAAATTCATGGAAGTGCAACCAGTCGTATACACATTAAGGGCGCTCAAGGTTAAGGGTGCACGGAAAAGATTTATAAGAAAAGAATAGATTGGTTACTCTTTACGATAGAGAGTACTGTACATCAATAGTTACATAAAATCGAGGGAGCGGCCGGCCGGCGGTTTTCCTTTTGCATTCGAGCGTTTCATGGTCGTCGTGGAAGCGTGTCGTTGTTTTTTGAGGTCTTGAACCAGCTTTGATGTCTGAGGAAGCTGACCTTCTTCTCCTGGTGGATCGCCTGTCGAAAGCCGACCACGAAGAGAGTGGCGGTTTGGAGGCATTTATCTCGACCGGCTCGGGGCTTTCCCGGAATCTATTCTGTGCGATTCGGCGATCTAGAGGATCTGGATATTTCGACTCGGTAGACTGAGTTGCGGAGGCCGTCCGCGGACGTCATCGGATAGTCTGTTAGATGCAGAGTTCTCCGGCTACCTGAACCCGAAAATGTGAATGCTCGAACTCCAAGTCTTTTACGCATGGGAACACCTTCTGCACCTCGAAATGAAAAGGAAAAACAGGAGAAACCGACCGGTTCCACGTTGGGATCAGGGCTGTGCGAGTTTCGAGTTTCGAGTTTTGGACGAAAATCAACTCGAAACTCGCCTTGGTCCTGTCACTATGATTTTGTGCCACCCAGGGTGACATTGACCGCTACGAGGCCCGCGGAAGGCAAATTTTCAACCTACCGTACACCAAATCAATGAAATCAGGGTATTCGTCGTGGATTAAAATTGAAAATCACAGCAGATTGTCTAGCAAAAGATTTCTGCTGATGGAATTGAAGGATTATGCGGTCTGCGTTAAAGTCGCATATGGCCTGGGTCTAAAGAGGTGTTTAAGTACCTCAAGAAATTACCATAAGGCTGTCCAGCAGACTCTGCTGCATAGAATAAGCCTCGGCTCCTCTGCTAGCATGCTTTCTTCATTGAGTTATTAGAAGAACCATTAGTTTGTAATTGAGAGTTGAACAGTTAGCTTCAGATTCATATGTTGGAAAGTTATTAGAACAGAGGATGGTTCATGTACAACGTCGTGACGGGCAGATAAGCCATTATATTCTTAAAAATCCACAGCTCACGATTCAAAGTGCCTTTGTACACCATTGATTCCTAATAACTCAATGAAGAAAGCTTGCTGGCAGTCGAGCCAGGGCTCAATCGACGCGGTACACTCTCACTGTCCGTTTAAGAAGTTAGGCGAAATGATTTTCATTACAAAAAATACAAGTTTCGAGTTTCGAGTTTCGTTTCGAATTTTTGAAAAAAAGTTTCGAGTTTCGACTTCCGAGTTTCGAGTTTCGCACAGCCCTGGTTGGGATGCTCACGGAAGTGACATTCCAGACTCGTGACAGACCAGTGTCTTTTTTGGGCCATACTGTAGTCGTGGTGGCTTGGCGTATGGTACAGAAATTTAGTTGGGCCTGTTTCGAAACATGTCTAGAGACTTAGAAGCAATTTTTGTTACGATCATCAGGTACTCTTCGGTCCGAGAATGTGACCTTACTGTTTGTTTAAGTGCTTCCTAGAGACATGTAGCCGAGAGGGGGACTGAGCTGTGGCGGCTGTCTTGGTAGGTTTGTTGGAAGAAGCGTCTATCTGCCTTAGCCATGCGGCTACACCTATCGTCCAATGCTCGTCCAACGTCAGAGGAATGCCCGTCGCTGGTTGTGAGCTGTCAAAAAGCGACCAATCTTCAACGATCATTCCGACCGGTTCCATGCAGACATGAAAACACGCAGAATACATCTGTGATGGATTCATTCAACAGATGTTATAAACTAGAAGAACCAGGACGATATTTACAAAACAAACATTTGGCAGCGAGAAACCATAGCCCTGCGGGCGGCAAAAAACTCAAAGCCTAGCATCACCAGAGAGATAGTGGAAGTAGAGCACTACCATCTCAGCTGTCTGTGTGGCTCATTGCGAACGTTCTCTGTTTGTAAGCGGGCGGTGTCGGGTTCGGTTCCCCTCGGGGTCCTTATTTTGTGTGGGTGTTTCCGCCGTGCGCACGGAAAAACACACACACACAAAGACCAACGGACCCGTCGGTTCTCCATTTATATATAGGGGATACCCGTGTTCGACAACATTGGTATTTTTTTTTGGTACACGTTTCGAAAGAGATCTAACATCTCGTATCCGGTGACGACTGTGCGCAGAGTGTTGGAAACTGTGGAAAAGAGGGTATGGACAATGGCTTGAAATAAGATAATCTGGTTCGCGTAAATTTTGAATAAAAGCTTGAACGTGCACCATATCAAGTACCTGCTTGTTCTCGAGTCTATTTAAAGCGTTAACCATCTTCTTATAGTATATGCGGAAACAGACCACAAAAGCAATGTATAAAAAGGTTTCCAGAAATAAGACAATAGGAAAAATGATAAGTTGGACTATTATCCACGTTGATCGGACGATGTCAAAGAGAGCCGAGTCGAATAGGGGAGCGATTGCGTAGAAAATTACAGCAAAGAAAGCGGCGAAGGAGAGATTGAAGATGGCCAACTTGGAGCTCATCTTCCAACATGCACATCTTATGGAAACACAGACGATGAGTAGCCTATCCACGGCAAAGATAGTGGAAGCAACAGCGATTACAAAGTCGTCCAAGAAATCCGTCAAACTAACAAAGGAGATGTTGATGGGCGTTGAGACATTTGAGTCCCGGACATTTGAGTCCCGGACATTTGAGTCCCGGACATTTGAGTCCCGGACATTTGAGTCCCGAGCACTTGAGTCCCGGCACTTGAGTCCCGGACATTTGAGTCCCGGACAGTTGAGTCCCGGACGGTGCATCAAGGTTTGTTGAACAATATAGTTCGTACGCTCGCCGACTTAGTTCAAACGGGGTGTTCGCTGCAAGATCGAGATAGTACAGTAAATGTCATACGCTGAACCACTTTGTACAGTACAGTATGACACATAGTACACCGCAGGGGGATCGGTTCAGGACCGATACTACGGAGAATGCCATATGTTGAACCACTTAGTACAGTTGTCTTTCATGCATGATAGTTCCTGTTTCAAGCACAGCTCGTATTCTTCCAGCAGCGATTTGATCTTTCGACGGTCATTTATCTCTGTGAACAGGTTGAAAATGAAAAATTTTCTCTCTGGATTGAGTTTTGAGTCCCGTCCAAGGAGTGGAGACGTCGAGTCTTTGAATCGGCGGAGAATCCGTCATTTCGCTCAGAAGTTGAGTGAAGTTGAGCTGAACGCATGAAAACATTGAGGGAGAGTCCACACCTCGACACTCGGAAGTACTACACAAACCTCACACGATGACTTCAGACTCCTTTCCACTTCTGTACTAAGTCGGCGTACTAACTGGTACAGCGTGAGATATTCCTGAACCGATACCCCTGCGGTTACTAAGTCAGTGTGCTGTACTGTACAAAGTGGTTCGGCGTATGACATTTACTAGACTATCCCGGTCCTGAACCAATTCCCTTGCGGTGTACTAAGTCGGTATACTGTACTGTACAAAGTGTACAAAGTCGTTCAACAAACCAGGCAACACCGTCCCGGACATTTGAATCCCAGACACAGAGCTCCGACAAAACGGTTGAGTTTGAGTTAACTTCTTGGGTATTTGCTTAGCAATTTGATGCGCTATGATTCACGTTGGACGTTTCTGCTTTTTACAGATGTTACCGTTTCGTCGGGGCTCTGTGTCCGGTACTCAAATGTCCGGGACTCAAGTGCCGGGACTCAAATGTCCGGGACTCAAGTGCCGGTACTCAAATGTCCGGGACTCAAGTGCCGGGACTCAAATGTCTCAACGCCAACGATATGTGCATGAAAATCGCACTTACAGTAACGACGGTCTTACTGTACGGATAGGCGTTCCAGCATTCCTCCTCCAGAATCAACGCGGACTCAGGAAACATCTTCCGAACGATCCAAGGCACTTTGCTCTTAACACTGAAAGAAACCAAATGATTAAATAGTTCCAAAATGAGAAAGACTCACTGGTAGATCTTTTTGGTATAGATGCCGGAAAGCTCTTCGCCCGGACGAAGATCGCTGCTCGTGAACGGCTCCGACTTCAGCACTTCGACGCCTTCACCGCCGCCCGTTTCCGCTTTGCTCGCTTCGGCCACCGCAAACAGCTGCCCGCGACGGTACTCATCGACTTCCACAGGGACAAGAACGCGGTATTCCTAAAAAACATTTCGACTTCAGAAATTGAGCGGAAGAGTCACCTTGATCAACATCTTCGCCCGAGGTTAGCGACGATTCGAACGACTGCTTCGTAGCTGCCGCCAATTGAAAGTGAATCAAGTGGCATCAAGCGGTTCACCACATTTAGACAGATTGCCTGTCTGGATGACCTTTTGTGAGACAGCGATGTTAAGTGAAAACTGTATCCACAGAGCCAAGAAGAGCATTCGTTCCTTTCACAGCACTACTGCAACGACTTGCGTGATTGGACCATTTTAAGTAGTAGACAAAGACTAGACAACATAACTGTCTGTCTGGTTGGTTTGACTTCGAGGCCGTCCAGGCCATGTCCGAAAACAACGTGCTTTTAACAGATATTTCCACCAATAATATAACTTTTGTACTATGTTGGGCTTTAGTACGGGTGGACACAAACAGACTCAAGTGCCGGGACTCAAATGTCTCAACGCCAGTTGATGAGCGTCTCGTTTCGTGTGAAGACTAGAGTTGTCATCGGGTCGAACCCGAAAATCCTCATTTTTTGCAGTACGGACCAATTTTGAAGTCCAATCGAGAAAATTCCAAGTGCGCTGGCTTCGCCCCAACGTCGCGGCCCAGAATAGTCAAAAAATTTGACCGAAGAACGAAAAAATCCATTCAAAAATTTTCGGGTTCAGATTTTCGGGTTCGGGTTCGGGTTTTTCGGGTTTCACCCCTAATTGGACCTTGTTTTGTTGTTCGGTCAAACTTTTTTGATTATGCTGGGCCGCGACGTTGGGGCGAAGCCAGCGCACTTGAAAGTTTCTCGTTTGGACTACAAAATTGGTCCGTATTGCAAAAAATGCGAATTTTCGGGTTCGACCCGATGACAACTCTAGTGAAGACTACGATCGTGGTGAGTTCAGCAGTGAGGAGAGCATAGCAAATGATGCTTAAGAAGCTGAATACGAAGTTTACTGTAAGCACAGAGGTCAATGCGTTGAATGGAGTGGATTTTGTGAAACGGCGAGTATAGAAGAATAGTGATAATGAGTTCAAAATGAAAATTGCACTATCATGGCAAGGGCACTCTAACGCTATCGCTTAAGTCAGATGCATTCAAGACCTTTCCAAGGCAAGAAAGCCGCTTTCGACGTCGCTCAAATCTTCTCTCTCTATGCCAAATACACCTTCCCGTATTCTACAAGGTCTGTCTGTTATCGTAACACAAGAACCGATTCCACCCTGATCAGTTCTAAGCGTTCTAAGCATTTCTGACCGAAAGACCGCAGCAGGTTTCACCCAGGATTTCGCCCGCCCATGTTTAATAGAAGTGTGGACGTAAAAATTGAACTTAGAAAGCTGCTATGAAAGCAGATCTTCAATGAAAGTAACATTTGATAAAATTAACAAGAGATTAACAGGAGACCAGCAAAGTAAAGGGTGGATTTGAACAATTTACTTTGCTTCGCTCTCTATAACAGCCGTTTTCGGACTCCAAATCTTCTCTCTCTCCATACCGCATACACCTTATCGAATTCTCCAACGCCCGTTCGTTATCGTGGTACAGGGGCCTGATGGCTCTTGATGGCTCTAGATTGATGGCTCTACTCGAAACGCCCGGTGTTGTAGACCAAATTGCTCCTCTCACGGTGTTCGTGGCGGAGCCACTTGACCGATCTGCTTCTTCCCCAGGGCAATTTGCTGTCCTTACATTTCCGCGATTCTGTGCGTGTGTTCAGTGCTCTTTTCCGTTCCAAATTAGAGTCTAATCGGCTGCAATCTTTCTGGACATCGATTTTATGTTCGTTCGTGTCGATTTTCCTTTTTCGTGAATGGAAGAGTAGCAAGTTGGACTGGAGGAGAAGGGACATCGGCCGGGCCGCCCCGCCACGAATACCATGAGCGTAGATTTGCCACGAGAAAAGATATTTCCTACATATTGTCTCCGCGAACGATGTAAAGGACCAGAGGGAACTGCTGGATTCTTGTGTCT
The DNA here is from genome assembly GCA_030435675.1 of Steinernema hermaphroditum. Lineage (NCBI taxonomy): Eukaryota > Metazoa > Nematoda > Chromadorea > Rhabditida > Steinernematidae > Steinernema > Steinernema hermaphroditum. The sequence continues at coordinate 1,160,063 of CM059623.1, forward strand.
TCGTAGTAGATACGCTCGACGGCGTTTTCTAAGACGGCATAATTTTGCGTCTTCTTCTTCTCTGGTTTCGTCGACGTCGACGAGACTCCTTCTGAAAGCAGAATTCGTTACTCGCAGTTAAGAGCATGCTTTCTACCTTTCGAGTCTTCTCTGAATTCTCGGCAGCGAGGTTATTGAGGCGAACGATTACATCCTTGTGAAGACGCTGAAAAACACTGTTTTCATCCAAGCACGGTAGATACAAACTGACCTGGGATGGAATAGGGTTCTTCTCGATCTTTGCTGTGCTGCGGCTTGATTGGCTACAAGACGATAAAAAATAAAGTGCAACGCGATTTCCGCGCGAAGATGAAGCCGAATTTATGAAGAGCTTTCGGTCTTACAACAAATAGTCTGAACTCTTCTAAAGTTATACGGTCGGTGAAAGATTTGTCTGCAACAGCGCACTCCCATCTCTCGCGCGACTGTCTCGTGTCGCAATGTCTCGCCGCGACTGTCTCGTTCTCTGTCTCATATTTTTCTGTCTCACATTTTTTTCTAAATTTGCGGAAATGACAGGGAAAATGTTCCCGGACATGCAGAAATGTTTTGCAAAACGATTTCCGTTTTATGCTCGCCGTGGGAATGCAGTGCTCGTGTTTTGGGCGCGTTCTTGCGCTCGAAATTTACTAACTTCTGTTTCAGTTTGCATAATTACGATGACATCGAAGGAGCAGACGAAGGGTAGCGGTCCGACGAAGAGGAAGTGGGGCAACATCGAAGACGGAGATGGCCAGAAGGTACTTGATGTCTGTGACGCTGAAAATATATGCCATGTCATTTCAGAAAGGAGGGGAACCGAACTTCCCGCTTCACCTACTCGTCAACACGGATAGGACGTTAGTGAAAATTTTTATTTTACTACTTTGCGGGTCAACAGTTAGCAAATGTATGGCGGGATGGCCAGACCGCTAAACAGTTGTTGCGTCCAGGGATACGCGCCTGTTTGGGAGAGAGTGCTAGCGTGGCTTATTGCTACTTATTGCTTATTGCACACACAGGGTTTTTGGGTTTTTCAGGGGGTATCACACTGGGTTTTTTGAACAGTAGGGGAAAGCGGGAGCTGTAATATAGGAGCCGCATGCTCTTACAAATAGGGTTGTCGAATCGTTGAGGGTGGTATTCGATGATTTTTTTCGAATACTAAAAAATAAACAGGAATGACGAACTTTTAATTAGAATCGCCAGTGCGCATCACACGGATAAACTTCAGTGCTACCATTTGCTACCAAAAACTACAAAAAAGTAGAACAGAAATTCAATCCGGTATTCGATAGAATTTATTCGATTCGATGAAATTCGATCGAATACCGGATCGCAAACCTTGATTTTGTTATATTTGTCCGTAGTTTTTGGTAGCAAATGGTAGCCCTGGAGTTGATCCATGTTATGCGCACTGGCGATTCTAATTAAAAGTTCGTTACTCATGTCTATTTTTCGGTATTCGATGAAATTCGATCGAATACCACCCACGACGATTCGACAACCCTACTTGCAAATCGTTTACCACTGCACTTTTATCACTGAATGTTTGGGTTCTGAGTAGGTGATGGTAGCCTACCACCGCCGGACCTTGCGGTGGCTCAACGTTGTCACATCCGATGGAGCGCCATTAACTTTTAGCAACAACGAGCAACAACAACATCGCCAATTTTACTGCATCCGTATGTTATGCGATTTCTGTGTGCGCTAGCATAAAAATACAATTAGCTTTCTAAATGTTGGAGCCCAAATACAATGCCTTTTTTAGAGAAAATGAACCGATCAACACCGTCGAAACTCCTGAACAGTATGCAAATGCTTTCGACTTGCGGGGCGGCGGGCTTCATGATCCGAATCCTTTGATGTACCATCAAAACGGCGCTGCCCAGAATCGGCCGTACCGCTTTGAAAACGCTTTGCCTTTCGTGGAAAGCCCAGAACCTCGCTACCATCACGGTAAGTTATAGAGACGTCTCCTATCCCTGACTGGGTAATATGCTCCTTCTTTAGCAGATCAATATCTTGAAACTCGCTCACTGGAAGGAAGTGAATCTTCTGTTGAAGCTAGTATGTCGCCCCAAAACATGAACGGATCTCTGGGAAGCGGCGATAATGAGAGCGTTGATCCGAAGAATTCTGATGTAGGAGTTGCTTACTGTGCCCGTAACGGTGAAATGCTTCATCAACAATATCGCTGTATTTCCGAGCTCGACTCGGGATATTTCTCCACTGTTTGGTTGTGTCTCAACGTAGAAGACCAGCGTTTCATAGCTATAAAAATTTCCAAATCGGGACGGAATGCTGCTGAATCTGCCCTGAACGAGTTAAAGGTATGCAGAATGCTTTCTATGGATCGTATTAATTCCTATCCACTGCAGTGGCTTCTGCGCACGAGTGAATTGAGTGACGGCGGGTACCGTGATTGCGTCATTCAGATGCACGACTTCTTCTTGCTTAATGCTGGCGACATGAAGAAACATGTCTGTATCATAACCGAGGTGAGGTCCGCTTAATCATCAACGTTCACAGTAGAGTCATTTAGGTTATTGGTTTCGGTCTGCACAAATTAATCGAGCGAAATAAGCATGGTCTGACGCTTTCCAAGGTTCGTGTGATCGCTGATCAGCTCCTCCAAGGCTTGCAATATTTGCATGCCAAATTCATCGCACATCAGGATCTACACCCTGGGAATGTACTTGTGACGGTATCACAAGCTCAGATCGCGCAGTTGGCTAAAGAAGCGAAGGAAGAAACGAATTCAGGTTTCTTCGACAAAATAATTGATGCTGCTGCGAAAGAGAAGATGCAGTTAAAGTTTATTGACTTTGGAAACGCTTGTTTTGCAGTATGTTGGACTGTTAAATGCGACTGTAACTTTCGCTCTTTGCAGGACGAATCGAGCGTGACAAGGGATATTGAAAACTTAACTCTTTTGCTATGGGAACTCGCGAATGGCTCCAAGGCAAGATGTTTTCTGTTAACACTCAACTAACTGTAACATTTAGGAGGACAAATACGAAGACGTTTGCATCAAGATCTCTGACCCGAATGGCCCCTTCGAATGTTTTTTGAAGAAAATGACAGAAATGGTAGACGTCGGCTGTGGGCTTGAGTCTGTCGCGCTCTTGATGGAAGACCCGTGGCTGCAGGAACCTGAGCACTCGCACCAGTCTGTACCAGAGGAGGATTACGACACGGAACATGGTGCAGTATGAGCCGAAGAAGTGTAGCCGGTCTATACTACCCCAGCAGTGTGATATATGTTATGGATGCCAGAAGCTTTTTGGCCTGTTCTAAGATTATTTATATGTTCCCTTTATGATCGCTCCGCACTGTACCAGTTGCATTTCTGTTTGTCAATATTTGTTCACAATGATGATTCTTTGTGCATGTCTTTACTTGTCTCCTCATCTGCAAACCCAAACGACGACTGTATTGAATGCATAAATCTTTAATGTTCTTACTTCTTTTCTTCTCGCCTTTGTGGCCAATATTTACAACGTACTGCAGTCGTCATTCAGGTATGTCGTTGTTCGAATTGGATGTTGAGGCCGTGTTTCCGAGCGACGACTCGTTGGAGCTTCGGCGCCGTCTACCTTAGAAATTTAGTTACTTCCTTGAACGAAAGTATGGAATTCATTATACCAATTCGCGGCGACGATTCTAGCACGATTACCCTGTGATGTACTAAATCCCGAAAGTACGAGCTTAATTGTTCAAGAAAGCAGGCTAGCACTGTGCTGTGCCTACTCATTTTGCTCTAGTAATGCTCTAATTGCTTCTTCGCAATGACGGATTTTATTTACCAAACACTTCTATGCTATATGTGACACATCAATAGAAAGAGAAACTGATTACGGACACGAACTAAACAAGGCGCACTGATACGACATGCCTATTGAAATTGTCGTCATTTGTGCGTACATATTCTGTATAAATTTCGATTCCTCGGTTTGGATTGTTCGGGTGTTTTCTGAAGTACGTTTCGTCCCGATATCCGTACGTACTTTCAAACTGAAAATGCAGTCCTTCTAAATCGATCACAATTTTTTCACGGCTACATCTTTCAAATTCTACCATTTGGACGTAAGGTGGAAAGGTCGTCAGATTCAGCCAGTAGTCCAGAAGTTTGGACAGGAAGGCTGCGCTGAGGGGAGCTTTGAGCAGAAGGAAGTTTGGCTTCTTCACGAACTCCAACAAATACATTTCGACTTTTTTGTCTAGTACCGACAATATCGTTGGGTTTTGGTAATAAATCGAGAGAGACTGCAGTTTGGGATTCATGATCAAAGATCTGAACCTTCTTGGAATAAACTTTCCGCAAGAGGATTCCTCTAGCTGTGACCGATAGATTTTGTACAGAGATTTGCATTCTGACAGTTCTAACTGAGTGACTGGGCGTTCCAATAACAGCTTTAGAGCATAACAAAAGTGCTTGATAAGGCATGGTGGCTCCTTGTCTGTCATGGTGCGAGGAGTATAGTACATATGAAATCGCAGGGTTACCTCGCCCATACACTCGCTAAGTGCGTTAAATAAGTTCTTAACGTCTGAAGATCCGCGTTTCAGATTCGCTGATACCTTCAAGATGTTTCTGAATTTCGAAATAAGTCGAAGTATGTGCTATTTCATATCGTGCTACCTTCTATGGAAGCTCCAAAACGAGTACCATATTGCTAGGTATCGGAACATATCAAATTTTCAGAATCAGAATTTCGAATCGTTTTGGGTCACATCAATATGGTACTCATACAAGAGCTTTTGATGTGGAGAACAATCCTAACGATGAAAATAAGAGACTTTCACATTTGAGATTACCTGATTAGTATCTCCTATGAACAAGTCATCCAGCCCCTGAGTAGACGGCGCCGAAGTTCCAGCGAGTCGTCGCTCGGCAGCACGGACTCAATATCCAATGGCTCAGTTCGTTCCCCCTGAAGACATCAACACCCAGCCCGACAGTGGGATTCCTGGCGTCGGACATCTTGTTGTCAGCGATGGTGGGACTCTGAATTCCCTCTGGAAGCCGGGAAACTCACAAATGCCATAGGGCTATGGGCACTTCTCACTTAGCGTCCCTGTCATATTCACCGTGCGATATAGACTCCGTGATACTCACGTTGACACCAGGGTTGTGCAAATTCTAAGTTTACTTCTTGAAAAATATCGATTAAGACTTGGACTGCACGCATTGATGAGAACCATTTTGTCGTGAAAGCGTTTCATCGAAAAGAGTGTCCACGGTTCAAGTCTGACGACTTGATGATGCTGTGGGCGGGCGAAGTAAGCCCTGTATTCATTTTTTTGCACTTGGCCTAACATTCAGGCTTAGCCTAGGCTCCGGCTTTGGACTATGCCTGGATATTTAAGATCACGGACGAGCGAAGCCAGCCCCGTATTCATTTTTGTGCTTGGCCTAACATCCAGGCCTGGCTTAGGCTTAAGCCTGTTGATTAAACGCACTGCTGATATCCTACTGCTTCTGATGGTTTAAATTCCTATTTATTATAACACCACAGCATACCAAGCGGATAGCACCGGAGGGGAAACACGATGGACGTGTGTGAAAACCTGTCGTTGATATCCTTCTGCATCACTTCAAAGTACTTCCAACGTTATTCTGGGGGAAGAAAGAAATATAGGCGTAAGGCGCTCTTTTTCCATTTTGTGAAAACTCTGCAAGAATCTCTTCAAGAATCAAGAGTTCGTTCTGAAGACAATTCTACACAGCAGAAAGTATCGTTACTGAAGTGCGAATAACACCGCAAAGCATCGCAGTTGTCTTCGCACACACTATAAAAAAGAAGCGACGAGCCATTTGAGCCATTTGCAAGATCCGCGAGGATGGACTCTGAAGATCTGCCGAACGACTTCGCCCATATCTCCACCGACATCATCTTCGACGTCGTCAAGACCGAAGCGCCTCCCGTAAGAGACCTCGCTCGCTTTGCTACACTCACAGGCAATTGGGCTAATATCGTCAAATCGGACGACGTTTTCGAAACTAAATATAACGACGAAAACAGATACTCAAGCAGACCAGGAGTGTACGAAAAACATTATATCAATGATAACGGCTACGACATAACTTACTATCACAAATCACCGGAAAACTTCAGGTTTGAGAAGGTATCAGCGAATCTGAAACGCGGATCTTCAGACGTTAAGAACTTATTTAACGCACTTAGCGAGTGTATGGGCAAGGTAACCCTGCGATTTCATATACGCTATACTTCTCGCACCACGACAGAAAAGGAGCCACCATTCCTTATCAAGCACTTTTGTTATGCTCTAAAGATGTTATTGGAACGCCCAGTCACTCAGTTAGAACTGTCAGAATGCAAATCTCTGTACAAAATCTATCGGTCACAGCTAGAGGAATCCTCTTGCGGAAAGTTTATTCCAAGAAGGTTCAGATCTTTGATCATGAATCCCAAACTGCAGTCTCTCTCGATTTATTACCAAAACCCAACGATATTGTCGGTACTAGACAAAAAAGTCGAAATGTATTTGTTGGAGTTCGTGAAGAAGCCAAACTTCCTTCTGCTCAAAGCTCCCCTCAGCGCAGCCTTCCTGTCCAAACTTCTGGACTACTGGCTGAATCTGACGACCTTTCCACCTTACGTCCAAAGGGTAGAATTTGAAAGGCGTAGCCGTGAAAAAATTGTGATCGATTTAGAAGGACTGCATTTTCAGTTTGAAAGTACGTACGGATATCGGGACGAAACGTACTTCAGAAAACACCCGAACAATCCAAACCGAGGAATCGAAATTTATACAGAATATGTACGCACAAATGACGACAATTTCAATAGGCATGTCGTATCAGTGCGCCTTGTTTAGTTCGTGTCCGTAATCAGTTTCTCTTTCTATTGATGTGTCACATATAGCATAGAAGTGTTTGGTAAATAAAATCCGTCATTGCGAAGAAGCAATTAGAGCATTACTAGAGCAAAATGAGTAGGCACAGCACAGTGCTAGCCTGCTTTCTTGAACAATTAAGCTCGTACTTTCGGGATTTAGTACATCACAGGGTAATCGTGCTAGAATCATCGCCGCGAATTGGTATAATGAATTCCATACTTTCGTAACTAAATTTCTAAAGTAGGCCCAACATTCCTCAAAGAGCCGATCTCTCAATGGCCAGAGGACATGGTGTTCACTCTGGATCAAACTGAGGAAGTCGTGGGGGAGAAAATTGTAATGCACGTAACCACTGAACCACCTGTTGACTAGCGTGGCAACTTCAGCAATCAACGTTCTGAACTCTTCGCTGCTGAGCCGTCGGCGTCCGATAGCTCGGCGAAAGACCTCCTTGACGATTCCGTTCATCCTTTCGTAGAAGCCTTCTTGCAAAGGAGCATACTCGGTGATGAATTTCCATTTAATATGCAGTCGTCATTCAGGTATGTCGTTGTTCGAATTGGATGTTGAGGCCGTGTTTCCGAGCGACGACTCGTTGGAGCTTCGGCGCCGTCTACTTTAGAAATTTAGTTACTTCCTTGAACGAAAGTATGGAATTCATTATACCAATTCGCGGCGACGATTCTAGCACGATTACCCTGTGATGTACTAAATCCCGAAAGTACGAGCTTAATTGTTCAAGAAAGCAGGCTAGCACTGTGCTGTGCCTACTCATTTTGCTCTAGTAATGCTCTAATTGCTTCTTCGCAATGACGGATTTTATTTACCAAACACTTCTATGCTATATGTGACACATCAATAGAAAGAGAAACTGATTACGGACACGAACTAAACAAGGCGCACTGATACGACATGCCTATTGAAATTGTCGTCATTTGTGCGTACATATTCTGTATAAATTTCGATTCCTCGGTTTGGATTGTTCGGGTGTTTTCTGAAGTACGTTTCGTCCCGATATCCGTACGTACTTTCAAACTGAAAATGCAGTCCTTCTAAATCGATCACAATTTTTTCACGGCTACGCCTTTCAAATTCGTGTTTGGTAAATAAAATCCGTCATTGCAATTAGAGCATTACTAGAGCAAAATGAGTACGCACAGCACAGTGCTAGCCTGCTTTCTTGAACAATTAAGCTCGTACTTTCGGGATTTAGTACATCACAGGGTAATCGTGCTAGAATCATCGCCGCGAATTGGTATAATGAATTCCATACTTTCAAATAATCTAAATAATCTTAGAACAGGCCAAAAAGCTTCTGGCATCCATCTTTTTGAAAATAGGGATGGAAAACGATCTGTACTTTTGTAAATGTTTTGGCGCCATCGCGACCCATTGGACCCAAAGTTCCGAACCCCATTATGACGAACGAGTCGGGGGGAGGAAAGTTAAAGCCGCTCCACTAAAACGTCCAATTCCTCACATTTACTTCTATTGTTACTATATTTGATCAGTCATGTGTGTGCACACACCTATTGTATGCGATGAGCGCATATTGACAGCCCATATTCCATATTCCGTTCCCCTATTTCCACTGCTGATAGAACGAGATGAACACCAGAAACCGTGTTTGGCATACGGTAGCCGAGGACGCCGAGCCGACGACCACTATACGAAAGTTGCCGCGCAGAAACATCGGTTGCGCAATCCTTTATCGAAAACCGATAACGAAGGCCACTTTCGTCGCAACTTTGAAAGGACCCCGACTGCAGTCATACATCATTAATGCCATGGACCTCGACGAAACTGTTGTATCCTCGGGCTGGATACGAGGGGTAATCGGCGGACGGGACGCGCTTGTGCGGAACGAGGAACACACGTTGCAACAAAACAACTTTATCCGTGCCAGAAAACCAACAACAACAACGGCGCCTTAAGCACTACTAGCATCAGCCCACACACACTGTAGCCGGGAGATCGTGGTGGGACCCAGACCCATTACGACAACTCCCCCCTCCACACAAGAAAGTAGAGTGTCCCCACTCTAAACATACAAAACCCCTCACAACACAACAAAATTCGGCACAACATAATCAACATATTCAGGCTTTCGGCCCTCCGTCTTGCTTCTTTGCTGCCTCATCAGTTTTCTTCTCCTTGAATTTGAGGGGAACCTCCCTCAGGTTCGCGGCCACCGCCAAAGAATCTCCCAGTAGGCCATACTTCGCTTGCTGGGTTTGACTTCACCGGTTACGCCTCTCTTTCCCGGCGCTTGAGCTCTCGTGACTCTTTTCCTGGGATTTCCCTGGCTCGCCTGCAGCGGCTTGCCGCGCTGGGGCGGTCTCTTCTGGGTCGGGACGGCTACGGTTTCGACGACGGCTACGTTTCTTACGGCCGTGCGTGGCTGATTGGTGACTTCCCCTTGACGACTGTGCGGCCGTGCTGCGGGACGGTCTAGTCGGCGTCTGACGGGAGAGCGAGATCTGCTGCGCTCAGGTGGTCGGAGGCGGCGACGTACAACTGGAGAACGGGGGCGGTGGCGCACAATTGGGGAACAGGATCGACGGTGCTTGTCCATGGCGTCTCCTTCAGAACTGGAGCAGGGCATGCGGTGCATTTTCTTCTTATCCTTCTTCCAGTCGAAGTGAGCTTTCACTACCTTCGACTGCTTTGGCTGGACACGGGTTGTATGCAAGACTCGCACAGGCGTTTGCGGGTTCTTCGGAGAATGGTCGATCTCGTGCAGGGACGATAGACTGTGGTGACACCCATTATGACGATCGAAGAATCCGAATCCGAGTTGCTCCAAGAGATCAGTTCCAATGATCATATCGTGACCCAAAATGTCAGCAGCTACAGTGAATCGAGCAGTAGGCAGTTCCGTCTGCTTGTATTGGACTGGAAGGTCGACCACTCCGATGACCTTAAGTGGTTGGCCGTTGGATGCGATGCAAGGGTGTTGATCGGAAGCGTGAACGAGTATTCCTTCTTCACCGGCTATGGCGGCGTAACATCCTTGAGACATTACGGAAATTGAAGCTCCTGTGTCGAGAAGTCCGCGTACGAAGATACCTTTGACCTCTAACTGCAGGGTCGGCACGGATCCTGACAGTTTGGCCCGCTTTTCCTCATCACTTTTCTTCTGCTTTCCCTCATCCTGCTGGATCTGATTAACTCGGGTGTTATTTCCACTCGAAGAGCGCATTTCGGCGAAGGACGGTCGGCTCTGCTGCGGAAGCGTATGGTCTTGCTGGACAGGGTGCTGTCCATCCTGACGACCATGGTTCAGGGCCGTAGGTGGGCGAAATCCCATGTGAACTTGGTGGCCGGATGGTTGTGAACGTGGCTGTTCCGGTGGTCTGCGGCTGGCGAACTGATCATAGTTGCTTGGAGGCTGCATCTCGTTCCTGCGAGTGTTATGACCAACTGGACCTCCTCGAATTGCCGACAGTTCGGTGTCCATGTGAATAGCATGCGAAACTGTCTCCTCGAATGACAAGTTTTGCAGCGACGTCATGGCTGTGGACAGCTGATTGTTGTTTAATCCAATGCGGAAGTAATAGCAAAGTAGCATCTCGGAGCTGCTATCATCGGCGGTAGGAAATGCTGTCTTTACCGTACGAGCGACGCGGTTGCTGTAGTCTCGGACTGACTCGCTGTACGCACGCTTCAATCCTTGCGTCAGGAGGTGGATCGCTTCGACCGAGTCCGTGCTTGATTCAGATATCTGCTGCATCATCTGATTCTTCACTTCATCGTAGCTGGCACGTCTGTCTTTCGATAGTTTTTCGAAAATCCTCAGTGCTCTATCCTCGCACTTTTCTCGCAAGTACGACGACTTTTTAGCAAAATCGCAGCCGGCTGTTATCTCTTCAAAAAGTTCTTCAGTTTTCCGGCGCTTTCGAACCCAGTCAGCGGTGTCAATTCCTTTAACTCCTGCCTGCGAGCTGACGACACCTGCATGTTGAGTACAGTGTTGAGCTGATTCGTCAACTCTGCAATCTGCTGATTTGCGGCAGACTGGTACTGCATGAATGGCTGCCAGGGCTGTTGCCACATGGGCTGGTAGTGCATCGCACTACCCATGGGAGAAGTATTTGGAAGTGGCTGGCCTTGCCAGGGCGGTATCATTCCCGCGCCATAAGACGTGTACGCGTTCGGGAGAGCGGAATTACCGTGCGACGGTACTCCTTGCGGTTGCATCATCGGCTGCTCGGTCGGTCTAACGCCATTCGGGTCGAAGAATGCTGCTGGCGACGCTGGCGGAGTGGTGCGTGCCAGATTATCAACATTAGGGATGACGAGATGTGGAGAAGCTTTTGCTTGATCGGCCACCTTATTCGGTTCCGATTCTTGCAAAATTCCCATCAGAGCGGGTGCCATGTCAGGTCGCATACCTATCAGGGCGCGCACGGTTACTTGCCAGTTCATGCTGGATGCTCTCTGGCGGTATTTCGGCGTTCTTCCGCGTTTCCAATCTTCATCCTGAGACTCAGCACTTGCATCAACGTTGTATTTCTCAGTGTGAGCGGCGGTTTGCTTCGTCACCGAGTTTGCGTCAGCATCGGAGCTGTTGCGCTCGTATTCAGCCATCTCCTGCAGGCGGTTGCGGGCGTTATTGGCCGCTACACGCTTCGACCGGCGGCTGGGACTAGTCATATCGCTCAAAGTGGTTGCGAGGGTCTGAGACTCCTCGTGAGCTTTCGATTCGCAGAGGAATTCTGAGCTCAGCTAGAGTCGTTAGCCCTACGTACACCGTTTGGCTCGGTTTTGGCGAAGTTCTGGCTCGCTGGGGAGCTCTGACTCGTCCAATAACGGCAAAAAGAGAGTCTTGTCTCTCTGAAGTCGTGGTTCACGGGAAAATCCGTTCCACTGAAGTCGGGGCACCAAATGTTGTATCCTCGCGCTGGATACGAGGGGTAATCGGCGGACAGGACGCGCTTGTGCGGAACGAGGAACACACGTTGCAACAAAACAACTTTATCCGTGCCAGAAAACCAACAACAACAACGGCGCCTTACTCACTACTAGCATCAGCCCACACACACTGTAGCCGGGAGATCGTGGTGGGACCCGACCCATTACGACCAAACTCCGGAGGCAATTTCGAAATGGCCATTTGAAACGTGCAGTCCCACGGCCAGACGCAATTACAAATGCGCGTGCGCAACAAGAGCGCAGCGCAAAGCCGATTATGCCAACGCATTGCGCAACCGAGCGCAACTACGGTAGCTATTGCGCAACACGAAGCAATTTTCGGAAGTTCCCGCTGGAACCAGACGACTAACGATAATTGAACATCCCTACGATTCCACCAACGTCGACTAAGAAGTCTCCGCCGCGACCACCGCCGCCGAAACCACCACCTTACGAAGAAGCTGCACAAGAAATCAAGAGAGAGTTCCGTTCGAGAAGAAACTCTCTCCAGCAGCCCACTCGCTCGTCTCGAGCTCGTCAGCGACCACCTTCGCCAGCTGCGAAGAACCGTCGCTCCTCATCCCTTCGCGACCCTGCTTCTCCCAGATTCTCCACAAAACGGAACCCGTTTGCCCCGCACAACACATTAGCGAGGACCCCGGAGAAGAAGCAAGAAGACTCGATCGCGAAGAGGTCACCTCCGCGACCGCCGTCGCCACAGAGGTCAGCGAATCCATTCGCATCCCAGCGAACACTCCAGAGGACTCCGCAAGAATCTCTGGACCCTCCGGCTCAGAAGAAGCCAGTTTCGCGACCCCCTTCGCCACCGACTCCGGCGAACCCCTTCGCATCCCAGCGAACACTCCAAAGGACCCCACAAGAACCTTTGGACCCCCCGGCTCCGAAGAAACCACCACAACGACCTCCGTCGCCGAAATCATCAACAAACCCTTTCACACCCAAGCGCACACTCTTGCGCTCACCTGAAAGGCCAACCCAATCGCCTCCGGAACCACCAACAACTGCTACACCACCGGAGAGCCCACCAAAGAGAGCGGAAGACTGCCCGCTCAGCCAGAGGACCACCGAGAAGAACGCGAAGTCAGATACTCAGAAGAAGTCTCCACCGCGTCCGCCACCACCGCGTGCGACACCAAAAACCGCTACACCACCGAACACACGTGAGAAATCGCAACTCACACCTCCAAAAGAAGAGCAAGTACGAAGACTTATCGAGCAGGCCAACCGCTTCGAGGAATAACATCGTAAGCTCGCAACAGATTTTGACCGGAACGCCACTCGACTCGAAGACTGCAGAACGGTGAACAAATTTTGCTTCAACTCAACCGTCCCCTTCCCAACCCGAAGTCACCCAACGAAGATCGAAACCCGTCGGGCAAACCCGAACCCAGTCTCACGACGGAACCCCAAGACTCGGAGCGCGCTAAGAGATTAGAAGAGCGGAACAAGAAGAAAGTCACGATGGACCTCAAGGATCTGAAGACCGAGATGGAGAAACTCGGTCAAGCCTTCGAGAAGAGAGTCACTGAGGATGCAGCCCGCAACTTAGACCTATACCCGTCGTTTAGCGGAACGAAGGACGACAAAACTTTTCATGAATTCTATACAGAATTTCTCCGAGCCGGAACGGCACTAGGACACTCCTATGAGAGAATGGCAGTAATCTTGCCGCTCAAGCTCAAGAAAAGTGCTAAGGCAACATACGACATGCTAAAAAAGGACGACAAGAAAAGCTGGGCAACGCTCACCAGCGCCCTGAAGAGAAAATTCCAGCCGGGCGACGCCCGGGCCACCGAAGAGTACGCGAAGCTCCGTCAAGCTCCCGAGGAGACCATTAGCGAATTCGCCAAGCGGATCCAGGCGACAGTGGAAGTTGCCTTCCACAGCGACAAGAATTACTCCGACGACAATCGGGACCAGCTGAAGAAGGACGCACTGATCCGTGGAGTACACCCGTCGATCGCCCGACAACTGCAAAGAAGAGATCCCGGATCATGGGAAGAAGCGTACGAGTTAGCCGAGAAGGAAGAACAACTCCCGAATCCCGCACCCGAAGCGCATCTAAACGCTATCACTACAGAGCTGCGCAAAACTTCGGAAACGCTGAAAGAAGGAGTGGCGAACTTCGTCTCCGCACAAAACGTTCAAGGAAGAGAAGAACACGGAGGTCACCCCGAAGAAGGAAGACAACGACGTGGAAGAAATGACCGCCGCGTCCACTTTGAAGACCGCGAACCTCACCGCCGTGATTTCGCGCGAGTGCGAAGAGCCCAAACACCATTCCCTCGCGGAACGGGCCACGGAAACGATCGTCGCGACAACCAAGGACGATATAATTCCAACCCTCAACAGCGATTTGGACGCAGACCACAAGACTTTCGAGGAGACCGCCGCTATGACCGCCAGGACACCTTCGACCGTCGCCAGTCGCGTCACTTTGACAGCCGTCGACACCCACCTCCACGAGAAGCGAACACAAATCGCTTCAGCGGAAGAGGATTCTCCAACAGAGCCGTTTACGCTCTATCAATGCCACTTCTCGTCACTCTCGCCCTCATTATGGCATTCATCACACCATCTGCCGCATATCAAATATGCTCGCCGACGGGAGCCGCCTTCTACACCCCGCTTCCTGATGCGAAGGAATGCACAGTGCCACCAGCCGACAAGGTATATAGAGCAAACATCTCGCTCTATATCCCGGACGCCACGAAGTTCTCCTTCACCGGCCATAAGTGCTAGAAGATCGTCCGAGTCGGCCGCTTTCATGACGGTTGGCTACCTTTGGGAACGCAGCCGGTACTACGATACACGGAAAACGTGCCCGTTGAAGACTGCCGCCAGACGATCAAGGACAAGAAGATCAACGGCACAGGGATGACACAGGAAAGTCCCAAATTCTGGATGACGATACCCAAATCCTTCTCGGAATGGCACTTTTATGTGCCGGAATCCACAGACGTCCAGTATGTACTACAATAAAGTGATCTTCACACAATCAATGGAGAAACACTACAATCAAACTTGGGAAGTCTAACGGGATGCGCCCCGAACAGCGGTTTTTGCACTCGCCAGAACGCCACCTTCATCTGGACAGTCCCGGATTTCGAATCAACATGCTTCCACGTCAAGAAAGGACACTATGAAGCATACTACACAGAGAAACTCGTCGTGATCGAACAACTACAGACAGTACTCCTGTTCGCCAACAAGACCCCAACAGAAGCCCGTCGTCGCTGCATTCAAGGCGCGACCCTACTCGAGAATGACCTCATTCTCACATTCGACTCGGAGAAACCCGTCACTATCGAAGAAGAAGGAGAGGAAGAAGAAGACCCATTCGAGGACTTCCTCGAACCTGAAGATACCCTCAGCCGACGACGACGCGCAGCAGATTCTCACTTCTGGGACAGTCAACCGACAAGCACATTCCAATGGCCAACCCTTCCACCACTTGAAGAAACCCCGTCCGGAAACCCGTTCATCGCGAAGAAATCGAAGATTCAAATCATCAATGATTACGAGGACTTCACGGCCGCTCAAAAGAAGCACCTTTATGACATCTTCATTTTTGTATGGTGTGGAAATCGGACAGTAGAGCAAGCTGAGAGGAAGCTGGACCGACTCTACAAGATCTTCCTGACGATTCATTTCCCGCCAGGAGACACATCTCCACCGCCAGTGGAGATCAGAAGACAGAAGACTGAACATCAACTTCGATCGAAATGCCTGGACAATGCCATCGAACAGCCAGCTACCTGCACGACAAGGCTGCCCACTACGTCAAGATCCTTTTGGCTTATATCCAAGGCCACGAGGAACCGACAATTACGACCCCATCGCCCACCGCCGAAAGAGAAGAGGAAGTGGACGAACAAGTGAGAACAATTGAGTACGATGATCACGACGTGCGAATCAATGTTTGCGCCATCTGCGCAGATGAAGAAGCTAACACTTTCCGAGAGTTAAACGGTACGAAACGCTTTTCGGAAGAAGAATGTGCAAAATGCGAGAAGGAACGAAAGCGACGATCTACGACAAAAACCACCGAGGACGAGAAAGATCCCAGAACCAGACGACATCAGCGTGGAACGAAACTTTCACGTGAAGAAGCACTAAGAAGGTTCGCAAACGACAAGAGTTTTACTCGAAGATCGACGACAACTACTGCGAAAACAACGACTCAGCCTCCACGAACGAGTACCACGACCCGAAGATCGACGACAACTACTGCGAAAACAACGACTCATCCTCCGAGAACCACTGCCACGACCCGAAGAGTAACGACGACATCCGCGAAGACAACTACAACGACAACTGCTACGACTCCGCGAACGACTCCGATTACCACGACAACGTCGCAGAAAACAACGACAAGTTCACCAGCAGCTCGAACCGACCCCACACTGTCGGAACGGACGTTGAAACGATCGATCAGCAATCAACAACCACCTACAAAGAAGACAGAGACCAACACCGACAATTTGTCTCCAGCAGCGATAAAGCTACCTACAACCATGGACTCCGATGCCGGCGACATCAACGTGAAGCTGAATTTCCTCTACCATCAAGTAGGAAAGACAGCACGCGCCAACTTCAATCATCTTTGGCGACAAATATGTGCGATCTACAACCGACAAGTAGGATTAGTGAGAGGACTTATGTCCTTAGAAGTCACCGCCGGTGCGCGATTATGGCTCAACCGCGATGACGTCACCGCTCAACTCGCATGAGAAGTCATGCGCATCGCAGTCTGCACTCAAGTAAACACTACGCAGATCTACAGTGAGTACAAGATTGGAAACGTCTGCTTCGCCTACCTACCAGTCAAGGTAGACGAACGCCTACTTTTCGTCCGACCAATGACAAACGACCTCATCGAACGTTCCCCAATCGTCGATTGCGCAACACGCACCTCACCAGTCACCCGCAACAGCACCGGATGGTTTTCACCAGAAGGAAAAGAAGAAGTCGCGGAAGTTCCCCACTTGATCAAATACAAGGAACCGACAGAAGACCACGCGAAGTACTTCACAGCCCCACGACTATTCCAGTCGGAATTAGTCCATGTCATCCAATCCGTGGAACTCCTTGCCGATCACGCCCAACGGCTGAACGAAATCGAACACGCACTACGGATGCAAGACTACACCTTCTACTCCTCACCGAACTCTACTGGAATCAATTGGGACAAGAGTGGCAAACTTCTCAATGACGCTGCAGTATCGACCCTCACTTGGATCGACAAGAAAGGAGCACTGATCCTCGGATTCTTTGATAACATATGGAACACACTCATAACCATTGGAGTTATCATCATCATAGCCATCATAGCTTCCGTACTGATCTACTTACGATGCATATTAGGAGGAAACCCGAAGACCCCAGGAGTAAATATCGTTACAACCGATCAACACATGAAAGCCGCTGTGGAAATGGAACCACTCAACCATGAAACCCAGAATCAGCATTCCAGCCTACTTCATAATGATCCACACGCAGAAGTCAATTACCCCACGTGGTTTCCATTCGTTTTCCATGTTGACTACCCATCGGACACGTCAGAGGAAAAGACACACGTTGGAAACCGCCGACGAAAACCCAAGAAGAATGATGCTTCGACGAACAAGCAACCTCACGTCGAAGTGTTACTCAACGGAAGACCCGTTCGCGCCCTTCTCGACAGTGGCGCAGGTATTTCTTACTGTCGCCGTTCGATAGTGCCCTCGAACGTTCGACAAGAAAGCACATCGACAAGAAGCTCCAAATGCGGAAATGGATCAGGATTACACTTCATTGGACAGTTCGAAGCACAGATCCAGATCGGATCCAGAAAAACATCTACGAAGATTCTGATCAGCGAAGATCACGACTGCCCAGTTGATTTGCTGCTGGGAACGCAATTCATGCGCGATGTGCAACGAGACGGAACACTAATTGCTTTCGACATGGCGAAAGAAGAAATCGCGCTTGGCGACGAACGAATCCCCATGGTGGCTACGTTCAACAACGCAAAAAGCCAACTCGCGTCCGGTTTCGCCCGAATAATCGAGAAAACAGTCTGCCCACCACGATCGGACGTCACTGTCCCTGTCTCAATACAAGCTGAAGGCAGACGAGGAACTTGGCTTTGGAGATGTGAGCGGTTTCAAGGGCCCACGTTCTGTCGAGGACGAGCGAGGTCGTCCGGTTCCGATGTGACAGAAACTCAACAGCATTGTCACCCTCCAGCACCACAAGTGTGTGAAGCAAAAGAAGTAGCTGCGCTAATCAAGGAGACAGCTTTAAACACGACCGAAGGCGTCGATGTTTGTCTTGTTGGAGCCTCCAATGAGGCAATTGTTAGGTTGCCCAAGTTTGGTAATCTGCAACGAGGAGTGAAGCGTGTTAGGGATGCTGCTGAACATCACGGAGATATTCCACATCGTTTAAGGGACATTAATCTACCCGGAATAGAAACGCAGACTGAAAATCCGGAGAATTTTTTAATGGCTGAAGGAAACGCAGGAGATCCGAATCGAATGATTATTTTGTGCTGCAGAACTGATCTCAATCGGCTAGCTCAATGCAATACTTGGTTTGCGGAGGGAACTTTCAAAGTGGCTCCCGAAATGTTTATGCAACTCTGGGTCATTCATGGACTAGTGCATAACAGAGTTTTGCCATTCGTATACTGCTTTATTCCTAACAAACTTGAGGAGTCATACGACCGCATCCTGCGAACGCTGATCAATGCAAGTCCTGCTATATTGAGCAACGTTCAAAACGTGTATATCGATTTTGAACATGCTAATCCATGTTCATAGAGAAGGCAGAAGAAAACGCGTTTCGAGCATGTATTCCTCGTGCGCATATTCACGGATGTTTCTTTCATTTTGGACAAGCCATCTGGAGGAAGTTGCAGAATTTACAACTTGCATCTCGTTATCTTGCGGAAACTCACTACAACCACCGGATTAGCATGTTCATAGCGCTAGCATTCTGCGACGCTTCTGATGTTCGACAACGGTTCGACATCCTCTCCAACGACTTTCTCAGATCCTATGGTGATTCTCAAGAACACCGCAGTTTCCTGGAGTACATGGAAACCACCTGGATTGGAAGAACGCTAAGAATCCCACTCTTTCCACCAGAAATGTGGAATTGTAAGGATGTCACGGAACAGAATCTTCCCAGAACGAATAATAGCGTTGAAAGTTGGCATAACGCCTTCAAACAAGCACTCGGAAGTCAACATCCGAATATTTTCAAGGTTATTGAAGCCCTGAAGTTGGAACAAGTCAGAGTCAACGGCTTGTATGTCCGTCTTATGGCAGGTGAAGAAGTTCCCCTGTACCAGAGGAAAGAATATAGAAATGCCAACCACCGTTTGCTAGCCGTCATTCAACGTTACAACACAACCCCCGCACTGGACTATTTGGACAACTGTGCGCACTATGTGGCTCAATGAAAATCTGGAAATGCTCGAAATGCAACAAGTTTTGTGTCGGAATCTGGAAGTGAGCGAAGTGCAAGAAATACTGCGTTTCCTTGTTATTGTTGTGTTTAGTAAAGAATTACTTGCATTTCGAGCGTTCTGGTCGCAGAGGCTGAAGCGGTGAACAGAACGATTTGTGGGATGAACTGTCGGGGGATGAACTGTCGGGGGATGATCTGCCCGCGGGATGAACTGCCCGTAGGATGAACTGCCCGTAGGATGAACTGACCGTAGGATGAACTGCCCGTAGGATGAACTGACTGTAGGATGAACTGACTGTAGGATGAACTGACCGTAGGATGAACTGAACGTGGGATAAACTGCCCGTGGGATGAACTGCCCGGGGATGAACTGCCCGGGGATGAAGTGTACGGGGATGAAGTATCCTGACACCTCAAGAAGAAGCTTTCCAGAAGATCAAGACAGCGCTCACGTCGGCGCCCGTGTTGGCGACTCAAAGATTCGATCGTCCCTTTGTCATCGAAACAGACGCGAGCCAGACAGCCATTGTCGGCTGCCTCTTGCAAGCTGACGAAGAAGGAGCCGAGCATCCATCCGCTCAGCTACGCGTCACGAATACTACAACCCGCTGAGAGACGTTACCATTCCATGGAGAAAAAAGCTCTTGCGATCGTGTTCGCACTTCAGCAGTTCGCCCCCTACATCGAAGGGAACGGCGTGACAACGGTGCGAACCGACAACCAGCCGATCTGCGCCCTTCTGAAGAAACAAAACCTACCTCCACGTCTTCAGCGCTTCCAGCTCGCCATCCAGAGCTACAACATCGATCTTCACCACCAGAGCGGAGACTCTAACAAAATGTGCGACTTCTTGAGTCGCTATCCAGTCGCCAACCCCGGTAACGAAGACCTCGTTGCACTGCTCATCGCCGACATCGAAGCCCAGAAGATCGACGAGGAAGCTGAACCTGAAGACAACGAAAAAGAGACACCTCAAGTTTCGTTAGACGAAATCAGGGAGGAACAATTGAAGATCCCTGAATACAAGAAGCTCATCGACGCGTTAGAAGCTAAAATACCCGAAGCCGTCGCAAATTTTGAACTTGTCGATGGCACCCTACGCGTGAAGGCCGAATCCGATGCAGACGAGCCTCGCCTCGTCATCCCGTATGCACTCCGCCAAAGAATCATCGAACAAGTCCACACGTCGCCGTTGATGAACGCTCACATAGGAGCCGAGAAGACATTCGAGAAACTGAAAAGACGTGTGTTTTGGGAGGCAATGAAAACAGATGTGCGAAAGGTAGTCACGAGCTGCGAAATCTGCCAGAAGAGGAAGCTCTCCAATCAACAGAAGCATCATGGACCCATGATGATCCCAAGCGAAGCCAAGCAGCCGAACGAGAAGCTGCACATCGACCTCCTCGGACCGCTTAGTCCATCTCGAAAAGGCAACGCACACGTACTTGTTTGTGTCGACGCATTCTCGAAATACGTCACAGCTGTCGCGCTGCCCAACACAGTTGCCGAAGCACTTGTGAACGAAGTATTTCTGATTCACTCCATTCCGGAAGAGCTCATCTCCGACAACAGCGCCCAATTCACATCCGCCCTTTGGGAAGAATTAGTACAGCTGATCGGCACGAAGCACATTCGTACGACACCGTACCACCCAAAAGCGAATGGAAACTGTGAACGTGTCAACCTACCACTTGTCGACATGATCGCATCCACGGCGAAGAAATGTCCTGACGAATGGGATAAACAACTTAAGTTTATCACATTCGCCCTCAACACCTCAGTCCACCGCGTCACAAAGGAAACTCCTTTCTTCCTCACCTTTGGAAGAGACGCTCGACTCCCGATCGACGCCGACTGGAAGCTGCAGCAGAAGGATTGGCTCCAAGGATCCGAATACAAGACAATCCTCGCACGACGTCTGCAAGCAGCATGGGATACGGTACGCGAGAATATCGCCCAGAATCGCGAAGCAGACAAAGCATATTACGACGCTAAACACAAGACGAAGGAGAAGCCCATCGACGTTGGAGACCTAGTTCTCATCCAGATCCCGACGCGCAAGAGCAAGTTAGAAGACAGATGGAAAGGATCGTACAGAGTAGTACAAGTCTTCCGTCCGAATCTAGTCCTTGCCGATCTAAAGACGTCGAAAACGATCCGAATTCATGCGGATAGAATAAAGCGCTTTCAAGAAGCTGCAATGCTCCCACTTCGCGACCACGGCGCCGCGATCGATTGGTCAATGCGAGGAGAAGAAGAACGCTTAACAGACACGGAGGACGGAGAGACACACTTCGTCAACGTCATCAAGAAGGATCGCCTGTGCCATCTGATCCAACAACCTAATCTTCGAAAACCATTGGCTAAATTTCTGGCCGAAGCGTCTGAGATGGCAAAGAAGTTAATACACAAGGACATCTCACTAGAAGACATCGTCTCTTTTCTCAACGTGCTCGTAACCACAGAACTAGACTACTTCAAGGATGGAAAGTCCCCGACAACCAGCGACACGTACATCAACGCAAAAAACCTACTGACGGCAATACCAGTAAACGCCGCCGAGAAAGGCGAAAAGCACACTGACACTGAAGACGACGAACGCCCAGACGATAGTCTCTGGCAAGTCAACGACTTACAAATCAACGACCTCGATGATGCAACGCATGCGGACGAGACTCAAGAACAGACAAAGGACGACGCCTGAGAGAGCGATATGGGAAGACCATCCTCCTGAAAGAACACCTTTATCAGGAGCTGATGGAACTAGGTCCGTGTTCGGAGCGGGCTGGAGACCTCAGGAAGTTCACCGAGACGATCACCCGCATCAGTCGACAGCTGACGGATCTCGGAGAGGACTCCGATCACATGTTAACGACACTCGTCATTCGTTACAGTAAGCTGCCCCACAAGGTCGTAACGGAACTGTCCATTGTGAAGACACGAGGAGAGTTCACGACCAAGAAGCTACGTGATGAACTGGTTAAAATTGTCGAGTGTCGAGAAGAAGTGGCCCGGCAACACTTGCTGGCCCAGATGGAACTAGGTCCATCAGCTCCTGATAAAGGTGTTCTTTCAGGAGGATGGTCTTCCCATATCGCTCTCTCAGGGCGTCCATTGCTGCCTGGTAGGCACCCACCACGGGTTTAATGCCTTTCAGGATCTCCTCTGCTTCCCCGGTGAGGAAGCGTTTGAGATAGGCAAACTTCATCCGCTCGTCGAGATGGTACTAGGACATTTGCGCCACCGACATTTGCGCCACCGACATTTGCGCCACCGACATTTGCGCCATCGACATTTGCGCCACCGACATTTGCGCCACCGACATTTGCGCCACCGACATTTGCGCCACAGACATTTGCGCCACAGACATTTGCGCCACAGACATTTGCGCCACAGATATTTGCGCTGGCTAGCACCTCCAGACACCGCAAAGCATCGCAGTTGTCTTCGCACACACTATAAAAAGAAGCGACGAGCCATTTGAGCCATTTGCAAGATCCGCGAGGATGGACTCTGAAGATCTGCCGAACGACTTCGCCCATATCTCCACCGACATCATCTTCGACGTCGTCAAGACCGAAGCGCCTCCCATAAGAAACCTTGCTCGTTTTGCTACACTCACAGGCAATTGGGCTAATATCGTCAAATCGGACGACGTTTTCGAAACTGAATATCACGACGAAAACAGATACTTATGCAGATCAGGAGTGTACGAAAAACATTATATCAATGATAACGGCTACGACATAACTTACTATCACAAATCACCGGAAAACTTCAGGTTTGAGAAGGTATCAGCGAATCTGAAACGCGGATCTTCAGACGTTAAGAACTTATTTAACGCACTTAGCGAGTGTATGGGCAAGGTAACCCTGCGATTTCATATACGCTATACTTCTCGCACCACGACAGAAAAGGAGCCACCATTCCTTATCAAGCACTTTTGTTATGCTCTAAAGCTGTTATTGGAACGCCCAGTCACTCAGTTAAGACTGTCAGAATGCAAATCTCTGTACAAAATCTATCGGTCACAGCTAGAGGAATCCTCTTGCGGAAAGTTTATTCCAAGAAGGTTCAGATCTTTGATCATGAATCCCAAACTGCAGTCTCTCTCGATTTATTACCACGACCCAACGATATTGTCGGTACTGGAAAAACAAGTCGAAATGTATTTGTTGGAGTTCGTGAAGAAGCCAAACTTCCTTCTGCTCAAAGCTCCCCTCAGCGCAGCCTTCCTGTCCAAACTTCTGGACTACTGGCTGAATCTGACGACCTTTCCACCTTTCGTCCAAAGGGTAGAATTTAAAAGGCGTAGCCGTGAAAAAATTGTGATCGATTTAGAAGGACTGCATTTTCAGTTTGAAAGTACGTACGGATATCGGGACGAAACGTACTTCAGAAAACACCCGAACAATCCAAACCGAGGAATCGAAATTTATACAGAATATGTACGCACAAATGACGACAATTTCAATAGGCATGTCGTATCAGTGCGCCTTGTTTAGTTCGTGTCCGTAATCAGTTTCTCTTTCTATTGATGTGTCACATATAGCATAGAAGTGTTTGGTAAATAAAATCCGTCATTGCGAAGAAGCAATTAGAGCATTACTAGAGCAAAATGAGTAGGCACAGCACAGTGCTAGCCTGCTTTCTTGAACAATTAAGCTCGTACTTTCGGGATTTAGTACATCACAGGGTAATCGTGCTAGAATCGTCGCCGCGAATTGGTATAATGAATTCCATACTTTCGTTCAAGGAAGTAACTAAATTTCTAAAGTAGACGGCGCCGAAGCTCCAACGAGTCGTCGCTCGGAAACACGGCCTCAACATCCAATTCGAACAACGACATACCTGAATGACGACTGCATACCGGCGGCTGCACCGCATTAAATGGAAATTCATCACCGAGTATGCTCCTTTGCAAGAAGGCTTCTACGAAAGGATGAACGGAATCGTCAAGGAGGTCTTTCGCCGAGCTATCGGACGCCGACGGCTCAGCAGCGAAGAGTTCAGAACGTTGATTGCTGAAGTTGCCACGCTAGTCAACAGGTGGTTCAGTGGTTACGTGCATTACAATTTTCTCCCCCACGACTTCCTCAGTTTGATCCAGAGTGAACACCATGTCCTCTGGCCATTGAGAGATCGGCTCTTTGAGGAATGTTGGGCTTACTTTAGAAATTTAGTTACGAAAGTATGGAATTCATTATACCAATTCGCGGCGATGATTCTAGCACGATTACCCTGTGATGTACTAAATCCCGAAAGTACGAGCTTAATTGTTCAAGAAAGCAGGCTAGCACTGTGCTGTGCCTACTCATTTTGCTCTAGTAATGCTCTAATTGCTTCTTCGCAATGACGGATTTTATTTACCAAACACTTCTATGCTATATGTGACACATCAATAGAAAGAGAAACTGATTACGGACACGAACTAAACAAGGCGCACTGATACGACATGCCTATTGAAATTGTCGTCATTTGTACGTACATATTTTGTATAAATTTCGATTCCTCGGTTTGGATTGTTCGGGTGTTTTCTGAAGTACGTTTCGACCCGATATCCGTACGTACTTTCAAACTGAAAATGCAGTCCTTCTAAATCGATCACAATTTTTTCACGGCTACACCTTTCAAATTTTACCATTTGGACGAAAGGTGGAAAGGTCGTCAGATTCAGCCAGTAGTCCAGAAGTTTGGACAGGAAGGCTGCGCTGAGGGGAGCTTGGAGCAGAAGGAAGTTTGGCTTCTTCACGAACTCCAACAAATACATTTCGACTTTTTTGTCTAGTACCGACAATATCGTTGGGTTTTGGTAATAAATCGAGAGAGACTGCAGTTTGGGATTCATGATCAAAGATCTGAACCTTCTTGGAATAAACTTTCCGCAAGAGGATTCCTCTAGCTGTGACCGATAGATTTTGTACAGAGATTTGCATTCTGACAGTCTTAACTGAGTGACTGGGCGTTCCAATAACAGCTTTAGAGCATAACAAAAGTGCTTGATAAGGCATGGTGGCTCCTTGTCTGTCGTGGTGCGAGGATAAGAGTACATATGAAATCGCAGGGTTACCTTGCCCATACACTCGCTAAGTGCGTTAAATAAGTTCTTAACGTCTGAAGATCCGCGTTTCAGATTCGCTGATACCTTCTCAAACCTGAAGTTTTCCGGTGATTTGTGATAGTAAGTTCTGTTGTAGCCGTTATCATTGATATAATGTTTTTCGTACACTCCTGATCCGCATAAGTATCTGTTTTCGTCGTGATATTCAGTTTCGAAAAGGTCGTCCGATTTGACGATATTAGCCCAATTGCCTGTGAGTGTAGCAAAACGAGCAAGGTTTCTTATGGGAGGCGCTTCGGTCTTGACGACGTCGAAGATGATGTCGGTGGAGATATGGGCGAAGTCGTTCGGCAGATCTTCAGAGTCCATCCTCGCGGATCTTGCAAATGGCTCAAATGGCTCGTCGCTTCTTTTTATAGTGTGTGCGAAGACAACTGCGATGCTTTGCGGTGTTATTCGCACTTCAGTAACGATACTTTCTGCTGTGTAGAATTGTCTTCAGAACGAACTCTTGATTCTTGAAGAGATTCTTGCAGAGTTTTCACAAAATGGAAAAAGAGCGCCTTACGCCTATATTTCTTTCTTCCCCCAGAATAACGTTGGAAGTACTTTGAAGTGATGCAGAAGGATATCAACGACAGGTATTCACACACGTCCATCGTGTTTCCCCTCCGGTGCTATCCGCTTGGTATGCTGTGGTGTTATAATAAATAAAAGCCAGGCCTGGATGTTAGGCCAAGCACAAAAATGAATACGGGGCTGGCTTCGCTCGTCCGTGATCTTAAATATCCAGGCATAGTCCAAAGCCGGAGCCTAGGCTAAGCCTGAATGTTAGGCCAAGTGCAAAAAAATGAATACAGGGCTTACTTCGCCCGCCCACAGCATCATCAAGTCGTCAGACTTGAACCGTGGACTGTCATCGCGACCAGTCGCTTCCGACCTTTTCTCTCTCGGAAACCACGGGATACACTGACTTCACGGACACGGATGAGCTATGACGCGACGCGGAGGGACGAAAGCGCGATGAATACCAGATACAGATGTCTACGAGACGACACAACGGATGAGAAGGACCAGACTCATGGAAGCTTCGAGAAGGAAGTCTAGACAGACAGCGTGTTTGCAAGATCGATTCTTTGGTTGTTGTTGTTCGTGTATACCACCTGCGGATTGGTCGTTTCGTGTTGCTGCGGTTTATTCATAAGGAAATGCGGACAAAGATCACAGTTCGAAGAATGATCGCACTCACGGACTCGGAGATAGCACGGGGATGGATTCAAGCGACGAAACCTCCTACGGAAGGCGGAATTTACGTCGAAAGACGGTGGCGGAAATTTCGAGAATTAGCGCATTCTCTGTCAATGCAAAAAGTCGATATTCTTGTCGGATATGTGAACACAAAAAACAATCCGGCGGACAGTGCAACACGAGGAGTCGAAAAACAGGAATTTAATGATCATATTTGGTGGAATGGACCCGGATACATAACAGAGGACATCAAGAAATGGCCAGAACACTGCAAAATCGCACCGTTAACGGAGGAAGCAAACGCCGAAGAAGTAGAAACAGTACTGTGCAGCGAAACAGCAGAAGTTCGGCAAACAATCTTCTGGAATCGAACAAATTCGCTTCGTAAACTCGCAAGTATCGTCGGCTACGTGATGCGTTTCGTGCGGAATTGCCTTCGACGACAATCGGACACGACGAAAGCCAAATTCTTGCATTTAGACCTCGAACGGTACGGTTTCGGACGGAATTTAACGGCGTCAGACATAAGAATCGCCAGGGAAACCATCGTGCGATCTCATCAGCACGAAACAGACATGGAGGGAAGACTGAAAGAACTCAAGCATCTAGATCTTTTCAAGGACGAGCGGAACATCTGGCGATGCGGAGGGCGTCTTCGACGAGCAAAACTCCCAGAGGCGACGAAGTTCCCGATCTTAGTGGATTCAAAGTCAGTTTTGGCGGAACTAATCGTGCGAGAAGAACACTCAACGCTGGGCGAACGACCTCTACACCGTTCGAATCGGTCAACAACGGCAGCAGTCAGAGAGACGTACTGGATTCCATCGTTACGTCGGGTCGTCAGGAAGATCATCGGACGATGCGTCGAATGTGAGCGGTACAACAACGGACCACTGCCGTATCCAAATTCGCCAGATCTTCCGGAGTGGAGAGTCGTTAGGGCTCGACCTTTCCAGCACTGCGGACTAGATTACTTTGGTCCTTTGGACTACAAACACGGTCAAGACACGGCGAAAGCATACGGTCTCATCATCACGTGTACGGTTACCCGCATGATACACTTGGAAGTGGTAACGGACATGACGACAAATACCTTTTTGAAAGCAATTACTCGATTTATTTCACGTAGAGGAGTTCCAGATTCCATAACGTGCGATAATGCGCCGACTTTCAAGCAGGGAGCGGAAGTTATCGAAGCGCTTTTCAATGAAGAAGAAGAAGACTCCGAATTTATGAGGTTTTTTGCGGAAAAAACGATCGAATGGAAGCGGATTACGCCGTACAGTCCGTGGCAAGGCGGATTTTATGAGCGGCTGATCCAAGATGTTAAACGGTGCTTCCACAAAGCCACCAAGCGGACCCTACTGAATCATACGGATTTAATGACGATCTTCACGGAAATCGAGGCGATTTTGAACAGTCGTCCTCTCACTTACATGGACGCAAGCATGGACGAAGCTCCGATTCTACGACCAATAGACTTTTATCAACGCGACATGGTCTTACGGCTTCCAAATGGAGAAGATAACGGGAACGAGTCTGTTTACATGGATTCCGATGATTCGCCAGCCTTCCGTTCTCGGCACGAAGCAATCGAAGCACTCAAATCGTCACGAATGTTCGTCGAAAAGTTTTGGAAGATTTTTCACCACGAATACCTGACAAGTCTGAGAGAGAAGCATCGCACTGGCATCCGGCAAGGG
This sequence comes from Steinernema hermaphroditum, assembly GCA_030435675.1. Lineage (NCBI taxonomy): Eukaryota > Metazoa > Nematoda > Chromadorea > Rhabditida > Steinernematidae > Steinernema > Steinernema hermaphroditum. The sequence continues at coordinate 1,188,353 of CM059623.1, forward strand.
CGAACGAAGAACGTGGAACTGAAGATCGGAATGATGGTGCTCTTAGAAGACGAAAATCAGCCGAAGCGCAACTGGAAGCTCGGACGAATCTTGCACAAGACGATCGGTTCGGACGGCAAGATCAGAGAAGTCACGCTGAAGCTTGGGAATCGCGAAACTGTGAAGCGCCCAGTAAATCGAATCATTCCATTAGAAATCGGTGAGGAGAAGACGGAGGAAGGACAAGAAGTCGAAAACAACTCGGGAGAAGCAGAAGTGGACGCTGTGCCAAGCAGTGATGCAAGTTTGGATAACGGACAGCGGCGGAATCATCGGTACAACCTTCGTCCTCGGAACAAGGTGGACTACAGGAAGAAGTGGTAAAAGAAAAAAAAATGATAAAAAGATACAAATGAAAAAAAAAAAAAAAAAAAAAAAAAAAGATATAAATGCGAGGAAAAGAAAAGGTAAAAATAGAAAATGAGAAGGAAAAGAGAAAAAAAGGGGATAAATTTCAAGTATTTTTTGTTTGTTTCAATATTATGTTGTATGTATCGGGCGGACATCACGGAAGTTACGGACAAGTCTTTCAAGTGTGGCGGCGGGAGGGCTCAACCAGTCGAGCGCGGTCTACGGTTCAATTCAAATATCGAAAATCAGATTTCTCGGAAAGCTCGCGGCGGTTATTTCGTTCAATGTTAGGATATCGACGACAGCTGATACGTACGAGGTGCAAGGTTCTACTGACAATGTATCGATCTCGGGATTTGAAGCGGAACATATTCATCGTGTGAGGCGGGACTGTCATCGCGACCAATCGCTTCCGACCTTTTCTCTCTCGGAAACCACGGGATACACTGACTTCACGGACACGGATGAGCTATGACGCGACGCGGAGGGACGAAAGCGCGATGAATACCAGATACAGATGTCTACGAGACGACACAACGGATGAGAAGGACCAGACTCATGGAAGCTTCGAGAAGGAAGTCTAGACAGACAGCGTGTTTGCAAGATCGATTCTTTGGTTGTTGTTGTTCGTGTATACCACCTGCGGATTGGTCGTTTGTTGCTGCGGTTTAACGTTATTGTGCAGGTGTTTGTGATCGGCGAATTAAAGTAGCCGTTTCATCGTGTTCTTGGATTTGGTTGGAGTCTTCTGGGCCTATAAGTATTGCATTCGGGCAGTACGAGCTAGGTGTTGAAACTCTAGGTTGCGGACACTTGTCTTGACTCGATAGCGACAACATTCGGGTTGTCGTGAGCTCGAGGAGCAAGTGATATTGTAGGAGGCCGTTGCTTTGGCTAGTGCAACGGTTCACGGAGTGGATTATCCCGCGTGGCGCGATCGGTGCAGTCTATTCGAAGAAGAATCGTGCATCAGTCGTTTGGCGAGCAGTAATCGGATTCTACTCAAGAAACACCTTTGGCAGCGGTCAGCCGCCGTTTTATGGACACTCTTTTCGATGAAACGCTTTCACGACAAAATGGTTCTCAGCAATGCGTGTAGTCCAGGTCTTAATCGATATTTTTCAAGAAGTAAACTTAGAATTTGCACAACCCTGGTGTCAACGTGAGTATCACGGAGTATCGCACGGTGAATATGACAGGGACGCTAAGTGAGAAGTGCCCATAGCCCTATGGCATTTGTGAGTTTCCCGGCTTCCAGAGGGAATTCAGAGTCCCACCATCGCTGACAACAAGATGTCCGACGCCAGGAATCCCACTGCGTGAAATATTGGAGACGGTCTTCGTGTCGGGCTGGGTGTTGATGTCTTCAGGGGGAGCGAACTGAGCCATTGGATATTGAGGCCGTGCTGCCGAGCGACGACTCGCTGGAACTTCGGCGCCGTCTACTCAGGGGCTGGATGACTTGTTCATAGGAGATACTAATCAGGTAATCTCAAATGTGAAAGTCTCTTATTTTCATCGTTAGGATTGTTCTCCACATCAAAAGCTCTTGTATGAGTACCATATTGATGTGACCCAGAACGATTCGAAATTCTGATTCTGAAAATTTGATATGTTCCGATACCTAGCAATATGGTACTCGTTTTGGAGCTTCCATAGAAGGTAGCACGATATGAAATAGCACATACTTCGACTTATTTCGAAATTCAGAAACATCTTGATGGCCCTTTGAATACCGTACCCCAATCTTACCTCATCACGAGTCATAGAATCCAAATTTACCAACTTCATCTTCGGCCTCCATTGAATCGGACAGTTACTCGGTGGCTTCGACGTAAGGACTAGTTCAAAGGTTATGGCGGATACGATCTCATACAGTTCCGATTTGATGAGAATCGTTCGGCGATGGGACGTTGGTCTGCTTCCTCACTTGGGGCTCGATGAATTGTCCATGTCGGCTGGAGAAGCAAGCGAATAGTGAGGACCGGATAGCGGCGAAAGGGTAGGACATTGATCTTGTGAAAAATAAGAAAGATTTGGTGAAAAAGCGGTGGGATGCTGAACGGTTAGTTGCCCGTCAACAAATTCGTATCCAAAAAGCCCGAAATATTCATCTATTTTTTGGCTGTCATGATGAAACAATTTCATCGATTGCCTCGTCGTTGTGAAAAACGTCTTTGCTTTCCAGTGTTCATATGCATCTTTGATAACTGTCCACGAGTTGGAATATCCACACTGGATATAGAGATATTCAAAATGCTCCCTCCTCACCATATCGCTACAGTGTTCATCCGAAATGTCCACTATTTCCATAACGCATACTCGCAAACAGCGCAGCATTTTGGACTTTACCTGAACATCGATGAAATGCTGCAAATCAGGAGTGACTTCGGCGCCCTCGATGCTTATGTGCGTTAAGCGAATACAAAAAATGAATACAGGGCTCGCCTACGGCTCGCCCGCAACCTAAATCCTGACTTCAATTTTCGTTAATTCTTTGTATTATATTGGCCAATAAGTTCTTGCGATTTTTTAAATCTGCGGTTTTTCAGTATTTTTTTGTAATTGTGCCGCGGATTGTATCATATCTTTTGAAAGAGCTCTCTCTGCTCTACAATAGTGCAATATTCAAAAGATTCCACCGAAACCAAGAATACAGTGAAACGGCCACTTTACTTCACCGACATGGGCACAAGCACAATTTACTGTTCAAAGGTAGCAGCACAAAACTACTGATTCAACGGTGGTGAACAAGAACAACATGTGCAATGAATCAATCCTGCAAACGCACTGTCTAGACTTCTTCCTAGAAGCTTCCATAAGTTTGATTTCGGCCCGTTCTTTTTCTCGCAGACATCTTTGTCTGTTTTCAACGCACGTTTGTTCCTTCGCTTCATGGCATAAGTGCGCATGTGAGTCCCTATTGAAGTTTAGCCGTGCAGACTGTAAATTTCCGGAGGTTCCAAGAGAATAAAGGTCGGAAGCGACTGGTCGCGATGATAGGGCTGGGTAAGCACTAAGCCAGTGACCGACTCTATTTAGGGTTCCGGGTCGTCCAGTGCACAGATCACACATTTCCTAATGCATGCCGGGCAGCCCGTGATCCTTAACCTCACTGCTTCTTTGAGTACACCTATTTGCCAAGTTCACTACATATGTTCGACGTATTCCACTAAACTATGTGTCGTTGACGCACCGCCCTCGGGTCCAAGACGTTTGCCCGCCAGTCACGAGTTCCCCTAAGTCGAGACATCATTTGCCAAATGGGGACCGTTTATTGAGAAAGTAAAAAATCCGGTTTAGGGTGGCGAAGCTGAAAACAAGGAAACGTGTTTTAGAGCACCGCACGGCGTTCGTTGCAACTTTCACATTTGCCCTTTTTATTTGCTGCAAAACGTGGAAATAGATAGCTCAGAAACATGCACTCTACGCATCCGGCAGTCCGGTCTGTCCGAGACTAATGACCTCAGGATAACCTCAATGTTTTCCTGAGCTGATTCTTTTATGGATATCGTTTTATCTTCCCTATTTTATGATTTATAAACCCGGCTGCGCGCGAATTCGCGCCCTCCAGGTACTAAAAGCCAATTAGCCTGTAGCCCTGCGGGCGGCAAGATTGGCGCTCATGGATAGGGCTGAAGTTGGGGACTAAAACTGTAGCCCTGCGGGCGGCAAGACACCATAGCCCTGCAGGCGGCAAGATTGGCGCTCATGCAAAAAGCTGAAGTTGGGGCCAAAAAACTGTAGCCCTGCGGGCGGCGAGAAACCATAGCCCTGCGGGCGGCAAGACACCAATAGCCCTGCGGGCGGCAAGATTGGCGCTCATGTAAATGGCTAAAGTGGGCGAAAAAATTGTAAAGTCTCAGGAAACTCGAACCGAAAACACTGCTGGTTACGAAATAGACAAAAAATCACTGAACAACTGCAAAAAACACTCAAAGCCTAGCATCGCCAGAGACATAGTGGAAGTAGAGCGCTACCATCTCAACTGTCTGTGTGGCTCATTGCGAACGTTCTCTGTTTGTAAGCGGCCGGTGTCGGGTTCGGTTCCCCTCGGGGTCCTTATTTTGTGTGGGTGTTTCCGCCGTGCGCACGGAAAAACACACACACACACACACACACACACAGACCAACGGACCCGTCGGTTCTCCATTTATATATAGAGGATTACATCCAAATATGGTTTGTGCACAATTTAGAGCATCTTCTGAACTTTTTTGGATCTTGTAGCGAAGCTTGGTGGAGGACAGAAGTCTTAACGGCCCCATCCCCAGCCACGTCTTCCCCATCCACCTCCCCATCCGCGATTCCATCCACCACCCCATCCACGGCCGCCCCAGCCGCCTCCCCAGCCACCGTAGCCGTAGCCCCACTGTCGCTTCATTCTAAAAGCACCATTTACTTATGGATGCATAATTGAGTCACCTGGGCATGACGTAATCATCGGTTTCCGCGCAGACATTAGCCGCGAGGATGGCCACAACAAGGAGAAAAGTGTAGAGGAACTTCATCGCTAACGAGGAACGTATGAAAGATCACTTTTCGATTTGTTTTCCCCGCTATATACTAGGAAGAATCCGGAATTGCTAGAGTTATGAGATGTCAATCAAGGCGGGGAATCGATCCACTGATTCTTGGTCTGCGCGGCAAAAAGGAGGCAAGATGGACAGCACGGAAAAAACAACGTGATGTCAACAGAGATCGTTTTTGTTATGAGATTAAGATACTCACCCAGGTTAATGTATCCTGTACATTTAACCTGGTGACGTGTATGGCATTTCTATAGGTAGACCCTGTACTTCTTTTTACCAGAAGTTAAGGTTACGTGGTGATGAGATGTCTGTCTTACGTAGAATTGGACGTCTAGAAGGGCAATTTTTGAAACCATCCAAGCATGAGACCGGTCTGAAAAGGAAAACAAGGGCAAACGACCAGGAATCGAAGCCGATCGTCGAAGAAGTGCACCTGGCAAGCAGCGACGGTGATCGAGATGCAAGTGCTGACCGCTGCCACGGAAAAGCGATTCTCACTCCTTCTACATAACGGTCACCGACAGGTATTATTTTTGGACGCTTTCGAAAATTACTATTTACACTGTGTCTAAATGTCCTTTGGGGCCTGCTCTGTGTTATTCTGCTAGTCTGTAAGAGTCTAAATTAGCAAGATTTCATTGATAAGTCTCGATGTGACCTCAAATGCGCATTTTAGCGGAGCGACTCCGAACAGTTGGCGGGTCTCTGCGCTCATGTCTCATCCGGTACACAATTGGTCTCGAAGAGTCTATCAGTCTCGAAAGCATAGTGCCAGTGAACCGGCTACTTCTGTGTGACTCATCTGTAATCGGCCGGGATCGGTTCATCGGCCCGTGTCCTCATTTTGTCTACTATCTGAAACCGACCTCTGCTGGCTTTTCCATACAGGCTGTACCAAAATAGGGCGTCTAGACAGAAATCTATCTGGTATCCACTCTTAAACCGACTGCTTGCATAACATGCTTGTACATTTGCGAAAGTGATTCAAGTTTAGAGGAAACTGTTCAAAAAGTACTTACACTAATGCAAATATGGATCTTATTAAATGTCAGCTTTGCCTTAATCAATGTTTATGTCCAGCCTTCCCCTCACTACCACTGCCACGACCATCATATGGTGTTTTGTTCTTTAAAACAGGTCGCACTGAACTACCATTGCATTACTGTTACAAACAACTCGGCCAGAAATAAGTCCGGGTCCAATGTTCTGCCGATCAGAAAGGACGCCTAATTGTCTCATTCAATTATGGAACAAACATTTGGAATGTTCAGTCCAATTTCTAATAATAAATGCGAAAGGAGACAGGAACTATCCATCGATCAAAAATCTTCAGATTGCTATTATTTATATTTGACACAGGTACAAAAGACGGTCACAGTTCTAGTGGTTCGATCCCCAGGGCCATCTCCGTCTTCCCCAAGGAGTCGCTCTCGCTCGCCATCCGACTCCCCATCCACGCTTCTCTCGAACGCTAAAATCCTCCCGTCAAATACATGAAATACAATAAAACCTACTTTGGTTCGGTATCCAGATTCTGAGCGAAGACGACGAATCCGAAAACGGCGACAGCAAGGAAGATCCTGTAGATGTGCATGACGAAGCTAATGAAAAGGGTGTGTTAGAGGGTGCGACATAATGGCGGGCGAAGACAAGTGCAAACCGGTTCCCGTGTTGCAAGTGTCTCTCGCCAACCTAAACATACTCCAACAAGTGGAACCGATAAGCAGGGTGTTGATTCCTTTTATAGCAATCGATGAAGTACAAAGACCCAAATGTTGTTTTGATCGACTGAAGTTGACGAGGAAGTGTTCCGAAGTGGAACCAGTGGCAAGAAGAACGTAAATGTATGGTCAAACGGAGGCGAATTATACCATGCTCTTTCTCGGCTAGCAATCTAGAGTTCTAGGGTCCAACTACGGCTGGTCGAAATTGCTCTCGGCCGCAGATAAGCCGCATCAAGTGGGTCCATCCGATATACGTCAACGTCTATTAATAAACGAGGCAGAAAAAGAAGACCCGTTAGTCATCGCTCGAGTCATCTTGATTGGTCAAATGATGAATCTGATCTCAAAAAGGAAGCTCAAATGTTCATAATTTATCGGTAAATGCAAGCACTGTAACTTCATACAGCATTGTCATCCAAGTGGCTACTGTTTCTAGCGGCCCCAACCCCATCGAGGTCCTCCCCAACCGCCTCGCCATCCTCGATTCCATCCACCACCCCAGCCAGGACCACCCCAACCAGGGCCGCCCCAGCCTGGACGACCCCATCCAAATTGGCGCTTCGCTCTGATACTGAAATCGAAAATCATTTCTGTTGAAGTGGATGTTCTACCTTGGATCGGACTGCACAGCCATGAAGAGATCCTGGGCAAGGATGGGAGCCGCGAAGAGGAAGAAAGCGAGGAATATAATGTAGACCTTCATGAAGCTTCAATGGAAGAACAACTTATGATGTTGGCTTGTACCTTTTATACCCATAAACCGTTCCAGTAGGTATATGACTCACATGTTGTTTTGATCTTAAACGCAGACAAAGAAGCGTTTTGAAGTGGAACAAGCAGTCAAAGAGCGCGCCTTGCGTCATATATGCCATTCCTCAGAGCGATCAGTGATCTACTAGGACGGCTTGCTTCAAACCAAGCACTAGTAATTCCTCACGAGTTTTTATTTCTCGTATCAAAGGCTTGTGCCTTGCACAAGAACCATATTGTCACACCGTACGCCGGGCTTTTTCTGGTACGTATTTTAAAAATTACGTCCAAACCAGATCGGGAAATAGTGTAAAACCTGCTGCGAGGATTTTGTGGTCGACCTGGTCAATCTTTTTGTGTCCTGTTGTTCATCGTCTCCGGATCCGAAACAGAAAGAAAAACTAAAAATTATTAGACAGGGAGTCGAGCCGAAAAAGGAAACCAAAGGGCAAAAACCAAATGAAAAGTTATCAGTGTTTTGAAGTGGAACAAAAGAGTGCGCCTTGAGTCATATGTGCCATTCCTGAGAGCGATCAGTGATCTCGCATCAAGTATAGAATCGGGTGGTTCATATCAAAATTGTAGGGCGAGGACATTGAAATACGATCTACTCAGTGGTCAGTCATTTCACTTCACTCTAGTATATATGGTCTTTCATTTGTGTTCCCAGCGATCGGTCGGGTCGTCCATGTCATTGATTCAAGAGTAAATGTAATGTAGTATATATCATTTTATACCACTTTTATATCCTACTACATATCGTATCCATAGCCATGTATTGCGCCTTCTCGTTTTCATGACTCAACAGTGGACACATCCTCCAAAAATGACGTCCGAACCAGATTGGACAATAGTGTAAAACCTGCCGCAAGGGTTTTCTGATCGAAGTGGCCAATCTTTGTTGTGTCCTGTTGTTAATCATTTCTGGATCCGTAACAGAGACAGCTAAACATGGACGACTAGGAAGGTAGTCAATCCGAAAAAGGAAACCAAACGGTGCCCCAGTTTGATCCCGTATTGACAAAGTCGGCTATGGCCATCAAAACGCAACTTTTGAAGGATGTTTATATGGTCAGATGTGCGTAGAGACCGGCGGGCTTTTACGCACAGCTCAATGATGTAGATTTGCCTACATGTGTGCTCTTTCTGATAAGGACACTTCAAAAGATTCCATTGTCAGCTACCATGCCATTAGTGTTCTGTTTGTCACTTATAAAACCGACCTAAAATCGGACTATGGGAAGGTTGTTCCTGGATGCATTAAGAGAAGATGAATAAGGACCTTCTACGTTCCATGAATTTAGACTGTCTCCTATGGGCGATTTGATGTTCGGATTAGTATGATCTTTCCTACTTTCCGAAAGAAATACTTACATATCATTTATCGATATAAACATCATACGTTACTCCAAATATAAATTACGAAATAGAGCTGCAGACAATGACAGCGGTATGGAGCTACCAGAAGATCATCGGCCCCATCCCCAGCCACGTCTCCCCCATCCACCTCCCCATCCGCGATTCCATCCACCGCCCCATCCACGGCCACCCCATCCGCCCCAGCCGCCTCCCCAGCCACCGTAGCCGTAGCCCCAGCGCTTCAGTCGGCTTCTGAAAATAAAGTAAATAGAATCGCGACCAGGGTTGGATGATATACCTGGGCTCAAGTTCATCGTTCGGGAAGCCGGCCTCCTGGCCGAAAACGGTCGCCGCCAAGATGACGAGAACAAGGAAGAAACAACCGTAGACCTTCATGGTGATGGAAGACGGTGATAGGAGTGTGTGGAGTATTGTCGCTTTTATACAGAACTGAAGATCATAGTTCGTCGAATGTAGATACTGATGTGTGGGCGTGGAAGGAGTGGAGAAAAACAGAACCATTACGCATCTGTTAAGCGAATAAATAATCGATTTTTTTTAAATCGAAGAGAACGATTTTGTTTTTCCCAGATCTAGTCGGAACTGTGATGATTTTGAAACCGTAACCTATCAAGTTAGACATGGTCATGAAACCGGGAAGAGCACTTTATCTGTAAGTCCACCCCAATAGCTGACCGAGTAATATTTCTAATGACAGCCACAAGTAACATCGGTATAACTGGTTTTTGTCGTAGGTTGCCGAACATTTTCTGTTATTTTCTTCGTGTATTGAATCACCGTCCGTTAAGAAGACAATGCCGTATGACAAGACCAAAATACATATATGACGCAGTCGCGATACGTTTAATAATTTGACTTAGTTAGTGGTCTAGGTGAATCAGCGCATTCCTCTGATATCACATCTTCGCGGACATGACAAAAACTAGCAACGCGAAGATGATGAAGAAAGAAGGCAATTTGTCTTGAAGTTCTGTCGTCAAGAAATAAACAGAACATAGCTCTTTTCCTGGATCAATAAAAGTGGCAACATAAATTGGCTCTAATACCAAACCTCAAAACCAAAACAAAACATCAAGCATCAATACCTTCAATAATAACAATACCAAAACATCGTTGATCTAACTTCATCATCTCTTCCAAATATCTCCGCATTTACTGACCCCCAAATAGCTTCTCTTGGGCGGATACTGTCCTCGCTTTTGAGTCGATAAAGTCCACCAGTACCTCCAATGCAATACCAGTACCTCCACTGAATCCAATCAGGCCAAAGTTCTGATGGCTTCCAGCGTCAGTGCCTGAACTGAACGAAAAGGCAATGCACTGATGAGAAAGATTGAACACGATGAAGGCGATTTGTCTTGGAGTCCTTTTGTCAAGAAATGGACAAAAAAATGAACCTTGCCTGGATCAATAAAAGTAACAAAATAAATTGGCTCTAATAGTTCTAATAACATTCTTTCTCTGTTGAAATTAAATAGCCCCCAAATAGCTTGCTTTTGACATTTATTCCAAACTGTTGCCGTCATTCCGAGTTATAGCCGCAGTCCAACACTCAGGATTACAAAAATTTTCCATGAAAATGATCAATAGCAATGAGCCAGAGATTGGTCACAGGAACATCCACATTATTGTCACATACGAATGAGTTCTTTCGCACTGAATGACATATAAAATGGAAAGAGAAGTGAAGAAAAGTATCTCCTATTTCAAACATAATTTTTCGCGTGTGTGCTATCTTTGCCTCACATTCGCCGCACCTATTCCTATCCATACCATACCAAACGGGTGATAAGTACGGTGAACTTTAACTCAAAAGCCGCTTTCTGAAAGTACAAATGAGCCTTTAGTAAGCAAGGCTAAAAACGGACCTTAAAAGACTGTGACAAAGTTGTGAAAAGCTGAAATAGGTTTGAGATCGAGTTCGAGATCGAGTAGATCGAAAGTCCCAAATGTCCAAAAATTTATCAGCACATAAAATACAAGTAGATCACAAGTTCAAGTTATAAGAAAGAGTCCATATGGATTGATACTTCAGTATAGCGATGGATGCAGAGGACCTATAGGGATTTTGCGGCCAAATCAGCTTCGGGTAACGCGTCTAGCGTCCCCATCCCCAGCCACCCCACCGGCGGCCCCAGCCTCCCCATCCACGTCCCCATCCTCCGCCCCAACCTCGACCCCAGCCGCCTCCCCATCCACGGCCACCCCAGCCGCCCCAACCACCGTAGCCCCATCTCTTGGATCGGACCCTAAAAGCGCTTACCTTTAAAAGAAGGATTGATCGATAATGAAGCTCACCTGGGTTCCGTGTCCCCGGCAAATCTTAGAGATTCGGGAACTTCAGCACAGGCGACAGAGAGTAGAAGAATAAAGGCGAAGATAACTGTGTAGAGAACCTTCATTTTGGTGGACACTGAAACGCCTACAGTGCATGTTTATTTATATAGCTCGTGGAGATCGAAAATCGCGAAAGTTTAGCGAATGGTCAACTGATTTAGGATGTTTTCGATTGTTGAGAGAGGTGCAATTCGAGCCTGCACGTATCACCCGTTGCAAAGAAGGGTTGTTTTCAATTTGCAAAGACAGGTTCCAGTTCCGTCAATTTTGCGTTGCAACACTTGAGCAAACAACATGGACGACTTTCGTGGTCGTTTTTGTAAATGAGGTAGCGCCTGTGGTGCGCCTGCATGGCTCCGTTCACAAGATTTGGCATGTCAATTCGAGTATGTCAACGTCTTTAACTGGTTCGACTTTGGCGAACGCCTCTACCTTTAATTGGATTTGGAACCTTGAGATATAAAGAGTGATTCAACCGTGTTACCCTCAAAAAAGTCGCCGATTCATTATTAGACATACTTTAGAGCATGTTTCACCTTTAGAGTCACTAAAGCGAAACAATTTATTGGTGATGAAATTTAAAGAAAATTCAGGTTACGTGGTGCATGATCACTGACTTCTTGTCGTTCAAACATGAGGAAGATGCATTTGAGTTTGAGATTTAGTCAAGACTCACTCGTATCGCGGTGGCGAGCGGTCAGTCCCTCCGGTCGCTCTCTGAGTGTCTGGTTGGTCAGATGGCAAACCCCGTGGCAGTTGTGACTGTTCCGGCTTCCCGAGGGAATTGGGACACCCGGAAGCCGTAGTCCCACCACCGCTGACAACAAGATGTCCGACGCCCGACGCTGCGTGAGTAGTATATCACCAGAATTTGTAGCCCCGCCCCCTTTCTCTGATTGGAGGAAATACAAGGTCACATTCCTTTCCGCGACGACGGCGGTGGGGAGAGAGAGAGGATGGGGAGGGGGAGAGGAATAGTAGTGGGGGAAGAGAGGAATGCGGGAAATTCAAATTTGAATTTCGGATTCGGACTCGAAAAGAGGATTCTGGTGGTTTCGGCGAATGTGTAAGAGGAATATGGGTTTTCGATGAATGATGAGAGGATTGGGTGATATTGTAGAATTGGGTTACTCGCTCCGTTTTCTTGACTGTGGAGTTAGCATTCTGCATGGCTTCGTTATCCTTGTCAACGGCTGCCTTTCCTATGATGAGCGCTCGATGAAGACAGTATGTATCCTTGGGAAGCGACTTCAAGACTCCATTTGTTGTTGTTTTACCGCTTCCTGTAATGAATCAAATTTATTCGAGAATAAACAATTTATTTACCTCAAGGAGGTTCGAAAAACAGCGCTTCCATTATGAATTTGTCGTCGTACCGGAGCCCTTTCTGGGATTGAGACAACTTCTCGAGCACAGTTGTAGCGGGGCCTCTCGCCGCGAGTTCCGTTCAACGGTTGCTGAGGAGGAGAGAGCCCTACGGGGATAGACCAGTCATCAAATAATCCCTTTTTTATTGGGGGAGCACAGCAATTACAGAACAGTATTAGACCGGCCACTCCCAACGGCCATCATTCTGGGGACGGCGGGGAGGTCAGCCGCGCCGATCTCGCGGCTACAACAGTCTTGAGGGTGTTTGCTGTGTCTAGGGCGAATTGACGGGTTGATGTGGAGAAACGTCCGCTTTTCAAAGTATCCGACTGTGACTGTATCGAAGGGTGATAAAAGTTGATGGTCGCAAATGAGCCTTCCGGGACATCCTTCAGGAGGTTGTCGATGATTTTCTTCATCGCGAAGTTCATATTTTCCTCAGGATTCTTGACTTTTGGGAATTTGAACTGGACTGCACGTTTGCAGCCCTCCAGGTGCGGAAGGCGAATATCCTTTCTAGAGACCTCGACAAAGTTATATAGAACTGCGACATCTCTTTGAATATCGCTTCTTTCTCCAGCCAGCGAGAAAGTTCCTCCGGCGCGTACACCACACCGCTAAATGGTCATTAATGATTTAGAATGGGGAAACAGCACGTACGATTCCAATGCGTCGGTGATAACACGAAGTGCTTCGATCAGCTTGGCGTGAGTGGTCGACATTGTAGGAATCTGAAATGATATGAGATGTCAACTAAGCGATGAAAGGTATACTTAACCGTTAATTTCCCTCTACTTTTAAAGGCTTCAAGTGTGAAAAAAACACGTCACAGTTGGGGTGGTAAAAGTTGATTGTAGGACGTTCGGAAACTTGAATTGGACTGCACGTTTGCAGCCCAGGTGCGGCAGGCGAGTATCCTTTCTAAAGACCTCGACAAAGTCTCCTGCAATAATTAACTAGCGTTTGATTAGATATCTTAGATACCATTTCCTTCGGGAAGATCGTTAGATGATTCGTTTGAAGCCTTCCTCGTTGAAAACTGCAATAATAATATAGAATATGCTTTAGGGTAAATCTTACTTTTCAAGACGTGGGTTATATCTTCATCTATCTTTCCTTGACCTAGATTGATAGATTCGGGGTGAGGTCGGAGATCGTTCTCCTTGTCGTTGTCTGATAAGAGAAATTCGTGTCGTGTCCGAAGCACGGCATATTCTCGTATTTCCCCTCCGGTGATATGCGATCCCCTTGCAACATGTTGGTCTTATAATAAGCATGTATTAAGCGGGTATGGCGGAAGTTAACATGAGGAGGCTGGTTGGAGGAAGGCGGCGCGGAGCGACCGCTTAAGGGTGAGGCTGCAGGGCAGGAGCGCGGGGCCACGCCCCGACAAAAGAAGTCAAATTTACCAGAAGCCAGTTGTCTCAGATCTTCGTCTTCATTTTCGTTTTGAAAGAGCTTCTTTTTCGGGGAAGATTCGGCTTTTTCGGATGTTTGGTACTTAGAGAACATTAACATGTGTTTCATAGCTTCCTTCGTATGAAGAAGAAGAGACGATCGTATGACAGGATGAGGAAGCGAAGATTCGTTGGTGTATATAAAAGAATTCTGAAATTGGGAATTGTTTAAAGGATTATGGTATGGACTTACTTAAAATTACAGGAATTTCTCGAGCTGGATGAAGGAATGGATACCTACAAGGATTTTCAGGTTGTTATTATGCTTTTAGAACCCGCTTAGAAGCGATACATGTTTCGCATCGCAATGTCGTTAACGCGATACGGTTTTTCTTTTGAAAGTGATGCTTAAACATATCTCAGTTGATGTCAGATGTAAGTGACCGATCGGTCGGTTCCTCTATTCTATTCGGAACTTTTCATAAAAAAGATATTGTATTTGTTTGTCAGGTCGTTCTGGTTTATACAACTTAACTTTCTTAGCGAACAAGGAGCGTCAACAGTTTTGGACGACTTTACTATTAACTTCGATTGCGTACTTGTTACCAAATCCCAAATTATATGCCTCCGACTGAAGATACGTTCTATTTGACTATTCCGAGTAACACTAATGAAAATAATACTCCTGCACACTTCCTAACGCATTTACAGTTATGTTTGAGGTTGGATAGTGAAGAATGGGAATGTGGTCTTGCAGAAATCATTTATACGTATAGCTGGCCAAATATTCGCAAAGATGAAACGATTACTGTGTATTATACGGATACGGACTTCTGCTAAATTTCCCGTTCATGCCGGGCAGTATACAGTGTTGAAGACCTGCTTGACATGCTGAACAGTGTATTGAACCTGAAGAAGAAGAAGACACTAGAGACTGATTCTTGGCAAGGTATTTTATTTATAGAGAATCATACTAATCCTGAGTACGTTTTAGGACAAGAACATAACCGAAACACCGAAGCGTCGTCCCTCTTCCATAGCCTACAGAGGACGCTTCAAGCTCCTGCACTCAATCATGTACTACGAGGACGTGAAGACAGGACATCGTTGGATCCGCTTCTAAGTTTTATTATGTCCACCCCTTTATTAATTATGTGCTTCACTCATAAACTGTTTCCTTCACTTTTCATTTAGCCGACACTAGTTCGCGCGCTGTTCAGATGTTATCGCTCGCGATGGGGAGAGTGTGTGAGGGGAGAGAGAGTGTTAGAGAGGTTAGAGATAGAAGGGTCGTTAGATTTCAAAATCCTCACTTGAGGGTCGTTGGTTTTCAGAATCCTCTTTAAAGGTCGTTAAGCACTCCAGAATCCGCTTAAGTACTTCAGAATCCTCCAGAATCCTCTTTGAAGGTTGTTAGATTTTCAGAATCCTCACTTGAGGGTCGTTAAGTACTTCAGAATCCTCTCACACGTCTCAAAGGCGTTACGACTTGCATGACACCAAAAGCGACAAACAGAGGATATTTCTAGCTGCCGGCTTCATCCATAGCCGTTGATGTCGAATCGATGGACGGCGGCGCGCGTGTGAACGCGGCAATCATGGAGCCTCCAAAAATAACGGTGGAACTTCTCGTTGCCATGGCGAAAAGGTGAATCCCTTTGAACTTTGCTTCTTCTATCTCCTTACAATTATTAGGACACCCAACTATTAAAGGATGTTCGGAGGGAGGACAGGTGAGCGAAGAGACCTGAACAGCCGACTGCCGAGGGCAGCTGTCCAGGACATAGAAACCGAAACCAGTTTAATAAGGCTCTGAACGCAATATTGTTTGAAGAACACCCCCTTGCACTTGCACAAAACACTGTAGAGGCTCCACACACACTTTTATTATTTGATTCAAATATCAAACTCATACAAAAATACAGTAGGCTAATCGATAGAATACGATAGAATCAAAGGTGGAGGATTGCAAATACGACGGACGTCCTTTCTCGACGTAGACTTCAGGTTGCACTGGCATGAACTCAAGGATTTATCTTCCCCATCCCCATCCGCCGTATCCACCGTAGCCACCCCAACCTCCCCATCGACGGCCCCAGCCGCCCCAACCCCAAGGACGGCCCCATCCACCGCCCCATCCACCACCCCAACCACCATATCCGCCCCACCATCGCTTGGCGCGGATTCTAAACACAATACCTTTTCACAGATTCTTTCAGATAGATACCCACCTGGGGTCCACATCACTGGAAAACTTCAAATTTTCCGGCATTTCGGCGGAGGCAGCGGCCGCAAGAAGAAGGACGGCGAGGAGAATACCGTAGTAGATCTTCATGTTGAATAGACACAAAACTGACACTGATGGTGGCAGAGTGCGACGCTACTTTTATACAGAGCAAAAGGGCGAGAGTTTCGCGAATTGAGATCAGCTGATCAAATGACGTCAGATAGGAAAAGACTACAGTAGGGCAGAAAGTACAATTATGAAGTACCGCCCCTTCGCAAGAAGCAAAGCTCTTCACAAAGGAAGGTCATTTACTGGAGGAGGACGACAAAAATACAGAAGCTTGGATCATCTAAGCGTATACATCGGGATTGAAACGTTATGGCTTAGCTAGGATTTGCGTCTGAGAGGTCTTATGTAAATTCAGGAAAGATCTAGAAAAGATAAGTGGTTGTGCCTAGTTCGATTTCTGACCAAGTCTTGTAAAGTTTCAATCGTCCTTTCATTCATCGTCTTCCACGCAATGTTTTCATTCATTGTGCAGCTCCCTTTAGAACAAAAATCTATTCTTGGCGTCAGATACAGGTTCGCATTTGCTCAACTCAACTGCAGTTTTTCGCCAAACAACAAGGGGGAATGTCATCTTAAAGCAACCTTAGAAAGTGAAAGTCGTTCTTTGTGGTAATGATCAAATTAATCGAGAAGTTCAGACCTGGAAACCATGTCCAAAAATTGTGCATTTATTTGGGAAGAGTTACTATCATCGTTTTCGATAGAACCGGTATACACAAAGCGCGTCTAATTTATGGTCTGCACAAACAGGTCAGGGACATTTCAGCCGTTACAGCTTTAACAACTCATTGTGATCGAACAGTCAGGACTTCATATTTGGCGAATTGAGCTTCAAAGATCAAGTCATGCAACGCAATTACATGTGTCGAAATAGTGAAAACGAGTTTTCAGTTGATGACTTCTATATGACTAAAATAGACGACACTTTAGGAGGACATCAACATTCTAACGATGCATTGTGAAGGCATGGAGATATATTGCCGAATAAAGCCTGAGGTTAGTGTTGAACCGACCCCGATCGCGTGCAAAAATAAATCGAGTCTACCGGCCTGTGTGTTTTTTTCGCGGTCTCATTCGATCATTCGAGGAACGATCGGTTTAAGACAGCAGACAATGTCTACCTGGTTAAACTGGAATGAAACGATTCCCGGCCCGCGGCAAACAGTTATGGTATCTCCATCCGAGACTTCGAAACCGCTAGGTCATCCATTTGTTTGCTGGGTTAGACTTCAAGCATTTATTTTCACAATCTCTATCTACATTTTTGTCTACTTTCCTTTGCTGTCTGAATCTGAGCCCTGTCAGAGTCTCCATATCACCATCCACCACTCCTTTTTCAGACAGACGGACAGATCGACCCTTCGAAGCACATTTAAGAGGGGGCAATGCGTTTAAAACCGATTCTTTGAGCGTCAATCTTGCCCCCTGCAGGGCTATGGTGTCTCCATACGGGAGGCCGTTACTGGTGCCTTTCTGACTCTAATCACAGCTGGTTAGACCGGAAATGTTCATGTTAATACAAATGCATTTTAGCTTTCAGTGAATAAGTTCTCTCTTCTTCCTCTTGCTCCTGCTACTTCCTATGACGTCAAAAACCAGCATCGAGGGATACCCGATGACCTTATGTCACAAAACCTTCACAGAGTTCGGCAAACTCTGACTTATTAATGTACCTAATTGAAATCCAGTTCTACAGTAATACGTCGAGGAACGATCGACGGTTTTCTCAACATGTGCCCTTTTGACAATTGCTACTGTAGTCCGAAAAAAGAACAGAAAAAAAGTTTACGTTTGTGGATACAAACGTCCCTTAAAAGTCAACAATGGAAGCTTCGAACAGTCTCCGGCTTGTTTCTAGTGAGATCTAAGTTAAGCTTTAACTTTCCACATCTCATTAAGAAGCAATCATGAGCAATCATGAAACTCAATCGTGTATCATTTATTTATCTACTTGTGGACGGCTATTGTAGTACGTACATACAAAAATACATGTAGGACAGCACAAAAGGAGTACAGTGGAAGTTATACCCTGGGATGGCATGTACCATATCTTTGTCAGATCTTGTGTTCATTTTAATTTTGAACAGAATGCACTTTTAAGGTTTTTGCGCATGTTCACCACTTGGCTTTTATTATATAGCCTGAAAGGAACGTAATCTTTGAGGTTTCCGATTTTATATGTCGGTTTCGGAAAGCGGTGCAGGAGCTAATTCGCCCGCAGTCGAAGATCAAGGCTAACCAGGCTCTCTCCTTCTTCCCACCCCCCTCTTCCCTTCATGTTGGTGATAAATAATCACGTTAGCACAGTACAATGTCGGGGCGCCTTAAGGCCACACAGGGAGATTCTCAGTTGACTCTCGCCCTTAACGAATTATTGAACAACTGAAATGAAACTTCCCATTCCAGCCAAGGATGCACAGGACCTATCTTCCGAACACAAATGACAGACCTCTTCCAATCAAGACAAAAATTTATGCCGCATTTCAAACAGAGCTTACAGACAGATAGAGCTCCCTTGTGAGCACTACTAAACAAGTTCAATGATGGTATCAACCTTGCTAGACGTCTGCTAGACTTCCTTCTAAGACGCCCTTTTTGGGACAGCCTATACTGTGCAATATTCCATATGGAACGTTAGTTTTCCAACTCAAAACAAGTGTCTTTAGAGATCAGTACCACGGCGTTCGCCATTGAACAACGGCGAGTGCACACAACACAAGGTCGGTCACTCAAAAGCGCGACAGACAAAGATGCACGTGACCGTCTATAGACACAATTCCCGTCTCGTCGCGCCCCGTTCTTCGGTCAAATGTTACAAAACTGGCATTGTCCTCCGCGGTTGCGTCACCTTTGTTCGAGGAACACCGCGATCTACGGTCACCTTCGGTCCTATAAAAGGGCGCGATGGACAAGCGCCACAACCTCGTTCGGTGCAATATGAAGGTTTACTTGACTATTCTTCTCGCCCTCCTCGTCTTGGCCGCTGCTGCCTATGCCGAAGAACAGTTCGATGCCGTGGAAGCCGAGCCCAGGTACGGTAGTTTATCCAATTGCAATCGTTCAAAAATGAGCTTTTAGTATCCGAGCGAAACGCTGGGGCTACGGCTACGGTGGCTGGGGAGGAGGATGGGGCCGCGGATGGGGCGGTGGATGGGGATGGCGACGACCATGGGGATGGGGTGGCTGGGGCGGCTATGGCTATGGATGGGGCCGCTGAAGAATCGACCGATCGAATCGTCTCCATCGAAGAAGTGAACCCGTCCCAGTAATGAGTCTTCTGCCATCTGATGCCATTTTAGTCGTACTGTATAATAAAGGAATCAAATAACTTTGGTGATGTTCTGGAGTTGAAAGAGCATAATGTTCAGACTCTGAACTGAGATTTTTACGTATATGCTTCCATCCGGAAGAGAAAAAACAAAAGAGGAGAGTAAACGAAGGAACAGTGAAACAACAGAAGTCATAGATTGGACGTTTGAACAAAATAATAAAAAGGGAAAGAATTAGCCCGATGCGGGGCTCGAACCCGCGACACCCAGATTAAGAGTCTGGTGCTCTACCGACTGAGCTAACCGGGCGTCGAAAAGATCAAGAGGGTGAAAGTACTTGAGGTGTAACATCTTTGATCGCTACCACGACCACGGGTTTGAAAAATCAATGTTAACTTCGACAGAATTAAGAAAGTAGGAAATTTTTGGAACATATCACGGTGTTCTGATTTTTATAAATTGGTCCTGAAACGAAGTATGAACTGACCTTGAACTTTTTACAGTTTTTGAGTCACTTTTAGCCTTTTTCGTGAGCATAAATTTTGCTGCTCGCAGAGCTGCTTTGACTCAGCGCCAAAAATCGGACACAGCCGCATTTATTCCCTAGTAATTCGTAGATGTGCGTATAAGTGATCCTAACTAATCTCGGATTAGGATCACTGGTACTTTTAATAATGTATGATTGCCTGCCTAAGCCAATGATCTTAATCAGTCCGAAACAAGTCCGAACTCGCACTCGTTTGAATTTCAGAGTCGATTTTTACAGTTTTCTGACAGAATCGGACAGTATCTTCTTAATCAACAAACAACGACACAATCAGGAAAGTCTTCAAGGGGGAAGTCCCTCGATTATTACAACTAATACAAAGCTGGTTAACGTTCAACAAGGAACCTGCGTGTCAAGTTAGACCTCAATTAGAGGCTGGAACTTCGGAAGGGTTATTATAAGACCCGAAGTTCGTTATCAATCCAAGATCCATGCAATCGAAAGAATTTAAAATTCGTGGCACAATTTATTCATACATATTTCAATGTCATTTAAAGGTTACATGATGAATCATCGGAATATTTCTTACTTTGAGCCTTGGATTTCAATAGCGATTGGCTTCATGTGGACTGGATTAGCGTCCCCAACCCCAGCCGCCCATTCCCATCATCGGCCATCCCATGCCCATACCATATCCACCCCACATTCGTCTCATTCCCCATCCCCACTGTCGTTTAGCTCGACTGAAATGTATCACTTGTTGAAGCATCCACAACAATCGTGGACTTACAGGTGGTCAAAGTCGTCGTGTGGCTCCTCGGGGTCGGCAAAGGCACATGCCGAGATGATGAGGAGAACAAGGAGAATACCGCAGTAGAACTTCATGTCGGATTGGGTGAAAAAGAAACAGTGAGATCGTTTTTATACTCTCATAAAATGAGGTAAACATTGTCAGGTTCTTGGTTTTTTGCCCGAGAATTTGGGCGAACAAGGTACTAACAAGCAAGAGCTTGCGTGGAAAAACTGGAAATCGCCAGCAAAACAATAAGAAAAGGGTGGACACCGCATGGAAAAACAACAGATCGGCGCCTGGAATGTGTTGACATGGGCGCGTTGCTATAGATCAGCACCTTGCAATTAAGAATGACGTATCTGATTCCGGGATTCGACTTGCCATCCAGTAAGAATGTACAAAGCGTTTCTGGTGCAAAATATGGATTCCCCAAACATTGATTTGAAGAATTCATCATCTGATAATTTTCCTTCAAGTAGCCATTTTACTGACACTACTATATTCGAATTCTATTTGTAATATAACGTTTACATGGGTCAACTAATCCTTCTTAGCTAGCTCTGTTGGATAGGGTTTCATTGCGCTTATTTTGTGTCAAGAGGCTTTGTTTTCGGCTTTCGATCTTTATGACCTAAGATCATCTCGGATCGCAGTTGAATTTTTCAAGCCGAAGGTATCCTGTAAATGAAAATTAACTTGATGAACTAGTGAGACAACCTTGTGGTCTTCTGCTGTTGATCAAGAACGCTGTGGTGTTTCATTTTCTATCGAAATTTGCTGCTTTCTAGAGATGTGTTGGAAAGAGCATTCGAGAGAATACTGATAAAATAGAGTACATGTCCTATATCAAAAATGTCTTGCTTCAAGTCCGGTCTGGCAGACATTTCTGCCTGCGATAGACATTTCGGCAGACAAATATGCCTACACCGTTTGGCTGGTCTCGCCCCACTCCCTCTCCGAATTTACTGGTCAGATTGTCAGAATAGGAATGACCCACAAAGACCGGCCTACTACAGTGCCGAATGTGAACTGGTATAAACTGGTATAAACTGTCAAGGTGAGCAATGGACAGCAATGAAGCATTTATTGACCTTTGTTGGATTAGAAAAGCTCTCATTTTCAAACGATTCAAAATGCGATGATGACATGACAGATGCTCGAATCCGAACTCTATAATAGACTCTATCCATTAGTTTTAGGTGTTACAGTTCGATGAGTCTCACTCGTTCTCTAAGTGTGCGGTTGGTCTGATGACAGTTGTGACTGTTCCGGCTTCCAGAGGGAATTGGGACACCCTGAAGCCGTAGTCCCACCACCGCTGACAACAAGATGTCCGACGCCAGGAATTCGACCGCGTGAGAAGTCACTCTGAAGATCGCCGACGCTCTGAGGACCCGCGAAGACGCGGCTTTGGAACTAAGGAACGGTCTTTCCGAAAGACGCTCCTGTGCTCAAAACGGTAAAGCTCCGTCACCATTTCCGGAATTTTGCCGGCTCCCACACGTTCATTGACAACATCTTTAGAAAATAATTCATTACATTGAAATCTACCGTATACAGGACAATGATCATCAATTGCAACACTACAGGGAGAACAAGTTTACAACGACGATTACCCACGCCATGAGATCAATAAAATCGCGATCATAGGTACTTTAAGATCCAATGGAAAGTGAATATATCGAAGCTCTGTTCCTCTAGCAATAAGTTTGCTGACTTTTGTTGTTCACGTCCTTGCAAAACTGATCGAACACAACTCTAAGTATTTCGCAAAAATCTGCACAGCAATGAGCTGAAGTCTGTACGTCATGCATCTATTGCATAGAAAAGTGATTTGGCAAACAGTGAGACATGTTTAACTAGTTCGGCGGGTCACCTCGTTCGGCCAGTCTTTGACGTCTCTTGTTCGGCCAACAGCAGTCGTGTTCCGGAAACATTTCTGTGTTTGAAGGAGACAATTTGTTTCATGTTATCGTCTTTTTTTCCATTGGGTGTATTGTCTTAACAATGATATTATATTGAATCTGTCTATGGTCCGCGGAACTTTCAAAGGCTTCACAAAAATTTTATGCTGACACGGTTCGTACCATGAAAGTGAAATGTTCACCGTGCTGGATTTTTTTTAATAAAAAGATACCGTTACTAAGCTATCATAGTTAATAGACTTGTTTATGTTAATGCAATTGTAATATATCGATAAGAATGTTATTTATCATTAAAAACCGAAAAAAAATGCTGACCTGTCCTTAAAGGGACAGTGTCATCGTGAAAAAATTTTCTCAAATCTTTCTGAGAGTTCCACAACCCCTACCCAGTTTCTGACGGCGAACACGATGGTGAAATCCGTTTCGCTGTAGGCCTGCAGGTTTTCGAGCTACAATCCTTCTACCGGAAGCTGGCATTTACTGGATTTTGCTTGGTCTTGGCACGAAATCCCTAATAAAATCGATTTGTCTACTGTAGCCATTTCTTGTAACATAGGCGTCTCGAACACTTTAGGTTCTAGTGTGCGATTGGTACAGTGGTAGTGTGTTGCACTAGGAGACATCATGCCAAAGTTCGGTTCCCCGCTGTGCCTCAACTTTTTCTTCGACGTTTTAGGGCCATTCTGAATTTCAACGAGCTTCCTCAAAATCCAGATTGCAATTTTGTCCGTGGAATACCCTGTTACTTGGGTTCTACTTTCAACTTTGCACATCTTGTTTTTGCCCTCATAGGCGTGTCTGAATCTTGTAGAAATTCATAACGCCCCTAAAACGTCGAAGAAAAAGTTGAGGCTCGGCGGGGAGCCGAACCTTGGCATGATGTCTCCTACTGCAACACACTACCACTGTGCCAACCGCACACTAGAGTCTACGCTGTTCGAGACGCTTATGTTGCAAGAAATAGCTATAGTAGACAAATCGAATTTATCAGGGGTTTCGTGCCAAGACCAAGCAAAATCCAGTAAATGCCAGCTTCCGGTAGAAGGATTGTAGCTCGAAAACCTGCAGGCCTACAGCGAAACGGATTTCACCATCGTGTTCGCCGTCAAAAACTGGGTGGGGTTGTGGAACTCTCAAAAAGATTTGAGAAAATTTTTTCACGATGACACTGTCCCTTTAAAGCTATAACCTTAAAAATTAGTGGCAAAACAAAATCCGTATTAATCAACTTAAAAAGTGCATATGTGACCTTGAAGGGTTGCGAAAGTACGCATTTGGTCACTTTATCAGAAGCCGAACTCATCGCGATCTTTGTCGGTTCCCTTATAAGTGTAAGTGTGCGGTATCTATATCCACAAGCAAATGTACCGTATACCGTACAAGGATCAAAATAACAAGCACAAAGAAAACTTGTTCGTTTCTTGCTTACATCACATGATATAAAGGTAATAGATATACGGTAGTCCGGGTAAAGTACGTTTAAATAAAAATTGGCCACTCTATGGGCGGCGGATGTTCTAAAGGGTTCACAAAAATTTTATGCTAACATGGTTTGTGCAACGAAATCCTAATCTAAACTTATAAATTTTACGCAAATGAAAATTTTTTATAACAAAATTCCCACGAATCAACTTAAACAGAAGCATCTGTGGCCTTGAGGGTTATGCTAAAGTAACCTGGAAGTCAGAACCGGAAGAAACGGCTCGAGTAGGGTTAAAATTCGCCCTCCGAAAAATCCCGACAAACGACACACATTTTTATTTTGCACGTGTTGAACAGTTGTAAGCATTTGGTGACTTTAACAGAATCTCGACTCATAGCAATCTATGCGGCGCTTTGTCGGTTCCCTTGCAAGTATTTCTTGCGCTATCTATGTCCACAAGCAATATACCGTATACCGTACTGATCAAAATAACAAGTACAAAGAAAACGAGTTGACTTCTTGTTTACATCGCATGATATAAAAGTTTTTGAGATACGGTAGTTTGGGTAAAGTACGGACAACTGTATCTCGGCTTTGGAAAGAGTCCACACCCGTTTTGGACTCTGATTCGCTTGGATTCCGGACTCGATCGGCATCGCTGGTTGGTGCCGTCGACGTCTCAACAAGTGAATACAAAAACGACCATTTTTAACTTTAAATGAAATCGTATCATTGGGTTAAGAGTGCTGCATTGCTGGAAAAGACACATTTCATCACCACCTCATTTCTACAAATCGGCTTGTTCAGACATTTCCCAGAAGTAGCAAAAACTGGAATTTCTCTTTATTGCTCTTGTTTTTGGCTAATTAGGTATGACTTACATGTTCTTTGACTTCAGTTCGGAAGTTGAAGTTCGGAGCTTCACAATTTATTTTATGGGAGAAAAAAAATGATAGAGAAGCACATAGACTCCGGTTCACATAGAGAAACACATAAACACAGTGCAGCACACGATCGAGAAGCACACGAATATGCAGATGATATGGTAGTCCAAGAGAAAGGACATCTAGACAGAAGTCATCTAGAATCTAAGACATCTAGAAAGCCTTTTAGGCCGGTCGATTTCTTTTCTTCTACGCTTCGTTTTCCAACCGGTCTCAAAAGCTTGGATGCTCTCGCAAATGACTTTCCAGACTTCTGTCTAGACATCCTTTTTGGGACATGTTTATAGCATGAGGGGATTGTCTACCCTTAATATCTGTGACAATGCTTCGCGTCCTTTCGAATTCGAAAGCTGTCTTCTTATTTTCCTTGTTTTCTTGGAAGACCAGAACTTAAACACAGACTGCATGCCAAATTCATTTACTGCTCCAAATAAAAAGTCACACCATACAGGTTCAGAAAAATACATTTGCTGCATTTCCTTCGATGGGAGCCGTCGCTGAGACATGTCCACGATTCCATGATTGCTCACCTGCCCCAGCCCCATCCACCCATTCCCATCATCGGCCACATTCCCATTCCCATCCCCATACCGTATCCACCCCACATCCACGGCCGTCTCCAGCCCCATCCTCCCCACCAGCGCTTGACTCGGCTGAAAATCAAGTCGACTAGAGCCATGTTCGAAATTCTCTTACATAACCGGTTTTCCATTTTCCAACTGGACTGGTTCGCCGTGGATCGTGGCGATCAGAAGCAAAACGAGTACAACGCAGAAGTACACTTTCATATCGAACACACGAAGTGATGAGTTGAGGAAGAAAGTGGGCGTTTTTATATTTATAGGAGATAAGCGCGGGAACGTCGGTCACGTTTCCTGGCATTTTACAGCGTTTTAGGTGAACACGAAGATGGTAAACAGCACAAAACTGGAAAGCGCTGCGTACAGAAATGTGGGGAACGACGCTTTGGCGCTCTGTGGGAACTGGGAAACTCTCTAGGGACCCTATCTCAAAAGATTCATTGGATCGTTTAGAGCAATGTCGCCATTTGCATGAGCCCTTTAGTCCTGTCACATCAACTTATGTCTCCAATGAGATGTCGGACTTGTCACCTGACAAATTGGAAGTTTCTATGGGCTGTGTAACTAGATCAGCAATTATTAAGGCGCAAAACAAAAAGTGCAGGCTGAGCAAGCTGTGTGTTTCGCAAATCAGAGATCAAAAGAGCGACCAATGGATGTTTTGCTCTTGCATATGAGACATTTCACAAGGTTCTTGTTAGAACAGATGCTTGACCTCTGCTTGAGTATTTGGCGAAAGCACTAACCATTCCACTTCTCTGAAACGAGGAAAGAAGTACAAGCTCTGTAAGTGAGTGCAACGGACCTTCAGAGAGAAGTAAATGTTGAAAATGAGAGTTCGGTTGCAGACAGGAGGTCTTTTCAAACTTTGTCTGATGGTTCATTTGCACTCTGCAAGACGTTCGATCAACGGTTCCATGGTGTAGCGGTTAGCACTGAGGACTCTGAATCCTGCGACCCGAGTTCAAATCTCGGTGGAACCTGACGTTTTTCTTTTTTCGTGGTGGATTTGTTTAAATTTTTTGAAAGGCGGAAAATAAAAGAGGAATCTCAATCGGATTGATTACTGTAGTCGTGAGGCCCGTAAATGATCAATAGTATTAATACAACTAATTACAAACAACAAGTAAATAACAAACAATGTTCAAACAAGTGTCTCCTTCATCCTGTGCGGAACGTGTCCTTCTTGTACGCAATACGCAGTTGGTTCAAGTAGGCGGAGAGTTGCTCGGTGTCGATCTCAGCGGCGCGAGGGAAAGCTTGAGCAATCTTGTGAGCAAGCTGTGCCATGATTCTGATATCGACCTCAGAATCGGCGATGTTGTGCCGCTGCTCAGCAGAAACACGGAGTTTCTGTGCCAGAGAACGCGCCTTTTCCACTATGTCTGAAGGGAACGTTGTTAATTCTGCCAGCTCTAGGCCTAAGAAAACAGAGTTAAGGATGACAAGAATCTGTTCACTCTACCATACAGAGGACCTTTGTATGTCCCTTTACACATCTTGTGTGTAGTTTCCAAAATTTCGCGTCCATCTGCGTCCTTGTGGATTTCCACAGCAAAGTGACAGCTGCAATTCAGAATAAAGAGCCGCCAGAAAAGCAAATCTCACTTTTGAACCGCCGGGTAATTCATTTCAAGCAGCGCGAGGTCCAGGAAGTGTGTGGCGAAGAGTACATACGCATGTTTCGCAATCAGCCGTTCACAGATCGCGTAGCTGATGCCAATTCCCTCTTCGGTCGATGTACCTACAAACAAAGTTGTAATCGTGGGATAGGTCATTAACAGCGGATACTTCTGGCTAGTTCGTCAATCACAACGAGGGAATCAGCGTCCGCAAATTGGGTGATAATGTTCATCTCAGACATCTAAGACATTATATGACGATAGGGTATCAATGGACCACAAACCTCCAAGGCAAATGCTGATAAGTTAGCATTCAAATCATCGTTGTGCCCAACTCGAGAGAAGATTCTTGTCATAAGCTTGAAAGACGCAAATTCTGCCGGCACCATGGACCCCATTTGGGCAAGAATTTGGAGCAAGCAAACCTGCTTGAGGTAAGTGCTTTTGCCTGCCTGAAATCGAGTTGAAAAGTAGCACTGAATAGAATTGAAAACGTACCATGTTTGGACCCGTTATCATCACAAAGCGACTTTCCTCTGCGAGGTACTAAACCTGATAATGTACGTCAAGTCAAGCGACATTTATGAAACGCACCGTATCGTTAGACGTAGCGTCGCAGTTCTGCTCAAGGACCGGATGTCGGCCCTGCTTGATTACCATGCTGGAAGAAAAAATGGGCCTGATAGTGGGCGTCTTCGACGCGTACAAAGCTAGAGAAGCAGCATAGTCACACGCCGAAATCACCTCGATGCAGTGATACAGTGATGGGATCAAAGTTCGGATCTCTGTCAAAAGTCCGTCGACGACCACTCCGGACTGCAGCAAGATCTCATTCTCGAACTGCTGGATCCGATCTGTAATCCAGAAGTAGAACAATCAAGTTGCAAACGGATTACCGTTATACTGAATCAGAGAACGAGTGGTGAAGGAAACCGACGAGCGGTTCTTGACTACTTGAATCAAATTATGAGGCAGCTTCAACTTGTAAGGGGTCTGAGTGGGAACAGTCATGTGGAACCCTTTCTGCACACTGTAAACCATTGTGGCGCCTGGGACGTTCTTCGCTTCTTCTATTCCTTGTTCTGAACAGCTTTATAAGTGTCTCTACACATCTTTGAGCCACTCACGTTGAACATCCACAACCAGCTCCTGATATGCTCTTCTAGGCACGTCCAGCAGGACTTCAATGCCGCTGCGCACAGCCATAATCATCTGTTCTTTGACGGCGAGAGACCCGCGGCGATCACTTCGAGTAAATGCGGAGACGTCGATTTTGGCGTCAATCATGTTGTGGATTTTCTTCAGTCGGGCATCC
Organism: Steinernema hermaphroditum; assembly: GCA_030435675.1. Lineage (NCBI taxonomy): Eukaryota > Metazoa > Nematoda > Chromadorea > Rhabditida > Steinernematidae > Steinernema > Steinernema hermaphroditum. Next base: position 1,216,886 of record CM059623.1, read on the forward strand.
CTTAGACACTAAACAATTGGGTGGCACTACAGTGAAAACTTAGACAACACCGTAAAAGCGGTGACTGTACAAAATATGGAAGATGAACTATAGTCCCATAACTCACTTACGTTAGCGCATGACAAGAACGTTTTCGATTTTGCTAAGGAGAGCACCTTCCTTAGCGATTCTAGCATCTGCAAAGTTTTCTGCAAGTTTATGATCTGCAATATGCTTTAGCTCTTCTTCTGATCTGAATTTGACCTTCAAACCTGCTGTATTGTTTGTTTTGCATTCCGAACGTTGCCTCCACGGCTGAGATGTACACAGACCGTAATCACTGCCCCCAGGTCGTGCATATACGAAAGAACGGCGCGCAGCCTCTCCAGCATCTGCAAACGTACATAAAGGAGAATACGATGCTCGACCGCCTACCGCATGGTTATTCACCAGCTCTTCGACACAGTCAAGCTTCGCATTAATTGAATCCAGATTGGCGCTGGGCTGTAGAAGATTACTTCGTAAAGTACGCTCTCCGCTTGCTGTGAGGCAGGTGTTCAGGACAGAATACAGGGAGTCCCTCTCGTGTTTTGAAGTCATGCTTATTACTTCCAAATTCCGCAGAGTGTGTAGATCTGCACAAAAAAACGTAGACATGAAGATAATGAGAGAGGCATACCAATCATACAACTGTTTTCGGAGTTTTCATAGGTGATTTTGAGTGAATTCTGTGCGAAAAGAGTGTTCTGTACATACTCCACGTATCTAATGAGGGCCGCAAACGCTGAAACGCAGTAATATCTAATAAGGCATGATCTATATCAGAAATGTTCTCAACGCACTTCTTCAACACGTCCCCGTCGATGTTGGAGCATTCCGGCACGGCCAACTGTTTGATGATCTCGGCTCCCCGGCCTTCGTTGAAGTATCTTCGGTGCACAGTGGTCACCTGGACAGCTTTGCAGGTGCTCTTAATCAGCTCCAATAAGACATTCATGTTGTTCTTGTCGTTTGTGAGTTCAGGGACGATAACTTCCACAGGGTTCAGTAATTCAAGACGGATTTTGAGAAGTGCATACGACGAAGTGTCCATCAGCTGGCAAATATTCACCTCGGAGAAGCGCACGTCCATGCTGGCCATTCCAATTTCTCCCCGGGCATTGCCGCGTCCCTCCACCAGAGCTTAAAGCAAGATGAATGTCTGCCAAAGAATCGCTTCCCTTACCGATGACGGTGAATTTGCTCGACTTGCTCGTGGTGTTGTTCCCCGGAGTGCCGAAGGAACGCGTCGTATTTACCTTGTACTTCGGACCAAACGACTTTGAGGCCGACGGGCTGTCGAAGGTGGTCATCGCCGCTTATCTGAAAGATGTACATACGGTATAAAATACGAGAAACACGCAAGAATAACCTAGACCATGTTCAGAAAAAGGCGCGGAATGGTCGCCTCCGAGCTGTTTCCGATGAAATTCCCTTTTATCCTCAATTTGCAGTAAATTCAACAGATGGCAAATCGACTTCGTCAGTCAAAGTACAAACGGCAACTTCCACCCACAACGCGAAAACAGACAGCCGATCAGGGAGACGTGTCTGTCTCCCACAACGCGGAAAACCGTCTTGTCTGCACATGGCGACGGTGTTGACCAGTGATGGGTCTCGCTCGGTCTCTCGCCGAGTCTCGGTCTCGATCTCGAAACCAGCCGACGCCGTCGACGTCTCAATGTGAACAGGAAACGGTGACGGCTCCGTTTCGTGTTCACATGGAAACGGTGACAGCGACGGGGTGTCTTATGAAACCCAAACCCCCAATATATCAAACGAAGAAAATGACTGTAGTGCGGACTGATAAATGCCATGCTTGTCTGCGGAAGTTATCGAGTATTTGAAAAAGAATCTAACACCTAAGTCCGAATACCAAAAACGGATCGCTCCCGGGTGGGCTTGAACCACCAACCTTTCGGTTAACAGCCGAACGCGCTAACCGATTGCGCCACGGAAGCCTTCTAACGCAGGTGATCAGAGAGTATATTAACCGACCTCACTGAATCTAGTGACGTATATACTGTGTCAGTATAGACTGTGTCACATCATTTCAATGGGCCTTTATTTGATATTTATATCATGCTGTCTATGTTTCCACAATCTTTGAGACCTCCATCCATCATCCCACCATCGTTTCGACAAAAGCGTGCCTGACAAAAATCATCTACAAGGAACACTGATAGATCGTCTATTTCTTACCCTGACCACCGACTTGGACATGAGGAGCATCGTCTTCGGTGTAGGCGGTCTTGGCCAGAAGAACAACAACCAATAGGAATACGAAAATCATTCATTCGACTGTTGTAACAGACCAAGGACCAAAAATCGTGTGATTCTGTTTTTCTTGTGATGTTTGTGGACTTGTGATGTTCTCCGTATTTGTGGACACATGAGACATTTCAATGTAATCTGTTCCAACAACAAAATAAATGACATCAAAGGGCACTCCAAAATAGGTCCACACCACAGGCTATAACTAGAAGATAGTATATTTTATGTTCATGTCAGAAGTCGTCAACAGATGGGATGAGACGTTCCATAATTGTCATTCGAATTGCACATCTTACATTTAGTTCTTGCCCAGATCCAATCAATTGAAACATTGTCCAACAATCGCCTAACGTTATCTCATCTTCTCCGTATCTTTTGCTAGACAGATCAGGTGTGTCTACTTCTATCTTTCGATTGCGACCCACAAACGAGTCCTTTTCATCTGAAAGTTTATTCTTTTCGGCAACCAAAATAACACATTTCATCGAAAATATCCATTCAGTAGCTGGCTCCTGTGGACTCGCTAAGCTTCTACTTGCCCCATCCGCATCCACATCCATATCCCCATCCTCCCCAACCCCAGGGTCTCCAGAATCCCCATGGTCGCCATCCCCAGCCCCATCCCCAAGGTCTCCACAGTCCCCAGCCTCCCCACAGTCCATAGCGTCGAGCCCGGCTGAAATAATCGTCTATCTCCATCTCATCCTCATCTACCGTATCTCACCTCGTTGGGTACTTGAGAGAGTCAGGAACTTTGTCGGAAATAGGCTTATCCGCACTGAATTCAGCAGCTTTAACGGGAAGCTGGTCTTCCGCAGAGACCAGGGCGATTAGGAGCAGAGTTGTCGGGTTCGGGTTTTCGGGTCGGGTTTTTCGGGTTTTCGGGTCGGGTTTGGGTGTCGGTTTCGGTTTTTCGGGTCGGGTACCCGAACGCTTCGGTTTCGGTTTCGGGTTCGGTTTCGGGTACCCGAAAATTTCGGTTTCGGTTTCGGGTTCGGTTTCGGGTACCCGAAAATTTCGGGTTCGGGTTCGGTTTCGGTTTCGGGTACCCGAAAGTTTAGGTTTCGGGTTCGGGTTCGGTTTCGGGTACCCGAAAATTTCGGTTTCGGGTTCGGTTTCGGGTCGGGTACCCGAACTTCCCGGTTGGATTTCCCTGATTTTCGGTGTTTTGGAACTGTCGAACCGCGATTTTATTTTTTCAAACCCCATAAAGCGATCAGTCACAGCGCGGCGAGACCCAGAACCTATATTAGCGCTTTGAGATATCGAGATCTCCAGAAAAAGTAGGATATTTCGTACGTTCGGTCGCCGTTTTGATCGTGCTAGTGCAAACTTTGGGCGTAAGCGTGGCGCCACAACGGTACCGAAGTGTCGGTCTGCGCTTATGACGTGAACATGAGTGGGATGCACCGACGACAAGTTCATTAACTTCGTAACCTTTGTAGACAGTTTGACGTCCACCTTTTCTGAGAGTTTCACGTTGATAGACAGTTTAGTTTTAAACGGGGTTCGGGTACCCGAAAATTTCGGTTTCGGTTTCGGTTTCGGGTTCGGTTTCGGGTACCCGAAAATTTCGGGTTCGGGTTCGGTTTCGGTTTCGGGTACCCGAAAATTTCGGTTTCGGGTTCGGTTTCGGTTTCGGGTACCCGAAAGTTTCGGTTTCGGGTTCGGGTTCGGTTTCGGGTACCCGAACTTTCGGGTACCCGAACTTTCGGGTACCCGGACAACTCTGATTAGGAGTACAACAATAAGAACGATACCGTAGTTTATTTTCATGTTACCGATAGGAGATAACTACTAAAAGTCACCAATGCGTGACACTTATATAGGGCGATGTTTTTAGTCTATCGTTTTTGGCAAACACTCTGCACTATAAACTTGCAATAACACTTTGCACGAAGCGAAGATCGAAAGATTGTATGCGCGAGTGGTGGAGAAAGCACAGAAAAACAACGTCGAATTAGGCGAATGGCATTGCACCGCTGGCTTGTGGGGAATGTTGCATCGAAAATCACTGTAAGAGTTAAAAATAATAGCGCTGTTGAAAATATGGTCATTGGGAGACGCTCCCGACTTGAAATCTAAACATTATTCGCTGTATCTTTTCAAAGTCCATGAAGAGAGCTGCAATTCACGGTTTATTCATCAGTCACCAGGCTATATCGTGTCAATCACATCTTTCACTTGTCGTCGTCGCTATTGCAGACCATCCCACGTACATTGCCCTGCTTCAGCTGGCTCTTCAGCAGCTCAGCAGTTTCTTCCTCCATCTCCTGGATGGATTCCATCGTCAATTCGATCCATTTATCGATCCAACAGAACACTTCCCTAAAGATCCATCTTACGATCTCAGCAATGACATGGAGAACATACCGATGGAAACGAGTGAATAGACGTGGGTACTGCTTGTGGATGACACGTTCCACACGACTTTGAAGGCCGAACCACTTGAAGTGGGCTTGTACAACCTTATAGCAGCACATTACAGGCTCAGTGCTGGATGTCCAGTCGGATCTGAGCGGGCCGCGGCCAGTCTTCTTCGATTTAAACGTGCGTGGATTTGTATCCGGCTTGATATCAGTCTTCTTGTTCAGGTATTTGTCGTCGTAGATATCCAGCATAACCACATCACGTTGTTTCAGAAGATTCTTCGGCAGATCCAATGCCTGAATATCATTTCAGTCTTTGAAAAAACATTTAACACCCACGTTTTCAGTGTCACCGCTATCGGCAAGGTGCATGGACTCGATGATGATGTAGAAGTCATTCTTCATATAGCCAGTATTCTAAGCCCTTTCGTTGAACGATATGTGCATGAAAATCGCACTTACAGTAACGACGGTCTTACTGTACGGATAGGCATTCCAGCATTCCTCCTCCAGAATCAACGCGGACTCAGGGAACATCTTCCGAACGATCCAAGGCACTTTGCTCTTAACACTGAAAGAAAGCAAATGATTAAATAGTTCCAAAATGAGAAAGACTTACTGGTAGATCTTTTTGGTATAGATGCCGGAAAGCTCTTCGCCCGGACGAAGATCGCTGCTCGTGAACGGCTCCGACTTCAGCACTTCGACGCCTTCACCGCCGCCCGTTTCCGCTTTGCTCGCTTCGGCCACCGCAAACAGCTGCCCGCGGCGGTATTCATCGACTTCCAGAGGGACAAGAACGCGGTATTCCTAAAAAAACACTTTGACTTCAGAAATTGAGCGGAAGAGTCACCTTGATCAACATCTTCGCCCGAGGTTAGCGACGATTCGAACGACTGCTTCGTAGCTGCCGCCAATTGAAAGTGAATCAAGTGGCATCAAGCGGTTCACCACATTTAGACAGATTGCGTGTCTGGATGACCTTTTGTGAGACAGCGACGTTAAGTGAAAACTGTATCCACAGAGCCAAGAAGAGCATTCGTTCCTTTCACAGCACTGCTGCAACGACTTGCGTGATTGGACCATTTTAAGTAGTAGACAAAGACTAGACAACATAACTGTCTGTCTGGTTGGTTTGACTTCGAGGCCGTCCAGGCCATGTCCGAAAACAACGTGCTTTTAACAGATATTTCCACCAATAATATAACTTTTGTACTATGTTGGGCTTTAGTACGGGTGGACACAAACAGTAGGAAGAACTTATACTCATTTAGTCAGATGAATCTATCGTCCCATGGTTAGGCCCTTGATCTATCACGTTCGGAGGTGTCGCACACCATACCACGCAGCGGGCCTTCGTTCAACTGACTCCTCAGGTGCTCTGCCGTCTCCTCTTCCATCTCGCGAATGTCGTCCATCGTCAAGTGGTACCATCTGTCGATCCAGCAGAACACTTCCCTAAACAACCATTTTTATCATTTCAACAACGATACGGAGAAGATACCGATGGAAACGAGTGAAGAGACGCGGGTACTGCTTGTGAATAAGGCGTTCTACGCGGTTCTGGAGGCCGAACCACTTGAAGTGGCCCTGAACCACCTTGTAGCAGCACATCATCGGCTCGGCCGTGTCGATCCAGTCGGGCGTGAGAGGGCCGCGGCCGGTCTTCCTTGATCGGAACTTGCGCGGGTCGGTGTCGCCCCTGATATCAATCCTCTTGTTGAGGTACTTGTCGTCGTATATATCCAACAGCACAACTTCGCGTTGTTTCAGAAGTTTCTTCGATAGATCTAGGGCCTACAATATCAAGTTCCAATTTCTGAAGAGAGTTTTCATAATCACATTATCTGTTTCACCGCTGTCAGCAATGTGCATCGACTCTATTATCATATAGAAATCGTTCTTCATATTACAGGGATTCTGAAAAGAAGCTTGCATAAATCGCCGACTGAAAATAATAGTTACAGTGACAATGGTCTTGCTGTAAGGATATGCGTTCCAGCACTCCTCCTCAAGAACCATCACAGAATCAGGGAGCACCTTACGGATGAACCAAGGTAGTTTGTTCTTGATGCTAAAAGGGAACAACTGCAGAGAACGCTCACAATGCTTACCGGTAGATCTTTTTGGTATAGATCCCGGAAAGCTCTTCTCCTTTACGGATGTCGGTGCTCGTGAACGGCTCCGACTTCAGCACTTCGACGCCTTCACCGCCGCCCGTTTCTGCTTTGCTCGCTTCTGACATCGCATAAAGCTGCCCGCGACGGTATTCATCGAGGCCAAGCGGAAGCGGAATGCGGTACTCCTAAAAAGAAAGAAACTGATTGAACTGAGGCGATGCTCACCTTAATGAGCATTGTCGTCAAATGCTTACGGAGAAGCGGCCGACCGACTGCAGCTTTGTGCTGAAAGTGAGTGAAGTAGTGGTTGTCTGTTTCGCTGCAATTCATGTAGACCATCTATGTCTGTGTCTGTCAGAGCTTTTTCAGACTCCATGAACTGATAAAATGTCACAAAGTGAACAAAAAATGCTTCCGTGGCGCAATCGGTTAGCGCGTTCGGCTGTTAACCGAAAGGTTGGTGGTTCAAGCCCACCCGGGAGCGATCTGTTTTTCCTTTCCAAAAACCACATCTTTTTCTTCTTTTCACTTTCACTTATCCTTGAAAACATCTGTGTATTTAAAAAAAGTAAATAGATGCAGGAGACGAAAAAGAAAAACGTCAGGTTCCACCGAGATTTGAACTCGGGTCGCAGGATTCAGAGTCCTGAGTGCTAACCGCTACACCATGGAACCATTGGCTATCAGTTTTGCAGAATGCAAATGAGACAACAGGCAAAATTTGAACCTAACTTTTGTCTGTAGCCAAACGCTCATTTTCAACATTTACTTCTCCCTGATAGGTCGGTTGCACTCGCTCGCTGAGCTTATCATTCTTCCCTCGTTTCAGGTACCATCACAAGCAAGAATGGAAAGTAGATCGGACATCTCGGCAAACATGCAGCAGGACGAGCCGAAGTCGCCAGATCTCGGCCAAACCGGATTCGCCGTCCAGTGCCCCGGCTGCAAGAGAGATATATACACGTTCGTCAGCAAAAGGAGGCGATGGAGGTTCTGGCTTGTCTTCGTGCTCCTGTGAGTCGCCATTAGACCAAAGACTTAAAAATTTTTTTTCACCACGACCAAGCCCCTTCAATCACTGCTTATCATAAGTACGCTATTTTCAGAGTACTCCTTGTTCAATGGTACGCGGCGGTTCTACTCTGCGACGACTTCGGTCTGAAAGATACCGTACATAGTTGTCCGTTTTGCAAGACAGTGATTGGAATTGCAAAGAGGGAGAAACGGAAGAAGAAGAAGGCCTCTGCAGGGAAAAGTTGACATTGCTGGTGGTACTGAAAGGGAGAGAAATGCTGAATAAATTTAGATGCTATCTTAATCCCCCCCATCTTGAACCACCAACCTTTCGATTAACAGCCGGACGCGCTAACCGATTGCGCCACGGAAGCATGAAGGCATCACTGATCAAAGAGCTTATCAACCGATCGGTCTCTCACTGATACGACAACACCAACACACCACTTCCATGGACCTTTGGTTGCAATGTAGCCCGATGTCAGCAGTCGTTTCATCTGATTTGAAACATTCCACAGGTCTTCTTGCCCTGCGGAGTTTCAGAGTCTTCCGCTCCAAACGCATATTCAAGAATAGTCGCCTTTTAGAAAAACAATTTTAAACAAAAACCTTCAGTGTTAGAGAACAATGGGCGCAGTCAATCAATGCAAAGTCAATGATCTGGTCTAAGTCGACTTCAGAAATGTCGTAGAACCCACCACAACGGCAAGGCTCATCGGCGTCCAAATCACAGAGTTGCACTTCTTCTCCGATGACAGAGCGAGTCGCCTTCAGATGCTGTTCGCGCAACCACATATCGTATCTTTCTCTCAGCACGGGATTTCTAAAATGGATAGCATGAGTAAGAAGAATATAGAGTAGCAAAAATAATTATATAGCTACACATTAAAACCGCAATTCTACAAGCGTTTCGGAGAATTGATACATACAGACGAGTGAAACCAAATCACCGCAAACAACGCAAGAAACGGCTGCATGAAACCTACCGAAGCACGTGCCAAGCCTTCGTAACGAGCGTAACTAAGTGTTCCGATGAAACGTCGTCCAACAGCTCAGCGTTGCAGTTCTTGTCTGGATGCACCTTCCGTATCTGCTGGAAATAAGCTTCTCTTATTTCTGCTGGTACCGCGTAGTCACCGCAGCCGAGAATTGAGTAGTAGCTTTTCATCTAAGTCCTCTGGAAACAAACCTAGTAGTATTGACGAGAAAGCGCAACACGATTCTGATAGAATATGTTTCAAGAATGGCGTATACAAACAACGTATTATCGCATGCTCCTCGCCGTGCTCCAGAAATCTCCATTTAGATACATATATCGGCGTCAAATGACCATTTCTACAGCACACATTTACGAAGGAATATTCATTCACTGAGCTTCAGCTATAAAATAGTACAAGGTAAGTAACAAAATAACAAAGAAAATTCAAATATAGTACAAAAGGTAACAACCGACTTAAACACATTCGCGGCGGCCGTTCTCCACCTTGGGGCCCATACGAATGCGATTAATACAGTTCTGCAGATTTGTGATCTGAGCGTGCAACGCCGTGTAGTGACCGTTCTCCCTGTCATTCTGCAGAAAATTTTCTGTATCAGCCATGTTCTGCACTTCGTGCTGATCCGTTGATTCCATCGAATGACTCAAAGGTGGAAGAGAGGGCAGTTGAAAGCCCTCCTGCAAGAAGGACATGCCTGAAATCGCAAGATGAGTGGACAATTATAAGAAAAGCGGTTACCAGCGTTCCTAGCCTCATTCTGCTGCTCCCACATCATAGTGCGAATCAGGACAGGATCTTGAAGATCAGGAGCTGGATCGCCGTGTCGATCGTAGATGGAGCGATGACGAATGTTCACATGAGAAACGAACCAGTCACGGCGCGGAGACATTTCATTCTGGTTGTTTTCAGAAGGGCTCTGGACTCGCTTCTTCTTCTTCTTGCTGCCATTGACGTAGTTCAGATTTTGTGAGTCGTAACTCGAAGTAATGCCATTATTTTGACGTGCAGCGGACTGCGAATGGCCTCTTCCGCGAGCAGATCGACGGATCGTTTGGCTCGTTTGACGACCATACTGCAATTCGATACGACTTGACACAGTTCCTCGCTCTTCAGGAACCGCAACTCCGCCTGTCTTCATGCCAGAGGCTTGCTTAACCCTGTGCGACATACTGAAATGGAACAGTAAAGTAAGCGGCATAAAAATATTAAAAAAGACGCGGAAAGAAAACAAACTATGACACTGTCCCCTTGGTAGCGTCACGCTGAATATGAACAAGCCTTCCGCGTGACGGTGACCATGAAGGTGCGCTGTTCATACCGGCCGTGACGTTCGGTGATATCACAGGCGACATTGTTGGGACCAAAAAATCTGAACCAGCGCGTTGTTGTAGGGAAATTCGCTGCCTACAGTAATTTTAAGGTAAACGCATTGAGACCTGCGTCGAGTTTTCATACCTTCTTCTTTTGTTTCCTTTTTTTTTGCAGCTTTTCCAAGTTTGTTTATTGTTGTAACTTTTGTGTGTGTTCGACTGCTTTTTTTCACGTGTTTCGGTATTCTATTCCATTATTATTGCCTGACTTTTGATAATTGAAACGCAAAAAGTAACTTCTAATGGATCTCGCGGAAATGAGCAATTTGCCGAAAGCGTTGGCACATCGTTATACTCGAAGTATCTAGAAATCTCTGCAAAAGGACTGACTAAATTCTGAATCATGTGCCATTTTCTGAACCATCGGGCGCGTTTTCACTGAAAATTACTGTAGGCAGCGAATTTGGCTACGCGCTAGGTGAGGTGACAATGGGAAGATTGAAGGCCATTTTCGTGATCGAAAGAAACAGAATATATCAATGGCCCTGCACAGATTAGATTCGTCCTATTACCGTCTCAGAGTTTGAATTTTCGCTTTCGTTTAAAGCGCCATTTTTGTACGTAGTCCGCCTTTCAACATCCATTGCTGCACAAATTTGTTACTTTTTCTGTGCAATTCTGGCTAACTACTTACGTCTGAACCGCATTTTACAACATGTTTGCACATATTACTACAACTAATTCACTTTCAGATACTGTGACATGCTTGCCAATGCTGCAGTCATTGTTGATGACTGCATAAGTAAGGATCGGGTTCATGTCGACAGCGCTGTTAAGCTTACTCGCGATCTACGATGTAACAGAATGAGTAAGAATCAGATGACTAGTATCACAAACAATTTACGCGTTCGTTCCAGCGAAAGTCGCAGTATCAGGGCTTGCATCATGTGATTACAAGGAATTTTCATCGCTGATGGATGTCAAGGAATTTTCCAAGATTGAGACTCGTCCTATCCCGGGCGACCTCCGTGATCAAATGAAAAGTAAGTGTATTGGTTCATTGACGACGATCGTTCGTCGATTAAGGGATGCGAAGCCATTGTGGAATGGGAATGTTTCCTGAACTCTCCCGAGCGTGGATGACCATTGATAGCGACCTTTTCATCTGGAGCTACAATTCTGGGTTTGTTTCGATGGGAGTTCACCATTTAGTTATCTAAGAAAATGTTTTTCAGTGAAGATTTGGCATTTTTCGATGGCATTTCGAATGCCATTGTTTCAACGACATTATGTCGTCCAAAAGCTGGAGTCTTTAATGTAAGGGCACTTAAACGTCTCGCTATCAAAGCTAGTATATTTCAGGAAAACATTCATTTCCTATTAGCAGTCGCTACTACCGTTGAAGTCATCCTGTATGCCGTTTGCTTCTACTATGCAAATGGGAAGTCCGTTCCTCTCCAAGATCAGGATTACGCACAATATGAAATGTACTTGATTCCCGATCCAATATGCAGCGTACGTCTCACGTCATAACGCCCCATGTATTGCAGATTGTTTAGATTGGTCTCGATGGTGCTGTTGTCAACGGTATGAAGGCAACGGCGGATGGACGCGTGTTCTTCGCAGCGGATGACGCTCTATTTGAACTTTGCTATGAACCGCAAACATGGTTTAAAAACAGATGCCGCAAGGTCAATCACACCAAATCATACGGAAGCCTTATTACGAACTTGTTCACCAAGAAGGGTAAAGCAAAATGTCTAGCTGCTCCTGATTCACTATCTCCTTTCAGATAATATAATACAACTAGTCATTGACGATGAGCGCCATATATTGTACACACTGAGTCAAAACAAGACGGTCCAGGTATTTGACCTTGGAGAAGATGGCTCCGATTGTCGGAAAATATGTGAACAAAGTGTGGATGCACTTGCACACTTTATTGTTACCAATACAAATTTGGACGGTGACAGCATCAAAGATGTTGTAACGTTGAGTGTTGTTCCCGTGAGAGAATCACACTTTTTGAATTTTGTAAGTGTTGCCACCTTTTTCGACCCCTCTCCACTGTGATCTTCAGGTCCTCGTAAACACACGTGGAGTGCGCATGTATTTTACATGCTTAAGTCCAGATACCGATTTGAGTTATTTCAACACCATGGGAAACGAAGACTTTCTTCGCATTTCTCCATTGTCTCTTGTGAGTTTTTGGTCAGCAGTATTTAAACTATGGATAACTTTAAGAAAGAGACTCGGCCAAAAATGATTCGTTTGGTCCATTTGCGACTGCCAAGGGATTTCAACACATTCAGAGCACACGATGATGCCGTTTACTTGATGTGCCATACATCGGGTTTGTGGAGATTGGTTTTTTTGTGTGAACATCTTGCTTTAGATACAACAGTTCTTTTGAAAAGTGGTTCAAACATCAGGTCAGCCACTGCCACCTTTATGAGCTCAGCGAATTACTCCATGTCCAACGAGATCTCAGAGAATGTGGTAAGATGGTAGCAAGCTCAGGTTTTTTTTTCTGACGGAAGTTTCTTTCAGGAAACCCAGCTTGTCAAAGGTCTGACATGGTCCATCGAAAAGTTTGATGAGGATTCAAGTATAAAGGTATACGGTGTCCATCTATTTCGTTTACAACAACCATTTCTAGTACATGACCCTTCCGGGAATGCTTCCCGACATGAATCCACCGATCACTGTTTACCAACACGTGATAGAGCCTGACCGAATCTTTTTCATGACTAGTGAAGGCATTGCTTTCGTAGATCGTCTTCGTCCCACCGACATACTGCGTACCATTTTGACCACGTTCGGAGCCGAGTCCAAGCAGTGCTCTGCTTTTTGTGGCATTCACGGGCCGAAGAACACTATGACCATGCTGTTGGACATTCTCAGCAGTCCCTTGAAAGCGGACCGAAGAGTGAAGAGCGAAGCACAGCGAGTTTTCTTTATGGTCGGTGGTGAAGCTCAAAGCTCAGGTGGTCGTGAAACCACGATCGAATCTACACCGTGTTATTCGATTTTCGCGTCAACGCCCTACGGAGGACGTTCGCTTCCACACATGAATATCTCTGGTGTTTCCACCATAGTTCCAAGTTCTTCTACAACCGCTACCACTGTCGTAGGCAGTGCGGCGAGTGTACCAAGACGAATGCGTCGACCGACACAGAGAATCAGTTTTTCGGAATGTGACTCTCTTCTTTCTCACAAGTCCATTTTATTCAGTCACCGTCACGATGCTCTTTATTCATATTTTGCCCGATTATTCGGCCGATTTTGGATACTACCAGTGTGTCGCAAAGAGGGAAATACGGTCAGTCAAAGGAATATATATCTCAATATTTGCAATGATCGTTTAGCTGGTAAGCAAGTATACAAGCGACGAACTCACATGGCTGGCCCGAAAGTTAGGGCAGTACAAAGAAGCTATTAATGAGTACAAGCTTATTCCCGCGGCAGAAACTGGTTTTGTTAATAGTTCTGATTCACACGGCAAAGTTGAAGCGAAACTAAAGGAAAGGCAATCGCTTATGGATTTATACAATTTGCTCATGGTTTCATGTGAGACACTTTACCTACTTAAGCTGGTGAACGATCATCAGTTTCACGCAGTGACCAGTCATATGTCTGAACACTATAAAACTGAGCTTTTGAGCATTAAGTTTAGTGACCTCGTCAGCAGCGGAACAATGGTTGGTAACTTAACGTGAAATTTTCAATAGTAATATATTTAAGGTGCCTGCTGAACTTATTTCGGGTCTGGTACGCCACTATCTTGGGGATAATGCAACGACAAATGTGATCAGCGAAAGCTTACGTAAGCACTGTTCATCACTGTTTTCAATGGATGATGCTATTGCTGCAGAGGTAACATTTTTTCCTGGAATGGGGTGCAGTCGAAGCAAATTTTAGGCACTTGAAATGCTCCAGAAAGCTCCACGCATGGCAGAAGGAGCGGACAGAAGAAAACTGTGCGAGGATGCATTGGGTCTTCTTCGCAGGTCTATCTCGAAAGTGAATGTGCATAGCGTAAAGGATCTCTTCTGTCAAGTGCACATGTTCGAGTCACTCGTGGAGCTTGCGCTTTGCAAGGCAGCGTCCGACGACCCTCAGAATATTGCAGTTATTGCTTACCGTGAAGGGATTGTTAGTGCCGATCGTGAACTTGCTGAGGCCCGAGCGAAGAGGAAGGATGCTTATGGCTGCATACTGGAAACATTATTCTTGCTTACCGATCCTGCATGCGCCAGCGATTTGGGATTATCAGAGATTTCGGCGAATAGACATCGCGAGCAAGTCTTAAAGACAGTCATGCGTAGCGAAGATGAATTAGCAAACGTTGAGATATTCGACTGGCTTATTGATCACAATATGAGCAACTTGCTTGTTGAGGTATATACAGACTTCATTTTCTGCTTCGTAAATTTTGTTTTTAGAGTGGTAGTGTTTATGTTGAAAGCTATCTTCGTCACAAAGTTGAATCGCGCGACGACGTTCGCTACCAAGACGTACTATGGAGACACTGCGAAAGAAATGGAAAATTTATGGCTGCGGCAAAACTATTGCACGATTTAGCCGATGGAAGCAGAGTAGATGTCAGTCTTCGCAAGCGCATAGCGTACTTATCACAAGCGCTGATGTGCTGTAGATCGGAGCAGGCTAACGAAGAAATACATGTATTTATCCAAGAACTGGAGGATAAGCTTGAGGTGGCCATGGTTCAAGATCGGTTGAGGTAGGTTTATGAACGAAACATGGGTAGTTTATCACTCTTGCAGGGACAACATAAGTGCTTTGGCGCCTAACGACCAAATTTCGAGAGCAGCACTAAAGAATGCGGTGACAAACTTGGACCAAAAAATATACAGCGTAAATGAGCTGTACTCCGATTTTGCAATGACCTTCGATCTACCACTTGCAAAACTGAACATTTTGAAGTGTGCTAATCATTTGGATGAAGAAACTATCCGCGTCATTTGGGTTGAAATCATCGATCAAGAATTTGGTAACTACAGTCGCCTGGATGGAGCTTTTGATGAAGTTTTCCTCTCAAAGCTTTCCACTCTAAGCCGAGATTATAAGAATTCCCCAAGCTTCTTTCCAATTGGTATGTGGATTATATATGGATACCAATGAAATGTGTCCTCTTTCAGATTTAATACTTCAGTTGCTACTGACGAGGAGCTTCGAACACGGTCTCAATCCCGCGTGGCTGTTTAAACTGCACAAAGTGCCTAAAATTGGTCTTAGCAAAGTGCTCGATGCTATCTCCCGGCAGTACGAGTAAGTTCCGTTTGTCATCACTTTGACATGATCTCACTTCAGAAGTGATGCCGATTCATTCTGGAAGACAAATTCCCGGGCCGAATTCTATCTTGCCAACGCTGTTGTCAAAATCGGCAATGAGTTTTCAGATAACATTAAAAGCTTCCAGTCAATGCAAAGGTAAGACAGGAACGTTTTCGATCGTTTCACTTCCCTTTTGACAGACAACTCATCGCAAATAAGCTGCTGAACCTGCTGGCTACATTTTCCATTTCTATCAACACCGTGGCCAATTCTCGCGAGCAGCTTGTGGAATTCAAGCTCCGATGCAACACTCTCCAGAGCAAGCTTGATAGACACCTGAGCCTCGTCTAAATCGGATCCCTTATTATCGTCGAATGATTGTATTTCGCTTCGTTCTTTTTGGTTTGATATGTGCTGTCGGTAAAATGTGATATGTCGACAAGGGGTGTCGTAATGGGTTCAAAGAACTTTTGATGTGAGTCGCCAACTAGTTAGGGAAAATGACCGATTGTCATCTGCCCAGATCCCAGAGTCTCTTCAGGGTGCAACTGTTCATGTCTCTTACTGGGTCTGTCTGTAAATGTGATGTTGTAGGGGACCGGACAAATACGATACCAATTTCCATGATATGGCACTGACTCAGTACCCACATCCGCCGATAATTACTCGACTAGTCATGTGAACTGACTGGCTAATGCAAATTCATCAGCGACGTGTGAACGCGCACTAGGGTTGACTATTGGCGATAAGTTATTATTTAACTGAGAGTCGAAGAGGACCACGATAAGTAAAACGTCTTGTCCTGTTAGATAGGACAAGAAGTCGGAGCAAAAACCAAATTCAAATGTACAACACCACAACAGCACAAAGGGCGTTTACCCGCCGACCGAACAAGTTTGCTAGAAACAATAACTATCTATTGGTACACATCCTCCTTGTCACATATGTACTTAAAAATATCCCGGGGAGTCTTCATACGGTCAGCATCACCATCGGGAATCTCAAAACCGAATTCGTCTTCAAGGGCCATAACAATTTCGACGTGGTCGAGCGAGTCCAGCCCCAAATCGTTGACGAAGTTGGACTCCATCGTAAGTTTCTTGGGGTCGATCTTGTCGTAGAGGCTGAGTACGAGTATGATTCGCTCTTCAAGAGTCTTCAGCGTGAGAGGAGCCTGGAATGAATCCGATAACAATGTGGTTACGGCAAATACGAGTTACCTTCGCGCCATAATACCTGATCTGACTACTGCTAACAAGGGTGGGACTGTTCTGGATCCGCATGAAAGACAGATGAGGCATGGCAGCAGCTCGACGACTAGTAGCTCTCGCAAAGCACGAAGCGGAGCGAATCCCCGTCCGAAGAGCACTCTTCAGCATTCTGAACGCAAATGTTAAACAGAGAGCCAATTATTTGGAATACGCTTGCGCACGCGCAAACCGAAGCACGAAAATTCTTCACAAATCCACCTGAAAAAATGAATCTCCGAGAAAGCAGTTAACAAGAAGTGAAGTGAGTATAAGAATCTAACTGACGATTCAGTGAAAAGCAAAATATGCAGAAATCTATTGCGATGCAAATCTTCCACCCACTGTACTCCAAATCGATAAGATCAGGGTACTCGGTGTGGGACTAAAATCGAAAATTACAGCGGATCATCCATCTTGCAGAAGATTTCTGCTCATAGAATTGAAAGATTAAACAATTTGTGTCAAACTCACATAGATCTCTAGGCCTGAAGAGGTCTCTAGTAGGGATGCACCCGGTTTCGGTTTTTCCGGTTTTCCGGCTTTTTTTGAGCCGGAATTCCGGTTCCGGTGCCGGTTTTTTTTTTCGTGCCGGTGCATCCCTAGTCTCTAGGTACCAAGAAATTACCCAATATAACCTGACTTTCGCTATTTTTTTCCGTGATTTTGAACAAGGCGTGCCGTTTCTATTAACATCGCCCTTTTCAATCAATCTGGAGTAGCTATCGGAGTTGTTACGTATGAGAGGTGATTCGATGGAACTCCATTGCAGGCAGGACTGCTATCTAGATAAGGTTGTCTAGACATGTTCCATGGGCAAGGCTTCTCCCGCGACATCGCTGCACTCAGCTCTCTCGTCGTCTTAGGATTCGATCAGTCGGGTGGTCGGTATTCATTGGGATTCACACAAGCGCACTCAAAAAGGAATTGAGCATGCGACGATCGTTGAAAGCTCGTTGGCCATCCGATGATGACAAGAACGCGCGAAAGTGGGCCAGTGTAGGTTTTGCTACTGAGGCGGTATCCGATAAGAGACAGAAGTCATCTCTCGATGACTCTCTGAAGATCGGATAATCTTCGATGTTATAAAAGAAAACGTGTCATGTCCAGAGTTTCCCATTTGGACTCTTCTGATTCATGTTTCATTCGTGCATTTTGGCGAGACACATTTCTTATCTCGCTCTCTTGTTGACTACTTGATCGTTGATCAAGACACCTTTTATACATTGCTTCTCACGAATAGTTAAATGCCACCAGCTTCACGGAAGACGACATTATCAGTGCGCACGCGCCGCTAGCTTGACCACCTGATCATTAATCAATCGTGTACTTCCAGCCGACAGAGATAATAAAGATAATAAGTCCGTACAGTACATGGGTAACTCCATAACGTTTCTAAAAAAAGTCAGGTTCCACCGAGATTTGAACTCGGGTCGCAGGATTCAGAGTCCTGAGTGCTAACCGCTACACCATGGAACCGCGATATCTCCATCTCATAGACATAGACTAATGTTAGCACTCTTCTATTTGCTCTGAAAATTGCTCGTTTTTTATATTTTCTTTTGTACGAGCTCTCTTTTTAATGAGCTTCTTGGGCACACCGAAAGACAGTTCTCACCCTTCAAGGGGACGCAGAGAACACGTACATACCTCACACTCGATCAATTAGGAGCCGTTGGTGAAGCCAAAAAACGCCAATTTAGCAGCGAGCAGTGGTCAGCAGTCCGCTAAAGAGGTCCCAATGAAGCATGGAGGCTGCGCTGATCATTGTTTATATCATTTGCAACGCTTGCTGGACTGGATTTGGCTTTGGACTCTTCAGCATGAGTGCGTTTTATCTTCGAAAGGAGTGGCCAAACTTTTTTCGAAATTCCGGGAAGACAGGCAGAAAGAGCTGCTCTTTCACGTGCTGACAGCAAACTGTTGCTGGGGATATGGCTTCCTAAAATCCTTAAAACCCCTGTCCTTATCATTATGCAACAGACATCGTTATTATGATACAACAACGATTATATGGGATCCCGCTCCGCCCGCTGCGACTTGATTCAAGCTCTTCGCCACTTCAACGCCCGTGCATACTAATGGGACCACTGATCGTTCTTCTCGGATGCCATCTCCAGCCGAAGCCAGAGGAAAATCAACAAATTTCCTTATAAAGGCGCGAAACTCGACTCCATTGATCTCTTGAAAACAAATTGACCCCCAGAATTCCCATTTTTGCCACGTTCCAAACCTGCTTTCGCCCAGTACGTGCGAACAGTTCCCACAACGCATCGTTTTGTCGGCGTTCCATACGTGCTGCACTGGGTGCTCAAGGCAACAACAACGTGCGGCGTCCTAATCTTCGATCGTCTCCGGTCACAGCCTCCTCCCCTTCGTCGACTCCACCCGCCATGCTCCGTTCTCCGCAGTCTGTGCGTTCTTTGATGCCGGCGCTATATAACACGGCGGCCGGGCGCCACAGAACCTTCCCTCCCAGCAGAGAGATGCCCGTCAGACACTACTACCCCGCCAGCGTCCAAAATGTCGGCGCCGCCCTGGTCGACGTGAGCTTCTTGAGGAAGGTACGAGGCTTAATCCTATCAGTTCGCTTTCTGAACGGCACCCCTTTGCAGCAAATGCGCAAGATCAACTTCCACGGCGGCAATCGATCGATCTACTTCTTCTCGGCCTATCTCGGATGTGTCGGCGCCCTCACCTACTACTCGCTCCAGCAGGCGGTCAAGAAGACAAACGAACTCGCCCCGGCACAGCTTCTCATGAGGCGCTCCGACAAGAACTACCGTCACCCGAGTGTGCACGGAGTCGACGTCTCCTCCTACTAGAGACGCTCAAATGGGCCGGTGCAATAAGATGTCCAAAATGTATGTAAATACTGTATATACTGTATATAACTGCGCAATGTATATAGTTGTTATTTCCGAGTTAAGTTATTTGGAAACATAAAGCCTATTCCAAGCATGGCGTTTGTTTTTGTGACGACTCGGAAGAGACCATCGATCGTGGGAAGGGGTGAGCAGAGGGGCTGTTTGGCGATGTCAAATATTTGGGCTTTCGGGGACGGGGTGCTTCCGAAGACTGATGAGATAGATGCCGATTGAGCAGTTTTGAAAAACGAGGAGCTCTGTCCACGATGACATCGACTTAAAACATGACTTTTTTTATTTATTCAGAGTCGGTAGATGGTTCATGAAATTAAGATCGATTCTGGACACCTGATCCTAGAGATCTGCGATAAAACCATGGACCGATCAATAGAGAGTTGCATCAGCCACGTGTTTAACCCTCTCTTTCCGATCGATCTATAAGTGGTGAAACTTTGGCAAACCGTAATTTATGTCGATGTCATGTCTATTCGATGTTGTGGCTTGGAAGGATTAGTTAACGAGTTGAAAAGCTGTTAAGAAGAAGGGCCTTCCTATGCAGAGATACTGGCTTTTTACTCCAGTTTTCGCTCTAATGTCGTACTATGATTTGCGTCAAAATTATTTGCATACAAACGTGCCGGTATAAAGACCCGATAGACCAGTAATGGATGTCTAATTCCGACGATCTGTAATAAAGCTGTGGACTATCGATTAATAGAGAGTTGCATCAGCCACTTGTTCAAGTTTTCCAACTTTGTATCACTCCTCTCACTCTCGGCCCGACGGTTAAATTAGACAAAACACGGCTTAAGCTAATGTTGACCTTAAAATCTTTAGTTTATTTCCAGTGTTATGGGTCAAAAAAGTCACTTTTCCTTCTAGTTTTCCTCATTGGGCCGATCCATAACTGTTTGTGACCATCCATGGACAGTCCATGAGGATGGTTCCGTCCATATCCACAATTTTACTACCTCCAAGTGTTGAAATCTCAGAAACGAGCCTATGTCGACATTACGATCTATACCAATAGATTTGTTTATGTTCCCTCGTGTGGCCCAAAAACATTAGCCAGGCAGCTTAGTGGTTGTTTTCGTCCTTCACCTTGTTTTGCCGCTAATCTGAATCCCACGAAATCCCATATTTTCCCCTATTTTTAGCTCTTACATCGGCTTTCTCCTAAGCGAACGGAAGCCGATTTAGTGAACACTTTCTCGAGCACTTTCATAAATAGAAGAAGCTGTTACACCTGAACGTTTTTTCCGTTATTTCGTCAGCCAAGTTCGTATGGGAAAATGCCGATGTTTTCGTCTTAATCTGTCCAACTTCCCTGAATCCAATATGAGCGGCATGACTAATAAGCATCGTTAGCGCTTCCTGGGGGTTCGAAAACAGCCTACAAATAGAATATTCCGGAAGCCAGTGGTGATAACGCAGCCAGTGCAAGAGATCAACAGACGGTCATGACGTGTGAAACTGCGCTCGAATATTGTGAAATGCACACGTGGAGAATACGCTGATGCAATTATCGATGTCCCTCCGCTTGCGAAAGATGCGTTCTTTACGTCAGGCTGTGAGAAGATCTGCTTGCTTTGATGTTATGCACATAATTTAGCGGAGAAAGGTACTTAATTGATGGCTGTTCACACAAAAATTTGAAAAAGTAACACGGACAAAGAGATGCTCTGATAATGAGCGAAAACTGTGATGCCTCCAAAGTACGCGCACGGAAATAACTACAGATTATGTGGTGATAAATCTTGTGTGAATGTACTTTGTGGTCCTTCATACGATGTGAGATGGCCTTCTCCTTCTCCTTCTCCTTCTCCTTCTCCTTCTCCTTCTCCTTCTCCTTCTCCTTCTCCTTCTCCTTCTCCTTCTCCTTCTCCTTCTCCTTCTCCTTCTCCTTCTCCTTCTCCTTCTCCTTCTCCTTCTCCTTCTCCTTCTCCTTCTCCTTCTCCTTCTCCTTCTCCTTCTCCTTCTCCTTCTCCTTCTCCTTCTCCTTGAAAGTGCATCCACTTTCGATCTACCACCTCGACTCTAACCGTCAGCTGTGCACAGTACAAAGCTCATCTTAAAGGACAGGGCAGGCACCAACCTACCAAGATCATTCAGGGGACATTGGATCTCCGAGAGAGACCGATCAAAGTCCTCTCCTGCAGCCTTGCTATTTCTGCGCAAAAACACGTAAAAACAAATTTGCAGAAATCTTGTTATTCGCGACTGTGGTTGTCGTCCATCTGCCACTTTTAAAAACACGTCCTCCCTTCACCTCTAATTCGAATCGACTGCAGCAGTGTCAAGATGGTTCTGTTTTTGGACTGTTTGTGTCGATCGATCGATAGTCCGATCCCAAAAAGAGGACCAAAAACCGCAAGTGCATTTTCAGCGCGTACGGAGAGAACGTGGCCGGTCACGTGCGCCTCTCGCCGAAAAGTGTAAACAACGCGGAAGAACGCGTCGACCTTGCGATGGGCACCAGCGGTCGAGATGAGCGCCACTTCGGAGAAATCGGCTATGTGGATGCTGTAAAAATCACTTGGATCACCATAAATTCGATGAGTTCGAGCGATGTAGCAGATAATCAAGCGTAAAAAAGGATCGAAAATTTCAATTTAAAAAGTCGGACTTATTAGAGGAATTATGTATCGTCACGGGACCGGTCATCCCCCATCCGGCTGAGGAAATACAAGGGTTAGCGTATTGATGAAGTGATTTGAATGATGTAAGGACTTCACCCTAACGTTATTATGAGTCTGAATCATGAGATCCAAGGACCCAAACCCGGCCACCTTTGGCGGTTAGTAACTGTTCGTGCATCCATCATAACAGCTTTCAGAAGAATCATGTAGGTTGATATGTATCTGCCACAAGGTGTTTAGAAGCTGGCACTGATATCTCGATCCACCAACAAAAAATAATCGACCTTATCTCTTGTTTTGTTCATATTTTACAGCTTCGATCAGTGGTGCCTCGTGTGTTATTTTTTTTTACGTGTGCTGCCAGATTGAATGTAAAAACAGAACAAGATCTGGCGGTGAATACCGTCGCAGTTCCGTGTCATATCGAATAGTGTCGCTGAAAACATTAAGTATTGTATTGATAGGGCATGAAAGAGAATGAATCAGATCGAAAAACTTTAATTTAATATGCATACAGTACAGTGCATGGTGACCGAACAGATCTATCATGTCATTTAGAAATGGCTACATTCTGTGCCAACACAGATCTATAAACGCCCACGAAAATTCTTCACTGTGGCCAGAGGGGCATCGGTCAAGCCGTACATCTGTATCAGCCTATGATAGAGAGCGCAGACGATCAGAGAAGCTTTGCAAGAACTTTCGCTAACGCAGACGGTAGGCTACCATCTCTCCGTGAAGAGAGTCAGGCGTACAGAGAAAAGGCTGAATATCGGTTATTGGTAAAGTACAACTTTGGAAATTAAAGGACATTTTACTATTTTATGGTATGGCTATACATGACGAAGTGGTGAAGACTTTTGTGAGAGATGGGACATTTCTATGGAAGGCACACAATTTAATTCAGGGTCGAGATTTCTCGGAATCCGTTTTACTTTTTTGAGTGTTATAGCCTCAGGCTATCTAGCAGCCTAGATATTAGATGGAGCTGCTAACATTCATCTTGCCTCTCGTCACAAGAAGTTTTAATAAAAAGGATCTTTGCAAACATGTTTTTCCTCTAAAGAAGAGCTGTGGAAGTGCTGGTGATCGGCTAAGACACAAAGACCTTTTCCATCGTTTTAAAGGCGCAAAACAACGTTTATGCCGTTGTCGCGAATCGTAGATCAGGTTCCCATAGTGCAAAACGATAAGGGCAGCCCCGATGACGGGAAATGGGTACTAAACAGATACCAAAATATGTACTGTCAAACAAGGCCGAGTTCCGAGTTCTATCTATTGAATCCAGGTTGTCCAGATCTTTGGGGAGTCGGGGCGATCACTGTGCCAACAACGACGGCACGACCGTTCGCTCAACTCGAGAGTAAACCAGAGAGCGAGTGAGGCGCCAGGTTCCTTTGTAAAAACGCTGGGGACACAAATAAAACACCCCCTAATTTCCATTTAACCCAATTTAAAGCTTATCTGTAAGTGCAATTTGACCGATTTTACTCTTTCTTTGACCGGCCAGTATTATGATAAGTATTTCGTTTTTTTTTGCGTCAATCGTATAAACATTCACTCGCTCTAGGCGATCAAGCATTCGTAATTTATATTCGGTTGGTGAATAAATGGATCTGTTTGCACGAAAGGCACGCCGATTTTATTTTGATCGCGGAGTTGATCGATTAGTGAAGCGTAAACGCAAAAACAAGAGTGTTACACAATGACCACTGGGCTTCGACTAAAGGTGCATAGGAAGGCTATGGCACAATAGTATCATTCGGATTTTTCGGCTTTTCGACCAACCTGTGATTCGACTTAAGAAGGCACAAAGATTGAACAGGTTTGAACACAAAATTTGATTGGTCAGATCAAGCACAAATATTGGCCAAATTGGTTTTGACGCAACTTTAGAAGGTTGTTTACACGAACATGGTCAGGTCTGCGCATTACCAGATGGGACTTTTCAGATTGACTTTCGCTCATGTAGGCCTATTTGTGGCCCGAAAAAAATGGCAACCAAGAGAGTACTCAGTTCGACGCCACTGATGTCTTCGGAAAGTTGTTCATTTCGACATACCTTCCGAAGGGAGTTTACATATAAGCCGACGTTTAATAACAGAGACCTACCTGTGCCAATCGATCTGATTCGGATACTTCAAAAGGGTTTTCATTGTTAGCTACCATCCTCTGAGCGCCCTGTTCGTCTATCAAAGCCTGGATAGATTCGAAAAAGATGAACGAAGACCTTCTACGTTTCGCGAATTTAAAGGAAAGAAGCGTCCTTGTTACTATGCGACAAATAACTTTATTTAATTAATTGAAAAAAGATAACAATGTAATGGACGAATGCCACTTTCAGTCTTTGTTCTTGGCCTGTTCCTTGTTTCTTTTGCTTTGTTTTTCCTTCCAGCCCATTGGCTTTATTTTGATCACGAAATTGATCGATGGAAAAGGAGACGACGCGAAAACTGAAACGTTACACAAAGAGATTCCGACAGTGGAATCTTTAACTTGTTTTCGATACAGAATCGAGGATGTATTTTCATCTCCACAACGCTAAAATCCCTAGCATGTCAGCTTGGTGTGTAAGATGCAAGTTTTCGTTAATCGCTGTCGTCAGCTCGCTTCTTCTCTCTAGTCTTCAGCCATCGGCCCAATTTTTCACATCAGCTGTTGAGAGGCGCCCATTCTTCCCGCTGTTAGATGCGAAAGCGTCACGTGTGGTGTGTAAACAGAGATCAAAGCGAGCAGCTTCATCTAAGCAGCATGACCAGGGCAATAAACCTAATCTAGGCAGGAAGTATCGCATCGCGGCGATCATTAAGTTTTACACACAACGAAGGACGGTAGGGAGCGTTTCTTTTGCACAGAGATATTTCTGCACAGTTCTCTGCAGAAAAACCATAAATGAACTGGTTTCCACGGCGACACCCGTTCTTCTGTCACACATTTTGGCCGAAAGATCAATCAAGGGATAGTGGGAAATCTGCCAGATCTCCAGCGGCGATCGTGGAAGTGGGAAACGCGATGGGGTCGCTATGGCGATGGTGGGGATCCTCTGATTTTTCGATTCTTCTACCGGAGTAGCTTCATCAACCGATGATGCAATGGAAAAATGATCTCAGTGCATGAATTAAGCCTGCAAATAACAGATGGACCTTGCTGTTGCACATGTAACACAACACGGCCATTTTATTCACAGACCTTACCTACATGAGTCAGACAAGCCAGACACAGGAGTTAATTCTTTTTTTGCAGTTACACTTTCTTCGTTGGTGGTAGTCGTCCCCGTGTCGCTCGACTTACGCTTCTTCCTCTTCTTTTTTAACTAAAAACGTAGGCTTACTGTGAGAAGAAAGATGCTAAAACCGAAACCGACCATTTTCGAATGTGGCGAGTCGATCTTTTCCCTCGGAGCGGTCGCTGTGCCTCTTTCGGAAGTTCTCATCAACGCAATGCGACTCCACACTTTCGCTTCCGAGTCCTCCGGGCGTTCGAGAAGAAGAGCAACCTAAAAAGAGACGCTCCAAAAGGCAATAGACAATTCTGACTCACCTTTTCGTTCTTTTGCAACGCGTTGACGATCTCTTCGCGGGCTGTCTTCATGTTCGTCATCAGCTTACCATCCACCTCGACGATCCGATCTCCTCGACACATGCGGCCCCAAACAAGGCTACCGGCGCGCATTCGGCTAACGACGACCATATTGCTATATTCTTTGATGTGGAGACCGAGTTTAGAACCCGTTCGCCAAACAATGTTCACGTAGTGGCATGAGAATCCCGGCCGCACAGTGAACGTCGCCAGACGCGCCTTCAGCGCTTCTTGCTCTTGTGGCGTCGGTGGTTGCAGCATCATCGCCTCCGTCGAGAGCTTCACATCCACCGCCGGATTCGTCATTTCTCAAATCGACCGATTCGGTCTGAGCAGGATGGATGAAATGCGGCTTTCTGCGGAGTGGGCGTTGAGGAAGGGTAGCGAGACTGTCTGTAACGTGGTGTCATTGTCGATCGCAGCAAAATCTGAATGATACAAGACAGTACAAGACATGTATGACTTCCAGGTTGCTCAAGACAGAACGGTAACGAAGCGACAACAGAAGATCACCCACAGAACTCTATATAATTCAAAGTCATTTATCCACTTTGAAACACAGAAAGGTTTCACAGTTTGATAAGATGGCGTCCCATCTAAATCTACGACCACTCTAGGTAGATAGCGACGACTCACTATCAAGGACAGCTCCTTCCTGATCCTGTTGCTCCTTCTCTGAAATCATGAAATTCACAACAGAGATGGATCAAACTGGAACTCACTCTTCTTTTTGGCAATGCAGCAGTAAACGCATCCTACGACAAACGCAATAATCAGTATGACACAAACAATGATCGCAATCGTTATTGCGGTCCGACTCAGTTGTGACCCAAAGCGCAGTTGTTCTTGTATCTCTTGAGAGACCTGAAAGGTAAAATTAGAATGTTACATAGCCAAACTCCTCGGACAGTGGAACTGTTGTTCATTGTCGCCGAACTGTTGCTCATTGTCGTCGAACTGTTTCTCATTATCACCGAACTGTTGCTCATTGTCGCCGAACAGTTGCTCATTGTCGTTAAGACACTGCTCCTTAAACCAGTCGACCGTTCACCGCCTCCACACCCGAGAGTGACACTAACCTCGAAGCACTCGAAAGAGTTTATAGGGGCATCTAGACAAAACACACTCATCCCTAGACGGGAACCGCCATTTTGCTTCTGCACAATTGTACAATCGGTCGGATATGGGTGGTATTGTGACGATGAGGTGACGCGCCTCTACGACCTCATCGGCTTGTTGATCTACTCGGAGCTGCCATTTACCGCCATGTTCGTCTACGTCGTCCTCTACCGTAACTAATATTGTGTTTGTGAAGAATCGGCTCAAATGGAAGAAGGGAAGGGGTAGGAAAATAGGGAAATCGAGAGGGGTAGGGAAATCGCGGACCACACACAGTGCAGAACGTTTGCGGACTCCTGCCACGATGAGATTCAAAATGTTGTGATTGACTACGTGTGCCGAGACGATGCACTTGCCCGAGTGAGTTTGGGGCTTTTTTGATATTTTTATTTTTGATAGGCCATTCCGTTTTGTTTCAAGCGTTGTTTCTGTTGATCTTAGAAAAACCACTGGAGAATGTCCATCCGCATTTCTCGCAACTCCCAGTGTTCTTCTCAGGGGCTACCCATCTAAATTTCGAAATAACAAAGTACTCGAATTCTGTGTGAAAATGGACTATATTATCCTTGCCTTCTGGTGTGCGGATTACTTTTGGCAAAACAACTTTTTAGTTTCCGGGGTGTTTTCACTTTGCTCTTTTCATTATTGACCTTATTTTGTTGCGTATTTCACGATGTGAACCTGTTTTCGCTTTTGTCCCCGACAATATCCCAGCTTCAAAACTCCAAGTGTATCCAAATAAAAATGGACTGCATTATGCTTACTTTCCAGCGCGTTGCTTGACTATCACATCCCTTCACAGCGCGTCTCTGTAATTTCCGAATATTTTCAGTCCGGAACTCCGCTATGAAAGACAACAACAATTCGTCGTTCTCGTCGACCATTCGCCGCAGCCTCCGCCTGGGCCGCAAGGATCCGAACACGTCGTCCGTGGTCACTGCGCCACAGCCACTCACCTACGACGACTTCAGCCAGCCGACGGCGCTCCGCTCCTGTGAACTCATTTGCGAGGGCCGATCACTGTGGGTGAACCCCGGCTACATCTGCGAGTTCAGCAAGTATTTCACCGAAATCATCTACGAGGGTGGCACCCAGGCCAAGAGTGTTGCCATCAACGGTGTCAAATTTGAGCAGTTCCTTGAGTTACTCCGTGTGCTTTGCTACTGCCCAACGAGGAAGCCAATTACTGGTATGGTCTTCCATGCATTCGCTGGTCTTATGGGTTAGTTGTCTCAGAAGCGAACATTGCCATAATCATTGACATGGCCTGCAATTTCGAAGTGGAACCAGTGATGCGCCGTTGCGAGGAGTTCGTTGCCCGTCGGATCGGTCAATTAGATCGCCAGCGCCTGTTCCAGCTCACGAAGACCCTGTCGCAGTGCGACCGCTACAACTCGACTATGACGCTGTTGGTAGACAAGATGGCACGCATGCCTGATCACGACCTGAGCACGATGCAGTTCTCGCAGATTCCCGGTGACGTAGTCGCCGATTTGTACGAAGTGCGACGACTCCAGCAGAAGCGTGGAACCAAGAGAGATGGTAATAAGTTTTGCTGCTTGATGTGAGGATATTTAGATACATATGTCATTACTCTGTTTGATGGTAATACATTTATTCAATACATTTATTGTTCTTCTGGTTCCATTCGATTATTGTTCAACGGTCTTTTGTTCCATTTATGTTTTCTGGCGCGGATGTGTCGTCGGTATCAGATGGATCGTTCTGGCGCTGTTTCTCCACAAATATTGCCCTTCTGTGTTCATCTTTTATCCATCTCAATGGTATTGAAGGGTTGATGGCTGAGGTGTATTTCTGGATAGTGGTCCGAATTGAAATGGATGGCATTGGTTTGTGATTGTTCATCAATGTTTCTACGTTTTAGAGCAAAAATGAACTCATCACAGAAATCTCAAACTGGCGACGAATCGAGATACACCGGAATAAAGTTTTGCAGTGATTGGTAAGCATCTCCTCAAGAAAAGTTCCGATCTTCTTCCTTGCAGTAACAATATGCTGTACCCGCGAGAGGACAAGGCCGCGAGGACGTTGATGTATGCGTGCCGAAGCTGTGACTACATCGAAGAATCCGACAACTCGTGCATCTACTTCAACCAAGTCTCGTCGAAAACCAAAGATAGCGTCTTCTGAAGCCCTCATGTTGATTCCATTATTTGTAGTTACTAGTGTGTGACATAAAAATGTTTCCAAGAGCTCCTACTTGTTACGATTGGACAAGACAGATTGGGGGTTTAGAAGCTGGACTGTAGGCAGAAAATATCACGAAATCACTGGTAGCCTCTAGTGAGGACTCGCACATCCTTGATATCGTTTCTTCCGCAAACCTCATCAATGTTCTCGAAGATTTCTGCAGGAATTCTCCACAAAGGCTTATGTACATATTTCCTTGTTCTTTGCATTTCGAAATTCATTAAAAAAGAACCTGCGGTTCTTCGTAAGAATCAGTCGACTTTTATCCTACCCCAATAGAAACAAGAAGTTCTAGTGCCATTTCCGAAGTTGTGCCGTCTCCCACATGCCCCGTGATGCGCGCCGTCTCCGACCGGTTCGCATAAGCGCCACGCCAGGGATGAAGCCGGCTAAAACGAGACATCCTCTGTTTGTCTATTACTCGGTGTCGTGCAAGGCGCAAGCGTTTGATTCACGAAATAAACTCGTAAAACTCGTAAAACTCAATAGAAACAAAGAAGGCCCATCTCAATCGAAAATATCGACCGATGAACACATGTAACGTGCAAACAGATTGGCGCCTAACTCAAGCACAATGTTGTGACAAAGTGATTTCAAAACGCAAAATGCGATCTTTTGTGCTTCTGGGTTTAGTGAACTATGAACCAATAAACAACTCGTTCTACAGAACGATTTATTTCTTGGATAACTCGTTTATGCCGCAGAACGTATTCGAAAGTCTTGTTAGCACATTTAGATTCAGCTTTGACCGTCACATTTTTTACAACAAGTCACATTCTCGTTTTTCATTTGAAATGTTGTCACAAAAAAGAGCGCGCGGACCGACCACTATGAGTCATACCCATAGGTCCACCCACTCATAACAAGGAAGGTCCGAGGGACTTGATGCATGTTATCAATGAGATTTTTATAAATGGAAGACAAAGAAATACTTTTGTGCTTTTGTGGAGAATTCAGGTAGATTGAGACAGAGGATACCGTGGCTTATATCCACTTCGGCTCGCTGCCCGATAGTAGTATTTTATTTCAAAGACATGGGACTGTTTTCCGTACACATGTTAGATGTGTACTTTTCCGATTTGATCGATTGATTGTTCTCGTATGATGAAATAAAGAGAATGACGTGCAAGGTAACGCTCCCCACGGCTCGACTGTATATCGACTGTATAACACTGCCAACACCCCGCTGTATAGTACGATAGCGACTCAGTCCCTAAAGCAGGCAACCGAAATGATAAGACGAAGAATGGTGGTTTTCTATTTCGAGTGAAGGTAGACTATAACAGGTTCTCAGCCCCTGACCTCATCCTAAGAAAAGCGCAGCAGAATAATGGAGGTTGTTTGATGAAACATTTCAATCTCACCTTTTAGAGAGGAACACCTTATTGCTGGAGACATGCTAAATACCGCTTAACGTTAGCTATAACTGCGATTTACACGATTTAACTGCTATAACTGCGAGTGTTCATTGCAACTGCTAGTTAGTCATACCTATGATATAATATAATATGAACTAACACTGATTACTTCTCCGTTTGATTAATGATACGGTCCCTCTTAAATCCGAAATATGACTACAAAGAAATGGCCCGTATTTGCTCACGTTATGCTCACAGCCGTCGTTATTCTTATCTAACGGAGCGGAGCGGCGTCATTACATAAAACGAAGTCATTAACGGCCTACAGACTCCATTCCTCGGTACACCCACTCGTTTTTTCTGACAACTTTCGAAATAAAAAGCGAAAATGTGACTCATGTGAATGGTATGAAAACGTCACACTTGAACATAACTCAAGAAGAGTGGACAGCCTTTCTGATGAAATGAAATTCGAAGACCCATTTTGCTTTGGAAAGCTTAGTCGTCCCATTTTTCTTTACGAAGGAAAGTTCCACTGATCTTGTCTCCACCGTCTTGTCTCCACTCCAGCGTCAGGACGCTCAATCGATCGAATAGCTCCTATACTCATGACAGCAAATCATCCTCTTAAACAGCGCCACACGGAGCAGTTCGCTCCTTTAACGATTAGATAATGCGACGCCGAACTGTCGCCGAACTGCAGAACAGGAGAGGTTTCAGGTCGGAAAATTCCAATTTGCTCGTTTTTGACGTCATTGCAAATTTTGGCTCTTTCTAGTTTCTGACTGTCCCATTCGAGAAGTTGTTGGATAGGGCTATGAGAGGCCCACATATCCAATAAGCATATAAGTCCGAGCTGAAGATGCAGCAGCAGACCACGTATTACCATGGACTACATAGCTAGGGCCCCCTGACCTCAGAAGTCACGAGAAATAAGGGAAAAGAGTTCAATTTGGAAATACAAATGGTGCACGAGATGTGCTGGCGGATCAAGGGATTGGAGAAGTCATAGGAAATCGGAGCTTCCAATTTCCAATCTGATCTAAGATCGCACAGTGCGAAAATAGAGAAAAAAAACCGACATTTTCAGTGGAATTTACAAGAGAGAGTGATCCGCAAGTCTTAAATGTTGTCTTAAATCCACCGTCAGCGTATGGAATACTGTCCATTCAATCAAATGTGCTATGTGAACTCAGGGTTTACTATGTGCCTATGAAACCCAATTGACGTTTAGGTCATCACTTTGCAGTAGTACTCAGTTCTCATTTTGTCTGCTGTCTGAAACCGGCCGCTCCTCGACTATCATTCCGACCTATCCCGTGCGGATGGAAAAGTTCGGCTCTATTAGCGAATAGCGGCCAAAAGTATTTTTCAACGGCCAAAAGTCGGAATAGCGGCCAAAAGTAATTTTTTAAAGCCAAAAGTATTTTATCACAATTTTCAATTTTTTTTCACAATCAACAAATTAGTACATAGAACAAACTTTTTCAGAACATTCAGAACTTAACAGCACATCAGTTATTCTTCTTTGTTTTCTTGTTTCGATGTGTACGTTGTCTGGAAGACGACCGACGAGAGGGCGCAGTTGTTGTTGACCGGACTCGACCGTTGCGCAGGTACTAGTAAGTCGTCATCGCTATCGCTCTCGTCAAAGCCGAAAGAATTTAGGGTTTTGAATGAGTTTTCGTATTCCATCATCGTCCGCATCTCGACAAGGAGGTGCTCGAAAATTCGCTGTCTCTCAAAATAGCGACGAAAAGCATACTCATAGAGGTGGGAGGCAAATTTTTCTGTAGATGTCCCCCGCAGGTGGCGCATGTCTGATTTTATCGCACCCCAAGTGGCTTCTATCCCCTCCGACGCCTTCCGCTTCTGGAAGGCGGGCGAGAAAGAAGGCCAGGCAAAGCTCCGAAGAGAGCTCTGAAGAAAGCTCGGATGAGCCCGAAGAGGAGCCCGAAGAAGAACCCGAAGAGGATGACTATTGAACATTTCATGTTCTGTTGGTGATAAAATTGTGATAAAATACTTTTGGCCGCTATTCCGACTTTTGGCCGTTGAAAAATACTCTTGTTTACGAGTTTATTTCTCGTATCTAAGGCTTACGCCTTGCGAGACGTCATATATATGCACAAAAACCACATTGTCACTCCGTAGTCATCGGTCTTCTGGCTTCGGCGCAGGGCACAGCATCAGAGTAGAAGGCGACGATCCCATCAGTGTGCGCGGGCATCAGAGAGGCGAAGAGTTGACCCCGGAGACGGTGGAACACAGCAAGCCCATCTTCAGCTCGGGTGGCAGCGCGGACGTCGGAGTTGTAACGCTTCTTCGACTTCTCTGACGGCGCGGGTGGAGTCGGGCGGCAGTGACAAGCTTCTTGGCAAGACGTTGGAACTACGGCTCCCTGGTGTTCCAGGCCTTCTGGGAGCCGGGGCGATCACTATGCAACCAACAATGACGGCCGAGAACGACCGCTCACTCAACTCATTCGGCTCAGACAGCCTCAGAGAGAGCGAGTGGACGACCCGACCGATCACTGGGAACACAAATGAAAGACCAAAAAAAAAATACTTTTGGCCGCTATTCGCTAGTAGAGCCAAAAGTTCTAGGTGAAAAGGTCCAAGTGTGATCATACAATCGTTCTCATTCAGGTCTAAAGCGGCAAACGGACGAAAGGCTTCACGAAGGCCTCAAATAGCTGTGAATCGGACCCTTTTGAACTGTCTACGTGGCTCATTTCGAACATAGAACAACGGAACCACCGTTTACGGGGGTGTTTGTGTTTATGACAAGGAAAAGTCACAGGTTCTAAAATAATACATCACAGTGCGGGATGATAATACATGTATACACCCATGTTATTCAGCTGTTTGGTACGTGGAGCCAAATATTTACCAAGAATTTTTTACAGTATGCGTGTTTTCCCAACTCTTATCAAATGTCGATGACCGAGTACTGTAGTAAATAACTCACTGTCGATTCGAACGGTTCCTTTTTCCGATGTACTTCTATTTCTTAACACCCATGATTTTTATAATTTAATTAGGTTTATTGGCTCCGATTTTCGTCTTTTCGTTGGAGGTCTTTCATTTGTGCCCCAGCGATCGGTCTCGTTCATTCGGACGAACTGACTGAGCGGTCGTTCTCGCCCATCGTTGGTGGCGCAATGATCGCCCTGGCTCACACCAGGGAGCTGTAGTTCCAACATCTTGCCAGGAAGCTAGTCACAACCTGGCTGGATATCGCGCCCACCACCGAAGAAAGAAGAGAAGCGACGACTACGGTGCAGAGTTGTCCGGAAACCCGAACCCGAAACTTTCGGGTACCCGAACCCGAAACTTTCGGGTACCCGAACCCGAAACCGGAACCCGTTTTTTGATTTTTTGAAAATTGCAAAAATTACCGACCAGGCTCCCAAAAATTACAGACTAGGCTGAAGGCAGAAACAGTTTAACAGCGGATAATACGTTTATACCTCATGACATTAAAATCAATTCTATTTCTCACGTTCTTTCGTTCACATGAAAGATCGTCAGGCGTAATCACGTTCCAGTACATACAGGGTTTTCCAATTTTATCGCAATTTTATCCCTAACGGCATTACGCCGACACCTATTGTGGCTCAAAAGGCAGCAAATATCATACCGTAGTCGATGGTGTTCTTCACCTGGACTGTACATACAGAGCTGAGCAGGTAAACACAGTGTTATGAATGGAATCCGATGTATGAAAACATTCTGGAAATGTGACATGTATGATAAACTACCAGAATGTCACTTTTTGAGTTTTTTTTTTGCGGATTTGCCGCCTGTGTCTCTGAACGGTGGCTCGGTTCTTGAAGGCACCATTTGGCCTGCAGAATGTATGAATTCGGGGCTAACAAGAAACTAGCAAAGAACAACAGATAGTCAGGGGTAAAATGACACAAAAAGGGCATATAGACTGAAGTCTGGAATGACTATTTCGTCGTAGCGTACTTGAGACCACTGTGGGTCTCGAAACGAAGTTTCGATGAGTGTCGTATGGGAATATGTCATACGTTCGATTTGGGATCGATAGGTAGATGAAAAATCGAACGGCGTTTCTTCATCTTGCTTTCTGTTCACTCGTAAATATTTTGAATATTTTCGAAATTCCTTTGTTTAAGCTGAAGTTAGTGTCCCTCCCCTGACCCACCCTGGGGATTGTGCTCTGTCTAGTTTACCTGTGGTCATTTAGATCCGTTCTCCACCATCAAGATCGCTTTGTGCGCCTTTATCCCAACAAATGTAGCCGATCGCCTCATCGCCACAGTCCTGGAGAAGTCGACTCTGGCTCGTTATACTGCATTGGCCAACATCTTGCCTCTTGAACTGCATAAAGCATACCTATTGTTACAAGAGGCGGTATCTTTGGGGTTTACGTTAGATTAAGGAGGTTTAGTGGTCTTCTACGCGAAGATGAAATATACTTTTTCGCGTAGAAGTGCGAAGCGCTTCGGAGCGAAAAAAGATATTTACGAGAGAATCCAAGCGCGAGACCGGTCGCAAAACGAAGCGAACAAAAAAAGAAGCCGACCGGTTTTCTAGACTTCTGTGTGGCTGCCTTTTTTGGGTAAGGTGCATGAATTACGCAGTAAAATTTTTAGCGAGTCAAAAAAAAAACCCATCAAAAATCTACCTGAAGAAGATGTTGCAGTAGTTTTCCCGCACACTGCATGTGTACTGTATTCCCGGTTTCGTTCCGGTGCATAATATGCCTCTAAGGATCGCCTTATAGGCTGTGACAATGACATTAAACGGTGCCCTAACCTAGTAAGAAATTACACGGAGACACAGAGCTCGTTTTGCATTTGATCGCCCTGAGCACTTTATCAAATCTAAGCACATTCGGGAATCTTCCCCTGTTAGAGTATCGTTTGCTGTTGAATTCTTTTCGAACTAAAGCCAACGATTTTTGGGGATGATTACAACATCTAGCAGGACAAAATAGGACAGTCTTTCGAAATTGACGCAATGACGTGCCTTCTTATCACTAATTTCATGACAGCTTGTTGTTTAATGCCTTACTCACATATAAAATCGCCTTCCACGCACAGATATGCACATTACAGGTGTGGTTCGTGTAATAATGCGTAGGCGGAATTACCTGTTTTATACTTCGGTTTCAGCTAGAACTATTCCGTTTTTCATACTGTGGTGTAAAAATTCGTTTAATTGCATTTCATCGTGCCCACCATTTATTTATCACCACGTAAAATTTCTGACTTCGGAACTCGGAAGTCCGGAATCGGAAGTGCCAAAAACCCCGGAATTCCGGACCTGCGGAAGTCGGAATCGGAATTCCGCAGATCCCTGGTGCACACTATGTCTTGGTGACCGGTCGCCCCATACATCTTGATGCCTTTTTTAAAACTTCGTTTATCAGTTGGTGCTAACGGGTGAATACGCACTATCTACTGATAGATCAAAACGCTAATGCTTTGTGTATATAATAACCTGATCGTCGTCAGCGCTTGCAGTGTGGTGATGGTACTGTAGCATGTCCTCATCTATCCGCTTCGGGTTCAGTCACTTCTGTTAGTCAAGGTTTAGAGTTAATTCTGAGTTTAACGTTTCTCGCAGTTTGCTTATAAAGTTAACAATGTTTTACAAAAAAAGCTAAAATACGCCGTTTTTGAGAGTTACCATAGAGTTACCACTGAACAATTCACTAAAACAAGCGATCATAAGGAGTTTGATTTCTGGTCTCACCACAGGTACCTTCGATGGCTCTCCTTCTCTCACCATCTTCGCTTCATATAATCTACAATATTTGCTTCGCGTCGTTATCACGGGTTTGATGACTTGGCACTGGTTCACACACCCGTCCTCCTCTATCTGCGTTTGTAATTTCACCAGGACGGATTGTGGTTCTTACTGTATTCCATTTTTTGGTGACGGAAAGTTTACTTCATTTCCTTTCAGATATGCCTCTTAGTACACTTCGGAGACAACGTTTAGCAGAATCACCCTATCACCCACAGGAGAGCTCAAAAAATGTAAGAGATTAAATCGTTCCTTTTAAATTTTGTATTTAGAATCTGGGCTGTATACAAGAATTGTGCACATAATTCAATCCGTGTGCACATAGCTCAATCTGTGTGCACATAATTAATTTCGTGTGCACATAATTCAATTCGTGTGCACATAATTCTAAAAGTGTGCACATAATAAATTTCGTGTTTTAAGTTTTTTTTTTCATTAAAAAGACCAAACAGATGCAATACTGTGTCACTACAATACTTTTCGAAGCTGTTAAGACTACAGGCCTCGCCCTTCGGATTCGCTTTAAATCAATAGGCATAGTCCTAAGCCGAAGCCTAAGCAAAGCCTGGACTCGCTGCGGGCGCGCGAATCGAGCCCCGTATTCATTTTGCGTGAGGCCTAACATCCGGGCTTGGCTTCGGCTCCGGCTTAGGACAATGTCTATTGATGTAAAGCGAGCCCGAAGGGCGAGGCCTGTAGTCTTAACAGCTTCGAAAAGTATTGTAGTGACATCAGGAAGGGCCTAACCCACGAGCAGCGTGCTACGCTATGATTGCGCTAAGTAGATTGCACGCTAAGTGTTTTTTTGAGCGCTAAAGTCGTGTTACGTCTTTAGAGATTATGTGCACACGAAGTCCATTATGTGCACACTTTTGGAATTCTGTGCACACGAGATTATTTCTGTGCACAC
The DNA here is from genome assembly GCA_030435675.1 of Steinernema hermaphroditum. Lineage (NCBI taxonomy): Eukaryota > Metazoa > Nematoda > Chromadorea > Rhabditida > Steinernematidae > Steinernema > Steinernema hermaphroditum. The sequence continues at coordinate 1,254,000 of CM059623.1, forward strand.
GAAATTAATTATGTGCACAATTGTGAAAATTATGTGCACAATTCTTGTATACAGCCAGAATCTGAAACGCAAAAGACGTTTCATCCTCCTAAGAAGGTCAAGTTTTCAGAAAAGGGCAAAATTGGTCTCTGAGTTGCCGCAAAGCGATAAAGAGAAAGTTAATAATGCGGTCGGTGAAATATGCTAACGCAGCAATATAAATTTGTTCTAGATAGATTTGGCTTTGGAAACCCTCAAGGAGATCGGAAATTTCAAGTATCCATTAAACGGACATCACGTAGATAGATGCCTGTCATTCCTTTGCGAGACTTTGCACGTTCTCGCAAAACTGTGGTCGGATGAGAACAGTCGCGAATTCGTGGAGGAAGCCACCTTGGAGAGGAGGATACCATACGCGGTCTTCAAAAAGGCGCAGAGTTTTCTTGCAGACACAATACAAACAGCTTCGTATGAGGAGACATACAAGGAAGAGTCTCCGAAGAAAAAACGGTTAGTGTCCGACGAACATGTGGCGAAGATAAAAACGACAGTTCCATTTCTGGAAATGTGGCTTGTTGAAACATCCATCGTTGAAGGAGAAATGTATTTTCTCCCGTTGTTTAACGATTGGAAAAAGAACAAAGCAGAGTTCGAAACATTTCTTGAACTGTTTGAACGTGTTCATCCATTATAAGTATCGTAATAAATATATTGAATTAACTTCTTTATAACATTGATGTCTACTAGTCGTTTATACGCTGCTGCGCTTATCAAAGCGGCGCGTTATCACCAGCGAATATGTACTTCGGTTTGCCAGTTTGTCGGTCGATGCCCTTGATAACCAGCGAAAGCTGTAGCAAATTGCTGTTTTAAAGTTTTGATCACTTCCATTATAACGTCAGGGGCACTCTAGGTGTGCCGTGTTCTTATAGTGTAGAATATTTTAGGAAAAAGAGAACTACTCGTTATGGAGGCTGTCGAAGCAGCGATGTTAGAACTTCCCCATCTAATTAAAGAAAGTGCGTTTGAAAGTTTGTGAAACTTGGACATTTAACTTCTAGGTTTATGCGAAAAATTACGCGATGCCAGCTGGTTTCTCCACGCTCGCAAGTACCCTGAAACCTGGAAGCACCCGGAAGAGCGAGGAAAAAATGAAGAGGAGTCTGCCATGTTTAGAAACTTCTTGGATGCGTTCTTTCTTCTTTCGAGCAACGTATCCATAAGAATTATTTAAAAACTTTACAATTATATGTTGTAGATAGATGACATCGAAGAGTTTATTCGAAACAATCTGAAACAAACATTCGCCTTGTCTTTTATTGCGACTTGCGCGTACAATAAAACCAGCAATTTGCTACAGCTTTCGCTGGTTATCAAGGGCATCGACCGACAAACTGACAAACCGAAGTACATATTCGCTGATGGCAACGTCTTCGATGGTGAGTTTCAGGTTTAATATTTTCATGTCGTCATTTGCAGATAAGCTAAGATAGGGCTAAGAGAGCGGATGAGAGAGAGAGGGCAATTTCGGGGTCAACTTGAAAATGTTAGGTCTCAGGCACCATTGCTGAAGTGTGACTTTTTCAACATTTGGCCTCTAGTTCCGTGAAGTACAGGGTGGTCCAAAAGTCCTCGGATTTTCAAAATAGCGGCAATTATACGAAGAATTCACCAATTTTCACGCAAATTTATGCAGATACAATCAAAATGGTCTGAAATTTTAGAATATGACAGGAGATGCTCGAAATGACCACAGTGCATGGCGACAGAGATCTTGAAACGCTTCTTGGCGTCTACCACGATGGTCGCACAAGTCTTTTGGTTCACTTCTTCCCATACTTTTCACAAGGAGGCCATCAGTGACTGCAAATTGACCTATTTTGTAAAGTTTACCTTACTCTGTTTTTTACATTTTTCCGGAAAAAATTTTGCAGGGTAAGTTTTTGGTGTATGTTGTAGAGCGTCGAAATCTGCACAAATTCTATCGAACAAAAAAGAAAAAAAATATTATTGAAAAAAAAACGTGCTCCAGTAAAAAGCCTAAGGATCTGTGGATTCGCGTTTTGTTCTGTGCAAGCTTGGTATCAAAAGAAAGCCCGTTAAATTGCTCACACTTTGCCATGGGAATTTGGAAATTCAAATTCCTCGCAGAGAAATCAACGAAAGAAGTTTTGGTGCGGTTTTGGTTCGGTGGATGGTGGTGGGTTGTGAAACGGCTAATGGTGGGTCTCGCCACGATTTGCCTGTGCCGCAGGGGCATGTTGTGGGCGAACGGGCGAGCGAAGTGAGCGTTGACCTGTTGCGCAGTTGCTTTCCACTTTTTCCACTACTTCGACCGATGTTAACCTGTCTCGCAGCCCAGACTAGTGAAACTTAATATTAGAACACGGAGCGCGAAGGCAAATGAAGAGTGTACAAAAAAACCTTTTTACAGAAAAGTTCGAGGACTTTCGGATCATCCTGTAGAAGTGAACTTGTGCACCCTTTATATGGGTATAATAGCTGTGTGATAGTGATAGCTACCTGCTACATGTCGCCATTGCCGGTTACGGTACTTAACTAATCGGAAATGATGGACTTAAGTATCTTTCACAAGGTCACCGGCACCGATTTTTATTCACGTTGCCACCGGTGCCGGCGCCTTTTCACATACAAGACGGTGCCGGCGCCGGCGCCGGTAAGGGCACCTTGTGAAAGAGCCATTAACAAAACATAGTGATCTGAAAAGGCCGTCTTCTTAAGATTAGCTTATGTTCTGATGGCGACAGATCTTCTACTTCTCAGGTGGTGAACAGGTGAGGTTTTTGGGGTTCGGTACTGCTTCAAATGCATTAGTCCGTTGTCCGGAAGTTGCGTCTTCGTTGGTCACAGGGTTTGCCGCCTGACCAACCGACCAACCGCTCGCTCTCCACCGCGACATGAGTGAGAGAACTCCATCATTTTTATGCACTAATAATTAATGAAATTTCATTTCACATCTTCTCACAAGAATACAGTGAATGGCAGATTAAACGCATTTAAAACTGTAGCACACATTTGGATGAAATCAAATTCTGCAATCATGACGCTTTAGACGTAGATGATTTCTTCGATAGAAGTTATTCGACAGAGGACTGCTGGCTAGCGTTCTACCAAAAAGAGAACGACAGCAAGAAGCACTTCGCCGCCTCCGGGTCACGTGAGAATATTGAGCTGAGGAAATTATCGAAGAGTCCGGGTAAATCGAACTTCGCTGATATAGTGTATAATAACGAACGATGGCAGGTATTTTTTAATCTGTGCAAATAGCAAAATGTACTTTATACCTAGGAGAAAAAACAAGACTATGAATATGATCTTAATGTACTACTGTCAGAACAATCAGGTAGTTCGGAAAAAACATGCGAAGTAATCGACGATGCAAGTGTGATATGCTTCAAAGAGAATGGGAGTGTTGAATCGAATTGTCGAAGTAGGGTCGAATTCGATGCGAAACAAAAATATTAATATGGTGTTTAGACAAGATTTCGATTGAAGCCCTTTTTGAAAAAGCGGTGCGTAGGAAAACAACATTGCAGAACAAACCCTCTCCTGTAATTAATAACAATATCCCCGATGTTTGTCATCATGTACTGAAGAAGTATACCGATTTCAATGTGAGTAACCTATGTGTCACTACAAATCTTGCTCTTAGGCGGGCGACGACCAGGTGTTCTCAGTTGAACAACGACTGTACAAAATGCGTATTCCTTGCGCCGCCATTAATACGCTCTATGACAAAGTGAAGAGAGTTGTGCTAAAGATGGAACCGACAATGTTCTACATTTACCAAAACTTGCTTAATCATGTTCTCTCTCAAGCTGAAGCTACCATCCTATGCGGTGAGGATTTGAACAAGGAGTTATTGATGAGATGTACCACTTTAGAGCTTAACAAAGGTCACCCAGCAATTCACAAGTTCGACATTGAGACAGAGTTGCAGCGTTCGTAATTTGTTCACTATTAAACTATAACTATATCCAATTTAGAAATAAAGGCATCAAACAGACGCTTCAAAATCGCTTATGAGAGATGTTCGTCCGCTTGGGAAAATAAAAAACTCATGGGTACTTCAAAATTTTTGATCACTTTATAACGTAACATTTCCAAGAATTCATGAACAACGAAAATGGAACTTGTCAATTTGTTGATCAAAGATCCCAATGCGTCGCACTTTGGTCGCTTTGCTTCACGGCGGTCAAGAATAAAGGAATGGGGAATACTGAATTCCCACATGCTCTCGTTAATGTACGTTTTACGTTAAAAGCTGTAACCAACAACAGCGTCATTCAGGAAACTCTCAAGGAACACATACAATTCTTACAGGAGACGGTAATACCGTCCGAAATGATCGAAACACCATCCTACGATCGCTACATGGAATTACCTTCTAAACGAGGGTATCGTCGCCGGTGTTACTACGATGAAGTGCGCTACATTATTGTCAGAACCTCGGTACATGAAAAGAATGGTATATCTATTAAGATCGAGTACATGCAAAGAATGCCACCGGATGTGGAAAACGAGACAAAAGAAGACGTATGCTCTCGCATGGATACCTCAACGCTACACCAAGATGTAAAGAGGAAAATGAAAATAATCCAGACAGCATATGAACAGATGAAGCCAGAACTACAACTGGGCGATTGTGTTAATCGATACCAAGGAATACGTCAACTGATCGAAGTTCTGAGACCTTTGGCCGATAAGGGAAAAATATTTTTCGAAAACCCTGAAAGCGCAATATTTCACGCTTTAAAACATGGAGAATACACGTTCAACGGCACGGAGAAGACTATCTTTACAGCCACGTCCGATGGTGAAGTTCAAACCATAGCGGATGCTTATTTCAGGGTAAGAGCTTTGTGTAATATCTAGCATTTAAGAAATCTCTTGCAGAAGGTTTTCAACGACATTACAGCAGTTTTTTCAAGAAACACCTGGTATAGGAGCTCTTTTTACAACGTCTTGAATGGCGATGTTCACCTCTCTCTTTCCCGTTCAGAGAATTCCTTTCCAAACGTAGTTATCGCTTGTGGTCGCACATGTGCATATGTGAAAACCAATGTATCTATCAAGTGGAAACGTAAGTATTTTGCACTCTAATTGTTCTTTACAATAATGCTTCAGGATCAACACACACAGAAATGAAGTTTAATTGCACAAATTTAAGCGACACAAATATTCAGTGGTTTAAAATCGTTAATCAATTTTATTTTTTGCAACTACATATGCCTGTAAGTTGAATTCCTCGCTTGTGAGAGCCCATGACTTATTCCAGAAGCCAATCTATTCCTTGAAAGGAGTGGATCACAATTTTCCGGACTCAGCCGCTCATTTTCCACAAAAAATTTACCACAAAGTATTGGAACACGACAGAAAACGAAGCGCCGCAACTCTTTCTGAACTTCAGCAAACCTTAAACGGGACGGTGAATTTCATCGGTTTCACATGGAACATTGTCAAGTTTGAATGTTTACAAGCTGCCCAACAGTATGCACAGTATGTGCACACTTACAACTAATCGGTTTCTTTGGAGGTTCGAAGAATTTTTTCAAAAGGACGAAGCTAATTATATTCGAATACCTGCTCCTCATTCCGTCTATTTAATTTATTCGTGCTGCGATATCTCCATGTCGAAAGATGATAAACTCTGGGTTGACCGTCAGGTAACGCTTCAGCTGTTGATTACTATTTGACATAAATCAATTTTAGCTTCAAACCTTAAGTAAAACTCGTCAACACTTGAGTTACCTCCAAAAGATACCACAACAGGATATCAAGCTCCATTTTTTCATTAATCCCAGTGATTATTGTTTCTGCAAACATGTGCCAATCAAAGAACTCACTGTAGTATCTTTCACGGCGGACAAATTCTCCTGTATAGGGGCATCTGCTGTCTCGCTTGCTTGCTAGCTCGAAGTATTGGTGTTCACGTGGCCGATGATCTCGTATTCTTGATCCTGATTTGTTTTTGGTCTAGTTTTTGGTCTAGATTTTGATAAACCGCTTTATCTAGACGGTCGCCGATCCACCACATGTACATCCGCGTGAATTCCTATAGCTTCATCGGACATGAAATGTACTATGAATTGTGAATAGCTTTAATATCACAACGGGAAACTTGATGGCAAAATATCATCGTCCGTCGCTTAAGCAGTGCATCATAGCATTTTTCTGGTCTTTCATTTGTCGTCCCCTCTGTTTTTGGGAGTACATGTTCTTCTTGTCGCTGAGCGGCGGGCATACTTTTGTTTTCGACAATCACTCTGACCTACAGTAAGCCGATGCTAGGAACGGGCTACAATTAGGTAAATGTCGCATGTTTGTACCAATTTGGGAAACCTCGGGAACGTGATTTTGGGAAGATTTTAAGCCTTTGCTACTTTGGTAGTAAATTTCGTAGGTTCGACCTGCTCACAGCAGGTTATAATTCGGAAAGTTCGCACGTTCGGTTAAGCTGTAAATCACCATGGAAGGGTGATTTATGCCAACTTTGACGGTTTTTGGTGAGGTTAGGTTAATCTGCGATCCACCTTGGTCCCGCCACGAACATCCAAACACTTTTTAAGGCGAAGTGCCTCGCAGAGAATATCACCAATAATCATGATTGCAGTGATAGTTCCACAAGATCTTATCATGCAAGAAAAAAAAACAGCAAGATATCTGTCATATCTGCGATCGAAGCTGTCGCGCAGAGTATAAACACCTATGCGGCACAAAACGTGTCGCGCAGCGCGACGACCGGTCGCACAGCTGCGCGACACGTTTTGCTGTCGCGCAGTCGCGCAGAGTATAAACAGGCTTTAACGGACTCCCGGTTCTGTAGTCGATGTTTGAGTGTTGCAGATTCCATCGCTTATCGCACTTCCTCTTTAATGTTTCAATGGTTGCTTTTCGCCCTACGGAGACTGTAAAATTTCTGATTTCCAACGCAAAAATGTTAAGGAGATGAGAAGCTCCCTGGGAGAAGCTGCCACTTCCGTGCGGACCAAATCTGATCCGAATTTAGCGACAATTGGCAATATCAAAGTGTTATAATTCTGATTACATATTGGGTTGATCCATGGCCGATTTTCAAAGTGAGTATCTATCACCAAAAAAACAAACATTTCACTAGAAGTATACAACATTTAACTACACGGTCTCAGAGCTTTTCGCAGGGCAGAAGCCTGGCCATCCCACTGCAGAACAGGAGAGGTTCCAGGTCGAAACATTCCATTTAGTCCGTTTTTGGCGCCCTTGCAAACTTTGACTCTTTTTCGTTACTGATGTTTGCGACAGTCCCGTACAAGTCTTTATCAGATAAAGCTCTGGGAGGTCTACACGCTCAATAAGTATCTGAAACTCAGCTTAAGATGAGTAGCAGTGTTGAGGGCAATCTAAAATATCAAGCATTGGGTGCTCCCGTTGGATATGATGAACACTCGAATCCGGTTTCTAGTTCTTGTCTTATTTTGAATAAAAAAGGAGATTTTTCGAGATATTACGTGGAAACTGTAGCTGAGTGGTTGCCCTATCCCTGCAACACTTTCTATCCACGTGCTTGAGTAATACAGTGTATGATACAGTGGAATATGACTTTTTCGACCCGGTTCAGACCACAACTCAATTATCGGCTTCTCTTCCTGATCCATACACTCAAGTAGTTCTAGAGATCATGTGCGTAGAACCCGCTTAACCTCATTAGTCACAAAAAATAAAAGGGTCAATGATTTGCGCTGGCGGATCAAGGGGTCGGAGAACTCATGGAAAATCGGAACTTCTAATTTGCACTTGTGGCCTAAGGCATCGGAGCATCAATAGGTATGGCATGCAAGCACCATAGCTGGCCGTCCATGTTGTCTGTCTACCCTTCGTCAAAGTAGTTAAATCGGCAAAGAAAAATTTGGCTAGTTCCGTATTCAAGTGCTTTTTGACCAAATTTTTAGTCTTTTTGGAATTTGGTCTTATTTTGACACTACAAGAAGAGAGCGGCATTTGCGCTTAGAAGCTAAGCTCCTGCTGTAAGCGCAACTAGTATAGCATACATTCGGCAACTGAAGCCCGATAGAGCTATTATTCCGGCTTGCGTTTACGGCGAAAGCAGCAATTTGTTGTACCATCTGCAACGTAAAGATTTAAGAAGCGTAAAAGCTAAAACTTTCGAGAGAGTTGGAAGCGACGACCGAAGTCCAGGCCGTTCGGACTTGTTATTCGATCATTGGATCGTTGTGTTTTTGTGTGAATCACTGTAGATTCGTTGTTGTAGTTTGGTGCAGTCCAGAGGGACAATTCATAAAGAGTGAAAAGATAAGCACCGTTGTTGTTCGTTGTATCTTGCGCGACCAGTGTCCGCATATCAACTTGTTGTTGCCGTCGTCGTCGTTGTGAAGCCGTTCGTTGTTGTGTGACGCTTGTGTTTCGTCACGGTGCTTGGAGCAAGATTCGCACCATTTATTATCATCGTATCACTGAGGATTTTACCGCGTGGCAGCAGTCATTTACGTATCTTCATTGTTTGAAGACGTTTATCTCTGTTTTGGCGAGCATCCTATCACGTAGTGAACATCGGTTGCGTGGAACGTATAACGGGCAGGTCAGAACAGTGAGTCCCAAACCGTTTTCCACATTGGTGCATCGCGGATTCGTGCTCAACCGTTTATTCCAGTGTACGCTCGACGTATTGTCATTGATTGGCAAAAATGCGGTGGACTTAGAGGAGAGATTTGACGAGATAGATGGTAACGTAGAACGTACCGTTGATTCAAAGAGCTTTGTGTCCGAGAATCAAAACGTAACTAACTTAAATATGAACGTACAATCGGCACAATGGCCGAAACTGCCAGAACTCAAGATGCCGGTATTTGGAGGCGAGCCGTGGGAATGGCTCAACTTTTACACCGCTTTCAAGCAGAGGGTAGATGCTCGCCCTATATCAAACCTGGACAAGTTCGAATATCTACGTCAAAGCCTTCGTGGTGAAGCGCTATCAAGTATTTCGTCCTATATTGTTGAAGAATCAAATTATGAGCCAGCTCTGAAGAGATTGAAGGATCAATACGGAAATCCGAAGCTCATCATCCGAGAGATGCAGAAGAAGCTCACGTACATCAGCTGCCGCAGTGAATCCTGGGCAGATCAACGCCAAGCTTTGAACGTAATCTGGGCGCTATATAACCAGCTGAAGAAAGCTGGTGCGACAGTTGACAATGAATGGCTCTGGAATGCCGTCTTCAACAAATTCCCAGAACAGACACGTAGAGAGCTCTGGAAAGAGCGTGATGATGATGATTCGACAAATGTCGAACAGTTATTGGAATCAATAGATCGACTGATAACGGAAAACGTAAATGCACAAGCGGTCATGGACCAAGGAAACCGACAACGTAACGAGATCAGTAGACGTCAAATTGATTTTGATGAGGAACGTAGAAGTAACTTCCGAAACCAGATGATGGATCCAGGAATAAGTCAAGATCATTTCGAAAATAGAATCCAACAGCCAATGTTTGGCTACCGGAGAGAACGTAACGCAAATCCAGAGCCGTTTTACGTCAATGGTTGTCGACTATGCAACAAAGGTGGTCATGCAGCCGCTATGTGCAGAACGTATTCGACTGTGAATGAACGCAAGCAAATTGCAAAGAAGAATCGCTTATGCTTCCAGTGTTTATCACCCGCTCACACGATTGCTGAGTGCAGAGCGGAGCCTTGTGCAAAATGCAAAGCGAAGCACCACGTCAGTCTCTGTTACACCGAGGCTATGAGTCCACAACGTAGTGAACAAGAACAGAGACATGACGTATCCAATCAGCTCTGTGCCATAGACAGCTCAGAGTTAAAATCGAACGACGTAACGTATATTTTGGCTGGAACGGCGACAGTACGCAGTCCATTGATGCGGAAATACGAGAAGCTTACGGTGATTTTGGACTCCACTTCGAATAAGACGTACATCACGGAGAAAGCAGCTGAGAAGTTAGGCCTGAGGTGCCTTGGATCAACGAACGTAGCCATGATAGGATTTGGGCAGGACGTAGCCGTCAGTAAACGTAGCAACATCAGAGAAGTAGACGTATTGAAGCTGAACAGTCAGAAGATGACAATTCAAGCAATTGAAACGCCGATCATCGCAGGAAACGCCATTCAACGTCCAGAATTGTCAGAAGAAGACCGATCATTCATTCCGAAAATGAATCTCCAGCTCTCAGAAAGCAAGAAAGAGCTGCGCAAGGAACGTAAACCAGACATGCTGATTGGAGCAGATTACATTGGTCAAATTCTAGCAGGATCGCACCGCAAGTTGCCGTCAGGATTGCACGTATACCCAACTATCTTGGGAGCGATGATTTCAGGCCGAAAAGAGGTGACGGACAAGCTGAACGAGTCATCAGTATGTTTGATGGCGGAAACAGAAGAACAAGACCCCGGCCTGTTGTCGGGAATGAACAAGGAGAACGAGAAGAAAGTCAAGACTGAAATAGAAGAAGATGAAGGCGATAAGCCGATGTTGGGCAGCGATGAAGGCGGAAGAAGAGACAACATTCTCAAGAGCCTAGAACCCAGTCAATCCCTGCGCCGTGGGCTAGATCTGCTAACAGAAGCTGTGAACCGTGTTGGTTCACTCGAGAAGAATTATCCCTGGACGCCGCAGTTCTTCAAGTCGTTGAAAATCGAATATTTTGGTCGGATCAAGCAGCTCAAGGAGAAAGTACTTGCTGTACTTCCACTCCGCTGCAATCAACAAGAGTCGGCGCGGGGAGGCTCGTCCCTGACGAGTTCTGTATCTGAACGTATATCCACCACTGAGAGCAGCTTGCAAGAAACTATCGAACGTAGTGAAGAAACGAGAGCCTCTGAGTCACCAGCTCCGCCAAAATAACGTAGCATGGAAGCTCAAAACAACCGCAAGATAAAAGTCTTGAAGAGTCACTTGAAAGAAGCGAAAAGGAAGAAGGAACGTATCTCGAGCAAGCGCAAGGAGGATTTCAAGAACTCCGAGGCCAACAAGGACAAGTTCAGCAATCCCTCGAATTCCAGGCCCCGTTCATCAACGGCCTGCTGTGTGCAGAACGAAGAAAACGATGCGCAGAACGGAAACTATGTACTTGCTGTACATACCGCAGACATACTGGACGCGGTCGGCTGTCCCACGTTTGTAAAGCCTGTCAACGAAGATCGCACAAGACAGCAAGGTGCAGATGGGTTGCTGAGGAACGTAAGTAGAAAGGAAACCAGACGTATGTTATCGGACGTATCAACGTGATCAACTTAATGAGTGTATCAACGTAACTAAGGACGTATTTCAATCAAACCTCACGTATCCTTCGCTGTGGGCCGGGAGTGTCGCGACAACCCTGCCGCGATGTTCCTTTTTATCATTTATCATTGTATTCTGACTAATATCTGCACATTTAGTGCCTTTTTCTGTTGTATTAACCGGCAAAGATGGATGTTCCATCACAGCCACGATGTCTACGATACGCCGAAGCTGAACGTCTGATGTCTACGAAGCGCGGCCTAGATTGCGTCAGCCTGGTCTTGCAACGATTTCAACCGTCAACGTCATTTACGTATCTTCATTGTTTGAAGACGTTTATCTCTGTTTTGGCGAGCATCCTATCACGTAGTGAACATCGGTTGCGTGGAACGTATAACGGGCAGGTCAGAACAGTGAGTCCCAAACCGTTTTCCACAACCATCTTAAGCTCAGGAAAGTTAACTTCTACAGATATGACTCTTCAGATTTTAACAAGTTTTTCGCTGGAATTCATTCGAATGGTAGATTCTGGGTTGCGTATTATAAAGACAGAGAAAACAAAGAGCCACTGTCAGCGGATCTCGTGAAGATATTGAGGTAAAGAACATTCCAGATACGCCACATGGTTCGAGTAGGCTCTGTAAGCTTTCATACGATTACGGAACAACGCGAAATGGACGTAAATCAAAAATCGGCCATTTTTCATGGATCAACCCGATGTAAATGGAAGACAAGGAAATACATAAGCTTTTGTGGAGAATACAGGTAGATTGAGACAGAGGATACTGTGGCTTATATCCACTTCGGCTCGCTGCCCGATAGTAGTATTTTATTTCAAGGACATGGGACTGTTTTCCGTACACATGTTAGATGTGTACTTTTCCGATTTGATCGATTGATTGTTCTCGTATGATGAAATAAAGAGAATGACGTGCAAGGTAACGCTCCCCACGGCTCGACTGTATATCGACTGTATAACACTGCCAACACCCCGCTGTATAGTACGATAGCGACTCAGTCCCTAAAGTAGGCAATCGAAGTGATAAGACGAAGAATGGTGGTTTTATATTTCGAGTGAAGGTAGACTATAAACAGGTTCTCAGCCCCTCACCTTATCCTAAGAAAAGCGCAACAGAATAATGGAGGTTGTTTGATGAAACATTTCAATCTCACCTTTTAGAGAGGAACACCTTATTGCTGGAGACATGCTAAATACCGCCTAACGTTAGCTATAACTGCGATTTACACGATTTAACTGCTATAACTGCGAGTGTTCATTGCAACTGCTAGTTAGTCATACCTATGATATAATATAATATGAACTAACACTGATTATTTCTCCGTTTGATTAATGATACGGTCCCTCTTACATCCGAATTTCGGATGTAAGAGGGGCCGTATCATTAACGTAGAGCTCCTGGTGGATCTGCGTGGATCCACCAGAAGCTCTAGGGATAGAGATGACGTTTGAAAGTTTTCAAAGGAGATGGGCGCTTCAGAAAAAGAAAGTGGAGATAGTGGGGAGGCATCGTCGGCTCGGATGGACTTCTGTAGCGAATCTTGAGCGGGCGACCAAGAGATGCCCATTAGGTTCTATTCTCCACCCGAAAGGCGTAGGGGGAAACACCAGCTCCCGAGATGAAACATGTAAGTAACTTATTCTTAATCCCCAATTTCTTAAAATCTGTGTTAGGATGCCCTTCTACTAGAAGTTGAATCTCTGGCCGTTTCTCTGTGTAAGAAGGCGGGTTCAGACCAGAATGAAACCGAGGTCGAAACTGATCAAATTGGAGTGGAAGACTCTCCTATCACTCTCCGACCCATTTTCGCATTTCTTATCTCAGGAGCCAGTGAAGTTGACATCAAGTCCGAGTCCGACGATTGCGGATGCGAAGCTAAAGGCGAAACAGGTAGTTGTGCTTTGGTAACCCTATGAAGTCTTTTAGGAACTGGATGAGTACTTCTCAACGCCACCGAATCCGCAATCTGATCCATATGAATTTTGGGCATCCCCAGCAAGCGAAATAAAGTTCCCACTGCTCCGTTCCCTGGCATGTTGCCACTTCAGTGCTCCCGCAACGTCAGCAGAATCAGAAAGACTCTTCTCCGCTGCTGGCTTAACCATCTCGGATCTCCGCACTAATCTGCTCGACGAAACACTTGCCAAACTTTTGTTTCTTCATAGTAACATGCGACTTTTGGGTTTTGATTAATATGTATGTTGGCTTTGCGTGCATGACTTATTAAATGCATAACTGTTGATCTGTTGGAATTTTTGATGTGTCGGAAAACACGTTGACCCTTACTTACGACTTACGACTTACGAATACTTACGACTTACGAAAACGAAAATTTTACTTACGCACATGTGAATGGTATGAAAACGTCACACTTGAACATAACTCAAGAAGAGTGGACAGCCTTTCTGATGAAATGAAATTCGAAGACCCATTTTGCTTTGGAAAGCTTAGTCGTCCCATTTTTCTTTACGAAGGAAAGTTCCACTGATCTTGTCTCCACCGTCTTGTCTCCACTCCAGCGTCAGGACGCTCAATCGATCGAATAGCTCCTATACTCATGACAGCAAATCATCCTCTTAAACAGCGCCAAACGGAGCAGTTCGCTCCTTTAACGATTAGATAATGCGACGCCGAACTGTCGCCGAACTGCAGAACAGGAGAGGTTTCAGGTCGGAAAATTCCAATTTGCTCGTTTTTGACGTCATTGCAAATTTTGGCTCTTTCTAGTTTCTGACTGTCCCATTCGAGAAGTTGTTGGATAGGGCTATGAGAGGCCCACATATCCAATAAGCATATAAGTCCGAGCTGAAGATGAGCAGCAGACCACAACGCAATATTTGGTTTCCTTTCCTGATCCTTGTCCTCAAGTATTACCATGGACTACATAGCTAGGGCCCCCTGACCTCAGAAGTCACGAGAAATAAGGGAAAAGAGTTCAATTTGGAAATACAAGTGGTGCACGAGATGTGCTGGCGGATCAAGGGATTGGAGAAGTCATAGGAAATCGGAGCTTCCAATTCCAATCTGATCTAAGATCGCACAGTGCGAAAACAGAGAAAATCCAGTGGAACGACCCAATATTTACAAGAGAGAGTGATCCGCAAGTCTTAAATGTTGTCTTAAATCCACCGTCAGCGTATGGAATACTGTCCATTCAATCAAATGTGCTACGTGAACTCAGGGTTTACTATGTGTTTGTGAAACCCAGCTGACGTTTAGGTCACCACTTTGCAGTAGTACTCAGTTCTCATTTTGTTTGCTGTCTGAAACCGGCCGCTACTCGACTATCATTCCGACCTATCCCGTGCGGATGGAAAAGTTCTAGGTGAAAAGGTCCAAGTGTGATCATACAATCGTTCTCATTCAGGTCTAACGCGGCAAACGGACGAAAGGCTTCACGAAGGCCTCAAATAGATGTGAATCGGACCCTTTTGAACTGTCTACGTGGCTCATTTCGAACATAGAACAGCGGAACCACCGTTTACGGGGGTGTTTGTGTTTATGACAAGGAAAAGTCACAGGTTCTAAAATAATACATCACAGTGCGGGATGATAATACATGTATACACCCATGTTATTCAGCTGTTTGGTACGTGGAGCCAAATATTTACCAAGAATTTTTTACAGTATGCATGTTTTCCCAACTCTTATCAAATGTCGATGACCGAGTACTGTAGTAAATAACTCACTGTCGATTCGAACGGTTCCTTTTTCCGATGTGCTTCTATTTCCTAACACCCATGGTTTTTATAATTTATTGGGTTGATCCATACAAAATGGCCGTTGATTTAAATAGCAGTTTCTTAACATTTATGCATGTCTATCATTCTTAGTATTGAATACTTGACTGAACAACTTTCGAACAATTTTCGACCTCTTTATCTTATTCAGAGTGGTTTACTCTGATGTAATCATTTATGGATAAGCACAGATGACGGTATGATAGAGCGATGAAAAAGCTATAAGAATATTAAAACAGAAATCACTGAGCTCAAAAACTAAAGCCTTTGTGGAGGTCAACTTAAATAGACACGATCTCGGGCAGTCGTTCTTTTTGTGAATCCAAGGGTCATTTTTTCAACATTTGGGCTTTATTTCCTTGAAGTTGAAGTGACCTCGTGGAGTCACTACATGGTCATAGTAGCTGTGAGTGACGGCTACCTGCTGAATGTCTCCATTGTCAATTACAGTATTTAATGAATTGGAAATTTTAGAGTTAACAGAACATGGTGATCCGAAAAGGCCATGTTTTTGAGATTTACTTATGTTGTGATATATGACGGGAACAGCGACTGGCGCGTTGGATAGCCAAGATCCAACGATGTACGTAGTTGAAAGCAGTCACCATCCATCACACAATTAATACCATAGGAAGTCCATACATCACTTCGCATTTCGCTATCTCGAGGTGCCAAAAATGGCTATGGCTATCACGACAGAATAGGCCTCCAACATCAGGAAGAATGGAATGGGCAAGTCGCCAATCATATTGTGGGGAGAGAATTAACTTTACTCAACAACGCACCCATCAGCTTGACCCTAGAAGCAAATATTGTAAAATTAAAGGATGTTTGCAAAATCGGCCATTTCCCATGGATCAACCCAATAATTAGGTTTATTGGCTCCGATTTTCGTCTTTTCGTTGGAGGTCTTTCATTTGTGCCCCAGCAGTCTTTTCTTGTTCTTTTTAATTGTTCTTAAGTAAGTAGTCCAAAGCATAGCGAGCGATCACTGGTGGAATTAAAATTAGTTATTGGGAAACTGAGAGATGACAAAAGAACAAAAACTCTGCACACTAAAAGCGTGGGTCCGTAGATTCTGGTGGATCCACGCAGATCCACCAGGAGCTCTAGGGATAGAGATGACGTTTGAAAGCTTTCAAAGGAGATGGGCGCTTCAGAAAAAGAAAGTGGAGATAGTGGAGAGGCATCGTCGGCTCGGATGGACTTCTGTAGCGAATCTTGAGCGGGCGACCAAGAGATGCCCATTAGGTTCTATTCTCCATCCGAAAGGCGTAGGGGGAAACACCATAGCTTTGTGGGTGGCTCATGGGATCGTTTTTATTCCACATGAGGATGCATCTTTTCAATTGCCAAATTCCACCTATGATTTCTTTAGTAAACTATGGAGTTTGTCTCAGACTTCGTCAGAATTATGACGTTCTGTTACGATAAAGCTCAAATATTCAGCACATGACTGCGATAGATTATCATAAGAGCGATGAGCGCCATCGCCGCACTTTGTTACGCCCTCTATCAGCTCATAAAAGGACTGGCCAATTGCATAGCGAATCAGTTCCGTCGTCTCTGCTTCTCTCCGTCGTCTCTGCTTCTCTTCTCCACTTACGCCTTATCAGTTCTCCACAGTTCTCCACCTCCAGTGCAATGACGATCCGTCACGTAGGAAATATATCAAACTATCCGCTATGCAAGGCAAGTCTACTAATTCCTACTACAAATTTGATGTGAAATTATTAGCCTTCTACAAGCTACGACATATCCCAAAGCGGTCATGACTTTGGGACTGAATTTGATCCCGAAAGCCGTTCAGAGAGTCCATCGTCAGTCTCATCTCAGGATTCCGGACACCGGTTAGGATGGGAAGACGTCGAAAATACAGTATGCGCTGCTTGTCGACATCATTGTAACGGAAGTTTAGTCGGAAATACCCCGTACGCGAGACAGCGAACGCCCACAGAGTCCATCGTCAGTCTTATCTCAGGATTCCGGACACCCGTCAGAAAGCGAAGTCGAAGTTGGGGTAGCCGCCACGTGCCAGCGCCCAGAGAGCCCGTCGTCAGTCTCATCTCAGGATTCCCAACACGGCCACGAAGTTACAGACGCAGTAAGTGTTACTTGGCAACTTCATTACCATACAGTAAACTTAGTTTGAAAAAGGCCGCGAAGCGCTACAAGAAATCTCGGACATGCCGGATTGCTGTGACCGAGAAGAGTACCGGAAATGCGAGGCGTTCTTTTGCACGTACATGTTCAAACTCGCTCAGCTCCAACGAAAGAAAGAAACGGCTCAGCGGGTGAAGGATAACCTGGAGGAGAAAAGTGAACTTTTATGCGAACTGTTCGACGAATGCGAGGAGACGCTCACGTTTTATCTGGAGTGTTGCTTCGAGGATCTGAAATACCCAGAAGAAGGTAGCGTAGACCCGATGGCTAAGAATCTCGGCCAGCTGCACGACGGCCTGCTGTTCTTCAAAGACTGGATCGAAACTGCGTCACGCGTGCAAATTTTTAAGCATACCTCCTACTTCACCGCCTTAAGGTCATGGATTCAAGAGTGTAAATATGACGAATTCATGAAAGTGCTGGAGCTATCTCTGTAAAATGAGAGCCAACCATGACTGTATATTTGTATTGGGTTGATCCATAGAAAATGGCCGATTCTGTGGACATCCTTTAATTTTGCAATATTTGCTCCCATGACCAAACCGCGGACGGACTTCTTATGATATTCATATGTCCCGAGAAGCCGAAGAAACGCTCCAACTCTGAAGTCTCCGTCGCTTTTCCGGATCGCCGCATTTCATCTGGATATCGTGCCCACCACCGAAGAAAGAAAAGAAGCAACGACTACCGTGTAATATTACTCTTCGTTGTGCTTTTTATGACGCCTTGCACGGCGTAAGCTGTTGATTCAAGAGTATAAACTTGGAAAACTCGGAAAAATCGAAGACACGCAACGGATGCAGCGGCAAGAAGCCGAACAGAAACAGAACCATACTCATCGGGCTTTAAGTCCAAATTGAAGGTATGGGGAACAGGGCTGTGCAAGTCTCGAATCTCGGGGTCTCGAGGCTTTTTTTTTGGTCTCGAGTCTCGGGAAATCCTCGAGACTGCTCGAGACTTTTGAGTCCTAACAAGAAAGTCTGAAATCGTTTGAATGACTGTTGCTGACTATTGTAGGGCTTTTGCACGCGCGTTTTGAGTTTTGAATGCACTCTCGACAGGACAACTTCCATTTTGATGTCAATGCAGACAGATCGGAGGATCTATGCAAGAATATGAGACGACTTTAGCCCAAATGTTATTCGAAGAATAAGATAAGGGTTCGGTTCTCATTGTATTTGAGCAGGAGCACGCATTCTAGAGTGTAGTTTTTTTAGGATAGAGTATTTTAAAGCCACTTCCTCCACGCATGCCTTCACTTTTGCCAACATACTAACCGGATCAAAGTCTCTGTTGTGTCGCCGAAAACAGGCGATAATGTCGTCGAACATGTCAGGATAAAGTATTGGGGTGGAACATTAAAAATGTCGCTTTTTTATTTCCCGAAAACCCGAACCCGACAACTCTGGTTATGGGAAAGTGTGAAAAGTCTCGTCTCGCACAGCCCTGATGGGGAACCCATGCCTCTCTGACACCCAGAAAGATCAACGATCGACTATCGCCGTCTCTTCTGTCTCGTTACCAGAGAAAATCGTTCTTGACCCACCTCGTGTCTGGAAATGAAAAGGTGTTAGCGGCGAACGAAGAAAATGTCTGTGGGTGGGATCCGGAGAGGGGGACCGAACCTGAACCGAAGCTGGAATGTAAGCTCTAGCAGTCCATAGTCCATGCCCCATCCGATTACCACTTGTTCCTGGCGATCTTCAACGACCTCGCCCAGAAATACTCATCCTGAATTTTCTATAAGCCAGAAAAGATACGGTATACTCTTTCTGGTATAATAAATTGCGTGCTACCATTTTGTTCACACATCAGACAACAAAGGGACCCGGGCAGTCGTTGAACCGGCCGGTTTACAAGTCAGAAACGTTCGCAATGAGACAGACAGGTTAGAAATGACTCCGAAAGGCCGTCAGGCCTCCACAAACAGTTCGAAAGCGATCGGTTGACAGCCCTTGCATGTCTCTAGTGTCTGGCCACTCGCAGAGCTACTGGACTTTTAGCGCCTAGAGGGCTTGAATTTGTACACAGCCGCGTTTATTTGGAGTCTCACTCTTGTCGCGGTGGCGAGCGGTCGGTCCCCCCGGTCGCTTTCCGAGTGTCCGGTTGGTCTGATGGTAAACCCTGTGGCAGTTGTGAGTTTTCCGGCTTCCAGAGGGAATTGGGACACCCGGAAGCCGTAGTCCCACCACCGCTGACAAACAAGATGTCCGACGCCAGGAATCCGGCTGCGTGAGATGTCACCCTGAAGGTCGCCGACGCTCTGAGGACCACCGAAGACGCAATTCCCGGACCACGAACTCATCTCTCCGAAGAAGATGCGAGCTCAAAAGCCTCCTCTGTGCCGCAAACGCCCCGAGAAGAAGAAGTTCTACTGCCATTTCCGAAGTTTTGCCGTCTCCCACATGCCCGTGATGCGCGCCGTCTCCGACCGGTTCGCCATAAGCGCCACGCCAGGGATGAAGCCGGCTAAAACGAGACATCCTCTGTTTGTCTATTATTCGGTGTCGTGCAAGGCGCAAGCCTTTGATTCACGAAATAAACTCGTAAACTCGTAACTCGTAAACTCGTAACTCGCGTTTATTTATCTTATCAATCAGTGGCTTGATTTCAAAACGAAATGTACTCGACGTGCTCGGGAGCGCTAGGGGCGCCAGTGCAGTATCGGATCGTCATAGCGTCGCGACAAAAGACGCGTTATCTCATCCTCCGCTTTAGGGTCATTAGTGAATCTCGCAACAGGACAAATTTAGTTCACGCACCCAAAAATGACTTTTGGGCTGCTTTGATGGTTTTGTGTATGTTTTTTTTATTTGTGTCGGTGGCAATCGGTCACGAACAACTCATGCCGAGCTTAACACCGAAGCTTAGCTGCTTTGATTATGGGCTTCCATATCGTTTGTCATGCTTCACCACCCCTTCACCTCTGATTCTTTTTGGTAAATCAACCATGTTTATTATTACAAACTATTAAAAAAACAAGTCGTGCTAAGGATCCATCGGAAGTTTTCAGTGTTGCATTTCCGCTAGGTTTATCGCCCGCTGCGTGCAAACAAATGAAAATGAACGCACAATCGAGCTTACATTTTAGGATGCCGCCAGAACCAGAATCCTTATCTGCAGAGCTAAAAAAAGGTAAAATTCAAATTTCCTGTATTTCATTTACTGTGAAAGTAATTTGACTTTTGCAGAACTGGAGGACGGCCTGAAACAAGATGATATGACGTTATCATGTGAGAAGAACGTGTTCACGACTCTCTTTGAAGCCGAGAAGTTTCGAACGCAAGCTAGTCTTTTCTTTTTCAACGTTAATCCAGTATATTTTCACATAGTATCCGCGTTTATGTTTACTATTTAGAATGGTGAACCACCGACTAGGTTCGCAAACGCTTTAAAGAAATATAAACCAGAAGATCGACTGCTTGTCGTCGTTTATGAAGAATCTGAGAAAGTTCGACGAATAATGTCAGTGCTGCTGTGTCGCAGAAAGAACAGAAAGAAAAAGGTGTTTTTACTACCAAATGGAAAGGTGTACAAATGTAAATCATTAATTACATTTTAATTTCAATAATAAGCTCATTCAAAGCCGTAACCGATGTCCTTAAAAAATGCTTTGTCACTTCGGGTAAGTGGTATTTTGCCTTCTATGAAGATGGGGAAGACGGATTTTGCCACTACGATGGAAAATTTACCATATACCCGATGGAATCTTCCGGAGAACATGACTTGTACTACCTGATCTCGCCCAAAGACTACCAGCAATACTGCATAGTAAGTTACCAAGTGCTGTTATATTCAAATTAAAGAATAAAAACAGACGCAACGGAAGTCTCTCGAAGAAGAGATACTAGAAAAGAAAACAAGAGAAGGAGCCACACGAAACTTATACAGCAGCAACAACAACAGCTACACAATTTCCGCCGATTGGAAGATTATGGATTCTGCCAATAGTAAGCTGTAATTTAGCTGTAATATGTTACACGAGCCTTTCACATTTGGATGGTGAAGCATTTCATTGGGGATTATCGGTTATCATATCATGCACAAAGCGGCGTTAGTTGATTTTTATACCTGCTCAACCGACTAGCTTTTGCCGTTTTTTCATGTTTTTCAAACCTCACAAGAGCCGACGAATGTTTTACGCTTGAGAACGTTAAGACAAAGTTCGAATAGGCATATGAAATTGCCAGAACGCTGCACGCCATTTAGCATCCATATCTTTCTGTAAATTTGAATAAAGGCAGTCAGCAATGCGTAGTTTTTGGCGAAACTATGGGCATAGGAATGAGGAAGCCTGTCACCCCCAAAAGCACGAAAATTTTCCACAAAAATGGTCAGTAATGGAAAATAAATCCTGAATTCGCTCATTCCAGAGTTTCCGAATGTGCGACAATTAGCACTTTTTCGAGAGAAACATGCGGAACATTCGACTAGATCAAAGAAACTGCTTAACAGGGTATGGGAATGGTATGGGGAGCATGAGACAATTAAAAATTAAAAAATTAGGGATACTTCGGAGAGATGAGTCCGCGGTCCAGGAGTTGCGTCTTCACAGGTGGTGGTGTCCTCAGAGCGTCGGCGGCCTTCAGGATGACTTCTCGCGCAGTCGGGTGCTTGGCGTCGGACATCTTGTTGTCAGCGGTGCTGGGACCAGAGATGGACAACGGCTCAGCCGTATCAACCGGTCGGCCACTCGACTCAATCGGTTGACGGCTCACGGCTGGGCCGATCCGATCCGTTCGTGCCCATCTCTGGGTGGGACTACGGCTTCCGGGTGTCTCAATTCCCTCTGGAAGCCGAAAGACTCACAGATGCCACAGGGTTTGCTGTCTGACCAACCCGACGCTCAGAGAGCGACCGGAGGGACCGACCGCTCGCCAACACGACACAAATGAGACTCCTAGGAAACAACACTCTATGGAATTGAGGTTAATTTGCTCTCGTTATTTCAGAAAAGATCTCAATTGAAAATTTACATCAGAAGAAAGATGCATGGTACGAATCCAAGAAAGATGATATCTGTTACGATGTGGACTCTACGTATTCTAAATTAAGGAACAAGGTTGGTTTTTAAAAGTATCTCTAGTTTGTGTACTTCTGGCGACCCTGTATTGCATAAGGCTAGCGACTGACAGTTAAAATGACAAATGAAAAATGGACACTCTTGCTGTCCGCAGGGCTAATTTGCCTTTTCTGGAAAGTTAAATATAAAACAGGAAAGTTACACTTAATCTAGCAGAAAGATCCTGAGGACTATTTTCATAGCTACAAGCCAAGCGGAATTATAACACTAGCTGAGTGAAATTAAAATTGTGATATGAATGACTTTGGACCATTGAATTTCCTTCTCTGTGTACGTGCAGTACAGTTTGGCTTAGAGATTGCTCGCCGTAGATTTTTATAGGATCGCCATAAGTCTTCAGTACACCCCGAAGTACACTTGTAGCACATTTCCTGTAAATAACCAGTTACAGAATAGTTTAAACGATTCGCGCACGAGAAAGGCCTTCACTGACAGCGGTGTTCCTGAAAACCTTCTTCCCCTTCTGTTTGAAATAGGCCGACAAGCAACCTTCAGAATGTATCCTATTATGTATCCCATGTACAAGGACCTTTCGCTCTTCATGATCTATCAGTTGCGTGTCTTTCTCCAAAGTCAATACAACGACGGTAAGAGCTTTATTTTAACACTGACCTTACATATTCTTTTACAGAAGTGCAAGCCAACCACCCTGCATATAAGAATACAGATTTAAACGATATACATGAGGAACTAAAAGGTTTGCTCCATTTAGTAAGTCCAGCATTATTTGTCCAATTTCAAACCCCACTTTTTAAAACCGAAATTTACCAGTTCCTTTTTCTTGTTCTAGGTCATTATTAGAGCATTGCAGTCCTGAAAGATGAAATGATACAAAGGAAGGAGTCGTTCGCGGACAAGTACAAGAGTTTCGAGAGACATGATGCAGGGAAGGATCTACATGGTACGCCTTTTATATACATCTTGTGGTGCCGAGTTTTTTCACAAAGTCATCTCGCCATCTTGTCCGCGGCCTTCCGAGTGGTCTTTTTAAGGAATTTTTAAGCCCTGTTTAAAACCTTCTTCAATTGCCTCTACGGCCAGCGGTTTTCCGACTTTCCAGCGGTTTCCAAGTAATTTAAATTGAGCATCCTTCTGAGACTGAATCTGATTGCTTCTGCACAGAGTGTGCCTCACCTTTTACCACTCTATGCGTTGTCGCGACAACCGCGTTGCGTCTGGTTGCTCTCGCTTTCGTGTTAAAAAACTAGTGACCGTTAAAAAACTAATTTAATATCGCTTTGGTCTTTTCCGATTGGACGATCGAGAGAGATAGTCCGTGAATATAGAATTCATGGCGCCAGTATTCTACGTGCCTTTCGCAATGAAAGCTGCATTTATTGGTTTTACCCAGTATCTCCACCTGCTGAGCAACTATAGGTTGGGGCCAAGGAGACAGTGTGAACTGTGTTTTCCACACGCTTGGAGGCCTGTCCGCACAATGGAGCTTGCTCAGTGAGCGGCCGACTCTAAACTCTAAAGCTCGGGGCAATGGCGATAGTCCAGCGATCTGCCCATGTTCAGTAGGAATGCATGAACACTACTAAGCAATAGAGAAATCAATGACTATACGAGCGCTGTTTTCTTCGCGTCTGAGTATTGTCACATGGGAGTAAACCCTCACAACATCTTTGCGAACGATCAGAAATCTACAGAGTGACAGTGGATCAGGTAAAAAAACCGAGTACGCTGGTATGAAAATATCAACAGATAGTAATACAACCAGTGAAGAGATGTTGGCCACACGGAGGGTCGGGATTTCAGTCCCCCGTGGTGCCTGAGAATTATTTGAATATCGAATATTCGATTCGATTCGACAACCCTAATCTCCACTTCGGGTGGAGATCAGGGCTGTGCGAGTTTCGAGTTTCGAGTTTTGGACGAAACTCAACTCGAAACTCGCCTTGGTCCTGTCACTATGATTTTGGGCCACCCAGGGTGATATTAACCGCTACGAGCCCCGCGGAAGGCAAATTTTCGACCTACCGCACACCAAATCAATGAAATCAGGGTATTCGTCGTGGGACCAAAATTCAAAATCACAGCAGAGATCGTCTAGCAAAAGATTTCTGCTGATGGAATTTTGAAGGATTATGCGTACAACGTTGTACAACGTTGTGACGGGCAGATAAGCCATTATATTCTTAAAAATCCACAGCTCACGATTCAAAGTGCCTTTGTACACCATTGATTCCTAACAACTCAATGAAGAAATCTTGCTGGCAGTCGAGCCAGTGCTCAATCGACGCGGCACACTCTCCTAAACCACTGTCCGCTTAAGAAGTTAGGCGAAATCGCCCCAGAAACGAGAAATATGCAAAAAAACACTGAGTTTCATTACAAAAAAAATACAAGTTTCGAGTTTCGAGTTTTTGGGGGTAAGTTTCGAATAGTTTCGAGTTTCGTTTCGAGATTTTGAAAAAAGTTTCGAGTTTCGAGTTTCGACTTCCGAGTTTCAAGTTTCGCACAGCCCTGGTGGAGATGCAAACTTCAGAGTTGCTGTGATTCCTTGCGTGCCAATTTTGCCGCCCAAGAAGGGCTATGATGCCTCCATCCGAAAGGCCTGCCTTTAGTGTATTTACCGCCGGTAGGCTACTGGTGTCTGCCGCCCGCAGGGCTACTTGGGCCTTAGCGCCAAAAAAAGGCGCGTAATAGGTAAAATAAATAATGTGCTTCAAATGTATGTTTTGCTCAAAGAGGTCAACGTTAAATGCATTTAGATTTCGGGGGAGGCACGTACTTCGAGAGTCTCGAACATCAGAGGCTGTTCATCTTAACATATCATCATACGCTCATTGAAGAACCTTCATATACTGTAGATGATGTAAGTGTTCTTAGCGCAAAAGGGCAGAACTATTGTTGTAATTTGCAGATTTTCAAAAAATACGACGATTTTATAAAAGATGTCGTAATTCCGGCTGAGTCCGGATTTGAGCACGTTGCACAACGTTCCTTGATTTTTGAAGACGAACTTCGAAGACGACGGTTCTACTACAGAGTCGAAGAAGACGTTTACAAGCCCTTTATAGTAGACATCGAATACGACAAAATGCGGGCGAAATATGTTATTAAGCAAATTAAGCCTATCGAACCTGTCAAAGAGCTGTCGACGGCTGAAAAAGAAAAAAAAGAAAAAAGGAAAAAGAAGCAAATTATATGGCGCCGCATTATCAACAGGTGTCCGCGCGAAACACTTGCCCAAGCGGTTCAAG
This sequence comes from Steinernema hermaphroditum, assembly GCA_030435675.1. Lineage (NCBI taxonomy): Eukaryota > Metazoa > Nematoda > Chromadorea > Rhabditida > Steinernematidae > Steinernema > Steinernema hermaphroditum. The sequence continues at coordinate 1,279,454 of CM059623.1, forward strand.
AAAGAGTAAACGCCATCATAGAAATTATCATAGAGGAGTACAACAACTTCTGTTCAGTAAAACGTAAGAGTAAAATTGTTTTGCCTACTTCATTGTCTTGCAGGGATACCGCCTATAACCTTTTCTGACCTAGTTAATCGATATGAAGACTGTGGTCAAATTTGGAAACAACTCAATAAACGTCTCTTTGCTTTTAACAATAAGATTGACGCAGCTTTCCATGCTACGAAGCACACTCAAGATGGAGAATATGGCTTTCCGAGGCTGTTTGAGAGCACAGTCGATCAAATCCGTTCAGATGTTGCAAGTTACTTTAAGGTAAGGTGAGATGAGCGACTTTTAGATTATGTTTTTCTAGGACAGTTGTGAAACCGATAGTGCGCTTAAAACGCAAAAGGAGTCAAACTTGATTTTGCATTCGGAATTTAACAGCTTTACGGGTGAAATGCATGTGAACGCTCACTGGAGCCAGGGAGATAAGAAAATGGTTTATGTTATCGGTCAGAGTGGAGAACCTGGCTTTAAAACGAATTTCTTCACAACCAAAACAGGTAAAAAATTGACATATATCTATAGTGGTTTATCTTCATTGCTGTATTACAGGCGACACGAACAAGCATGTGGCGATTAACGCCTCGACTGACGAACAATCAATTGCCGATTCGTTACTTGTTCATCGTTTCAATAACTGCAGGCTACATCAACCTGTATGTTTAAAGAATTTTTTTCGTAGTGTTTGACACATTTCCGATGTTAGAAAATGGTACTTGCCCAATGTGGTCAGTAGGTTTGTCGAATGCTTACAAACCTTCGAATATCGAATCGAATATTCGAGAAAACATCGAGTTATTCAAGTCGATTAAGTTCGGCAACCCTAGTTACCAGTCCATTTCATATCTAAGCATGTCCAGATAAGCCTATGAAGGGAGCCACTCAAAGTATGACATAACGATCGAGCTAAACTTCAGGGACTAGTAAAATTGATGCATACGGCGGCGCTCGCCTATGGTGCCCACACGCCACGCTGACCGAACGTACAAACTTTGTTTTGTTTGACGGCGAGTATAGAGACATTCAGTTAATTTCTTGCTTCAGAGGCCAATATTTGCCGTTATTAAAAAGGATCTCATGCACAACATGAATGACATGCAAGATTGGGCGAAACCAAATTTTGTCGAAGGACTTGCTTGTCATCTCCATAACAATCGTTTTGAAAGTGCCGCAGTAGTGCGATCTCTGCACAGCTCCCACTACTTTATAGGGATGTCTTGGAACGTCGTGAAGTTCAAGAAACAGGATGGCGAGCAGTTTATTCAGAAAATGTACGTTCAATCATATCTTTCTCTCATATATGTAGTGCCTTTAGGAATTCTGATTTCAACGCAGATAAGTCTCATTACATGTTGACCAGATGTGATGACAGCGTTATGCTGCTCTATTCTGGTATCTATGTTGAAGTCATCGAGGAGCAACTGAAACCGATTCTGAAGGAGGTATAATTGTTAGCCACTTTAACTTTCCGAATACGTGGAAGTTTAGGGGACTTCCACAGAGATTTAAAAATTTTGAGACTTTACTAGCCGTATTTTTTCAATTAGCCATCCAGTTTGCCATTTTCTGCCAATTCCGATATCAAGAAGAACCACTTCCATTCCGAAAAGTCCAAAATTGGGCCTCTTTTCTAAGACTGGATTGCACCTGGAATATTTCTTTTCAAATACCGGACAAACTATTCGAAGAAAGGATTCCCGGGGCCCCGTAATTCACATGGTTTATAACTTAAATGTACTCTTCATGTTCCGCTCATTAAACAGGCGAAGCGATCCGCTATTTATTATGGGACAACCCGATAAAACGTACGCTGCAAATGCTAAAATATTAAACATTTCAAAACTAAAAACTTTTCCGAACGTATTACAAAATGAGGAGGTTTATTTAAGCGTAGGAAATTGTTGCCTCGACAGTAGTATTTCAGCAATTTATTTTCAGATTTGTGCGCTTTTCTTCGAAGGTGAACGTAAAGAATTCGATAAACACAATGGAACTTCTCCTGCTCCCAACTCGATCTCAGATCATGATCTCGCCAGCTTCCTGAACCGTGTCAGAACTGCAGGGCTGCCATTTGATCGTTTTAATAATTGGTCAGAGTACGCATGGTGCGACCACAAGATTAAACTACTGGTTTCTGTAAAGCCTACAGACGGTTCCCCTTCGTTTGATTGTTTTCTTGTTAGTTCTTTCTCCTATTTCGGTGATATTTCAAGCTGTAAATTTTAAGTGTAGAAAATTGTTGTTTGTTGTTTCTACGTTTTCTAGGCTTAAATGTTACTAATGATGATGAAAGACCACATTAAAGGACATAAAGGGTGACCAGAAAGTTCTGTCAAATGAAAAACAATATTTTTGTGCGTCTAAATCGGGAAACAAAGAACACTACCTTATTCAGCACGCAAAATTACGAACATATCGCTTAAATGTCACTCGAGGTGTCCCTTTGGCGTCGATACAGGGCACAACACACTTCTTGAAAATTTGGCCGAGGCACCTTGGCCAGAGATGGAATACCACACGCAGCGATTGAAACGGTTATGGTTAAAATAAACAGGAATATCGGAGGCTAAATTAGCTTCGCCGGTGCGCATAGTGTAGATAAATAATTGATCTACACTTTGGGACAAAAAGCTGCATATTAGAAACAGTTTAGTCTGCAGTTTTTTCAATCAACTCGTCCAGCCGATTGGTTTCAATCGGCTGGACGAGTTGATTGACCACAAATCACGTATGCTGCTTATAATCTGCAGCTTTTAGCCTCCGATATTCCTGTTTATTTTGACCATAACCGTTTCAATCGCTGCGTGTAGTATTCCATCTCTGACCTTGGCCTAATTAAAAAAAAAGCGTTTTTAAACCTGTACCAACGCAAAAGGTGGACGTCGAGTGCTATTTGAACAATACAGGGTGTTCAGAAAGTTCTGTGAAATTTCTGAGTGGTCTATTTTCGCAAGTTTTTTGGCGTCCGCGCAAATTTTCAATGTTTTATTCGCGTTTATCAACTCTATTTACCCTATGTTCACTGTTATTCATACTGGTATTCACTGTTATTCAGAAACAAAATGGTCTCGGAAAAATTGCGTTCCACCATCGTCGAGCTCCACTGTGCTGGGAAGTCAAACCCTGACATCTGCAAGGACCTCAAACTGCACCCAATGATGGTCAAGCGGGTGTTAGATCGATTTGAGGACACTGGTGGGATCAAGGACCGTCCCCGAAGCGGAAGACGGAAGACCGCCAGAACTTCAAAGGTCCGAAAACTGGTCCGACAAAAAATTAAGCGGAATCCTGAGCGTTCGATCAGAAAGCTGGCGAGGGACCATGGAATCAGCATTGGATCCATGTATAAGCTTGTTACAGATGATCTACAGCTCAAGAGCTACAAAATTAGACGTGGCCAGCTTCTGACGGACCATAAAAAGAAGGAAAGGCTGGAAAAATGCAAAAAGCTGAAGGCCGAGGCACGGGGGTCTGGATTTTCGAATGTTATCTTTTCAGATGAAAAGATTTTTACAATCGAAGCGATCCACAACAGCCAGAATCACCGCCAATTGCTGCCGAAGGGCTCTCCACGTACGAAGCGCGTGGAAAGAAGTCATTTCCCCAATTCTGTTCTTTTCATTGAAAAAATCGTTCTTTTCATTTCACAGAACTTTCTGAACACCCTGTACGTATGTAATTTTGCGTACTGAAAAAGACAATGTTCTTTGTTCCCAGATTTTTATGTATTTTCTTTAATGAAAATCCTGTTTTTCATTTCACAAAACTTTCTGGTCACCTTGTAGTGTTACCACCGCGTTGCTGCATAATTTCCTTTCTGATCATTTCAGAAAGCAGAACAATCGATGCAGATCTCCAAGATAACAAAGCATACATTGCATTCGGTGTTGAAGTGCTGCAAACACTGTTCCTTATCACTTTCTCTTCAGTGTTTGCTCTGTGTCCTATGGAAATTGTAAGATTTTAAAGGGAGTAAAGGGGAGAGGGTTATCTCCCTGTTCCCTTAATTATTCAGCACCAAGTTGTGAGCGTCACTTTCCGGGTAAAGATACCAACTTCACTGAGAGATCCATGAACTTATCAGTGTCATTGGTGAACACAATAAGAAATAGTGCATCGGAGGTCCACAAGGTTCACTGATTACGTTGCAGAATTGAAGAGAGATAGACATACGGTCCCCACCGATACAGTAAATCTATGTAAACGGTATGGTCAAAAGAAATGTGAGAGGTCTATTGATGTTTGGGAGTATCGTAAGGTTTAAAAATGGGTTCGCATATAATCCGTATATTTCTTTGGAAATTTTCAATTCTTGTATAATTTTCACCAGTTTCGAGCTCCCTTTGCGTTTGCGTCAATGCGTCATGTTTTGAAACGACTACTTTATTTTTTATATACACATACACTCATGGGCCTAACTATTTTCCGATATTTCCAAACCACTTCTTCGTATCTTTCCCTGAAACTTGATGCTACGTAATCTTGGCCAACTTAGAATACGGTACCTTTCTTTTCGGCTTCCCTTGCTACGCTATGCGCTGCTTTTTCGACCTTCTTCGCCGAACTGGAAGCCGCGTCTTGTACGTCATGAGCTGAATAACAAAGAAGTAGTTGTTTATCTACTGCTCGCAGTGTAGGGAACACTGATACTGTAGGGACGTTAGATTCGACATGCACTTTCCAGGATATGGCAAACTTGTAAGAATTGAGTAAGATTTTGTGAGGCAGCATATAGGAACAGCTCAATCATGCAGGCGGCTATGTCTACGTCTACATGACTAAAGACGTCTATGTAACATCAAACTTGCCCATCCTTCGCACAGCTTTCTTTGTATCTCGTCTTGTAAGGGTTACTGTATCCAATCATTACTTCCCCTCCACCACTCGCAACCTACCAAATTCCTCAGTTTTCTTAGCAGCCCTATTGGCCACCTTCTTCATATTCTTCGTTCCACTCGCAGTGGCATTATCCGCTGAATTCGCTAAACCACAGAGTACGGTAGCGATGAGGCGACTACAGTAACCTACACGACCGCTTGAAGATCCTCTTGGTGCGGTTCAACGCGTTGTTCACCGAATCCTTCTAGACAACGTCTACTTCCGCTGAGCCTAGACAACGAGACAGACTCACCAGATTCCCCATCGAGAAGAGACTTCAGAATAAACAATCAACTGGCGGGGAACGGCGGCCGAACGGAATGTCACCGCCAATTCGCCAATTACCCCCACTTCCTAACCTGTTTTGACATTTCGTCTGCGCGTGACTACATATATATCTTATGATTTATTCAAACTTTGTCATCTGGAGAGAGTCTTGCGCACATTTCTGTGAGAGACATATAATAGAAGATATATTCCGAGATACAATAGATAGGCGGAAAACAAGGAATATTTGTGAGTTGCTGTCAATGGGACAATTTTATATTTTCTTTCTGTGTGTGAGTCAACTTTGTACATAGGAACGAGAACAACAGAAAGTAGTAGCTGTGGGTTAGGTATTTACAACGGATGGCGAGCAAAGGCAGGATAGTAGTAATAATGAGAGAGAGAAAGAACACCGGTTTCAGTCACCTGGCCACACTCGGCCACTGCTTAGATTACACTGGCGGGAAGGTAGTCGAACGCCTTCGACGCTCTTTCGCTGAATCCGGGAGCGTGAGGGGGTATCGCAGGCTGTTGATCCGCGTTGGTTGATCTCCGCAGCTTGATTTCACAGGCGCCGGCCGCGGAAGGCTGATTCCTGATGTCGGCGGCGGCGAAGTCGCGTTCGTTGCGGACGTGCGAGCCCATGATCATCTGGTCGGCGGGCGAAGCGGAAGACGAGGATCCGGCGGAGGAAGGCATTCCGTAGTTCATCTCGAGTCCGTTGTGCTTCAGGATGTCGACGCATTCGCGGGAGCCTGCTTGTTGCGCGTACCACATGGCAGAACGTCCGTTTTCGTCCAAAACGCGGATGTCGGCGTTGTACTGAAAAGAAGAGGATTATGACCTGTTTTTCATGACGTTATTAGGGCACACAAAGTAGAGAAACTCCAGAAAAAGGAACTTACCCAAATGAGCAGCTGGACGAACTCAACGGATCCGAGCGAACAGGCAAGGTGCAGAGCCGTTCTCCTATCTCTCGAGCTGAAGACGGCGTTCAAGTCTTTCTCTTCGCAACGTGGGAGAACAACGAGTAGAGCGTCCATGTCCCGCTGAGAGACGGCTTCGAGGATCTGTTTTCCGAAGGTGCGATCCACGGGGACGGCGGGCAAGAAGCGTTTCTGCTCGTACTTGGACTTGATCCACGCCTCCTTCTGCTCTCTGGTAGCGTCGGAAGCTGGTTTCCGCTCACGAGGAGCGTTGTGCTCCCAAAGTCGGTTGGCACGTTCGTTTCCGATCGCTTGCATCACCCGCAAATATTCCATCCTGCAGAGATTAGATTAGTACGGCGTATTAGGATATGTATCACTTACGGCCAATCGTCGAGTTCCAACGAACGGACTTTGGAGATATGAGATCCAAGATTACGATGAATACCCGAACATTCGATACAGATCAGAGTGCCGAGGTTGAGAGAGGCCCAGTCCGGCTTCAAGGAGCCGCAGTCGGCGCACCGATCGTTGCCCGCGATCTCGCGGATTCCGTGCACTTCAGCGCGATCTCCATGCTGGCGAGAGCTATTATGCTGTTGTTTCTGGGACATCTGAGCCTGGAGCGAGAGCTCGATTTGCTCTTCGATGGCGGCGACCCATTCGTCGCGTTCTTCCACGGAGGTAGCCGAGAACTCCCAGCGCTTCTGATCAGAGGTGACGATCTCGAATTCGCAGTCGTCTTCTAAAGCGTATTCCTCGTAAATTAGGAACATGCAGGATTTTCTGTACCTTCTTCGTTATGCTTGTGACCACTTCCAAGACGGCGATGTCCGCGCTTCTTTTTCGCGTCCTTCTGGGCAGGCGTGGGCACAACACTGCTACTAGTGGAAGTAGCCAAGCCCATGGCGTTCAGATCGGCGTCACTTCCGCCAGAAGTTCCATCCCCAGGAGTGGAGTTTCCATTGCCATTGGTGGGGCCATCGAGGAACTCGTAGGCAGTCACGAGATTCTCCTTTCCAGGAGCAGAAGTGGATGGCATAACGCAAGTGGAAGCGCGCTGCGTGTTGCGGGGAACCGGGCGGCCAGAGACCTTGACTGTCGCCAGGCCCAGGTAAACCTCCTTGCCGACGGAGTTCTTGTCCATGTAATCCTAAATTACCAATATTATAATTTGCAAATTCGATTTATTGTGGCTACCTTGATATTGTGATGATAGAGGAGGCGTCCATCAGGATACAAACAGACGTACTTCTTCTTCCACTCGCGGTTCAGCGTTTTACTGCTACGCTTGTAGAGCTGACCCTGCTTGATGGGGATAGCACGTCCAGCGCCCATGTTAACCTCAGCGGACATCTTGGCGGCCTTCTCCTCTGAGTTCAAATGATGGTCTTTGCTTTGGCGCTGGAAGATGTTCGAGATTCTTCGGTTCTTGCGTTGCGTCGTGGGTGTGCCGTTCGGAGTGGGCAAGTGACTTGTTGAGGCGCTTGCCTGGTTGGTCATCACCATGTTGTGGTTGTCGAACTGCTCGTTCTGGAGAAAGTGCAGCTGATCCATCTGACTTGGGTGCACATTGACGGCCGTCGTGGAGCGGCTAGTGACGGCGGCGTTAGTATGATGGAGCGGCATATCGGGCTGATGATGGGAGCTTCGGCCAGGCATCACAAACGCTTGGCTGGAGCGCGCGGAAGCCGGCGGAGGCGGCTGGTCGCGGTGGTAGAGTTGCTGAGGTGGAGCCGCGGTCGATCGGCGCTGGAACTGCTGCTGATCGTGGAGTGGGAGAGCGGAGATTGACCTGAAGAATCGAGGAATTATGGAAAGGTGGCACAAATAGCGGGAAGGCAATAAAAAGAGCGTGAGTAAACGGCAAACGATTTTAGGGTTCCTTGCCGAGCTGAACCGATGTTTGGTTTGGAAAAGTTGGAAGTGAAACGAAAGCAGCAGGAGTGTCTAGACTTAAAAGGGCTAAACTATATTTAGACATTGGAAATGTTTAGTTGCAAAGATTGTCTAGACACAAGAGTGCAAACATTCCTGGTTAGACGTTCCAACGTCTGAATTAAAAATTCCAGACAGTCTGAATTTAGAGCGGAGAGCAGAAACAACTTCGGATAAAATTGTGGCAAAACAGCGCAGCACTAAAAGGTTTCCGGAAAAACAGCTTCGCCTATTTTACGGTCTCTTTCATTTGTTCAATTGAAAAGAAGTCGATTTTACGGCGCGCGCGGCGTTGTTGACAATCCAGCGAGGAAACTACGTTCGCTAGAGCATTAAAAATTCATCAATTTCGCCGAAATGGGCGTCACACGTGCGAACCTCACCGACTAAATGATGAACGTCTCCTAGACACACACGAGTCTACATGACGTGTGATGTCAAGTAAACACGAACAGAAGCGAAAACACTTGTAACGCATCAAACGATGAGTCAACGCTTCGCAAAGACGGCTTCTAATACCGTCTATTAGTCCACGCGGTCCACGTCATCGAGCGCGAACGAAGAACTCACCTCTGATGATGATAGGGCTTTCCGTTGTTGTTAGTGGTGGCCGCGTACACGGGCTGGTAGTCGTGGTGCACGAGCGGCTGCTGCTGCTGAAGCGTGGAAGCGCCGGACGTCGACGTTCTGGGACCGGACGCGGACGACGATGAGTGGAGCCAACGTGGACGACTCTGCAGCGCCTTCTGACACACTAAAACGAGACGAAATGATTATGATTCACGGTGGGTGACGGCGAGAGACATGAAGGGAAGGGCGAAGAGAAGAAACCCTCACGGCAGCTGCATTTGTGACCGAAGAAGTGCATGGCGCTGTCTCCAGCTGTTTGGCGGCGCTTGCAAAAGGAGTTTTGCGGTTTCGCGCGGCGCGCGAGAGGAACGATCATCATCGCCGCGAGGAGCGCTGTTTGCACTCACTCGACGCCGCGAAAAGTGAACGAGAATGGCGGCTTTGCACGCGTGTTGATTTGATTGACGCGCGAGGAAGATACCTAGCGGAGCCGCGGCGATGTTTGCTTTTTGAACGTTGCAAATGCAAAAAGGCGAAAATGAGACGCGCTAGACAGACGGCTCAATTTGAACCTGTCTCCGACCGCAAAATCAGACGATATGCTGCTAGTCTATCTGTCTAGAATAGCAGCTTGACGTCAAATTTTGTGACATAAAGCAATCGTAGACAGACGGATCTTTTAGACAGACCTGCGGTGTCTATAGACTGATCAAGTCTAGACAAAAATTAACCTTTTAAGCATCCTATACACAAAAGAAAGATTAAATGAACAACGAGAGAGGCATTTCAACAGCTTTTACCTCTTAAAATCTCCGAACTTTTCGGATAGAACCGCTTTCCGGCTTTGTCTCTGTCAAAAGAAGTTCATATGCTCATAGAAGAATCCCCTCCTGACCAGACATACAAACATGCCCGAAACCCCTAATTAGACAACAGCATAACATCAGTCACTAAACGTCCTGTGGGCGGAAAACATCATAACGACATGATATTAAGCACGCCCTTGTAAGCTGACCTATGTGAACAAGCCCTGATTGGCTCGAGAATGCACTAAGGGCTATTAATTATCGCAAAAAAGGCAAAGGGCACAGAGACAAGGAACTTGAAAAGCGACGGATTCGGAAGAACGACAATCAATCAAAAGAGGAATTTTTAATGAAACTGGGAGGAGACGTGCCTAGCTGCAATAGGAATCGTTTTGAGCTGAAGGAACGGGACCTAATCGCACCCCCAAGGTGCGATATAATCCGCTAGCCAGCCGATCAAGATATCAAATGCGACATAATACCACACTATAATCCGATCGGAAACCAGCAGCGTCGTTTCATAGCTATCCAGTCCTGGTCACCCTAAAAAAACAGCGCAAACCACCGTCGATAAGATCATCTGGTGAAGTTGCGCACGCACGAAGAGGCCTCGACAGCGCACGTGCCTATAAAGGAGCGCCTCGGTGACGTAGTCATACTGTATTCGAACGGGTTTCGCCTTGGTGAACGGAAGAGGGCATTCGATTTGTTTATGAGTGAGCGGTCATTTTTTTGAAAAGTAGCGCAATGAGTCGATGATTAACTTTATTACTTTTCGTAGTCCAATGGCTCTCGGAAGGAGGCCGATTTATGACCATTGGTCGCTAATTTGAAATTTGAGTTTTTGGGACTATACCGTATCAGAGGTGGATCGGATGTCGCGCGACCGCTGGAGCTAATTAGAAAGTCGACTGTTTTTATGCGTGAGAGACAAATGGGGGTGGCTGTATAGAGAAGTGCATAGACACCCCTGGGAAAGGGAATGAAGGATTTCAAAGGTCGGGATTAAGAGTAGATGCTCAAACATCGCAAAAACAAACGAAAATTCGTACTTTCTGGCATTATAAGATTTCGCCAGATAAAGGAAGACCTTCACTAATGCAGAGAACCGAAAGCAAAAATGTTTGTGAGCGGGCGGAATCGAACCCGGCTCGATCGTTTGGTAATTCAGAGTGTTTGCAATGAGCCATATAGACAAAAATCCGTCAAAAATCTAGACTGCGAGCGTCTGTAGCTCATTGCAAACGTTCTGAGTTAGTAAATGGTCGGTTCAGGTTCGAGTCCTGCCGGAGTAAAAATTTTCAATTTTCTTTTTTGTTATTTTTCTCTTCTTGAAATGGTTAGACGATGGAAAACCTTAGACATAACACGTTAAGTGCGTCATTTGCCCGAAATTCCGAATCGAAAATAATGAATCGCCGTTCAGCAGGAGAATAACGGTCGAAGTGAACGCGCCGAAAACTCGTCTTTCTGAGAAAACGTGAGTTAACCCAATCAGACATGGGAAGAAGGCACCTCTCGAGGTGCACACAAACACTCCGAGTTGCCCGGCGCGCTCAACGGGGCGTCATCCACAGCACAAAACACCGAAAGGGAGACAAAACAATGTCGCGCAGCATGAGGCTTCAGAGCCAATTAGCATCGCCGCCATCTGTCGGCTTTGCACTTCCTGTTATTGCCTTTTGTCTTAAGTGGATACACATCATAGAGAGATCACGCACTATTTCGAATCGAAAGGGGGTGCCCGCATAAATGCAGCTCAATTAGTATGCCGAAATTGAGGACGACGACGTTAGGGCCACCTGCCACCTTTGGGTTTGGGGTGTGGGACCATGGACTCACCCATCGTGGCAAAGAGCAATCGCTCGATGAGCGGCTGTTGATACCGTTTGAGGGCGACGGTCTCCTGGCGACGACGATGCGACATGGCTACTATTGAGCCTGACTACATTCGCGCATATGCGAGAAGTGCGAATGGAGCCAAGCGCGCTGCAGGCGAAATCGTTTAGTCGTTTCGCAAAAAGAGAAAATGGGCGGAGGAGGGAAGCGATGTATGTGTATGCACATTAGTGCAAGCCGGGTGGACGCCGCTTAAAAATTCGAGCGCGCCGTATTACTACGGGCGCACGAAGGAGCGGACTATAGATGATCGATAGGGGGCGCGAAAGATGGACTCGATGATGGGCATCGGTAATATATGGGAGGTTTCGCAAAAAAGGCGATTAATTACTCGAAAAGTGGGTGCGAAAAAAGTCGGATTTGAGGGTGTCTTCGCGCTAGGGCTAGTGGTAACGATCAATCAAAGTCAGAATTTTAATTAAATGCCGTCTGGGTGTTCTTTTGACCAATTTGGGGTAAGTGGGTGCCATAGTAGATATATGAGATCCATTGGTTTGAGTCACGAGAAGATATCGGGTAACTGCATGTTTGCGAAGTGTGCCCAGCAACACACAAATTTGGTGGAAAAGGCAAATAACATTAATTACACACAAAAGGCAACATTCGACTGCACTGGGACTCGAACCCGCATTGATCGTCTGATAATTCAAAGTGTTTGCAATGAGCCACTGAGACAGTACGTCTCGATTTTGTTGTGGCATCGTGCTGGTGTGGCACATTGGAAACGCTGCTGATTAGTAAACGGTCGATTCGGGTTTGAATCCCCCTAGGAGGAAAATAATTTTTTTCGTGTTTTTATCATCAGGAGACGCACAAAAACAATAGAGCAACACAAAAAGCGGTCATCTGAACTCTGTTGTTTGAGCCAAACCCTATATCGGATTGCGCACTGTTTGCCAAAGCGCCCGGTAGTCCGATAAGCAAAAAGTTCCAAAAGGGGGCAGAAGCACGAACTCATGCATATGCATTCCGTAATCTGGAGCGCAAACAAAGAGGCGATCTCGCGCGCGGCCCACAAGGAAGAGCGCATGGCCGCGGCGATGTTTGCTGAAAGCACACACAGGCAAATATAATAACGCGCGACGAGGCTTTTGGTAAATTTAGAAGAGATGTGTGCGTGACGTGTTGTTTAATGGAGAATAATGGGGCAGCGAGCGCTTTGTGTGGCAGGAAGGGGTAAAAACGGAAGAAAAGGAGCGCACGGCGATGGCAATTAGGCGCGCGGTCAGGAGGCAAGGGAGGTTATTGGGTCCTGAAGATCGTGGAAAGGAGAGAAATCTTCTGGATTTCCGACCTGGATTAGGCGCCGACAAAAAGAGACTATGACGATGTGTCAATAAGCACGACTGCAGCACGCATAACCCCGTAATAATCCTTTGAAATCTGGCGCAAAGAGTGACAGCGGCGTCGAGGTCGACAGTGCACGCACTCCGATCACACCAATTAGGCCCTCGAAGGCCAAAATGCGCCAAGCGGCGTCAAGGTCGCACGCGAGGCGTCTAATCCCCGGCCACCCGCCAACCACGAACGAACCTTCTTTGAAAACTCGTTCCACATTCAATCCGTAAGTTGAGCACGTTTCGTAGTAGCCGCAGCGGTGCATGCTTTGCGCCATTCGACGGCCTTCCGACTCTTCCACTTTGCGCGGCTTGCTGCCGGAAATGTTATCCTGAAAGTAGGCGAGTCAGATCGACCGGTTCCACGGCGACGCAAAGTGCCAAAATGACTCATGTGTCAAGCGTAGACAGATGGCTATGGTACTTGAGATGTGGCGGACGTCCCGCTTAGGCTCAAGTGGAGGGGAAACACCTGTTATCCGGTCAGGAGCGATTTTTGAAAAATCGAATGGTTTTCTAAGAAATGGGACTATTGTTCAATGTAAAATGAAAAGATCGGAGATTGAGGGAAGCCTTTTTTTGAGTCCATTTCATAGATTTTTTAAAGAAAAGAAAAGATTTGTAAAGACTGTGATGGAGCATTGTATTTCTCCGCTTAATACAGTAAGAAATGGAAGTACCTTTTGCACGACTTTTGCGCCAAAAAACCACGAAACAGGAAACGACCAAAAACCACGTTCCCACTTGTACTTCCCTCTTCAGACACCTTTGACACTTCGCCTCTCTCCCCTCCTATCACTTGAAACATCTCCTAACACCTGTCCACGGCCATTGTCACCATCACAACTTGAGTGGACCGCCGCCTTCGCGTTCCCACTCCAGCGCCTCCATCGCGCACTCCCCTGCCTGCTTACCTGCGCTCCCACAAGCAGCATGGGCATGTCGGCACAGTTGCGGTACTTGGTCATCTCCTTAAAGCACTGGATGGCCGTCTCGAAGCTGTCGCGGTTCTCGAGGGCGAAGACGAAGATGACGGCGTCGGCCCACTGCGCAAACTGAAATATGTAGATGAGGAACTGGTCCGTTCGGGGTGGAAGGGCAAATAGCGCCAGAAAAAAGGGTGCTATTCTGCGACCGGTTTTGGAAGAAATTTAAGGATTAGGAAGGAAGGAACTTTAAAGAAGGCTTACCTGCTTCTCGGGGAAGCTCGCTCCCTCGTCGCGGATGAGCAACAGGTAGCTCTGACCGTCGATGTGGATCTCCTTCTTGAAGCGTCCACCTTCGGGCGACTCTTCCGGCGTGTACGCTCCGGTCAGATAGCGGTGCACCAACGCGGTCTTGCCACTGTCCAACGATCCGAGCACGCCCTAAAAGGATCAAATTAGCCTCACGATTAGGTCATAAGCGATCGATGCATTAAGCATGAAAGACGCGCCGCCGCCACTGATCCGCACTTAACCGTCAAATCTGAGCCGGTTCAGTTACGGAACTCAAAGGGGCGGCATGTGGCCACCTGGCAGTCTGTTTGAGAGGCAGCAGGCCTAATAGTGGTTGCGATGGAGTGGGTGGGGGCAAATAGGCATCGAAGATAATGAGGTCGAAACTAGGGATTTTAGACAAATGGAGCTCTAAGGATCCAGATTGCAAACAGTGCTTAAAAATTGTGCACATTCTATGCTCATCTTGACCTATCCTAACGACAAAAAGGCGAAGTGACGAGTCCAGCGAGATCGGCCACCCAATAAACACGATCTTTAAGATAACGGAGCCTAGATAAGGCGGCCAATTAAGCCCGAAACTTTCGCCGCTGACCTTGCGATGGGTAATTATCGCGTTCCGTTATCCTCTCGGCGGCCCAACACCGGCGCGCAACAAATTGCCTACCGGTGAAGTTTTGCAATTACAAGTGCGATCGGGACGTTCAAAAGTGTGAGAATCGCAAACAAAAGTGTTGAGTTGGGAGCGGTGGAGGGGACGCGGTGGCGCAGTGAGGAAGAGTCGGTTTGTTTGTTTGAGGTGGACAGGTGATGGTCAGCGATGCGGAGGCCGCCAGAGAGGTCACATGGAAGCAGTTTGCTCGTGGTTCTTGGTCATCGGATGATGATAAAAAAATAGGGGCAAAAACGAGGGAATATTAAAGCGCCTTGAGCCAGAAGTAAAAAAGGTTTTAATTGCCCAAAATGTTTAGTTACAATCGGGCTCGAACTCTAACTTAAAGCATCTGAACTGAGACAACTTCCTCGCTTCTAAAAACCAAAATCCCATAACCTCCTACAAAAAGGTTAATCGACGCTTTTCCCGCCGATTTCCTCATAGCCACAGCAGCAGCTGCTCAGCAATAAAATCGCCACAGGAAGGATCGTCACGTCCTAAGGAGGAGCGCCTCCCATCCACCGCAACAGCTGATATTGGATCGTTTAGGCGTGCACGCGCACCTCGATAGACATCTGATCGAATTGTAATAAATCTCTTTTTGCGCAAAACGCAAATAAAGCCGTCAAGTTGGGCGAAGACGAACTTCGTGGGGGGATTATCTGTGGCACAAACTTTTTCGGGTCACTTGGCTGCTTCGCTGGACAAAGAAGCGCTTGACGCCAAGGTCACGGAAGCCGTGGTAATGGAGTTGCGCCGAGGTTCCGTTGTTTGCGGGTTAACGCAATGAGGTGCAGAGAGTCGGGTTACGGACGCTGATTTTGAAAATTCGGAGAACATGATATTTGAGACGTTGTTGTGTAGGGGATAGTATGACAGCCGATTTTAAATACTTGGATTTGAAATTGAGAGGGGTAAAAGTGCGTCCAAATAGTGGAAAAGCCGAAAGAAATGTTTAAACAATGAAAAGATTGCACCTGGAATCGAACCCGAATTGGCAATCTGGTAATTTATGACGTTTGCAATGCACCACCGAGACAGAATTCTGTGAGACTTGATGTCTTGGTGGCTCATTGCAAACGTTATGAATTACCAAACAGTAACCCCGGGTTCGAATCCATGTGGCGAAGGAAACTTTTGTTTTGCCTCTTTTTATTTTTTTACATACATGATTATGAAAAACAAGAAAAAATTACATTTTAAACTTGTTTTCTATATCTTTGGGACATCGAAAGTTGATAATAGGCAAGTGCAATAATAGAAAACGTGAAAATCATCATCATTTTAAGATCAGAACATATTCACATGGAAACATTAGACGAAACTAAATGCTACGAGATCTTCACATTCCCACAGCCCGGCCAGCCATAAACATAAACACTACACAGATCAAGCAGATATCGAACATGAGCCACTCCTTCAGCGAGCACATGTTCGCAACTATCTCACGATCTCCGATTCCTCATCAGCACCAGGAGCCTAATCTCCCACCCTCGGCGTGGCCATTAACACTCCTAAAACGGCCATACGGGCGCGCATAACAAGTTCAAGTGGACAATTAGCGATACGCGTGTGTCCGAGCCCGTTTACTGGCCATATGTGATGTAATTCGACAAATATCCGAACAATGGGGGGTATGGAGCTTTTTGTTGTTTACACAAAGGTCAGGAAATGAGTCGTTTGTGGGACTACTTTTACCGGGCGTCTCTTGACTTGAGACGATAAGCAAAAGGTCACTTTAAACTCTCGAACTCTTCTGGGCCTATCAGGCCGGCACATCACAAACATTGCGTAACACATAAGCCGGGGATTAGGTTGTGCTGTAAAAGTCGGACCCCGAGGGTTCGGTTCGGAACGCGGAGCAATGTTCCCGGACATCTGTCGGCGTGCACTTTGGAAGGTCGGCGGGCGGTGTGATGAAAAAGCGATCTGTTTGCCTGTTTTTAAACTATCAGCTTTGAGGTCACCGAGCGAAGGGACACGTTATCTATGTGCGCAGGACCGGAAGACACGAGATTCGAAACGCTTTTTGACGTGTGAGAGCGTGATTTTCGTATTTATACATGAGCGGAAGTTGTGTAAAAATAAAAAATGACTGAAAACAAAAAAAATAAATGTTTTGTCACCTGTGGGGATTGAACCCACCTCTGTGGATTTGTAGACAGAGACACTAACCACTACACCATCCAAATGATTGTGCCAAATTCCTTGATTACATAACTCAGTGGTTAGCGTATCCGCCTATTAAATTATAGCACGGGGTTCAACTCCGGTCATAACTAACTTTTTTTATTTACATTTTTCCTGTTTTTATCATCTTTGGTCGTCATCACTTCGGCTTGTACAAAGCCCATTTTGACCTAATTTACGGCTAGACACGTCTTTGGCGCCTTGATTTGCTCAATTAAGCGTGAATCTAAAAATAGCGGCGTTTCTTTGATGTTTACCTGCCAGATGGCGGTTTCCCATGATATAAAAAACCTTTCCCGCACAGAAAAAAGGTCTATTCCCACAATGGTTCCGCAGTTTTCCAAATTTGGATTTTGCAAAAAGCTGAAATTCTTAGAAACACACCCTCCGAATTTAGAGTCTTTTAAAGCTGCGCCCACTTAATCCGCGCCACCTGTGCCAGGTGTGAGTTGATTGCACAACAATCGATGTAATCCTTTCAGTCTACTATACTTAATCGGCGGGGACACATAATTTTCGCAGCCGCATGTGGCAGAAGGTCGAACGAAAACATACCAATCGGATTTCGATGACGTTCCTGCTCGTGGTCCATTCTTGGCTGTTGACGAATGAATCTGAAAGTAATAACATTGAGGTGGTGTTTGGTGGGGGGAATTTTATGATGTCAAGTTGAACTTAATGTTTCCTGGTCAAAAATAGATTAAAATTATAAATTTCGGTTATGAAAGGGTTCGAACTTTGATCTACCGTTTAGCAAACTAGACCTTTTTGTGGTGAACCATATGGGCACAAGTCTAGACGCTTTGGGAGAATCGTGGTTCATTGGAATCAGTCTAGATTAGCAAATGATCAGTCTCAGTTCAAGACGGCATGAAATGCGATATTTTTAAGTAATTGGTTTACTATTTTTTTGGAATTTCAATGACTTCTTCATTGATACCGTACCCCTCAGTAACCGCCTGGACCTGGACCTCTCTCTGTCCCGGTCCCTCCTCTTCGTATATCTCTCCTCCACCGTAAATCTCTTCGGAGTGCCCGGATAGGGCTCTTGACATGACCGCTCCCTGAATCGGACCCTTCCAGGATCGTAGCTGGCGGCTCGGGAGGCTTGCGGCGTGCAGAAGCTCTGGCTCAGTCGCGAAACGCGCTCCTTCGTCTTCTTCGGTGTTCTGAAGAGTTCCCTGAGCACCGAGGACATCGACGACTTCCGCACGATCTTCGGCAGCGCCTTCCCCAACGAAAAGCTGACATTCTTCACATTCTCCCGGTTTCCATTATCGTCGTCTGTATCGTAGTATTTGCTCATCTCCCAGTCGCTCATTGCCGGCTTCACGCGCCTCAGGGGCGTCGCGACGGGAGCGTCGTCTTCGCAGCAAAACGCAGCATTCAAGTCGACCGTGTTGTTGTTCGGCTCGAAACTACCGTAGCTGCCGGCCGAGGGGAGCACGTCGTGGGTGCTCGACTTGGAGAGCGAGTAGAGCCCCCGGCGACGTGGCATGATTTGTGGTTAATTGGCCTGGAGATGAGGATAGGCGGTGAGGATGGGTTCTACCACCTGCGCGCGAACACGGTCCATAAACAAATTAAAAAATTGTCAATCATCGGAGTGATTGATTGGTGACACGGTGGTTAGGGTCGATCGGGGCCAATTAGGTCATGCTTAATTTATTGCCCTTGGTCTTGGAAAAAAGGAGTAAATTACAGGAAAATCTTGCGGATTTTGTAGAGAAACAAAATTATGTTAGGGACAGCGTATAAGGGAACATCTAACAGACGTCTATAGGAACGATAATACTGATATGAATGAAAAAACACCAAAAATTAACGATCGTCGCCCTAATTTCCATAAACGATAAAACAGCAAGCGTACCCGCACAAAACCTACAGTACCCCCATAAATATTATTACCGACGCAAATCCCGGACACCCGCAGCGTCGGCACCGTCGCCACCCTGGCCGAGAATTACGATTGCGCAAGCTGTCCCGCCGGCGGCCGCACTTGGGCGTGACCACGGTGCAGTCCGAAAAAATGCCGCCGCCGCGATTTGTGTTCGGTCGCCCGATTTGTAATTCTACGGTGTGACCTTTAGCGCAGAGGGCCAACTTTGCGTGTCGGGACCTTTGTTCAATTCTAAGGGCACAACGGAAGTGGCGTAATTAAAGCGGTTTTCTTGAAATGGAAGAAGAGTTTCGAGGACCGGAATGTACTTTTGGGGCAAGTGGAGCTGTGGCGAGACGGCAGTCCCAGGCGGACAGACGATTTTTGGTCGGAAAAAATGAATAATTGACGAACAATGGGGATTTGTTAGAAATTAATGGATATTTTGGATGTAGCTTTGTTGAACTATCGATAGAAAATTTGATGTAGGAAAAGAAAAAATTGCATAAAAAACGGAAAATGACGTTTGGCAGACAGTAGGAATCGAACCCGGATCGAGCGTTTCATAATTCATAACGTTTGCAATGAACCACAAAGGCAAAAGTCTAGCCCGATAAAGAGACAACCGTTTCCGTGGCTCACCGCAAACGCGTTGAGTTATCAAACGCTCGAATCGGGTTCGAGCCCCGCCAATGGATTGTTGTTCTAATGCCTCTTTCACAGTCATTAATGACTTTTCTACATATACGAAATCGTTTCGGGACACGGAATGCGCTTTTCGGGCATGTGGGTGATGTGATAGATCAGGTCTAAAATTCTAAAATTTCACAAAAATCTAAAAGCGTCCTTCCGCTTGCACTTCCCTCTCGAAATGCCCCAATGAGGAACTTCTGAGCTAATCCAGCACCCATAACGAAGACAAATGCGCACATCGCTTAATCGACATCTTCCACGCCTAAATCCACGAAGTCCCCTAGGGGGAGTAGGCATAAAAAAGGAAAAGACGCCCAAGCTGCCGGCGAAGTTGCGAGCGCAAACAAAGGCGAACATCGTGGGAAGGCGGGACCCGTCAAAGTCTTGGAAGCCTCGGGGGAACGGCTAGAGAGAAATTGCGAAATATTCGATGGGGCGTTTAATTATAAAACTTTTGCGCAAGCGAGGGATTACCGCGGGTCCTACAGGGAAATTAAGGGCACTTTATGTGCGAACGCGTCAGAGCCGTTTTTAGATTGATGGATGCGGTGGTCTTTAGTCGGAAAAGGGGGTAGCATGATAGCAAGCGACTAATCCTACAGGAGGTCTAATCTAATCCAATTACACGGATAGATTAGCCAAAAGTTCTTGGCCCACTTTACACTCGAGAATGCGAAAGGGTCACGCAACGATGTCCGTTTGCATAATTAATTAATTTCGCTGTTTACTAGCTTAGAGCCGGGCGACTCAAGTGGGGCCGATAGGACAGCGCGTGGAGGGCCACTTTAATTAATGGTGAAATGCATAGCCAAAATAATTGGGTCATAGTCTCTGCAAAACAGAAGCGTTCCTTAGAACAGCTCAGAGGTCTGAATCATTTCCACATCTTCTTCCTCCACTCTAGCCCATCCCAAAGCACTTAACCCTTTCACCATCTGCTTGCTCAACGCCTAAAAGTTTGCCTGACCGGCGCTAAACTTAGCGGCCCACTTGTCGCTTCTGGCCTTTGTAATGGAGACGGTACTCGTAATCCGCACGTCTACGAGACGCGTAATTGACACCGGAGTGGGCTTTCCGAAAAAGAGACAAAAGAGAGGCGACCAGATTATGAGGAGGTGAAGAAGGGCGCTCGGGCGGAAAGTTCATCCGCGGCGGGAGGTCGATCTGGGTTTTGAAAATTTGCTGCTTCGCTGATTTGTGTGTTTTTTGGAGTGTGTGGTAGTCGTGGGACCACCGATCAAGGTTACTAGCTTTTTTTGTGAATATCTCAGTTGCTAGGAATGTGAAATTTAAGAGTTTCTCAACCTCAGCCATTTGAATTATTTCTTTTTAGGCGAATTTTTAAAATAAATAGAAAGTAAAACAAATTAAAATAAAAAAACAAAAGAAACGAATGGGTGTTGAATTTTTTAACAACCCGGAGTCGAGCTCGAATCGGTCGTTTGGTAACTCATAGCGTTTGCAATGAGCCATAGAGGCAGACCCGCCTGGATTCGGACAGACTTCTGCTGCGGTGGCTCATTGCAAGTGCGCTGAGTTAGCAAACGATCAATGCGGGTTCGAGCCCCAGTGGTGGAAATTCTTTCTTTGTTCTTTTTTAAATGATTTTAAAGTTGTCATGGAACTGGAACACAATAGATATGGATTTTTGGGTGGTGTTTGATTCTATTGCCACTTTCGTTCTGGGATTAACCACCATATCGTCGGATTATGATCATAACAAAGCAAAGCATTCAAAAAAAATTCGTTCCCACATCACTCACCCCATAATAAAGCCCTAACGAGTCTCCCAGACACCCAAATCTGGCCGCCCTCCAATTAGCGACATCTGACACCATACAGCGCTCATAACCGAAGGGTCACCTTTGTGCTCTGTGCGCACTTGCTGTATCCTTAAATTGAAACAGTTTTAGGGTCGCGCATTTGGTCAGGCGACAAATTGTCACTTAGCGCTCTCACAGCGATCAATCACTTCGCAGGTGTCGCGTTGGACAATTAATGAAAGTCGTGAGAGAGCGATTTGAATCGGAAGAGACAGATGGTCCTGCATAGAAAGGAGGAGAAAAAGTCAGCCCATAGGCCAGGCTAATAGAAAGGGAGAAAAAGAATTGAAAGAATTGAGGTTTTAGAAATTCTCTATTTAAAAATATTTTGGACCTTTCGAAAAAATCACCATATGGCTGCGCATTTCAAATCAGCGTCGTCGTGGGTGGTCCCTTTCAAGAGGTCATCGAGCCCCATATTTAATGGGCTATAAATGGGCTGTGACACAATATGTCCACAAAGAGGCCGCCGCACTCGAGCGAGCGGAAGTCTCTTCACGGGTGCCGAAGCCATCGCGCCTAGGTCTGCACGCAAAACAAAAGAGTTCGGCACGCGAGGGTGACAATGGAGACCGAAAGTTGCGCCACATCAGGGGAGTTCCAAAGTGGGGAGATGGAACGGATGTGTCACGGAATGGGGGGTAAACAGGAAGAAACAGGGTCCTAGAGGGGAATGTGAAATTGAGAGCCCAGGGCTTAAAATAGACACAAATTTGAAATTCTAACCATTTTAGGGCCAGGAACCGAATTTACAACTTCCAGCTTTGAATAACATCCGCAAGGAACTAAAGCGGCCTTAATCGACGCTCTAGGCACTTGTGGCCCGTGGCCCTATATCAGCTGGG
Source organism: Steinernema hermaphroditum (assembly GCA_030435675.1). Lineage (NCBI taxonomy): Eukaryota > Metazoa > Nematoda > Chromadorea > Rhabditida > Steinernematidae > Steinernema > Steinernema hermaphroditum. The sequence continues at coordinate 1,301,428 of CM059623.1, forward strand.
TGAGAAGAGGGCCAATTGAAGCCGTAAAAAGGTCACCTGTCGCTGTCGCCAGCGACAGGTTGCGGCGATTGCGTCGCGATCATATGGCACGTTAGGCGGTGCGCATATTGTTACACGGCTGCGACGGACAAAAGGTCAATTTGGGGGTAATTGATATGGGGCGAGTATGGGCTAAATGTGGTGGACACGTCTGACATGAAACAGCACATATGTGTTGTCTATAGACACCAAAACATGCATGAAATTTTTTAGAAAAGATAAAGTTTCAAATTTCGAAAAACTACAATGGATTGGCAGACTTGTATCACAGGTCTATAGACACATGAGTGACCTAGTCGCCCGGGCCAATGGAAAGCTTGAGTAAAGACATAAAAAATATGATACTTTGCGGTGACCTCTTTAGGCGGTGAGGCTGATTGTCGCCGCGGCGAAAACATGCAAGGGGACTTGGACGCGCTTGAATGATATCAGGTGGAGGTAATCCGAAAATTTGACCTTTCGGGAAGTTTGCATTGCAAGGGGTCAATTAGCACCATGCAGAAGAATAGACATGTCTACGAGGTGGTAATTATTGTTTTGGGAAGTTTATAAAAATAAAGAAATGTCCAAAATTTCAAAATGTGACAACTTCACGCTAACTTTATCCTCAATCTTGGCAAGCCCCTCAAAACCGTCTAAAAATCTGGCACCCAAAACCTATCAAATGCTCAGATTCTAGCACGCCTAACAGCCCCCAATCCCCTCAAGAATCGCGACAATCGCTCTTATCAGCGAACACACCGCCACAGCACCCACGCGGCGACTCTTTTTGGGAGCGTTCGCCTCGTCGATGAGTCAGGTAGCGAGCGGACCGCTCGTTATGACAGCTTTATCCGCCCTCGTCGCACAGATTTGTATACTCTACGGTCACGCGCGTCAATCGACTCCGATCGACATAAACACGTCGAGGCTCGGTGGCTGCTCGGTGGCTGTAAGCCTGTGGAAACTGAACTCCGCACCAAACTGGTAGCCGACAGATCGTCGTCTCTATATGCACAGCTGCATGACAAATACGAGTGTTAGGGCTGTGGACGGGGCGCGTGTCGCCGGAGCGAGAGGAGAATCGTCTCGTGGGCATAAGAAGGAGCAGATTTAGGAGAAGATATCAGTTCGCGATATCAAGTCGCCGATCGGTGTACATATATGCAAATTTGCTGACGAGATTTATTGCGCAAACAGACACAATGCGAGGGTGGCTGTTTAGGGTGGGACGCTTTAGGCGGTGACAAAGCAAGAAATCGAAACTGAAAGGAGATGTTATCGAGCCTTAGTCATAGTGTTGCCCCACGAATGTGGTGCAAAAAGAGCAAGTTCTAACATTTTCAAAATTGGGAACTTATGAGCGGCCAAAAAATCCAAAATTGTAGAAGTAGAACGACCAAAATCGGTAAATTTTGAAGGATACAAAAGCAAAGGTCTGGATTAATACTGTAATATGCAAAAATTGGTATGTGAAAGATAACGGGAATTCGGAAATTGCGAAACAAAAATCCAGAATAGAAGAAAAAATAAAACACTCAAAAAATAAAAGTGAGGACCCCGGCCGGTATTGAACCGACACCGACCCACTCAAATACAAATCAAATGCGTTCGCAATGAGCCACACAGACAGATCCGAGGATCCGATTCACTGCCACTACGTCCGCGGCCTCAAAACCTTCCATTTGTTCATTAGGTTTACTCTGCCCTTTGCGACATTTTAAACTTCGACATTCTATTAAACGCTTGAAAATGGATCAACTGAAGTGTTCCCCTACCGTAATAGAGAACTTCACACCCTTAGACTCCCAGCATGACCTTCAAGTCTGCAGACAAAAAACCTCCATCTGCACCACCCTACCACACCCTGCAGGAGCTCGTAAATATCGCAAAATTACGAGCTCAAATGGAAATTACACAGCGCGGAAAAACGAAAAAGCCATAAAACGAGTGATTTCATAAAGTTCTGTTTTCGCCGCCGCCGAAACAAAACCGGAATCCTCAGGGGCGACAGACTCCGAAGCGGCGGCGGGGCGCGATGGAAAAACAGAACGACGATGGAGATGTGGAGATAGCGGCGGGCGGAAACTGAAAAAAAAAGTGGGCGCTGACCTTAGAGGGCCGCAAGGCACTTCAACACGAGCCTAATGCGCTCGAGAGGCTACCGTTCCTTTGTGCGAACAATGGCGCGGACGCCCGCTGCGCGCGAGACGCTTCGATCGCTTCCGCTGCACAAACACTTCAGTTGATGCACGGCGGATCATGGGGGAATTAGGTGAATGGCTACTGTTATGGGCTATGGATGGAGAAAAGTGGACTCATCGATGAGCATATGAAGCAGAGTTCGGTTCAACTTCAAAGTCTAGAGAACCTTTTTTTTTGCTATCTATCGTTTCGAAGGCATTGTGATAACCAGTTCGATCAAAGGTTTCGGAACCTTGTGACCTGATTAGGCACGTAAACCCATAAAAACGGGGAACTTGCATGTACAACACAGAACAAATATGGTCAAAACGCCAACTTCATCAATCTTAAAAAGCGGAATGGGGGTCATGAATCTGCCGCGTTTGATACTGGTTTAAAAGGGCGAGCCAAGCGTAAAATTGGAATGTTCCATCTGAATAAACACGCCAGTTCTGGTCTTTGCGGTTTGGACGATAGGCTCGATTGGACCATTTTCACTCAGCACTCTGTTTGTCTTAATTAAAAGCGGATACGGTCTATCGAAAGCACGTCCATGTAAACGAGCTCAAACCCGTTATTACCATTAACCTAATCAAGTCCAATACAACATATAGAATAGGGACAAAATCATTATCAATGCGTCCACTAAAAAGCATACCGAACAACAAGCTGTTATGTTTCGACTCAAACCAGAAAAAAAGAATCTGTTTGGTCATGAATAGTGATGGATTTTGAGACTCGAAATTTCAAGATTTAGCGTCGAGATTTCGAGATCGAGACTAAGATAAGGAGTCAGCGAAAGATCTCGACCGAGACCGAGTCTCGATCATTTTGAGTGAAGAAAGAAGAGGCTGGCTCAGGCAAGTTTCTCAGGACATTTCTTACTCGGCGTCTCTGTCATTAGCACCGTCGGTTTATCCGCATTGCCACTGGTCACAAGAATATCACAGTACATCACGCAAGCATGCAAAAATATTCCCCATCTCCAATTATCAAATTAGTAGTCTTCATAGTTTCTGTAAACTAGCAGAAAAAAAAACATGTTATTGTATGTTTTGAAGAAACCTGACGAAGTTAACTGGAGCAGAAAACATAAAGTAGACGTCAACAATCACACTCATAACGCATCAAGTTCATTTCTTGCACTTTGTCTTATGTCCAGCACGCTTCACTTGCTCCAAATATCCAAGTACTGTAAATCAGAAACACAACAACTCCAAAATAAGCGCTATCGGTGACTCAAGGAAACGCACTAAAATCGCATTTGTCATCGAAACGAACGCGCAGAAAAGTGCGCATTCAATTGTGACGTCGCGCCACGCGAATTCCACAGAAACTGGAAATCCAATGAAAAATTTGAAAGAAAAGAGTATTCTTTCGAAATTCTGAAATATCGGAAAAGTTCCAGCTCGAGGCAAGAGATTAGCGCTCTATGAAAGGCGCTCTCCATGTCAACAACCATCCAGAGCGCCTATTTCGGGAATGCGATCCTGGCATGTTTTGGCACGGATCTATTTTCCATGCAGAACTCACGCACGCACACTTGTTCGCTGCACCCTCATTTGAATAATGTTTATGTTTTCGATGGGAAGAACCAGGGCAAAGTTCATTGGACTGACAGATTTGTGGAAGCCTCGTATAAGAGGCATATAATGTGTTTGTTATATTCAAGTACAATAGCAATCCTCAAAACTTACTCAACGACGGCGACACCGAAATCTCAGGCACATCTCGCCGACTTCGGTCCCAGAAGTGGAAACTGCGACGGTTCGTCTTGCCGCGTTCGAATTCGCGATCTTCCTTCGGCGGTCGCCACGACCGCCTGAGCATTCCGAGCCCGATCAGGGGCATCGTGAATATATACCTCCGCTCCTAATGCATAGGCTCACACCCTTGAACAAGCTTCTTGTAGGCAATAAACGCGAGCGCGTCCACAGAAACGAAAACAGCGATTAAAGGTGGTGTTTGTCATTAGCGAAATGGCGGATTTTGTGAATGTCGCTTGAGTACGGCCAGGTGGGTGGATCGGATTGGAAGTAGGGAATGACTCAAGAGGACATCTACTGGACTACTGTGAACACACAATACACTGACAAAAATGTTGACTTCAAAGGATTGGTTTTGTTTTGGCAAATGTATATCTGTATGAAGTGTATAGCGAACAACGGGGATATATGCAAAAATCTGTACAATAACACTTCAAAACAGAAACAAAATTGCCCTTCCGGGATTCGAACCAGTGACCTCCAGACTGGTAAACAGCAGTGTTTGCATTGAGTCACATGGTGCAATCGTCTACACAACCATGTTTGGGTGTAGTGGCTAAGAGCTTTGTTCGGGACGCAGAAGGTCGTAGGTTCGACAACCCGAGAGTGATGTGTTTCAGAAATCAAGTGTAGCTCGTTTTCTAATGTTTTTTAGCAGATTTGAGACTGCTAAATACAAACATAAACATGAGTCTTTAGAAATTGACCCTGTGTCCTAGCAACATGGGCAGCCTAGAAACATCGTCTAAGTGGCTAGAGATCTTGATCAATAGCCCCGCTCAGATCATGGGGTAAATTTGGTAACAAATACAGTCAAACATTAAATACATTTTCCAAAAATGGAACTCAAAACTCCAAAAATGAATGAATCATAAAATAAAACATCGTTCTAACGGACAAGGACACGAATAAAAGAAGTGCCTCCTAGTCATCGATCCACCCTAATCAGCCTTCCGCCTCATCTCCCGCGATGACTCACACATCCGAACGCCACACGATCATTGAATATTCTATCCCTTAAAATTGCGAAACCGTTGCCAAGGCCACCAGCCGTCGTCCAGCCATTGTCACCGGGACGACACTTGTATGCAGATGAGGCGTGGGGCGCCACCTAGAAGTGCGCGAGAGGAGGCAGTAAAAGGTGAACTTGACACCTTTCCCCCTCGCCATCTGCCACTTGAGTCTCAAAGCGAACAAAGTTGGAACGAACTCCGGCGGCCTCAAGGGTCCCCAGAATACCGCTGCACGCCGACGGGTTATATAATATTTGCGTTGAGGGGAACAGTTTTGAAGACGACGTGGCTGCATCGAGTAACACACTCTACTTACTCGTTGCGGTGACGCCGCACGCCGGTGAACAAACATTATTAGACGTGGAAATGCGCCAGGAAATGACGAGATCAGCTGGACGGGACCCGGACTGTACTACTAAGGAGTCATCGTGCCTACTGTTAAATAATAGAGAGATGTGGTATCCAAAAATGTATTTTCAAAAAAATGAGAAAGCCAAAATTTCATAATCACTTCCCAGAATGACCAGATTCTAAGCCAGTTAGCTGAAAAGTACAAGGATTACTGAGGTCGGGACCAGCTGGACGGGACCGGGACTGTACTACTCATCGTGCCTACTGTTTACGGTCACCGAGAATCATAAGGAGGTAGATGGTGCACTCAAAAATATATTTTAAAAACTGACAAAACCAAAATTTCATAATCACTTCCTAGAATGAGCTTCTCGAAAGGGCGCATTCTAAGCCAGTTAGTTGAAAAGTACAGGGATTAATGAGGGCCAATCGAAAGGCTTTGAGGACTACTTCGCCAAGTCATGGACTTGAATTCGAGAAACGATTAAGAGAGGCACTTTCGCTGGCCAGAACTTCCTGCTTTTTAAACACATAATTCCCCATAAATCGGACTTTTATTGCATCGGAAAAGGTGGCGATTATGGAGCTTGACGGAACGTATTCTTATTATTGGTCTTTGATGTTGGTTTTTCAAGCGAATAGAGGATGATTATATTGAAAATTAAAGGTGATGCTCATCATTAGACAGATAGCTCTCACAGGACTCAAAAATTGAATGAAATATTCGTTTTAACGATGTCAATTATCAGTCTTACTAAAAGTGCGATACACAGAAGCCCAAAAATGTTTCAGTCTTATTAGGTGTTCTGGATGGGACTGTACAAGGGGTCGCCCCCCATTAAGAATAAGAAGGTTTCGAAAAGTTAATATGTATTTGCGAATAAATTGAGTTGATTAGTCGACGTATAAAGGTCCAAAAATATTTCGTGAAAAAGCGTTGTAGGACTCCCGCCTGGTCGTCTCCTACTACAAAAAGCACCTCCTCTCCAAGACCTCGAAAACCCGTCGGACCGGATTAACCAAACTCCATCAGCACACGAACTTCGAGGGTCAATCAATGGGCGCCCGAGGGTCTCGCCGGGATAGTCGGTCGACCCGTCCCGTCCAACTTGTCTACTTTCGCATGCATGCGCGCGCACTCAAATTAGTTGCGTTTTCCGAAACAGGGCGCGTGCAATCCGTTTCGAGTCAAATGGACTTTTTTGGCGAGCAGCACTACTTATACCGGATGACCGAGTTTCGACGCTCCACCGACAATGGAATTACATTTGGGATTATTCGGCGCCAAAGGGGAACGCGGACTAGACTGACTGGCTTTAGACAGTAGACACTTTTGCAAAACAGTAGACACGTCTAAACAAACAAGACAAAACGCGGATATCAAAGCGACAATCTGGAGAAGCAGACGGCTTCAAGCGCCACTTTAAGCTTGCACCACCCCCTCCACAAGATCTAACCGCAGATAAGGGCTGCAGAACGACCGCGTTCCCGCCGGGACCACAGTGACATCTTCGCGAAGAAGGGATTTCGACGTTATTTTCGTCTTTCGGAATATTAAATCCGGGATGAACGCGCACGTGTCATCGGGATTACGGGATGAATATGCAGCCGTGTTTGCGTAAGCGAGCGGAAATATTTCTGAGAGTGAAAATATGGGAAAAGTGTGTTTAGGAGTGGTCATCAAAACAATTGCGTTTAGAAGCTTGTCCTTAGAACACTGCATAAGATGTAAACTTGTCTTACTTAGTTCCAAAATCTAACTTTGAGTTTGTTTCACGACTCAAAGGCGTTGTAGGAAACCAAAAACCCAAAAGAGTCTCGTTCAAGCTTGTTTCATACCTCCAAAAATTCCATAGACCGAAAATAAATTGAACAGTAATACAAGGAGGCGACTAATGTAGCAACATAATCATCTATTCATGTTCGTACAATTCACAAAAATCTAGCATACCACCTTCCAGAGTCTCATATTACCACCGCAGTTAACCCCGAAGGTACATCTTGATTATGCAACATCTGCTTGGAATATAGGAATTTAATGTACTTCCACAAAAATATCGACATTTTAAACAGAGACCACTGCGATTTAACCAAGAAGTTAAGTTGCAGTGAGAGCTATTTGAATCAATTTATGATCAAGACAACCTCATCTCAAATGGTATACAAAATCGTACAAACTGTAATTAGCCTGATGGAACTAAATGACAAATTTGAAACGGGTGGACGGAGTACTGTTCGTTTCAAAAATGACCAAATTTCCAGTGTAGCTTAGTGTCATATGTACCTTAATTACTGCTACGACATTCTAGCGATTTTAAAATAAAATTTTACTTGCGAATAGTATATAAATACCACAATTTACAGTAGCAAAAATTACCAGATATGGCCGGACTCATTCTACGAATATCATCATGGCAAAAAAATAAATCACATTTAAACAGTATGTATACATTACTAATCTCCAGGGTTCGGACCTTTCCTTATAAGGCAAAGATCAAATGAATCAGAAATATGGCTGGAACCTCCTATCAAACAAACTGGTAAATCCCAGACATTCATATTTCGATCATCATGAATATTAAGTTCAACGTGACACCATGAATGTTAAGTCGTATTTTGCAACAAAAAACCAACCTTCAATGTGGACAGCCATCTGTCGGAGCTGATCCTGCAGCCTCGGGCACTGAACCATGTCGACGAGGTCGTAGAGTGTGTAGAGACAGGGATGCACGGACTCGAAACGCTGGATCTCCTCGCGGATCTGCGCCGAAACGCTCTCCCCGGGCATCGGGAGAGGATTGGCCAAGAAGGGAAGCTGCGGCTGGCTGCCCATGAGGAATCCGTTGAGCGACGACGCGCTCTGATGCCGTTGATGGGGAAGCATCGCTTCTGAGTGTTGGCTTGAGGACGAATCGACTTGTGTGGTCGACGGGAAGTGGCTATTCTTCGTCGGCTTCTGCTGCTACTGACCACGTAGGCGACACGGGAGAGGGGGGCCCGTTTACAAATTCATCACTGAAACAGAGAAGAAAACATTGTCGGCGACGTTGCGGAAATTATCGATCGCGTTTAGGATTGCGCGTGGAGATGTCGTCGACAACGGCGAAGGAGAAGGTCGGTGCTGACAAGTAGAAGAAGACGAACGAACGCGGATTGATCAATAAGGCGCGAAAAAATTGAAGAAAAGTGACCTTGGAGTGTGGGAAATGGGCGCGCGAGGCATTTTGGCACTTTCGATGGGATCTTGCACGGCCAGTTTGGGAGGCGAGGTACGAGGAGAAGAGAGTGAAAGTTGGGTCGAGGAGATCAAGTCGATTCTGATGGGAATCCGTAGATTTTGGGACTTTGGGTAATTTAAAGAATAGCTTGACGACTAGTCAAGTTCAGGTCGTCGTATTGACACCAAAAATTGTTGTGATAAGTGAATAATAGAAAATACACGATAGAAAACACCAGCGTCATTGAGATAAGAGCCAGTCAATCAGATGTTTCTGCTGGCAACGCGTTCCATCCAAAAATCAACATCCATGTTTTCACACTAGCAGCCCAAATTCACGGCTACTATTTGCATTACATAATCTGCATGAAATCTAATATTAAATGAGACAATGAATATGACAGAGGTATAATACAGGAAAGGCACTTTTGACAGAAGCCTGAAAAATCATTTCCGGAATCGTGAGACCGGTCGAAAAATGAAATACAAAAAACCGACCAATCTCTGAATGACTCCCAGATTTCTCTCGTTTCCAACCGATCTTCCAATCTCAATTTATGAATGGCTTTCTAGAGTTTAGACAAATTCTGGGAGCCTTATCTAAGAAAATCTTTGTTAAAGCATCCAGTCCAGACATCGGTCGATTTCAGATGTAATTCATTTACCGACCGGTCTCACGATTGAATGACTTCGGGAATGACTTTCTAGACATCTCTTTAAAATACCCTTGGAATTCTTGGATTCCCGAGAGCATTTTAAACGACCTACATCTCAGATTTTGATTTAGTATTATTCTCTTCATACATAGATACATAGCCAGTGTTTACAAAAATGCTTCAAGACGTCAGTTATTTCCACTTCACATAAATCAGGAAGGGGCGAAAATATAGCTATCTTAATAACACCATGAATAACAGCGTTCACCAATGGATATTACCATTGGAACATTGGAACATTCCGATAACTCGGCAGTGCTAATAAAAACTTTACACCCAAAAATGCGAGCAATGCATCATATCTAAGCCGCCACATCACCGCCATAAACAGAACATTTTCGAACAGCAGACCCGCGCCTAATCACCTACATAAGCCTCTCTCACACGCCTCTAATTACCGCGTCATCGCCACGCAACGGACGGAGGATCAGCGGCGAGATCGTGCCGCGTTGTCTTTCGCCGACACCGTTAATCACATCATGTTGGACGGCTGAGGCGCCGATAATTACGACTGATCGCGGCGCGCGACGATCCAGGCGGCGCGGAGACAATAAATCAGGTTCGGCTGATATGCGGAGAGAATGAAAGGAGGCCGAAGTTGGATCCCTGGGGTGACGGGGCTGTGGATGGTGTGGCCTATCAGGGATTGAGAGATTAGACGTTGGGAACATTTAAATTTGAGGTGTTGAGATGAGTTGTCTATAAAACACAGATATGAACTGCGAACTTTTCGCTATCTTATCTACTGCACACAAATTGTTCAAAAAGCAAGATGAATTCAATGCACAAAAAAAAATTAACTATTAATACAAAAGGCTACATAGAGAGCAATCTTGAAAAGCATGAAAAAATTTAGACCGGTAAGACAGTTCCTTTCCGTTTCAAAAATGACATTCCAAACATCTGTCTAGATGTCCTTTTTAGGGCCACCCTGTATAGCACGATCGTTCGAGGAGCGGTCGGTTGTAGACAGTAGACAAAATGAGGGCTGAGGCCAGCTGAACCGATCGCGATCGATCACGAATGAAACGCGTCTAAAATGAGCCACACAGACGATTGGGATGTCCCTAGTTACTGTCACTACTGCCGAAACTCAGAGAAATCAGAAACTCAAACATTACCGAATGTAGAAAGATAACAAGATGACGATTAAAATTTTTCAAAAATTTCTGAGATATCATGACCGGTGTCACGCCTGGATGATCATAAGAACGGCATTCCAGACTTGTATTTAGATGCCCTTTTTGGGCCACCCTGTATAAGACGATCGGCGGTCTGTCGCAGACAATAGACAAAATGAGGACGGGATCGATTATGAATGAAAGGAATTCCCAATGAGTCACACAGAAAGCTGGAATGTGTCAAGTAAGATTGCGCTGCTATTAGATTCCGATTAGAAAAATGTTTGAGGTACCATAAAAAAAGCTCTGATACATCTCACATCCTAAAGACCCCAAAATTACACAAAAATTCTGCATCATGCAACGGTGTCCTCCTCGACGGCGCCGTCCACTTGACATCGTTCGTCAAAAACACGGCGCTGCGCAAACATCCAAGTGTACACACAGGGAGGTCCGTATCAAAGTGACCCGCGCGGCCGAGATAATCACCCGCTATCATACAGGAGGGTAAACATCGTAAAAACAAAGACTCACCTCCTGCGTCCGCGACGCTTTGATTCGTTTGAGGCGCACCGCGACGGATTAACGTCAGAAATGGACACCTCCGTGCCTTTTTATGGGAGGCAAACAGAAGCTAATTCCAATGGATCTATGTGTAATTTATAGAAAAACGTGTGATTGTAGTTATAAAGAAACAGTTGCTTCTGCTTTTTCGAAACAAAAATACCAAAAATTAATAAAATCAAGGGAAGACACAAGCTAATTCTGAGAGGTGAGGTCATCAAGTGAATACATATGCCGTTCACCATAGCGCTAATACGATGGATCTTGTCAAAACGAAACGCTCGCCGCAGAACTAAACGTAATAGCTGCAGCCCGAAATCGTAAAACAATCCATTTGCCGGCGGCCTTATCGCTAATCGCACCTCCTAAAGAGGCGCGCGGAGAAGGCGTGCGCCGAAAGATGGCCGAAGATAATCGCGAAATATAATTCAAACGGCTAGTTGGCCCTCGGCCGGCGCCCCCGTTAGGCAATGAGGCCCTCGACGACAAATCGATTAGTCGGGCACTCAAAAAACGGGTCGTTCTCTAAGTATGGCCGAGTTGTGTTGATACCCAAAAACAAGAAGTCGAGAGAAGCTGGCGGCCCGCATTGTTCGTCCGGCGATCGATCGGCCTGTGCAGACGGCGACGCAGACCGACGCTGATCGGCACATCGATCGACGCCGGGAAGGGCGAGGGAGGAAGTCGTCTGTCGCGGGTAGGTCGCGTGCATTCCTAACGTGCAAAAAGCGGTGACAAAGAAAAAGTTCGTGTAATCTGTGATGTTGCGGCGGGGTGGTGGAACGGGAGACAAATGAACTGATGATAGGAGTTGAGAAATAAAAAGGAGAATTAAACAGATGAACGAGATTGGAACCCTCAAATAGGCCTCTCCTCTACCATCTACCATCGAATGTCCGAAATGTTATTGTTCACAAATATCACTAGTGTTTTCTATGTCATCCTACATCAAATCAAAAAAGTCGTCGATTGTGTTGGCTGGAAGGTGAATGAAATGATAGGTAATGCAACTCCTCTTTCGTTAGTTTCGCACACAAAAATTCAATAGATTGGAGAAACCCAACTAACAAGGAAATCTTCCGAAGTTGCTATAGGCATGTCAACGTAACTTTCAAAAGGTGCTTACATGGATAGGCATGTCCATACGCCTTTTTGGTTTTGACATTCGCTAATGCACGCCAGCGCGATCTGAGAATGGTTCCCTTGTATCTCCATACTTGTAACCGTTATCCGAAAGACCCGAAACTCAAATCAAGAACAGGCAAACCTGGGCAATCAGGCAATCCGTAGGGCACCCATATAGTTACTGAAAGCGATTTCGCATTATCTCGCATTATCTCCAAAATTTGCACGTTACGGTCACTTCAGAGGCTTATGGTTAGGCTGAGATCTGTATCCTTGCCGTGATGTAGTCGTATTAGGCCCTTGCGTGGCTTAATGCTCAGTAGATGCGGGAATCTTAAATTTGCAACCTAGCTGAAATAAACTTCTGCATTTTCAGTCCACAACTGCCTTTTGGCGCGTATATCAAAAATTTCGAAAGTAAAAACACGACTTTTGCAAATGAAGATTTGCCTAAACAAAGAAATATACGAACTATATTACACCTCGTAATAAAAGGCCGACAAAGACTGAAATATAAACAATGTCGTCTAGGTCACAAATATCTTCGTTTGACCGTTTCCGCTCGATGCCGCCCGATTACGGATCGTCTTAAGTTACCAGTAAACACAACCAATGCTATTTGGACCCGTTCAGATAGTTGGCACCTAGAGTCCACGAGTATTCAGTGCAAAAATACACAGGAAAACAAATCGACTTTTGGATAAATAACTCAAAGAAGCTGAAGCATTTGATTGCGGCATAGTACTGATAGTCAAGTAGTTATCGCCTCGACAAAAATAACGCGATCAGGACAATAATAGCCATGATGATGTTCGTCAAGACAGTCAAAGACAACTCTCGCAAAAATTACGTCTTCTTAGGAGCTCTCAGGCTAAAAACTGGCATCTAAACTGCAACCACATGCAGATCGTTTCAAAAATTGAAAGAATCTTTTGAAATTTCGCGATCTACTGATCAAAAAATACACTGAAATGTTGCTCCTATTGTCAACTACTGTCGAATGCCAAGATCTCAAAAATACGAACATTACAAACATTTTTATTGCACAGAGAGTGATCAAAAGGAAACACATTCCCAACCCAGTCAACCCATACCTAGAGACTTCAGTAAACATTCCACGAATCTTTAGCAAAAATACACAACCAATGCCATTTGGACCCGTTCAGATAGTTGGGACCTAGAGTCCACGGTCATTTATTGCAAAAATACACAGGAAAACAAATCGACTTTTGTACTAATAGTACAAAAAAGCTGAAACATTTGATTCCGGCGCCTCACCTCGATAGTACTGATAGTCCAGTAGTCATCGCTGCGGCAAAAATAACCGAATGAGAACAACAATAGTCATGACGATCTTGGTCAAGACTCGCTCCAACAAAAATAGCGCTTTCTTAGCAGCTCCAACGCTGAAAAATGGCATCTAAACTTCAATTGCATGCAGATCATTTCATAAATGAAAAGAGTCTTCTGAAATTTCGTGATCTACTGATCTAAAAATCTATTAAAACATACGGGAACACATTCCCAACCCAGCCTCCCGCAACTTTCCACACTCCCCTTGACAGTCAATCTACAGTGAGCACAAGGAATGCCATTTGAACCATCCCCTACCCCAAACATTTGATTCCAACGCGTCATAGTACTGATAGTCCATTCCAGCTATCACCAACGGCTTCTCGAAAACATCATAAGAACAACAATAGCTATGACAATTCAGATCAAGACTCACCCCTAGAAGAAAGTGGCAACAAAAATGTAGCTCTAACTTCAGTGATATGACATACAAATGCTTTTCACTAATATTGGCAACAGGGAGGTCCAAAAATCGAAAGAATTTTTTGAAATTTGGTGATATACTGTTCTACAGGACCCATTGACATCAAGCGTTGCTGTCAAGAATACAAATATCAAGAGCCTTATTTTTGAACAGAATGAGACATTCCCACCCCAATCCTTCCCGCATCTTCCCACACTTCTTCCCTTGACAATCAATCGACCTCCGGGGTCACCGATCCGAAAGTGCGAAACGCATCACCCGATCTCCTCGATCGTCCCCACGTCCAAGTACCTATCCCCCGTCGCTCAACCGAAAGTGCTAAAATCGCGAACCGCGCCAATCTATCACTGGCGGATAAACAAGTGCGCCTTCTTCCACTAATCCGCGTCGCGAAATGTGCCACAGGAGCATATGTGCTGCTGCCGCTGCAACCAGCACACACACACACAATGACTTTGTGTGCGTCCTAAAGTTGGCGTCGGCGGTGGCGCAGGACTGCATAAATCATAAATCGTGGTCAAGAAGACGACAGCGGAGGAGAAGCATGTGGTATGAGTGTTGTTTACACAGCGGAGGGGAGGTGCCCGACCGGAACCCGGGACCCGGGAGTGGACAGAGGTCACGGCAATGAGCCGGAAATGGACTGATCTTATCGTGAAGGGTGGTGGGAGCGGGAGGGCGGGCGGCGGTGAATACGACCGCCGAGCTGATAATTAATTTCGAATTAATCCGATCGGTGCAGATCGAGATTTGTTTACGGAAAGCCGCTGGTGCCTGGAAAACGAAAACAATCTGGACACGATTGATAAAGACTTGGTCGCAAGATGGCTTTTCAAAAATCAGCTTAAGATAGAACTCAAGGACCTTTACACCGGGATCACATTCGAAGAGCGTGGCAAAAGAACGGCGATAAATGTTCGAAGAGGTGGCGCTTTCCAGCGAAATGATTGATTGTGCCGAGGCAGGGGTGGCTTGAATATTTCTCAGCATAGGTTTAGTGTCACCGCTGTGAGTCATACGGTCATCAAAGACCGCGAAAGGGTACTTCTTCGGCCAAGAGAAAAATAATAGGAATATGACATGAATCACCGTGGTAAACATCGAACGTGAGTCACGCGCTCAGTGCAAATCAGTGTAAATACATAAACTATCAGCAACGTGTTGTGTAGAAGAAGACGTAGCGACCAACAGGTTGAAGAGTAGGAACCTGCAAAAAAATGAACTTTTATGTACACCAGACGACGAATGAAATTCTTGACGGAAGAACGCAGTTCACGAACGATATGCAACAGTGATCCGCCCGCCAAAAAACTAACACGAGATACGAGTCCATGGATCAGTCGTCTAGCAGCAGTTAATTGTTTACAGTAACCTCAATCGTTCTGAGGAAAGATGGCGCATAGTGTATTCAACCCAATTTTTAATTGAGACGCGAATGGATGGAGTGAAACCGCAAGAATAGGTGTCTTCGGAGCGCAACAAAAATATAAACACTGTAACTTGAATATCTAGATAGGAAGCATGAGTGAAGTGAACTCTCCAAAAATATATATCACCATTTACACACTCCATTGTATATGCATAAAGCAGTTAATTTTTTACAGTAACCTCAGTCTTTCTGAGGAAAGATGGCGTACAGTGTGTTCAACCCAATTTTGGTACTCTTTCCAAAGCATACTTCAAAAATATATATCCGCATGTATACACTCTGTTGTAGAAATATAGCCAATCCCCGTCATTTTTTCAACTGTCACCAAAAATGTGCATACGATTATTGCGCATAATAAGATGGGAGACCCGGTCATGGAAACTAATGGTCCAATTGTTTGCAAAACATGTGTAATACTGAATATTATATAAAACGGTTCAACTCGAGGTCAGGTATCGGCTGCTCCTTCCAAAAATTGAAGCCGAGCGCATCGGCTGGACTTTTTCGAAGCAACCGAATAGGCTACGTCTACGATGCCCAAAAATACGCAAGGACAGTAATACGAATCTCAACTAGAACTGCTTTTCATGGATGACTAAACTCGAAAACAACTAATGACGTCAAAGCGCGCTATTAAATCAGCTATTTCGGTCCCTTTCAGAACGCATGAAACGTTCTCTCTTTCGCAACATTCCCTCGAGAAATGTCACACTGCGTAAAAAATTCAATTATCCCCTCCAACATGCTGCAAATTAGCATGATTAAAAAGGGCATGCAATGTGGCCAATTCTCTGAAGACAGCCGCACGCAAACAAGTGGCACCTGTCAGCAGCGCATGAGGGAAATATCTCTCTAAAGACAGGAAAAGTCTTTAAAGATCAGCTGCCAGAGAGAGTAGAGAAACATAGGTCAGCCACTGCGATGTGTTCTTTTGGAACAGTCGCGTGCTCTGTTGTTCTTTAGCCGAACGGTAGGAGGAGACGTCTGCTCGCCTCTTGAACGCATAAGGACGCCAACTTGTGAACTTAGGTTGACCTACTCGAGTGGAAGTGTTGTTGCGCAAGCAGACAGTATCAGTTTCGCGTGGGAGAGCAACAAAAGAGGAAAGTAAACACAGGAGCAGTGAAAGAACAGAAGTCGTTGCACAAAATAATAAATGGAAAAATTTAGCCCGATGCGGGGCTCGAACCCGCGACAGCCAGATTAAGAGTCTGGTGCTCTACCGACTGAGCTAACCGGGCGTCGAGTATTCTGGGAGGGTGAAAGTACTTGTGTAGCATCTTTCATCACTATCACGACCATGGCTTTGTAAAAGTGATGTGATCTGAGAACTTTGTCAAAATTTAGAAAATAGGAAATTCTTCAGACCAACAGACAGAGGTTTCAGCCAACAGGCAAAAATCACGCCTGAGGGCGGCGTTGAACCGACCCCGACCGATTACGAATGGAACGTGTTTACAATGAGCCACACAGACAGCGCAGCAACTATCAGTTACACTATCAGTTACTCTGAACACCTAAAGGGAACGAAATCGCGCGCACTGATTCATCTTTGCAATGGTCAACATGCAATTGGACAAAAATTTCTATGTCGGTGGACTACGTCGGCGCTTCGATTGGACTAAGCAATAAGTCTTTATGGCTGCTCAATCTCACAGCCAACGGCAATAACCATATATCAAATAAACAACTGTTTCACCAAACTTTAGCACTTAAACCCGCATCCACCCTCATCGCCTGGCACAAAAATCAGAAAAAAGTGACGGACCCCATTCGGCAGAGTTAAAAAACTAACAGTCAACCTCCGTTGCCATAAATCATAAATGAGCGCGCGCGACGCTATCTCCACAGAGGCAATGAGGCGCAAAATCCGACGGCGGGCACCTGACACCTGTCTCCCGCCAATTTCCATTAGTTTCCGAAGTTGACATTTTGCCAAAGCGCCAACTTCCTCGGGTGACGCGCAAAGGGCGCAAACAAGATGTTTCTCATTGGCAGGGAGGGACTGGCTGTAAACAGCGACCAGAAGGGCAGTTCAACATGGTCAAGCGATGGCGAAGACGATTAAGAAAACGGGGAAGACACCTGCGCGAGTAATTAATGTTTGTTCCAAACGTCATCTGGCATCTCCGATGCGTGCGTGATCGCCGGAAGATGGGCGCAAAAAGAGATTATCGATTTGGATGAAGATGAACACTGGGATGCTTGTGGTATTTAGAAGGTATTCACCTCTTAGCCGTAATCGAAAATGCATGAAATGTGGCGCAATTTACAATCGAAAACAAAGGGGTTTAATTACTGACGGCTGGTTTACTCTGATCTCTGATTTGAGACATGACTTCAGGATTTTACAGGATTTACCTGCAAGACGCCACTTAAGCACAAATACACAATTATCACACCAAAAACACCGACTGTCAAGTCATAGCTGTCTAGACTTGGGTTGTCGAACCTTGCAAGGTTGAATGTTCAGTTTGGTTTGGGTCGTTGCAAGGAACGGTTCGAATAAAGCTAAAGCTGCTCGTTCTCCACGCGTTCCACACGATTCGTTGCGCGTATCCTCTACGGAGAGCGCAACTACAATCTAAAGTCGTCGGTAGAGGTGGCATCAGAGTCGAAGGGTCCAATCAGTTTGAGCGGGCGTTGAAGGAGCGAAGAACCGACTCCGGGATAGGTGCATTGAAGTGAAATGAAAGACTAAGAACTACTATTGAACCGAACGTACGATCATTTTGGCGATGAAACATACGAGCTAATAACACTCGTCATGCTATTCACTGAAATAGCTACGAGCCCTACGAAACCGTTCAAAAATTGCTACACAACCATGTTTCTTACATCGAAGGAAGGACCAAGTCTGTAGCCTGTAATAATATGCCTACTTTGAATGCACAAAAATTTCTATATCTTTATCTTGCATGAAAAAAAGAATCCCATGAAATCGTCCAAAAACGTCCAAACTCAGTTTGTTATGTTATTAGTTGTTACAGTATAACTCAGTATAGGAGAGCGCTCGTGGCCATGTACGGTAATCAGCTTAGAAAAGTTTCATGCGTATGAAAAAAGGATCCCTTGAAATTATCCGTGGCCAAAGACAGCAAAAATAAAGACGTAACAAGGCTGTATTTCCAGTATACTTTTCACGCGCTAGGAAAACTGTGACGTCACAACAATCAGGTTTGAAATATTCACTACGTTTTCAAAAGAGGGCAATCAATCAACCAGAACACAAACGTAGTTTAGACTAGTTCTTGAGGAATTGAGACCCTTGCACCCTAAGAATCAAGCAGAATAATCTCCGCCTACTCGGGAATGACGTTGAAGACGGGAAGAGGTTCCGCCCACAGTCATCGCTAATAATGTCCCGAAATTCAGAGAATATGAATAAACTCGCCCTCAGTGGAAATTCCGAATTAAAACGCATTCGATGTTAAATTTAACCCATGAGAACTTCCATGGATTGATGAAGTTAATGTTCACAGGGAAGGCTGCCAAAAAAGTGTCAAACTCTGTGTTCCTTTCATCAGTTTCTTGAGCAGTCAACCGCAAAATCATCGCCTACGCGGGCCCAATTTTCGCTTCTTGCAAAAGAACTAAATGAGGGGTTCTTGCAGTTGTTGATTTCTTAGATTTCGTCACTATTCCTTGGAGTGTCACAACTGTTACTATCAGATGTTTGAAAAATTGCATCGAATCAAAGGTGAATCATCTGAATTTCGTCAATCCGTTTCAATCCAGAAGCCGTAGAACAAAAATCACGCATGTCCCACACCAACATCTCAATTGCAACGCTCAGTCATAGGAACGTTTATCGATGTACGCAAAAATTTTTAAAAAGTGAAGGAAATACCGATTCTGTAGCATATTTTCTCCAATGAAGTAGAGAATCTTGAAAAGTAAACACGATTGCCTTAGTTACCTTTAATCCATTTGCAGAATCCTAATGACAGAAACCAACACAGAATGACAGATGTACTTATTTGTACGTCGTCGCCAAAATTGAGTCGGCCAAACGTTTTACCTTTAAAAGCGGCACTCGGAGTCCCGAACGGAAAACGAACTACATATTCTTATTGCTCGTCAAATTCTACATCTAATGATAGTCATCGATTTTAAAGGACTTTGAAAAATTGGGGTAAGTTGACACTTATAGGTTTGCATTGTGGGTGTTCTTATTTATATGTCCGCCACTGTATACTCGTTTGTTGTCCTTTCATCCTTTAAGCAGGGTGTCCGAAAAAGATCACTTCAGACTTCAGAATCACCAGCCTTCAAAAATCAAGAAAAAATTCAGTCTGGTGAGATCGGTCGTTTTCGTTCGTTTTCACTTCTCTTCGTTTCCCGACCGGTTTGGATGCTCCCGGAAACGACTTTCCAGACTTTTGTCTAAGCGACTTTTTTGGATCACCCTGTACAACCAAAATGTCGTCTGGACGACGGAGGGAGTCTACTACTCAGCAGCTCCTTCATTTAAACGAACAACTTGTTTACGCCAATACGAAACCGAAAGAACAGAGCACTGTACGTAGAGATACATAAAAAAAGCAACAAACGTGGAATAAACAAGAAGATACTAGAACAAAGTGGTCAAAAATATGAACAAATCCAGAAGACGAGAACGCTGATTAACTCAGAATGGAACTCAGATAACAAAAAGCATAAAGGATTTGATAAAATTACAAAAATTACGAAAAGAACATCTCACCCACCGCTGCCGCAAACATTCTAGAGTCTACTACTCAGCAGCTCTTTCATTTCAATGAACATCTTGTTTAGGTGAATACGAAACCGAAACAACAGAGCACAGCGCGTAGAGATACGTAAGAAAGCAATAAACGTAGAATAAACAAGAAGGGATGGGAACAAAAAATAGTCAACAATACGAACAGTTCCAGAAGACGCTTAATGCTTAAACGAAGCATCTAATGAAGCAGGTTGTTAAAAATAACTTTAGGAATTTCAATTGGAGCTTGCACGTGGTGTATGTAGAATAGACAAGAAGATACTAGAATCAAGTGGTCAAAAATATGAACAAATCCAAAAGACGAGAACGCTGACTAAATACGGGATCTAACAACAACCAAATTAGTACTTAAACAGGTTATCAAAAATAACTTTAGTAAAAAAGAAATTTATTTAATGTGAAAATACACAAAAATGGACATAATTGTAGAACTCAGATAACAAAATACTTAAAGGGTTTCGATAAAGTCACAAAAATCACGAAAAGAACATCTCACCCATCCGTCTAAGCATAATCCAATCATATTCCATCTCCGGCGCAGTCAGCCGCAATCCGCTCGTTCGACACTCAAAGGCGAGAAGCGAACAAAGAGTCGAACTCGCGCGGAGGTGGAAATCGCGGTCAGAGCAATTGAGCCGCCGATTTGGAATGAAGAAGACGTGCGCCCGCCAGAGAGAAAGTGATGTCCCCTCGTAACGCAACCTAATTTATATTTACAAATAGGTGCTGGCGCTGGGAAGAGAGGAGCGAAGACCGCCGCGATTAGCATTCGCTGGAGTTAATGCGATTATCGGAAGCGTTTGCAGTCGTCGAGAGTTTGAATTCGCGAGAGTTTGAGAAGCTTAGGCTTACAGTATCCGGGAATTTCACAGGCCATGTGGTGCTGCGGTTCAAAGGACATCGTGACTCGAGGGGTCTTCTAAGGATTCAAAGAGCACTCTCCATATTTGTCACCGATGAACGAAAGTGCAAATAATTGAGGGTCTTTTCAATCTAAATTTGGAAAAGAAATGCGGTAATTCTTCAAAAGACTGTCAATTAGCTAACTACCAGAGATCAAACGTAAAATGTTAGATCACATATAAAAGCTCATCTTTCCACAGTTGAACAGGTCTGTAAAATCTCCTATGTGTCAGGCACCGCCCCACGAACGGAGAAACGACGGGTATCTGGTTTGTTAAAGCAAGTAAAGTGACAACTACAAATGAAACGCAGGGGATCTGACGGTTTCAGGCAACTGACAAAATGGGTCCCGGGCCGACGTCGAACCGATCCCGATCGGTTTTCAAATCAAAAGCGTTCGCAATCAGCCACACAGACACTTTTGAAACCACCAATTACTGTCATGTAGTGACTCCATCCGGAAGGTCACTAGACCTTTCGTGTGTTTACCGCCAACAGGCTATTGGTGTCTTGATGCCCTACCAAAAGTCGAACATTAAACAACTGAATACTTCCTAAATGCGGTTGTTTCTCGGTATATGGGGAAGTTATCAGCTACCGTAAGGAAGGTTGAAGATAAGAGTTCTACTGAACGGTTAATCACCCGATGATACAGACTGAACATATGGAATTACATTGTGTTGTATACAGCATGGCCCAAAAGTGGCCTCTAGACCGAGGTCTAGGAAGTCATTGTGAGTAAGGTGAGACCGGTTGGAAAATGAAAGGCAAAAAAGCAAGCCTAAGCGAAAAATAATAGAAACCGATCGGTCTCAGCAGCCTGAATGGCTGGATCTAGACTAGACATAACGATTCCGTCTGTCTGTAGATGCCCTTTTGCCCTTTTTTATCTGTTCAAAATTGACAATATCCTAGCCATTAAGGAACCTGAGACTAGAGCCTCCTATACGGCCTAGAACAAGCATTTCACGCACATTCGGAGCTGTAGACAGTCTCAACCATTTCTTTAGACAACAGGTATCTCACGCTACAGACAGCATCCACCCCCAGACTGCGTCACCAACATCACCGCCACAAAAACAGCAAATTATACACAAATCAAACAAACAGTTCGCAGAACGGTCCGATCGCCATGGCCGCCGCAAAAACACGCATTGAGAAGGTCGTCCACGGGTTTTTCGCCGCCAAATCCCCGAATCCAATTGCGGCGCTGACCTTCCCACTCGCGTTCGCAGAACAACGCGGACGCGGACTCGCAACAAAACTCCTACTTGTAAGCGGACACTCTTTTCTGTAACACAAACAGTGTCCGAGTGGCGCTCCTCTCCATGTTGCCTCTCGTCGCCCTCGCGCCTCCTCCTTCAGCGACGGTGGCGCAACACCGCCGTCATCTTCAACGACAACGCGCAGCGGTGCCTGACACACTTTTATAGGGGGGAGAGCTGGTTCCCTTCTTCATGGCCGGCGCCGCCGCTGTCCGTATGTTCTCCATGCCTTTTGTTCGTCCTTTGTCGCTGTTTCGATTTGCGCAACAGGCGGATGTGCTAGATCAGAGTACACGCAGCGGAGGGCAAAGGTCAATGGGAAAAGGTCCAAAAAAACGAATGAAATCTTCAAGACCGGACGAACGTGTCCCGAAGTTCTAACTGAATAGACCGCAAAAGTTCCCCTACTGTCTAAGTAAACTTTCAGAGTGTCTGTAGACATAATAGACAAGAGATGGGCAAAGGTCAACGGCTACACTCACCTCCAGCGGATGACACGGCGACAAAGCCTCATATTTCAAGTCCGGTTGCGCAATAATTGGCTGGAAACTGGGAACGCGCCGGATAATCCCGTGTACGCGAGCGGTTAACAGCATTAGGGAACGTTACGGGGTATCGTATATCTCAACAAAGATAACAACAGCATAACAACGAGTCAACAACGAATAAAATGTAACAACAAGAATATGGTTTGTGGATCAAACTATTTCCCAGGCCTCTTCGAAACCGCTTGTCACTTTCGCGCAAGTCAGTGCCGCACTCAGGGGGTAGTTGTTGATCTTGAGATCGCGTTCCGTGTAGTCAGTCGTAATCTGAAATAAAGATGGATTAGTTGAGGGAAAGTGCTTCCACGCGCTATCATAATCCACGTCATGAAGTGATTCACCTAATTTCTTTTTAGAATAGAGCTAAGATTGGAAGCTTGGAGGATTGGACGGTGGGGCTTCACCGCTATATGCAAGGATAATTCAAGGAAAGATAATCGAATAATATGCAAGGATAATACAAGGAGTGAACTAAAGTGTCGTACACGCAAAGCTGATTAAATCCTTCCGTAATCTCACAAGGCACACACGCTAATCTGACGAATTCTTCCAGTCACAACGCGCAAGAAAGTTTGAGTCATTCCACACATTTATGAATAACCCAAATTCCAACAGATCTTGCTATGCCCTATTATCTGTCTTACCTTTCCTCTGGCTATGCCGCCAATAACGATGACAATCGGTTCCTCATTGTCCAGACGTTGCTTGGCCAGGTCGCGTGGGTGGACGATCTCTTCAGCAGCGAACGACATCAAATATTTCACGCATCCCACGGGTAGGTGCTGAGTAATTGGGTTCTTGATGACCCGCAACAGCTTCTGTGACGTATCTGCCGCTCGAATCGTCATTTGTGATAGTAACTGGACTGAAATAGAACAGCATGATCGTCTCTATTGGGAAAAATCGACTCGTACCCATCAATCCACAGAATCGATCGAACGTTCGCGGAATTCGGCACTGCGGGCTCACTTCGACGAGAACGTTCTTGTTCGTGCGGAAGTAAATTTGAAGAAGGCCGGCGCGATTGAGTGGACTGTCAAGAAGCATCAGAAGGCACTGAAATACAGCGCTTCGTTCAAAACCTGTCGAAGAAGGAGAACCTGGTGGAGAATATCTGGACGATAGTCAGTGGGATCTTTTTTCATTTTTTTCAGGAAACTCTGGTGTTTGTCGCTGCTCAGGATGACGTAGTCTCCTCCGATCTAAAAAGTCCAACTTGATTCACACGCGTAAATCGACGAAATCTAACCTTGGCGGATTCCAGCGAGCAATTCTCCAAGATCACGATCAACTTGCGCTTTTTCTCGGCGTCAAGCTTCAGCCGCTTCGAGCGAGGTCCTTCCGACATGATTCTATCTTCTGAAAAGTAGAGAATACGATAAAACCATGAAAAGAAACCAGAAAAATCGTCATGAAAATTGGTAATTTCGCGGATCCAATGTCACGTTGAAAACACAGCCGTACAGACATATCCTGCATCAAAAAAACGTGAATAGGTTAAAAGAATAGAAATCACTTAAAGTATGGCTAAAAACGCTGAAAAAGCGAAAAAAAAGAGAAAATCAGCGTTTCAGACAGACGCGATTGGTTGTCGGAGTCTCAACGCGATATTGCCGCGGTCTGGTGGATATGGCTACTGTTCGGCTCGATGATATCGCAAGGTTCTTTTTCGATATGAGCGCAAGTATCGCTGAGATACTTCCTGGCGAATTCCTTCAACATGCCCAGACCACGAGACCCTGCAAACAATTAATCTCAAATATTCCTGGCACAGACACATCTTGAACATCGGATACAGAACACCGGACATGTGCTACTTTATTACTCGAAACCCACAACGCCAAACCATTCACAAATCTCATATGTTCGACGATTTCACAAAACGTGGCCAACAGTCGTATTGTAGGATCTGCCTGACCTAAATTACATGATGTCTTATGATTGGAATGTATGATCACCTACTTGAGCTTGTGCCTCGTTAAAAACATTCGCAAATACTCTTCCACACGCGAGATCTTCTCTTATTTCCTTTACGACGTAACTATCAACGTTAACCGTTTCAGGACTGTTGGCCGCTAAATGCCTCTCGTAAATCCTTTGAGCGCATGACACCAGCTTTTGCTGCTAAACCACTTTCATTAGACTTTCATTTGCATGTAAAACATACATTTGCAGGCTCAATTTTCTTGAATTCTTCAACTGCAGTGTAAAAGTTCAAATTCTCCGCACAGTGCTGCTCTTCCAGAAACTTCTGAAATGGAAGGTACAAAGGTAAAACACACAACGAACAGATCTAATTACATGAAACGAAGAGAGGATCTCGGTACTTCTGAGTGAGTCCGCAAAAAAACTTGACTGCAGCGAGCTGGTGCTTTTCGTAGTACTTGTGAAGGTGCTTATTTCGATGATCTCGGAGCCCGTTTCGGGAGCTGACGTGGAACTTGATACCTTACGACGACAGTTGCAGAAATTCGGATTCTCCACCAGCAGGAACTCTCTTGCAGGACGAGCAAGCGCTGAATTCTAAAGGCATGGCACATTAGATTGGAACTTCAACCCAAACTAAATACCTTCAGCTTTTTCGGCGTGCAGAAATTAGCGATCTGTGTTTTCACCGATGACAGGAACTCTCCGCATCCATCGTTCATTCCGCGTGACCTTGTGTGCTGAAATTAACGCATACAATTATCGAACATGAAAAAGGCGTCGAACCATGAGGTATGTCTTGGCGTCATTCAGGTAGTGCATAAGGCGAGCTGGAGATGTCGGGAACGCCGGACAAAGACTGTCACGCCAGATGGAACTCCTAACACATACAGCATGGAAACAGTGCAACAATCGGGAACCTACGAGGAAGTGTAGCACTTCAGCCCAAACGTTTTGACGTATCTCTGATGCTCGTGGCTTTCGTGGGGCAGCAGCTGTCTGTCAACTCCGAAGACAAAGCATTCCCTGGAACCATCGCTTCTTGTCACGATTAATCCTGCGCTCAACGGCGTCTTTGGGCTGCAGAGACAAATGCGAATGGATTCGTTGGGCAGCAAGATGCAAACTTTATTGGATGAGTTGCGGATCAGCGTCTACAAATTATTTGGAATCAACAACTTTCGAGACTTGGAAACTTACATGTCGCTGATATACTTGGATAATCACAGTTCTTGCGAGTGAGTCGACATCGTGGAGGTGCTGGATGGCCTGAAACGGATGTCAATTCACAGGGACGACTCAAGGATAATGCGAACCTTATCGAGGACTCTTGTATGGACGAACTCATAGGCTACATCTACGCAGCCAAGGTACAAAATCACGCATTGATACAGCAGCACATCGTGCTCCGTGAGAGGGAGATCGTCTTCGGTTCCGCGCCACGTGTATTCTGACTCTGTCCGCCGCTGTTCTCTTTCTGGGCTTGCCCTCATCTAAAAAAGCACAATCAACTAATAATCAACGCATAATCAAGTGTCAGGTAACGTGATAGCACAAACACGTAGAAACAAGTCATAAATTGAAATCACTGTCAGAAAAGTAGAGCGATTGGCTGCAACCAACGCGCGAGAGGTGCTGGTTGTACGGAGATGCGGTGTTGTGGGCAAGCATGTCGCTCTGGGAGTTCTGCTTAATTGACCACGTGTGCGCTTACCAGCCATAGTACACAGATCTATTTACGTGTCCATTTAATATACGGTTCTAACAGCAATATTTAGGACAGCAATAACTAGGACCGCACTGTGCATTGCATACAGGTACCGGTGGAGGACAGATGATAGGTCCTTGCTGCTGTTCGAAGAATGCTGGACGGCTAATGTAGCTGCTGGTATTACTGTTGCAGCAGCAAACAGAGGCGACGACGGAAATGACGATGGAGATGATGAGCGGGAGTAGAACGAAGACGACGACTGCAACTGCCAATCTCATCCCCATGATCTGCACCTCCTCGGTAGTGTGCTAAAAACATCAACTAAACAACGAAACGTGAATATTTCCACTTACCGCACTTACGTCGCGGTGATAGTACCCCATTGAACAAAAACCAACCGGTCACGATCGATATACACGAAAGTGACAAGATCCGATCATCCAAGAGGGCTTAGATCCGTCAAAATTCCACTTTTTCAGGAGACAGGAGAATCTATCTCCAAGTAAATAGATTTATTCCATATCTTAAATAGAAATGTTCAATAATTATTAGGACGGGCGAGCTTCCGTTTTATCTTCGGATCGGACGCGATGCGGAAGTTGATACATATTTGTCTCCGGACCATATTGTAAACTATGAATCCTACGATTGGGAGGAAGGCACAAAGCACGCCCATCGCCAGCATACTTGCGTTCACTTTTTCACCAGCTCCACTGATTCGACGGATAATTACTTCGGGGTCTTGAGATTGCATCGCTGTAGAGAATTGCGCTTTCGGACAGTGGACCGACCACCTGCGAGTGAAACACTTGAAAGTAATGAGGGTTGCTGCAGTCTGCAGCTCGCCTGACTGTCTGAAATGGGCTGCTGACCGGCTGCTGACCGGCTGCTGATGCGGACAGCATATGCTGAAAGACACCATTTTGCAGTAGTATCGGTCGGAAGAAGCAGTGCAACGTTGATGCGAAGCGCTCGCCCTACCGATTAGTCGGATTGCTGGCCTTCTTGCGATCGGCCCTCATCGCCACGATCTACGTCGTCTCCTGCCGCAACAAGTTAGTCATTGTCTTTGGTAAAAAGAAGTTCTCGATGCCAATAAAACACGCAAAAGAAAACAAAATATATTCAGAGAAGGCGCGACAAAAAATGGATCAGTCCGACAGTGGAATTTCTCTCTCGCGCTACATTTTTCCAACTTGATGTCGTTGGAAAAATGAGGCGCGAATCTACCGTAAATGCTGAGAAATGTTCCTGCTTCAGACAGATGGAAATGTAGCGTGTTGCTGCCAGCCCGTTCATTTGCTCTCACAAGTGATCTGCTGAACAGACGCGCGGTCGATTACTGCAACTCTGCGTAATCAGATTCGGCGTCGGAGTTGCTGCAGCGAGCCAAGAATTCCGTTGACGAACAACGAAACCGTGCTGTCGTCATGAATCCACAACGAGTGCGCACCAATAGGTATGTTTTTGCTCATCTCTTTGACCATCTTTGTCTTGTTTCAGTAGCTCGTCGAAGAAAAAACGGAAAACGGCGAAGGCGCCAGGCGATAACACAGTTTACACGGTTTCCGTGCAAGGGACCGTGAAGATTGACCGTCAAAACGAGACGTTCTCCCCGGAAGCCAAGGAGGTCATAAAGAAATTCGTGGAGGACGTGATCAAGACCGGAGTTCATCCGTTGCGTCTCAGTTACGCGGAGCTGAGGTCGTTCGTACCACCGGACAACGCAAAAACTGCGAGCGTGGCAAATCCGACGAAGTGCCGATACAAGGATGTCGGCTGCTTGGACAAAACTCGTGTTGTTCTCAACTGGCCGCCAGGCATGAAGGGTGACTTCATACACGCGAACCGGGTTGAGCACAAGTTCCTGGATAACACGTTCCTTTGCTGCCAGGGACCTATGGACGCAACAATCCCCGACTTCTGGCGCATGATATGGCAGGAAAAGGTCAAAGTGGTTAGCGAATCGAATGTTTTTACCGTTCTCATATTGTTGTTTTGCAGATCATCATGTTGTGTAGATGCGAAGAACAAGGAAAACCAAAATGTGCGCAGTACTGGCCGTTAAACAAAGATGAATCTCGAACCTACTTTGGATTGACTATCAGAAATGAAAAGATTGACGCATCGGATCCGAGCTTCATCGAAACTCGACTGCTCTTGACTTTTGGGGGTGCTCAGCGCCATTTGGATCATCTTCAGTGGACGAAGTGGCCGGACAAGAGCGTTCCGAAGACCCCAATGGCACCTTTTCGGCTACTTAGATATACCAGGCAGTACACGAAGAACCCCTCCGTAGTGCATTGCAGTGCAGGAATTGGCAGAACTGGAACATTGGTCATGCTCGAAATGGTGTTTAAGTTAGTGATCGTGTTCGGAGCTCCATTGTATTTTGTGTGTTTTTAGATCTTTGTCTCAGGCTAAGGTGCCAGATATAGCGCAATTGACCCGTGAACTTCGCTGCTTACGTTCCCAATCCGTGCAAACCGAGGATCAGTACGTGTACGTCCACTATGCTCTTCTTCAACTGTTCGTCGTTAAACAAGTGGTTCTGCCCCAAGATATTAAGCGTAATGCTTTGCTGTCATAACGCAAATGATTATTGCATAATTTTAGCATTCTGTCGGGAATATGAGGCCTATTTGAAGCTTCTAAACGTAAACGATGGTCGTCAGTTACCATTGGAAGTCACTGCTGTTCCGTTCGTTGGGTCGCCTACCAAAACTCTTGAGGGAAACACAAAGGAGGGAACAATAGAAGAGACAAGTGTTCGGCGTCGTAAAGGCCAGAAGGTCACGAGTCGTTCCGGTTCAAAACGTTCAAGGCGACACAGAGCCGCGAAGAGTCCCGATGCTACAGCGGATGGTGCCACTCGCATGGGAACTCCGGCCACTTCGCCACAACCTTCTCCAGTGCCTTCTGCTACTGTTTCGAAAACTCAATTTCCAAGGTCTATTATGGGACAGGCTCCAGCTGGAGATTCTCCAGCCGGGGACGGAGCGGGGATTCCTGAGCATCGTGTAGCTTCTGTTCCTGCTGCTGCACCCGCCATTCCTTCTTCCGTTCCTGCTTCAACTGCTCCAGTTGTCGGTTCCTCGGAAGCATCAAACAAACCGGCTGCTTCAGTGAGCAATCCTCAAATGGTATCTGATTGGCTACATCTGTTAATTAACGGTCTATTTAGCCTAAACCTGCGTCTACTGCAATTCCGGGACCTTCCAAGATCATCTACGCTCCGCCGAAGATGTACACGATTCAAAATGCTAACGGGAAGAAAGCGATCATCTATCAACGCTCAGCACAACCCTTCATCAAAGCGATTGCCACACCCCAAGGCCAGCAGCAACCTCAAATTCTCGTAGCATCCAAGAACGTGTCCAACGCCAATCCGAACTCGCCAGCTCATTAGTACTGAAGGATTTAGGTAACATCGAATAGCGTGTATTATTTCAATCGTGTGGAATCGAATATATATCCTAGGCGCTTTTCGATACTTTTCGATACTTTTTTCTTCTTCTTGTCTTCTTTAGCTTCGTAACCACTGCCACTGCTACTGCTGCCGCTAGTACTTTCTGACGTTTTCTCCACACTGCTTTCCACTGCAGCGGCTGAATACTCCTTTGAAGTACCCGATCGTGCAGGACAGGGGCAGTACTGAGCATCATGACCAGGAGTTCCGGTTCCACCTGGCGGTCCAGGACGCCCATCGTTAGCCGGCATGCCAGTACGCTCCTGGATATGCAGGGGTAGCCGGTTCTCCGGCAGGTCCATCGGCCCCTGGTTGGCCTGGCGGGTCAGGAAGTCCCGGTGGTCTTTGTGGTCCTTGAGGGTATTAGATGGAGCCGGGATGTTCTTGCGCGTAGTTGATTTGTACTCCTGGGAGACCTGGACGACCGTCTTGACCAGGATAGCCATCTATTCCCTGATCTCCTGAATATTCGGGTGGTCCAGGTGGACCTGGAGGGCAAGGTGTCGGCTGTAAGCTACGGGCGCGGAGACCACCCCAGAGTCGTAGCCTGACTGGCGGAGACGTCTAATAGTGAAGTGGACGGACGGCGAACTGTGTTTAGGCAGTATCTAAGGTGGAGCGGCATCGTCTGGGAGGGGGCTGGCGAAGATCTGGAAGAGCTGGCTCTTGTCGGCGGAGATCGGCTGCTGTGGGTCTAGGAAGAAGGTCCCCGAGTTGTGCGAGCCAAATGGAGATTCAGAGGAATCTTGCTCGAAACAACTCACCAGGGATCGTCAGCGTGTTCAGGGGCGCTTTCTGGAGATCCGTCGGGAGACTTTGCATCCATCGGGCGCCGTCCAGCTCGGTCGTATGGGACGGAGATTCGGTGGTCCGCAGCGTCGCGGGACTCGGTATCGGCGCCACTTCGCTGTAGGGATCTTCGACTTTGTGGGGGGCCGAGATCCAGGCGGTAGGTTCGTTTTCGAAGACCGGACGACCGAGCGGCGAAACTGACATCGAGAAAATGAGCCGACGGAGACGCGTCTGGAGGCGCAGAAACGTCTAGAAGTGCATCTGTTTCGTGGAGAGAGGATAGTTCGTGTCTGAAAAGGTTAGTCTAGTCGTCTGATCAGGTACAGTCTCCTCCGGATGACCCGATGGAGCTCGTCAGATGCCTGAGCTCTGTATGATGTGGTGTACGGTAACCTCTATGAGATTTTTTTTGAGATTTTATAAGATTTGTGCAATTACAACAACTTCCACAAGCTGCACATGATAAATTGCGTCAAAAACACATGTGGCATTATCAGATTTCGACGAAATACAAATCGAGGAATGTCTCAGGCCAAATTAGGCGCTTATAATCTCGGAGCTGCTTCCATCTGACCACCCGGCTTGGGTTTTCAGGGAGGTGTACGGTAACCTCTACCGTATTCTCGTCGAGTTCGATCGTGCGCACGCTCAGATCGTTGTCGAACTTTTCGTAGAAGACCTGCTGATAGACGAAGATCTTCTTCTTGACGCCTCCCACCGAGGCGCGCGAAGCCCACATTCTAGCAAGCCTTGCAATGCATTCCTCATTGAAGACGTCTGATGGGCCCATTATCTTAAGTCCGTTCAGTATTCTCGATTTAAAGAAGTGTTTAAATACCGTATCTGTCCATTCCCCGTTCAGCAGACGATGCTCTGACACAGCCAGGAGGTTCAGAAGGTCCATCTCCAGTTGTTTGCGGAGGAAGGCGGACTTCGTCTCGTTTAGAGGCCCTGCTATATAGAATGCCCCTTGGCAAAAGAATCCACTGTCGTAGAACTCGGACGATTCATCCGGCGTAAGACAGTAATCATCGAGTACACAAGTAGGAAACAGGGTGGACATTCGGCCGAGTTTCGAGAGGTCGGACTGTTTCAGTCTCGGCCACTGCCCCCGTCTCTCAGCCGTGTGAAACAGCCAGGGGCAGTAAGATTTTCTGTCCGTCACTTGAATCTCAAGGTACCTGAGAAGATGCGCGTTTTTGGGCACGTCGTCGAGGCTCTTCGTTACATAGGTCCTTCCTCTGTCCGGCGAGAGGCCGAAGGTGATGACGGAGCCGTTCTGGGCGTCGAAGCAGATGATGCAGTGGGCGTTCAGCCACGTCTTTTCCATCCGAGTGCACAGTGATTCGAAGTAGTCGTTCAGATCCTTGAAGTGATCACTGGCCCAGCGCGAGAGAAGACGACAAACACGCTCGTAGAAGAGCGCGGGAACGAGGTCCATGGGGCCGACTCTGCACGGATGAGCGGTTTGTGAATGTAAAGGACGATTTTGGTTCGGGATCCACGTTTGTAGTGTGCGAAAATTGCACCAAAAACGTTGTGGGACCTGTTGCGGAAAGCTTGAATGAAGAAGAGGCCTCGAAGACGTCGAGAAGGGTGGGTAGGGGACGCTTTCGAAGACGTCCACATATCCGCTCGGAACCCCTCTAGTGACGGGCTCTTCTCCTCGGGATTATGTGAGAAAAGACCCGGAAGAAAAGCTGTTACAGTGACACGCTTAGGCAAAACCGGTACAGGTAAGCATGTGCAGGCATTAAATCAACAGGCTTACGTTTAAGCCTAAGCCGAGCGGAGTTTGTTTTAGTTTATTCCGAACTCGCCAGCTCATTAGTACTGAAGGATTTAGGTAACATCGAATAACGTGTATTATTTCAATCGTGTGGAATCGAATATATATTCTAGGCGCTTTTCGATACTTTGCCACTGCTACTGCTGCCGCTAGTACTTTCTGACGTTTTCTCCACACTGCTTTCCACTGCAGCGGCTGAATACTCCTTTGAAGTACCCGATCGTGCAGGACAGGGGCAGTACTGAGCATCATGACCAGGAGTTCCGGTTCCACCTGGTGTCGGGGCGTGGCCCCGCGTTCCCGTCCCATGCGCGCCTCTGCCCGCGCGGCCCGCTCGCTGCCCGCGGCAGTCTGCCCTGCAGCCTCACCCTTAAGCGGTCGCTCCGCGCCGCCTCTCTCAACCCAGCCGACTCCCTCCTCTTTCTCTTCTCCCCCGATATGCTTCCCTCTGTTTCTAACGCTATGCCCAATACACATTACTAAGATATCAGACCGTGTACAGGGGGCTACATAGCACCGGAGGGGAAACACGAGAACATGCCGTGTCCCGGACACGACAGTTGGAGGTCCACCGAGCCTACTTCTGTCCCATGGGACTATAGAAGAAGCGAACTCGAATTCTCGTTCCTTTCCCAACTTCCGAAGTCCGATACATGGGGAGAGACCAAATGGGCGTGGAGTAAGGCCACGGTTGCTCCGAAAAGTCTGTCTGAAACCAGGGCCCGGCTGACGACAGATTGCAGTTGCCAAGAGGTGCGATTCCCAACGGCTTCTGCTAGGACTGGTTGTGTTCATCAGCAGTTTATTTATTCTATCGACTGATCCTCAAACGTTCGACCATAACGACCTCGTTATTTTTGCTGTCACATTCACGAACCTATCATTACTACTACTACCTGCGAACACCCTTCCGCTTTCTGCTGACCTGGAAGAGCAGCATCGAGCAACTAGAAAAGAGAAGGAGGCTTCGCACCCCAAAGCCGGGGTGCAGAGCTATTTCAACAAGAAGGACGATCATCAGAAACTCTCCCATCTCATCTCCGGAGACTTTCATTATCACCCACTGCGCACCTATTGCGTATCGGACCCGAAGTTCCAAACCCCATTATGACGAACGAGTCGGGGGGAGGAAAGTAAAAGCCGCTCCATTAAACGTCCAATTCATCATAATTACTTATTTTGTTTCTATATCTGATCAGTCATGTGTGCGCACACACTTATTGCAACAAGAGCGCAATCGACAGCCCCATATTCTGTATCATGTTCCCTTATTTCCACTGCTGATAGAACGAGATGAACACCAGAAACCGTGCTTGGCATACGGTAGCCGAGGACGCCGAGCCGACGACCACTATACGAAAGTTGCTGCGCGGAAGCTTCGGTTGCGCAATCCTTTATCGAAAACCGATAACGAAGGCAACTTTTGCCGCAACTCTGAAAGGACTCCAACTGCCGTCATACATCATTAATGCCATGGACCTCGACGAAACTCCGAAGGCAATTTCGAAATGGCAACTTGCGGCATGCAGTCCTACGGCCAGACGCAATTACGAGTGCGATGGCGCAACGCAAAGCCGATTATGCAAATGAGCATTGCGCAACCGAGCGCAACTACGGTAGCTATTGCACAACACGAAGCAATTTTCGGAAGTTCCCGCTGGAACCAGACGACTAACGATAATTGAACATCCCTACGATTCCACCAACGTCGACTAAGAAGTCTTCGCCACGACCACCGCCGCCGAAACTACCACCACCTTACGAAGAAGCTGCACAAGAAATCAAGAGAGAGTCCCGTTCGAGAAGAAACTCTTTCCAGCAGCCCATTCGCTCGTCCCGAGCTCGACAGCGACCGCCTTCGCCAGCCGCGAAGCACCATCGCTCCTCATCTCTTCGCGACCCAGCTTCTCCCCGATTCCCCCG
Source organism: Steinernema hermaphroditum (assembly GCA_030435675.1). NCBI lineage: Eukaryota > Metazoa > Nematoda > Chromadorea > Rhabditida > Steinernematidae > Steinernema > Steinernema hermaphroditum. Next base: position 1,335,776 of record CM059623.1, read on the forward strand.
AGGACACCGGATAAGAAGCGAGAAGACTCGGCCCCGAAGAAACCAGCTTCGCGACCTCCTTCGCCACCGACTCCGGCGAACCCTTTCGCATCCCAGCGAACACTCCAAAGGACCCCACAAGAACCTTTGGACCTCCCGGCCAGGGCTGTGCGAGTTTTGAGTTTTGGGGTTTTGAGGCCTTTTTTGGGTTTTGAGTTTTGAGTTTTGACTTTTTGGCAAAACTCGACTCAAAACTCGGCCTTGAAGCACTGTCCATGCTGGACGCGAGAGGGTCTTCTCCGTGGCATCACCGCCACCGGTCAATCTCCGAAGGTCGGCGATACCCGAAAATCTCCAAAAGCTACTGTTTCTAAACTCAAACGGCTTTCTGGAAGACTTTGCTGAAGGAACTTTTACTGTATTTACTGTACTGTCACAAATGGCTGGATTCCCGTTTTCGACACGGTGCGGAGCGGTCGGTCGGCGTTTCACGCTCCCGCCCTCGGCCGTGAAGATTGGTTTTCCTCGATCCAGAAGCCTTGGGAAAGCAGGATCGAGTAATGTCCCACCCCCAACTACCACGGATGGCGATTGGAACACTCAACGTGCGACGTCTCGCCACAGCCGAACGACTAGTGGAACTACAAGCCGAACTGAAGGAGATCAACATGGACGTCCTGGCGCTAACAGAACTCAGATGGAGAGGCTGCGGAGCACTGGACTTGACGGATTCGGAGTTTATCTTCTACTACGCAGGACCAGAAGACAGCACTGAAGCCTCCGGCACTGGATTTCTGCTCAACCGAAGATTCCAGTCGCATTTCCGCCAGTTTCGACGTGTAGGACCACGAATATCGCTGTTGGATCTCCAGTTTGGTCAACACATCCTGCGCCTCTTCTCTGTTTACGCGCCGCCAACTGGATTCCGAAGCACTGAAGAAACCGATGAAGATGATGATGATGATGAAGAAGACGCATACGAAGAGTTGTTGGAAATGATCCGGGCGGAACTACGGTCTGTTGGCATGCCTGGTTGGGAAAGGGATGCCATCAGCTCCGGAACAGGTGTAATCGCTCGAGGAATGCGGGTGCACCCCGTTCTACTTGGTGATCTAAACGCAAAAATGGGCAGAAGAACGGATGAAGAAGAACTTGCCATCGGAAACTTTGGCTACGGCGACCGAAACTGGCGTGGGCAGCTTCTGGTGGACCTCTGCGAGGACTTCAAGCTACGATCGGTGAACTCGGACTTCAAGGCCAGACCAGGACGGAAGTGGACGTGGATGTCGCCAGATAGAAGAACGCGTAACTGCATTGACTACATCTTGGCGCCACGCTCCATCGGCTTCTCAAGCTCCTCCGTTCTTGGATCACACAACGCTGGGTCCGACCATCGTATCGTCCGCGCGATCATCCAGTCATCGACATCGACAGCCAGAAGGTAGCCGCCGATCCTGAAGGACAGAAAACGTCTAAACCAAGATATGTTCAAGATGGTGACAGCTGCTAACCCACCGATGATCGACCTCGATTCGCCAAATGCGTATACGGACTTGGTGAAGTACATCCAGGAAGCTGCCGAGTTCGCTGAAGAGCCCGAAGTGAAGAAAGGCCGACTGACGCCAAGTACCGTCGCTCTCCTGCAGCAACGCCGCGATCTCCGATGCCAACAATCAACCATGGCCGATAGAATCGCTTTCGCAGAACTAAACAAGCTTGTTAGACGCGAAATGCGAAAGGATATCAACGAACATCACTGCCAGCTGGTTGAAGAAGCGGTAAAGAATGCGAAGGGCTTGAGGAAGGTGCAAGGCACGGTGGCTACTGGAAGAAAAAGGATAATCCAGCTTCAAGATCGCGACGGTATCCTCCGTTCGACGACGACGTGTTTAGGCAGTATCTAAGGTGGAGCGGCATCGTCCGGGAGGCGGCTGATAGCCATCTATTCCCTGATCTCCTGAATATTCGGGTGGACCTGGAGGGCAAGGTGTCGGCTGTAAGCTACGGGCGCGGAGACCACCCCAGAGTCGTAGCCTGACTGGCGGAGACGTCTAATAGTGAAGTGGACGGACGGCGAACTGTGTTTAGGCAGTATCTAAGGTGGAGCGGCATCGTCTGGGAGGGGGCTGGCGAAGATCTGGAAGAGCTGGCTCTTGTCGGCGGAGATCGGCTGCTGTGGGTCTAGGAAGAAGGTCCCCGAGTTGTGCGAGCCAAATGGAGATTCAGAGGAATCTTGCTCGAAACAACTCACCAGGGATCGTCAGCGTGTTCAGGGGCGCTTTCTGGAGATCCGTCGGGAGACTTTGCATCCATCGGGCGCCGTCCAGCTCGGTCGTATGGGACGGAGATTCGGTGGTCCGCAGCGTCGCGGGACTCGGTATCGGCGCCACTTCGCTGTAGGGATCTTCGACTTTGTGGGGGGCCGAGATCCAGGCGGTAGGTTCGTTTTCGAAGACCGGACGACCGAGCGGCGAAACTGACATCGAGAAAATGAGCCGACGGAGACGCGTCTGGAGGCGCAGAAACGTCTAGAAGTGCATCTGTTTCGTGGAGAGAGGATAGTTCGTGTCTGAAAAGGTTAGTCTAGTCGTCTGATCAGGTACAGTCTCCTCCGGATGACCCGATGGAGCTCGTCAGATGCCTGAGCTCTGTATGATGTGGTGTACGGTAACCTCTATGAGATTTTTTTTGAGATTTTATAAGATTTGTGCAATTACAACAACTTCCACAAGCTGCACATGATAAATTGCGTCAAAAACACATGTGGCATTATCAGATTTCGACGAAATACAAATCGAGGAATGTCTCAGGCCAAATTAGGCGCTTATAATCTCGGAGCTGCTTCCATCTGACCACCCGGCTTGGGTTTTCAGGGAGGTGTACGGTAACCTCTACCGTATTCTCGTCGAGTTCGATCGTGCGCACGCTCAGATCGTTGTCGAACTTTTCGTAGAAGACCTGCTGATAGACGAAGATCTTCTTCTTGACGCCTCCCACCGAGGCGCGCGAAGCCCACATTCTAGCAAGCCTTGCAATGCATTCCTCATTGAAGACGTCTGATGGGCCCATTATCTTAAGTCCGTTCAGTATTCTCGATTTAAAGAAGTGTTTAAATACCGTATCTGTCCATTCCCCGTTCAGCAGACGATGCTCTGACACAGCCAGGAGGTTCAGAAGGTCCATCTCCAGTTGTTTGCGGAGGAAGGCGGACTTCGTCTCGTTTAGAGGCCCTGCTATATAGAATGCCCCTTGGCAAAAGAATCCACTGTCGTAGAACTCGGACGATTCATCCGGCGTAAGACAGTAATCATCGAGTACACAAGTAGGAAACAGGGTGGACATTCGGCCGAGTTTCGAGAGGTCGGACTGTTTCAGTCTCGGCCACTGCCCCCGTCTCTCAGCCGTGTGAAACAGCCAGGGGCAGTAAGATTTTCTGTCCGTCACTTGAATCTCAAGGTACCTGAGAAGATGCGCGTTTTTGGGCACGTCGTCGAGGCTCTTCGTTACATAGGTCCTTCCTCTGTCCGGCGAGAGGCCGAAGGTGATGACGGAGCCGTTCTGGGCGTCGAAGCAGATGATGCAGTGGGCGTTCAGCCACGTCTTTTCCATCCGAGTGCACAGTGATTCGAAGTAGTCGTTCAGATCCTTGAAGTGATCACTGGCCCAGCGCGAGAGAAGACGACAAACACGCTCGTAGAAGAGCGCGGGAACGAGGTCCATGGGGCCGACTCTGCACGGATGAGCGGTTTGTGAATGTAAAGGACGATTTTGGTTCGGGATCCACGTTTGTAGTGTGCGAAAATTGCACCAAAAACGTTGTGGGACCTGTTGCGGAAAGCTTGAATGAAGAAGAGGCCTCGAAGACGTCGAGAAGGGTGGGTAGGGGACGCTTTCGAAGACGTCCACATATCCGCTCGGAACCCCTCTATTTTCAAGATGGTTTGTGTGAAATGGAAGAAGAGAGGTGGCCCTTCCAGTGGATTTCGAATCTGGTCTTACAAAGGACTTTCATCTGGCGCTGTTTCTGTGCTCATTCACACAAATATAGAGATATACGGCGTAGGACAGTGCGCTGCTGCATTCTATATTGCTAGTGACGGGCTCTTCTCCTCGGGATTATGTGAGAAAAGACCCGGAAGAAAAGCTGTTACAGTGACACGCTTAGGCAAAACCGGTACAGGTAAGCATGTGCAGGCATTAAATCAACAGGCTTACGTTTAAGCCTAAGCCGAGCGGAGTTTGTTTTAGTTTATTCCGAACTCGCCAGCTCATTAGTACTGAAGGATTTAGGTAACATCGAATAACGTGTATTATTTCAATCGTGTGGAATCGAATATATATTCTAGGCGCTTTTCGATACTTTTTTCTTCTTCTTGTCTTCCTTAGCTTCGTAACCACTGCCACTGCTACTGCTGCCGCTAGTACTTTCTGACGTTTTCTCCACACTGCTTTCCACTGCAGCGGCTGAATACTCCTTTGAAGTACCCGATCGTGCAGGACAGGGGCAGTACTGAGCGTCATGACCAGGGGTTCCGCGTCCACCTGGCGGCCCAGGACGCCCATCGTTGGCCGGCATGCCAGGACTTCCAGAAGGTCCAGGCGGTCCAGGGGGTCCAGGAGCGCCTCGAGGTGGGGAGTATCCGGGCTGCCCTGGCATTCCCATCGGCCCTGGTGGCCCAGGAGGTCCCATAGGTCCCGGAGAACTCGTCAGGACAGTACCCGACTGACCAGGCTGCCCAGGGGGGCCTGAATTGCCCGGAGCGCCCATAAGTCCTGCGTCTCCTGGCGGGCCAGGAGGTCCAGGCGGTCCTGGATAGGCTGGGGCAGCCGGTTCTCCGGGTGGTCCATCGGGTCCTGATTGACCAGGCGGGCCGGGAGGTCCCGGAGGACCTTGTGGTCCTTGAGGGCATTGGATGCAGCCGGGATGTTCCTGCGCGTAGTTGATGTGTTCTCCTGGGAGACCTGGACGACCATCTTGACCGGGATAACCATCTATTCCCTGGTCTCCTGGATATCCCGGTGGTCCAGGGGGGCCTGGAGGACAAGGTGGCGGCTGGAAGCTTTGCACAGGCGCGGAGACCACCCCAGAGTCGTAGGCTGACTGGCGGAGACGTCTAATGGTGAAGTGGACGGACGGCGAACTGTGTTTAGGCAACTTCTCTTCCTTCGGCTGTTCGTAAAGTTCTCCAGTAGCGGCTTTCTTGTGTACTTCCATCATGCCATTCCAGGCATCTTTGGAGAGGGCCTACAAACTACCGTAATCCTTCATTCTTTTACGCCCTTACCCTAAACTGGTCCATTTCCTGCATAACCTCAACATAGAACGAATTGAACTCCGCGCACAGGTTCAATGTCCCAATCAAACATACGACAATGGCAACGCCGCTTACCGCAGCTGCTCCGGTGAACACGAGGTTTAACTTCGATATGGCCATCACCTGAGATGCACTTTGAGAAAAGCATCGAGAGATGATCACTCACCGGGAAGTGATGGACAGCGCCGAGCAGATATTGCACGATTGCGTGGATTGACCTTAAATAGAGAGCGGAAGACTGCGGAAACCAGTCGGAGTAGACGGTTTTCGCCGAAAATGGACCTGTTTTTCGATGTTGTAGAGCTACTTTGTGTCGTAAAGGTGACAAATTGATGAGATTATCAATCAAAACAACACGGTAGGGAAGCTAAGTGAGGCGATATTTCAAACAGGATCGGTCGTACCTGCTAAATGGTCACTGTTTTTATGATGGTCACCTGCGCAATAGGTACTGTAACCAGGCAAAGAATCGAAATTGCAAAAGGTCACCAGGGAGCGATGTAAAACTTCATCTCTTCTACTATCAAAATTTCGAGATGAGAACAGCAGAACATGTTACAATACCCAGAGAAATCATTGTTCATGATCTGTTCATTGGGAAAATCTTCTTCTTATGCAGGGACAATCGTTTAAAATAATCTTCAACTAACTACTCTCTCATCCAAAAACTCCAAGAAAACACGTTCCCCAGTTTTCATCTGTTGTCATCATGCAATTCTGTGTCGCCTACCTCCACTTTACTCAAAGAGAGAAATGGTACAAACACTTCACGCTCCACTAAGTAACTTGAACTTTCTTGTTTCAAGGAACTAATTTTCTGAACGTCACCCACTGAACACGCCCGTTACTCAGGACAGGAATAGAACTGTAGTGGCATACCACCACCCTAAAGATCGTATCCTGTCATAAAATCGAAGTTTCACTTAAAAAAAACTTTCTTCCCCGGCTGATTCTCCTATACACAGCAGCCACCCCATTTATAATATCTATTTCCTGCAGTTTCCATCTGTTTACTGCAAACAACTGCTGCCTCCTTCCTTCCACACACCGCCGCCATTCCCTCCGGAGAATAGCCCTTCGAATGCAATATTTATTTGGCGCTTGGCCATGCACAAAGCCGCCGACTAATCGTTTGTTTTCGTCGTTCCCGTCGCCTCAAAGTTCTATTTACCAAGAAAATCGGCACAGACGCTTTTATTATTCAGTAGAGCAATGGTTTTTGGTCGTTCGCATAGGCGAATAATCAACGATACGGGTATAAATAGAGGCGGAAGTGGCTCAAAAAGTGACGCAAGAGTTGTTATTGTAACATATCATATGGAAACGAAGAAAATATCTTAAAATGTCGAGGAATGGACAGTAATAAAGGAGCGAGAAGAGGGTGGGTGGCGAGTGACATTTGTGTGCAAATGAGAAAGTTGTTTTTCCAAGCCAGGTCTCGTTCCCTTTTTGATCATTTCACTTTTTGTTACTTTGAGCACCAAAGAAGATAAGCTTGTTTTTCACGGATGTGACGTTTTCAAGAAGCTAGAAGACACCAGAGAACGGAGTACTGTAAACAAGCAGTACAAGAAGAGGTTAATACGATAGATAGTTCACTGTTTTGCGTCTTGCTTCTTGTTGTTGTCACAGATGCTATTGAGCTGTTCTCTAGAGCGTCGATTAGGATAGAATCTTAACTATATTCAGAGATAGGCAATGGCTGAGCCGCATATCCGTATCAGCCGTTCAACCGGTTGGCCAGCCGACTCAGCCGATCCGATCCATCTCTCACTATACTTCAGACTTTTATGAACAGTTCAATGACCTACTTAATGAATCTTGTCCTCAGTATTCTAATCGGTATTGGATTGGGTTTGTTCAGTAGAAGCATAATCGGATGATCCTGTACTTGTTCTGTTGAGATGTTTTCTAGAAGGCCGATTAGGATAGAATCTTCAAATTGGTCTTGTTCAATGGTTCAAGGAAAGAATTGTTCTTTACTGGGTCGATGAGGATAGAATCTTAACTCAGAATCAGACATGGGAAACGGCTGAGCCGTATATCCGTATCAGCCGTTCAATCGGTTGGCCAGCCGACTCAGCCGATCCGATCTATCTCTGACTATACTTCATCCTTTTATGAACAGTTCTCTTAAATTTCCTTCACCTACTTAATGAACCGTGTGCCCAGTATTCTATTCTTTAACTGGGTTTGTTCCATAGAAGCATTAGAAGATGATCCCGTACTTCCTGACGCACTTCATCCTTGGTTTCCTTTTTTTATCTCTATGTTTTCTTCTCTACAGCTTGCGTTCTCTCTCAGAATTTCTCCATCCGTGGGCATGAAATGTTCAGACGTGCAATGAGTGGTTTGTCAATTAAGCATGGAATATCAAAAACCGGAGTGTCGTAAACAGAAAGTACAAGGGCAGGGCTGGGATAGACAGGGCCAAAGGTCCGATTAGGTTCAGTGGCTCTCTTTTGTTTTGTTAGCATTTAAAAAGAGCATGTCGTTCTCGGTTTTTTATTGCTTTGCTATGTGAACTGCTTCTTGAAAAAATGAGGTCATTTCTGGTTGTATTTTGTAATTCGCCCTTTTTGTTTTTGTCTTTGGTTCTTTTTAGTTTAAAACGATATCTTCGATCTGAGAGGAGAATTCAATTCCGAAGACAAAGTACCGTTTGTAGTGCCACGCTTTTTCTCGTTTTTATGCATGTGGCGGGTGCACACTTTGATACAGGACCGGAAAATGCTATGTTGTTTATGTATATATGTACATGGCACGAACTTCCTGTTTACCACAAAAAAGCATCAGTGACATTACTTTTTATAGCTTCTCCTTCTAGGAAAGGCCAAGACTCCATTTGAGATGGGTACTTTCAGCCACGTATCCTACCGTATTTTTGTAGGATCGGAGAAAATAAAAGACAATTCCATTTTAGTGAATTTAATGGAAACCCCCTTCTTGGGTGGTACTCTGCCATGGATTGTTTCCCTTACGCTTTGCTCGAACTTTAGAACTCGTCGATCTTCAAGTGGCCCAGGATGCGCCACAGTCCCAGCTGCTCTGCTCACTGCTGGTGGTACCGTTTATTTGGAGATTCTGTACGAACGGATCCACGATATATGGCACTTCTCGAACCAAGATGTTACCTTCTTTATCTCTTGACTGTCGTTCCTCTTATGCATTTTGGCAAACCGGAATTTATAAGACGAAGAATCGTCTTTTACGTGGTTATGGCTATTCGTGCATAAGTTAACAGGTTCAGACAGAGTTCAGACAAGTCCAAAATTTTGCATAGGAAACAGTTTATCTCCACCATCATCTATGCAATCACTCCTAACTTTGTTGTGTTCAACACTTATGGTCATCGGTTGTGCCACAGTCTTTTCGTGGAGTTCGACTAAACTTCGAAAGGAGGGAAAGAACCGTTTATAGACTATTCAAGGTCTATAAATGACAAGGCACAAGTGTACACAACATGATCTAGGCGCCTACCCAAAAGATATAAGTCCATTCTAGGAACTACTAACTAACATTTCTAAATGTTTCTTAAGTGCGGGACTGGCCGGCATTTCATATACGTTGTCCTATTCTCACCCGATTCTCTGGCGCTTATGTCCATTTCTTGGAACCCGTCTGCTGAACTACAAGACGCTCACAGCCAAGTCCATGTCGTATCCATCGACTTTTTTCACATTCCTCGAACGTTGCAGTTCTGCCGTCCATGTTTTCGTCGCAGACAGCTCGCCAATCTTTGCTCCCGACGTCCTATTTTGCTCCTTCTCGCCCGGAACGCCGTCCTAACAGCCCCCTTTTCCTTCCTGCCGTCGCACCCACCCTCCCGACGCCGTCTAGACGGTCTTCTTGTTCCCCATCTGCGCATTTAGCGCCACAGCGCCGCCGCCAATTGCCGATGTATTCGGTGGCGACGTCGAAAAAACGTCGTGGTAAACAACTCCTCGATCGCCGTCGCCGTCGCCATCGTCGTGTTTACCAGGCAGTCGCGCGCGACCGCGATCGCCCGGCGGCGACACGCCCTAACAGCCTCGTTTTTTTTGCCAGGCAGTGTTGTTGTCCGCTCGTCGACCGAACGCCGTGCCCGTTGGGGCTGTTTTCTGGGAATCGCACCGCCATCGCATCCATCTTTGAGGGTCACGTTTTGTCCTTACGGTGCTTGTTTTTGTTGTTGTTCGTTCGTCGGTCGGTGTCACCCGCCACCGCCGATGGGCGCTATAAATTCGCGACGACGATCATCGTCGACAGCAGAGTTAATCGAACGTTGAGTGGTTTCAGGTAATAACTTTGGCGATGGCCGCTACCCGGGAGGAGCCAGCCAAAACTCCGACCTCGTGCGGTCGATGTGTTCGGCAGAAGCCGCCACCGCGTCTGTCCCTTTGTTATCAGGTGCGTTGAATAGAGCTATATTTAAGGTTGTTCTCGCCCATATACAACCCTGGATTCACAGGGTACATTGGCTTAAAAATGAGGCGCTAACCACAGGAAAACACATTAGGTTCCGTAGGCCAAACCTGCGCCTAATTGACTGTTTTCGTCCCGGTCAAAGCTGAGTCATCTTCGTTCTCGGAAATCGTCTATTTGTCCAGACGGGTGAATCACCTGGCTTAACGACGAAAACAAAAGTCAATTCCTAACCCGTGCACCCTTTGCCACGTGGACGGTCACCGAATCGAAACACCATGGACAAAGTTCGGTCTTCCTGCAGCCGTTCGGCATAAACACATAGTGCAAACCCGGATTGTACCCCTCTCCCAAGTGCAGCCCTGGGGATGTTTTCGTCGTTTTTTTTTCTATTTTTGGCCGCACTTACGTTGCAGGACCAAAGGCTAATGCGAGCTGTTTCAGGCGTGGCTTTAAAAAAAGCTCAAAACCCCTCAAAAAAACCTACCCACCTCTACTACCGTAACCCATCTCGTCTCATCGAACCCGAAGTCTTTCATCGAAGCAGCATCGTCCCGAGAGCGCTTCGTCCAATCTTATCACCGTCGGCCGAATCGTCCGGATTCGCCGAGTCACCTCGACAACTTTGTTGCACGCTACCTCATGTGTACATAAGAAGTCAACAAGTCCTACGCGCTCTTGAGCGTGTATGCCTCCCCCACCTCTACCGTCACCTCCTACAATGACCTCAGTTAGCCCGTTTGCCGTAGCCTCCTCCTCTTCTTGACGATAAGCAGTGTCATTATTTTGTTTTTTCGATTTAACAATTTGTTTTGGTCACACACGTGGTTGAAATAAATTTGTTGTTGTGGAGATCAAGTGTTGGAAGATGTCATGCGACACAGCAGGTCACACTTTGATGATTCCTTTGATGATCATTGGGAGATGTTGCATCATGTATCAAAGCGCAAAAACGTGATGAAAGAGAAGGAAACACCAAGAACAAAACTACAGGTTCCACCGAGATTTGAACTCGGGTCGCAGGATTCAGAGTCCTGAGTGCTAACCGCTACACCATGGAACCACATTCTCATTCAGCGATGGTGTTGTTATCAATCACAGGCACACTTAAGTAGATAAGTCAGATATAATATAAGATAAGTTAGATAAGTCAGCACGAGTTACGAGTTTACGAGTTACGAGTTACGAGTTTATTTCTCGTATCTAAGGCTTACGCCTTGCGAGACGTCATATATATGCACAAAAACCACATTGTCACTCCGTAGTCGTCGGTCTTCTGGCTTCGGCGCAGGGCATATCATCAGAGTAGAAGGCGACGATCCCATCAGTGTGCGCAGGCATCAGAGAGGCGAAGAGTTGACCCCGGAGACGGTGGAACACAGCAAGCCCATCTTCAGCTCGGGTGGCAGCGCGGACGTCGGAGTTGAGAAGCTTCTTCGGCGGCTTCCGCGGGCAGCACGGGCGAAGAACGGCATCTGGGCGAAACGCGTCGGTGGAGCACAACGGGCAAACCGGGAACCATCAAGGCAACTGGCGGCACAGACTTCGGAGTTGTAACGCTTCTTCGGCTTCTCTGGCGGCGCGGGTGGAGTCGGGCGGCAGTGACGGGCTTCTTGGCAAGACGTTGGAACTACGGCTCCCTGGTGTTCCAGGCCTTCTGGGAGCCGGGGCGATCACTATGCAACCAACAATGACGGCCGAGAACGACCGCTCACTCAACTCTGTCGGCCCCAGGCAGCCTCAGAGAGAGCGAGTGGACGACCCGACCGATCACTGGGAACACAAATGAAAGACACGGATAGGAAAACATTCGGAATAGACATTCGGAATCAGTTTATTTTTTGATTATTAGACGATTATTTGAAAACCATGAACTGATTCCGAATGTCTATTCCAGTTTGTCTTCTGATAGGTATATGCAATATTTCCCATATCAAATGCTCTTCAAGATGGTCTTCATTTGTAAGCGACGTACATACGTGTACTTTCTCACGAAATCCGTTGAACCTATATGTGTGGGAGAGAGGAGATTATACCACACGTACTTGAGGACACATTTTAATTATCATAGTAGATGTGACAACCCCAAGAAGGGCATGTTCTGCACTGTTATTCTGCGCTTTTTCTGTAATAGTTTCATTGCGATTCTGGGAAACGTGGTCACAGCGGTGTACAATGTACTTACTAGGACTTTTGGAAGAAATGAGTCTCCGATGGAAGTGGAAACTCCGATCTTGATATGATCTTCATTGCTTCGGCTGCTCTGCACTCGGAGAATACGTTGTGAAGACAGCTTTCACCCACCCACCACCGCGAGGCCTCCAACCTCTTCGCCTGTTAACCCTTGCTCCGGCCATTATCTTGCAGGACCAGTAGAGTCATCCGCCGACCTCATCGTTATTCCGAACGATACCTTCGCTTATGTCCCTACCGAGGAGATTCTGAACCTTGGCATCAGGCTACACACCTTCCGGGGCACCCCTCCACCACATCGCATGATGCAGAATGCTATGAACCGCCTGTGAAACCTTGGTCTGACCATTATCTTGCAGTTTGGAACGGCCAACATACGACCATCTTCAGTATGGAACTTTACAGGGTGTTCCATAAGTTCTGTAACGCCTCAAAATGAGCATATCTCGCCGAAAATTCAACGGATTCGCGCGAAAATTGGTACACCTATAAAAGAGAACCAGGAGTACGATATTCCACAACGATTGTTCGAAATCGATCACTTTCAGTGGAAAAAAAGGCTTCGAGAAGTGTCTTAAAATTCATTACCGTGGCCACGAGCAGAGGAATCCGCCAACCGCTTTTCACGAATTAGCAGATTTTTTTCGGTCAAACTATTCTCAAATCAGCATAACGAGCGAGTTTTCTGTGAAACAGGTTCTCCTCAATCTGTAGAACTCAAAAGAAGCCACTTCCCATCGAAATTGGTCAAGACGTGGCCTGAAATAGAAGGAGCGGATCGAACGAAAACCGTGTTTATCCAAAAAGGAGTTAGGATTTGGTCGGAAATTTGTCAAGAATGAAATCTGAAGTCATAAGTGGCACGACTCACTCAGGAGCACTTCAAAAGCAAGAATTCGATGCTCTAGGAAGACTGAACCCCGTTGCATGGATCGAAATTATCAATTCAGGTCGCAAACCAGATCTGTCCCAAGTTAGTGAGACAAGGATATGCGGCCCTCCACTAGCCATGACCTGAACCCCCTGGACTATGCCATCCACGGATTCTTGTAGATTGAAGTCTCGCGAATCCGGCACACTAGCTTGGACAGTCTGGAGCGATCTCTGAAAGGAGCATGGGCAACGAACTGCTCGTGGCCACGACGAAGAATTTTAGGAAACTTCTCGAAGCCGTTTTTTCCGCTGCAAGTGGCGATTTCAAACAGCCGTTGTAGATTATTGTTACCCGGATTCTTTTTTATAGGTATGCCAATTTTCGCGCGAATCCGTTGAATTTTCGGCGAGATATGCTCATTTTGAGGCGTTACAGAACTTATGGAACACCCTGTACATAGTAGTTAGTGTTTTCCATCCGAAATGTGACGGTTTTGGTATTAAACTACATTCATATGGGACTGTATGTCCACAGAGTGTTGGAACTAGTTCGCTCCTTATAAGTGAACCAGTTCCTCTACACCCCCAACATTGACTGAAACTGTTGTCACACATTATGAAACAACACACGGATCATCATTCGATCACACGCCCGGCGCCCATCACAAACAAGACGGGAAGCGCGGGAAAGTAACAGCAGGAAATGCGAAAGGGAAAACGAGAATCTCGCCCGCTCGAAGCCGGCTGCAAAGGCGGTCTTCCGCGATCGAAAGGGATGACTTAAAAGCCCTCGCGGCCATCGTTTCCACAGCTTTGATTGCGGGATCACATCGATTGCGCGATGGCCGATCGTCTCATCCTTCTTCTCTCCGTTTTTGGCTGCTTCACTTGCTGCGTGAGGGCTGATGGAAAGGAAGTTTTGCCAGGTACCTCTAACGCGCTCAATTCACCTACCTCATCTTTCTTAGATCCATGTGACTGTAAGGACTGGTACGGTAGATGTAAGAACTCCGGTGAGAAGTGGATAGACGACGATACTTGGAGATACGAGTGTTCTGGAAAAAATCAAAGTGATTCGACCTTTGTCGGTTGTCAGGCGAATGAACAAGTGGGCAAGGCCCTTCTGAAGGTCGGAGAGAATGTCACCATCGATGGATTTTGGTATAGCTGCTCTTCAAACGAACAACGTCACAAATACGAACAAGGTACAGTTCCACAATGAGTCCTTTGGACTTTCGTGTTTAGAACCTCGCTGTACGGTGAACGAAAGCGACCATCATGTAGGGGAAATGTTCAGAGATGGCGTTTTCCAATGGATCTGCTTAGATACTGGGCGCTGGGTCACAGGTATCCCTATTTCCTCTTCCAGGAACCACCTCACTTCCGACACTTAGGCTGCTTCTATCAGAACGAAACCAAACACTGGGTTTTGCTCAAAATCGGAGAAACTGGATACAACGGTTTGGTGAAACATGTGTGCGACAGATACTTGGACCACCCGGGAAGAGTCCAGTACTATGCACAGGTACAAAGACAGGTTTAGCTGAGTGGATTCAAAGCGAATTCTTCAGATCAGAGACGACGTTCCTCACAAGTCGCCGACGAATAAGGGAAAGAATCAAAATCTCCCGGAGCTGGTCGACAATCGACTGAAAGAGGAACCAGTGAAGTGGCTTCATGAAAACGCTGCGATGTTCATAGGCTCAAAGGATAACTTCGGTGCCAAAATACGGTTTCTACCGGCTAGCAGGAGGAAGTCTTACTGAAATGTCAGAGTTTAGTTCATGATCTCATAATCTATCTTCTGTGAGAACAGCGCTTTGAATAAAACAAATTTATACGAGTTGTCCTGCGGGTATCGAGCTGAATACGCACATCTGACTCTCTAGACACTTCGTAAGTTGCCTGATATAATCCCCGGCAGCCAGGTGTGCAGTCGAACTATTGACACTTGATTCATCCTCATAGGCTCACATGCAATCACTGTTCCAAGTACACGCTTACCGAGGGCGGAGACGTGCAGAGAAATCGAGTGGACTGGTAGCTTCATTTTGAGCATACCATGTACCATACCAAGCATACCATACCAACTATAAGTACATGCTTATATACCAGACTGATATATCGTACACTATGCTTGTTCTGGGGCACGGTCAGCATCTTCTGCTCTCTGCTCCAGCATCCGAAGAGTCAAATGTTCTACTGGCCACTGACAGCTCCGATGGACATTTCTCTCTGGGTCTCACGTCAGTTCTATATGGCTCTACCCACATCAAAGACTGTCCGATGGAGGTTGATACTCCCGTCCTCTTGGAAATAGAGGCCGTAGATGAACCCTTGCACAAGCTCGGATGTTTCTCGTTCTCTCTGACAAGAGGCAGCTCATTGCTCCACTGTTCATTATGGTTGATGTAAACAGCTGTATGAAAACTGACCCTGGAACCGCTCTAATTGCGATGACGCACCGACTCGCGACACAAGTGAAGAACGGTTGGCCGGTGGACCACCCACGAATAAAGACTACCGACCTCGACGAGAAGACTGGGAAGAGCTCTGGCGCCAAAAGCCGTGGAGCGAAGAGGACTGGAGAGGAGTCAAGACAAGACAACAAGAAGCGCGCCGAGGAGAGATCAAACCGCTCAGGAAGGAGCTATATTTTGTGCATAAATTTGATGTAAATAAGAAGGCCCGCCTGGCAGGCAGAGTCCGCAGAGCACCTATTTACAGGAGACAGTCACAGTAGCACATCAACGTTTATTCCAGACCAATAAAACGCAGAAGAAATCAACGATTGAACATCACGGACCTGGAAACTTTGCTGGCTACTTCGAAAGCGTTGTGTGCCTTCTTCTTCTTCTTTTTGAAGAAGAAGACGAAGTGTTCGCGGTAGATGACGACGTAGACGATCGTGGTGACAAGCACCACGCCGGAGTAGATGAGACTTCCGATGAAAGCGTACAAGAAGATGGCCATGTGCAGTTCCTCATCGTCGCACTCGTAGAAGATACTCATTTCCTGCTAGGGAACGACCGGTCGAGTGCGGTGCATCTTTATCAACAATCACATCTACAATCGTAGACACAAAAGGGCGTCTAGTCACTCTAGACTACTACCCAACGGAGCGACTGACCCCCCTCGTTTGCAAATTAGCCTGATTAGCTGCTTCACATCTGATATTAGACAAGCTGAACCGCGGGGAACCACTTGCGAGTGGTGCAGGGCTCGCGGTCGGTTCGCAACAAGATATGGACAAGGTATCGGACAATATACCGGACAACATATCGGACAAGTTTTCGGCTTTATCGACGATCGATTTAGAGGAGAAGCGAGCGGTATGTCTTCGTGCTCCTTCTTCTCTACAGTTTCTCTTTTCAGCTTATCGAAGAGTGGGCTGCAAACGTGGGCTTGGGCGTAGCCGGCTTCATTATATTGTGCATTGCCCTTCCGATCATCTTCTCCCTTTTGTCCATCGTCGGCGCCATTCTCAGTTGTGTGTGCTGCTTCTGCAAAGGGTGAATTGAAATGGTGTGGAAAGGCGATATAATGGGTGTTATTTCAGAGTGAAGAAGTGAAGAATGCTCGGCTCCTGACTGGCGATTGATGTCGATACCGATACCATGTTTGTGTAACTGATAAACTAGTTTGTCCTCGGTGTACTCGATTCACATTTGGCAATCGCTTCTCCTCAAAATCGATTGTCGATAAAGCCGACAAGTTGTCCATGTTGTCTTGTCGGAAGCTCTGCTCCACTTGCGCGTGGTTGTCTAGAATCAGATGTGAAGTATATTAGACAAAACAGCAGGCGAATTTGTCTATCAGAGGGTTCTGCACATTCTGCAAAAGCAGAATGGTGGTTTCTGTCTAGAAATGAGCGCGTCTTGTCTAGATGAACCTGCAAACTCATGCTAGTCGCTTCGCGGTCTGTGTCACTCGGTGTAGAGGCGGTGAACGGTCCGGTCGACTGGTGGAAGGAGCAGCGTCTTGGCGACAATGAGCAACAGTTCGACGACAACGAGCAACAGTACCACTGTCCGAGGAGTTTGGCTATGCAACATTCTAATTTTAATTTTCAGCTCTTTGAAGGGTTAAGCGGAGATCTAAGGATTAACGGTCGGACTGGAATAGCGATTGCGATCATTGTTTTTGTCATACTTTTGTCTTCGATTCTTGCGTCTGTTGTTGGATGCATTTACTGCTACGTTGCCAACAAGAAGAGTGAGTTCCGGTTTGATCTGTACTGAACTCTGTACTGAATTTCATGATTTCAGAGAAGGAGCAAGAGGATCAGGAAGGAGCTGTCCTTGATAGTGTGACGTCGACATCTGCCTAGAGTGCCGTCTAAGCGTCTAGATCAAATTGTGAAGCGTTTCTGTGTTTTGAAGTGTATAAAAGCGCCTTCCCTCATCGTCTGACCGATTCTGCAATTGTGCAAAAGCAAAATGGCGATTCTAGATGTCTAGACGACCCTGCAAATTCATTCGAATCCTTCGAGGTCCGTGCCACTCTCTGTTGTGGAGGTCGTGAATGGTCGACTGGTGAATTCGGCGACAATGGACATCAATTCAACTGTCCGAGGACTTTGGCTGTACAACATTCGAATTTTACCTTTCAGGTATCTTTCTTTAGGAGAATGATTATGGAGGCGGATAAAACCGGAGTACTAATAATCGATATTTATGCTTGTCTTTGCTTGTTGATTATTGCGTGGGTCGTTGGATGCATTTACTGCTACGATGCCAGAAGTGAGTTCCAGTTTGATGCATCTCTGTAGTGAATTTCATGATTTCAGAGAAGGCGCAAGAGGATCAAGAAGAGGTCGTCCTTGACAGTGTGTCGTCGCCACCTGCCTAGAGTGGTCGTAGATTTAGATGGGACGCCATCTTGTCAAATTGTGAAACCTTTCTGTGTTTTGAAGTGTATAAAAGCGTGTTCCCTCATTGTCTGACCCATTCTGCAAGTGTGCAAAAGCAAAATGGTGGTTCCCGTCTAGAAATTACTGCGTCGTCTAGATGAGCCTGCAAACTCATTCGAGATCTGCGCCATTCTCTGTTGTGGAGGCGGTGAACGGTCGAGCGGTGAAAGGAGTAGCGCGGACCATCGGCGACAATGAAGCACACTTCCACTGTTCGACCCGTTCGGCTGTACGACGTTCTAATTTTACCTTTCAGCTCTCTAGAGAAGATTTGGAGAAGGGTTTTTCCGCGGTACTAATTATAATCATTGTTTGTGCCGTAATAGACTCTTTTATTATTTCGGCTGTCGCGGGATGTATTTACTGCTACATTGCCAGAAGTGAGTTCCAGTTTGATACATCTCTGTACTGAATTTCATGATTTCAGAGAATCAACAAGGAGTTGTCATAGGCTGCCGAGTTGGAACGCCATCGTATCAGCTTGTGAAACCTTTCTGTGTTTTAAAGTGGATAAATGGACGCGCTCTTCAAGAGTATTTTGGACAATCTGGAAGCAGCGCTGCGTGGAGGCGTTCACGAAGAAGTCAAGTTAGCCTATCGCGGATCTTTTCGGAAGTTATATGTGCCTCGTTCAGATTTTGCTGTGATCGACAATGTCACCACGTTACAGACAGTCTCCCTCCCCAACGCCCACTCCGCAGAAAGCCGCATTTCATCCATCCTGCTCAGACCGAATCGCTCGATTTGAGAAATGACGAATCCGGCGGTGGATGTGAAGCTCTTGACGGAGGCTATAGCCAGAGACGCAAGAAGCGCTGAAGGCGCGTTTGGCGATCGGGATTCTCATGCCACTTCGTGAACATTGTTCGGCAAACGGGGCGAACAACTCACAATAGACACAGTCCATCAAACAGTTCACAAAAATGGCGCCCAGTTCAGAGGTGCGAAAACCGAGCGCAACACGAATCGATGCGCGTCCCGCGCGTCATTGTCGACCAAAACTGACCTTTCCCGCGTCGCCGCCATGCATCACTCCCCACTTCCAAACTATGACCTCGATGCCCTGAAGAACAAAGAGAATCGACCATCGCGTGACCTCGGCGATTCTGGATGCTGTACCGTCTGTGGTGACCCCAAGCCGACCGGATATCACTACGGAGTTCTCAGTTGCGAAGGATGTAAAGTAGGTCAATTAGCTTTTGTCATAAACCATAACCGAGACATGTTTAGGGCTTCTTCAAGCGTTACACTAATGCGGCAAATAAGACGTTCTTCTGTCGAAGCGGTGGAGACGATTGTGTAATAGACGTGAAAACGAGGGGAAAATGTCAGTCTTGTAGACTGAAGAAATGCATCGAGTAAGTCTATTGGTATGTCAAACAGTTCTGCATTCGAGTTGAGCCATGTCTAAAAAGCTTAGGATATGCAGGGTGTAGACCCTTGGTGTCTGTCTGCCAGATAAAGAAGCTGCAGACAATAATGTAGCCAAGCAGTCGGTCGATTTCCACCCGGCGCAAAGGTTGTGTTAAGAGCATGCTATGGCCAAAGGCCGGTCAAAACCTATTGGTCTTCTTTTGGGATGTCAGACATATGGACCAGTCAAATAACGTCAAGGGTACTCGTTACCGTATTATTCCCACCATCTTTCTAGAGTTGGAATGGCGACATCTAACAATGCTCGCTTCAAAAACTCCCCTATGATCGCCAGAAAGCCAAACATCACCAGGAATATAACACCAGCAAAACGGCGAAAGGTGTCATTGTCACCGGAAGCGAACAACCATGAAATACAGTCCGTCTTGATGCCCATTCTGGAAGCTCACAATGTGATACCCCCAGTTTCCACTGAAATCACCCGATTCGAGGAAACTGTGCCTTCTGGGGAAGTAGCAGAACCTGCTTCAGACGTGGACGAATGTGAAATTGTGATTGCGGACACGTCTGAAGAGGATGATTCTGAAGAGGATGATTCCTCTGACGACGATACGGACTCTTCAGTGCCACAAAAAGACGAATTCTACTATGCCTGCTTGAAGAACACCATCATGCAGTCACAAAACTCAACGTCACCAGTGGAAGCTCTACAAGAAGTTCCGATCTTTAAAGCAGCCATAAAAGGGATCAACAAAGAGGACATCCTCGAAAGACTGCGAATATTCGAAGAGCTCAAGAAGCAACTCTCTTCTGGAAAGGTTCGTCCAAATGGTGACTGTACACCACAACAAATTCCCACAATTCAGGCCGAATACATTCTTGATGGCGCTGTAGATGCTCAGGAGCTAGCGATCCTGTCAGTGTTTGTCCTTCTGCACAATGGCACCGAGGAGGCAGAGTCAGATGGTTCCGTGGCGGCCGAGTGCTTGGCAGATCTGGCAGAACTACTTGAACAACAACTACACAATAGAGGATATCGATCTCAGTTCGTGAAACTGATGGATTTTGTAACTGATCTCTGTGTAAATGAATAAATGGAAGACACATTTCCCCAAAAGTGTATAATGGTTATACACACTCAAGTTTATATATCGTGTTTTATGGAATGTGGTCCTCCTTTTAAGGCTGTATTCATGAAGCTTTTTATTGGGGGCTCAATCAGCCCAGAGCCAAATAAAAATAAGAGTATTTGTCCTCAGTCCTCAGGTCGAAGTAGTTTGAATTGACGTTATTGTAAAATTATGTACCCTGGTCGGAAATTACAGTTTGTTAGGACCAACGACCTTCCATTTTCGAATCCGCCTCGAGCCGTTCCTTCGGGTTCCGACTTCCGTGATCCCAATCGGGTACAAAATCTAAACAAGTCCAACTCATTTCGGACTCATCGGTATTACTACAACCTTATTCGCATCGCTTCGTAGGGAAGGTGTAAAATATTCGCATTGTTTTTTTCTGACCCACATAATTTAAAGTGACCACACATCTCACCTCTCTTTTCAGTTCGACATGGCTCAACAGTACGGTCAACACCACTTGGCTCCGGGGGGCTATGTCATGGGGAACATAGGACAGATGAATTCCCCAGCGACCATTGCGGTCAACATCGCCGACGGACCACATTCAAATGCTCCTGCGAGTGTATCGTCGGATGCGTTGAACACCAGTTTCATCCAGGCGCACACCCCTGGACAGCCATCTTCTGTGGGCGCTCCTGACGCTCAGCCCGCTATCGACCCCGAAACCGGCATTCCAATCCACCTTTCGCATGCTGACGATCTGGCCGAAGCGAAACATTGGATGCTGAATGTTCTTCGTGGCGATGTTCAAGTAGGTTTTCTTTGATACGAATTGATCCCAAAGCCACGTTATTCTCATGTTCAAATTTTGCCCAAACTGATCAATTCCACATTTAGACTCTGACCGAATGTCTCTCAGCTTATGTTCACCAAGAGTACGGTATTAGCCAGCCAGACCCTTTGGGCGCTTCTCCTCTCATTACGGGCGGACCACAGTCCGTAGGCGACCCGCACTCTGTGGGACCCAGCTCCGTATCGGCAGCCGAAGAAGGACCTCGATCTATCGGTCCTCGACAAGATGCAGAAGTCGAGAAGAATCTCCGCGAAACTGCTTTGAATCATGCTTATAGATTGTATGGAACTGTGAATCATATTTTGGGAAAATTGGTAAGCTAGTAGTGCCTGGATCGGGTCACTTCCCACTTTCAGGAGACAGTGAAGCAATCGTTTGTGACCATGGAGACCATGGAAAAGTCGCTTCACGCCCAGGCGATCCCTTCGATGGCCGTTCCAGAAGCTGCTGCCAGCTCAAATCATCGCATTTCCAACATCGCTCTTACTCAGCAGGCCAACGAGTTTCTGACATATCGACGAAACGTCAGCGAGAGCATGACCAACGGAGCGGAGGCCGTTAGGAAACTGCTTGCCCAGTCGATGGGTCTTCCATTGGAAACAGAGGGAAGTTCTGTCGATGATCCCCTGAGTCAAAATATTGACCATGGAACCGGTGCTTTTATGGTAAGTAGGTCGCAAACTATGAATCAGAAAGATATTCGGAAGTCTCAAGTTGGACCTTTTAAAGAAGGAACTGCCGATAGGAACATTGATAACCTTGTTCTTTTCAGGGAAAGACTCAAGGATCCTCTGAAGGACACTTCTTCCTGGGCGGTTCTAGTCAGAACTACGACAGCTTCTCGACATTTCAACAGGGCTATAACCCTACTACTGTAAAATCTGAACATCATGGATTTTCTGGATAGCTTCTTAAGGTTACACTCTATTGTTTAAGTTATATACAATTTGTACGGTAAAATCGTCAAAATCCAGTGTTGTGGATTCATACGTGTGTATCTTTTTTTATCGCTTCTTCGGCCCCATGTGTCTGCGCGGGTGGTCGGGTGGGTGTGATGAGCAGGCTGGCGAGACGGATCACTGGTGTTCCATGGCGATCGGTCGGGTCGTCCAGTCGCTCTCTCTGGGGTTCCCCGAAGCGGTCGTTCTCGGCGGTTACTGTTGGCAAAATGATCGCTTCAGTTCGATAGCATGTGTGTTGGTGTAAGTGGTATTGTGTACTACTCCAGCGAACGATACCCATACAGCCAAAGCCGTCAAAAAATCGTCGAAACTCTGAAGTCTGCGCCGCCAAATGGGCAAGGCAATACTCCGCTTCATTTGCTGGGCTCCGCTGCATCCCTTTGCATAGGCTCAACTTAGATCTGAAAGTTTGAAGCTGCGCTGACTATCGTTTGCCTTGCTTTACCATCTCAAGCCTATCGGATTCAGTTTTTCGGCACCCTCGCAAAACTGATGAGATAGTTGTGCTCAACTTTGATGCGGCGTTATGCCACTGATTAAGGATAATGAGCCGTGTAAATCGTGATAAAATGAGATGGTGTGCCCATAATTTTACGAAAACACGAATGATCTAGGAATGGACTGATCATTTTGTGCTGATCTGACAGAATGTGTGAGGTGAATTTTTGCAGAAGTATGTGAAAAGTCCTAGACTTTGGCTGATTTTGAAATTGAGATTAGTTGCGTGCTACATCTGTTTTTGTTCTCGCATCAGGCACATCATTTCCTTACATGAATCACACTATACCGTGGGTTCATAAAGCTTTAGGCTAGAGCTCCCTTAATATTAATCTGAATTTCTCAAGTGAAATTGTTCATACCAAATCGTGCTTCACCTTCGACGGATTTTCACTTAAACAAAAATTTGGAGAATAAACACAAATTTGAACATTCCATTGTATTGATTCGTACATCGGTCATCACACGACCTGGACAAATTGACGAGATACTTCTACTCAACTTTGATGCCGATGTAGGAGCCGAAAACAATGAGTCGTGTAAATCGTGATAAAATGAGATGATGTTATATTGCCGTCGCTGCCGAAGTCTAAACAGTACCACCAGCGTTCTTTGTGCTTTTTTCAGACAGACTGTATGAGGTGAATTTTTGGCTGAACAGCGTGAAGGCCCGCTTTGGTTGTGTATATGAATATGAATGAAAAAGGCCAATTGCAAGCAACCTCACTCGTTGGCATAATTGCGAAGACAATGTCCGCGGAGAAAGTGCAGGACTGTGCCCAAGCGTGGTTTAACGATTCGATCGTGGCTATCAGCTACGATCGGACCTTGAAGAGATGCGATGGGTTCAGGGAGATCCACGGTATGACAAAAGGGGACGGAACTGTGGTATTCTCGCGAACGCGACGATGAACATGTTCCGTTCCCATCAGTCCTTAGGACAACAACCTCCGTTCCCAGCGACGGAGATCGCGCAGTTTTAACAACATAAAACTGCATAAAAGAAGGACGACGCCCTTCCCATCACAGTTCGTCGCAGATCTTCAAGATCTTTCAGTTCATCATTCTTCACCATCATCACCACCAAGAAGCAGCAGTTATTCACATCTGTCGACCGACTCCACTTCTGTCGACTCCAACTCATCACCCCGTCTACATCGTCGCCCCCTTCGACCGCAGAAGGCGCCGACACCTCTTCCGCTTCCATCGTCAAAGAAGAGTCATGTCCTTCCTACTGTTTATTTTTCTTTGTGCTTTTTTCAGACAGACTGTATGAGGTGAATTTTTGGCTGAACAGCGTGAAGGCCCGCTTTGGTTGTGTATATGAATATGAATGAAAAAGGCCAGTAAACTGAAAGCATTTACTGAAAAAGGTTAATTGGCCGGGTGGTGGTGATGAGTATCTTGGTAAGACAAATAAACTACGAGACAGATCACTGGTGTTCCATGGCGATCGGTCAGATTCTCCATTTGCTCTCTCTGAGTCGCCGTCCCTCGCATAGGCTCAACCAAGAACTGAAAGCTTGAGATCGTGCTGACGTTTGTCTTGTATCGTTTGTCTTGCTTCACCATCTCGACGCTGCATTTATTTTTTTGGCAAACTAATGAGATAGTTGTGCTTAAATTCGATACCGATGTAAGAGCCGTACCCTAAAAAATTAGTAATCAGTTACACTTCATATATCGCTGGCGTTAACAAAATATGGTGATCGAATTGGACATCTTTTTCACATTTGTCTATGTTCTGATATATAACAAACAAAGCGATAGGTGCATTTTGATGGGTTCACCTAGGGAGTGATCATTGTGAATGTCGTCGGAGCCAGTCGCTAACGCCCATTTTTCTCCCCCACGGCACCCAGAATCAGTCTATCGTCTACTTCGACTGTCTACACGCATCCTTTGCTCAACGGTCTACGGAACATTCAAGAACGTCATCTTCAGTCTAGACAGGGCCACGGAGGATTTTGCAGGCCGCCATTTGAGTCAGTGTTTGTGCGTACCACCTGCGGGTCGGTCGCTCTTGTGCTGTTGTATCGTCTTGTGCCAGTGATAAATAAAGAAAGGTGCATTTTGATGGGTTCACATAGGGAGTGATCATTGTGAAAATAAAGGATGCGCATAACAGGTGACCTTAATTGTGGGACAGCCCAGTGTTGAGCAGAGGAGATGTTTCACCCATAGCAATTGTAGATCTCTTCGTTATTTTTTGGAATTTTTGGGCTACTTCTGTTTTTGTCTCCTTACATGAATCAACGTAGACCGTGAAAGGTTTAGGATAGGTTGGAAGTGCGTGGGACGGCGGCACGCAGGGGAAGCAGCGGCGGCGTAATGCCTGCGAAAGCCCTTCTGAGCCAAAAGCCTTCTGTCATAAACATCGCCCCTTTTTTGTCGTTCTCTCTTCCCACCGCGTTTGGAGGAGGCGCCACCAGTTAGGCTAAAGTTCAGACCTCGCCGAAAGTGCAGTGTATGCACTTTATAAGGCGTCCATTTTTCACTCTTCTCTCTGTTTTGCCCGGCCGAGATGTTAAGGTGTCCGTGGATTGTGCTTTATTGGAGTCGCATGCTTCGTTCAGTTTCGGGTTTCGAGAACGTATCTGTCATTGCTCGCCGTCCATATGAATCTACAAAGATTAACTAACTGTTCCGTCTATTTTTAGAAAACTCAGGGTTGTTGCCTTCAGCGATCGCCGTCGACTATTTCCGAGCTCCGTCTTCACATGAACGTAAGAGTTTTTAAAATAAACGACCTTGTGACGTTAGCACGAATCCATTAAATCCAAAGAATCCCTGTTGCTTCTCATAGAAATGACCATGACGAGGTCAGAAGCTTTTCGAAACGATCACATTGCACGCCCTTCTGAAATTCGCAAAGTTTGAGATAAGTATGCGTTTTGCTCAACTGAACAACTTCTGTTGGGATGGTTAGTTAAAAAACGGGGTCAGGCTGTAAATATCGGCTGTTTTCCCTCGATTGCCGCGCTAAGTGCAGTGAACTCTCACCGCAAATTATGATGTACCATTAGTCCATTGCATTCCTCCTGATCTTGGAGGTCTATTCTGTCGACGATTCAGAGGACCCATGACATTGTTTGACGGTCATTTTTGGTCAGTTTATTTGTCTCATCAAGATGCTCATCACCGCTACCCATCCAATTAACCTTTTTCCAATAACTGCTTTCAGTTTACTGGCCTTTTTCATTCATATTCATATACACAACCAAAGCGGGCCTTCACGCTGTTCAGCCAAAAATTCACCTCATACAGTCTGTCTGAAAAAAGCACAAAGAACGCTGGTGGTACTGTTTAGACTTCGGCAGCGACGGCAAAATCACATAATCTCATTTTATCACGATTTACACGACTCATTGTTTTCGGCTCGTACATCAGCATCAAAGTTGAGTACAACTATCCCGTCAATTTGTCAATGTCGCGTGATGACCGATGTACGAATCAATACAATGGAATGTTCGAATTTGTATTTATTCTCCAATCTTCTGGTTGAAGGGTACAGCGCTCTTAAAGACTAACTGAAATGGCTATGCACTTTTGAGAACCTTTATACAAAATATACACAATCTAATGGTCCTCTGGGAAAGGGTCGCGCTGGTTGAGTGGTACAAGAATAGTGTATTTACTTAATAAGAAAACTGTGATTTAAATTAGGCGACATTAATTGTGGGACAATTCAAAAGATTCTCTTTATTAAAATCAAATGTTCTAAATCGAGAACTGTGAAAGGTACACGAGGATATTTGCCGGCATTTTATCTTTAGCTCACCGAGCTATTATATCCTTTGATGAAAATTCACTTTTCAGGCGAGTGCAGGCGCCGATGGCGGCGCCAAAGAACAACATCTTCTGATGACAGACATCGCGCATTTGCTCAAGGAAGCGAAAAAAAGCAACATCCGAAATAAATGGAAGCATTCAGGGACGAATTTAAAAGCCAATGGGAGATTCGTGTTTTTCAATCGTAAAACGGGTGTTGGATGGAAAAGGCGCGCAGAGTTCGGCGCCCTCAGGTTGAAAGGAGATGCCGCCGGCGACCACCGCCGTCTGCTGCCGCACGAGAAATGCACTTAGGATCTTCTCCCAGCTGCCACTGTCATCATGAATAGAAGCCGTCGTCGTCAAAAGGAGCCAGTGTTATAATTTACATACTATTGTAACGTGTCTCGCGAATAAAGGTTTAATTACCCAAGTTTGACGTTTCACCACACCTCAACCGATTACCCATTCACCCAACCAAATACAAACCGCGTGGTAGCATCCATCATCCCACTGAACCAACGAGATCGCATACCATCATCCTCTGGGTCGTCGGACGTCGCTCAAGGTTTGCTGTGCAAAGTGTGCAGTTTCATTTAATGTATATCTATTTGGTACATCATATATCAAGTAAAAGAAGCAGAAAATAAGGTACTGTAGTAATCATATTGGCAAAGGGCGTACCAGTGCACAATTTCACTTCATTTTATCAGATAAATCATTTCTTAAGGACGTTTGCAGTCAGGTCTGCCAAGTCTTTTCGGAGAAAATGGGACGCGAGATATAGCTGAAGACAATCTTTTATGACACAAAAATGAACAAAACTTTGGCATAAAACTTGCAATCTTCTGTGATCGAAACTCACTCTGAAAAATCGCGTTTAGTAATGGAACTGTGTCAAATGGAACACCTCGTTATGCACAGGCTGCCCAAGGAGAGGGCAGATATTCCATCAAAGTTGACGGCGGTGATTGCATTAGTTTCTGCGGACATAGAAGTGACGAAGTTCCGAATCACAGTGGAGGCGTGACGTCGGAACATGGCGAAGCGGAGCGGGAACGGTGCAGGAGGAGGTGTTGACGATGGACAGGCGGGTGGAACAGTAGCTCCCTGGTTAATTACGCCTTCTGGGAGCCAGGAAGATTCACCCAACCAAATACAAACCGCGCGGTAGCATCCACCATCCCACTGAACCAACGAGATCGCATACCATCATCGTCTGGGTAGTCGGACGTCGTTTGTAAGATCATTGTACCGACAGCAATGACCAACCTCGAGCTCTCACTCAATTCATTTCTGTAAGAAGACAACCTAACCGATCGCCACCGATACAGATTTGGCTTTTTGAAGATAGTTGAAAGCACACTTTGTCCTATGTCTTTGTCTTTAGACGTTGCAGGCGTACAAAAAAAACATTATGAAATCTAAATGGATCTGTCAGTTTTTTTCTTTGTCATATTTGTCATAGAACGGCAAAACCGTAACTGCTACAACAGTGCATCCCATTGTCTAAATGGAGATGCTGGTTGGCTACACTTCAAGACTATTCCATAAGAACATAGTGTATTCATTCATAAAACTCTCACATTCAGTTGACAGAACATCAATATTCGGACACGAGAAAACAGGAAAGGAGAAGAAAAGAAGTAAATTATGCGGCACATGAACTTAAGATCAACAAACGGTAAACGAGATTTGCATTCGGTTGGATGGCATTTTCACATGGGTACGGTAGAAGTGGTCGGTGTGAAGGCATTTGAACTAGTGACGACTAAACAACTAACAAATACGGTATTATGCTTGTGTTAAAGATCTGCATTGAATCTCAAATGGCACCGGTAGTTGGGGAACATTTCTCTCAAAACGATCTGAACTTCTAACAGTCAAGGTGGGGAGGAAAGGCTTTGTTGACGATATGGTAGTGGATGTGTGGAGTAAGGTCGTGCGGCTACCGTGGCGTATCTAGAGAAGAGTATCCTGGTCGTCGGGGGTTAGGGAGTCGACGGTCGAAGGCCTCAGCGGACCTCCAATCAGCGCTGTTGAACGCAGTTGCATGTGGTTCCGGCGTCGTCGTGAGTCGACTTCTGACGGAACGTCGTCGCCTCCGTTGGGTAACTGAAATCAACGTGTATTAGGTGGAAATAAGTGGAGGGTCGGCGTGCGACAGAGACAGGTGAATGACGGTAAACAAGGACATGCTCATGAAAGGATGTTGTTGAATTTGCTGACTATTCCTATGAGCAGAGTTGTGTTCTGCTTGAACCGTATAAGAAAGAGTTTTGAAGTGCGATACGTATGGCTTCCCAGATGACGCAGCCCATATCTATCAAAAAGTCCAGACATTCAAAAATTTCACCCATGAAACTATTTGCCATGAAAACCAAACGCATTTTTGTAAATTCGATCTACTATTTGATTTAAAAATTCCCCAAAAATTCGAACGGCACTCAGGAGATGTTGCATAATGATAGAGTCAGGTTGGGGGGACCCGTGCTGTATGCTTGTGGGTCAAATCAGTGTAATATACATCGTAACTTCGTGAAAAAAAAACAACGACAGTCTATGAAAAAAATTCAACTTTACAATGTTCACGGCATGTATACTGTCCTTTTGAGTTGTACTATTAGGTTGGAACACCGAACAGGTTACTCCCGAAACGTCCTCTAATTTAGCGCTGACGAAGGCAAAAATTTACTAGCGATGAATGACCATTCAAGACTATATATATCTTCTGATCAGCGGAAACGGTCGCTCAAAAAATTTTCAGCCATGGAAACTAAACTTTGCAATATCAAAAATTCGAACGGCACTCTGGAGATATTGATTTTGAAAAAGCCCATAAAAGGTGATGGACAGTGCACCATAAGCCGTTCTGTACGATTTGTGGCAAAAATTCAATTTTGTCAGCGCATTAAACTTCCATTGTAACTGCATCCGAAGAAGAGACTTAGTTTAACAGGTGACAAAAATTCAACTTTCTAATGTTCAGGGTATGTGCACTGTCTTTTTAAATTGTGGCTTGGTTACTATAAGGTTGGAACATTCAGGACACTTCCTCTTATTTAGCGATGTTTCCTGCTAAGAAAAAACGTCACAGCACAATTATCTCTTTGTACCATGAACTGGACGTCCTTATTTACATGTGTACTGTACTATTCTATCTTCATGATTCGGAACCTAGCACTTGGACAACAGAGATCCGTGATCATATGCGTGACCAACATTATCGTCCTATACAAATAAGGACAAAAATTCACTTTTGAATAATGTATATTAAAACCCTTTCCATCTAAGACCGTATCTACCTTCACTGACTACTTGTAAAGGATACTGTTCCATAACCGTAACGGTGCCACATGCTACGATGTCTCAGTGCGAGAAAAGTCGTAAATTTAAGTGAAACGATGTGTTGGACGAAGGGAATAAAAGGGTGGGTGCACAAAAGGATAGAATATTCACCTCCGACGACTACCTACCGAACTTTACTTTAGGGGATGGATTAGAGACTAGACAGAGTTAGAGTCGACAGAGTCCTGTCGCTGAAACACCCACAATCGAGATGGTTACAAGACGGCCGTTATGTGGGCAACTTACTCGAATGGCGTCGCGCGCGTTTCGCGTTCTCATCGATGAGTCCGCAGCACCCGTAATTTGAGGTAGTTGAGGTGAAGCTGAATGGAGAAATGGGTTGAGGGTTAGTCGGAAGCGGACGACTCACCAGAAGGCAATGAAGAAGGCAGCGCTCCGCTTGCTCTAAGAAGGCGAATGATCTCTTCGAGATCGGTATTCATTTTGTTCTCCATTTTCTCGAGTTGGCTGAAATCGGAGTTTGTACAAAAGAACAATACATAGTCTGTACAATCATGGACCCCATACGCATGAGACTTCAAAGAAACTTTAAATCGGATCCTAGCGATGGACTTTTCAACAGGAAAGTTATTGATAACCATTTTGGGTGATTTTTTTAGAATCACGTCTTAACAAAAAGCCGTTTCGGGCGTCCCCTTAGATATTGGGCGTCCCACATCGACTTTCAGGCGCGACCTCTCAGATCCGTCCTTATCGTCGATAGCCAGTTAGTTTGTGGACAAATAGCTCATCCGTTGAAGTGACGGCAAGCCAAAGCCCTGTACAACACGCCTAAGCCTGTGCTCACAATCATCCGAAGAACCCGAAAACCATCAAGCCGGTCAAAATCTGAGGAATTACGTCTGAAAATCGAGCTGGCATTCCTTATATCCGCCAAAAACCACAAAAAGACACGCCTATGAACCAGGGCTGTGCAAGTGTCGAATTTTAGACAAAACTCAACTTGAAACTTGGTCCTAGCAAGAAGATCCTGTTTTATCCGAATCCGGCTTATATTCTTTTTATTTCTTTTAAAGATGTTGTCCCTTTAGTGAGTGTTACTTTCAACCGCAAATTGAAGATCAGAGTTCGCTACTTGCTCAAGGCGAACATTTCCCGCCTACTATTCAAGCTCTATGCTTACAGGATGTCCGAAAAGTTCTGTAGCGTGTAAAAAGGGAACTGGAGTGGATACAGGTTTGCCTTTAGGGAGTCGATCGCTTATAAAATTGCGTCGAAATGGGAGCTGCTTTTATTATAGATTCTTTTATTTCTTTTAAACGTGTTGTCCCTTTATTAGTGATTATTACTTTCAACACCAAAAATTGGAGATCAGAGTTTGCTATTGGGTTGGTGCATTGAAAATGTCAGATCATTTTGTGATTATTTACAGAAACAAAACACAAAGATTTCAAACAAAGTATTCATCGTTCTTATGTACAACTTCAGTCCACTTTATAGGCAACATCCGGATTCCTCGTTTGTAGAATACGCGGGGTTAAAAATTGAAAAACCTTTTTGTTCCGATTTTCGACCTCTTAACCTTATTTTGGATAGTTTCTTTTGATATCGTCACTTATGGATGAGCACAGGTGAGAGTAAGATAGAGTTAAGACAGTGCTATATAGAAAACAAAAAAGAAATCTCTGAGTTTAAAGTAGAGAGCTTTTGTGGAGGTCGACTTGGAAATACACGGCCTCGGGCAGTCGGACGTTTTGTCGATCCAAGGGTCATTTTTTCCACATTTGGCCTCTATTTCTGTGAAGTAAAAATGAACTCGTGGAGTCACTATGTAGGCATAGTAGCTACGAGCGACAGCTACCTGATGCATATCCCCATTGTCTGTTATAGTACTTAACCAATTGGAAACGTTGGAGTTAACGGAACATGGTGATCCGAGAAGGCCGTCTTTTTGAGATTAGCTCATGTTGTGATATATGACAAACACAACGATAGGTGCATTCGGAAGGTAAGACATAACGGTGTACGTGATTGGCAGCAATCAACGTCCATCACACAATTAAAACCATAGGAATCCCGTACATCACTTCGTATTTCGCAATTGTGAGGTACCAGATTAAGGACCGTCATACTGGGATACTTCTCCATGATCAGGAAGAATGCAAAGGGCAAGGGGAAAATCATAATGTAGGGTTATAGTTCACTGTACTCCACAATGCGCCCATCAGTTGTTCCCTGTGAGTGAATACTGCGAAATTATGCCATGTTTATGTCACTGACATTTTCAATGCACCAACCCAATACTTGCTCGAGGTGAACATTTTCAGTCTACCATTCAAGCCCTATGCTTACGGGATGCCCAAAGCAGTTCTGCAGCGTGGTGAACTGGAGTGGATACAGGTTTGCCTTTAGGGAGTCGATCGCTTATAAAATTGGCTTCCCATAATTAGACCATCGATTAGAAATAGGGCTGCTGGAGAACCTGGCCGAAATTGGGTGGCGCTAGATGTTCCAGAAGTTTCATAGCTCCTGGCCGACAAGTACCAGGTGTGGATCCCCGTAATGAACGTTTGGTCTTTCCAAGTTAGATGACAGTTTTGGAACGGAGCCACTCACACTATTCTAGAAAGCAGTCAACTTGGCCCGGCTCATTTTTGGGCAAAAATTGAAATAAAACTATGTTTCGAGCGCACAGCTCTGTGAAACCCAAAGAACCCGAAACAATATGAACCCAAAGGAGACATCTGAAACGACTTTATGCCCGCCCGTTTCTGTGAGTTGATGCGAGAGAGCGTAGGCGAACAGAGAGACTGTCTGAATCTCAATCGGCTGATTGCCGACACAACTAGTTCAGTCAGTCACTGAGCAGTTGCACCCCGCTCCGCAACGCTTCTTATTCATTATCTCCTGCTTAAACCGCCCTTACCATTCGATGTTGTCCAATCTCCTGCTCAACTGCTTATAGCGACCATCGTCGGCGTCTCCATTCGAGTACTTCGGCTCTGAAACGCCGAGAGTCACATCAACAATTCGCCTCATCGTTACGTTTATTAGGGGGCAGTAACTGTGAGTTGCTATAAGCGGGTGAGCTGTTCGAGTACTTCCTGTAGTCGTCCTCGAGGGTCGACCGCGGCGACTCGAGCTGCGCGTCGATGTAGATGTCCTCTTCGGGGCCTCCACACCGCAGCAGCGGAACGTTCTCGTTGACGGAACGCGGCGGCGAGATGCGGCCCATCAACGCCGACGAGGAGGTGGCTTCGACGGCGAGGCCTTAAACGGGTAAGTTGTGAAGTGGATCATGCGGGTTAGGAGCAAACGCGAGCAAAAATGCACACAAATCAGATGAAAGAGAAGGGTGTTTCTTACCTGTCGGCTTATTTTCGGCACTTGACGCGTTCAAGTCGTTGATGGAACGTTTCACGCTGTCCAGCACACCGCCTATAATGTCGATTTTAGGATGACTATTTTTGAAAAAACTCCAAAAATAATTGAACGGCAGGCACATGCAAATAAAAATGTTAGAAAAATAAACCAAAAATGTGCCTTTTGATGGAGGAAGATGGCCGGAGAGGGTGCCGGAGCCCGACGAGCTGCTTCCGTTGATGTTGACGGTGACGTGGTCGACGGCGTCGGTGGTGGACATGCGCCGGAGTTGCGACGAGAAGGCACGAACATCTGGTCAATACGGTAACGGGTTAAGCAAAGCCAGAAGAACTAGTCGTTAGATGTGGTGGTTAAGTATGAAAGGTGGCCTAGTTCAAGTGGGAACGTTTCTTACCTTCACATTGAGCTGACTGTTTGTCTTTGTTGAGCGAGGAGGACATTCGAAGCAGTTTGTGCTTGTCCAACTTCTTACGGGTTGATTGACTCTCCTGCAAAATGATTCATCAAATCATATAAAATCATATAAAAAAATAAGAGTTAAGCAGAGGATATATAACCAAAAAATCGCAGAATTCGGTTTTCGACAAAAGCCTCTCGTTAGCTATTTATTATAGCAAAAATCTATCTCTGGATCTCAAGAAAGAGATTTTTGACGTTGGGCGGTTTGACCTTTGTGTTCTTCAGTCTGAACGGGATCCGTCAGAATGACTACCGAACAGCGGTCGATTTCAGAAAGAGACATTTCCGAGAGGATCGTGAGATCAGTCCGAAAATGGGAAAGAGAAGTGAAGAAAAAAAAGAAACATCCGTTTGAATATTTTAATGGCTTTTTAGATGTTTCCTTAGCTCTGTGTTACATGCACGCTATGTGCTGACCACACGCACTGATTCTGTCATTTGAATCTCTCGCGGTCTTACAGCGATTGGTTACCGTATCTATCTATGCGTCGTCGCTGCTGTCTGGGCTAGCAACCGCCTTTCCTCTCTTCATCCGTATGTTTGTCATGCGTGTTATTTGTGTGTAAAAGTCAGTTACCCAAGTCTGGGGTCTCCCGCTAGGTAGAGCTCCACTATTCCACAAACTACTGTTACGGAAAGACGTAACAGTGCCTTTTTGGGAAAACCTGTGTAAATAGAGAACCAACGAGTCCCTCCGTCTGTGTGCTTTTCCGGTCGTATACGATCAATCGTGGACCGGTCGGTTTCAGAAAGGATGCAAGGTACTTGTTTGCGGCCCCTATACATCTGGACCGCTTAATCACTAATAACGGTTTGATGTGGACATAAAGGTCTGCATATAAAGCTGACTCACTGAAGAACGAAGTGAATATGAGTGAAAACGGAAGACTTGATTGAATCGAGTGACCGACGAACCATTCCATTTAGTTGCATATGAACTTACATCTCTGAGATTATAAGTGATGGTGAGATTGCGGCAGAAGTTCTCGGCAAACTCGGGGTACATGTCGAGCACGTCGAGGAGGTCGTCCCTCAGGATTTTGTGCAAGTCGCAGTAGGTGAGCGCGCGGACATTGCACGACGACTTCCCCACATCGTCGTAGAGAAGCGGGTTCTCTCCGAAGATGTCGTCTTTCCCTAAACCACCGCCATCTAGTTTCGGATCAGAATGGTTCAGCCTACCCAATATCCCCATGACCATGTCGTCTTTCAGGATCTCGACTGAACCTCTGGCGATGAAGTGGAGGCCAGTGAGAATGTCTCCTCGATGCACTAACGTGTCACCGGGAGGAGCATGAGTTGTTCGAAACCTAAAAGACAGTGATGAGATCCAGAAGGAACATATACTGGAAGAATCACAGAATTTAAAGATCTGTAAAATTGAGTCTGAAAGGGCTCAAAAATATTGATCACTGCTTCGATTTCATACTCCGATGAAATGTTCGCACAGCAATAATTTGCAAAAATTTTGAATATTTGAATAAAATTCGCAAACAGACCGACCCATTGCCACCGACAGTAACCGATAGAGCTATTGTCTTACTATAAATTGTTGTTTAGCTATTATGTTGTTTAGAACTAAGTCACTAGAGGTCTCGAACTAATGGATCCAAAAATCGAATACGACTTTCGTGCTCTTTGATAGCGAGTTTGCATGGATAACGTTCGTGACTCGAGTCCTTCCGATCGATCGACTCTTCAAAAATATAACTTTCTTCTGTTAATTCATCGACTCACAACATCGACTGTGGTCCAGGCCTTGGCTTGGTTCGGATTGGAACCAACTGAACGGAGCCGGACTCGTCTCAGTTGACATCGCAGTTAAAAAACTCTTTAAATGGTGTGATGTATCAATAGGTGAGATCGGTACTTGTTCACCAAGGTTCAAGTTTCGGAAGATTTCTCCCGTGACATCGATGCCTACACTAACGCGATGAAAAGAGCATTTGAATGTGGCGTTTGGTTTCCCGCAAAAATTCTTATCGCCTCTTGATTCATCAGTTGCTAGCTTAGATCGATAAAAATAGTAATCTCCTTAAGTAAATTTCCACCAAGTGACAGAAATATATTTTCTACAACGAATTGCAGTGGTCAGAATAACTCAAGCCATCAAAAATGTGACACTTACATGTTCATCTTGTATACGAATTTTCCATAGAATTTTCACCCACATAATGCAACAGAAGCGTACCTCATACTTAACGCCCTTAAGCACCCGGGCGTGGAACCCGCAAACGCCGCACAACTGTTGAGCAAATTTCGATTCAGATGCAGGCATATGTCTGCTTGCAAGCAGTCTGGAAACCCTTTTAGCACCTAAAATTCGCCTTTCAACACATTTCACAGCCGGCACATGTCCTACCAAGTTCATGTCGATACCGTTGGTATAGGACCACGCATGCTGGAAGTACTCTTCCAGTCGCTGCCGCAACGGATTCGGAATTTGGTGGAAACGGATGAACTCGCGTAGTCTGGACATCTCCGTGTGATACCTCGCCGTTCCACTGTAGAGGCGCTGGATGATGGCCGACACGTTTCCGAACACCGAAGCGTACATCAAAGCTAAAGGCACCGGTTATATCGCAGTTAGAATGAGTGCACCCACATCCTAGAATCATCATGATGATGGTGAAGATCTTTTCGGAATCGGTCGTGGCAGAGACGTTTCCGAATCCGATGGAAGTGATCGTGGAAAGCGTGAAGTAGAGCGAGGTCACATAACGCGATTTCAGCGAAGGACCTCCGGTGGGTATTGTCCCGTTTGTCGATAAATAAGGCGCGTTGAGTTGACGTGCTGAAAAGAAGAAGTCAATTTTAGTGGACCGCCTTTCAAAAATGGCTATTGTGTATGTAAAAAAAACAAGCAGCAATGTTTACCAAAATAGTTTTAGAAATCGAGGGGCATTTCCCGAGTAATTAAACAATAACGTAGTTATTCGTTTCATGGATGAACTGGATTAAGGACCTATACTCAAAAATGTGTACTTTCACGATAGTTTTCTGGCATAAAGACAACTACAAAGAATGTCGTTGAATTCCTCGCAGTTGTCAATTCTAATTTCAAAAATAGAAAAGCGAACACTAAACAACGAAGTGTAGAATTTAAGCCTAATTAAAACAGGTACCGATGAATAAATGCGGGCTCACAGTGCTCAGAATGACTGAGTGATCGCTGGATGCTCATTTAGACTCGTTAGACTCGCACTCGGTTAGACCACGCCGTGGAAGATGTTTGCCACCAAAAGTTCTATGAGGGTTCGGACCAGGGTTGCGCAAAACGAGACTTTTCGGATTGGAAAATGGAGCGCATCTTGTCTGGTAAACTCAAAAAGTCAAAACACATCTGTGACAAGCGCTCAATCGTCTTTATCAATATCACTTTGGATCGGTTTGTTCAAACACAAAAATTGCTTTGCAACAAAATTCCAATTCGTTCCTTCGAGTCATGTGTCGCGCGATCGAACGTCGCAAATTCCTTTGATTCGTGAAAGATACTTTCCTTCAAAATCAAAAAACCCCAAAAGTCTCGAGAGTCTCGGCAATTTTTCGGGACTCGATTCTAGGATAACCTTTCGACATTCGATGCTTGCAGAGCCGCAGCTCACGATGGTGTCCAAAAATAAGTCTCTAATTCGGAACTTTCACGGAAAATAGATTCTAGGGAGTTATGATAAAAGAATGAAAAAGTGAACATTTATGAAAAAGGTCACGTTGCTGTGCTGTTTTTAAAGTACATTCTCCTCTCATTTTCAATACGTGGATCGGTCTGAAAATAGGTGGACCATGTAAAGGATGTGGATATAATTTTAGCATGTGATTGACATCTATGCCTAGGAGAATCAAATGTCGAAGCGATACGATGCCTCAAAGTGAAATTAGAGTCAATATCTAAACAGAACACAAAAAGAAATGAAAGCAAGTTCATAGGGAGTACCAATTTGGACGCAAAAATTTATTTTAAACAAATTTTTACTTCGTTATCATGACTTTCTTTCAGTAATATGCCTTGTGTCGGCGGCGAACGAACCACTTTTGGATGCCAGCTGAGACCAAAAGAAGGTCAACGGTGCAATTTTTGCTCTTTTGCACGTACAGCAAGGCGTAGTCCTTTTATACAAGAAGATAAACTCGTCTCGAATTCAGAGGTTTCATGAAGAACATATTCTAGTCACCTATAATACAAAGATGGAAATGTGAAAATTGCTGAAAAAGGTCGAAACGTCGCGTTCTCAAAATTTACTGTTTTGAAAGGACATTCTCGTCTCATGTGAAGGACGTAGAATTCCAAAAATCTAATGTTTTTTAGGAACAGATCCACTAATGCCCTAATAAGACTCATAGAGGCATGTCCGTTTTCGAAATTGATTACGTTTTCAGTAGCCCTATGAAAGCAGCGATCGGGCTACACACATGCATACCAAAAATAAAATGTTTTTAACGAGCAGATCCACAGATAGATGTTTTAATGTTCATGTTTTAATGCCAAACAGTTCTTCAAAAAACTCACATAATTGATGCAACCAAGTGATCTCCTTATGTGGCAGTTCGGCACTTCCGATGGCGTACCAGATGCAGGCAAGCCAATGAGCAATGAGGGCAAACGTGGCCATGAGCAGCAGAAGGACGGCGGCGCCGTACTCCGAGTACCTGTCCAGCTTGCGGGCCACGCGCACAAGCCTCAATAGACGCGCCGTCTTCAACAACCCGATCAACGTCGTCGTCTAAAAGCGCAGCTTTAGAAACCACACCGAACATACGGCCGACAGTACCTCGTTAGCCTCGTCGGAGTTGGTGTTGACGAGGAGCAGGTCGAAGGGCACGGCGGCGATCATGTCGATCGCGAACCATCCCTTGAAGTAGTGGATGGCGATCTTGCCCGGGTGCGAGACGACCTCGTCGTTGTCGTTGACGTACGTCGTGCGGAAGTTGATGATGATGTCGACGATGAACATGATGTCAACTATCAGGTCGATTATCTCGAGCGGTTCGGAGAAGTGAGCGCGGCGTGTGTGGTCCTGGGACTGAAACGGTCATACATCCAGGTACACAATGGTTAAAGCAGAAAGTGTCCAAAAATTGTGCATTTTAATAAAGACTGTAGCAAAGTAAAAGGAACGGACCCGCGACAATAACAGAAATCCGTTTGAAATCCTTATTTCTAAGAGACTTTAACAGCTAGGATTTTAGAATTTAAGAAATATGTCCCCTAATGCAGTCCCCTGATATCCAAAAATAAACAAAAATTGGATTTGAAGGAAAGTACTAGTTTGATCGACTATCTTCGCACTAAAAACACAGCTTATGAGATCAGCGATGACGGACTGAACTCATAAGATTTTCAAAAGTCAGTTAGCAGATTGGTACTGGCCATAAATGGCGACTTGTAAATACCAAATGGTAGGAATGTTCCAGGTTCTACTTGATACGCAGAATCTGAACTGTTTTTACAGGGAATGCTGGTCTAATATGGGAAACATAGAATCGAAAGGAATGTCGTGCTGGCGAAAATGACGCTCAAAAATTTAAGTGCCAGCCTAATGTTTCAGAATACAATATCTAAAACTACTTACGGTGACCATTTAAAAGTAAAATATCCACTTGATTACCCTGCAACATATTATGTTTCGAAACTTGGTCATATGTATGTATGTACGCAAAAATACACCTTGAAAGAAGGGCATGCCCCCAAGACCATCAAAATCTTTTGGCAATATGCGATTCATGTACAGTACATTTCGTCAAAAATTACATTATTTTGCTAAATTGGAAAGGATAGCTACAAAATGACGCGTTTACAGTACCGACAGAGAGACAAACACCTATTTCAAAAGCTCTAGTAAGTTATGGTGTCTGGCGTCGGACATTTTGTTGCTGGTGATGGTGCGACCGTATATCCGGGTGTCCCAATTTCCTTTCAAAGCCGGAACTCTCAAAAATGCCACATGGTTTGCCATCTGATCCATCGCATGCTCTCAATCGTGAGATTTGATGCTCTAAATCGACCTATCCTAATACATAAACCGAAAACGGGTTGATTCAAACTATCAAAGTAATATGTCAAAAATTAATGCAAAAGCAACTCAAGATGTTTATAAAATCATTGAAAGAGCGGTTAAGGAGATTAGATTTTCAAGATTTTCGTAGATTTTCAATTCTGAAATGGACTCTGATGTGACGCCGCAGATTCGCTGCCCAAAAATCACTTTTCTGAAGCAGTGAACGGACGACCCGACCAATCGACACAAACAGAACACCAATAGAACACCTACTAACGATGGGAGAACTATTAAAAATTATGCTTTTCATGAGCGTTAATCACAGTGACTAGTGATTCGGGAGTTGCGGTTGCGTTTCGCCACGATCTTCCTGATTAATCAAAAAGCACAAAATCCAAAAACAGTCCCGAAGTGTCCGCTCATATTGTGCAAGGTGGCCCATCGTTGCTGCTTTTGCTCCCAAAGTTAAAACCCTTATTCCCCTGAATAGTATTTATTTTAATCTAGGTATGGCTTTTTTCATAGTTAACTCAAATGACATGCAAAGTGGACACTTATGTCGTTCGCCAGCTGACATGGATATCTAATAACACCAACCAAACAAAAACGGTAACTGTAGCTTAAGTGGGAAGGGTTACCGTTGCGGGACCAAAACCGGCAACCTTGTGAACGTTCGTTCCTTTGGTTCACTTAATATTTTCACTTAATTTTACCTCAGCCAACAAAAATTGTATAAAGCGAAGGTTCAAATTTCCTGTTATTCATGATAGACTTTTTGTTCGTACGAACCAAGCAACGACATCCACAAACCGTCAAACTGACCTCTCTGAGCAAAAAGGCGGCGACGTAAGGCGTGAAGATGGCCGTGTAGATGACGAGCAGGAGGATGATCCAGTCCCATACGGCCTTGAACGGCGAGTAGTGCACAATGGTGCAGTGGTGAATCCGCGTCGGCTGCAGTTTGTACTCCGGGAGCACGTCTGCGCCAAGCGAGAGCACCTAAAACGACGAACATCAGTCAAAATGAAACAATGCCGCTGTTTTGTGTGGTTTTACGGCTGCACCCATATGGTGCCGGCAAGTCAATAATCTCAAAATGGACCACCGAACGTTGGCCATTGGTGGCGGCGTTCATGTCGTCCGCGTTCGGTTATTAGATTTCCGACGCGCCGACGATAATGAAAATTGGGAGAAATGAAAATTGGGAAATTAGATTTTTAATTGGAATTGAACTACGGAGCCCGGGCGGCGCGTGTTCATATGTGTTCATAAAGGCTTATTAAGTGGAAGCCGTTCCGGGGGGATGGACTTTTGGACACGATGGAGTGGTGTGGCGATGGACTTTTTGGACTTTTTGGTCGATGGATAAGTGCAGAGTGATTAGTGGAGGGCTACTCATGAAATGAGAGTGAGTCGTCTGCAAGATCTTTTTGAGCATTCTGCAAAATTTGCATTTGAATCTATCACTGATGATATAATAAGGTGTACAGTTTTCTTTGATCGTCAGCGCTCCCCTCACAGCGCTCCCCGCGAACGGTCGGATTCGTCCCTAGTGTCTCCATCAATCCCATCGAATCCAACGCAATGGAGACGACGAAATTTGAGATATTCGTTCGTCCATTGCACTGGATTCGACTGGTCTCACAACGATGGGATTGAGTGCTTCCGAGGAGCACCAAAAATACCAAAAATGCGATTCGCTGAGTGGAAGTCAGTTCCGGAGCCAACTAAGTTGAGCCAGAGAGCCGTCTCGGAACTTGAAGACTCGATGGAGCGGGCTCCGATGCAAGAATTTTTGAAACATTTCACTGTCAATAGTGTCAACAATCTCGAAAATCGAAGCTGAAGACCGAAAGGCAAAAATCAAACGTTCAACTTGCGTTCAGGACGAAAACCAGTCCAACGTTAAAGACTCCACAGTTAACTGGTTTCACTTCGAGGATCAGTTAACGAGTTTATCTTTTCGTATCGAAGGCTTTGCGAGACTTCTTGGTTTACTCAAAAATAGAAGTCATCTATCGCAAAATATATGTATACTGCAGTCATAGAAAAACTCAATCGAAAGTTTTTGTTAAAGGTTTCAAAACAATAAGTATCAAAAATTTCACCGAACAAAAACACTATTTACGGGGCACGATACATGCACACCGACAACCGTTTTTCGATAATGACCATCCATTTCAAAAATGGACATATTGTTTAAAATTTAATAGACTGTCATTGTTTTCTGATTCACATTCATATCAGTGGACTTTAGCTGCAGACTAGTAGGGTGAATAAATCTCAAAAAATCAGCTGGCAACGCAGACGTCGACGTGTTGTAGAGCATCTTTGGCGGCTTCCGTGAGTCCCAAACGGTAAACGTTCAAAAATTGTTCAAAAATACGTATTTTGAGAACACCTTATTCAACAAACTATACCGTTCTAACTCATTTCTGTCCATGATCATATGCCCACATAACTATTGCTACCTACACTGAAGAAAACTTTATGCTTGTGTGCTTCTCGAACAAGAGATTCAGTGATCTAGAGGTCGTTTAAATAGTCGTTTTGGGACTGGAGTGTGAGTCGATAGGGGGTTAAACCATCGATATGGGTTGAAACGTAGCGGTCCACTATTGTCCAAAGATCCAAGAGGTGACGTCTGATATACGGATTTATG
The DNA here is from genome assembly GCA_030435675.1 of Steinernema hermaphroditum. Lineage (NCBI taxonomy): Eukaryota > Metazoa > Nematoda > Chromadorea > Rhabditida > Steinernematidae > Steinernema > Steinernema hermaphroditum. The sequence continues at coordinate 1,377,796 of CM059623.1, forward strand.
GATTTTTTATTAGCGGATTTATGCCTCGAAAATCGCTGGTGCAATGGGTGTCATGCATGCAAAAATTTCTTCCTTTGACACCCCGAAGCTGAAATAAAATGCAGAAGCTGAAATGCTAGTCCCAGCACCGCTGACCACAAGGTGTCCAGCTGTGTGAGAAGTCATCCTGGAGGTCGCCGACGCCCTGAGGATCAGCGAAGACGCAACTCCCGGACCACGGACCATCAGATGCAAGCTCAGAAGCGTCCGCTGTGTTGCAGTAACCTTTATCAAGGCAGACCCCCCTTATCCAGAGTTATTGATCCCCCCGTTGTGGAGCCTGTGCCCCGCCATGTCATACACACCGCAGTCCGTCATGGCCACTTCGTTGGCACTCTTGAACGCGCGCCAACTACTTGCATTTTGGAGTGTTTTGGCGTACTTTTTAAAAAGCATCAGCAATGCAATGGAGTAATGTAAAATTCATGGATATGACAACTTGTGCTGCAGCTCGTTGAGCGCTGGAGCGTTTAACGGCGTCGGTGCTTACTTTCCGGCATCGATTGGCCGAGGAGAAGACGAAAAATGAGACAAAAACAATTTTGAGTGCCGTGGATGGGGGAGATAACGATGAGTGTGTGTGTGTGTGTGTGCTGGGCAATGAGCCAACTACATTGGTGGCCTCGGAAAGTGGAGTCGATGGGAAGAGGTTGAGGCTGCAGAGATCAGGACAGAGGCGGAAATGTGACATTTTTGATGGACAAAACAGGAAGCGAAAAGAAATCGTCGTACTTCATGGCATTATTATCGCACTCTGGAGTGTATTATGAAGATCGCAATGGCCGGTAAACGCAGAAATGGCGCTTGTTTGAATGTTCTATGTCAACCACAAACACCAAAAATAATGGAGACCACAGTTAAGAGCGGCCTAAAAACGTTCACTAACATGATAACCGGTTAAAAATCGTGCAAACGCTCCTGAGAAAATTCTTTTCTCATTCATGCAGTACGCATGCAGCCAATAATGCTAAAATGTTGGAAGAAAAATGAAGTAAGAGTATTAAACAAAATGGAGTTCTTTGCTGACATTATGGAAATTATGTCAAAAATTACAGTTTTGTGCTTAAAGATTCCACTGTGAAAAACGTTTATCAGCTCAGCCAGTCACTCGAACGAAAGTGGATTTACTGTTAACGACGAGGAGAGGATATTTCTTTCTGCAAAACGTCCAAATACTGAGAAACGGATCGTAAAAAGGTTGAGGGAAAGTGATTGATATTGCATTGAGGTCAACATTGATCAATAGATCATTCAGACCTTTTCGTGTAAGCTATAAATAACGCTATTCATGAGTCGATCCTATTTTTCGTTGATGTGCCTCGTTGATCATTAATCTTAGTTTTAACATGACAAAGGCAAATAGAGGGTATTTAAAATAAAGTATGATTGTTTTATGAGGAGATGTTATCTGTAGGATAGTCGTGTACTATACCGATAGTGGATTACCGTATCGATGGATATTTGGATATCAAAAAGAACATATGTGCGGGATGGCGTACCAACAACCGGCAAAAATTCGTCAAAATACACTTTGATTGTTCATTTGAATACGTCTTATAGCAACATTTTAAATCTGGTTAATTCTCAGAGACGTGTAGATAGTCGTTTGCTGCAAGAACTGTATTGTTTCACAAGAAGAGTGAAACTGGGTTGAAAACGCTCTGTGTTAGAACAAAAACATGTTACTGTCCGAAACTTCGATGCTTAAGCAAAAATTAACTTTGACATTAAAAAGATGTGAACTCGAATGAAAACGAGACGAGATATAGGACGACCCAAAGAGGGCATCTAGACAGAAGTCTGGATTCTGGCAATTCAATCGTGATACTGACCTAAAAACGAAAAGGAGAAGCGAAACTTGAAAAAGCCCACCGGTCTCACAAGTCTGAATTTCTGAATTGCATTCTAGACGTCTGTATATGGGCCAATTTTCAAGGTGTTTCAAAATATAAAAGTCGTTTTAAAAACATTCGGTAGGACGTTGAAGGACAACCATGATGATACGAGCAAAAATTCGCTGCTGAACGCAAAAATGCGAACGATTTCGGGCATTTTTTATTGACATGGTCTAATCGAGAGTCCGTATACGACTAAAAAGGACAATCACAGTTCTGATCAACAACTTCTATGATAGATCAGAATCTTAAAGAACTAAAAAGACAAAAATAGAGAAAAACAATGTTTGAGATTCGACGATCTAAAATAGACCACCAAATCCGGATTTGTGATTCAAAGAAGGCTCCAAAGAGGAAAACCGCGAACTCCACATAAAATGTCAGTAGAAAATTACGCAAGCTTCGCAAAAGTAGATTACTGCAACACGCGAAAGTGGGATATTCAAAAAAGCTAAAAAGCATCCTATTTTCTAACTATATACAACTCCCGCGCAAAAATGTTGCAAACTATGGACATGACCCAGTGTCAAAATCATTTCATTTTTCATGAGTTTCGTTTGCACAACACGCTGCATTGATAGCTTCCCAAAAAAATTCTCAAAATCCCATTTCTATAGATTGTTCCGGCGAAGTGGAAACATGTTGATGTTTTGGCCAGCGACTCGATAGGACATGAAAGAGAAATCGAAAATTGAATCAGCGGGATGAATGTTGAATTTGTTGATTAGATGGAGGCTGGAAAATATATGTACGAGAAGGATTTTCTGGCAGTCGTGAGGTATAGATGCGGGATAGCAATGCAAAAATGCATGATATGGAAAAGCGAGATGACGATATTTTCGGAGTTGATGTTTGAACATAACGGACGGTCGGATTTCTATAGACTATTAAGCAGAGAAACTACACCTGCAAAAATATGAGGTATACACTAAAAAATCAAGTCGATGACTTGTGCTGAGCTAGGAAAGAATACAACGTTAAGAATCAACACCAAAAAAAAAATACATAACGGTCGACATTTTGCCGCTATTTCAAAAATTGATGGGGCAAGACCTCATGCAGTCGTTGTAGGGCTCAAAATTTCAAATAAACTTCCATTGGCTAGAGGCTTGCACCGGTATTTATCGTCCCTACAGTCCTCCGATCAATAGAGAACTTAAGCCCTCTCCACAAGCCCAATTGATTCGGAGCAGTTTAAAAAATTGTGATATGTTTCGATCTGAATATAATGGAACTATTCGTGAAGATATTGTAGAGGACAACAAGTGAAAAACAATGTTTGAGATTCAACAATTAAAAATAGACCACCAAATCCGGATTTGTGATCGAAAGAAGTCTCTTAAGAGGATAACCGCCGACTCCACACACGCCACAAATAGCCAGCAAAGCGGATATGAGAAGACAATGCAGCAGCCCCCCTCAAGCAGCAGTCTTAAGCCCTCTCCACACGCCCATCGTAATAGGCCGGACTGTTTCTGAACCTCCGGCGGATCAAAGTCTTAGCTCCCCGGGCATCACCCAATTACTCCTTCCAAACTCTCTTAATTAGCTTGCACTAATACCGCGGACAACGGAATTGGGTCGACGGAGAGCGACGGAATCGCCATGGACATCCGGCGTACGAAGACGCTGGCCCGGCGCGCAGCCGTATTCGCCGTCGACGTGGGTGGTCGCACGATATCCGACGAGTAGCTGTTGGCCTTGAGCAGGCGACGATGCTCCGGTCGAGGTATGGTAGGGTGATTGGAGGCGTTTGCCGGTGGAACATGGTTGGCGACAAGGGGTTTTGAGACCTAAGAAGGAGGCACGCTTAGAAAGGTCGTTCGCGGTGGGACCGGGTTCACTTCATCGTCGTCGCTTTCGGAGTACGATTCGGGCACGGTCTCGAGACGAACTCGGCGCTGGCGACGCTGAGTCGCCGAATCCAGCGACATATCATCGCCGCCGTCTCCGCGCTTCTTGTTGGCCGGGGGTGGCGACGCCGAGGACGCCGTGGGGAGGGCGCCCGTGGGGGAGGAGAAGGCAAACGAACAAGAAGAGGAGGGGAGCAGGAAGACCCCAAATTGCCTCAAGAAGTGATAAAACAAAATCAACACCACGGCGCGCGCGCGTGGCCGGCCGAAGCAACCTCCTCGAGAAGAAGCGGACCGCCTACTTCTTGGCTCCACGGCGCCACCACCCTCTGCTGCTGGACGCAACAATGCGACGCGTTAATTACCGCATATTTCGGACCCGCGCGCTCCATCTGGACTGGATGATGGGCCTGGACAGCTGCAGGAGAGGGGTTAGGGTCCCTGCCGGGGGGCCAGGGAAGAACAAAGGCGAAGCTGCGAGACGACGAGCAAAGATTAGGCGGTGAGCGGATGTGGCGATGTTGCAAGTGGATGGGGTAAGGGATGCAAATGAAAATCGTCGTTGAAAGACAAAGAAGAACCAGAAAAGACCGTATTCAATCATCTGGTTTCGTTTACAAAAATACACCTGTTGTGAACCGGAACCTAAAGGATTGTGACTCTTTCTAAATGACGTTTAACACATGTGTCACTCGTCACTCCAAATCACAATCATTTTATGGTGGAAAAAAGTAGTCGTACACTATAATCCATTGTAAAAGGTACAAAAGATTAGTTGTTTTCATCGCTGGAATGTACCCACTAATACCTTCATTTGATTGATCCACAGAATCTACTTAGTGTATCTTAGAAGACCACCGTCAGCAGACTCCGTGTTTACTATGCACATGTTCATTTGCACGCTTAAGGTTGCTTTTCTACGTGATATTTCTTGATAGATTTTTGGTTCAAGTTCTTCAGTGGTGCTGATCGGAAAGGGATGTGTACACCTTGAGTTCATTTTTATGATAATGAGGACATCGGGAGGTCTTGTCCTTCCTCGGTCCATTTTGAACATTGAATAATGAATTTTTCGGTCTCCAGTCTGCTGATATGAAATGGGAGTAAAGAAAGCTGTTTATATTTTTGTGAAATTATCCCAGGAACTTTTGACTTAAGTGACCGACTATGGAAGACAGTAAACCTAAACCCACAGGCATTGCTTTTTAATAAAAAAGCATTCTACAACATTCTAGAAATATGTGCTTGAATATGCCACTGAAAAACGGTGTGCTACTTAGAACATATGTGTATAATACACTCAGACATGATTGGGACATGTTCCCGCATTAGAACCATAGTTTATTCGATTTTTGATTGAATGTTTTCAAATGGTGCTAATCGCAACGAGATCTGTACACCTTGAGTACAGATGTTTTATGATAATGAGGGCGTCAAGAGGTCTTGATTTATTGTAAATATTAAGCAATGAATCTTTGGGTTCCAATGTCTAATGAATTGAAGTGAGTATGGAATGACACGATAGTAAAGAAAGCTGGAAATCTAGGGAGATTATATTTTTGGTGAAGTAACTTTCGACTATGGAAGACAGTAAACCTAAACAACCCAGCCATGCATATCGCTATCTAACAGAAAGGTTTTCTACGACTTTCTAGAAATATATGCCTGAATATGCCACAGAAAAAAGGTGTGCCACTTAGAGCATATGTATTCGATACACTTAGGGTCATTGGGACGTGTTTACTTACACGCCCAATTGCCTTTCTGTCCAGATCATTGAATCAACGGCCGATCTCTGGTCATGTATTGTTTACCGCCTCTCTCCAAAGTGCATTCGAAATCACAACGTGCTCACTGCCTCACCGAATCCAATATCCCTCGTTGCGGTATGTCGCAGTCTTTCCGCGTTGTTTCGCTTTCATTTCGGCTTTCAAAAAACGTGCACAACAGCGTCGTCCAATTTTAATATCACGACGACGACGTCGCGTCACCCTCCAAGGGGTTGGGTACACAAGGGGCCGGGGCCCGCGGACGAAGGATCGATCGGAACGATGGGACAGGTGGAATTTGTGCCGATGTCAGGAATAATTTACGTCAATGTGGTGAGGTGATGGCTGGAGACGACGGAATGACTAGTTTGTTTGTGGGTAAGCAGGCTAATTATGCGGATTGCTGAGGGAATGGATGGGGGACGTTCACGGTGAACAAGTAGCTGATATGCACAGAGAAAAAGTGGAGTCTTTGTAAGGACAGTAAAGGGATGGATGGGCGACGTAATCACAAAAAGCTCGCCTACAAAGAAATGTGTAAGGAAGGCGCGGAAGTTTTTAACGAATCAATTATTGGATGGATCAAGTGCATTTTTGCGACATGACAATTCCTCAAGTGAACTCATTCTCTACATCAATCGCATAGCTCAAAGGCACGGATGGTGGCGACTTTTAGAGCGCTGTCGTGAAGGTGTGCTACTGCTCCTTTATGTGCTTATGAGGCGACGCAACCCCTTTATTAAAAAGGTAAACGCAGTATTTCGGTTACACAGGAGAGCTTAGGCGACCAGGCAATTTTGAAATTTTTGCAATTAGTTGATTAGCACCGTAGGGCCGTGCCTTTTTTACATTTATTGCATAGTCTAGCATATGGAAAGTGTAAATATCTTCGGTGAATTTCTGAATAAATATCTTTAAAGAAGATATCAGTGGCCAGATCTCTCTCATTTCGCAGTTATTCTTCATCCGGTGTTTATTCTTCACCTTCATCCGGAGTTTAGACGACGATGACAATGACACTCACTCAACTCGAACCTCAGAGAGCGAGTGGCGAACCACCGAGGCAAACGAATCATTTAATTTTGGCCTCCACATCGAAATAAGCGGCCAAAAAGGGCAAAAGATTCACTTGCACAGGAAAGAAGGCACAGATCTATCAACAGGACAAAAATTGAAACTTCTTGGAAATGTGAAGGCCGATGGCTGGGGACACAATTAAAGGACTCAGGATTCAATAAAAAAGTCTGATCAGGAGAAGAACGTTATTTGCTCAAAGACTCACAGTGAGGTCTTGTTTGAAAGTGGAATTTTTCGGTGCAGAACAACAGAAAGCAAAAATACTGTGTTAGACTTTTGATGTGCTTTAAATTGAGTTGGTTAGGGCTGTCTCGACTATACAGTGTTGTTGAGCTGCAACATTCTCAAATGACAAACGAAGCTGGTCGGCATGAAGTTTTTGCGACTTGTTTTATGTCAGTCCATGAGGTTAAGATTTGATTGTAAGCTGGCTGAGAATTTGGGTGTAGTTACTTTTTTCAAAGATTGGCAGCGTAGCATATAGCATCCAAGACGGCATTTTCGTATAGAGTTCACGGAATTCATGCGATAACCATCTATTTTTGGATAAAATTTCTTCTCCTTGTCTTTGACTCAAAGCTGTTCAAGTTTCCGCTTTTAGCAATCGTTGCTAATCTATCCGTAGTTTCACTTTACACTTTTTTTTGTGTTGGGCAGCACTTCGCGGCGGATAATCTGTTAAAAAACAGCGTACCAGCGGTGCGCCCAATTTTTGAATAAGCGTTAGCATTGGACCGGATGCGAATAGTGTCCCACAAAGTAATATTTTTTGTATATCTTAGTGCCTTGGGTTTGGCTAGGTTGTTGGGTATTTTTGAAAAAAATAAGTAGATAAGTAGGCCCAGAAAAGCGCAAGTCAGTCCCAAAATCGCATGCTGATAACTCAGACGCATACCTGGCCGAACCGGCGAGTGTCGTGGGTGCCATTTTTCAGCCTCAGGTTTGACTGCTCTCCTAGCTATTCGTTTTCAGTTTTCTCCGAGATGATTGAGAAAAGCACACAGCTGTACATTATAATAAACGCTCACTCATCTACCACCATTGTATGCCATATTCCAGCCGATCTGAGGCGGAGATTTTGAAGAATCCATTGTAAGTATAACCAAACGTTACTGGACTTATCAGCTAAAGGTTTCCTTAAGCACCAACTACAAATCCCCATAAATAATTCCCTGCAGCGAATAGCAATTATATAAATCTTCCTAGTAGGAACACTCTCGACAAAAACGTACACGCAAGCCCGCTCGAAACAGCGAATCTCTGATTCGAAAAGGGAGGCTTCAGATCGGGCCTCACGCGAAGAACAGGGACGAGCGTTACAGGTGAGAGTGACTGAAAGAGGCGAGGAAAGAAGAAGAAAACAGCTCTGTTGACCTAATTATTAGATAAATTAGATGCTTCACGGGATCTTGTTATTGAGTCTGCGCCTATGACGTTGGTCGCGGTCCTGCAGCGATTGCATAAACGGCGCCTCAGTATGACTAATTTTTGGTGCAGGTGCGCCAAAAATTGGAAACGCATATACTGATGATTTTTGCAATGCTGCTTGTCTAGTCTATTTCTAGAATTTTATTCATCGTTATCTCTTGAAAATTTACCGTAGCTTACATAATTAATGATCAGATCAATTAATGGTGCCATGAGTGGAGCTATAACCAGAACACGAGCTTTACTAGGCTCTCTTTGTTTCCAAATTTGTCGTTGGATTGTGAGCCTCTTGAACTCCATTCCTTTTAGAGTTACTGCCACTTTGTATCTTCGGGATTATTTTTGCTTCTCAATAAATCTTTTGTCTTTCTCTGTAAGAAGAGAGAATTCCATAGAACCCAAAACCAACCGATCCGTTGGTCTGTGTGGGTGTTTCTATCCTCTTGATCGCCTTCGATCATTCGAAGAGCGGTCGGTTTCAGAGCGAATCGAACTTAGAAACTCAAAAATTTTTGAAAATTTCTTCATTTCTCTGCATTACCACTACTCTGTCTTCGGGACCAGTAGGCAACATTTGCTTCTACACGTTGTTCATTTTTGTCCATGTTTGCCAAAGCTTCGTTTAAATTCCTGAACGTTGCCGATGCTAACAGCTTATAGGCACGGATACCGTATGTGAACGACTTTCCACTTTGACATATGCAATGTGCAAGAAACATAAACGAAAATTTTGAAATCCCACGCACCAGCTTGGAGCAAAAATGTTTTGATCTGCTAGAATAAAGCATAGTTGTATAGCGTACATTCGCGTAATGTATATCGCAGGGTTTGGACGTTCTTGTCACCTTACGGGGGATGCGAACTTAGGCACACAAATTTTTGGATGCAAGGCTTGAAGTCATCGATAACTCTTGGTTGGTTTCTTGGTTGTACTCGCTTGTCAGGTCACGGAAGGATCAGGAGATCATAGGAGTCCACGACAATAGAGAGTTTGCATGTGGAATTCTTACTGTCATTATACGCGTGTGCGATTTTTGTAAATGTCTTGAGCTCTCGGCTCTGCCGACGTCACATTTTCTCGTTATGGTCCTTTCCATTGTTTTTCCCAAGTGCAGAATGAGGTCGGCCTAGTGGGAGGTGTAGCTTTCTGGTCGTAAGAGATTGTTGTGATAATCGCGAAAAGACCTGTACTTATATTGTCTACTCAGTTCACATTTGGTCGACGAATAAAAATAGACTTCAGGAAACAGATAAATGCAAATTTTGAAAAGGTATGGGACCAGATGGTCGAGAAAGTATTCTTTTATAAAAACGTGTATACGGATACGACGTCATTTTTGTGTACCTTCAGATTTCCTCTCTCATTCCGACTCGGAAGACATTTCGGCTATCTTTGTAAAACTCTATGGAGGGATAATAGCAAAAAGAGCTGTACTCATATTGCCTACTCAATGAATAAGTTCGCATTTTGTCCAGGTATAAAGTAGAGAGAAACCCAAAAATTCAAATTTTATGAGTGTGGTGGACCGAACGATCAAGAAGGCATTGTTTTATAAGACGGATAGAAAGTAATTTTTGTTGCCGGTTTTCTCCGTTTGTAGGATATCATCCAGTAGAGCACTGTGATCACAAGATTTCTCATCGGTTTTTGAGCCTTTACGATTCGTCGTCGTTGCCTAGTTCTGAACGCCACACCAGACTCCCTAAAGAGAGCTTCGGGCTAATATTCAGGAAGTATGTTCAACCCTGCATCGACGCGCAAGGTGACCACGCAATTGCGTACTGAATAAGGCAGTTTTCAATATTCCATAGAAATCCTGTTTTTAATTTCGCAGATTTCAGTTCACAGGGAAGAGCTCACAGGAAGATTGAGTGGGCGACTTTTGAGTCATTTTGATCAGAATTGGATGGGAGAAAACCAGTAATGACACCAAATTTCGGCCTAAACCTTTCGGTAGATCAGTACTGTTTCTATCGCTTCTATTTTTGGTCAAATTCTTGGTATTTGCCTCGAATTGGCTCGATTTTTAACTTAACTGTAAAGCGTGCTTGATTTAAGGTTCCAGATTTTTGTCCCAGTTTTTAATCCGCACACCCACGGTAATGTCGGATATTATTGTTATTGGCAAACATAGTTTGATAGCTCTGATATTTGCTGCTGAATGTAAAATTAAAGGCGGTATGTGAATGACTTTTGAGGCATTTTGATCACAAATCGATGGGATGAAACACCACCAATGACACGCTTCGGTAGAGCAGCGATAGAGGAATACTATTTATATCGTTGTTTGACAATGCATGAGTGCATTCGTTGGTTCCGGATTGGCATGATTTTTGAGTTAAATGCCAACCCCTATTGTGGCTGATTGGCTCGACCTTGCTTCGGCTCGATCTCTAACGTACTCAGTGTAGATTCCAGATTTTTGTTCCAGCTTTTAACCATTCCACATCTAAGCCTCTATAATATTGGCATTAGCTGTTATCGCCAAAAATAGCTTGATATATGCAGTTGAATGTGAATTTATCTCATCGCTTTTCTATGCATAAGACTGCCTGTAAGAAATAGATTTTTGGCTAGTAACCAAATGCCCCCCATTACTTTGTAGAGTCCACGAAAACGCCTTAAATCTGGCATATATGAGGCAACAAATGTTAAATACGGTTACGAAGGCTAGAGATGCTGTCGTAGTTGATAGATCAAAAGATAGGATTGGTCCTATTCTTCGCCACATTAAAGATTTCTTCAAAACTTACGTCTTCGAGAATATGCTCAGCCACGGTCATGACATCAGGATGGGAATCTTCACTCTATGGACGATCAAACACTACCGAATAAGGACAAAAAGACCAAAACAACTAACCGTCAGGACGGGACCGTTTTTCTCTTCGGCCGTCATGTTTACAGGCGACGAGACGGCCTTCTCAAGTTGACGCCATTAATCACCGGCACCGATTCGCAACTGAGATTAGCGTCGAAAGGGACACAGTCACAAGGACTTCCGAAACGGTTACATAGTAACCGCGCCGATTTGGAACAATGGGACGGCAGGTGGGGACAAAAGGCGCTCATCGATCGTACTTTGGTTTTTGGCTCGGAGCGGAGGAAGCGGGTTACTATGCGCTCATTAGGTATGTGTGCGTCGACGAGGCGATCACGTTGTGGATATATAAGGCAACACCGGTGGTGCGGATGTCTTCAAAAGTCACGTTCTGTTTCGCAGAACTACACACAGTTCTGCATTTTAAAATCGGCCGATATGAGCGTGGAGTTTCCCGCTTTTGCCAAATTTAGTTAATCGTCTGAGACGTCGTAAACGCGCCAAATTTGGCTTTATTGACTCCGATAAATAGATCATGACGTATGGCAATGCGGAAATACATCGTAAAATCGATTTGTGGCGAAAAGTTGGTTATCGCATTTGCAATTAAATGGCTCAAATGTGGAGTGATTTTTAGTGAAGTCACGCATCGAGCGACGCCCTTTAGAAATCGAACATTTTGCATCTTTGCTTATGAAAGCAGAAGTTGGGATAGCTTATGCAGTTGTGTGGATCCCCTACAAACGAGGTGTCGGTATTTTGCGCTAGGGTTTCATGGTGGCAGTAAGCTAGTCGTGCGACCGGTCGCAAAAGGAATGGACTGGAAGGTCGTAGGTTTTCCGCCCACGGTCAGAATGATCGCCGACGAGCGGTCAGTTTAATGCAAATAGGGACACGGGCCGGCGTCGAACCTACACCGACCGATTACAAATCAAACACGTTCGCAATGAGCCACACAAACAGAGTGATAAGAGTGAAGCGGTTCACTGTAAACATACAGCTGCGAGCACTTTGCTATCCAGCTGTTTCCATGGTTCGATTTAAATAAAAACACTTTTTTTGATAGAAATGTTTCCTGTACTTGGACTTAATGATGTACATGTAGTTTCGTAATGAGCGTTACATATTGTTCTTGGAGAGATGCAATGTGAATGTTATTGAAAAACTAGATAATGGTTCTATTTATTGAGTAACAAAAGAAAAGTGGCGAATGGTAAATTCTTGAGTTGAGAATCATCTTCAACACATCTTGAAATATTACCAATCGACTATTTTTGTACTGAAGACGAGCGGAATTAGAACAGCACGCGAACAGATCGATTTTTGAATACGGTTACTGCGCAGGATCGCGGTCGCTCGGCGACAGTTATTCAACCTCTCAATGACTTTGACAGTGGTCGACTAACAATGTTTTTCATGGCTTTCTGGCTGTGTCAGTGTTGGTTTTCAAGAAAACGATTTCGCTATGTGGGTTTCAGTGTTTTTGAAATGTGAATTATCTGACTGTAACAAGTCCGGTAACATGATAATGACTCATAATTGGATCCACTTTGAATAGCGCATGAAAGAGGTTTATGTTGTTTTAGGATCGTGTTTTATCAAAAATATGAAAAGATCAAGCGGCTTATTTTTGAATCTTCCACTACCCGCCAAATCATGGACTTCACTCTTTTTGTCTGTTTATACAGCTATTTTCAATTATCGATGTGCACGAATGTTCTGTTGCACTGCTGTGAATGTATCAGGCCCTAGATTCATACAGACAAGTAGTCATAGTTTTGGCCAATAGCATTGGTACACAGTAGATTCCAGATAGAAACGAGCATCCTCATTCGTGGTTTTAACGTTTGAATGCTGGGTGATGGTCACGCGCGCTCCTTAATTTTTGCAAGTACATTGAAACAAACTTGATTTTGGGGCGATCGAATTAAAGTAGAAGCTTAAAATGTCTCGGCATCGAACACAGTCAGCATTGACCGCTAAGGTTTCAATGTAAAATGCAATTTTTGTTTACACGTTTCCTTTATAAATCGGTATTAGAATTGGATCCTCTGATCGCTTTTGTCGAGTCCATGTGATATAACTGACAAGATGGGATGACGTTGAAACAAGGCTCCGCATTAAAAGTAAAAAGAAGGGAATACAGAAAGATCTTCCCCGAAGAAGAATGACTATATAGATGTAGCGAGTGATTATCTATGATCAACTGAACGGTTTTCATTTAGTGATTTTTGTGTTAAGTCGATGATGTCTAGATAGTGCTTCGTTTCACACGATACAACATGAGTTAGGTATTGCCACGACCGACTCGGTCCAATAACTTCAAAGTCCTTTTTACTGCATTTTTTGGTTGGACCGTGGACACATGTTCTGTAGGAAATATGTCGAATTTTTGTCTTATTGCTTTCCAAACCGAAGACCGAAATCGTCCGGTACGAGGTTGAAGTTCGATTCAAAAGTTGTAATGAGATATATTATCGATCAGTTTTTGCATTACATTTAGTGTACTCTTTTTATCATTGCATCGCTAAACCAAAAACAATCTAGAAATCATTTTTGAGTTTTTAGCTTATTACAAACTGGGCTCATCTCATAGGGTTCAAGGTCAATGATTTTTGGTTATAACACGGCGGACTAGCGATCCATCGATAGGAGTCCATTTCCATATAATATGAAAGCACCTTTCACGATTATACCAAATCGCTTACGCTTAAGATTCCTGATTAGAGTATGTGAATGGAATCTTTCCAACGGTTCACGAATTGGATTTTTTATCGTTCTTAGCTTTTCGGTAAGGAAATCGATGAAGATGGCAAATTTTTAACAAAATTTATGTTTGAAAGCGACTGTTGTTCTTAGTCCATTAAAACACTAGAGTCGTGATGAGATGGGTAGATGTTCTTGGTGATTTTTGAAGCTTGCAATTAGATTTGAAAACCCAAGAAGACCAGGTGCTTTCAAATGAACAAAATGCACCTGTCCAACCCTTAAATTTCGACAAATCGCAAACCTTTCGCGACAGGATTCCTGATCAGCTCCAACGCGGGCTCAGAGCTCTCGTTTAGCGCAGCAATCGGCGGCCAAGCGCCACAACCACTTCTTCTTCGAATGGATGCTCATGTGCCGGCACGGCGTCTTTTAAAGAATCTATGATGTATGTGGGTCGTGCGGCATAATCGCTTGCAAAAACGAAGTATTATGACGCGAGATTTCGCCGTTTCGAGTGGGTCGGGCCGGGAAGTGAATATGTAATTGCAGCAGCGGAGAGGGCGATTTTGGGGCGGTTAGCAACAGGCCTAACGACGGAGCAGAAGGAGACGTATGAGGAGCGACAAGTGAATGTCATACGTTGAATAGTGAAACGAGCTGGGCGATAATCGATTCGAGGGGAAGGAGGGTCGATGGCGGTGGTAGTGCTTGATGGCGGGGAGGTTGGGGACGTTGAAAGTGCAATAGCCAGATGGGGAGATGTTTTTGGCGATTTATTGTCTGCCGAGACAATGGCGGCATTTGACTGAGCCTGATTGTCGGGGAGTCGAGACGAGCAAAGGTGTTCGTCCAGGAAGGCTCTAGAGACCCACGCACGATACGGGGCTTACTGAGTCACCAAGAATTCGATGTAAAACGGGGATGAAAATAGAGTTTATGTTAGTGAATTTTGGACACAAAACAGGGCATTTAATGATTTTTGTGGGCGGGTTTTGATTTTGACTTTAAATGAATGGACCCGGGGTTAAATTCTTAATTTTCGTTCTGATCATTATGAGGATAAATGTGATCCGTTTACTGAATCTGATCTGGTACTGGTACTGTTCGCCTTCGAACGTGCGCAATGAACCGCACAACCAATTTAGAAGTAGCCGGTTTAGTGCTATCTCTCTTTGGTACCGCTACGCCCTCTTTCTAGACCCGCGGATAAGATGCTCACCAAAGGCAGTAGACTTATAACAAAGCTTCAATCCATGCTCGTACTTCAACCTTTTTCAAAACAGAATCCTTGTTTTTGGAAACAGAAAATCCTATCGCGAGATGAGATCTTGTACTCAGGGAAACGGTCGCATGTGATCATTCGAGGAACAGTCGGTTTCAGACAGTAGACTGAACGAGGAATGAGACCGGTATTGAACCGATACCGACCGATTACGACTGATGGAGTGCGTTCGCAATGAGCCACACAAACAGTTCGGGTGTGGCGGCTTGCCGTCACTGTATCTCTGGTGCCGCTAAACTAATTCGGCAGAATAATTATTGAGGAGCGATCGATGTCAGACAAAATAGGGACATGGGCCAGCGTCGAATTGACCCCGACCCAGTACAAATCGTACACGTTAGCAATGAGCCACACAGACAACTCAAATGGGGTTCACTGCCGCAATACCTTCGAGACCGCTATGCCTTCCATTTTCTTTGTGGGTTGCGTTTGAAACATGTATTTTCACAAGATGCGCGAGGGATGTCACAAAAATATCTTTAATGCAAGAGCAGATGCACGTACACACCTATACGCCTCGAACCATTAAAGTGAATGTGTTCTGGGAATCTGCGCGTGTGATGGAACAACACAGGTTATCGGGTTTTATATCGTTCGGTATAGCGTGTAAATCGGATATAGTTGAACGCTTTTTCGGCGTTACAACATGTACTAACTTCGGGGCTTCAGACTAACTTCTTTATATTGGATCAGGTGATTTTTGCACTCATGAAGTTAGCCTTAATGGAACAATTAGTATGCTTTAAACAACTGAATATAACCGTAACATACATTTCAGTGTATTTTTGCGCATCTTGAAACAATCCCTTTGTGGTACATGACCAGTATCATCCATGTATTTTGTAAAGTCAAAAACTGTGTCTTTTTGCACACGTTCAATTTGAACCCCATCACGGTTGTCTATTTCTGGGCTCACTCATTTCTCAATTTATTCTAAATACTTTTCATTTTTGGAAGCAATGTATTCTGGAACTGTTTCTTCATGTTCTAGAGTGCGTTATAAAGCGGTATATTTTTTAAAATAGTCTTTGGAAACATTCCGACTAAGGAGTAGTATGAATGTGGTTGATCGGTGCTTCCGAAGAACTGTCTTTTCAGGTCCTAAGGTAGATAAAATCAATGCGATAAAGTGTGCTGCGTCCATCTCTATGAGAGACAATTCATGGCATGCTTCTAAATCTCAAATCCAAGGCCGCTTTCCACTGTGCAGAACCGCACTGTTTTATTAAAACAATTGAAAGATTTTTGTTTGATTAGTTCAGCTTTGACTGAGATAAAAGTGAAGAAAAAAGCGAGTAAATCTGACTATTTTTGTAGATTTAGCATGCTCGTGAAAACGAACATAACGTTGACTCTTTAGTCATTCTGAAGAGCGTACCTTCAAGTAGCCAGTGGAAATGAATACAGTCAGCGTGGGCTTCTTCTCCCTCTGCTGTTGGTAGAACGAGGTGAAGCCCTGCCTTCGGCGCTTCAGAGTGCCAGGGGACTGGGGCGGCTGCGAGCGACCGAACCAGATCCATGGGTTCATGTTGCAGCGGCGCACATAGTCAAGTAGGCGAGCGAAGAACGCTGGGATTAGTGGACAATGCGGTGGGGGTGCCAGAATGAATGGCGTCTTACAGCAGCAGCAACTCTGTTCCGGACACTAATTCCTCTTCTCCTTGGCGCGCTGGTGCGAAGGACAAGGCGCTGGACGCGCGAATTTCGATTTTGAAGGGGCTTAATCGAATTAGCGGTACGTGGTTGCGCGGACGGCCGCCGTCGTGGCCTGGGACGACGCGAGAAGTGGAAGAACTTGGAGTGACGTGTGTTATGACGAACGTTCGGGGAGGCAGGTGGAAGGGCGGATGAATTTTTTAACGCTGATAGAGATTGGGTACGGCAGGTGCTTGTCGTTAAGGTGAGTTTTAGAACGGTCGCGATCTTTGACTTCGTCTGAATTTTTGAGTTTGGTTGCATTTAGAGTCCTTATCGAAAAGGGGCGATGAACTTTCCGTGTTTCTGTTTTTGTTTTTGAGGCGGAACAGTAGAAACACTTTGGTACAACAGGTGCAACTGGCAAACGCAATAATAGGAACTTATTTACTTTTGGGTTCTGTCCATTGCTCATCGCACTTCTTTTTCTTATTGGATTACAGCCTAGTGTTCTACAAGTACTTCATTGTAGCGGAAACACGATTATGCGTAACTCTTAGTTCAATTTCCTTTCCGGTACGACATAAGCCTTCCTCTGCATATGTACTTGAATTGCTCGACTTTATGCATCAATAGCCAATACTGGACAGGCAGTTTCACTCGTGTCGCGGTGGCGAGTGGTCGGTCTCTGAGGGTGAGGGCTTTCACGTGGAATTGGGACACCCTAATACCAACGAGAACAAGGTGTACGATGCCAGGTATGCAGCATCAAAAAGAGCCTTGCCGATTTCCACGTGTACCGTGAAGGACGTCACCATCAGTTCAGCATCAATACCGCACCAGGACGATCAGCGAGGAATTCGGTCTGTTCAAACGCAAACACCACTGGATGCTTCCAGTAGTAAGAATCAATGCATCTGGTGGAAAAGTGTTTGTTTCTCAATGTGGTTTAAAGTGAAGGGATAACATGTTCGAAATAGATAATTGAGGCGGTAAAAAGAAGAGCTATTAGTTATTAAGAGTTTTGAGTAATTCTTTCATGTTTCTTTTTTTTTGAAAAAAAAAACACGAACACACCAAAATCCGGAGGCAGAGAACATCTGAGATATCGATGAGAATCATTTCTATAAGACATGACTTATAGTATACTCTGTCCATGGTATATGCGATGTGACTTTTGGAAAGCAATAAAGCAAGGCGGACAACGTTATTCTGCAGAGATTGAGAACATTTTTTTGGGATTCCGGTACGAATACAACAAAATCCAAAGAATATCGAAGGTAATTTTTGTAAGATACGAATTGACTTCGTTTTACGGCACTCCCTATAGCACATATAATATGAACTACAGTAAACATGGAGGCGAATATTTTTGCGAATGTACGGCGGTGACAAAACCAAGAGCACTATATGTTCAAACGGTACATCATTGCACATCAGATTTTTGGGAAAGGGCGTTGATCAGTCTGTTGCACAGGGGAGCGGTCGATTTCAGACAGACAAACGAGAGACTTAGACACAGACAGTTGCGATTTTACACGACCTTATTTCAAGAATCAAATTATTTACGCGTTGGTTGACACCGCAAAATGGAGTCCACAGGTGAGAGTCCAAGGAGACCTGCTCGCTGTCAATATACCACTGGAAGGTAGGTTTTCAGAACAGAACCCGACACCTCTTGGTAGCAAACGAAGGTCGTTCGCATTGAGCAACACAAACAGTTCAGGAGCAAATTCACTGCCATTATCTCTCTGGGTCCTTCCATTCCTTTACGACAAACAGTTGTATCCGTTTTTCCCCTTTAAATTTTTGCGCGTTTTAAATGCGTAATGCGTATTAACTTCATTTTGTGGCACTCCCTGTGACACATTCAATGTAAGCTATAGTAAACATGGAGATGAATATTTTTGCACAGGTATGATGATGACAAAACCAATATGTTCAAACGGTTCATCATTGCCCATCAAACATCTTCGTTTTTTACAACGAATTCACAAGACTTTGGGGTGAGTTGGTCGGTCTGTATACGTGCGTCTGTGTTTCTGTCCACATATTACCAGTTTCATTTGATCATTCGATGAGCGGTCGGTTTCGGACAGCAGAATAAAAACGACTGAGGGTGGCGGTGGATCGGCTACAAATCAGCGCATTCGCATTGAGCCGTGTATGGGTACATTTTACAAAAGCGCAGGTTTATTTGTGTCTGTAGCGATCGGCCGGGTTGTCCATTCGCTCTCTAAGAAATGAATTGAATGTGTGTGCGTTTCCATGCGCAGGGGATCGGCCGATTTCAGAGAGTAGACAAAACAGGGACACAGACCCGCGTTTAACCGACCCCGACAGGTTTACAAATCAGACACGTTCGCAATCAGTCACAGATAGTTCGGAAGTGACCGGTTCACTACGGTGTTGCCTAGTTTGTTGAACGATTTAATACATTTAGTACAGTATTTTGATTTAGTACACTCAGGCAAATCGGATCGAGACCCGCGAACGATTTAGTACAGTAAATGTCATGCATTCGGCATAATTTTCCAAACGTCTCATTTACTGCCTCAATTCACCATAATGTTCGCAGTTATTTCGTGAAAAACAGTGCTCTAGTGAAGAGAAACAGTCAGTGAATTGATGCAAGTTGTTAATAACACAGATTGCACGCCTGAGCATAAACATATTGGTAGGTTTACGATGGTAACTGGGCAAATCAAAGTAGTGCTCACTTAAAATTGCTATCTATGTTCATCCTTATCGCCATAGCATCTAGGATTCAGTCTAATCAGAACTTTTGTCAAGATCAACATGCAGCAAGCACCCCAAACATACAGCACGGTCAATTTATTTTGATCTGGACAAGGCGGATTGCCCAGATCAGTTTTCTTGCCAGTTTGGTTACGTTTTCACAATGAAAAGTACATATTTAAACCGAAAACAACACATTCCACACGATTTTGTACTGAATGGTTTAACGAGCGACATTTACCAGATCGCTGTACTAATTTGGTCCTGCACAGATTAGCCTGTTTGTACTAAGTCGAACGACGTGCGAGCTTTATTGTTCAACAAACCATGACGCACCGTTCACTACGACTATGTCTCTACGTCTTTCCATTCCTTTACCAAAAGTAGTTGTTTTCTTTTTTCTTTTTATAAATAAATTTTGCATGTTTTAGACGCGTAAAGCTTATAAATATCGATACTATCAGTTTTTTTCAATACTATCGCAGTGGACAATTGTTATATGCCAACTGCGTGATAGGATGTAGAAAGGATTGGCTAAAACTGGTAATATGCAAACTTTCCGAACGAAACCAAACCGTTGATGTCCAGAAGCGTGTAGGAATCATGGTATTACGAGAATCAGTCTTTTCACAGATTAGAACAACAAGGACTATACTTTCACATGTGGCATTAGGAAACTTTTCCACTGACTCAGCTGTAATGCAACATGAAAATAAGAACCAATATAAAGAATCTATTTTTGACATACTGTCCTCGGTAAGCACTAATCACGCTTACATGCATGTGTGATATGCATATCAACCTTTCAGTTTAATTCTAAGTACTTTAGGGGATGTAATATTCATAAAACCTTCTTACTAGACCCTTACATTCTGCATTCTGGAAGTTCTTCTGGAGTGGGGCCGATAGCCCCGGTCGGAAACGGCTCCGGAAGTGGCTGCGGAGCGTCTTGGATGCAGGCCGGTGGCCTGAGTGCTGAGCGTCGCAGGCGGCGTGAAAGTGAGCGACGGCGCCACAGGGCCCGTGTTGGCGAGTGCGGATCCCGTGCAACTCTCGTCATGCCCGAAAACGGCCGTTTTCATGCCACCGACGGTTTCGTCGATTCAGTCGTCGGCTTCGCGATCAGTTCACCTGTTCCACTGGAGCGCCACGCATGCCACGAGGGGCATGGTGGCCGATGGAGGGACTGACTTCAACGGGCCGGGCTCCTGACACGGAGTGGGGAATGTTCCTGGGCGTCCGGGCACGAAACGCAGGAAATGAGGGTTTCGAGACGAATTTGGGTATTTCTAGAAATTCGGAGCAATGTTACGGAGGTACAAGTCTCGCACGAGCATTCGCGTAACGGTAAAACGATGGATCAGAACGACGCTGATGTACTGTAATAGAGCCAGTGTTTCTCAAAGTTTTTCATGAAATGTTTCTCAAAGCAACGTGGAAGGTTTGAATTATGAAACTCTGAATCTAAGAAGACAAACGAAGGAGCTGTGTATGCTTATACATAAACATCTTCCACGTCCAAGTTATTCTAACAAAAATGGGACAAGAGCCCCGATCTCGAGAATACAAGCAGGATCAGTTCTTCCGTTACATAATAGTTCATCACTTTAGAAAATGTCTGTATTTTCTTGACTGGTGCCAGTGCTTTGCGCAGAATGTCAGTGGAAAGATGCAAAAATTCATGTTCACAGTTGCTCAGTGTGATAACAGAACTTCATTATGTACGTACCCTATGGGGAAGTACCAAGTCAAACTTGCGGTAAGTATCAATAGCAAAGACAATTCATTTGGACGGAACTACTGAACTGCTTCTGGCGATATAGACCACAGAATCGCTAAGATTTTCTCTAAGCAACACTCTTTCTCTGCAGGCAAAACTTGGTCGACTTACTAATTAAAAAAGTTTTATTACAGGTGCATCTCTTCTTCAATCCGTAACACATGACACATAAGGATAGTGGATCTATCTACGCTAAGGACGTGCTTGTGAACGTGACCACCTCAAAGCAAAATACTTTCAACACTTTGAACGGAGCTGCACTGACTACGGAGCAGCGAACACCGTATCGATTTCAATATCAACCATAACAATAGATCAGCAAAATGCGCATTTTTTGGTTGATTCGGAGTGCTTTAAGAATGTATCCTAGCACAGTGGACATATTGACAAAAATTCTAAGAAAAAGTGAAAAAAAGAAAGACAAAGAGGCTCTTGCCAAAAATTAAAAGAATAGACAGATTACAAAACGCGAGTAAAAACCAGACATGACTATAAAAGAAACACTAAGAAACATTTTAGACACTCTGTACTAGATCAACTTAACAAG
Source organism: Steinernema hermaphroditum (assembly GCA_030435675.1). NCBI lineage: Eukaryota > Metazoa > Nematoda > Chromadorea > Rhabditida > Steinernematidae > Steinernema > Steinernema hermaphroditum. Next base: position 1,399,368 of record CM059623.1, read on the forward strand.
GCACACTTAGTCGATTATTCCAAAAACCAGTAGCGTTTTTTAAAACCATCTCATCAAGGCAACATGCAGAACCGCAAGAAAAAAAAAACAAAGACAATGTTGTAATCTCCCCCTTGTTTAGTTCTTTGCATACAGGCCAGAGAGCAACACGAGAACGCAAAAATTTTATTATTTTCCGTGCCTTTGCCAAAAATTGAGACATGACAAAACCTATCTAATGAATTATCTGTGAAGTTGTAAGTAAAAAAGGTTTCAACTGGCTTGCAAAAATTAAATTATTTTAGAGAGATTAGTGTATGCACATTGAACCAGATGGATAACAAGAAGACGGAAGAAGATGCGGAAGACAGTGCAAAAATGCGACGTTTGGCGTCAATATCAAGATTCTAATGGTCACTTTAAAGAGAGGTGATTTTATTTCCATGGAGGGACCGGCAAAAATATTTCTCATGTCACTGAAGCACTTTCAGATCAGTAGAAATCGCACCGCAATACAGGATTTACACCAACTGCTAAGCTAAGCACAATTCAAATAGAGTGAAGACTGGGCAGGACTTATAAAGTGCAAAAATGAAGCAATAACGACGAAGAACTAATGAAAAATACTTAACAAACACTTGGCCTCCACATTGTGTGCATAAAAATATCGATTATGTCAGTGACGATATAAGAATTCAAAAGGGCACATATCACCATTAGTCCGTTTTATGCTCTAGTGAAACATCGCATCCGGACCAGGAAGCGTAGTACGCTTAAAAACGTTACAAGCGCTCGAAAATTTCTGCAACAAGCGGCCCATAATGCACTTACGCGAAACCCGCACTTATCTCGACGCTTCCTCGGCGGCGGCCCATCAGTAATATGCGCATCCACACACACATGCCGCCTGACATCTTTATTCACGCTCCGTCGGGGAGTCTCTCAACGTGTGCGGAGGCGCCGTCCACCAGGCGGCCGCCGGACACATACGGCTTATATAAAGCAACTAACAATTAATTTAATAAATCTTCTTCTTGTGCTCGGCGCCGCTTCTCCCGGCGCCTAAGCCCATTTGCATCGATTTCGCCCCCTAGAACAATTGGTCGGGTGGCGCCGCGCGAATTTAGACAATGCACGCGTGAAGTGCACGCGGCGGTGAACGGCCGGATTTTACGGATGAGTAATGGAGAGAGTTCCACGGGCGACGGGAAGAGACGCGCGCGCGCGCCGGGTGCTGAGAGTCGGCTTAATGGATTGCGTGTGGACAATAAGGACGCGCAGAGAGAGCGTCCGAGAGGGCTTAGGATGGGGTTAAGGAGCCCGGAGAGCCGAGAGAACGCCGATTGATTTTTTGATGGTTATGCATGGAGGAGGTTAGCCGTTTTGAGTTTTGTCTAAGGTACACGTGTAGCGGTTTGTGATCGTTTAACATGAGTGGCCTAGAAGTCTGGAGATCTGGTTTCGCAACGAGAAAGGGGAAAACGCAAGCTGGCCACACTTCAGGTTGCCACTCAAAGGAAGTATAAAAATTGGATTCAGTGCTATTTATGAAACTAATGAAACATTGCCACTTCCCATAGGGCAATGATCCATTCAGGTCCGCAAATCTTAAATATCTACCACGGAGGTCTTCCACTTAAAATGAAAAGAACTCTCATGTTATAGGTCAAGCGAAGGCGTAATCAAAAATACGTCCACAAGGAATCCATGGGTTGAAACCAGCAAAAATGTTGCTCTGGACTATTTCTGATATATCAGCGACCCATTCAGGTGTTCAGTTTTCTACTCAGATCGTAATGAACTCTCATGTAGCAGGTCGTGCGAAGACGAAATCAAAAATACGTGTGGCCATGTGTAAGTTACACCAGAAAGTGTGCAAAAATGTTGCATAGGAAAAAACCAGCTTGAATAGGAAGAGAGGGAGAAGGAGAACAGAGCTAACCGTTGTTCACTGCAAAAATGAACTATGAATTTGTGATAAGTGGTCATTGATCAGAACTGTTTCAAACAGTAATCTCAAAGGAGTTATAAGACAGTCGGTCGGAAAACATGGAGATGCGAAAAACAAAAGAAACCGACCAGCCTCACAATTAGAATTTCTATATGGGTCTAGTAGACTTTCGCTAGATTTTTGACTGCCTCTTTTGGGACGCATACAAACGGTGAGCCTTTGATGGTTGTTATCTCCTCACAGGAGCGGTTAGTTTCAGACAAAATTACCGAATAATGACTTAGACCGGTATTGAATCAATGTCAACCGATTACAAACCAAATCCGTTCGCAATGAGCCTCATAGATAGTCAAGGTGTTCTTCTCTACTTCTTTTACCAAAAATACGCATAATACCCATTTGAAAAAGATGCACCGAATTGTAGCGTTTTGTTATTCTGCAGAACGTGGCTATCTCTAAGAACTTATGCACAGTACCGACGTGAAGATTTGACGGATAAAAAAATCAGAACAGGTTAGCGCTTTGGTATTTTGGTCAGATTAATGATCAACAAAGAAATAATAATGTTAAGCAGCACTATTGACAAAAACAAAAGCATATCGCTGCATCCCTAAAGTGTTCCTTAAAGGCTCCAAAAATTCTTTACAGTATTATGCAGATTTATTGAAACATGGTTGTCAAGATATAATACAACAAGATTACGGATGAACCCCATTGGAAACTAGAACCGAAAGGTCCGGGGTTCGAGCCCACCTGCAGGCCAATCTTCTTTTCACGAACTTTTCTTATATATGTTTAAATTTTGCCTATTTAGAATCATACAGTGAAACATATCTCTAAATGTTTTATTAAGAAAACACGCAAAGAAAAAAAGTTTTGCTCTCGGGCGGATCCGAACCCCTGACCTTTTGACTCTCGTTTGTTCGGGTTTCGATCTGGGTGCATCCCAATCAGCAACATCTTGTCATACGTTTCCATTTAATTCATACAGTATCAGTGCCTAGAAAAGTGTAACCTTTTATATTTGGTCATCTCCTGGAGGTGCGCCTACTGTGGCCAGGTGTACCGTACTACGTTCAGCTTCGATCGATACCACATATTGGCAAAAATGCCTTATATTAGCAATTTTACGGCTGATGATATTGATCGGCGCCATAGAGGAAGTTTGATGTCAAAAATTGTATCGCGCGCATTACGAATTCCATGGGTATTCAAGGCATAACACAAGCTTATCGCAGAACAAAAGCATATCGCTGCATCTCTAAAGTGTTCCTTAAAGGCTCCAAAAATTCTTTACAGTATTATGCAGACTTATTGAAACATGGTTGTCATGATATAATGCAACAAGATTACGGATGAACCCTTTTGGAAGCCGGAACAAACTAGAACCGAAAGGTCCGGGGTTCGAGCCCACCTGCAGGCCAATCTTTTTTTCACGCACTTTTCTTTTATATGTTTAAATTTTGCTTATTTAGAAACATACAATGAAACATATCCCTAAATGTTTTGTTAAGAAAACACGCAAAGAAAAAAAGTTTTGCCCTCGGGCGGATCCGAACCCCTGACCTTTTGACTCTCGTTTGTTCGGGTTTCGATCTGGGTGCATCCCAATCAGCAACATCTTGTCATACGTTTCCACTTAATTCATACAGTATCAGTGCCTAGAAAAGTGTAACCTTTTATATTTGATCATCTCCTGGAGGTGCGCCTACTGTGGCCAGGTGTACTGTACTACGTTCAGCTTACTGGAAGCGAACCAACCGGCATTTTGCACCCTGAGATCAGGCGAGCATTTTCTATCCAGATTTGCCCTAAATGCCGCTCTCAATCCTTTCCAAGGGTAGACATCAAATCCCATTGGTTGCAAAGGTCCAGCGCTTTTCAGAAAGCGTCGTTTTGGAAAGCGTTCTCTGTTACTACTAACAAAAATGTCTTCTTCTTCACCACCTTCTATCCATAGGGAAATATGAACGTTATATCGAGCACGAACAACTATGGTTTTCTGGAGTTTATACGACAAAAATCGAGATCAAACGAATTCCATGCTTAATCTAATCACAACACAAACGTACCGCAGATAAACATCCACACTGGTATTTCAAAACACAAAACAACCCGATTGTTGTGATAAATCTAGAAAGCACAAAAATACAAAGATAAATAAGTGAGGACAACCGGTACTGTGCATCCTGAGGTCAGGCGATCATTTTGAACCGAAACTTGCCCTGAACGCTGTCCTCAATCCGTCACAAGAGCATACATCAAATACCGCTGGTTGCAAAGTATTGGACATTGGATTGGACAAAAGCATATCGTTTTGAAAAAATTCGCGGTTAAAATGCTCGTCCAACCTCTGGTAACATAAAGTCGACTGTCCTACATGACCTAACAGAGATTGCCCAGAGATTGAAGACTTTTAAATCCCGTTTAAGTGACCTTACCGATTTCGAATCTGACTTTTACTATTCGATTTTCATCTTGCTGCGCGCCGACCATACAAACGAAAGGAGCTTCAGCGAACCTCGGAATACATAAGGGTATAAACGACCTACGAACAAAAATGTCTTGTTTTTTCAAGCATGGTCTTTCTAAGTAATGAGCGGTCTGGCTGAGTTGGCAGTCGTGTTTCAAATCCATTCCGCAAGCCTAGACTCAAGGCCCCGCCAGCGTAGACTCAAAAATATGATCTCAAGAGAACGGTTGCAAGAACCAGCCATAGCCTAAAGATATCTACCCGAATGTCAGAGTTCATCATGTCGCAAAAAAACAGCCATAACGCGAGCATTCCCAGAAACCGACATCCTCTTCGACGTCGCCAAAATCAATCCACCGTCTTCTCGGCTCCATCAATCAAGCATAAAAGGGCGCCGTGACGGCGATAGTCCGCGTGCGCAATTTTCACCCGGTGGAGTCGAATATGCCGTCCATTATATGCGCAGTTTTTTTTGCCCTAAGCACTATAGGCGCAGGAAGGCGTAGGGAAGAGTATTGGCGACGGCGTCAGAAGGCAGCAACAGGCAAAACTTATTAGAGGAAGCCATTTAGGCAGGGCACATAGGGACGCCGGCCGCACGTCATAGGGCCCATTTTGCGGCGCCGCGCCGAGCCCTCGGAGGGGTGGACAGAACAGAGTTGTAATGAGCGAGGGCAAAAAGGAAGACTCCCGTGGGACGCGCGCGACATGAGAAATTTAGCTTTTGGACTCGGGTAGGCCGGGTCGCAGATCGAGTTTTTAAGAAGAGGCCCTGTTGACTAACGTCGAAACTTTGGAAGGCATTCGAAAAAGATGTACTCAGAGGGAAGTCGGCAAAAGTAACCGTGCTGACAAAATGTGGGTTGAAATGCGCAAAAAAGGAAACATTGATCGAAAAAACAAAGCGTATTTATCAAGGCCTTGCTTGTCCAGATGTCTGTTGGATAACTTGTGCGGGGAACCGTCGCTGACCGTCGCTCCTCATCCACTTTGATCAATAAACTTGTAAACCTCCTATTATCCAAGTCTCGACAATACCTTGCTAAGGTCTGGTAATTCAAAAATGTAACATACCGGTATATTGATGTATTGATGGCTGCTACACGTCATGTCCAAAAATGTTCTTAAGCTTTAAAACAAGCAGTAAAATAATCCAAAATACAGTCGGGATATAAAAGTGACGAAGTCGTCGAACACTGTATTCAAAAATCAAAACATTCCCGATCGAAGTTAGTTGAAAATTCATCCTCAACAAGGGCTACAGTTCGAGTGGCTCATAATCCCACATTCAGTGTCCGTTCCATGCTCCAAAACAATAGCTCTCAATGCAGATCGAGAACAGGATGCAAAAATCTCCCTGCTGCCTTGAAACGGCGCAAATCGTTTACTTACAGCTCATCCAAAAATTTACGAAGAAGTTAGGAACACAACGGTGGAGACAACGAGCAAGAGAAGAAGACCGACAACAATGGCTTCATATGGGATGTGGCTCGATGTAATGTTGATGATTCCACAAATAAATCGTAAATCGTAAATCGGAAAATCATCCAAAAATACTTAAGCATACTCACAGTATATGGTGTAAAATATAAAATACTATAAAGACAGTATAAAATACTGAAAAGTGGGGACGAGCGTGTTTTCCTCAAAAATGATTAACGTTTACTTGACATGCTAGCACTGTGGAATGCTTCACCGGATTGGATTCAATCAGCAAAGTTACGTAAAGGACAGCATGTATGAAATTTAGTGCCTTTGTGGTCCCGCCAAAACACAGGTCCGTACCCCTCTAGCCCAAATTCTTCAGGAACTCGATTTTGAACTCTTAGAGAACTCGTTAATTACGTCGTGAATGCGAGAAAAGGTTAATGAATAATGAGGAGTTCTGCTTTTCGAATTCATAAAGAAGAACCGATGGAGGAGCAAAAATTTTCGCCTTCTACTTTCTACTTCGAACTACGGCTGCAGGCCTTCTGGGACCGTGAGAAAAACAGCGACGGTCATGCACGACCCAACCGATCGCTGAGGACCAAATGAACGACTTGAAAAACTCAAAGATTGAACAGAGAAAGTTCCGCGAGGACAACCTCTTCCAGTCACTGAACGACATTGGCTCGCGTAACAATATGAAACAACCTCTCGCACGTTTGCTACAAATTCATTCCTACACCACTGCCACGTAGAACATAGGGGGCTCCACACACTTTCTGCACACTGCTAACGTCACAGCGCTTTAATTACTCTCCGAAATTAGAGCAAAAACTGCTAAATGACGACTTCGCGTTGGGTCCACAGTTATTTCTGGTTTAATCGCTGTGGGATTCCACAGTGGCGCAAAGAAGTTTTGCAAAGGAAGACAGCATATTGGTCCAAAACGACCCCCTGAAGCGGTTCCCCCCCAAAAATTCACTATCCGCTGCTTGTTTTAAACCCGTAGCTCACGCAATGTTTCACAAAGACAATGGAAAACAAACTTTCAGTGCATGCTCTTAGTCTTAGCGTATTTGAAAACAGAACGCTCGTGTTGGAATACAGAATATCCGATCACAGTCAACTTGTCATGATAAAACAGATCAATGTGATCGGCCATTCGATCACCAACGTGATCAAACACCAATGGCCTTCAAACACTGTTCCGTCAGCACTGCTCTCCTGTTCAGTTTTGAAATGGTATGTTTGGTCTTCACCGATTTGACCAAATCATTGTAGTGGGCAGACCTGGACAGACTTGGACACACCCAAATAAAAGCGCTCTAAACAGACCAATAATTATTCACCGATTTCGAAAAACAAAAATTAATCATTAAGTTCGAATTCCGTCCTACACCTTCAGCTGTGCTTGTCCATGAGAACATACTGCATGTGCCCCGAATCGCACTTAGAACATGACCGCTTGTTGGTCGTGTGAACATGTCAGCGTAGATTACATTTAAGAAGCACTTTCAACCGAAAATTCCCAAATCAAATAAGGCCGGAGATATGATGAACCCTTCCAAAAGGAGCATAACATGAGCATGCCTGTCGAGTTTCTTTATTGCGCAGACTAGATCCAGGAACTTCTGGAGCAAACAGCGATCAAAAATGGACAATGAATGCAATGAGCGAACAGTCAAAAAAAGAACGCTGAGTGATATGGATTGATTCCGAAATTCACGTTTTCGTAAGCCAATGGTGCCTTAAGCAAGGTGCTCCACGTAGTAATAAAATTTCATAAAACTTGCGATACGAAATGATGTATGAGCATTGAAAAGTGAAAAAGCATTCATCGCACGGGGGTTCGAACCTGACTCTGGAAAATAGCAGACAGGACAGGCCATTCAGATAACACGGTATCGAGTTTACCAACGAATTCCAGGCCTCACTAACCGATAGTCACAATTTTTGTCAATTTCGAGCGTTGTTTTAGGTGCTTCAACTTCATCAAGGTTAGGAGAGCTTATGTGCGCGTGACTATCAAGGTGAACCTCTGTCTGTTCCAGCCAGAACGGTGTGTGGCATTCCCAAAAATAATGAATTGTGATATCCGTTTTGGAGCAAGGACAGCCAAGAGCGAGCACTCAGTCATCTAATTCAGCGAACCTTAAAAGAAGAGCGAGTGTCTGACCGAACCGACCGCCAGCGACACCAATGATCCGTTTCGATAATCAAAAATATTTCACAAGGGCAACAAATATTTGTGGATGATCAAAGAGAACTAGTGGTTTAGAATTGTGAAGGTGTTCTTAAAGGAGTGCGTAATCTTTTGATGACGGACATACATGGAGGGGTCACGTATAACAACTGAACATCCACATAATCAAATAATTTTTAGAAATTTGTAGAACCATTTGTGCGCAAAAATGCAATCAGTCCTACGGTTCAATACGAAATATGCGAGACCTTTCATCACATGTAAACAGACACTTATGCGCATAAGTAATCCGTGTCATTTCACGAAAACGTCTTTGAAGAAGTCGCAACATCGGATTATCCTTGATGCGACTTATTGGCTTAGCTGGTCACAAAAACTCACATGCTTTGGGACACGCAACTCAGCTATTGGCACGTACATCGCAAAAAAGTGAAGTGTGACAGGGAGATCAAGCAAAAAGCCCCAAACATTCATATCCAACATGAAGAAAGCATGGAATAATGTGATCGTAATGGCGGATTTCAAAAATCGCTGTTGAATTACTTGATCATTGCGCCAACAAGGACGGACAAGAACGACCGCTCACTCAAGTCATTTCTGAGCAAGCGAATAGTCGATCGGACCTATCGAGCGATTGAGTTAGCGACTAAATACCGATCCTATTTGGTTTGTTCTGCAAATCTTTATCCGTTTGGGAATGTTCATCACTGGAGCAAAAATTGTGGTAGAGTGAGACGTCTACTTCGACTCCCAGACGTCTACAGTCTGTGTTGTGTATATACATAAATACTCTCATTTCTGTGCTACCCTCATGTTTGACCCAGTGCGGTCCAATAAACATTACTCCCCATTGTTGTCCACTTCACAACAAAAACGATTTACAATAAATCAAAAACATAACTAAATACTTTCTTCGGCACAAAGTAGAGTAAAGTATCTTTGAATATCTTTCTTCCCAAGTACCTACCCACAAAAGTAAAAAGTATTTAGTGCTGAGTAACACAACTTCAAAACGTCAAAAATTCTTATTACTGAGTAGGTACCATCGGCTTCTACGGAACGTGTCTCATTTACTTAACCAACATGGTTTTGAACACGTCATACATGACAAAGAGATGAAGTAAATTGGCAATTACAAAGACCAAAAATTCTACGTTAACAGACCGTATGAAAATGTAATTGCCGAAAGCTCTGTCATAGCGATAATGTTTAACCTATCCCAAAAATGGCTAAAGAACTTCTACTTCACTCGGCATTAGCTGGACCTGTCGTGAAGCTCTTTTTTTCGATCAAGCACTCAAAAATTCCAATTTCCGTATAGAGTATAACCAGGTGTATATGTTTGAATGTCTCGCTGTCCGAGTTCCCACAAAATGAGTCCCAGAAATGAGTCTCTACATCGCAAAACTGAGTAAAACTGAGATTTTCAACCTTGACACTTAAAATGGACACCAACAATGAATCAGTGATCAGATATGGTGGTTTTTGATCCACTTCTCCATCTGCCGAACAATCTGCGTTCCAAAAATGTAGTGTTCGATGAAGTTTGAGCAGGGTTCACGCAAGTATTGCGTTCTCAAACTACATATTTTCCTTACAACGGGTGTTGCATTCCAAAGACGTAATTCGAAATGTACGACCGCAATTCATTGCCAATTTCCGCATTGACGCAACGCGACAAACATCACTTAAGATCAACCTAGAAATAGAAAGGTTCCACAAGCAATTTGTCAAAAATTTTCTTTCATTCGAGTCCTTTGCAAAGTGCACCTACATACATGACTCTATCTTGGCCATAGGCTGGGTAGAACTGAAACAAAGAACACAAAAAAACAGGTGTACATACAAAATGAAAAATATAGCTTATTGTTTTCGTCACTACAGCAGTTACCAATAGCAATGCGGATTTAGCTAGTCAAAGCTCAAATGTGAACCAAGATATAAACATAGCTCTGTATGCTGATGTTAAAGAGAACAGGCCATCAAAAATATCCTCAACGGCCGCTTATGTTTGTAATATTTGAATGCACGAACAAGAAAGATATCGGGCAGTACGTTTCTCAAAGAACTTGCTCGCAAAAATGACCTTTCCCCGAAACCTCCTTCCAATGCCCTTTAATTTCCATAAAACATTCCACGAACACTAGTTCGCAACACGACTTCCGTGCATGGCGAACGCGGACACCCGCTCGTCAAATTAATAATTCCGAAACCAGAAGAATTCTCATACGGACATGTTTTCCACGGCCCGAAGCAGCACTCCTTCGTCTTCGTTTCGATCTTCTGAGAGTGTATGAGAAGGAACGCCTCGGGCTAAGAGGCCATCGTAGCTGCCGAAGCAACGAAAAGTTGATTTGTCCGCGCGAACGGCCAACTAAGAAGCGAACGCAAAAAGGCAACAACGTTGATTATTTGTTTTGGCGTCGTTGAGGGGAACGCCGCCGGCGGCGCCGGCCAACGAAGAGGAGCGGATTCGGCGACGACGCGGCGCCACGCGAAACGTGATCCGTCGCGACGAAGAGGCACGGAAGTGAAATTAATGAAGTGTCGCGCCGGAGGCTGCCGTGTCGACGCCGCCGCCGCGGGGATGTTTGGCCGACGCCGGTGACGGCGGAAGGCCGGAGACCAGAAGGAGCTGAAGAGGATGGCGCCGGGGGATGCGATCGATGTTGCTGCACTAAGGGATTTTTTGGATACGGATGATGACGGGATGTCGGAGAGCGGATGTTGCGAAGTTTGGATGGAGGCCGGGATGACGAAGAGCCGGAAGTTTTTTCTGCAGGATGTTGGAAGATGTAGGATGAAATGGGTTTAGCCGGAACGAGGATGTACTACTTTATGGCCGGGGAACATTCCAGGCACATTCGAGGATGTTACGATACGAATAGCGAGCCATTCCAGAGCTTTTCTTGAACCAGGAATGCGACATGGTCGGATACCATTTGGGTTATCAGTGGCAATCCCAGTGAGTTTGGCTGTAACTCTTTGGAAAATAAATGAGAATCGCATGTTGGCCTTTTGAAGGAGCCATCTATTCATAAGAGCGTTCTGTGACCTAACTTATGCGATCTTCACAATATCTTAAACAGACCTAGATGAATTCATTCCTCGATGGTAAATTAAATTTGTCTTTTGAAGGATTCAGTAAAAAAGCATTTTGTGACCAAAGTTAGACGACCGATCTCTCCAGAAACTTAGAGTGACCTACATGGATTCATTCCTAAATGGATGACATTGCAATTACTTAAATATGAACAGTTACCGTTATCGATAACCCCACGCACACACTGGTCTATTTTGGGTTGAATGAGGTTAGCGGATGAGGTTTTCTTGAAAAGTGGACATAGATGCGCCCGGCAATATCACAAAAATACTTCTAACTTTCCTGTACAAGCTACATTCCAAACTTCATAATAAGGTTATTGCATAATTTTCCAAAAATTAGACCCAGAAAAGGTAAGTTATCTAGCAAGATGTAAGCTATACGGCCCCGATACGATAAATGCCCAGATTCGTAGCAGTAGAATGGACCATAAAAGAGCAAGTTTCGGTTCAAGGACCAAAAATATCCCAAATTTGTAAGACGGATTTGACATGTGAGTGTTCTATGGTTTCTCGAATGATGTTCTAATGGAGCCAATTTCCCATAGAAAAGTTAACACAACAAAAAAAGCCACCCCCCCTCAAAAATACTTCAAACTGTATAAGCTTCATTCAAACCTCATGTTCAAGTGCTTGAAGCTGATACATTAAGGTGACGCCTTAAGAGGGCAAAAATACTTCAAATTTTTCTGTGCAAACTGCGTTCCAAACATCATGCTCAAGTGCTTTTGCTGCTTTTGCATAAGTTCTCAAAAATTACATCCACTAATATAAATGGGACCCTATGCTTAGCAAGGTGAAAAGTAAGGCATTGCGGCCCTGATATGATAAATGCCCGGATTCGTCACAACAAAGTGCACTATAAAAGAGCGAGTTTCAGTGTACGATCAACGGATAGTAATGATAAAAAATATCACAAATAGGTAAGACGGATTTGACATGTGAGTTTTCTATGCCTTGGTGAATGATGTTTGGACAAACTTCACTCCTGAACAGTGAACGCACGTGAACATACAATGAATCTTCAAAGCGGTGGCGTATTAAGGTGGTCCCTTAAGAGGACAAAAATACTTCAAACTTTTCTGTACAAATTGCGTTCCAAACATTATGCTGCTTTTGCATAAGTTCTCAAAAATTACATCCAGTAATATAAAAAGGACCGTATGCTTAACCAAACCTTAACCAGCGGATAAAACTCAATGTCACAGGCGATTTCCATGCATACAAGATTAGCTTTACGCTATGTTAACTAGCGAATATGATACGAAACGCCAGGTGTGCACGGAAAGGTTCGGCCACAACATACTTCACTATTGTTGTGTTTAAAAACATGAATTCTCTGCTATACTTTTGTGTGTTTAGAGGGCCCTAAATCAGGCAATCGAGAGCACTATCACTCCACCACTGTGTCGTTGACCACTGCGGTTACACTAGTATATACTGCGATGGAAAAGTCTCAAAAATAAAGTACGTGATCCATGTTCCGGTTGTTTTTTCTCGTATTTACTCATATGCAGAAATCCAGTGAATCACCAAGTAATGGGCCAACATATGTACTTGAAGCTTAGGACAAACGAAGGTACATAGCGATGCAAAAATCCACATAGGGGTTCGAACCTAACCTCACAAAAACCGAGAGCGCTACCACTCGACCATAGAGAAACTTTGGTCACCAATGCGTTACCGGATTTTGTGCAAAAATTCAATCAAATAGCACATAATGGAGCAGCTACACGTAGTTAGGCTGAAGCTTAGGACAGGATAGCAAATATGAGAAGAAGTAGAACATGATCAGAGATCGATTAGCAACGAGCTTTAATGAATGGGGTGGCGCGATGCTGTACTGGCTCTTAAGTAAACTCCACGATACGATAACGTGGCTCTACGATAAGAAGCAACTTCGTCATCCTAAAATTCTAATTAAAACTGAATTCTCTATGCGAGCCAGCACCGGTGCAGGGTCCTAAACTGAATTCTCTATGCGAGCCAGCACCGCGCAGGGTCCTAAATCAGCCACTAAATGATCACATAAGCTTCCAAAAATTAAAGTAAAATGCATTGTTCAATGCTCCGGTGCCCATGCATTCTGCGCAAAAATAGATCAAATAGCAAGAAATGGACCAGTTATAAGCACACTTAGGCTAAGGACAACGTAACAAACATGATAGTAAACAGAACAGGATAGGAGCTCTACGATCAGAAGAAGCTTGGTCGTCCCCATTCAAATATGGTTTGGAACCAATGGCTACGATAAGACACTTAAGTAAAAATAGATCGACGAACAGGAAGCGTTTTTACGCGTCGCAATGGATGAAATGAGATCTCGCTCGATGTACAATTTTTATGACTGCAGAACACTTGTCTTGCAAGGTACACTTTGCTAAGGTGTAGTGTAACATTGTCCACAGATTGGAAAAAATGGTGTTCGTGCAAAAATAGTTCACGTGAACAGAGAATTAGCCCCAGCACAGAGTAGGCCACCTTGCTGGACAGCGCTGAACGGAAAATGAATTCTCAGCTTATAAAACCTTGCCGCAATCGGGTCTTGAAGGAGAAGGCGTTTAGGGACACTCATGCGACTTCTTAAAAGTCGTTCTTAGGAAAGTTTGCGCTTAAATTATAAAGTATAGCATCCATTTAAGCCTAAGCCACCGAATTGTTTGGAGGCCTGAATCGCAGCCAAAAAAAGTCTTTTCGAAATGAATGCGTGATGCCTTTCACTCTTTCCTATACTAGAAAAGCCACCAAAATGGAGTAAACTCAACCGGGGTCATCTTTACACAGCGATTCTCATTGGACTAAGAGAGACTGTTGATCTGGGCAAGATGAAGAAGACTCGTAGCGGTCGGAAGATAAATCCCCTATATATAAATGGAGAACCGACGGGTCCGTTGGTCTGTTTGTGTATGTGTGTGTTTTTCCGTGAGCACGGGGAAAACACCCACACAAAATAAGGACCCCGAGGGGAACCGAACCCGGCACCGCCCGCTTACAAACGAAGCACGTTCGCAATGAGCCACACAAGCAGTTGAGTTGGAAGCGCTATACTTCCATCATATCTCTGGGTACGCAAGGCTTTGCGTTTCTTTACAGTTTTTGTGCCGTTTTTAGCGTATTTCTTAGCTTTGCAGTTTTTTGGACAACTTCAGTCATTTGCATCATCAGAGCACCAATCTTGCCGCCCGCAGGGCTATGGTGTCTTGCCACCCGCAGGGCTACAGTTTTTGGCCCCAAATTCAGCCCTTTGCATGAGCACCTAATTGGCTCTTAGTACCTGGAGGGCGTGAATTCGCGCGCAGCCGGGTTTATATACAAGTAAATCAGAACAAACGCGCTTCTGTTGATCAAAATAGCAAGCGACAAACAGCACAGACAATCAAATCAATGGCAAATTGTCATACGACTAATGTGATTCCCATCTAATCTGCATATTTTCTGCGTCAGTGAAGAATTTTGCTGACAACATTACTAAGCATGGTGGAAAACGAACGAATACAAAAATAGAAGGCACCCTAAGAGCACTGTGTCATAACAACGTTTCGATCGACACGAGATTTGTGACAAAAACTGTAGTTACTTACGTAAATCGCTTCAAAGTATCGACGGAAAAAGGTAAGATCGTTTAGTGACCTTTGGTTCCTAGCCAACTTTCTATGTAACTCTCGAAAACAGTTGACGAAACCGGAAATGACGAAAGTATATGGCAGCTGCATCTTAGGAAGATAATCCGCATTGTTCAGGTTTCGAGGAATGCTACTTATGTGATGGAGAGCAGTGAAGGGAAAAACAAACACATTTTTCATCCAAAATAGCAAGGGATTATCGTGTTGTTTTTGGCCAATTACATCACGCATGAAGGGAGATGCCATAATTTGCATATGCGAGATTCAAGTGTTTTTTTCACCGAATTTAAGCTCTTAAATCAACGGCTTACATCGTGCAAACCATGCTTTAAAAACGTCATATAAAGGAAAGGAAAAGAGGAACTTCGCTTGGTGTCATTTAAGAAGCGGACAGTTCCAGATAGAACACAAAATAGGGACCCGAAGTGGAGCCGAACCAACCGATAAGGTGCCAAAGATGCCCACAAAAATTACATTGCACACATCTATCTAGATGTGCTTTTTGGATCAGCTTTTAAGAGGAGGCGAGGAGTAGCGCATTTGATCATTCGTGGAGCGGTCGCTATCAGACACAAGACAAAATAGGGACATGGGCCAGCATTAAACCGATCACAAATCAGGCACGTTTGCAATAAGCCACACACGCAGTTGAAATGTTCTACGCTGCTGTTCTTTGCGGACCACTAGTCTTCCTACCCACAGAAATATTGATATCGCCTGTCGAAAGTTCACGCGACACAAAACGCGCCGGTCCTTTTTTTGCGCTACATACCAAAAAAGCGCAAATGTCTTTCAAGGTCCGTCGTAATTGGGTTCTCCGAATTCCTTAATTGAATAGACGATGCAAATACCACGGATTACGAGGACATTTCAAAGCGCAAAAGATGGAGTGTCAGAACTTCAACTCGCTCCACACACGCGTCACCGAGTGGTTGCTTCGGGATTACTTGAACTGTTCAAAAATTAATGTAAATGAGGTAAATTAAGGTGCATGTATATCGTGGTTGATCTTTCAAGTATAGATGTGAGCAATGTGAGTAACAGATATTGCTTCATCGTTTCCATACCGCGACCATAGCAATGAAGAAATTATTTCCCATTTCTTCAATAGCAGAACCGTAAATCAGAGAGAGAGATAAGGAGCTCATTCCACAGGCTACGAGTCGCTCCTGGAAATTTTCCAAAATTCACGCTACCAATTCTGGAGCTTGTTACTTAACCCAGGAAGAACCTTTTTCATAAGCGGATAGCACAAAGCAGGCCCCGAGGAGTGATCGAATGAGTGTGCGATTCATTGAATTAGTTCTCCTTTGCAAAATCACCCCTAGATGACATTGAAATCGATCCTGAAGATTAATGTTGATCCAGTGAGAAGGAATTCGCTTAGCCAAAAGCGTTGAGTTATCAAGATCAAACCACATAGAAAAACGTTGGCAAACAAGGCCATCTTGCCAAGTAACGAAAGCAAATCGGACTGAAATTGCCAACTGGTGTACCTTCAATAAGACTGTATGTGTAAAACAGGGCCCGAAATTCTAATCTCGTTTGGAGTCTCTGTTCAAGCAAGCGAGTGGTAGTAGTCACTGACAGCATTTTGTAGTATCAGTTCGATTCGTCGTGGAGGAATTTTCTAGATCTTATAAGATGAAAAATAGGACGCGGCCAAAAATATGTTCTGTGTCAAACAATTTGTGTCGAAAGCAGAACAAATAGCTCCTCGTCAGCGATTCGAACCCGACCCTTAAACTACCGGCCAAAATCACTACCAGACGGTTACGAGGATACATGTACTGGCGCTTTTCGAATGGCTAAACGCCATGTAAATGTTAAATCCCTATCAAAATCCAAATTTAAAAATGTAATTTCATAATAAGGCTGGCGATATTTTTGTTGTGTCATTCTTCTGTTGAGAAAAAGACCCTTTTGAGAACAAAAATAGCGCCACCGCCGACCATGCTAAACACACACAAAAATCTATGGACACGACTCTTAATCCTAACTATACGGACAGCACTTAGCCCCGGAAAGCAAATTTATAAAATCGTCCCGCAAATCCACTTCCGCCTGTGACATCCTCGGCAACGTGCACGGGCGCGCCCCTCCAAAATCCATATCTCATCAAAATTCAGAACGCAAAAAGGCGTTCAGTAATGACGATAATCCGGAGTCGGAATCGGCTCTCGGGGCACTCGATGAAGAGAGCTTATAAAGACGCGCGCCGCTAACAAACAGCACACATAATTAGCATCTGCTCAAATCGGGACGGCGACGACGCAGCCAAGCGTGGCGCGACTCTTCGACACATCTCTGGCGACGGCGACGGGGCGACGTTCCCCGGAGGAGAGGGCCCTCGCGGTGGCCCGGATAAATGCACTCTGAGAGTCGATTACAGCCCGCTGATGCGAACGGACTCCGGAGATGCGCCCGGCGACGCCAGCCCAATTGGCCACTCGATGTCCCAGCGCTCATAATATCCATATCGAGCTATGTTTGGATTATTCGATTTTGATGCTTTAGCGCGTCTGACGAGAGGCGGGACACGTCTTAAAATCGACTGCTGCTGCAGAGGATCAATCGATGATAAACGGAGAGGCTAATTGGGTCACTACGCAAAAACAAACCATATCTGAACAGCGGACTATTCCAGGTTGAAAATACCGTCGGTGACTGCGTAATAAAAGCAGTACACCCATAGAAATGGCGTATAAGAAGTTCTCCAAGGATCAGAACCATAGTCTGTCCCTTAAGCGAGCTTCTTGAGCTTTAGGATTGACATTAAACAGAATTATAAGATGAAGACCGAAGTTTAAATTACAGAAAATACAAGAATGATAGAAGCAGATAGATCAAAAGCGCAAAAAAATCGTTACACTATGCTCGTGTCGGTATTTTGCAAGTGATGCGTTAGAAACGACTGTATTGGCACAAAAATTGCAATTAGTGGAATGCTCTCGAAGCTTTGAATATTGGAAGTTCGGAACCGTGTAAATGGGCGGGGTCGGCGTCGAAGCGGCGCTTATGGGTGGGTCATTATAAGCGAATCAACAGAAAACTGAAGATGGTCTTCAAGCATACATACATACATACATTTACTCGTGAATCAATGACATTCGTCATGCAAGATATCTCATAATGCTCAAAGGAGAACCGTATATCACCGTAGTAGCTGCTGATCTTCTTTTTTCGGCGCAGAGCGCGACGTCAAGACGACTTCAAGCATGAAGTTCATTTATTTCGTCGGTTCTTCTATATTGAGGGACTCGTTCATCCTGGTACATGTGTAACATTCGGTTTGAAGTCATGGGGTACCGGCGGAAATTTTGCAAAAATTACCGAACAGAATGTACTTGGGTTGTTCATGTTCTCAAGGATTAACCCCCCAAATGAGTTTGCAAAAAGCATCTACAGCAAGGAAATGGTTGAGCTAAAGCGGAAGAAGCGTCAAAAGAAAGAGTTTACTTTTCTGACTACGCAATGCCATCTGCCTAAAAGAAAAACAGATCGATTAAAACACAAGATTGCTGTACTATCAGTAGGATATGTCGGTTCACCCTCAAAAATTAAAATTCATAGTCTGTCCACTAAACGAGTTATATCCCTTGAGCTTTAGGAGTGACAATAAACAGATCAACGAAGAAAGGTGGAAGTAGATGGATCATAAATACAAAGCGTATAGGAAACGTTTCTTAACAATAAAGTCCCTGGCCAACGTCGAGCCTAATCCGACCAGTTTACAAAGCAGAAACTTTCGCAATGAGCCACACAGACACTTCTAACGGACCGATTCACTGCAATTATGCCTTCGATATCGATATTCCACCAAATGTCCACCGGGTTAGAATGGACACATACACATGATTCGAATCTATTGGTGTCTCCATCCGAAAGGCCGTAGGTCTTTCGTGTGCTTACCACCGGCAGGCTGCTGATGCCTTGCCGCTCGCAGGGCTATTTGTCTTTTAGTACTTGGACGGTATGAATTCGCGGACAGCCGCGTTTATAAGTTTATAAACGGATCAACAATACCCCGAAAACTGAAGATTGTGTTCAAGGTTCTATCTAAGAAATATTGTGGGATTCGTTTTGATTCACAAAAATTACTAAGCAGCACGTGCTTGTTCTTCATGCTCTCATTAAATTAAACGATTATGCCCCCAAATGAGTCCTCAAAAATCATCTACTGCAGAGAAATGGTTGAGTTAATAACTGATACTATTGGGTTGGAGCATTGAAAATGGGCCATTTGACAAACATCCATTTTTTTCGCCATGTGCATACTTGTAGCAAAATAGATGGGTAAGTTGTGGAGTACAGTGATCTCTCAACCCACACTATGATTCGACACTTGTCCATTGCATTCTTCTTAATGTTGGAGCTCTATTCAGTTTTCATGGTCATTTTTGGCACCTCCAGATGGCAAGAGTGCGAAGTGATGTACGGGCTTCCTATGGTAATAATTGCGTGTTCGACGGTGACTGTCTTCAACCACGTACATCGTTGGCTCTGGCCTACCGAATGCACCTATTGTTATCTTGGTTATATATCACAACATGAGCTAATCTCAAAAAGATGGTTTTTTTCGGATCATCGGATCGGACCATGCTCCGTTAACGCCAACGTTTCCAATTGATTACGTAGCGTAACAGAGAATGGGGATATAGTGCAGATAGACCTCACTTACAGCTACCATGCACGCATAGCGAATCCACGACCTCACGCTTATTTTATGGAAATGACGGCCAAATGTGGGAAAAGTCAGACTTCACACTTTGGTGCCTGAGACCTCACATTTTCAAGTTGACCCTCAGAATGGCTCTCTACTTTGAGCTGCGAGATTCCTTTTTTGCTGTTTATCTATCATTCTCTTAGCTCTATCTAATCATCGTCTGTACTCGTCTACAACTGACGACATCAGAGGAAATCACTCCGAATAAGACAAGGAGGTCGAAAATGAGACCAAAACATTTTTTAACTCGGAACTGCACATATTCAACGAACAGCGGATCCTTTTGCCCGAGGAGTGGGCTGAGGTTACTTAGTCAAATGGTAAGTACCTTGAAGTGAAGTGGTTGAAAAAATACATATAAACAATCATTACAAAAGTTGCGCATTTTCACTGCTCCAACCCAATACAAAGAAGCGATCGACTAAGACATAAGACGGCTGTACTACTAGAAGGATATGTCGGTTGAACAAAGAAAGTGACCTTAGCATGTGCCTCCAGCGGTGTTGTCGATTGGAGTACGATTGAGTTGCGTACTTCGTGCTCATCGGATTCTGGCAGGTCGAATTACTCAAGCCGTACTGAACTGAACTGATACAATATGGCTGATACTCAAATTTCGGTGCTAAAATGACCTAATAACCGAGAAACATGTTGAGTTCTAACGAAAAGCTACATACTCTAGAGGGCCGATTAGTCTGTTTGCTTAAATTTGAATAAAACCGATTCTATGAACGCAAATCTTGTCACACACTCTTGATACGGTTTCTCCATTCGAAAGCCAATAGGTCTTTTGCGTATTTTCAGGTTTTAGACCAACTTAAGCCGTGTGTATGAGCGCCAATCTCCATCAAAGACAAAGCCGCATATAAACGATTCTCAGCACAACAGAAGTGACAACATCATGATTTTAAGAGCACGAATAGCCTGGGCAAAAATAATACTACAAAGTTATGAAATCGCTTGAAAGTGCTTCAATTCTCTAAGAAGGTGTATCGAGTTTGACCAACAAAAATCGAAAAATTTCATTTTTGAGGCAGGAATAGAATGTATTTGTAGTTGAACACGATCGAATCCCACAACGAAGAACATGTTGAGTACAAGGGAGAAATTTTGGCGAATCCATCACCTACAGTTCTGTCACACGGGACTATTTTTCAAATGACTCGCGAAAGAGCATCATCCAAATACCAAAAATACGATCCAAGAGAAGACAAAGGAAATCAGCAAAAGACGGTCTTTAACCAGTAGCACCCTTCTATACGTTCCCCGCTTCACACTTGCAGCACGGCTCCCTATCACCCACGGGAGTTCCGAGCGCTGACGTCAGCCAGACGGCGAAATAAGATAAATAGTCAGCTGCAGCGACCACTCAAAACCTTTTTTTCTATGACGTCTACGCGTCGCCTGAGCGGTCACACGCGAATCCCCGTTAATCATCCCAGCTCGGGCCATTCGAACGGCGTCCAACGAATGCCCAATGCAATTAGCGGCTTTCAACTGGGCAAAACAACACAAGAGAAGTAGTATGGCCAAGGCGGAAAGAGGAGGAAGTCGCGAAACACGGTAATTGGAAAGCAGGAAGGATGCTGGCCTAGGTATTGCTAAACAGGGTGGCGAATGAGTTAATAGAGGTAGTAAGAGAATAGAGGAAAAGAGAGAAAAGATGAGCTTTCAGGAATAACTAAAAGCGCGCTAAATTTATCCGCAAAAGAAATGGCGAAAAAAATCAAAAATGAAGATTTTTGTAGATGTACGATTCAATCAGTTGCGGACAGCAAAAATTAACAACATTGAAACGTCTATACAGCGATAACTATGACGATAGCAATTGACAAGAAACACGCAAGGTCCATCGTCTGCGCCTATATCGGAATCAGCACTTCATCTGTCGAACTAGGGCTGGGTCCAACCACGATCTTCCTGTTACGTGTGGCCGGATGCTAGTGGAGAGTAAGCACGCCGGTTATTGTTGGTTTTTGTTGGCACGAATTAAAGCTGTTTATTGCAACGTGTGTCACTCGTTCTGCACAAGCGCACTTCGTCTGTCGATTATCTCCCGTATCCCGAGGGTACAACACACCTCACGCTAATGAATGCAAACTAATAGGATAGTCTCCTGTCGTGTCCTGGACCGAATCCAGAGGAAGATCGGTGATTATCATGTCATACAGTGCCTTGTTGTGCTTAGAAGACGGCATTCATTGATTCGTCGTTGATTCAAGAAGAAAAACCGTATGATCCGAATCACCATCAATCAAAATCAGTCGAATTTATCTACATCGTTAAGGTGACTCGATTGTGGCATGCCAACACTTCACATCGCCATTTAGAATGATTGCTACAAGTGGCATACGATCAAATGGGGTTAGGATTCATCGCAAGCATTCGGGCGACATCAAAACGGCACCCTCTGCTTCTTTATAGCCCGACGACGGCGATTTTAAATATTGACATGCCGAAACGAATGAGGAAGTAAAACGTGGCCGCGGATATGTGTACAAGGAAGAGAGATAAATCTTGTCTTGGCATTGATCAGAACAAGGTTATGAGCATCTTTGGTTTTAGAGGACATTCCTCTGCATCCATCGAGATTACAACGTTCGGCCAAAAATTGTTCGATTATGGAGTTATTTGGATCATGGTTTCTGATAGAACGACTATTGTACTGATAGAAGAAGAGGTAATTAGGCTGCGATGTACTTAACATTTATGCCGGTGTTCAAAAATTATATCCTTTCAGGTAATCTAGGACGGACACACTCCAAAACAGTGATGCTCAAAAATTGAACCGATTATTATGTTGCTTCCAAAATTTGTCGCTCAGTGTTCAGAATTCCAAAGCCCACTTTCGAAAGGGACGAAAAGGACAGAAAAGGGACAAGTTAAGTTTGAAATCGTCGCAACCGTCATGTATTTGTTTGGTGTATGTGTATGGATCACGATCATGTTTTCCGATTGAACGACTTGGACTAATAGAAGAAGAGGTAATTAGGCTGCGATGTACTTAACATTTATGCCGGTGTTCAAAAATTCTATCCTTTTAGGTAATGTGAGACGCGAACACTCTAAAATGATACAACTTGAGGCCGACAGAAAATATTTATCTTCGCAGGTTTCACACATGATCACCCCGTTCCAATCCAATGCATTGCACGACGAATGTCATTGATTCAAGAGTAAATTTAATGTATGTTTCACCGCAAAAATTTTTTATATATCTTGTATTGACATTGATCGACATCAAAGCAAAGTACTGAGCATCTTTCTATTGAGTGTTCCTACTTTGTACCCTTCTTTGTACACGTAATTAAAGTAGCATGTCTATGTTTTGGTCAAAAATGTTGAAAAATCGTAAATTACAAATTTTATCAAAGGCAGATAGGAAACATGGTCGATGTTATCTGAATCTTTTGGAGAGCGGCACAGTGAAATACCTGAATATCTTGGCATTTCGTGTAACATTTCGAGCAAAAAATGTCCTGACCATAAGGTCTTCGAGGAAATTCCTCTGCGCCTACCGTAATTACAAGCAAAATCCGGAGCGCAGACAAAAAACGTTGCTTCTCAAAAATTGAAACAATCAGTTTACTTCGCAGATCAGCAAAAACGTTTGCATTTCAACATATTAAACACGTAGGTAAAGAAGAAGTTGTGGCTGTGTGTGGATCCGAACCGAACTTTCGAAGCTGCCGGTTAGTTCCGGTTTGGAATCAGATGCATTAAAAGAGTGTCACTCTTGCGAAGATGTCGTCAGAAGCAAATAGAAGACAAATACACAAAAATCACAAACCAACATCAAAGTTCTACATGTAGAATCGGTGTGGAACAGTCAAAATATTGAGCGAGGATCATCCTGTTACTGTTCTCTATCATTTACAGCAGATGTTCAAAAATGGAAGGTTTCGCTCAATGTGAGTTGTCTTCATTCACAGAAAGATAGATAACATACATACACTATTGACTATTGAGCACTCGAGCCAATGCGATGATTTGCTAGTCAAAGTAAAACACCAAAAATTAAATCAATAAGCAAAGCCCACTTTCGAGGGGGACTAATAGGACAGTATCGTTCTAAACAGCAATGTTTCCTGTAGAACATGTGCACGGTACGCGTTCCATAATTCATGAAAATGACACTGAAAATAAGCGTGGTTTTGAACGCTTTTTGTTTTGAATCATTCAGTCACAAACAGAGATGGACATCACCTCAGCCGTCTGCCATCAGCCGATCATCCGGTAGGCCGAGCTAGTCGATTGACGGCTGATAGTTGAACGGATAGGATGAACGGCTAGCCCATCTCTGGTCACCAGTCGAGCGAATCTCTACGAATAATCAAGCAACTAGATGGAATGACTCACCTGGATAATCTAGATCGCTCATTCATTTTGATCGTGTCCCTTACAAATAAGCCATGCTGGAAACCTAAGGCCCCTTCCATCCGTCGCACCGATGTAACACCCTTTTAATACATGAGTAGGACCAAAGTTACTCGAAAACCAAATATGTGCTACCCAGATATATTAAGCGTTGAAAAAATCTGACCACTTATGTACTGAAGCAATAAAGCGTCACTTAGAAGAGAGGCTCTCCGAAAGATGATCAAGCAGGAAAGGCACTATAAGATCTGACAATGACTGACAAATTATGCTGCCAATCGTCGTCACCAAAGCCACAAGAAGTGTCAAAACACGCACGGGAACTGCAACTGCTTTCGTGACACGTCAATAACCCGGGCGCCATCCACTTGGACGTCGCTTAGCACGCGAGTCGGCTATGCGATCTCGGGCCCACTTCCCTTAGGCACCGCTGCACTTTCCCTCCGACGCCACCATCCCATCTCGTTTCTTCTTCTCCCGTTCCTCCGCCAAACGATGATGTCTTCTTCTGTTTTTCTCTCACCGCTGTGGCGTCGTGCCACGGCACGCCATCGCTTCCTGTGTCGAACGGGATTGTTTGCCATTTAATGATAATGATAGTGTTAGTTTTCCCACACCGCAGCTAAATAGGGCCCTTTTTGTGGGGACGTAAAACGGGTTTGGCCACAGAAAATGGGACATGTGTCGCTTAAGTGAAAATCGATCGATCGGAGGCGAGCCGATCGGCCAGATCGCTTATGCGATGAGGGGTCGTCTGCTCTTTGATCTGTTTATTTCGAATAGGCCTACGCTCTAAAAATAGCGGGGACCATGGGTCATTACAGCCAAAAATTTGTGAAAAGTTGGAAGAGCAACAAAACGGTGTATGGTCCTCACTGTTATGAATCTTAATCGTATCCCATTACACGCTGGACACCTTGGTATATTTGAATTTAATTCTTTCAAGGAGTCTTATCAAGAAATCAAAAATCGCCGTACTCTCATCTCGGAAAAGCAAGGTGGGTAGTAAAACAGTGCAAAGAACGATGATGAGGAGCTTTATCTATATAATCTTACTCTAATGACAATGTTCATATGAGAAATTTTTGAGCATTATACACAGAACACCTTGGTTACTTTCGTTTTGATCATCCCCTATATATAAACGGAGAGTCTGCGTCCTCTCGTACCGATACGCGCGGACAGTTGTGCACCCATAGGGACCCAGTTTTTTTTGGTTCGTTGTCCATATTCAAGTTAAAACTCTGGTGACCAGATCAGAGGTTAAGCAATGGTTACATATGTGATTGACAGAAGGAGTCAAAGAAGGATTGTACTAGGATCAAAAATCCGAATATGGACTCCAAAGATGATTAACTAATCAAAGGGATCAAAGTGTTTACAAATGGAGAACAAACTTGCAAAAATACTGCAATAATTGTTTGTAGAGAAAACCAACGAGAGACGGAATCAGAAATCATTAAACCATTTCCTGACATTTAGATTACATACAAACAAGAAGAAAATGAGCATAGTAGAAAACAGCTATCTATTCGTGACTGCTTTTCCTCTCCTTTTTAAGAAACTGCTAAACATGTCGGCTTTAGGAGTCTGTTTCCACGCCTTTAAAAGAGATGAGCTTGGACTTGGTTCGGCAGGATACAAAATCCACCTCAAAAATCAGTGGGTAAACGATCAAAGTGAGTGCGGATCCTAATGAAAACTAACACAGAGCTGGGCATTAAATCAGAATATGAATAAGTTCAAATAAAATGAAAACGCTTTGCTTAAGGAATGTCAATTTTACCCCACAAATTACCCCAAGCACTGGGGAGAAAAGTATAAGAGGCAAAGTGGATGACCAAGATGAGAGGCAAAAATGAGAAAATGGAAATGTTAAGTGTATTCATGACTATAAGTGATCTAAATTCGAACAGCCTGAAAGGAAAACGCCCTAAAAGCCGTAAAACCACACCTGAAATTAACGAAAGAAAGATAAAATAAACCAACCGCTCGCATGATCGGCGACTATGAGATCTAGAAGCGTGCAAACGGGAGGTCGACGTCGCGTCGGTGGCGCCGACGACGTTTTCGTCGGACAGTCGGTCTTCGGGACGGTGGCGGCGGCGGTGCTGAGCGGACAGTCTCCGACTACGGTAGTGCAGCAGGCAGAGCGGCTTCGGGGCGAACGGTAGAGGCTGCGCTGTGGACGACACTGCGGGCATTGGGTGGCGACGCGACGGTCACTCAACGCAGTCGGCCTTAGCAGTCGGTGGCGGCGTCGAAGGAGACAACGATGCTGGAGACGCTGGCATGCATGGGTTCTCTCCTCACCTGAACATTGAACTGTACCATCTGGACCAATCTGGACCCAACAGTAAATGTCCAAAAATCGCTCGCGAGTACTTATGGCATAGCAATGAAATACAGATATATCCTCAATGCACGATTTGAAGATGTATAGAGTTCAAAGAATACGTTGATGAAAAATCTCCGCGATCGTAGATGGTTCATATGACCAAACGCTGTGAAAGCGTAGCGTTCGAATGAATAGACAATGACCAGAGTTGTCCGGGTACCCGAACCCGAACCCGACCCGAACCCGAAACCTTCGGGTACCCGACCAGAAAACCCGAACCCAAGAACCGGAACCTGCCAACTCTGACTATGACAAGATCAGTGACAGGATGACATTTTGAAAGGGTCGGATAGGAGCACAGAAAAGTCAATCAGAAGGACAAGCAGTTCACATATAAACCTATAAACGAGGTCACACTTTATAGCACTCCCAACAAGCGAAAAAGAGGAACTTTCCAACTATGTTTACGAACAAAAATGAAACATTAAACATCTATGGAACACCAAATAAGCTCGAATAGCAGCACGAACGCGTTTGAGATCTAAACGTTTGAGACAGTATATTTATGTTTATCTTATCTAAGATTCGTCTTATGTCTTATGAACACGAAGTTCTTCGAGTACTCTTTGCGCATCACGGGTCAACGACAAGATGCCAATTCATTCGAACGGGTAGGTACAACAAAAATAGATAAAACCACGAATAAATAACAGTATACACTGAGAAGATAGTCCGCTTTTGATTCTGTATAGGTGACTCATCAAGTCTTAAAATCAATCATCTGGTCTTCGACTCGTCGATGACAATCATCAGCAGAAAAGCTAACTGAGCTCCAGGAGATCCAGGCGAACCGGGTGCGTGGGCCGGTGTGGCGGGGAATCAGGGTGTTCCGTTCGAGACCATCCGCTTAGGGAATCGTGTCGCTACAGTCATCAAAGCACATTCACTCGAACTCATCAACATCAACAGTCATCACACAACAACGTAGAATCGAAATCAGCAACCGAGAGACAGAGAGATCATCAAGGACAAATAAGTTTGAAGTGAGCGCTATGACACGCCTGTCATCACTTAGATCGTTCGCTGCATGCATCCGATAACCCATACGGACACAATTTGACGTGCACTCGCCATCTCCAGTGTCCTACTTAAGAGACGTCGTAAACAAGAACACGGATGTTAAAGAATTCTGCGGCGGCCTGCACCTCCACGGTCCCCATTCATACACCAGGCTTTTCCACACCCTTCCTCTTCAAGTAGGCGCTTGTATCCTCGTCGATAGCGGTTAATCGTGTGATCCACTCTACTCCTTGCCTGGAAATGACGGCAAACCTGAAAAATCATGGATAAAACCTATATCGGTGAAGAATAAGAGCAACAACGCGACGAAAACTGAAAATAAGCGCGTAATCATCATAATCTTCATGACGAGTGGACACTTAGTGCATCACTTCGCATACTCGACCACTTAAATAAGCGAACAACGGATACGAGAAGGAAAAATCCTATCGAAATCGCCAAAACCATTTTGTACCGATGGTCTCAAATGGAACACCCTGAGAGCGACACGATTGCCTACAAAATCGGCCGACAAAAATTATAAACATCAGCAACATCGAGGAATTTATAATACGGTAGATACTACCATAAAAGTGTAGGAATTACTGAGTTTACATGCGTATAATCTTGGATCAATGGCTTATGCTACGGCCACGAACGCTGCGTCGTGCGTCGTGCGTCCTGCGTTTTTTTCAATGGCGAAAAAACGCGTCGTGGCCACCCTTTCGCTGCGTCGTGCGTTTTCTCCATGGGTGGTCCAACTTCGAAGGCCAGATTGGCATATGCCTCGACGCTACCGTAATACCCCAGGGGTTTTTCACATCCTCCCAATCAGTTGTATGCTTGGTGCGCTACTTTGGAATGGACACATGTGTATGTAGGCCGGCATCTCGAAGTACAGGGTGTCCAGAAAGTTCTGCGACGCATCGAAATGTTGGATTTTAGCAATTTCATGCACATCTCTGGGAATTTTAAACGATGTATTCATAGAGCTCTGTGTCCTCTTTGGCGACGTTCCGGTTGAAACGGTGGATCTGGCAGATCTTCTCCGAGCGGGGCTCCTACTCCTCTGGGTACTCGGCCATCGTTGGTTATTGTTGGAAGCACTGAGCTTTCCATGATAACGGCTGGTTTTGGTGATACATACACCGTAGTTCATTAGAACGCAAGGGGGTGGCCACGAACGCAACGCAGCGAGCAGAGAACGCACGACGCAAGACGCACGACGCTGCCGCACGACGCAGCATTCGTGGCCACCTCAGCAAAAACGCACGACGCACAACGCACGACGCGCAACGCACGACGCTGCGTCACGACGCAGCGATCGTGACCACTAGGGATGTGCGGAAGTAAAATTTCTGATTTCGGAAGTCGGAAGTCCGGACTGTCGATGCCGATATTCTGTAAATGGAAAAAAATATATTAGGAAACATTTTTGTGGAATGTCCGTTACACGCGAATGGCAAAACGCTCTGCGTTTGCGCGCAAAACATTCGATTTAAATAACAAGCCAAACTTAGGAAAAAACCAACTTCCGGATAGAACTTCCGAAATTTTACTGACCATTTCGGAAGTCGGAAGTCCGGAATCGGAAGTACGCTTTTGATTTCGGAAGTCGGAAGTCCGGAATCGGAAGTGCCAAAAACCCCGGAATTCCGGACCTGCGGAAGTCGGAATCGGAATTCCGCACATCCCTGGTGGCCACCCTCCAAAAAACGCACGACGCAGCGCGCGACGCACGACGCAGGACGCAGACGCAGCATTCGTGGCCGTAGCATTACACTGTGCATGCATATAAACCAACAACAGAGACATGTATCACACCATCACTGCTGCTGCTCATTTGGCTTCACTGGAAGAGGCGACGTCAAAGCGGCTAAGAGGCATAGCAAAGAGAGTCAATTTCCATCAACGACGATGTGAGGCACGAGTAAAGTCGAGTCGGCGGTGATTGGCTTCTTGATCAGAGTGATGGAAGTAACGCAACTCTGTAGGAGCCGGCGTAAATTTCATTTCAAGGCGACTAAGTTTTACAAAAATGTGTCTGTGAAATAAGGAATATACCCAACATCAAAAATCAATAAAAGCAATATTTGCCATGAGGAAGGCCAAAAAACTACATGGGATATTACAGATTCGCATTCAAATGGCCGCCTTCTGCTGCAATGCAGGCCCCCTAACGCTTCGAAAAATATTCCAGTTGTTGTGCCGTGAACATGGACAAACACAACAACGCACTTTCTCCTCCAAAATGATCCACACTGAGAAGTTCATTGGCCCATCAAAAGCCCACCAGTGTGCGAAGCGGCGAGGAGCTGAATCCGACGGCATCGAGATGGTGAATCGAGGTAGATTCCAAGCACTGGAGCAACTGGAGGAGCCGACTTCAATACACTTCAATACAAGACTCTTGGCTTTGTTGACCATACGGATGGAGGTAAGGCAATCCTGTTCCATGCCAACTAGGAGTCGAGGTAGAAATCCACAACAAAAATCTGTGAATGAAGAGATGTCACGCATGTCAAAAATCTAAATGAAAAAAAAAGCAACATTTACCATGGGAAAGGCCAAAAACTACATGGGACATTACAAATTCGCATTCAACTGGCCGCTTTCTGCTGCGAAGCATGCCTCCTAATGCTTCGGAAAATATTCCACTGTGGGTCAGTTGTTGTGTCGTGAACATGACAGGCTTTCTCCTCCAAAATGATCCACACTGAGAAGTTCATTGGCCCATCAAAAGTCCACCAGTGTGCGAAGCGGCGAGGAGCTGAATCCGACGGCATCGAGATGGTGAATCGAGGTAGATTCCAATCACTGGAGCAACTGGAGGAGCTAGACAACTGGACTTCAATACAAAAATTATAAAGTCGCCAAATGACACAGTTGCTTGATTTGAATATGTCTAGTATAATATAGTGTATTTCCAAGCAGGTTCACTTTGCGAGCAGCTCAACCGTTACACCGCAGAGCCAGTTGAGAAGGATTACAATATAACTATTTCGTTCAACACATCCTCTTTGAAATTCTTCTAAACAACAATAAATACCGAACATGTGAATAAGATTCATCTACTCATCTACAGCAAATAAGTAAGGCGTACATGGCAGCAAAGAACGATACATATGTATGTTGGTTAACGCGTATTTTGACATAAATGTACGTGTTCAAAAATAAGAATAACCATTGAAAAAATAATCGTCGACGTGGGCTAAAATACGGTTTTAACAAAAATTAGCGCCTGGTGTCTAGAATGCGAAACATCTATGTACAAAAAGCATACGTTGCAGAACGTCAAAAATGAATAGTTCGAACTTCGATTCTATGGTCGAAAGATTACGAATCACGAAAGTAGCTGCACATCCAGTCACCATCGAATTGCTTTGAAGAAAACGAGGAGAGGTCCACAAACAACCCCATTATGAGGAGCAGTTCGAAGAGCGTTGCAACGGTAGTTTGTGACATCTGTGTACAAACATGTGGAAGTTGTTCTCTCTACGTACAGAAGCTGCAGAGTGTTATTTACTCGAGCATTTGGTCAGAATCATAGCAGACAACAACTACGTTGATTGGCTGCGAGTACATAGATACAAAAATATTGGAAATTGGTCATCCAACGATAATAACCCTTAGCAATACATCTTGGAAATCGAAATGGAAAAATCATTCTCCCTTCCGGACACATCACATCACCTACCGCATAGACCACATGCCTTTTCGTCTATTTTCATTAACTACCGTACTTCTGGCGACTGAATCAGTCTATACTTTCAAAGGATCACACTGAGGAGCTCAAAAAATGTAAAATAATAACGATCCAGCTGAGGCCTGGTGCATACAGATCTGTGTCTAAGAATTAACAAAAACCTAAAATCTTCCGGTTCTTAAAGCGATTCTTGAGCTTGAGAGTATGACGCGAGTGGTCGAGCTGTGATCAGCTTCATGGTCAGATGGAGGGAACTGCCGTTCGCTTGTGTTCGAAGCTTTCTGGGAGCCGGGATTATCACTGAGCCCACAACGACGGTCGAGAACGACCTCTCAGTCAACTTATTCGGCAAACGTCAGAGAGAGCGAGTGGACGACCCGGTCGATCGCTGGGGGCACAAATGAACGACTGTCTGCTTTCAATGGATCCTAAAAGCAGAAACCTTGCATCTGCATTCACTGCAATCTTGCCCATTCCGTCTGCACGATATCGAACACAAAAATCAAAGGATGCTTGAATGTGCAGAATGTATCAGAAGAATGTTATTCTAATGTAATGAATCTTATGAAACCGATGATCTTAACCGATGATCTTATAAAAATGCTTAAAAATGCCATTACCTCTGCTTTCTAGACTATCTCCATGCACAACTTTCCGTTGTGTATAAGACAAAAATGAAAAGGTGCCCAACCTCGCTCTGCTCTTCAATCTACATGAGCGCACAGTATATG
The DNA here is from genome assembly GCA_030435675.1 of Steinernema hermaphroditum. Lineage (NCBI taxonomy): Eukaryota > Metazoa > Nematoda > Chromadorea > Rhabditida > Steinernematidae > Steinernema > Steinernema hermaphroditum. Next base: position 1,431,064 of record CM059623.1, read on the forward strand.
GTCGGTGATCAATGTCTTTCCTGGTCCAATTCCAGCAATTAAACCACTGCCAATAATCCTATAGTAGCTAAAGTATCGTTTCGAATTCAAACGCGGCGTCGTTGGGAACACCCATCTTCAAGAGGCTGTCAACAAACTTGGTCATGAATTGCGGTGGATACTGGATTGGATCAAAAATGTCAATTATTTGATCTCCCAAAAATGCGACCAATTGACATTCTCGGAGATCTTACGAATGAACATACACAACGAAAAGTATGCACATATGTAGATTTTTAGGAAAGGTGTGCCAATAAATTCCATAGGGGATTAGTGAATTTCATTAGCCGGAAAACACAATATTTGAAGACTTTCAAGAACAGTATTTGTTGGATCAGGTGGCATATACACTGCTGGACAAAAGTATAGGCCACCCCCTCGACAGTTTGGAGGGCTAGCGGCAACTTTTGAAAATACCTACCCCACGTGAAAAAGCGTCGCGAAAAACATAGGTTTCATGGGAAAGACGAAATCCCTGGAAGAGAAAAAAATGTAAAAACATTCAAATAAATCTGAGACCCATTTTCAGCAGGACAAAAGTATAGGTCACCCTAGACATTTGCTTCGCCTTTAATTCGTATTTAATTGGTAACAAGCCCTGTTTTCACTGGTATTTACTGGAACTGTGTTTCAAGGCTATTATGCTGCAATGGGTCGAAGTGCGCGTCTTACAGAGGTCGCAAAGGACAAAATTTAAGAGCTCCATTCTGGACACATGTCCGAATGGAAACATGATAGGCAGATGGCCACACCTTCTTCGCTAACAGACTCCAAACCATGCAAACCACCGTTTTCGGTGTCGCAGATTACACAGGAGTAAAAATTATACCATTTTAGTGCTTCTGGGCATCAATTCTCCTTCAAAACTTAGGGCCCCACCTTGACCTGCATTCTTGTTCGGGTCCCAGAACGATCTGGAAGATGGAATTTTCAGCTTATTTCATCACTACCACGTTGTAGAGCGTATGCGAAAACCCCTGTTTCGGTTTTATCCGATGAAAAACGGAGTAAATGCGAATTCTGGGCGTGGACATCTCGTAACATGGAATTTACAATGGAAAAAGGTCGTTTTTCAAAAGAGTTTGGAAAACCCGGCTGTCTTTCATCCGTAATGTTAGATAATTAGCAGAAGATGACCAGAAGGGGTTTTCGCATACGCTCTAAAACGTGGTAGTGATGGAATAAGGTGAAAATTCCATCTTCCAGATCGTTCTGGGACCCGACCAAGAATGCAGGTCAAGGTGGGGCCCTAAGTTTTGAAGGAGCAGTGATGCTCAGAAGCACTGAAATGGTATAATTTTTACTCTTATGTAATCTGCGGCGCCGAAAACGGTGTTTTGCGTGGTTTTGAGTCTGTTAGTGAAGAAAGTGTGGCCATCTACCTATCATGTTTCCATGTAGGCATGTGTCCCGAATGGAGCTCTTAAATTTTGTCCTTTTCGAGCTCTGTAAGACGCGCACTTCGACCCATTGCAGCATAATAGCCTTGAAACACAGTTCCAGTAAATACCAGTGAAAACAGGGCTTGTTACCAATTAAATACGAATTAAAGGCGAAGCAAATGTCTAGGGTGACCTATACTTTTGTCCAGCTGAAAATGGGTCTCAGATTTATTTGAACCTTTTTACATTTGTTTCTCTTCCAGGGATTTCGTCTTTCCCATGGAACCTATGTTTTTCGCGACGCTTTTTCACGTGGGGTAGTCGATATTTTCAAAAGTTGCCGCTAGCCCTCCAAACTGCCGAATAAGGGGGGTGGCCTATACTTTTGTCCAGCATATTAGGTTGATGCAAAAGAAATGTCGATTTTTGTTAAAAAGAAAATTGATCATGAAAGTATAATAATCAAAAGCTGAACCCAAAAGACATTCACCATTAGTATTCACGAGTTGTCGCCTATGTCCACGTAGAGAGTGAATGCCTTACTGAACGAATTCATAGTGGTTTGGACCTGAAAAAGTTTGTGACTCAAATTTTGACTTCCTCACATCTTTTGATTTTTTTTCTGCCAAGGAGCACTGCATCGACAGGAATAAGTGATAGTCAGGTGGAGCGATGTCTGTGCTATCAGGCGGTCAAACAACTATCCTTGATATTGCGAAGGAGGATTCCAATCATAGTGATTGTTGTTGATTTTTTTGTACATTTTGCCCCCTGATTTCCACTACCATTTTCGGACCATCTGACTACAACGACCCTGTTTTCACACCTATTGATCTTTCAAATGGCATACAAGCGTCTCATAGTGGTTGATTAATTAACGTTCACAAATGCTGTCGTGAGTTCTCGAGCAGGTTGCTTTCGGATTCAGCTCAACAACCTCTTTTAATGCTGCGTCACCCAAAAATTTGGGACGTTTTCCATGTGCTTCGTCTTTAAAGCACTTATTTCCATCTCAGAATCGCTGAACCCACCACTCGCACATGCATTCGGATGGGACATCTTCTTCCAGCACTTAACACGGGCTACTGTGAAATTAGGCAGGAAACTTGCTTTGTTTGAAGTTGTGTGGTATGCAAATCCGCACTGGGCACTTTTTCTCGATCATGTTTAACGTAAAATTTTATTTTAATTGGAAAGGGCCAGCGCCACGGAATATATATCAAACGATGCGCGAGTGCAAGCTCTACAAGAACTATTAATCACGTCATACAGAAACTTATTATAATGAAAGAAAGAACAAAATCGACATGATCGACATTTCTTTTGCATCAACCTAATATATACCCGATAATTGTGTATCAGGATGGAGCGATAGGTTTCCAAAAACGTGGCAATCTTACAGGCAAAAGGTTATATATGAGCAATGTGCTCGGCACGTCGGTCGTAGAATTCGGACTATCCATCGTGTGGTCCAAAACGGTCCAAAATTCATGTCCTTTTGGTGACATTTTGTATTAGGACAGACGGGAGCGTTAGCGTGTATATTCTTCCGTCCGCGACAGAGCAGTCGTAATGATCGCCGAGGAGTTTTGGACAGCAGACAAAACGAGGAACGGGAGCGGACATTTCCTACGTCCACCTAAGTGTTTGTATGATTGCACCTTGCGACGCGATATTTGAACATTTTTGGCCAATCGATAATAACCAAAAAACCAGTTTACGAGTTTATCAGAGGAAGTTATTTACCTCCTGCCAGCTCAACCCTCACGAACCCAATAACAGACCCATTAAGATCAATGGCAATAACAGCTCGGCACGCCGCAAAACAACACGGCCGTCTCGACAATGGGCTCATTAATGGAATTACCAGAATGTTTTATGCCCATGGCAATATGGTATCTTGAAAGCGATGTGATCAGAACGGGTTTAATTACCACACACAAAAATTTCAATTATGTACTGGAGCGGTCTCGAACTTAGAGCAAAAACCGGAAAATCTAAGGATATTACCACTGTGACCTTAAATGAGCAGAAATCATCCCGGGACCTGCTTTGTCGGCTAACAGAAGTCCATGTCAATGGGCACATCACTAAGTATTCCTTCTTCAAGGCGAAAATGTTTCCGTCTCCGTTGTTCTCCATAACATCAAACAAAAATAATGCAACCTCTGTGTGCATTGTCAAAAAGTGTGAAATCTTAAACGTCCGGTGTTGTGGGGAATCGTGTCGCTCTCAGGGTGTTCCATTCGGGACCATCCGCTCGGGGGGAATCGTGTCGCTACAAGGGTGATTTCGGAGGGGTTTTTTCTTCTCTTTTCTGTTTGTATATACGTCGTTTGCTTATTTAAGTGGCTGCGGTGTGCAAAGTGTGGAATGATGCGCGGCACTAACTGTGTACTCGGCATAAAGATTATACAATGTGGTGCATAATGATAGACTCACCCCATTGATGTGCTATTTCTCATTATCTAGTGAATATTTTGAGAACCTTACAACATCTGAAAGAGCATCTCAAAACACGTACATTCCTGGAAAATCTCGTGCTAAACGTGCACTTACCAGTTTAGATAGGGTCTCAGATTGTTTCTGTCTGTAAATCGACCGGTGCATAATGATAGACTCGGCAGATTTTCGCTGCTCGTTGTTGCTTTATTATGAGTTTCTGGTATCTTCTGCGATTCCCTTTCCCTTTCATTAATTTAGGCTATCCCTAGGTGGTTTGGGATTTCAAAACTGTTAAATTTGTAACAGCACCAGGTGGCAGATCCAGGCAACTAAGAACTTGAAGATTTTAATTGAAAATCATTAATTAGATCAGGAAAATACCGCGAAACATCTTTTTCCCCATTGAGAATAACGTAGAAAGTGAAATAAGTTTAAACAATGTTGCTGGATTCAGTTCAAGTAAATGTGTTTTGATGACTGTAGCGACACGATTCCCCCCGAGCGGATGGTCCCGAATGGAACACCCTGAGAGCGACACGATTCCCCGAGCGACACGATTCCCCGAGCGGATGGTCGCGGATGGTCTCGAACGGAAAACCCTGAGAGCGACACGATTCCCCGAGCGACACGATTCCCCGCCACACCGGCGGCATCCTCGCCCACAAAGGCATCTGATCAGATCCATTGACCAACCGTGCAAGCCATTTTGGGATAGGGAAAACGCAAAGGGCTTTTCATTTGTGTCCTCGGCGATCGGTCGGGTCGTCCTCTCGCTCTCTCTCTCTGAGGCTGTATGAGCAGCCGAGTGAGATGAGTGAGCGGTCATTCATGTTGGCGCAATGATCGCCTTGTCGTGGCTGGCGTGGAACGTAAGCCGAATCACAACTCGCCACGGAGATCTGAGGCCAATAGAGCTTCTTTATCGCTTCGAACACTCATGGGATAGTTTCCTTCAACTTCGATTTCGCGCCCTCCGCCCAAGAAAGAAGAGAAGCAACGACAACGGTGATCTACGGTTCTTCATTGTGCATTATGAGATTTTTCGTGTATGCCATTGAGTCAAGTGTAAATGAATACATGGAGCAAAATGCAAAAATGTAAAAATTTAGACTTGAATGATGCTTAAAAGCTAAGTTAAATCGGGATCAAAAATACGCAAACTGTAAATCCAACCTTTCATGACCCACAAACATAGACTTGTAACCGAACAAAACAGCGGACTTTAAACAGAAACATTAGATCTGTCGTTATATTTGTACCATGCTTCTACCGCCTCCAAAAATAGAATAAAAACTGAACAGAAAGGCTCCAGATTCGAAAGATAACACTAAAAGAAGAGCATCACATTTAACGGAAGGCAAAGGGAAAAACGCAACAATATGAAAATCTAGATTTGATGACCACTGAAAGTTGATCATACCCAAAAATATGCAAAATATAAGCCTTTTCGAGCAAAAATTGTACTCTAAAAGGCACCCTGTAATGGCCAAGTAGATCTCAAAGAGAACTACGGTAAATACAAAAGAGAATGACAAACGAGTTACCCATAAAACGGTCTTTCGGTAAATTTGAGAAGATATAGAACATAAGAAGCACAACGCGATATTGTGCATAAAAGAAATTAAAGCGAATAAGCTCCCTTGGTTGGAATTAGAAGCACCTTAACCTGGAAGGCCAGTTAGAAGTACACCAGGCGTTCCGAAAATTCGTTCAATTAGGTAAAATCTAGACGAAAGGAATCAAGACAGTGGTCCAGGTAATCCGTTCAAAATTTCGGACCGGTCTCACGCCTGGATGGCCATGAAAATGACATTCTAGACTTCTGTCTAGATGCCTTTTTAGGCCTGCCACTGTGTGTATCTGTACTTCACTTATTTCTTACAAGCGATTTGATACGCATGCGAAATTGGCTCAAGAACGGAACTCAATCAATAATGTTTAATCACGACTAGTTTCACAGAGCGTAATACCACAGGAACAAAGATAAATAATTCAATAAATGACCCCATCGTCCTCTTGATCGAGAAATTTGCAAATTTCGTTACAAGCACAACGTAGAATCAGAACAGGACCATATAGTACCTCGAAACATCACAGTTAACATTTGAAAAAAACCAGATAAACTCATGATTCGGATCAGAGACGGCTAGGTTTAGAAGGTCAGTTACAAATACCCTGACTTGCCCAAAAATTCGTTCGGTTGCGTAGATGTACAGCACGAAAATAGAGCAGTAATCATCGCTCGGTAATGCTCGATAAACAAACAGACCTTGAAATCGACAAATACAGTATCTCGCTCCGCTCGTTCAAAAATAAATGACACACTCTTTGCACACTAGAAAATATTGTACAAGCAGACGAAATTCTGATTCGTTTGCATCGCGATCAAAACTAAATCAAAGATGTTTCATGTCATTCACGATCTGTAAGATCAGCGTCTCATACCGGGTGTATGCATATCATTGTGTATGCAAGGCAAGGCGTATTGTGGCAAAAATTTTCAATTTTATCAGGTCAGGTTTTCTGTGTTAGGCATCTTATTAAGTAAGAAGGAACTACTTTTACTTTTACTGTTTTCTACTTTTATCATAATCACAACAGAAAGCACTTTAGCAACAGATAAGCCGCCCAATCCGCACTCTGGGAACACCCTGGGAACAACATAGAAACGCTTCGAAACATCTCATTAGCTAAAGTGTTTTCACAACTTCCACAACCCTTCCCATCTTCATCCCCTTCCAGCTCAACCCAACCCTCTCGGCCCAGCATCTAGATCAATGCCAAGCACAACAGCTCGGCGGAAGACACAATGCAACACTCATCATGTGTCTTTTCGCGAAAATAGAGACATCGCGTCACCCTCAGGCGGCGGCTGCGGCGAGATGAGCAGCGCTCCAGGCTCCCGCGTCGCCGGCGACGACGGCGTCGCCAAGAGGCGACGAGCCCGCTGACGCCATATCGCACAATTCCCATCAAAATGTATTATAGATATTTCATTGAGTGGAAAATGCACGAGAAAACACAATTTATCAGATCGCAGCCGCGTCAATAGGAGAGGCTCGGGGCGACACGGACACACAGCCCCCCTAAGCCGAGCACAGAGAGCTAAGCCCCATGTGGAGCGGGGCGATCAAAACGACGCTTTTTTGCGGGCATCCAGTGTGAGAAGAAGCAGAAAACGAAAACAGAGCAAGAGCCGAATTAATCGCGGATGAAGTGGCACGGCTTCGAAGTGGCCAGCGATCCTGAAATGAGATGTTTCCTTATTTTTAGCGTTCATCGTTCTGCGCGCGCGCGCGACCCCACGGCTATCCGATTCGCGATAATCTTTGTTTTTGGACGGCGACGTCCGATTCCCGGGGCAAAGAAGCCGAAATAGGACCCACGGCGATGGGTTCAGGAGGTCGGTAGTAAATAAGGGTCCCCGCAAAATCGATAGCTTTTAGTAAATAGCGGTACTTGAGGGTGTGCTCCAGTGACACTTTCAAAAGAATGCCGGAAACGAATGACCACCGAAAAGGAGGCTGACGTTGGTGGGGCCAACAAAACAAAAGTGGATGGATTACGGGGAGCACAAAGAAATATCCCGGATACACATGTCAGAGTGGCACGACGCGAGAAATGGAATTAAACTCGCGCGACAAACACGGTGATAAATGGTGGGAGTGTAGGCTTGATTGTCGCTGGGAGTAAGCAACTCCGTGCACTTCGAGGAGGTCTCCGTGCTCATTCGTGTAAATACAATTTGCGGTAACGAAATTGGCGTGATACGTCAGCAGCGCAGAGAGAAAATATTAAACGCAAAAAGGAATAGCATTGTACAGGGTTCAGAAAAAGTCCGCCGAAAATCGACCATATCTCGAAAGAGTGAATGAATTAAATCGAATAACATTCTTCACGAGAAAGAGCAGCAAAACCTACATGGGATATTACAGATTCAGTTCGAAGCGACCGCCTCCTGAAAATCTAAAGTAGCATTGAAATTTACAAAAGGAAAAACACAAAAATCCGAAATTTTGCAAGCTACTAAAACAAACAGTGCCATAGAACGACCGCTCACTCAAGTCATTCAACGGACCCCAGAGAAAGAGATAGAGTGAACCACCGATCGCTGGGGACGCAAGTAACACTCGGACAAAAATGCAAACAATAAGCTGATTTTCTTGTGTGTGTGGTGAGCTTGTGAATAACGTAGTCCGTCAAAACAGAATAGCATCCTTGCCACACCAGACTTGCCTGTCATACTATAAAATGAAATCGTCGATTTTGTGCGCACACTCTTCATTCATTCGCTTTTAGGAGTATGTTCTATGTTTTTGTGGCTTCATAAAGGCCCAGAAGTGGTTTCACTTCCATACGAGCTTTCCACGAGCCGTATAGGGAAGCTTTTCAATCCGCAGTTTGGACTTCCCTTTCTTGAAACACCCTGCAATGGAACATCCTTCTATACCTCAAAAATAAATAGGTGAAAAATTTGATCTGTTGCAATTTAAGAGAGGATCTCCTAGCTCCAAGGTAAGTTACTAGTTTGCTAAGAAGAAAAATACGCGAAAACCATTAGTCCGCTGATGATTTTATGTCTCAGGTATACTATTTACGGCAAAAATTGTTAGAACGAAGACAAGCAGAAGAGCAATAGGCAAGAAGACAATACGTATAGACGCATAACAGACTGTCTCTCAGAAAAGAAGCGCTACTTTGTCATTCCTCACGCGTACAGTTTTCCGTTTTACGTTTGTTGGTTATTCGTTTTTCTCACACTTGGCACATTGCAAAGCTGGAATTTGACATCGCAAAGCATATGGCTAGAACTGAATTCCTCGCTGCACACCATGGACACTGTTGCGCTCCAGTTCGTCGAGTCGACCGCGTACTCGCTTCATAATTTGGATTATTTCCCTCTATCCTACACTACCATAGGCAATGCCATGTGGCAGGAAACAATTAATCTTGAAGCGACATGTCGGATCAGTCACTTCGTTTTTCTCTATCGAACACAGAGCGGATTTAAATGCTCCTTTTGCACGCATCGTCAAAGTCATTTTCTGGACCTCGAAGACATCAGGCAATTTGCAAGTTTTAACAGACGATCTCGATCCTGAACCCAATGAGCATAAATCGTTGTTTTTCCGAGAAGATGACTACGATGGCCTCTGGTGCCTTCAGATCACTACGATAATAGCAAAATGACAGCAGCAAAGTTTTCATCCAACTTGCAAAATTGGGCTCTAAGATCGTTGATGAAAAAGGTATATTTTGCGGAACTAAATTTGGAGAACTTGTGCCCTGCGGCGGAAGAGTGTAGAGACGCACTAGGGTCCTAACACGATCGTCTGTGCTGGGTCTCTGTCTCTGTAGACAGCTGTGTCTCATTATACCGGTTATGTCTCATTTAATTGTCTATGTCTAAGTGTTGTGTATTTAAAGAGCGAGAGTCGCAGAAGCGACAGCTCGGCTCCGGATAAAGGCTGTTTTGTTGCAACGTTTCCCTTCGTCAGTACAACATCTCCGCGCCTGCTAGTTCCTGTATTCCCGCCCGGCAAATACTACAAGAGTTTCTTAAGGATCACATCGACAATCATCCGCTACTCAAGACAGTCGAGTTGTCCGGTGACAAGTGGCCTGCTTCAATCCAACCTAATGTGAGGCAGTTCGTCTTACAAACAAGAATTAACGTTGCTCAACCCAAGAAACCATATGAAAACTTTTTTTTTTGAATAATTCTCCATAAAACCCGACTGAGATTATATGCGTATTTGTAGTATGTAGTACCGTTTTGACATAAATTTAGGGACACAGAATTTACGATCGCGAAGAACCAAAAATCGAGCTCATGCTAACGCGAGACAGAAAGGAAGGTCATTCTGCTGTTCAACAAATAGGTCAAAGTTGACGATTGCGAAGTTTACAAGTGAAAGTTAGAAGTTGCATGTAAGACAGACAAAAATTAAAAAAAGGAAAGCAAGCACTACCAGATCCTGTGATACTAATGCACGGTATCGAGGCTACTTCCACCATATCACACCATACGTACGGATTTTGAGGAATCAAAGAAAAAAACAGTAAAAAACATGCATGACACGATTAAAAAGGGATAAAAACGAACTAGACAGTAACAAAAATGAAACGTCGATGTCCAACTTGCAGATTCCCGCACACGAACCTCTTCAGCGACGCTAACGAGCACTCGGCACGCGCAGAGGACCTCTAAGCGCCTGCATAATACACGTTTTCAAGACATGCAAGTTCTAAAATTCCGCAAAAATCGATACGAACATCCCCAAATGACCTTTCAGGCGCCACTTTAGAGTGATACGAACAAGCGCAGTCGGTTTTATGCATTTCATTGTTCTTATGACATTGACTCTAATGTGAAGCGGAACTAAAGGATGATAGGCCCATTCCGTGGAAGAGCGTGGAAATGATTGCCTAGAGGGGAAGGCGATGATTGTACAACAATTATGACTTCACAAATGGGAAGGCAAACCACTGTTTCATGTGTCGACTGTCAAAAATGTTTCCGTGTAATATTGGAATTTTTCGATAACAATCAATTCTTCTGAAATATGCATTACATACTATTACATTACATACTAAGTGTTATGTGTGCAAAAATCTAATTCGACTTGTTCATAGTGCTAGGTGTGTCTGCTGTTCCCAAGATGTGGACTATAGCTGAGTCCCTCTTTCTATATTTCAAAGGTCTGTTACTTAGCGTATCACTTAACATATGCTAGTAATAAAATAAGGTGGCGCATATAATATGCAACATTTACACCGCATTAACGTACACTGTAATATAATACACATGGAAAGCCAGCTCTTTTTTCACTTTCCCAATTTCCTCCACCGTATCGCACCGTAAACGAACTAAGAATGGACTGGTCTGTTGTTCTGTATGTGTGTGTTTTCCGCCCGGACGAAAGCGATCACATGAAATGAACCAACTACAAGACGTTCCAATATATCGACTTTCGAATCATGTCGTACTAAACTTTCCATGTGGAAAGCGGGACACGGGCCGGCGTCGAACCAACTCCGACCAAGATATTCTTCCCTATCTCAAAGAAGTTATATACTCATCCACTGTTTCAGACAAATCAAGGTCTAAGGGCAGCTTCAAACCGACCACGACCGTTTCGACACCGTTGCAAAAATAATTATATGAAAGGTTCGCGAGGGTGGGAAAATTCCGCATATCGATAGCGAATACAATACTCCATCGATGAACATGATGGATTCAAAAAGAAGAAGACTAGACGGAACGCGATTTTCTGATGATTGTAGTATTTCCAGGAAACCACAAGAAGCTATTGTTCCACAGCTATAACTTTGGTTAACACCTTGGTTAACATTTCACAAGCGTTTCATATCGTTTGGATTCGAATGTCCGGAGGTCTACGCGTAAGATGAATGTGCTAACTGCTTCAAGAGGGCGGCATTTCTGCTCTATGGCTCAGTCAACTAACAATTACTTCGTAAAATTTTTGAGCTTATCACACATATGCAGTGTAGCCGCGTGATTTGATTTATCTGTCCAGCCTAACTTCCTACAAAAATTCAAATGAAAGTGTTCAACATTTCCGAATAGATGCTGCTTGCAAATATGCTCGTGGTATACACATCTCCGGAATGCGGCCAGCGAACAGCAGAACAAAATACTGCGCTGCCTATCGCGGTTATTGCGTATCGTCGAACTAGAACTATCTAGGAAAGCGCCTAAACAACGTATAGCTGTGCTTCTCTAGTAACTCTAGTAGGGTTTCAAACGTTTAGTGATGTGTGCAAAAATTTCAAATGAAGAGGTATCTCTTCGAAGAGTAGCGCCACTTCCGGAATCAGCTCTTCACGACTTCGATGGCCGCGCAAACTAATGGGAACGCTGCATTCTATTCGGATTCGTCTGCTCCACCGAAATCAGTAAAAAATCAGCAACCACGGTGTGACTCTGTTCTTCTTTGTGCATATATGAGACGTCCTGCACGGCGTAAGCCGTTGATTCAGGAAGATCAATCGTGAAAAAAAATCGAGGTATCTCTTACAAGAGAATACGAACTGGAACGGCTTCACAGTAGTCCATGTACTCAAGAATAGACTGTTGCTTGTCGGCTGGCTCAGAATCTCACCAAAAATATAAAAAGGTTGATAAGTCGAAAGCCGTTCGAGTCTCAACTAATCAACTATTTTCTGATAACGAAAACGCTGTTATATTGGGTTGGTGCATTGAAGATGTCGGTTTTCTATTTTCCGTATATTTTCGCACTGTGTAACCCTGGGGCAACATGGGTTAGTGCGTTCGTTTGGGTGATTGATTCTGTCCTCAGACCGTGCCTTCCGATGGCCCTCATGCATATTCTCCGCTTTCCTTGAACTATTTTATATTCATGGTCCGCGAAGTGCCACCTGGTGATCCGAGACACCGAACTTTCAACGACCTCTCCGGGGGACTATTTATTCGGTAGGTGGTATACTCTGCTATCCACATTTACAGCAGGAGCTGCGCTTCCAAGCGCACATGCCGCTCTCTTCCTGTAATGTCACATTGAGAGCAAATTCCAAGAACATGAAAAATTCGGCAAAAAGCAGTAGTCTGCAAGGTGGCTAAACTTTCTTCTTGATTTTACAAACTTTAGCGAAGGGTATGCAGGCACCATGGTTGACCAGCTAAGGTGCTCGAATACCGTAATGACTATTGCCTCGATACCTTAGGCCACAAGTGGAAATTAGAAGCTCCGATTTCCCATGACTTTTCCGACACCTTATCGGCCGGCGCATCTCAGTCAGCCCAGTATTTACCTATATTTCCCAAATGGCATCTATTCCCCTTATTTTTTGTGATTGCTAAGGTCAAGAAGGCTCTAGCTATGTAGTCCATGGTAATAATTGAGGACATGGACCAGGAAGAGGAACCAAAGATTGAGTTGTGGTCAGAACCAGGCCGAAAAAAGTGATATGCCACTATGCTATATGCGGCATTACTCAAGCACGTCAGCTACAGTTTGCGCCTAATAACTAGAAAAATCTCTTTTTCTTATTCAAGATAGGATAAGAACTAGGAGCCGGATTCCGGATTTCACTAGTTCCAACGGGAGCACCCAATGTTTGATAAATTAGATTGCCCTCAAAACTGCTGCTCATCTTCAGCTGTGACTCAGTTACTTATTGTGCGTGTAGATCTCCCACAGCTCTATCTGATCGCTATTTGTACGGGATTGTCGGAAACATCAGCAACTAAAAAGAGCTTACAAAGTTTACAATGGCGCCAAAAACAGACTAAATGCAATGTTTCGACCTCGAACTTCTCCTGTTCTGCAGTGGGGTGGCCAGGCTTCCTTCCAGGAAGTGCTCTGAGGCTGAGCAGTTAAACGATGAATATCCCCAGTGAAATATGTGTTTTTATGCTAAGGAACTTGTTGCGAAAAAAAACCGACATTTTCAATGCACCAACCCAATATTATATGCGATCGAGATAGATGGGATCTCTGCCTTTCCAGCATAGGTGATCAAACGAAATACGTCAAGCGAAGCCCATCATGTCACACTGATTAATGTGAATATAGGATGCTACAAAAATACATATCGTAACGACGAATCCTTTTGGCCCCAAAAATAGATCTCTGATTCTCGTGAACTGATGTGATCATCGAACGCTACAAAAACAGGTTTAAGATGACAACGTTGTATTGTGGTGTTCAGCGAGCACACCGAGCACAGCACATAATGTTGAAGTCCTGAGCCCATCATGCCTTACTGAACCAATTACTGAACCAAAACTATATTGCCAATCCCCCTTGGTCCCAAAAATAGATCTCAGAATCTCGTGATTAGTGAACGCAGCAAAGTCACGTTTAAAATGGAAATACTACATTGTGGTGTTTAAACGGTTCCTCAATCAAAGTTCAGTTCATTGCTGTTCGCGAGCCGTATCCAAGAAGGTGTGAAACATCATGTTTTATCAACATCTCAGCTAATTTCTGCTCTAGTTGCGTCTCAATTTGAAAGATTTCATGATGTTAAAAAATTTAAAACGAGGAAGTAGCTCTTAAAACGAATACGAAGCTTGGACGTTCAGAAACAAACACAAATCAGACTGATATCTCACATTTACGTGACTGAACCAACTACAAAACGTTCCAAAACATCAAGCGAAACCTTCGAAGCAATACATCATGTCGTACTGAACCACAAAGGAACCGTTTACAAAAATTTATACTATAGTGACGAACCCTTTTGGCCCCAAAAATAAATCTTACAATCTCGTGATTATCGATCGATGAGGGCACAAATGACAGACCTGATCTAACTTTACTAACCACAAAAATACAGGTCATACTGACGAACCCTTTTGGCCCCAAAAATAAATCTTACAATCTCGTGATTATCGATCGATGAGGGCACAAATGACAGACCTGATCTAACTTTACTAACCACAAAAATACAGGTCATACTGACGAACCCTTTTGGCCCCAAAAATATATCTCTAGAATCTCATGAACTGTTGTGATTTTCGAACGCTACAAAATCACGTTTAAGATGACAGCGTTGAATTGTGGTATTCAGCGAACACACCTGCAAAACAACTTGTCCCCATGCTGAAATCCTCACTGTAAACAACACATTTCGCGTTCTCTTCAGTTCCGATCGATCGGTTCCTCTGTTCACTAGGCAACTACTATACAATGAGGACTGTCCTTATAACTGTGGTATGTGTGGAAAACCAAACCACAAAGATTGCATTCCCATTTAGGCTATTCTAGTCTCTCTTCTACTCACTGTTGCAATCATCGTGGTTCTCAGAATTCTGTAAGTGAAACTCCGAATTGGCATTCAGTAAAGTTTTAGCTACCCCGACATGGTTCTGCCATCGTATATGAGTCACTAGAAAGTCACCTCCAGCACTGTCGGACGCTTGGTCTCATCAGCAAAAATATTAGCACACATTGTCGAAGGTAAGGTCGTCATCAAAAATATTCGTTTATTGTCTCCTGCGTAATAGTTTAGCGAACATAACGAAACACATCAAAAATGTTGTATTTAAGATGTCTCGGAAAACAGTGTTTTCTCAATCTGCTGTGCAAAAAAAATTTCAAATTAAAACGAAATGTAGAAGCAAAGCAAACCTTCCCAACACAATTTTTCCATTGTGGATGCTGTAAAGGTAAAGGTTTCGCAGCATCCCATGCAGGAACACCCCTCAAGAACAAAAATCGTACCAGTGTTCTACGAAGACACCAGGCATTGAACCAAAGTGTGTGTTGTCTGCAAAGATCAAGGTTTTGTGCTGTTCGGCAGCATCCCGATGTACTATGTGCTGATACATATGCCCATCCTATTCAGAAATGTCCTTGTTTGCTTATTGCTCAAGGACACAAAGAAGATTCAATAAGCAGCCGTTACTATGAGCATGAAGAGCTCATAGTGACTGGGTTTACAGCGCACCAGTTACAAGAAAGGGTCATACACATTAACCGCGAATTCTTATGAAACATAGCAAGGAGGTGGTTCGGCAGTCCGGATTAGGTTGCAAAAATATCAGTGGCTGAAGATAACTTTTGTGGAATGTACATAAGCACGAATTTCAAACACAACTATTTGGTTTACTTAATTATTCGTTCATTTTCTCATTTTCTATGAAACATAGTAAGAGACAGTTGGAATCTCATGGTTAAATTGGTTTGTGGAACTGTGTGAAGCTCAAAACTAGGAATTCACCACACAAAACTTTCTTACAAGAATAAACAAAACAAAATTCGTCCTTTTGTGACGTGGACTAACAGAAATAGAGCAAACCCTGTCAGAAAGCCGTTAGACCTTAGTAACAGCAGTTTCTGGATATTTTCGGGTGTCATTGACCTTCAGAGATTGGTAAGAAAACTCGAAACTTGCATAGCCCTGAATGGAACTTCCGGCTGCTCTGAAGCAAAAATCCTACCACTGTACTACGAAAACGCCAGGCAGTCGATAGGCTTCGCTTTATATGCTTGAAGATGAAATAACTTATTTTTGGCAATATAGCAAGATACCACCACTGTTTCCACATCTTTGACCATTGAAATAGCGCTATTTGAGAAGCTATCAGCGTCGGAAACTATTGTCAATCCAAGGAGAAGATCTTATTTTTGCTTTGCTTCAGCTAGATGTCATAAACAATGTCAAGAGCACCGTTAAATATGAAGAATTAGTTCAATAGTTTACTGTTTTTCCCCTTTCTCTTGAAAGTGCTTTCCTCTGTTCATCCTTCCAAAAATCAATTGCCCCTTTGTTGCACGTCGCATCTGCAAATGACCTTTGAAAACTGCTAAATCGAGAGGGCGAGCAGCGGAACAGCAGCTTCGACAAATTCATTGTTACGTCTCGCGTCCATTCCATACCCATTAATTACATAACAATCAATAATAGCTCCCGCGACGGCGCGACATCAGAAATCAGTCCGGCGGGAGGAGGTCCTGCAGCGCCAAAGACAAAAGACAAAGAGGCTGGTGGTGGCCGAAGAAAAAAACGGCAAAATAAACAAAAGAAGTCCATAAACAGTGAAGCGAGGGGCGGCGCGCCTCTCGGCGCCAAGAGTTAGGCGACAGTAGCGACTTTAAATTGCGCAACGGCTGACGCCGACGGCTTAGGCTCGGCCCATCCCAAAGCACAACACATCATCATAGTAGGGGGGCTCGGGCTAGTCGCCGGCGGCCTATCTTCTTCCTCCCTTGTTCCGTCATCGACCCGCGCCGAGCCCGGGACACCCGCCGGGAGCCGTTGGAACAGCTGCCCAGGCGGCACTTTTTGCCCTCGAGACGCGTTGGAGCAGCGCCGGAGCCCCAGCTCCACTTAATGAACGCTAAAAAACGGCTAGTGCAAAAAGTGGCCTTTCGGTAGGTCCGGGGCCGTTAGCCACCCTCCGCCGAAAGGCCGCCGACACGTCCCGGATCGCATTTGCTATTCATAAGGAAAGCACAGGAAAGCGCCTCGGACTCGAATACATCAAATATTTAGTGTTTTGGCAAATTATTTATTTGAAAAGAGCTCCACGAGAGACGATCAACTTTTTCCGAAAGTTTGGAGTCGAAGATTAGTTGCGAAAAGAAAAAGAATGACGTCATTGTTTGGCTCTAGTGGGTCGTTCCATTGTTATGTCGGCAATGGCGATGTGCCTCACCACGGCCAACCTCTACTGTAAAATGAACGTAGAGCCGTTTCGACAGACCATTTCGATCTCCAAAGAATCAAAAATATTGTACAACGCAGTAAGGAATGAGCTAGGTTTCCATATCCCAGCTATTTCCCATCCCGACTATTGACTAAACTGCAGGGCTATCATAAAAATGGCTTGTATGGCACAACAAGGAAACGATCTAGTACAGGTTGGCGCAGATAAGTTGCAAAATAAAGAAATCAATGAAACTCACTGTGGTGTTCTCCGAATACGACATTTTCAAGAACAAAAATGGAACACTTTGTAGATGTGCCATCTTGCTGAAAAGTCTACCCAATGGAAGAGGACTTGTTGCGGCGCCGCGGTTTAGAGTAGAGCCAAACAAAGCATATTGAGGCATTTACAGAAATACTAGTTACCAAGAAAGTACAGTAGTCAAAGCGATCGTAATGCTTTTATTGTTTAACGAAAGTACCAAAAATATTGTCCAGCGCAGTAAGCAGAATAGAGGTGTTCTGAAATGGGTCGAACAAGAGGGATACTACAGTTTCGGTTCAAAGTAGCCGCGCTACAGGCCTCAAAACACTTCGGCGATCGTGATACTTTAATATGATTTAATAGATCTTTTATTGCATTCGATGATGCTTCTGTTCTTTCATGAAGGGACCAAAAATAATGACGTGTAAGTCACCAGACCTATAAGGAAAGTGGCGACTCAAAAAATACGACAAAAATAATGCCGCAGGGTAAGCCAAGAAATTGGTGTATGCTATTCGCTTCGCGTCAGGCCCCTGGACAGAAGAACAAACGAGTGGCTGAGAGGTGTAACGAAGCTGAAAGATGCCCACGACTCCGCGACAAGAAGGAAGTGGAACTACGCCTGGAAGATCGCTCGTGAAATGCCTGAGAAGTATTCACATGTAGACAAGCTAAGCGACACCAAAAAGGACGTTATGTGTCGCGCAGAGTATAAGTGGGCCTTTAGAAAATGCAAAAATGTTGTCGTGAGTTTCCGTGTAGTTTGCTTTCGGATTCTGCTTAACAACCTCGGTTAATGCTGCTTCACCCAAAATTTCGGGACGTTTTCCATGTGTTTCGTACTCAAGGCTCTTGTCTCCATTATGGAAACGCTGGAACCACCGCTCGCACTATAGCTCTACAAGAACGATTAACCGTATTATACAAGAACTTATTAGAACGAAAGAAGAAACAAAATCAACATGATCCACATTTCTTTTGCACCAACTTAGTAACAAAAATACTCACGAACTTGGACCAAGAATCTCTGTTCACGACTTTATTTCACGACTCAAAGGCATTTCAAAGACTACTCACAAATACCATCTGAGTAACCAGACGCTCGGAGAGCGACCGAGGGACCGACCGCTCGCCACCGTAACACGAATGAAGCTCCGAAACTCTTTAGAAAATGCAAAAATACTGACCAACGCGAAAAAAAAGTTCCGACACTAAAATCTGACGTCATGTCTTCAGTCCGCATGGACCTTTGATAAATGAGACGGATCTCAGCAGGCCAGTGCTCCGCCTTGGTTGTTCCTCAAACCAGATAAGACTCATAAGGAACAAAACAAAAACAGAAGACAAAGTAAAAAAAAACATCCCTGATGTGCGAATAAACGTGACACTCTCAAAAATTACGGTTTTGATTGTGAACAGTGGGGTAGCCTTGAGCGTTTGACTGAATTCCGAAAGATATTTGCAAGTGTACCGCTTTTCGCTTTAGTGTACCACCAGTTGATAACCAAAAATATGAAAACATGTCAAAAATTTCCAGATAATGAAGTTTTTACGATCCCGAATCGCCGGTCGGTGGTGATGCAAACGAAAATCCTGTGAAAAGCAAATGTGAGCAAGCACACCAAAAAATATTGTTTGAAGATTGCTCTAAAACTTGCAACAACGCCATCCTTTGGATGACCCAAGCGCCGAGAATGAGAAGTTCCGTCGCCGATTCTAGGGGATCGATGATGAATCAAAAATAAGATATGCTCCGCCCTAAACATCACCCTAGACTTCAGCTATCGATTTCATATTGCCGATTTTGTATCTGACACTTTCAGTCGGTTGCAGTGGTGAGCGGTTGCTTGTGTTTAGTAAAGTTATCGAACAAGAGGGCACAGACATTCTATGTTCTTCAATTTTCCAGCTTAAATGACATGTTCATGACAATGACAAAAAATAACATCCCTGATGAACGCATAAACGTAATACTCTCAAAAATTATGGTTTTGATTGTAAACAGTAGGGTGGCCTAGAGCGTTTGATTGGGTTCACCAAGATACAAGATATTTGCAAGTTTAGGCTTAGACTTCATTCTTCCGCATTTCGGTTGATAAGCGGAAGAATGGAACATTTCAAAAATTTCCAGATAATGAAGTTCCCGCGATTTGTCTTTCCGAATCATAGCGTCACCGGGGACACAAAAATCACTGCTTACGTTGTTACTCGTTCTTCGAAAGAAACATCCGAGTAGAGCGCAGCTTGTAAGAAAATAATGACAAAAATAATGACCACATGACCAGACGTGTAAGCAAAATAAGCTTTGCGTTCCACACGATTTTCAGATGCCACTTGACGCTCCCCGCTACCGACCTATTCGACATTAACGCCACGCCAGATTCAGCATGGTTTAGCGCGCCGAATGAAACCGGGTTTACGCCCATCTGAACGATATCCACATAGTAATAAGCTTCACAATAGGCTTATTTCATGAAGCTTATTTATCTGCTGATATCGCTCATTTCCATTGTAGACCGGTCGATGGAAGGGAGTGGCGCGCCAATTTCTCGTGGTGGGAATTTTTTAAGAGTTTCTTAAGCAGTACAACCTTCGATGGGTCGTGCAAGCCGTATGATTCACAAAATGAAGTTGTGGAAGCGTCAAAAATCCGAACCACGATAAGAGAACAACCGCACGAACTTGAGGCTGATCAACCCTTCACAAAAATGATTAGTGTTCTTTTTAGGACACAAAACCGGAAAAATGAGATTTTGGAATGGATTACGTTCCAGCAAACGCAAAGCTAATTTCATATGCATTTAAAGAAACCGGAACTTGTTAGCCACGAGTACGCGCGACCTGCCGGGACCAGAAGACTATACGAGAGCTTCTGATCACATGATACTAATAAAGGAATCTTCCGAAGTGTTCTCCTCGAATCAAGGCGAAACTTAGCGCACACCTAGGAACACATTACAGAACGTGAACTCCAAAAGCCCGTCGGCTTATACGAACACCTTCCCTGCAAACAACCTGCAAGAGACTACGGATCCTGGTTGGAAAACTGATAGGCAAGAGACTTACCAGGTCAACCACATAACAAAATTCAAATCGATGCTAACAATACCTGAATTTCACAGCAGTTTTGAGGTTAAAAATATGAAGCAGTTAGCGTCAAATCTTTTCAATGGAACTAAAGGTTATGAAACCGATTTGATGATTGGATCCACGACTACTTCAGCTGTTCCGAATCCAGTACGTTATCAGTCGTTGCAAAAATCGGTATACAAAAAAGTCGAGAAATCCGTAAGCTCACAACACTTAAGCCGATTGCTTGCAAGGTGATTGCTTCGCGAAAATAATTGTTAACCTATGTCAATTGACAATTGACATTAGCGTTGACAAATCTTCGCCGACTGTAACCATTTACGGTCGCGAATCAATGGACAACCCGACATACGTGGAAGTACCTGTAACTGCGGCAGAACTTGCGGCAAGCACCGAGTTCGACCTACCACGTGGTCGTTTGGATGGTCCTCTTTGTGCATACGGTGGCTTTCTAGAAGCATGAAGATTTGGTAATTTGGAAAAGTGAGGAATAGGAAAAAATGTGGCGCAGCTACGGTTAAGTGTTTTCTATGGAACTATGGATAAGAGTCGAAAGCAAAAATAGATAAAAGTCGAAAAAAGGAATCGCTATACGCTCGCAAAAGTAAAGAAACATTCCTTAGCTGATGGGACTGGGGACTAACCAGGCAAAAACCATGTGAAAACCGTTTGATTGCACAGCTCCTTGGTGTTGCAGGCTTTATGGGACCCAGGGCGATCATTGCGCCAACAACGAAGGCCAAAAACGACAATGCCAAGAGCATCAACACACCTTCAAAAATTCCTTACACAAAACGCTTTCTTTCGTCGCCGATGTTCATGAATGCGGCGGTTACGGGCGTTTCACTTTCATCCTAAAATGCAAGGAGATGATCAGTCCCAAAAGAACACAAAAAATGAACATTGATTTCTTCGCTAGATCTCAAAACGTGCAAAGTATCAGTGAAGACTGTGTTTTTTTGAAGGAGTTGATTCAAGTCTACGAAAATACATATAACTATAACTATATATAGCTAAATAGCATTGGCTATGCCTCTGTTAAAGACGCAAAAATCAGAAAACTTGAATCGCTTTTTGATTCCCGTATGTACGCTTACCACTTCGGCGGGACGGTTCCCACAAACACAACAAAAATCACATTTGCCCCATTCTTAGGGAACTGCACTGAAAATGTTCAATAAATGATCGCTATCCCCTTTCGATCAAGCCACAGATCGCCACAAACCATAGATCTTTGAAAAACGTCGCAAATGACCAACCAAAACCCATTGAAGAAGCTAAAAATACCGGCGACAATGCAAACAGACATCAAAAGAGCTGTTTTTCCGGGTTGAAGCCGTGTCTGCCTCGGCGCGAGGATCGATCGCGGAACTCCGAACCCAATCAATCAATGTGTCCTCTCGCCTCACCGTCTCGAGTCCGGGGACGGCCGCTGTCCGAAGGCCCGTCGCGTTTAACACGTCCTAACACGACACCCCCGACGGGTGTACATTACAAGACAGACGGCCACGGAGATCTTCGGGGCGAGCCGATGACGCCAGTGGCTATCGATTATTCATTAGCCGAAAATCATCATTATGAGTGGACGCACGCCCAGGCCAACGCTGCCGTCTTGACGCCAATCGGAAAGTCTTAAATCGCGCTATTTTCTTATTCTCACATGTTGCAAGCGGGCGGAAGAAGACGCAATTAGAGGATGCACTATAAGTGGGCCGGATGGGGGAGTCACTTAGGGTAATGGTCTTGATGCGGAGTGTTGCGGCGGAAACGGCCGTTGCAAAAAGTGAACATTAAAGGGTTTATTTTAGAAACTACTGAATGCTACGCAAATATATATTGGGTTGGAAAGTTGAAAATGTCCCATTTATAGTTGACGCAGGGATGGCCATGGTCGACCGAGGCGCGAAGACGCATGAAGACCTGCCCAAAATGATGCGACTGAGCCAGAGCCGAGCCAAACCGGCTCGGATGAATGGCGAAATTTTACCGAAATGCTATACCGAACATCATGTATGAACAGGCAAAAATTCTCAAAACAGCGGTGATATAAGCATCAAGACGCTTCTCTAAGTTCCTCAAAACGCACAAAATCAATTCTGGTGTGATTTTGACTCACGGATTAGAATGCGTTTTAAGGACTCAATGTACTTGACTCGCCTGATAGCGCAGGCTTTCTTCTACATGATGCAACCAGTGAAATCCAGAGAGTTCAGACCCGACGATTCATACATCTGTGCCCTGGGATTGGAGTGTGGGGTGAGAGTTCATTGTAGTCGATCTCAATATGCACAATTGAACACGTTTGACGATCATTCCTCCACAATTTTCCCGATCATGAATCAAAGGCGTTACGCCTTGCATGACACCGATTAATAGACAACAGAAGATATCACTTGTAGACGGCTTCATTCCTGGCGCGGCGTTGATGTCGAACCGGTCGTAGACGGCGCGCTTCACGGGGCATCTGGGAATCGTCGAACCTCGAGGAACGGTGACAGAAATTCTTCTTCTCGTGACGTTTACGGCTTCGGAGTTCGGCTCTGCTTCAAGAGATGGGCTCTCGGTCCGAAAGCTCGTCTTAGCCAGTTGTTGTCGTCCTCAGAGTGTCGGTGACCTTCACAATGACTTCTCACCTCACACCCATTTTTTTCTGGACGCTGGAAAAGCCACAACGGCCACAGGATTTTCCATCTAACCAATCACACACTCAGAGAGCAAATGGGGCACCGACCGTTCGCCGCCGTGACACGACTGAAACTGTCAGATACTAAAACGGCTGTATGAAATCAGTAGCTGAAGAAGAGTGGACAGGCACGCAAAAATCCATAAAACACCAACCCGAAAACTTCGATAAATCTCATCGACTCCAAAAATAAAAGCACATAGTAATTGGTTTTTTCACAAGCAGGTGATCTACTCGTTGATTTTGATGGAGACACATAGCAAGAGTCAGCAAGGCTAGGCTGTGGCAATCCATTGAAGTCACCAAAAATTAAAAACATGACCAACACGATGACGCGCTTAGACGTCTCGTAGATGCTAATAAAAGTTAAACATTTTGTGTAATTCGACCCTCTGTAAAATGTATAAAAAAATGCAAGAACACCATACAGAATGAATGACTATCGCACAACTCATGAACCGCTTTCAGATCTCGGCATATCCGGTATGTAGTCAAAAATTCCTCACAATGAAAGAAACACAGAAAACTTCAAAATATTGGGCTGAAACATTGAAAATGACCGTTTTTAAAAGTGAATGTTTAAAGATAACAAAAACGCTCATTTAACCTAAGGTATTCACCATTCGATTGCACAACGTCAGTCGTCTTTTCGGGCAGGAGCCGGATCCTTCCTTTTGTCGAAAGTCCGAGGCTTGAGGTCAAAAACTGTTTTGGTCTGATTTTCGACCTCTTTGCCTTGTTCTGCGTGGTTTCCTGTGATGTTTCCATTTACGGATCAGTACAGATGACAGTAAGATAGGCCTGGGAGAGTGATAGATAAACAGAAAAAAAGAAATCTTTCAGCTCAAAATAGAGAGCCATTCTGAGGGTCAACTTAAAAAATGCCGTCTCGGGCACTCGTACTTTTTGAGAATCGAAGGGTCATTTTTTCAACATTTCGCTTCTGTTTCTGTAACGCAGAAGTGAACTCGTGCAGCCGCTATGTGAGCTTAACAGCTACCTGCTAGATGTCCCCGTTGTCTGTTATAGTACTTAATCGATTGGAAACAACCCAATATTTAGATCTACCTCAATATCTACCAAGAACACTGTGACTTTTGGCAATCTTTCCATCCCAGCCCGCTTTCCGCAAGGTGCCAAAAGGAAGCGCGTATCGATCATCCTATAGACGTCACTTAAAGTTCAACCAACTGCAAACAAATGCTTCAATCACATCCTTCTATCACCTCGCGCGTCGAAATCTGGAAGCAGCGTCTCAACGGGCTAATTGAGGGGGGAGGCCGAGAGGCGAATGGCGACGGCGACGATGGCGACATCGTCAAAAAAGGAATAATCTAATTTAGACGCCGCCACGTCTCCACATGGTGCGCGCGGACAGCATATGTACAAAACAACGTTAGGCGCATAAATTGGCGCCAGAACGCTCAAGCACATCCGATTCATGGAAATACGTTTTCTCCAGAAATCAGGATGTGTTGGAGGGGCAGATGTGGTTGTTGCATTTTCAGGAGACAGAGTATGGTGGATCTCCAGGGGACGATGTTTGCTTTCTGAAGACGGCGTTTTCCAACGTCATCATAGGGAGAGTATCCTATATCGCATATCATGATTTGCTCATGTCGATGGAATGCAAACAAGCACATAGCAAGGATAAATAAACAAAAATAAAAAATACATCAGAGGTAACATCAAATATTAGGTGGGCTAATTAGTTACTTCGCCCAAAGACGTATTTCCAAAAATGTATTTTACTGAATTAAAGACAAGGACTACCTTGATCTGCAACATCTGACATCCATTCCAGCGCTTAGCACAAAGCTTACCCACATCTAGTCCAGCTAACCCCCGTATACCTACAAAAACAAAAATTTAACAATTACTAAAGCTGACTAAGATCTGCTCCAAATAAGTACTGTAAAGGAGAGCTGTGAAGCCCATATCAATTATTCATTTTTTTGCTGGCATGATTTGCTTGCATAGAAATTATACAAAAATAGACAGTGCATCAGAAATAACGTCAAATATTGGGTTTGCGAAAATGCCTGGAACAGCAGTGAGCTATAGTTCCACAATTTCGACAAAAAGACCATCACTACCGCCAAATCTCCCGCGCTCCCCATATGAAACCGAACAATCGTTCCAACCCCGAAGTCTACACCGGTCCAATGAAGGGATTCCACTTCGTCTATTATGCCCCACCGCGCTGCTTCCGAATTCAGTTTCCTCACCGCGTAAATGGTTTGCTGTATCCTAGCCGGACGTCGGAAAAAAGAATACAACCAGCGAGTGCAATGCTCGTCTTTCTTGTGCATTTATGGAACGTCCTGTATGGCGTGATGACATTGATTCAGGAATATAAACGCTAAATGGTGCAATGTTATAGTCCGACTTAAAGAACCGTTGCCCAAAAATTGTAATATAAATCTACATGTGATCCTACAACGGTTCTTTTGTTATAAACATCAATGCCAATGCCAGTGAATCGAGATTGAATAAACGATTTAACGAACAGGATTACGGTAAAAAAAAAGTAACAACGCCATTGCAACAACAACAAAGAGGCTCGGTGGAACCAGTGTGTCTTCTAAAGTAAGTTGTCCACCAATGCTTGGCGCAACTATTCACTATCCAACATCATTGAAAAACAATACGAATAGGGTCAAGCTGTAAACATTTACGACAGCTCTCGATCAACAATTGCCAGACGTATTTCTTTCGTCACCTAGCCAATTCAAGAAGCTCGACCAAGGAGAAGCTACTAGTTGGCAGAGCAACGCCAGAAATATCACACGTCTTAAGAAAGAAACTGTTTAAATGTTCTTGTAATGATTCGATCTTATAATGATGAATCTATAGGGTGTCGTTTGCAACAGCGCACACAGTGTGTTAAGGAATGAAAAAACGGATCTAGGCGCAGCTGGCTTGCATATTTTTGAACTTAAACACAGATCATTCAAACTGTTCCAACACGATCTGCAGAATTCTGAGGTGATTCCAATCCAAAAAGTGCACCCCCTGCATATAACAGGAGAAGCAGAAAAAGTAGGGACCGAAAGCGGGAACCGAACTCATTCAATCAGATAAGCATCAGCCCAGAGCCATTAGCAGCGTGGATTGTTAATTGGATGACCAAAAATTTTACAGCGTTCGACATTGCGTGTATATGAAACTTTCCATGAGGACCACGAAGGGTAGCGCCAAGGATAAACTTAGGAAAAGTTATTTGACGTGGTCAACTGTTTTCAGGGCCAACTTCACATGCTTATCAAATTCATATCAGCCAAAACAATGTGACAACAGAAGATGGAGCAAAAATGAGACGCTTACGCGAAATTGCAAGAAATGGTCAAAAATGTGATTCTATTGTGCATAATAAAATTTGTCAGTCGTTTAGCACATTGTTCATAATGATAATAGTTTCATCAGACAAAACAGGGACCCGGGCGGGTGTTGAACCGACCGCGAGCGTTTCAAAATCAAACGTTTGTGTAATGAGCCACATAGACAGCTCTTACAAACCGGTCATGTAGGGCTATGGCTTCTCCATCCGAAAGGTCTTTTGTGTGTTTACCTCAGTAGGCTACCGACATCTTTAATTGCATATCAAAAATATCACATTATGAAGAAATAAAACCGGAGCTGAAATACTAGAATATGTGTACTGTACAATAATCAAATAACCCAGACACCTTGGTAATCAAAATAACAACAACACTTCCACCTCAGGACACAATGCAGCTCAAATCCGCATTCCAAAAATATCCAATCCAGCCAAATAGCCTACTTGCACAAACTGCACAAGCGAACACGTCACACCTTTGCGCGCCCATCAACGTTGATGGCCAAATAGCATGCTTAGCCCATCAATCTGAAACCTGAAAATAGCAAATGGCCGAATCGATCCCCTAGCGCCGGAGCCTGTATTTAAGTGGCGACCAAACGCGCCTTGCGGAAGTAATCAATTGCGAACGGCCAAAAAAGGGCCAAGTAGCTGGGGGGCTGAATGGTGGCGAGTTCGGTTATGGGCCGCTGACAAATGGCCGTGTGGCGGCAGCGGGTCCGAAAAGCCGAAAAGTAATTACTTGATGATGAGATGCGGAAACGGGAACCAAGGATCAACGTCATCGTCGAGGTAGGCCTGCCGGAGAAAAGGAAGAAGTTGTTCGTGATACGGTATGTTGGCACAGCAAGAAAGAGTTATTTTCGATCCTTTTCCGATCCGAAGCCGGCTGGGATTAAGCTACGGTATAGAGTTCGTCATTGGGTATTACCAGAATGATCAACATCACCAATCTTCATTGCCTGAAACGGATTCAATGGAAAATCAGGCAAAAATTCAACAAAATCACTAAACTATGAAATGAATCAAAGGAGCAGTCGCTTGTCCACCTCATTTTGTGCTCGATTTCATTCATCGACAAGCAGTCATAGTACAAAGAACAAAGAAGATAAAGCACTATGTAGAAAAGCATCCAACGAGCTGTACATTGGTTCTTGACCGTGATAAAGTGGGCAAAAATGATCGTGTCTTCAGAGATACAATGCCGGAAATATAAATAGGGACACCTACTAAACACAGGTAGAATTCTAGTTTTACGATATATAAAATGGTAGGAACAGTTATATTACGCCAAAAAAATGATATTTAGTGGCCTTAAGTGTGATTTGAACTATCTCCAGTCGGTTTGGAATTTAAAAACTCTTAAACGTGGCTTTATATGCAATATCATGGCTTTACACCTACATCTAATCACCAAAAAAGTGTGTAAGATCGCTCTTCCTAGCGGGCGCATAATTGGAGGCCTCCACACTGAAATCAAAGTAAACCACTTGTGGCGATCCACAGAGCGGTTCGCCATGTTTCATGCGAACTTCCAATTCCCTTTCATAGCTGCCTCATTGACGCCTTTTACTTTGGTCATTCCACGGATCTAACTGTTCGCTCTCCGGTGAGAAGTCAGGACGTTGTCAGGGCCTATGGTTCCGATCCGTAGGTGATTGCTAGTTTGAACAATATTACTATATCAGGCAATAAATCAAAGGATCAGTCGACTGTCCATCGTCTACCTCATTTTGTGCTCGATTTCGTACATCAACAAACAGCCATTGTACACAGAACAAACTGACGGGACAGCGATTAGCACTCGATGGACAGTTTCGCTGTACACAGCTGATGATTTTTCAATCAAACATGGGGCAAAAAGAACTCAAAATGCACCATAAACCATAGGAACTTTCATAGGCACATCTGGATGCCATCGCAAACTTCGTTAACTGAAGATATCTCCTATCGCCTGAAAAATGTATGCCAAAATTCAAGTAATTCGGAAGTTGCGTTAAGTACATCCACCTCCGTACACGACATCGGTCGAAATTCAAACAAATCTACGCAAATAAAGGGTGTATAAAAGAGTCTATTCCATCAGACCTCTTCATCCCGCAATGCAACTTTTCATAAGCTTCTTGTTTACGTCCCTTCTTCTGGTCTTCTCCGTTGCTGAGGACACTACAAGTCTGTCCTTTGTAATAGGGTTTATGTATGAGTGACTTTTAGAATGCTGTGAAAATGAAGAAATCGGACTTGTCACCGGCGAATCCGAGATGACATGCTCTGGAACCGACACACAGATTCCTAAGAACCAGCCTAGCGCATTTGCCTGCCTGTGTCCGAAAGAAAAAGGTTTCGCACGCTTCATGGGAAGATGCATCATGCAAAGTGAATGTCCAGGTGAATCCTGTACCTATTCCGTGTTCAATTGTGCTTCAGAGTGTCGGGGACATGAACGCTTCTTCGAACACGGTGTGCGCCGAGCGGAGGCCACGTGCGATGACGTTAGAAAAGGCGTTGATGTGGCAGTTCCTATGCCCACGGCGAACGTGCTGGAACCCGGATGCTATTGTTCTACAGTTGAGGGATTTGTTCGGAATGAAGCTGGCGAATGCATCCCAATGGAAAAGTGTTTTGGAGAAAGGGAAAAGCGTAAGGCCAGACATGTGGAAGTCAAGAAATAAGGGCTACTTGCAGGGTGTGCACGAAACCTAATGTTCTCCCACACGCCCCAACCTCAAGGCGACTGTCAAGGCATGTGGCCAGCAAATATACGCAACTCCACCGGATGCTACTGTCCTTACCTTGTAGGACTTGTATGGCATGAGCCGAATTTTCTTGCCACTCCAATACAATGGAAGACATAATAACAGGTCTTTCATTTGTGTTCCCAGCGATCGGTTGGGTCGTCCACTCGCTATCTGAGGTCTGCCGTGTGAGATGATTGAGTGGTGGTTTAAGCCGTTGTTGTTCAGTGATAGTGATGGAGGCTCAGTGACGCGACCCGCAAACCCGAATCCGCCAACTCTACCATTAGGTGCCACCGGAACAATCGCAATCGCGTTCAGCGGAATGTACGACGATTGAGAACCGGGGGAGCTTCCCTCTATTCTACTTCTTTCAGAACGTCGTCGCTGTTGTCCTAGACCGGTGTAGGAGCATCCAAACGGTAATCGTTTCAGTAAAAGGTAAATTCTTCGGTCATCGTGTTGTGCGCAGGAGTTAAAGAAGAGTCTTTGCAGGAATAACGGTTTTGAAGCGGAGCATAGAACGAGTTCAGAGTTATTTTCATGGGATTCCTCTTTCTGTTTTCGCAACATCGTTTTAGCCGTCTGCGTTGTCCAGCCGCTCCTCCTTCACCAGTTTTTTCGGGTATCCAAACTCAACAATTCTGATCACATGAGACCCGCGTAGAAATATTGTGAATTATGTGGCATTTCCGGAGAGTTAACGACACAAAGCAAATAAAGATGATGTCCATGACATTTAGGTTTCTGTTGTGAACAAATATTTGAGTTGAGCGCTTTACCAATACGAAAGTGGTCTTTAGAAATGCATGCCGTATACGGTACTCCCAGAAAATCATTGTACTCTTACAAAATCATGAATCCATTTCAACCGTCCCCCGATGGATCTCGACCTTCCCCCATTACTTTCGACCGTCTCGCATCAGATTGCAACCGTCCCCTTGGAGATCTAAACTTTGAGATCCCCTCTTGGATTTCTTCTCCTAACCGAAAAGACACATAAGATTGTCCAAGGTGGAGTTCCCCATCGTGCTTGGAAATGAGCGTAGCCGCCGAGACTACAGGGCTCGCCCTTCGGGCTCGCTTATGTTCAACAGGTTTAACTCTGTGAATATAAGCTCGTAGTATATGAGCGCTCGGTGCAGACTCAGATGTTTAGACTTCGTGTTCCTAGACATTGTCTAGATCGGCTAAAAGCACAGTGAGGAACGGTCCAAAACCCAGGGGGACGGTCCAGATCTCAGGTTGAAATGCCAGGAGGATTTCAGTAAACTATGGGTAACCCTAGCTGTCATAACGAGATATTCTGCCAGTAGCAGTGGCTGTCTTGTATACCTTGTTCACGATCATTTTGAAGTATTCACATGGGGAAATCAACAATGTATACTATATGTAAACTAGCGCCAAAGTGACGATAAATCTGGTGACAGCCGCTGACCAATCTGGTAATGCAGATGCATTTTGCACGTATTCCGGCAATACTGATTCATGAATTACGTAGGATTCAATCAGAACGATCGTAAAATTTTGTGTGAATAGGTGAATCATGGTGTTGCCAGTGGGGGCTTCAAATGCTAACATGATGTATTGGCATAAAAACAGGAGGCGGTTACGTATCTGACCATTTTCGGGATGGCTCTGCTTCTAGTGATCATCCTTGGTTTATGCATCGTTCAGCTGCGTGGATTCGATTTCAGCGGAGGACGTAGGACTGCACCTGGATTAGCAGAATCTGAAGCGCCATTTTAGGATGTTGGGACAACGAAACTGTAGCAGAGTTTGAAGATTTCGAACTGACCTGCCCCAGTGTATTTCCTATCAAGAGAACGTTCGTGAAAAGATACGAATGCTATTGCTCCATGATGATGGGCTTTTACCGACACCAAGGAAGATGCATTTCTGCAGACCAATGCCCTAGTTGGTCTCTTTAACGACTTCAAAGTAATTCGCGGCGTTTAGAATGCAACCGTTTGGAATTCTTTGTTGTCGATCAAACAAGCCTGGATCTTACCTGTGACGACATTAGAGCTGGCAAGTTTTATAAAGAGATGCCCGAAAATCGGACCTGGACATGCCGCTGTGGGATGATGGCCAGTGCGCGTGACGAAAACGGAGTCTGCGTTGAAATGCACAAGTGTTACAGCGAGAATAACAATGGCAAGCGCGCAGATTCGGATCCTTTTAGTGCACTGTTTCGTCGATGTTTAGTTTGCAGAAAGAATGAAGTGTTTTCTCACATTCCCATGCTCGAGGGAACTTGTGAAGAAGATCAAGGCGACCGGGCATTCCGTTTGTCGGCAACAAGAAGGAAGGAGCTGTACATTAACCTAAATCCGAATGGATGTTATTGTCCTTACGAAAAAGGATTCCGTATAGATCGTTCAGCAGGCTGCATCCCTGCCGCGCAGTGTTCAAGTAAGCGGACGAGTTCGAATGCTTTCATTTTGGTCACTTTTTCTTGTAGAATGTGGATTGCTGGAGACCTACACGGAAGGCGAATACGATGACCGGACCTGCGAAAATGCACGAAATAACACCTGGCCCTGGAAGAGAGCTAATAAAGCTCCTGGTTGTTACTGTATCGATGGTGCGGTCCGCAACCACAACGGAAATTGTGTTTGGGCGCAAAGCTGCTTCACCGATGAGACCAATTGCATGTGATCCGTGGTCAACTCACTTCAAAATTCTTCATTTTTAGTGTGTAACAAGAACGAAGTTTTCTCCTATGGGATTATGTATCAAGTAACCTGCTCTGGCAGCATGCCTAAGTTTCGGTCTGAGCCATCTTCTGGGTGTTACTGCCCGTATCAACAAGGCTTCCTTCGATTAAAGGAGGAGTGCATTCCAGCAGAAGACTGCCCAAGTAAGATTCACTTGCGTGTTGGGCACGTCTAACCCCGTGTTTTGAGAATGTCATGCTCTCGAAACGGTTGAGCAATTTGGTGAGGTAACATGTGAGGATTTCAAGAATGGCCGAAAAACGACGGCTTCAAACACATCCCAACAGTTGTGCTACTGCCCCGAATGGCGAGGCTTAGCTCGGAAGAATGGGACATGCGTCAGGAAAGAAGTGTGCTAAAATGAGCGCTGATTCAGCACATATGACTAACATAAACACTTGCAACCCATAGTGATTGTCTTTGCCGACGTCGTCGGACATTAACAAAGAAGTGAGGTCAAAAGGTGGTGATCGTCGGTATCGTACAATGCTTCAAAATATATGTGGGCGGCAGATGACAATCTACCGTAAACACGAAAGTTCTTCGCTGTGGGAACCGTACAAGAGATTCGTGACACAACACAAAGGCGTCTACGCCAAACGGCAAAAGAAAATGAAGCCCCTTTTCTGTTTGTGATCCCGCGATACCGTCATTCTGTGCCTAACACGCACTGCGCAAGGCTCCACTGGCAAACCCTTCGGCGAGAGAATGCTACGCACCATCGGTGCAGAGGAAAGAAAGCGGGAAATTTGGCGGGCATTTGCATGAGACATTTCTTACATGGAGGGCACTGTTTCCGCGAAGGTCTGTCTATTTGTTTGTCTACAAAGTCAGTCTGTCTAATTCTGTAGATTGGAGACAGTTCTGCACAGATGCTGTTTCATTTGTCCGTTACGCGTGCTGTCGATCAGTCGCCATGAGGGAATTCGAGTACTCGTTCTCTGCATGGCTGATTCTCGTCTATCAGGGCTTAGGAGTGCGCGCCTCTCGTCTATTCTTCGCTAATCATCCGTTTTTAGTTCTTCGTCTACGCATCGCAGCTGGTTTACCTTCCGAAGCTGCACGAATTCATCTTCGGCGATGCCAATCCAACTCTTATCGTACGTGTCGAGCTCTCCTTCTCTTTTCATCCGTGTGACTTCAGTACGGCGCCGAGTATATCGTCAGCAACTTCAGCGCTGTCATCTGCTCAATCGTTGCGGACAGGTTCATCGGACGATTTCGGGTCGCCTTCTGGTCCAATCAGATTGCGATATTCGGACTTCTGCTGCTTAACTTCGTCAGCGAATGTGGACTTCCGCTCTGGATCGTTTATTGCGGATTCTATTTTGGCGCTTTTATTGTGTCCGTTTGTGGAGGAGCGTTTGTCGTCTCTGTACCCACGCTTGTTGCTGATCAGGTAAAGTGCTCTACTCATTCTGATAGTTAAAGTTTGCGGATTTCAGCTAGATGACCATTCGCCGAAGTTTGCAACTTCTGTGTTCCACCTCCACTTCCTTATTAGAAACATTTGCCTCTTCTTGGCCACTATGCTCAGTCCGCTCATGGTCACCAACGTCAAGTGTCTTGGCCGAGATCAGTGCATCTCACTGTTCTATGGTAAGATGCGCCCTATTCACATATCTGACCGATCTCTTTAGGAGTTCTTCTGCTTGTTGCCGTGATTGCGCAAGCATTGATTTTCGTGCAATGGGACAGCTACGTTCGAGTGCGTGACCTGCGCCCAAAACGTCTCCAACAGTTCTTTAAATGGATGATTAGCTTTGTGCAATATACCAGTAGGTCGACGTGGTACAACGTCACTTTTAAAGTATTTGTAGACAGCAGCCCCGACAATTTGGTCAGTCATGAGAATTCCATGGAAATGGTCCGACACGACGCAAACCAGATGGGCAGGATGGCTCAAATGTTTCTGAGCCTTTCGTTCTTCTATGCCATGTACTACTTGAACCTTTTGTTTTTCGTCGATCAGGTATACAGAGACATTCGTTATCTGTTCTATCCGTCAAGTTCTTCAGGGAAGGCGTCTCTCGGCCAACGTTGGCAACTTCTTTTACCTCAAACCATCGACTCTCGCCAATAGCCGCTTGGCGTTCAACATCCTGTTCAGCCTCCTCCTTTACTTGATTGTGATGCCCCTGATTGAGCGCAAAATGAAATGCACTCCACTCCGGCGGATGGTTTTCGGATGTATCTGTGTGGTTCTTTCCCTGACGGCTGGAGGAATTGTTGAAACACAATCCGGGCCGGTGTATCGTCATGCCAGTTCGCTGATGACTCTTCACGGCGAAGGAATGTCCAACTGCACACCTGTGCTCTACGCCGATTATAAATACATCTCTCTACAGAACCGCGTAACAGTACGTGTAGCTGAAGGCGAAAGTAGGTCATGTTGACAGAGCTGTTGCTAACGTTTGTTTTGCAGGGAATTGGACTTTGCTTCTTAGGAGCGGCTGTGGCCACGACAGGACACAGCTGGTGACTCTGAAAAACGAACTTTCCAAGTTGTTTCTCTTTAGCTGGCGCAATAATGAAACTGAAGTCACGATCAATATGCTGGACTACAATGAATATCCTACAGTTAGGACGCTCTTCTATGTGGCGCCATTCTATGAACACCCAGGGGTTGGCTGATTCCTTTGATCTAAAAGTCATTTCCATATTTTAGGAAATGGTTTTTGCGTTTGACTCCGGAACAAAAGCTCTTCTAGGCGTGACAAGCCACAGAGTTAACGAGTTGTTCTCTCTGGAATCTGCCTACTTTGGAGAGACGATCATCGAATTCTACATTGGATCTGACTGTCAATCGGAACGCGAATCGTGCAGGAAAGTTGGCAGTAAATCACTGTCGGGAGCAACTGGTGCTGTTTATGCCATTCTGACTGATTCTTCTGCAGTGCATGAAGATAACTGGTTGCTTCAGTAAGTGTGCTCTTCTTTCTACTAATCACGTGAAATTGATTCTCAGGCTTCATCCGCCGAATGAAGGCTCCATATTATGGCAAGTCCCCATCTACATCTTCATGTCGCTTGGTGACTGCCTCGTTATCCCAGCTACAATGGAGTTCGCTTACACCGAATCCGTCTCCGGATTCAGAACTGTCGCTCAGGTTGTTTTGCCTATCGACTTTTTCATGGATATGTGAAATGTTTCAGGGATTTCTGAGACTGATGGGTTTTCTGGGTATGGTTCTCGGATACATGTTGCGAGTGCTCATTGGCAACACAAGAACGCGAGAGATTTTCGGCCTGGTCGTCGTCATGGCCGTAACGACGTTAGTATTAGCCTTTCATGCGTCAAAATATAAGTACGTGGAATCGAATAGCAATGGTAATGCACGCGTGTTCATCGTGTACAATCCCTATCTTTACAGGAGCGACCCAAGAATCACCCTTATTCCAGTCACAGGAAAGACTGCCACTTCCCTCCAACGAGACCTTGTCGCCAGATGTAATTGCAGCTAGCCGAAATGGCGCTGACTGCAAAAAGAACGCTGTAAATAGTGCTGAATCCAATGTTAATAGTGTAGATCGTAAATGAGTATAAGTCTTTTGCATTCATCGCATGCTCAATATCCACAGAGTTGCATGAATTCGAGAAGTAATCGAGAAATTCTACATGTGACCGTGCTGACGAGACAAGTCTGCAAGACTATTACGAAATTGTGAAATTTTGAATTCTACCGTAATAGTTGTCTGCACGACAAATGTCTCTCCCATCCATTCGGCATCACCGTTCTAATTTTGCAAGTTTGCAGAGCGTGTCTTGCGGGAAAGCGTGTATCTCTTCGCGTCAGATATTGAATAGACTGTATTTGCTTTCAGGTGCCACGATGGTGGCGCTCGGTGCCGAGTTTTTCGGCACGGCACTCCGACAGGAACCGTTCTACGCCGTGAATAAGAACGAATCTGAATGGACCGAAGCCGCAGAGCACAACTCAACTGAGCGTTTCGAGCTGAACGTCTCCGTCTTCTTGCCACTCAACTTCATTAGTCGCGAGATGCATCTCGTCTTGCAGACGTCAGGTCACTTTACCGGATGGTTCACAGAGTGGACTCCAAAACAATGGTCTGCGGCTCACCTTCAGAGTGTCACTATCCGGGGAATTCCACAAAGCGGATTGCCGTTCGAAGCAAGACTTGTTCCGGAGAATCGACTCGTCGATCTGATTCGGCTTGTCGGGCTTCCTGTCTCACAGGTACGCTAGTAGACTCATTTGCACACAGTAGACGCCGTGAGCGGTGGTATGACCGACGCATGTGTTGTTGATTGTGCAAATGAAACATCAGCAAACGCTATGAGCAGTCTAGGAGTGTCAGTTGTCTAAAGAATTGACCCATTGAACTTTTTTTCAGGACTATTCACTAAAGGGAGCGACTTTTCTGGATGTTCAAAACGTCGGCAGGTGCAACGCCGCCGTTCTTCTCAAGCTGCTCAACGCCGTGCAGAAGAACTTCAGGAGCGCCCGTTTCCACGACCTCCGGGACGACGAGTTTAGCACTGCATTCAGCAAGTTTCTACTGCGTTACATCACCGAGGCCCGTTCCCTATGCAATCTGACTCTGAATCAGTGCAGTTACAACAAGCAGCTCCTGCAAGCGATCGCTCCGCTGTTTAACTCCAAGAACGATCCGCTGAGTGTCGATCTCCGCCGAAGCCAATGCTGTTTCAACGCCGAATCTGTCGTAGTGTTCGTCGAGAAGTGGAAGAGCAGCATCGGACGGTACTCCATGAAACCCGAGAAACAGATCCTGATGCGTCTTGAGTCGCATGCCGAATGGAGCAAACTCAAGAAGACCCATGGACTACTGCATCACGATCGCTGGCAAAACGAATACATCTCCATTGCCCATCCAAAGGGTCGTTCCTGGCTGATCCTCTCGCACGAGTTCTTCGACCGTCTTCGCATGCTTCGTATCTTTGTTTATGTATTCAATCCTGAGGTAATCGACTGATTCATGCTGATTCCTTGATTCGGTTATGCACTTGCAGGAGGCTATCACCGACTGGGCTCTCCATCAGCTCTTTGGTTCGCTGGCTATCTAGGATGAAAGAACTTTGTACATTATGTCGTTTATTTGAAAACTTTATTATATCTTCCGCCAATTATCTCTACTTAACTGACCCATTTTTGTCTCGCCATTTATCCATAGTCTATCTATTGGCCCAGAATAAACGTATATATAATTTTTAGCTTGAATACTCTGGTTGGTGGCTTGGAACTCGGTGCTCCTTATTTGTTAAAGTTTGCGCTCCCCTTTGTTTCCGCACTTATACCATTCTTGGTGTCAGTTCCGAATGATCCCTTCTCAGTCACCTTTTCATATCCCCTTCTTCCTGTTTCGTCATTCCTTCTTGTGGTCGGCGACCGGCATTGTAATGTTGTGGGGAAAGCCATTTCGCGTTTTCTTCTCCGTTAACGTTGCAGGGCGAATGAACGTTGATGTTTACGTCTTGGTGATGTTCTGCCGAGCGTGCCACCACCGAGAATCCTTAATCAATCGAGCGCCTTGTAAAAGGCGACTGTATTGTCCAGTTCTTGTCCTTCGCATGTGTATCGTTCTTTTAAGTTAATGACTTACTTTATCGTTGTTTGACTGTTCTCAGCGATTCAGTATTCTTATAGGATCCATTATCCGTTTACTGTACATACGGTCATATGCGATTTAAATCAAATTGTTGCCTCAATTTTTGCTTATTTTTTTCATGGTCTTACAGTTTAGCGTTAAAATACCAGTACTGTTTACGTTCGGAAACTTGTAACTTAACTGTAACTGTAAGTATATGAATAGCTTGTACGACTTTTACGACTCCTCTATCCGAAGCGGATGCGAGCTTCGAAGCCTTTGAATAACTTGTAAGTTCCCTTTTGTTCTGTAATGTTTAGCGAGAAAATAATTTTTGAGCTCCAGTCTCCATCTTTCCGGTCTCACGCTTAGATGTTTTCGGAAGTGACATTGCAGACCTCCGTCTAGATACCCTTTTTGGATCACCCTACATAAGGTGAGGGAATGGTTTAGACTGTCTGCTAAGGGAGGTGTCTGGGGGGCATGACAGATAGAAGTATCGTTCATACTCGTGGTGACGGCGACGATTGAATATCAAAGCATTGTGCACGCCTTGATGTAGCGGTCGAAGTCAAAAGGATGCTTTGACTTTCAAAGAATGTTGGTTACGTTCGACGCCGTTTAGAGTCCTTGCTCAATCGAGTGGTCGTCAATGATCAGATCATGGATGATATCCCTTTAGATGACTGGATTTTTGATTTGTCCAAGGTAAACCAATGCATATTCCAAAATACGTTACGCATTCAAAAGCTCGGCAAAAGTTCACTTCTTGTCCAACTTCCTACGTTTACTGATTGAAGCACATTGCAACTCTACGGTTCAGCACTATGAGTTACTCGCATTTTTGTAGAGAAACATATGCTTTTTTATTAGTTGTACTACAGCGTCTTTGACATACATACCTATGAAACCGAAGGGGGATGCTATGACTCAATGCAACGAAACTATACTGAATTTGTTATTTTTGTCAATGTGTGGAATTTGACTGGAATGCTTGCGTTCATCTACACAATTTTGATGAAGCAAATAACCATTTAAATTCATGTTTTCTATTTCTTGCTAACCAGAAGGCATTCACGCTGAAAAATGCTACCAGAAAGGGATGTATTAGACTGTTATTCATTTCCGTTTTGCGAAATCTTGTTCCCCTTGACCCCTGATGTCATTGGTCACAAATTTCACAAAGATCGAAGATAAGAGTAAATTTCGGAGAAGGAGTGAGCTTCTGATTTTGACCTCACAACTCTACTCAGATACTAATTTTTGTTTTGGGACATGGAAACGGAGAACCGACGGGTCCGTTGGTCTGTGTGTTTTTCCGTGCGTAAGGACTCCGAGGGGAACCGAACCCGACACCGCCCGCTTACAAACGGAGAACGTTCGCAATGAGCTACACAGACAGTTGAGATATTACCGCTCTACTTCCACTATGTCTCTGGCGACGCTAGGCTTTGAGTTTTTTTGCAGTTCTTTCAGTGATTTTTTGCCGATTTTGTAACCAGCAATGTTGTCAGTTCCAAAACTTTTTAAAATTTACATGAGCGCCAATCTTACCGCCCGCAGGGCTATTTAGCTTTTAGTACCTGGAGGGCGCGAATTCGTGCGCAGCCGTGTTTTTTTTCTACACCGAACACGCCCGTGTAAAAGATTTTATCAATTTGGAATTGTTCAACGTGAGCCCTTCTTGGTATGACGACTTCGTGAGGACCAAATAATCTTTCGCGGCTACTTTATGAATTTTTGCTTAGTTGCCTTGTTCGCGAGCGCGAACAGCTGCAGGAGATGATGCTCATTTTCCTTGTTTGTGCGGAATGCCACTATGCTTAACAGATAATTTTTGACAGTCTACAAATGTTTCCTGAAGATGAAGATACACCTTTACTAACACTTTATGGTAAACATGGCCATGTGACTTCCAAAGAAACCCAAAACTGTGTGAGCATCGGCTGAACGCATCGGGTTCAGACACGGCATCGCCGACACGCTAATGCGCGATCTCAAATAATGCGCCATCAGCTGTCGACCAATCTTATCCACTGTGACTTTTATACTCTTGAATCAATGACATTCACAATGTGAAGAAACGTAGACCCTCTTCTCGAAGTCAAAACTTCTTTTCTTTCTTTGGTCGGCGCAGAGCACGACGATCGAATTGAAGGCGACGAGTGCGGACTCGGACTCGATCGGCATCACTGACCACCATCAGTGTGCGCGGATTCCAAAGCAGCGAAGAAGCGGAGCCCGGAAGTAGCTGGGGAGAACGAAGCGGTATCTGTTTCGACTAGCAGACCTCGGAGGTGCAACGGTTCTTGATTTTTGACCGCGTGTGTGTTGAGGGTTGATGGCCTTTTTAGAAAGATGTGGCTTGGCATACTTTAACATTCTTATACAGGTTTAGTGTTGAAAAGATATGACAAATCTGACAGGAAATATGACGGATATAAAAATGTGGCTTCATAGCATTGTATTTCGTTATTTTTGGAGAATTTTTGGAGATTCGGAGGTTGCAGCTCTAGAAATGATTCGGTCTACTTCCTCTCGCTCATGGACGAAAATTCTTCCGCTTCGAATTCGTGCTAAGTCGCGAAGACATTGGCCAAAGTCTATGAATATGAGCGCAGGCAATTTTTCCAAGAAAGAGGGTTCTCTTTAGAAGTAACACGGAAGTGGAGCGACTCTTAATTTTTGCCAGAACATGAATTTTCCTCATCTGTTTTGTTATTTTTGTCCAGCGAAATGTTAAACGAAAGCTGAGCACTCTGTGGATTTTAAAGCACGTCCCTACTAAAGGCCTATCTGCTGATTTTTGGATATGGTGCTGTTACGTCCGACGTTCTGTGCTCGATTCAATCGGATTCCTGTTGTCGCGACTCAGATGGGTGTGTTTTTAGTCTTTGGAACGTCGGCGCTCTTGTTTACATGTGCGCCACGCCGGAGACGTGTTTACTATTTGCTGTCTGTGCATCGCAAATCAATAGCTGGCTTCTATCAATATTTTGCGATTTCCAGAATTCTCAGTCTACGCCGTGACGTTACTACGTATTTACGAAGTCCGCTTTCCTCTTGTTAGTCACGCATATTCGTAGAAGCGTTATCTGTTATTCACTAACAATCCCGGCTATGACATTCTGTTTGTCACCTTCAGCCTTTGTCAATGCTTGTAAATGGAACGACGTCGTTAATTACTGAGCTGAGGTGATAAAGCGAAAGGTTGTCACCGGTCGGTAGAATTCCGAATTCCTTTTTTATTCCTTCTTTTTACTATATTGTGATTTTTGATATTGCTGCAATGAATTGTCATTCAAATTGTCATTGTCTCAATCCAACACTCTTTAAACATAATGTTGTTGACTCCTACGCTCTTTTTTGGAAAAGTACGGCAGGTTACGCGTTTAAGAACACCTTGTTGAAAAAGCAATTTTTGCCTGTGTGCATCATCACCTGATCATTCCGAAATTCTCGATTTTCTCGTCTCCCGAAGACATCAAGGACTCCAATTTTCAGGACACGAAACCGAGGCTCAGGGAAGCTGATTGTTTCTAGAATCACTTTATCCACACCTTTCTTGAGAACTTCTTATTTTTGCGTTTTTCCCTAAGGATACTGCTCTGTGCGTGTGTTTTATTGTGCGTAGGAGAAGTAGACAGTAGTGTCGGTACCAGTAGACAATATCGCGGCCTGGGCCGGTGTTGAACCGATCGATCGAATCATTATATCCACCTTTCTTAAGAACTTCATATTTTTGCGTAAGTGATTCGATGATCTCTGATGACACGATTATTTCCGAAGAACTGTTTAAAACGTAAATAAGCAACCATTTTTGACGAATTGGTGAAATGGACCTTTTTCGAGAGGGTGTCAGATCCACGTTAGATTGGCACATTCATTTCGTTATGTGATGATTACGTTCTTCTTTTCACATCCTCTAGGCGGAAGATTTGTGTAAGTGTTTTTGTGTACCGGCCGGACAGTAGGCAAGACAGGGACCCGGACCAGCGTTTAACCGACTCCGACCGATTACGAGTGAGACACTTAACCGATAGACAGCTGATATCCATCCTATCCAACTATGACCAAGTTATTTTTGGCTCCCGTCGTTTAGTTGTTTCTTATTCGAAAAAGTGAACTCATCTTGTCATTGTTTTCTTGAAAGTAGTCGACCTCTTTTGTCCCTTGAAGGTGCATCTTCTTGATGTAGGCCTATGCATGCCACATTATCGAAATAAACACGGCTGTGTTACCCTCCAGTTACTTTATAAAGCCAGGTAGCCCTGCGGGCGGCAAGATTGGCGCTCATGTAAATGGCAAAAATAAACACGTGAAACTTGTTTGTTGAAAACGCCATTAAAGGGTGTTCTGGTCAGAACGTAAAGTCGCTTTTCACCTTCTTAACTACGAGCATGAACTGAGATGCAGAGCCAGAAGCCTACAGAGCATCCTCACCTCAGCCATTCGCCGTTCTTGACGTGAAAGTCACTGTTAGCTCCATATAAAAAACAGCGGGTTCTTCGTCTTCGGAGTGTCTTTGCCTGGGAAAATCTCTCGACCACTATGAGCAGATTCTATTCGCCCTTCTTTTGTTTGTTCTGATGACTCAGTGGTATGTAATGTTGCTCCTCTGAACTTCATCGTAAAATGGCCAGTCAGCTGATATCACAGAAAAGGACCTATCCATTTAGATTCAGATTTGGCACTTTCTTCACAACTTTTATGATGCAATTGACCTTTTCCTGGGATGCACCTGATCCAGTTCACTGTTCCAAAATCAGTCCCTCATCTGACGTTTATCCCGATCGTCCCATCAACGTTTACGTAATAGTCACACGTGAGCGACAATAGGTTCCCATCTGTGCCAGTTACACTGTCCCCCTTCTTCTCCACCGCCGCTGCCACTTCCCCATCCGATGTTCTTCCGCCCCTCCGCTCGGCCAGCCGAGCTGAACTATAAGGAAACGCCGAGCGGCCACTCGGCGTTCGTCGCTTGCACTTGTAGGTGCCGCCGCGGGAGGGAGAAGTGCAAGTTCATGCCTGTCCGAACGCAAATTAGAGCGCCACGGAACCGCGCGATGAGGGTGCCGCTCACGTCATGCGGAGTGAAACTGCCGGCTGCGCGTGCGGTGACAATCGTCGCGGCGACGCGAAGGTCGTTCGCCCGTTCGGTCGCCCTTTCGCTTTCGATCGCGTCACTTAGTGCCTGGCTTTGCAGATGGGCCCCCAGGATATGTCTAGTTTAAACGGCGCCAGACGGATTCGGAGGAGGGGCTACTTGTGCCATTTGATTATGCAAATCCATTCGCGGAGGGGCTGTGGCCGCAAATGTCGTTCGGGTCGCGGCTATTTGATGTGCGAAGTGGTGTAACATCCGCCGAGAATCGTGTCAATGGTAATTGTAATTGGTTCGGTCGGCCGGGTTAGTGTTACAAGGTCCGTAGTGAAAAGCATAGTGGGTGGAATTGACCTAGTTGCTGGTGCAGGGTATCAATTATTAGCG
This sequence comes from Steinernema hermaphroditum, assembly GCA_030435675.1. NCBI lineage: Eukaryota > Metazoa > Nematoda > Chromadorea > Rhabditida > Steinernematidae > Steinernema > Steinernema hermaphroditum. Next base: position 1,473,962 of record CM059623.1, read on the forward strand.
CTTTGCTTAACTCACTCTTTTATATATCCATATCAGACAGTATTCTTTATCTCCGGGACCTTTATCTCCGGGAGATGGACTATTGCCTGACTTATTAGATCGCCGACGCTCTTGTTCCCTATGCAATATCTCCGCAAACTTTTGTTCATATTTTTTTATATTATTGCAGGCAATTTTTCATTTCGTTTTTTCATTTCGTTACTTATGGAACCAGCCCTAAAACATATGGTTCTTATCGTCTATCAGGGATACCTCTCAGTCACCAAATGACCTCAAATTTGCTATTACAATACCACAGTTCATTTTTATTTTTTGCTTTTTAGTGCCATTCGCACCTGGCATAGGCGAATCTACGGAACACTGGACCGACCTGTTTCTCCATTTCCAAACTGCCAACCAGTACTATCAAATTGGATATGTGCGATCTGAAATGTGTCAATTTCTAGGCATTTTTGTCATTGCCACTGTTTCTCAGTTATTCGTGATTGGTTCGCTGCAGTGCGCGAGTGTTACAAGGTCTAAAGTGAAAACCGCGATTTCGACAGGTGACCTAGATGACCCACCCCTCGCTGTGTTAACCTCATTTTGCCAATGTGAGTGTACAAACTTGGCCACCGTCGTGTTGACCAGAACAACTTACTGCTACGTGCCATTTGCGCATCTTTCCTAGAGATGTGTTTTCAGCCCAAAAAGTTTCTCCATAAAATATTGTAATTTATATGTTCCTAAGGTGCATTTCGAAACCGAAAAGCTTGAACCAGAATCTAAAGAACCGGTTGTGACCGATGTAATTTAATCACGGTAAACGATACATTTGTACCAACAGAGGCAGTTCTCACTATATTCGTAATTTTTGTTTATGGACAGCAGTAACAGTGCCACCAAACTTTGAGTCCAAGGTCTTCCAAGAGGCCTTTCGTGGGCGGTTACCATTCTTCGATTCAGCTTGAGCACTTCTCAAGTTGACCAGTTCCATTTTCTTTTAGTTGCCTGTCTAGCTGGGATGCACCGGAACGAACCGAAATCAGTCAGAAGGTCCGGGGTTCGAATCCCCCCGCAGGCCAATATTTTTATATACTTTTTTCCGCACGTTTTTTTCCGCATATTTAAATTTTACTTACGTAAAATCAGGCAATGAAACAGTTTCCAGAATGGTATGTCATGGAAATAGGAAAATAAAAAAGTTTTGCTCGCGGGTGGTTTCGAACCCGGGACCTTCTGACCGATTCCAGTTTGTGCCGATTTCCGTTCCGGTGCATCCCTACTGTAAAGTACACGCACTAAGGCCATTCCGCATTCCTCTCTCAATACTATGCCGAAGTATGCATATATGTTTTATGTTCTTTCACGACGATTTCAATTATTCCTTTGCAACTTTTTATCTCTTATTAAGGTAGTCATGTTGTTCATCCTTTCTTGCTTATTGATACTTTGTCCTCGGTCTTTGTAAAGCTCAAGAGTTAAGATGATTTCGCGATCATGGCGCCCATTTCCAATACGCTCCATGTAAGAGAAGATGTGTTTTATGACCGGTTTTTGATCCCCTTCAAAAGCAATTCTCCTGATAGGCACGATCTACAATAAAATCCAACCTTGGCACGGGTGGCACCGATTTCTTCTGACTCAGCTAGCAGAAACGCCCCTTGAGAATATGACATCAGCGGTTCCCCTTGAATTGACTGTGTAGTAACTGATTACGATCTTGTTTTACGATCCTGTTTTATGGCGGCGTTCAACATCATGATTGTTGTTTATAACTGCACACTCGTAACTGTGCAGTTCATCTTAATCTTGTGAAAATTAATCGAGGAGTTAGCGAGTTGTTGTGTTCACGAACGCATTATACTTTATGACATTTCGATGTTCGAAAAGTCGTGTGTTCGTTGCACTTTTTGGTCCTTTGCTGCAACCGGAGTTCAGCAACATTTCACGCATTGGCATACCATTATGCTACTATTCGATTGGGTCTCTGCGGCATCGATTTTTGGAGCCTAACAGTTCTAGTGTGTGAAATTGTCCAAATATGATAGCTTATGGCGTTCACTTATGTCTTACAAAATTTATATAACTTGTGACTAGGTATTAAATGTTGTTCGTCTATGACTGATTTTTGATCCCCTTCAAAAGCAATTATCCTGATAGGCACGATCTACAATAAAATCCAATCTTGGCACGGATGGCACCGATTTCTTCTGACTCAGTCAGAAGAAACGTAAAATTTATCATTACATGTATAATGCCATGTGATTTACTTGAAGTTATAGCAAATTATAAATGGTAAAAAAGGTGCCAGAATGAGGTCATCTCAAGATGGGCTGCTTTAGGACAACTGCATCACTGATCTTTCTGAGAGCACCTGAATTGCTCGATCACTGAAAGCTGGTGAACCTTGACTTACGGGGAGAGCAACAACAGGAGAGCGAAGCCAGCCCATTATTCATTCTGTACAACCTTCAGCAATCTTTGATCTGGCTTATACTGCGGCCACACCTAGAAAATTTTAGTTCAGACGAGCCGCAGCGGCGTCGCCTCTAGAAGACTAGCAGTTGATGTCATGGCGTTTCAAAACACAAGTATTGACGCATAAAAATGACTATAGTACTCGCTTATGACGCATATGTAAAGACTTACATAGCTTAGCGAATTGCCATCTTTTTCAGAGGACTCAGAGTTGTCTCAAGCAGTTTTGACATTTTTGGATCGCTTTGACAAATTTTCTAGAGAAGCTCACAGTCTGCGAGACTACACATGAAAACGAGTTACAAGAAAGTAGCTAGGTAGGGACTACATAGGGTAGAATGTCGGGTAAATACCCAGTGGCGAAATATACGTGGAACCAATGTTTTAGTGCCCTCAAATACTTTGTTTGGCGATAAGCCGACACCTCATTTCCAAAAGCCAACGGTTCATTTAGCCGAGAGCTCAGAAAATTTTTGTCCACCGAAAAAGCCCCTCTTTGTGGAAAATCGGGGAAAAAACTCATCCACGTTTAGAATTTTTGGAATGAGATCTGAGATCAGTGTTTGTCAAAGGTCGCCTAACTCAGTTAACCTTTAGCAATTACCCCGACGAGTTTTTTAGACTCATTATGCCATAATACGATCATATCGAGATCAGAATCGATATCGTATCGCTCCCTTTTATCCACAACTTTTCCACGAGGAGAATTTGCCATAAAATTTTTGTGTTTTGACAAGTCCTTGGTTGTACCGTAGTTGACTCTCCGTTTTGCACACCTCTCATTCACAAACTTCTAAAAGAAGTACCGATCTTCCATCCACGATTTTTGCTCCACCAAATGCTGCTCGTGCTGCTTGACTTTTTACACAGCTCAAGTTTGCACGAACCCCCGAAACTTTTCTTGTTGTCATGTGCTGAAGCGTGACCTCTGACGTGAACTATGACGTTTACTACGTGATCACCGACCATATGGAGGACATCGCGATATACGCCCTGAAATGGGAATCCCCCTGCTTCGTTGACCTTTCACATCAGGTTGTCGCGAGTTCTATTGTTTGCAGAGCTGAAGGGTGTCGACTTTTTTTTTGCACGACAACCGGTTGTGCGTTGCACTTTTTTGTACTTTTAGTGCACTTTTCTTTTCGACTTTTTTCGGTTCCACTTCTGTTCTGGTTGGATTGTTGTGATCAGAGTTGGGTGGGTAGCCGAACCGGAAAATCCGTCAAAGCGCTTTAGCTCTGGTAGCGACGAATGGAATAATTCAATAAAGAAATCATTTTTTTTTCAAAATACATGATAGTAATTGTAATATGAAACTGGATACATGGCAAATATTTTTGTTTTTACGACGAAATGACTAAATTTGGTTTTTAAATTTAGACGGTGGTAAAGCAAATGCGATGTATTTTTGGATTTTTTTTTGTGGAAGCGCTTATAGCCTTCAGGGTCCGGTCCCTCCATAGCAAGCAAATCAATGGGATCCTACTACCGTTTCCTATGACTGTTTCTTGCAATCATTTTTGGATTGTCCTCGCTCACCCCGCCGAACTGTTTCTTCCTCGTTTCAAAGTGTTCCCACTGCAATAGACGAGCAGACATGGGTCGCAAACAACCGCTTCCCTTCCTGCACGGCGTCAAATGCAATTCCGATTACTTGTCAAACATTCTAAGAGAGTGACCGGTCGATTTTGTGCGAATATTTCGAACAGTGGGTCACGATCTTCCTCGCTTTGTTGCATCTCACCTTTCCTTCGCTTCTCCTTAGGACGCATTGTTGCACTTCACCACAAATTACAACTGTACTAAGTGACAAACCTTTTCTTAAGACCGTGATGAAAACACAAATGTCAAATTGTCATACAAACATATGTCCCCGATGCCGTATAATTTTCATTAAGTTAGATTATATGAAAAATTCATCGACCTGTGGAGATATGTCTATTATTTTTGCTTCCGCTCTCTTGCAGGCCCATTCCTAAAGGGGTCTGGCTACCATCACTTACTTCAGATGTTCGTTCCTTCCAGGGAATTTTTGAACAGTAGCAGTCAGTTTTGAGCTGCTCATTGCGAACACGTTTGATTTGTAATTGTTGCACCTCACAACCCTTTGTTTTTCTTCGCTTTTCCTTAGGACGTATCGTTACGCCTCTCAGAACCATCACCACAAATTACAACTGTACTAAGTAACAGACCTTTTCTTAAGACCTTGATGAAAACAAAAATATTAGATTGTTAAATGTCATCAATGTATATGTATTGGGTTGATGCATTGAAAATGAGCCCCTTGGTAAACATCCTTTATTTTTACAATATTTACTCCTGGGGTATAATTGATTGGTGCGCTGTTGAGTACATTTAGCTCTCACTCTACATCATCATTGGCGGCTTGTCCGTTACATTCCTCTTGATGTTGGGGGTCTATTTTGTTTTTATGATCATTTTTTGGCACCTCGAGATGGCGAAATACGAAGTGATGTATGGACTTCCTATGGTAGCATTTGTGTGATGGACGGTGACTGCCTTCTACCACGTACATCCTTGGTTCTTGCCTATTGAATGCACCTACCGCTGCGGTCGTCGTATATCACAGCATGGGCTAACTCAAAAAGATGGCCGTTTCGGATCACCATGTTCCATCAACTCCAATGTTTCCAAATGGTTAAGTACTATAACAGGGAACGGGGACATGCAGCAGATAGCCGTCGCTCACAGCTATCATGCCCACATAGTGACTTCACGAGCTCATTTCTACTTTAAGGAAAAAGAGGCCAAATGTAGAAAAAATGGCCCTTGTATTCCTAAAAAATACGACTCTCCGAGGCCGTGTATTTTCAAGTTGACCCCCACAAAGGCTCTCCACTTTGAGCTGTGAGACTCATGTTCGTTGTTCGTATAGAGCTCTGTTAGCTCTATCTTACTGTCATCTGTACGCGTCCGTAAATGAAGATATCGGAGAAAGCCACTGAGAATAAGGTGAAGAGGTCGAAAATTTGACCAAAACCATTTTTCGATTTTAAACCTCGGGTACTCTACGAACGAGGAATCCGAATGCGGGCCATAAAGTGGGCTGAAGTTGCTGATGCTAGCGGCAAATACCTTGATTAGATTGTGTGCCTTTTTGGTAATAAATATCTACTTTCAAAAAGGCTCATTTATTATGCATCAACCCAATATATTGTACAATTTTTTCATTACGCTGGATTGTATGAAAATTTATCAACTTGGTGAGATGTGTCTGATATTTTTGATGTCAATTGGCAGACATTTTTTCCTAAACGAGATCTGGCTACTATCACTTGCTACAGATGTCCGTTCCTTTCATGGCATTTTTTAACAGTAGATCGGTCTCTCTCGTACTATCTGTGTGATTCATTGCGAATGTTCCTCCTTTGTGATCGATCGGTTCAACGCCGATCCGGGTCTATTGTCTCAAACGGGCGACCGATACTAAAAGCCAAGTAACCATGCGGGCGGCAAAATTGGCGTTCATAGAATCGTTTCAAGTGTCACCACAATTGAAGGTCTATCAATCTCGAAGTGAACCGGCTCATTGGGAACGTGTGCGATTTGTAATCGGTCGGCTCAACACCGACCCGGGTCCTTATTGTGTCTGCTGTCTGAAACCGACCGACCCTAGCATGCGGCCGCTCTGTCGACTGCCTACTGTCCGTCCCGTACAAAGAAAAAAAACACACACAGAGACCAAGGAATCTGTTGGTTCTCTTGTTATATATGAGAGAGTAATGAAGATGTCCTTTGATATTTGAGCTTTACCTCTTCACCCACTGGAATGATCAAAGTTTTCTGATATCAGTTTTGCGTAGAGCAATGCGATTTGTTGTGTTTCTGTTTGGCCTACATGCATGTACAACTTGTTTTGACAACACAACAACAAACTTCTAATTTTCGGTTAGTTTGTTGACAAAAAGATGCAAACACAGGTCTCGCGGTCCATGACATATTCTCTATTCAATTTTTGTGTTCTTTTCAGTTCGTTGAAATGATTTTAAATTTCGCAACATTCGTAATCGCTTAGGGTCAGTTCAACACCGACCTGGGTCCCTATTGTATCTACTGTATCAAACGTGTCTGCTATCTCAACGACCGTGAAGAGAATCGTGATTCCAAAATCGTCGCTCGCCACATATTCGTGCATAGAACACAATTTACTTTGGCTAAGGATTGCTTATGCATTTAAGGTTGAGGGCGAATCGAGTCGTGTATTTTTGTATTCTACCTTTACATGCCTGGATCATTCACATTGCGGCGATCGGTCGGGTAGCCCACTCAGTCACTGGATTTTTGAAGCCTTGCGTCTTTCATTTGTGACCAAATATTTTTGCATTGTTATTTTGTAACCTCGAAGAGAAAATGAAATTTTTGTACATGTCAATCGGTGATATTTTGTACTTCAAACATGCTAGGAAAATCAGTGATGTAGGCGTGATTAAGATAGCGTACGCTGTTTGGAAATATTTAACGGTTTCCGACGCATCATGAAATCAATGTTGTTCCAGGCCCTTCAGTAATCAATCACCTCCACACCGCTGCCAGCTATTTAACACGGCAAATCGCTTTAGTCGATACTTATCTGTTATTTACTCAACTATATGCTATTTGCACGCCCTTGTTTGTTTATTCTACACCGAATGTTACACGTTGTGCGGACTGCAATGTGTCACGACCCATACAGATGAACAGCTATACTCTTTGTTTTTATGTCTTTGCCATGTGGCTCCGCAAAGAGATGTTAGGTTGTCCGACACTGAAAGACGATCCTACTCTTTAGATTCCTTCAGATTCTGGCTAACTTTTGTCCCAATTCTTAAGTGTCCCTCATACATTTTGCAGCTGATGAAAGGGATGACTATCAAGTTGTCCACAAATCGGTTTGAGGATTTGGCAATTCAAATAATGTATTTTTGCGGTTGTAATTCTCCTGTTATAATTCAGTAACGTGGCTAATGAAATTCTACAAAAGAACTATACATGTGCCTATCAGTTACATTTGCATGATAGCTCGGTTGAGTGGCTACTGGCTTCGTGTTCCAGGCCTTCTGGGAGCCGGGGCGGTCACTTGGCCAACAACGGCGGCCGAGAACGACCGCTCACTCAAATCATTTGGCGGACCTCCGAGAGAGCGACTGGATTATTGCAATATGTTTTGTGATTTTTGAACATTCAATGAACTAAAAAGCTTGCAATGCCTGATCTGTGGAAACCATCTTCTAGAGCTTTCGGAGACGGATACTATCATACAATAACAACCGTTCAGTTTGACAATTTTCATCTCGTTTTTTTAGCGGAAAGGTGATAATCGAAGTTATTTGCATTATTTTTATCATTCAGTCCATCCCCTCAGGCTGATAACTCGCAATGATCGGTATCAAAGAAAAGATCACTTTCCCCTTTACTTCCTTATTCTTTCTCAAAATCGAAGTTCATTTACAGGGTGACCACCCTAAAGTGTGACATGAAGAACACGATTTTTTCATCAAAAAATGCATTTATTTCGGGAAACCAATAATACCACGTAATTAAGCACGCAAAAATACATCTATAGCGTGAATTTCACTCGAAATGGCCGCCTTGCGCGTCGATACAGGCCTGGACTCGCTTCTTGAAATTTTCGACGACCGCCGCGAGGGTTTCCAGGCTAATTTCGTCCCAGGCTTGAAGGAGATCGCGCTTCAGGTCCTCCACGGTGGCGTGGCGTCTTCGGCAGGCCTTCTCCTCCAAAATGGACCATATCGCGTAATCCATAGGGTTCAAATCGGGGGAATTTGAGGGCCAAATTGACTTGTCCCAAAACCACGGAATTTGGTCCTCCATGAAGCTCATTGTCGATTTTGATCCGTGGGCGGGGGCCCAATCCTGCTGGAGCACCCAATCGTGGTCGGGGAAGTGTTTTTCGGTCCAGGGAATCAGAAGCTTCACCAAGATCTTTTATTGCTACACCTGAGAGTCCATTTCCGCACCTTTTTCAACGAAAACCGGGAAAATTTTTCTAGTTGCGCAGATTTCGCCCCAAACCATCACAGAATTGGGGAAATGGCTTGTTTTAACGTGCTTCGTACGCGAGGAGCCTTTCTGCAGCAGGTAACAGTGATTCTGAGAGTTGTGGACCGCTTAAATGGTAAAAATCTTCTCATCGGATAAGACCACATTGGCGAATCCGGACCCGCGGCTCTCAGCTCTCAGCTTCTTGCACTTCTGAAGCCGTTCGGCCTTTTTCGCATCGGTTAGCAGGTGTCCGCGGCTTATTTTGTAGCTCTTGAAATGCAGATCCTCGGTGACAAGCTTGTACATCGATGCGTAGCCGATTGTGTACGTCTTGGCCAGCTTCATGATGGATCGGTCGGGATTGCGCTTGATCATCTTCCGAACGGCCTCTCGGACTTGTGGAGTTCTTGCAGTCCTTTCTCTTCCGCTTCGGGGACGGTCCTTGACGTCGCCAGTTTCCCAGAATCGGTCCAGCACGCGTTTGACGGCATCTCGGCGAAGTTTGAGGGTCTTGCAAATCTCGGGATTCGACCTTCCGCCGCAATGGAGCTCAACGATCGCGGAACGCACACTTTCGGAGACCATTTTTACCCTGAATAACAGCAAATACAGAGCTAATAACAGTTAATATAGGGTAAAAACGGTCGCGAAACACGAATAAAACAGACAAAACGCGCGGCGATGCGGAAAAAATATCGAAAATTGAGCGACAAAGCTATGTCACACTTTAGGGTGGTCACTCTGTATTTCGGGCAAATGCTGGCGAACAATTTCCGAAATGTGGTTCTTATCGCTCACCTTATTAATTATCCCTAAACCCTATGCAACATCTTCACGAATCGAATTGTTTTAGAAGGTCCTAATGAGTTCTGCTCAAATCAGATTTTTGACTTTCCGTACGCTTTTCTTATTGGTATGTTGCTGCATAAATGCATTACCGAACAGGCCTAGAAGGCTTCACAACTTCCTAGTTTCACAAAGGCTATGGCTAATAACTCTCAAGTATTCAGCTCTCGAATTGGCTCAGACGAAAAAGAATCACTTTGCCCTTTTCGTTCCTGGTTCTTCTGCGAATACGAACTACAAGTTAAAACTTCAATTATCTCGCACGCCTTCTGAGGGACGTCTGCAAAAAATCGATTTCCCATCGGCACGCACCAACCATTAGGTCACGGCTGGTGTAAGTGTCCTTTTTTATCCGTCAAACGAGAGCCGAAGGACTACTTTCGATAATCCAAATCGAGTTTTTCTCAAAGTGCGATTTTTTGGCCAATGCGTCAGCGGCGAACGATGACCGTGTGGATTTGCTGTGTCCTCAGGGTGCAAGTAGTGCTGCTAAAACGTTTGTTTTCATTGCCCATTCAATTCGGCGCTTTCCCGCTAATTCGCTTTAAGGGTGTAGTCCTGATTCTTCTTCTGGTGAACTCAACAGAACGAAAACATATTTACGTGTAGACACTTCGTTCAATTGTTGGGCGTACATATGAAATGTTTATTTTTGAGTGTCGGTCGGGTTTTCGTGGTCTTTCCTATATCTCGAAGAACGGAGTCACCTGAATAAAGATGAAGGAGTACCTAAAAAGGTTGGACATATTGCTGATCTGGCGTTGGACTTGATGTGGGTCTTAACACGAAGGATTTGGATCAGAATGATTTGAATTTTATTTTTGTGTAAAACTTGAGCTCTCTTGACCTCTTCGGGTGGCTTCTTTCATCTGGTGATCTTATAGCGCGTTTTATATACATATGAATGTCATTTCTGAGCGATAGTGTGCCGATCAGGAGCCGGTACCGGGAGAAACGGCTCGAGGCCAGGCTCGAATCCTGCCTGAGGATGGACATTTTTGTTGTCGATGATAACCATTTTTATCTTGGATAAATAGACAGGAGAAAAGTTTGTGACCTGGGTAAACCAACATAATTGAAATTTAAAATGTTTGTACTCAGGGTGGATTCGAACCCGCCTCGAGTCGTTTCTTCTGGTTCTTTGGGTTCCCACAGAGAGCCCTGACTTGCGTACTATTGGATCGTTCCCAATTGACGATGTCAATTGACTATAATTAATTCCTACGGCCTCAATCTTAATCCTCTCTATATATTACCATTTTACCATTTTTAAGATTTTTGTCTAACCACAGAGGGATCATAAGGAATCAAATCACCTTCCACTACAGCCTCGCAGGATTGTACATCTTCAATGTGACTCAGCTTCTTTAGCGCTATCTTAGTGGTGGACAGTTAAATTATTTCATTTAAATTTTCAATTTCAATTCATGGTTTCGAATTCAGTGACAGCCTGTCGCCTACAAGGTAAACTAAGATGGGCCATAGAACGGTGAACATGGCGACCAAAGTGTCGTCGTGATCCAAAATTCGACATTGATTAATAAAGAGTCCCTCTAAACTGGAATGGGGAAGTGTAATGTCATCATAGTGACGATAATTCACTTTCCGGATCACTTCGGAAATGACCTTTAGTTCCTCGTTCTATATCACATGTCGTGTGAAGCGATATGTATGTAGGTTAAGACGTCGGATGCATCCAGTTCGTCGCGTCTGGTTGTCTCTCGCGCGGTCTATACAGGAACTGACGTGACACTGTTTTTGTGACTGTCTGGCTGTGCGATTCTTCGCGTTTCAATTGGGCGACTTTGGGGAAAAAGAACGTGGATGACGTGCATGCATCAATTTCGGGAATACGATATTTGGAAGTTTTCCTTCATCAGTCTACATGTCCAACGTTTTACGCTTTATTTTATTTTTGAGTGAGGTATATTGTGGCATTTTTCATGATTAGTGCGCTCCTGAATGCTTATTCATCTCATCCCATTATGCATACATCATTGCGCAAAAGAATATCATTTCCTTATGACCATTTCCGTTAAGAATGTGGCTCCTCTTCTCACATTCTGACGAATTACAGACTTCCGGAAAAAGCGAATTAATTAGTGATTCGCTCGTGGAAGTGAGAAAATGTAGATGTAGACGTGCGTAAATCAGTGATCCCAATGAGTACCGACATGAAATGGTTTATATACCCCTTTTCGCTCCGACCGTTCAGAGGGACCGGTGCGAGCGTGCACAGATGAGCAGAGAAAAAGCACACTTTGTTTTTGGGCTGTAAATGCCACTGTAAATCTGCTGTAAATCTATAAATGCCACTCTGCCACTGAAAATCTGTGAATCTGTCTTTGGGCGCTTTTTATGCACTGTTCTGACCTTGAAGAGAAGCTTTTACAACAAATATCAAGCGGCAAGCAAGCCGCTATTCTACCTGAAGAATGTTCTGAAGAGTTGTAGTCAAAAAGTGTTAATAAAAAGCTTATTGTGGCATGATGTCTTTTGTCAACGGCCGCGTTGTGGTCGCTGGAATGAACTGCCACTAATCCATGCCACTATGTATTCACACTGCTGGACTGACATGTTCAATGAGGACGTCTGCGTATTGTTACAAAGGACGTTCATTGAAATTGAGAGTGAATGGTGTTGTGCTATGGAAAAGAATAGTGAATTCTCTGTTCTCTCTCCTTGTCACTCACTATGGAATATTTTTGTTTTGTCGCTTATTGTCCGCGACGCCTTTTTCGCGCCCTTTAAGCGCTAAAGGTCATGCGGGTAGCAGCACACTAGTGGCCTTGCATCAGCAAGCAATTTCGGCTTTTCGTATAGAGATACTGTATGTCTGAAAAGATGATATCGTTTTCATCGAACTCTAACACAGATGACCCGATAACCTAGTGTTAGTGAACCGACTACTTGTAAACTGTCTGTGTGGCTCATTGCGAACGCGCTGGATTTGTAATCGGTCGGAGTTGGTTCGACGCCGGCCTCAGTCGTCAATTTAGCCTTCTGTCTCAAACTGACCGCTCTTGCTTCCTCATACTGCGTAGTCTAAAAAATGGACACCTATGTAGACAGACGTCTGAATTGTGATTTCCGTAAACTCGTCGAATCTGATATTGCTCGTAGTGGTCTTCAAAAGAGGGCACTTTAAGCAGAAGTCTAGAAAACGTCAGAGTCAGGTCAGGTAATCGATTGTCATTCACTTATTAAGTAGAAGATCCATAAAGGCAATATTTGCGAAGTTGCACAAACAATGACCGTCCTGACTGTTAACCACGTTTCTTCATTGCCTTGCTACGAAGAAACGTGGGTACACATATATTCCATTTTGGGCTTGTTTTTCTCGAGCCTCTTTGTTTCCGTGGATACTAAAATAGCCTGTTTCCACGAGTTCTTTTATGGGACACGTTGCATTGTTCCATCTTTTCGAGAATATGTATACTGAACGTGAGTTTGATATGAAAGACCTTTGTTTTTGAAATACAAAGCTTTCCCCCGACGGGCTTCCTCTTGCTCACTCTTTTGACTCATTTTTCTGGGAACATCGGCTTCCTTTGAACGACCTCTGACTTAGACAGTGTCACCATTGAAATGTTAACTCATCGATGATCTCCACATGACGCACAAAGTTTCGAACACAGCACTTTTGATTGAATCATACTCAGCCGTCCGACGCTGTTATGCGTCCTATCGTGTCTCGTCTGTCTAATCTAGTTGTCTGTCCGTCTGTCGGCACCGATAAGGGACATAACAGAGTGCTCTGTGCCTGTTTACGCCCTTCGCGAGCATTTCGAAGAACGAACGTTCGATGAGAAAATAGGCGTTAATTTATTGTTTTCCTTCGATGTAGGAGGCACCTAATGGGTTTAGTCGAAAAGCCGAGCTAAGCTCATCCTCCAGCCGCCTCCCCCTCACCACAATCCTGGTTTTCGGGCTTCGTGGAATCCATTTTCTAGTCTAGCCGCGTGATACGGAAGTCACATTTAATTTCATTAGTCTATGCACGATGCCTTTCCGAGAAGGACAAGTGGACGGATTCGTGCTTAACCGTGAAGTGTCCTTTGCTACATATCTAATTTTATCCGTTCGTGCTAGGTGTCTGGAATGGGAAAGTTTGAACTCGATGACTAGTGCGGGAACTTTTTGAATTCATTAAATGTTTGGAAGAACTATAAATGTCGACTGACAGGGGAACCTTGCCGAGTGATACGACCTTGGGCCATGAGGCCGCTGAGTTTATATGTCTTCGACTCCACAGCCCACCCTCTATCCATTCCATAACACTGCAGCCCGATCGGCGCATCAATTCGTCAGGTTCCTTTGTGTTCCCAATGTTCCCAGTGGGAACTCCAAGGACTCCAAGTTTGACGGTTTCGACTTATCTAGCTGAGGCAGTGGTACTTTTAGAGTTTCTCTATGTTCATCGTGATTCATTTTTACCCGCTTCGTCAGCCTAATATCCTATAGAGATAACCAATGTTATCCTGAAAGCGTTCGAGTTAGAGCACTATCATTATTCAACCTTTTCATCTTCATCGAGGATCCTTTTTGAGTATTTTCTTCAAGAAATTTTGAGTGAGTTGTGAGTCATGGAATGCTCCCATCGGTGACAAGGGCTCCAAATCTAACCGTTTCCTGCTGGATGGATCGAGTTTTGGTCGTCCAGTGGCAGTTTGAAGTTTCTCTGCGTGCTTATTGTTGCTACTCCGTTTTTTTTCGTTCCTAACCGGTTCAGTCGAAGCCAGACAAATAGCGTGTCAAGATAAACAAAAGCAATGCTATCCTGAAAGTGTTCTAGAGGGCCATTGTTGGTCAAAGACGAAATTTTTGCATACCTGAAATATTCCTTAAATTTTTGATCGATTGACGAAAACTCCATCTGCTCAAATACTTATAAGGGACCTTTTTGTGGTCCGGTCGCTGGCCCGAAGAAAATGTTCCGAAGTCTTTTGGTTCTTTCCTTTTCCTTCGATTGTTCAACGGTACTTTGAAAGTTCTCTGTGTGCACTCACTTTCATTTCCTTGTGAGTCAGAAAGAGTTCTTAGCGGTGATAAGTCAGATGGTATCCTGTTTGATGTACCTTTGGTTGTTCAGGGGTGCTTTGAATTTTCGCTGTGTGTTCATTTTTGGTTGTTTGTTACACCATCTTCCCAACGGCTTCAGCCTCAATCAGCCTAGTTCGCACTGTGCACTCTTTCTCATTTCCGATTGTCCTTAATGAATCACTGGCCGAATCCCTTCAGCAGTAATCTCTTATAGTTCGACTTGAGTTCGACTTCTTCAAATTTTTGCATATCTCTCCACGACGCTTTTTCTCCCATTCCATCTCTCGATGCCCACTCCAGCTGTAGTTAAAGTCTCTCTGCAAGACAATTCAGGAAGTTCCCTCTATGAATCACCAATTTAATCACTTCCGTCGTGCTGCCTCGTAGGTCGCCGGAATTAAACATGTTCTTCCTGCTTCCTGCTGATGACCTTTGTGCAAGATGTGGAAGTCATTTTTTATGCACTACATGGTGTTCGCGTGTTCGCTCTCTGTCCTTCCTCGTTGAACAGGTTTCCACGATAGACGGCGATCATGGGCATTAAAAGATCTATGACCTTTGTTAGTTGAAATTTTTGAAATCGACATAGTGCTCCGCCTTTAGATCATGGTCGTTTCTGAGGGCAACCGCTCCAAATAGTCACTTATATTTCGATCCTCTAGATATCATCTTCTGTCCTGGTTCTGATAGCAGCACCCTTGTCTGATTTTACTAGGCTCTCTGCTATTGATCGGAATACTAACCTTTCAGATGCAAAATTTTTGATTCCACGATTCTATGGTTGTTACTTGCTACGGCCATGCTTCCTTACAGCCATGATTCATCATCAATCTTTGCTCCCAGTTCCACATTTTTCCCTTCCCTTCGACGACAATTCCTGGACACATCTCGACACACTTCCCCTCTCTTTTTTTCTGCAAACGCCTGCAGACTCGTCGCTCCCTTGCCCTTATTAAATTACAGCTCGCCTTAGCCCGTCGACCACACGCGTCACAGCCGCAAAAGGACAAACCAACATGAAATTCGCGTCCCCGGAATGACCGCCACTCAAATTCCGTGCACTTTGCTCGCTCTTCCGCCTCCTGCTCCCATCGACACTCCATCACCTCTTTCTTCTTTTTGCCCTTTTCTTCTCATTATTGACTTGGACTTTCGCGTTTTATCACCCTCCTCCTCCTTCTCTCGTTTTGTGTCGTTCGCAGCGACGGCAAGCTCGTCTGTCTGTCCTTCGTTGTCTGTGTCGGTGCGGCGCGAAGTCCCGGGTTCGATGATTTATTCAAGAGAGAGAGAGCAAATTCTTGCAGGAACCAGCCGAGCGAGAAGATCCGAAATCTCGGAATTCAGATCCTGCCGAGTGTCTGGTATTCACTGCAGTGTGTATTTCTCTCTGTCTCTGACTCATCCTACAAATAGTCTTTCTTATAAGACCATAACAACTCCTCGAATGGGGTGAATTCCATGGTTAAGCACAATCTACGGCTCTTTATTTTTGTCATATACTGCTTAGCTTCATTCGTAGAATATTCAAATTTTTGTAACGTTGTTTTGCCGTCACATCTGTTGGAAAGTTCAGTCCTTAGTCAACCTTTCCAATTCAATCTCGAAACTTCATATTTTTGAAACGCGCCTTCAAGTATTGTATATGTATTGAAATCACGAAGTTTCACGTAGTTTAGTGCAAAAATTCAAACGGCTGGATTTAATTTTTGTGTGTGGCTCGTCTTTCACGACTTTCACCGACTTTCACGACTTTATTTCATGGATCAAAGGCATTTCGCCTTGCCATATTTATAATGACACCGAATTTGACACCGGATTTATTTTTTGTATGTGGCTCGTCATGTACACTTTTTCTCCTCGTCAGCTAGCTCCTGGAATGTTAGAGTCAAGGAATATTTGATCCAATTTTCGACCTTTTCGTCTTGATTTTTAACGAAAGGCACAAGTGTGGATCAGATAGAGCGAAGAAAGATCAACATGTCCTAAGAAGAAGAGCGTCTTGGCTTAAAATAGTCGGCTGTTCGTAAGGATGAACTTGGAAACATATGGCTTTTCTCGGGCGGGCAGGGTGGGACTTTTTGGGTCACTTTGACCTCTTTTTCCATACAGTAGAAATGAGCTTGTGGAGCATAGTAGCTTTAAGTCAATTTATTTGAATTTGGCACGAGATACTATGAACTTAGGGAATTTTTGAGGCAAAGCGCCATTTTTATGTGTAACAACGCCTAGTTTCGCATTTTCATCTTCCAATTTTTGATAGTGTATTCTTATCACCGAGTACAGAACTGCGTATTTTGCCTTTGTTGACAAAATCTTGAGCTAGAAGACTCCCGCGTTGAAAATTTAAAGAGTTCTTCATTTAGCTAAACCTTACAATTTTCGCATTTAATAGGAAGTTATGTGGGAAGTTTTGATAGCTTGAGACTTAATTCGTCCTAATGCACAGCAGTTCCTTTTATTTTTGAACATACCACTTCGTGGTGTTTCTAAAAAAGGCGTTGAAATTTTTGCCAATTGAAGCTGACAAATTTTTTTTATGCCTGTCCGTTTCAATCTAAACTTAGTATTTGTCATGGTACACCTTGCCGTTCGATTGCTTTCCAGATCGCGTACTTGCAACAGCATTGTCATTTTTGTTCGTTTTTTGACGATAAACCTTTGCACAAAGGTGGCCATTTTTCACCGATGTGAGCTCAGTTTTACTTAGTAAATTCGGAGCTGGAAGACTACCGTGTTCAAGATTTAAAAGGTTGTATATTTGGCTAAACATTGATATTTCTGGGTGCAAATGCAGAGTCTAAGTTGACGAAAAGAGTCGATTTGCCCGATAGGTTGAAGCCTAATTCATCTGGAGTTCCTTATTATTTTCGTAAATGGGTCAATGAGCCTCGTGCCTCAGAGAATCTTGCGACATCAATTTGATTCTTGTATGTTCCGGAGGACGATTTTCCATGGTCTTTGCCATACATCTTGCCGTTTGATTGCTTTCCAGATCGTGTACTTGCAACAGCATAAGTATCAATTTGTCATTTTCTGATGAGCGTTTGCTTTTGCCAAGTCCGTGTGTGACAGATCGGTGCGCCGAAACTTCCCGAATTAAAGATCACACTTTATTCTTAGACATCCAGGACGCGTGATCGTCGTCTTCTATCTGCTGATCTGTTGTACTTTGCCCTCGCCTCACCTACTCAATCAAATGGGCCCTCTCCACTCGGCGGACGCCGTGACCTGACCATCGGCGGCGGCGGTGCACCCGTGAGTGGCGACCTTGCTGAACTCGCTTGCGCAACTGCGGCCGTTTGGCCTGGTCGTGGCCTCGTTTGACCTATTCACTCTCTATTGGCGGATTAGCCGCCGAATGTGGCGGGCGGGCTGTGTGTCTACGTGCGGATGTCCTCTCCGTTCGGCCTTGGTCCGATTTTAGGAACTGCATCCATATTTATCTCCCTAAAATAAATCCGCGCTCCAAATCCAAGCCGCCATTTACCGCATCTCATAAAATCGGTCCTTCCAATTGCATTTACACTTGTCTATGAGACTATAGCGCCTCGCGTAAACAGCGTCTCGGCGCGCGCCTTATGGATTCGGTGGTCCCTATTTCGGCGCTGCTATTTAGACCGTCGGCGATGAAATATTCCCTCGGCGGTCAGCCGCCCCCCGAAATTCTTATAATAACGACTCAAATCGCTGACCTACTTAACGTGTGTCGCCGACGCCGTCGATGATTAGAGAATTCTCGCTGCGTCGCCGCTGTGCACCCCCTAAAATACCGTCGCGGGTCGTGTGTTCGGAGTGATCTCCGGCGCGCGCGTGAGGACGTCGAAATCCGACTTTTTCTGCACGTTTCGAAATTTCGCTGCACCGTTAGATTAAGTGCCGTTTTTGTCGTTGTTAATTGGTATGGAAATCGTGATTGATGGGGGCGTGTATAGTCTAGCCGTAGGGCTTATCTCGTGGGAACGTGTAGAGCTGATATCAGTTTTTTGCAAAAAAAAATGGGTGTCTCCAGCTGTGAGACGGGAATGGATGGGTAGCGTTGGAAGGTAACGGAAGGGGGACGTGATAAGGATCTTTTTGTGGCGCCTCTTTTCAGTGGAAATCTTGAAGTAGGTGATCAAACGGTGGAGATTTCAAATATCTAAAGTTCAAATTTTGATTTTTGGCGTTGCTGACTCAGCACTTCGCGTTCACTTAGAATTCCTTTCTGGAAATCCTGAAGTAGGTGGATACGTTGAATCGAATATCCAGTGCAAAATTTCTATGTATAACGATTTTTGACATCAAGCAACTTGAATCAAGACGGTCCGCTTAGAATTGACATGCCGTTTCTATGAGGTGTTTATGCTTATGTGTTTTTCACGCGGTGTAATCGTATAGCGCCTCGCCTAGCGCCACACATTGCATATTTATGCATACGTTGGCGGTGATGAGCAGGCGCTTCGAAATTTGACTTAAATTTTCCGCTTTGACTAGGATATAAGAAGTATTTTTAGTGAAACATAGCCTTCTTAGATACAAAAGAAAGTGAATGATAGAACGGATTATTCGACGATTAGAAAGTTGACTTTTAGTGCCATTTGGAGTGAAATTTTTGCAGCTCAGCTACTTTCGAATTCGTGCCTTGGATAGTTGGAGATATATAGTCTTCTCTTGTGGCAAAATGTATTCATACGCTTCTCGAATAACCCTATGATCTTCAATTATTTTTGTTTTTTAGGTTTATCCTCCGGATCTTGTTCTTGAACGCCTTCATGTTCGTTGATTTTTGCGCTTCTTCAGATACAATTTTAAGGGTGACTTTTTGTACAATTTTTGTGGATAGTGGAAAGAAAAGCTGGTTCGGAATTTGCTTTTGAAACATTCATGCTTAGAAAGTGCGCATTAGGACATTAGGAAACATACTTCAACCTGCTGACAACTGAGAGATTCATACGCTCGGATTTATTCTCACAATGCTGTTCTCTTCTAGACCGGAATGCCCTCATGTTCGATTTTTGCGCCACCAGCAACCAAACGACGGTTGAGCTTTACTATTACTATTGTGAATTCTTAGTACAATTTTTGCGGTCTTAATTCCAAGCATGTCTTTGTTCTTTTGAACTGAAAGTTCGTTTCTCAGTTGATCTCCTTCATTTCTCTATTAAATTTGCTTTAAATATTCATGCTCATCCTTGGACATTAGGAAGCATGCGTCATGCGCTTCCTGTATGATCGGGTTTATCCCCAGAATCTTCTTCTTTGCTGGACCTAAACGTCCTCCTGTTCGCTGATTTTTGCATTACCATTGCTGGAATCCAAGCGATCATAGCTTTACTATTGTGATTCCTCAGTACAATTTTTGTGAGTAAGGCCTTTATTCTTTTGAACTGAAAGTTCCTTTCCCAGCTGATCTCCCCTTCATTTCTTCA
The DNA here is from genome assembly GCA_030435675.1 of Steinernema hermaphroditum. NCBI lineage: Eukaryota > Metazoa > Nematoda > Chromadorea > Rhabditida > Steinernematidae > Steinernema > Steinernema hermaphroditum. The sequence continues at coordinate 1,493,722 of CM059623.1, forward strand.
CCACCTGTCGCCATTTTTCATTTTTTTCACTGTCCATTCACCTACGGGCAAACAAAGAAAATTGCTATTTGCACAACCATAACCACCGCCGTCGTCCATTCTTCAGGCTACCCCAAAATCTCGTAAAACTCATCCCCAAATATTACACACGTTGGAGTCGTCTTACAGCCTCGAAGAGCGCGATTCGATTACGGTCCCGTCGCATCACAAAGCAATCAAATCGCCTTTGGGCTGCTGCACGTCTAACGGCCGCCGGTCACTGTATGCTCAGTCCAGCAGCTGGCGAGGTGCATTTCGCGAATTTCGAAATCCCCACAAAAGTGCACAAAAAAGGGCGATTTGATGACCAATGGCCGCCGGCGGCGTGACGACGGCGAATGGGGGCAAGTCAAACAGAGAGTGTGTGTGTCGAGGCGAGGATTATACGTGTTTTAACCCGGGCGCGCAGACTACGATTTGGGAGAGCCGTCGCGCAAAAAAATGGACCGGGTTGTGAAATGTTGTGATCGTCTGGCGGTGACCCTCGGGCTGGGAGTTAAGTGGTCGTGACGCAAATATTTGACCAGGGCCAGCCTTTTCATCTGAATTGAGAACCTGATGAACGTGGTGTCCCCGAAAATAGAAACGAATGAACTAGGTTTTGATCCTCAATGAACCACAGTCGAGTAGATAAGATGACGAACAATTTGAAGGTGTTTCGCAAGATGTGCACTTTACAAATTCTATGCAAACAGAAAAGGCGCCGTGAGTGATTTTTGGGCTTCTACAGAAGTAAATTAGAGTGAATTTTCGGATATGTATTGAGTGTTTCTATGTGGTGAGTAATTTCTGAGTTGTGCTTTAAGATGCTTTCTTAGGACCTTTAACTCTGAGTGATTTTTGTTCATCTTCTGAAAACGCGCCAGGCCTACCGGCATTACTGCCGGTATGCTACTGATGTCGGATATGTACTAATTTTAAAAGATATGTAGTACTACTACGACATGAAGACACTATGGTTTTAATCATGCTTATTTATTTTATATAGTTACAGCAAAGACATGGTGAATATAGTGAATTAAGGGATACGTACTAAGTGTTTATATGTGGTGAGTAATTTTTGTGCATAGAGCACAGTCCAGAACGACATTTCACATGACCGATTTAGTGCTTTCTGGTCTGATTTCTAAAATAACTTTCGAGGCTCGTTCGTGAGCGCAGCAGTATTAAATTTTGTACAACACCAGCCTTGCACTGTTCTGTCATATTGAATTAGATTGGCAAGATCTGCCCTTGTAGAATCGTTTTTATTCCAGTCTAATCCGGTAGACACTCGGTGGGCTATCGGTCACACGAAAGACCTAGTGACCTTTCGAACGAAGACACTGGTAGTCATTTCGATCTTTTTTCTCTTTTTAAGTCTTACCCCGAATCGGTCTCGAAGACACAGTAGCAGTGAACATGTTTCATCTTAAATGTGCGTATGGCTCATTGCGAATACGTCTGATTTGTAATCCGTCTGGATGGGTCCTAGACAATCCCTGTTTTGTCGGATGGCTGAAACTGACGGTACTGCTCTGCCCTATTTTGAATAATTGTTAGTTATTATCGATAATGTGAATACGTAAGAAACTCTCGGTTATCATAATTTTTGCATTCTCCGATTTTCGTCCACTTTCGTGAATTTTTTCCACATCATTTCAAGTGTTGTTTATTTTCAGATAGTTGCTGTGCCACCACACCTACTTTATGGTTTACACCAATGAACGAACGTCTTATTTTCCCAACGATCACTATAGGTTGGGCTATTTGCGGAAACTGTTATTTCCTATGTGTCATTATGGCTTCACCGGATACGTCCCTCGAGATTAAGACACTATTTCTGGATAGATGGGTGTATTTTTGGAAATCCGTCTTTGGTACCGTACACCTGGCGGAGTTTGGAGGTGCTATCGCAAGACCTCGATTTTTGGTCACAAAGTGTTATGTTTGAAAGATGAGCGACAACTGCTTATTCTCTTTTGTTTTGTGTCAATTCTCTGCTGTTTGAATCTTGGATAACTGCTCTGGTAGTTTCATTTTGGGGTCCCATGAGATCGTACATCCATAACCCTCTAATCAGCTGTTGCATCTGATCAATTTTTCTGCATTTCAACAGATCTTTCTACTACCTTCTTTCTCCTCATATTTACCACTGCTTACGTCAAATTTTTAAAAATATCATTATAAGCACGCATTTACTTCTCCTCAACACAAAGGTGTCCATATCCGCTGACGCAATAGTGTTTCCGATAACCCGGTTGTAGCCACCTTTATCAAACGGACGTCACCAATTACGCTCTGTCCCCAATCGCTCCTAAACTCCGAACTTTCTCATAATTAATCCACAATTCCGTCTGTGCGTGCCACTTAATGTCCCAGAAGCGAGACGTTTCCTGTCCTCAAGGAGTCCACGCCGTCGGCGCACGCCTTCAACAACACGAACTTTTCGGCGACCGCCCAAAGTGACCCGCGTTCGTCCGAAAAACAAAAGGACTTTGGCACATTCCGCCACGGCGCCGTCGGTGTCGGCGTCCTCATCGCCTCCTCTTCCTTCTTCTCGCTATTCGCTGCTGCGGAGATGTGTTGTTTATATCAACAAGATCCGGTTGACCTCGGTGCCAGCATGCGCGGGGTAGTACCTGCGACTCTGCCTGACTGTGAGGCCACCCAGCACGACGACATCCGTTCTCATCTTTAAATGTCTCTTCTCGATGTGTCTACAGTCGGCGCCCGCCGTCACCGTCGCCGTCGCCGCGCCGTTTGTGCCACTGTGCGTTGGTGCAGGTGACCTTAGCTTAGCCGATTCGTGCTAAGGTCAACTAGTAGTACCAATTGGTTGCCTGGTAGTTCACAGGCCGCGCCCTCCGCGCGTCTTCAAGTGCCATGTTAGCTTTGGGAGGCGTCCGTGTAGTGTTGGTGCTGGTGCTGGCAGGAAGTGGATTTGATACTTCCTTATTTGGGCTGTTCGGTTCTGTTCGCGTTTGTGCCCCGTAATGCGATTGGGTGTTCGCTGATATTTTTACCCTTTTGACATGCGCCATAATCGCCATAGCGACATAAAAAGGACCATTTTCTGCTATTGCTATGGGATATCTTTCTGACTCTTGTTGAATTTGAAACGTCTTTCAGCTTTAGCTTCACATTAGGGTCGCGCTTTGGAGATCTCTACCTACGATTGACCCTAGAACGACCGCTCCCTCAGCTCATTTCTGAATAAGTGAACGGGTGCCACCTACACGAAAAGATAGACCAATTATACCTCTTTTAATGTTAGTTCAATTGGCCTTTCTTTGAATTCCAGCTAGCAAAGAACATCAGAAACTTGTTAAACTTTAGGCTTTCTAGGAAACATATCCTAAATCGTATGTAATTAGGGGTTTGTCCCATATTTTCGCTGTTCGTTCTGATGTTTTCAGTAGAATTTGACCTGTTTGACATTTGCATATTATGAGTTCAGAAAACTTAGAAATTGGAAGAGCGTTTAGGCCTAAAAAGAAAGGATAATCTTTCCAAGATCTTCCTCAAATTCACTTCTAAATGCCTGTACTATTCCGCTTCTTGACCTTCTGGATCTCGATCTTCATTTTCCCGACTATTTTTGCAATCCGTGCTTATAACACGCTTGATTCAGATTTTTGTGTTTTACTTTTGAAACAATCGTTGCTTAGGTATATTTCTCATTCTTTCCCATAGCCTTGTTTCCACTGAATCACCACCGTTCAACCGCTAGACATCGTCCTTTTCTCGACATCGATCTATCTAGGTTTTACGACTTACGTCAGGCGCTACAAGAACTCCATCACCTCATGTCCATTTCGTAACCTTTTGACCTGAGATAACCCCTCGTGTCCGCGCTTCCCACGCCTAATTACTCTCCGTCGTCACCTTAAGCAACGCGCACGCGCTCCCTCTTGACCTTTGCACCTTCGCCGCTTCGTGAGGTTCTATTTCGGGTGCGCGCGCCTCCTCCTCCCACCGGCTCTTGTCCGACCGGCGTGAATATCGGCTTGCAGCGTGTCGCGCGCTTTTTTCTTCTCCGCCGCGGCGTGACTGCTTGGTCGTGCAGCGGTGGCCGCGAGACGACGCCGCAGCTCTCTCCAAGGGTCCCGAAACGCGCGCGCGCGTGTGTGTGGCGGAGGCGTGGTCATCGCGCCTCTCTCTCTCTCCCGCAGCCAGCAACCGTCTCCTCTCCCGGCTCTGTGCAAAACGACCGGCGGCTGCGTTGGTCAGCCAGCGGCCAGCTGTCCACTATGTGTGTGTTGTTATTATTGGTTCACAGGCCGGCCTCGTGATTTCGCGGTTCGCACCCTTCAGGCGGGCCCGGCCCTAGGGGAGGAGGACCAGCACCTCGCCACGACGGCGACCATTATGGTCGTGTGTGGCCCGCGGGGCGAATTCGATTCTTCTCCGCGTAGCTCGTTTGTCAGTCAGCTGCGGCGGCGTCGTCGCTGGGCTTGCAGCAGGCTGCTCCTCTCAAGGGGCTTGTGATGGACGTTTCGGACTAAGATTATTGATACGAAGATTGCCGATGGGTTCGACTGTTGGGCGATTGGGCGTGCAGAGGGCGTTCCGAATAATTAAGGGCAGGCCATGGGTCCGATATTCGATTTATCTTCGGGTTCGGAGGCCATGGGTTCGGGTTTGGCCTTATGTGTGTTAGCCCTATACAGATCTGTCAAATCTAACCCTTAACATCCTGAATCCAGAATTTCCCATATAAAATAGACGCTACAGTACAAAAGTACGAGAGTTTGATGTGCATCATCTGACATTTTCCGTTCCAATGTTGATATAATAGTTTATGAGCCAAATATATCACCTCAAAATAGAAGCGTGACCTTGATACTTCGTAACTGGTTTCCCGTAGATGTCCTCAATTTGCATACGATAGTTTCAAATGATCCGAGCCGCTCTAATCCCACGGTCGTCCGAGGAGAGGTTCAAATTTCGGAAATTGGATACGACCGGCCACTCCTTGACCACTGGGCCTTAGGAGGATAATCGTGGAAATTACTTAGAGGGTTAGGCGACGTCCAAAAGTCATAGCCTCTTCTTCATGACTTGTTTATCCTCGTTTACGACCTTTTCTCTCGCTCTAGTTTATTTACCGTCTGCAGTCTTGACGTTTCCGGCTTTCCAGTTCCAGCTCAAGTAGCTCCTCCGCCGTCGTTGTCGTCGTCGTCGCCAAAACACCTCCCCTTCATTGTTTTTCAGTTCCAGTAAAAGTAATCCCATCGATTTGCTCTCCATCTACACCGGCCACCGTACCCTTCAAAATCTCCCAAACAGCCGATGAACCGATGCGCTTCACAAAATTCAAAGCCGATTCCGCCTATCCCCCTCCCCCCCTCCCTATCCATCAAACCCAGCCCTACCGTAACCTAATCCTCCATCCAGCTTTTTCGGCTTATGTTGCAACAATTCACCGTCGCCGCCCTATACGTCTCCTCCCAAAGAGCGCCTCCGACGTGGTTTCATACTGGTTCCCAGCCCGGCGGCGCTCCCTCGCGTCGTCCGAATTTCGCCTCCGTTCGTTCAGTGGCCGCGCGGCGAATCCTGTTTGCACGCGCGTGCAATTATATTTCACACAGAGCGTCGTCGTCGTCCGTCGGACGCTGGAGGAGCGACAGTAGCCACCGCCCTCCAAACGTCCAGCCAGTCCAACCGTTCGCCCCCCCCCCCCCCTATGAGTCGCCTTCGGCTTGCCACTTGTTGTATACATTGTGATTGTCATCGCCGTCGCGCACAATGTCGTTCTGACCACCGTCGACCAGCTGGATTTGGGTAAATACGACGAGGATGCCCTCGGGGCGTCACTGTGTTTCGCCCACTTTCGCTTTTTTGGGGGGATCGACGACGTATAATACATGTCTTTCCAAATTGAACAGGGCAAGGTGTGTCGGCTAAAGATCCATCGAAAATTGAGGGTTACAGTAGCCAAAGAAGGATAGAAGATCTGCAACATTTCCGGTCCAAAAAATAGATCGATCCTCCGAAAAACTAAAGAACACCACGGGTCAGACGTTGATCAACATCATTTACATTTTTTGCAGTGTCAAAGTCCGACTGAACTGCACATAGGGGTTATCGTGTCAAGACCCACTTCGTGATAGGATTCCGGGTTCTCTACAATCGCCGAACGACCTTGTGATTTGTGCCAGATTCTACCGTCATCGCCGACTTGGCAACGTCAAACCTTTTTTCCTCCGTTTTTATGTGACTGTCTCTCCGAGCAGGTGTACTAAAACCGGGCGACGTTCGTGCCGAGACCGTCGATCCTCGCCGATTCCACTTTTTCACATCTCCACGTCAAATTGGATTTCCGTAAAGCAGGAACTTCCAGTTCCAAAATTAGAAGCCATTAACGTGCAAAAAAGTTCATTCGCGAGTAGCCGGTCCTGCAACGACGGCGAACAATGGCGAGCCTTGCCTCTTCGGGTAACTCTCTCTCTGTGCACATAGCCCGCGGCGATCCCCCTCGTCCACTCGACGCTCCGAGATCCTTACCGCGTCGCGCCTACTAGTCAATTTAACTTTCTCCGCCAGAAAAATGCTCTTTTTTCGTTGCAGGAAGCAGCTGTAGCAGCGACTCCTCATCGGCCACTCGAACCACGAACAGCAGTGTCGGTTGCTTCGAAGCGACCGTCGCCGCTCCGCTACCGTATCCCGTCAGCGCCACACAGGACGCCGCTTTCTTTGCCGGCGGCGGACCACCCACAGCGTTTACTGCCGCTTCGGGGCCATCTGTCACTGCTGCTTTCGAGCCGACCTTTCCTGCCTACGGTGTTGGTCATCCTCAGCTGATCGACTCGCTCTTCGCCGCGCAACAAGCCGCCGCAGTCGCCTACTTCCAGAATCCCTACGGTTACTGTACGGCAGGTGAGTAGCCGTTTAGATGCCCTTAAAAGTACTGTGTCTCTCCAGTAGACCCTATGGCCTTGGTGTCACATCAAGCAACGGTGGCCGGACCACCGATGGCTGCCGCGAAGCCGAATAATCACCAGCCGGTGCACGCCCACCCGGTCCACGGCGCCGTTAAGCCTGTGGTCGCCCACCACATTCACGGCCATGGAATGCTCAATGTAAGTCGTGTTATTTTTGGGGACTGCGAGATTTACCAATTTTTTGGTATTGCATCAGTCGATCGGTTATAACCTAAAGTAACAAGCGATTTTTGATAAGATAAGCAACCAAAGTGCATCCTCAACTGGCGACCGATTTTGACGTTTCCAACGCGCTTCGAAACATCAGGAACCACCCGATGATTCACATTACAAAACGCCTGTTTACATCCCTCTTCTTCTCAGTATCAGCGCCGGCAATCCATCTCCATTTCCACGCTTCTTATCCCATTTCGCATCACCGCCTAAATAAATATGTTTACGCCGGCGTTTCGTAAACAAAGAAGCTCCGTCCAAAAACGTTGACCTCTTTGTGACCGCGGAGATAAGGTCTCACGGCGGCGCCGAATCTCCGCGTGGCCCTCCACCCCGGGGGCGCGATGACTCTGCTTTATTTACCCGTGCCAGTCGCGACGGCACGGCTTGTTGTCCGGAGGAACTCAGGCGACGACCAAAGCTCACGCGGCGTCTGCTGCCGTTCCGTCGCCGATAGGGACCACCGCCGAAATTAGGGCAAAACAAGGGGTGCCTATTGATTGTGCGTGCTTAAGGTGTGTGTGCACAAAGGCGAGTTCGTCAACAATAAATATGGTTGTTGTGTGTTGAGAAATCGGGACTTTGCTCGCAGGATGCAAACGTCGAAACTCAAAGTCCAGAGGGGCTGTGTTTTGTGGACATCTGAGCGCTTGTGTCAGGCAGTCGGGTGTTTTATTGTCCCGGGTATGAGCTGCAAGTAGATTGAACTTTTTGTAAGACGACTAAAATTCTGTTTCACGTGTTGTTTTGACACCAACTACGTGGTGACCTTAAAGGACATTCTGCCGATAAGCGGTCAAATCGTGAGAGCAACAACTTATGACTAGTTGATTTTTGATTCATCGCCATGCCCTTTGGACAATGGTGTACTAAAGGTAGGAGTGGTGAGGAGTAGTTTTTCAATAGCTGGAACGCTCTAACGAGCATTCAGACGACGATGCTGCTGCGGCGGCACCCCCGTCGTCTAATCAGCTGTTGGTGTATACTTTGTTATGTGCTTCGTTTTGTGCTCTTCTTCCAAGAAGAAATAAGAAGGCTGTTTGCCCTGCGGATTCGATGAAACGTTTAGGACTCTCCAAGAACTTTCAGTGCCTCTATCTAGCTTCCTGGTCGAGAATGCGAAAAGAAGTCAAAAATCAATCCTTCCTCTAGGCGCCTCTCATTGTTAGTATCTCTTTTTTGTGTCTCCCATCCCAAACATCCGGCTCTATCCTATCCGATCAGCACCCCCTTGTCGGCGCGCCGTTATCCTCCGGGCAAATTCCGCTACGCGGCCGATAACGATCGTACGTTCAGTCATCCGTCTCCTGGGCGTCGTCGTCCTCGACACCGGGTTCTAATTCTCCGTCGAATCGTGACCGTGGAGTTCTCGAAACGAATTTTGCGGCGCTCCCCGCTCGACGTTGTCGAAAGTACTTCTGCAGCGGCGACGGCCGCGTGGTCGATGATTCGTCGGCCGGCCGGCTGGCTGGCTGTCGGCTGATCAGACCACCAACGACCACGTGGTTGAAACGGACCAGCCGACGGCGGGCGAACCCAGCAACGTTTCAATCGAGGAATTCCCCCACTGCTGACGCAGCGATAAGAGCGCTGAATAGACTATAAGTAGCTGAGTTGTGCGCTTTTACGATTTTTGGTGCGTTTCGCCGAGGCGTGCACTTTCGGTTTATATTCACAGAAATGCGTACGATCGTTGGTGCCTCCGCGAGGGAATCGTTTGATGGATTAAGGGTAGTCGCACTTATGCCTGTCCTGTACCAGTCGCGCGCTTGATTTGTCCTTTTTTGTCTAAGTGGCGCGGCAAGTTTTATGGCTCGTCGATGGATCCTTTTAGGGGTTTTAGGGGCACAAAAAAGGAAGTTGTGTTATCTTTATTTTTGTGTGATAAACAGGCTTTTCGAAAAACGTGTTATATAAGCCTGTTGATGTAATCCTGTTTGCGCAGAATTGGCCAATTATAGGCGTTTTTGGTTGCTAGTCGACGTGTCACTTTGAGGTCGGGATGGTTGTGTCAAGACCCGGGCTGAACGTAGTTTTGCTAACTAGAAAACGGTTTTGCTTGGATGAAGTTCAGTGCTTTTAAATTTGCCCTTAAAATGCCCAATCTTCTTATGACCCTAACTTTTACTTCCTCGATGATAAGGTCGAAAAACCGCGCTGCCCACTGACCACCCTTATCGCCCCAACCGCCGAGCAAAGAACGCAAACATGCCTAGCAACGGTCGCACGTGAAAGTCCACATGTTCGGTTTTTTCCATATTTGAAAATTACACGTCCCGAACAGCCGCAACCGGTTCTCACTTTTCTGCTCCCGTCGCCCTTGAACGCACGTCTCCATTTCACTTATTGGTCACGCCACCATATGATGCGCTCTTTGAAAAGCTCTCATCTCTTTTGCTCCTTTTACAGACGGATCCTAATATTTTGTCACTCAAAACTGCTTATATTTGATCTCGTAATGGACATGCTAATCTATCGACTGGTGCAATATTTCTGGCAGTGGTTCTATAGGGTAAAATCGGAGGTGCTTGAGGCATGTTATGCAATGTAAACGTTTAGACTTCGGAGAAGGCATTCCAAAGTGTGCTCAGCGCGCCGCACCATTACAACGTCGCTCCTAAGCAACGTCCCGAACCTGATCGACCGATCGGCTACGGTGCCTTCGGCGTCGTATGGGCCGTCACCGACCCGCGCTCCGGCGAACGCGTCGCTCTCAAGAAGATGCCTAGCGTCTTCCAGAACCTCGCCTCCTGCAAACGGGTCTTCCGCGAAATCCGCATGCTCGCCTCGTTTCGTCACGACAATGTAAGTTTGCCCTTGAGTCGTGGGACCACACGCGAAGGCGGAAGTCGCGTGACGACTGTAAACAGTGGCTGTCTGATGACTAACGCTAAACTCTAACTGAACTTTTCGCTGATCGGTTAGAGCGATCGCGGCAAGAGAGGGCTTTCGGGGGGTCGACTCAATTCGAAAAACGAAAAAATGGATGGAAAATTCCGATGTCAAAATACCCTTAGAACAGGACTCAATGATACAATTCAGGTACTCGCCTTGACCGACATTCTGCAGCCCCCAAATCCTCACTTCTTCCAAGAACTGTAAGTACACCTTTCGTGCACCGTAACCTCCATCCCAACGATCATACCGCCAATCACCTTTTTTTGCCTCAAAGGGTGCCAGGCGCCGGGCCCGTCCGTTCCCGACCCTTTACGATGGGTGGCGCGCAGGAAATGTGATCGGGTCGTCCAAGTCGTACCAACTAGCACCGATGGGCACCGAAACAGCTGGGAGTGCAGGCGTTCTTCGGTTGGAGACGACTGACCTTATCTTGACCTTATGCGCGTTATGCGGCGGCGGTGGCACCGCGAGTCACGGCGACCGATCGCGCGCCGCCGTTTGGAACGCACGACAAACAACAACAACAAGACGCCGCGCGAGCAACACAATAGGCGAAAACATCGCCGGGATCGGATTGAACTTAATCTCGAGGGGTCAGGGGTTAGAGGGTTTGGGTTATGGTACAAAAACGGGAAACATGAAGTTGACAGATTGGGGGAACAGGGGCCATGACACTTCGAACCTCTAATCTACAGTTTTGGTACAAAAACGGGGAACATGAAGTTGACAAACTGGGGGAACAGGAACCAAAAAAACCTCAGGCTTACTCGATTCATTTCAGCCATGTGCTCACCGAACTTATGCAGAGCGATCTTCACAAGATCATCGTCTCCCCGCAGCCGCTCACCTCCGATCACATCAAAGTGTTCGTCTACCAGATTCTCCGTGGCCTCAAGTACCTCCACTCCGCCAACATCCTCCATCGTGACATCAAGCCCGGAAATCTGCTCGTCAACTCCAACTGCATTCTCAAGATCTGCGATTTTGGTCTCGCGCGGATATGGGACCCCAAGGATCAGTCGAAGATGACGCACGAAGTCGTCACGCAGTACTACCGTGCCCCCGAGCTTCTGATGGGCGCCAAACGCTACACCGACGCCATCGATGTGTGGTCCGTCGGATGCATCTTCGCTGAGCTTCTCGGCCGCCGAATTCTCTTCCAGGCTTCTGGACCTATCGATCAGGTATAGCTTATAGCTCAATAGCCGAAGTTTCCAATGGATCCCGTTTCAGCTGAACATGATCATCGACCTTCTTGGCACTCCGTCGCTCGACGAGATGCGCTCATGCTGCGAAGCGGCGCGGAATCACGTTCTCCGCGCTCCTCACCGCCCCAACAACACCGCCAAACTGATCAATCTGGCGCCAGAGCATCCCGGTGCGATCGACTTGCTCATCCAGCTTCTCACGTTCGACCCGGCGAAGCGTATGAACGTCGAAGAAGCCCTGCGACATCCCTATCTCGAGGAGGGTCGCCTCCGATTCCACTCGTGCATGTGCTCCTGCTGCTACACGGCCAATCATCGAAACAATCGCATTTACAACACTGTCCTAGAACCTGTGGTAAGTGTTCCTGCCGTATGACCGAATAGTATCTGCCTCTTTTCAGCACGAAATGCCTTTCGACCCGAAATGGGAAAAGGAACTGTGCCGTCTTTCAATGTTCGAGCTCCGTGACCGAATCTATCGATTCATCACCGAGCGAACGCCACTCTACGGTGTCCCCCTCTGCCTGAACCCGCACTCTGCCGAATATGGCGAATTCTCAAAGTAAGCATCGCCGCCGATCGCCGTCACCTTTCTAACCCTTCCGCTTTCAGATCGACAGTCGCTCAACCAAGTGAGATTCCGCCTTCACCGCACGCCTGGGAATAGCGCCACTCCACTCAACTTCACGTCTTTCTATCAAATTTCTACAAACTGCCAATCTAAGTGTCACTTCCCAACCCAGTGAAGTCCTTCCCATCAGAAAACGTACATTTGTGGTCCATCCGACTGCCATCGCCGCCACTGATTCCCCCTTCGAAACCCCTCCAGTCGTCAACGATCCGTCTTTCCACACCACTTCCTCCTGTCTTGTCATCAACCCAAACGTGACGTACCATCATGTCTTTCAGCGCGCCATGACCCCCATGGCGCCGTTTCTTCGTTATTTATTGTGCTTGAGCTGTATAAGCCTGCGCTCGTTGTCACCTTATGTACATAGAAATACGCATAATTCAACAAATTGCATACTCTCTCCTCTCCTGTCACATTTCATAATACCGTAGTGTCTATGTGTGCATTTCCTGTACATAGCTTCATTCGTTTTTCGTCTCAAAAAGAGTATTTTATCACGTAGAAGACCGATATTCTCTCCAAAACGTTAGGCATATCCCCGGAAAGTAGTTGTTGAGAGTATGTGTGCTGGTAGCTGTGACCCCTAGAGCTCTTAAATTTCTTATTTTCGTTCTTGTTATTTAAATTTCTCTATTTATTTTGGCATATTTCTGTACATAACAAACAATTTGCGCTTTTACGGCTCTTTGTTATAATTAAAAAGTGTCTTTTTATCATAAAAGACTTCCCCTTTCCACTCGACGCCCCAACTTTGCATTCGACGCCGCTTGTGATACTGTATTTCTTCTCTGATGTTCACATTCTTTCTCACGATTTCCTTCGCTGCTACTTTGTGATCACCGTTCCTGTCAATGAAGGTGGAAATAAATCAAGTGTTGATATATCCAGGCTTCAGGATTTCGTATGTCTTCACCTCACGAAAGCTAAACATTACTAGAATTTACATTACTATATAAGGAAAACAACCGAAAGACATTTCATAGAATACAGCAGCAGTGCACAGATAATTACCAGTAAAAACAAAATTAGGCTAAAATCAAACGGACTTCTTGATGAATGTGGCGGAGGAAGTCGACGTATGAGTTTGATGCATTCATGTACTTGTCTTCTACGAGGAACTTCCTCATCCAAGGTTCTATCGTATCCTTCTCCTTGACGATTTGAATCCTCATTCGTCGCTGGCGGCCTTCATTGACGTGTTCGATTAGTCTCCGAATTGCGCGAGATTGGCTGTTATCACGTTCCGGGATAGAAGCCTTGAAAATAACTGGTTTAAAAGAAACAAATTTCACTGTGAACGCTTACATGCATAGAGTCCAGGGCGGCGAATGAGGGCACGTTGAAAACGGCCGTCACCCATTCTTGAGGGGTAGCTGCACCGACCCACAGGAAGACGATCAATCCGTTTTCTATGAGATAAGCTTTGGCGCTGTGGAGATTCTCCCCAGACGCTCGGACGCAAGCTGATGCGGAGAATTCTTCAGTGGGTGTATCAGCCGGCAGAGACATGGATGATACTTCGAAAATGCGAGGGTATAGCATCGCCAAGACTTCATCCGTACGGCAACTCTCCATTATATTCATCTGCCATACTCGATCATCGACATTTAGTTCGGGACCTGTAATGGAGGGTTACAAAACGATATGAGGTTAACAACATACCTCCGCAGAAAGCTTCATGGCGCATAATACTGTTAGCATAAACAGGTAGCAACTTCAGGCATTCCGGCAACAGTAATTGTCCAGAAGGAACTGTTTCGGCGAACTGTTCGCGGTATGTGGCCAGCATACGAGCACATTTGAGGTTGAGATCATCTCGCACAGCTTTTGGACTCTTTTCGTGCAGCGCTTTGAGAGACGTTTTTAGCAGGTGAGAAATAATTGTATCCGGTTCGGCAGATCGGTAGAAATCTCCGTATTCATCAGAAATGGGCAGGCACAAATTGTGTATTCGCAGTTTTCTCTGTCCGCGGCAGCTGGTGAAAAGAATTGCTGCTTGCACGTACACATTTTCGTCTTTCTTTAACTTGGAATCGTGCTTGATGTCAACCACGACAGCCTTGTCACTATCGATACAGCCCAGTTCCATGTCAGTGTTATTCTCCATGAGAAACGATCCATAGAAGCCAGTAGGCCGAATTCCAGCGGAAGTACGAACTCGTATCATAGCATCGAAGCCTATGTGCCGGCTCACATCCCTACGCAAGTCGAGTAAGAATCGCTGTCCATCTCTTTGTGACTAAAAGGCGATAATTACATAGCGTTCAGAAGAGTTCATCTCACGTCGAAGTACTGATAGCTGTAAACAGTGCCGCCTGTTACAGAAGCCAACGGACTAATAGTTGCAAGGTCGATGAAAGCAGATGGAAACACGAACAGGTCTACGGCGCAGCCAATTTGGACACATTTCTTGCCGAGTTTCTTGTAGAAATCTGTGACTGGGTTAAGTACGGTCTAAAACACAACAAGATATGCTTATAATTACGGGGCATGTGCAAACATTTTCTCTATCAGTGCCAAGTGCTTTGCGATCTTCGCGGTTCTTGAGCTTTCCCGGCGCTTCATATGTCGGTAATGATGAATGGAAAATGAACAGCTTCCCCGCCCTATTGGCAATTTTGAGCGCTTCCATGCCGACGTTAACGACAGGCCCAAGAATCGTCTCGGTGATACGAGTATCAGCAAACATGGCCGCAATCTGATCCAAGCATCTAAACAACAGATTTAAACCATATGGCACACAGGAAAAATGCTTACTTCACAAGGACATCATGAGCTTCATTAAAAGGCACCAAGAAACCATCCATAAATGGAACAAAAGCGGCGTCAACGTCGTTCACAACACGCATTTCAGGTCGCCCGCTAGGATTTCCTAAGTTGTAAAAGTGTAAGCACTGATCGTAAGTGACAAGGCCGATGAGTACTTCAGAGCGGTCCTGGCCATTCTCACTAAAAAGTTTATATAGGATAACCACATCCAAAAGTCGCACTTACACAGGTAGATCATTTAAAATTGACGCTAAATTTCTACAGAATGTTGAAAGAAGACCATTTCGCACAGAACCGTAGGATACATCGAGCATGAATACGAAGGCAGGCGGCTTGGGCAGAACGTTGTCCTAAACAAATCACAGGAACTGGACAGGAAAGAATGCCCTTACTTTGCAGTACATTTTAGGGGCAATAAACTCGTAAGATCCAAAGCACAACTCGGGTCGGTACTGAATATCTGTACGGCGTCCGTAGTGATCCAAATGACAGAAATAGTTTTCATCAACTAAACCGAAAACGGTCAGATAAGATGTACAAAACATAAGTACCTGCTGTCGAGCTGCGACAAAAAGGACAGTCGAACCGTCTTCCACCGTCTTGAAACTCCATGAACGCACAGACGTACGCCTTGCAGCGTTGACAACGTTGAGGCCCAAGTTCGCCCAGGTCAACGATTGGTGGTTGTCCCTGAAGCAGTTCTTTACATACTGGAATGGGGAGAGAGCACAACCTCATCAGGAAGAAGACTGGCAAACGGTGTGATAGTGACACTAAACGGAATATGAAGACGGTTAAGAATGTCTTTGTTCTCAGGTACAGTATAAAGAGTTGATCGCATAAACTTCGGGTTGCAATTCCCTAAAAAAGAACATCTACAAAAAGTATTTATACTGCGGCACGAACCTTGATCGAGAGCAGTAAACGTCGTTGTTACGAGAGGAGGAACTTCAGCACGCGGATATCCTGTGGGAAATGCTCCAGAGCGTGAGGATCGATCATCTTCAATTACCTACAGGAACATATCACCAACAGAAATACCGCAATATATCATACTTGAACAACGCTCGGTAGTCCAGCTGCACTCAACGGTGCGACAGGGTCAAGGCGTGGTGATGGCATGCCGGGAGCTGCAATATGCGAAAGAAACGGTTGATGTGGCATTGACCCGGGGTAACTCGATTGCGGTTGTGCCATATTCCCAGGAACAGCTGATTGCTGCGGCACCATTCCAGGGTAGCCAGGCTGCGGTTGTGCCATGTTCGGAGGCATGGTTCCAGGAGTAGCCGATTGTTGTGGCGCCATGGTTGGAGCTGTCATTTGAGGGACCATCAATTGTTGCGGAATCATTCCAGGGTAGCCAGGCTGAGCTTGTGCCATGTTCGGAGGCATGGTTCCAGGAGCAGCCGATTGTAGTGGTGTCATGGTTGGAGCCCCCATTTGAGCGGCAATCGATTGTTGCGGAATCATTCCAGGATAGCCAAGCCGCGGTTGTGCCGTGTTCGAAAGCATGGTTCCGGTAGGAGCAGGTTGTTGTGGCATCATTCCAGGATAGCCAAGCCGCGGTTGTGCCGTGTTCGAAAGCATGGTTCCGGTAGGAGCAGGTTGTTGTGGCATCATCCCAGGATAGCCAAACCGCGGTTGTGTCGTGTTCTGAGGCGCGGTTCCGGGAGCAGTCGATTGTGCCGTCATGCTTAGAGCTCCTATTTGAGTGGTAATCGATTGCTGAGGCATTAGACCGGGATAACCCGGTTGAGGCTGCGCCATGATACCTGTAAAAACAGAATTAAAATAAAAAATGACAAAGCATAATGTGAATTCGCGGAATGTGTCACGATTTTCTCGAAAAAAAAAACAACAAATTGAAGCAAAATCAAAGTGCAAGAAGTGCTCATCGCGGAAAAAGCGTCATGGACCGAATTTAAACAACCCCACAATCAAACAGAGTTAGTCGCCTCAGATTTGAAAAGTGACCGTTGGATTCAATTCTGTTTCCGCACCACCGTTCGGCGATCCACCGACCATTACAATCCCAATAGTGCGTGCACAGCGAATAACGATGGAAGCAACACAGACACAAACTGTCTACGAGACAGTTTTTGCAAGCGCAACCGCTGTGAGACGCACAAACAATTTGTACTGAAACTGTCTGAAATTGCACAGAAAGTACGTCGACGACATTCCGGATAATGTGCCACATTGTGGATCGGTCGCGTCTGTAAACGTTGAGGTAGCTGATCGCCGCCAAAATGACGCTGCAAACGGAAGCGTTCGAAGAGGGGCGATTTACTCATCGCCTGCGTCACCGTTCCGGAGCGTCAAACCACCGACAAAATCCGCGAGCGCGCACATAGAGAGGCAAACTGTTACCTACGAAACGATGATCGGAGAATCGAAATTCATCGGGTGGGGTGGCTTCCCTCGACGACGATGGAGTCGCCAACGACGCTCACTTCCAGTTCCTCATGCTCGAGTCCAGATGCGCCAAGGGAGAGAAAGCAGACACCGTTTTGTGGCATCTCCGAGTTCATCGAGGGTGTTGGGGAAGAAAGCGTCGGGGAGGACTACTTTTATTGACGATACGCCGACGCCGACAGTTATCATCTGTCTTGTGCAAGCATCAGCAGGAGAAAGTATTGTATTTGCCAAAAATCTCTCGCAAAGCTCCCGCAAGGAAAAATTCGGGCGGAAGCTCGGGCAACTCGATGAGGAAAGCATGCCGTTGAACAACCTTCCGTTCATGGAATTTGGTGAAATTACGCCAGAAACGAGAAAAGGTCGATTTTGGATGCATCCCATTGCACACTCATCGGCGCATGAAAAGCGTGCGCTAAATTTTCGTTGCGGGAGATTTTTGAGGAATACAATACTCTATCTGCGCCTCCTATTCCAAATAGAGTGGATTAAGGTCATTTTTCATAACGCTCTGTCTTCCTCCAAACCTTCCACCTTTTTTGTTTTCTGTTTAAAGTACATGCCAACTTTTCATGGGTGAATAACGCTCCAGGCTATGCAATTCACGCTACCGTAGCTATTTCCCGCTTCTGCAGATACTTCGTCGCATTTGTGCTGAAACTGTTTGAATACGAAGGAGGTCAGAGCTACGCGACATAGATGAGATCGTTTAGAGTCCAATCTTCTAGATGAAACGACTTTCCGGCATCGTCGGTGGAGCGGAGCTCGTCCGAATGTTCATTTCTGAACACTGACTGGCTGTAGATCCAACATCATCCCTTCTCACTTTTCCACTGATTCTTCTAAACAGTGCCTACATGCAGTACTCCAAGTCCTCATAAAGATAACTGATCAGTGATGGTCTATGTGTGCACTACGATGGTGAAGGTTCGGCAGTGAAGCATATGTCTTTCATTGGTTTCCATTAAGCGTTGACTCTGACACGCTCTCATGTACTTATCATCGTGAAATTTGCTGTTTAAAGCGATACCTTGCATCGTTCCTATTGCATCGCATACCGTAATCTCACATTTATCAGTGGATAATATGCATGTGCTATCTAGTCCACCATGGACACCGTCCCATTCGCTTTCTGCGACGCCGTAATCTCTACACTAAGGTGTCTTCCCGAGCATGCACACCTTGGGGGTATGTGGAACTCATCGCTCCAAGAACACAGAGAAAACCGCAAAATGTGCAGCTTACGGATTGGCTATGTACATGGAAAATGGTCGTACCGGCTTTGCGTTGGAGAGTCGATCAATGAAATCAATTTTGACGAACTGCGGAGAGAATCCAAGAAGTATGTCCGATTTCACAGGATTTGGTTAAGCGACAACGAACATACACAAGATGCCGACGAAGAGCAAATCATGGAATTGATCGACATTTCGAAGCACTGCATGCACGAGGCGATTCTCTGTTTTGGCTACATTGACAACCGTGGTCATGTTGGAGAACTCATGAAGTGTTTAGCACTACTCTGCAACATCACCTTTAGGGAGGTCGGGTTGTATACTATGATTCCACAGCATTGCGATTTTCTGATAGCCCAACTGCAATCACAGCGTCTAAGACGGGTGATGTTAAGGCCCGAAGATGGATGGCCTGAAGGCATGCTGACAGTTATCGAAGACCACATGAAATACAAAGACGTAGAAGTACTTCATTCTGTCCACACATACACACTCTGATATTTAGCATCTAATGCTAATTTGATGAAACGTTAACGGGGAAGCTGTTTGCTTCTGCCCCTGTGGCATCTTTAATAAACTGTAGGCTTTGTTTGTTTTTATACAGCCGGAGAAAACCTGTAGAATGTAGAACACGGCCTTCGTTTGTTTCTCGGCCTGAAGTCGTTTTTACAAACTCTCAATTCCTCCACGGGCGCGAAACCTTAGTTAAGATTCGGCTACATTGTAGAATATGAATTCCTCGAGGTTCCATGAAACTGGCCGCGATAGAGCGTTTCCATTATTTTCAGTAGGATCACCAAACGTAAATTATGTGGAACTCGGAGTAATCGTAAGAAAAACCTATCTACTCCAGTTCAGAGTAGCAGACGCTGATCGAGCTCAAACTTTGGGGATTGGACGGGTGGATGGATGTTTGGATGTTTGTGCACCCAGTTCTGAAGTCTCCTGACGGGCTAACCGTGTATTTCAGGTTCATTGATCAATCGTTCTCTAACAAGGCTTACTTGAAACATATCTCCCACATGATCCACATTGGCAGTTGATATTTTGGGGAATAACCAGCCACATATAGGCGTACAAATTTCGAAACTTTGACCTCAATCAGCGTCTAACACTTTGGAATGTCCCTTGTAAAACAGAAACGAACTTTTCTTCGAAGTTTCTTCGAACGTCAAAACCACTTTCGTGTGAAAAAATCCGAAGTTTTTCGTTTTTTTTTTGTTTTTCAGTTTTTTATGCCTTCCTACGCCTTTCGTCCTGTTCTCATAGGATAGTTGTGACTAGCCTATCCCCCAGAGACCTATATGTCAATGGTGACCGGAAGTAGAACGAGCACTCATGCGGGCATCCCAAAAAAGTGCATCTGAACACAAGTCTATAAGGTCGTTTTTGAGAGCTTCCAAGCGTGGTCTTATAATGAGGCTGTAAAATAGGGCCAGTGAGGCTCGTTACGAGGTTGTGACTAGAGTTTGAGAAATACCCTGTAGTTAGATCGGATTTTCTCTTGAATGGAGATGGTCAACCGAACAACTGAGTTGTTGCGTTGATGTCCATCCCACCGATCTCACGCTCTGAAGAATTCGAAAATGAGATTTGTTTTGTTTTGACGCATCATCTACACAACCACGGCTGCATTCGGTTTCGCTCCGTTTAGGCGTTAAGGGCGAAATAACCCTGTGAGCATCAAGAACCGTAAAGAATAGCCATAAACAGACGAAAGGCCAGATGACCGATGGAGACACCATAGCCCTGATGGTGATGGTGTTCATAGAATCGTTTCTATTCAAGTCAAACCTACTAGACGAATGAATCTTTCGATCGCGAAGACACAGCGAAGACTTATCCTTTGAAATCTTTCCGTCAGACCCCATTGCAAATTTTTCGGTTATTCGCTACACCAAAACACAAAGCGATGCCCGCGAACGGAACTTACCAGATTGCAGAAGATTCTGGGTGTCTGGCCATGGTCATAAGATCTTCGCAATACACTGCACAATACAAAGTTCACTTCCGCATTCGTAAAATGCATCCAAAGGTACCACAAGTGGAAAAGCAAGCGGGCTGATGCGGCAAAGAGACTGCACGACGCGAGCGAAGCTATAGGAATCTGAAGTGGAACGCGTGAGGTGAAATTGTAATAAACGCGTCTTACCTTAAACTGGCCTTTCAAGGTCTTCGTGCTGAGAGACACGTACAGGATGGTACCACTGACCATGAAGGCTGGGACAGCAGCATAGATGTTTATACATGTGTTCGGCATGTAAGTGGCCTTGACGATTACTGTACTCGACCAATCGTAGTTGCTCCGGTTCAGCGCCGCCATGTGTCCTGCAGTGGGAACCTACTAACAGATGAACAGCCACGCACGTCAAGCGAAACTTGCGAACTTGGATTACATCTTTATTTCGGACCAGTGGTCCGATGTTGGGATATACACAGAGAAACGATTGTTTCACGAGACGAAATGTGGAGACAGCGATAACGCCGAATTTTCCAACTTTTGCTCCGCCTTCAAATTAACACCTTCTATTTTAAACGTTGAAGCGTGTAAAGTGCAAGGGGAAACAAAAGGTCAAACTCCGAAACAGAAAAAGCCTGTAAAGTTGCAATTAGGATAAATGAATGCATTGGATGCATTTGCGAAGATCTTATGACCATGGCCAGACACCCAGAATCTTCTGGAGGCGAGCGCCGTCGGACACTCCATCGTCGTCGAGGGAAAGCACTCAATCGAGTCCTAAGACGGCTTCGTCCAGCGCCGCTTCTCTCTTTATCCCTTCTGACGATTCCGACTCTATAAAAGGGCAAGAAGCACCGAGGCGCCGGAGGCAACTACCTCGTCGAGATCGCATACGATATGCACTAGAGATGGAGGTTATCAGTCTCGCTTACAACTGGAAACAATTATCTCTGCTCTCAATAAACTTCTAACAATAATGCCGAGTTACCATCCGTCAGAGCCCATCCTACATGCCCTCGATATATACTCTTCCTACA
This sequence comes from Steinernema hermaphroditum, assembly GCA_030435675.1. NCBI lineage: Eukaryota > Metazoa > Nematoda > Chromadorea > Rhabditida > Steinernematidae > Steinernema > Steinernema hermaphroditum. The sequence continues at coordinate 1,515,053 of CM059623.1, forward strand.
GCTATTCTCTCGCCAATTCAGCTTCGCTGCGCATAACAAACTTTACACTTTAAAATTACTAACTTATATAATCTGAAACCCAACAACAGATCACAGGGCCAACTGGCGATAAACGTGCTTCTTGTACTCTTCCAGGCCACCTTCCAGAATCGTCACCGTCCGGTCCTTGACCACCCAGAGCTCCTTGCAGATAAGGGAGATCAGCCGCTCGTCATTGGAAACTAGGACGACGCCACCCTAAAAGAGCTGAGTTAGTCGAATTCAGGCGCATTTCTCTCCTACCTTGAATTCATTCAGAGCATATCCGAGGGCGTCCACCGCTTCGACATCCAAGTGGTTGGTAGGCTCGTCCATGATCAAGTAGTTCGGCCTAAAATGCGCCAGTTAAGAACGGAAACTAGGGAGAATCTAGCATACTTTACCATTCCAATGATGGCGAAGGCTAGTCGAGATTTCTCTCCTTCAGAAAAGGTGCTGACCACCTGGTCCGCCAGAGGTTTTTTTATGCCAAATTTATAGAGGCCAGCGTAGTACTCTTCGTCTTTCTTTTTGGGGACTTTATCCTTCAGAACTTCCACGGCGGACTTGCCCATGTCCAGCTGGTCGACGCGATGCTGCTTGAAGTAGCCGACCTTCAGGCATGGATTCGAATTGCGGTAACCGCCCGTGGGCTTCAGCTCACCGAGAAGGAGCTTCAGCAATGTGGTCTTACCAGCACCGGTCTCTCCCACAATACAGACGCGAGAAGTGGCTTCGGAACCAATGCAAACGCGATGGAATAGAAGCGGCGAATTGGGAGTGTACTGGAAATTGGCTTGGTCCAGCTGGAGCACTGGATTCTGTAGGACTTCGCCGTTGGTGAACTGGATGACCTGAGGCTTGTCGGGCCTGGGAACCTTCAGCTCCTTCTGAGCCTTCTTCAATTCCTCATATTCGGCAGCATGCGGCTGGCAGTAACGAATATCTCCCATGTGTCGTTTATTGTTCTGCCGGCGCTGAAGATCCGCTCCGTACTCGAGCTGCTGTTGAGTGAGCTTCTCGTGCATCGCCTTCTCGCAGGTGTCGTAGTTTCCGCGGTACTGATCGAGTCGTTTCGAGTGCAGGTGGACGATGTCCGTGCAGATTGCGTTCAAGAAGGAACGGTCGTGGGAAACAATGATGATCGTGCTTGCCCAGTCCTGAAATTAGCACATATATAGTCATCACTGATCAAATGCAATCCACAAAGATAGTGTCACAAATCTCTGTGTTCACAAGGATCTGCCGAACGCATCCGGATTTCACGTATATTTTCGCAATTTCAGAACTGAGAGATTCATTACCAAAATCTGTTCCTAACCCGCCCCATATTCCCACTTACCTGCAAGTGATTCTGCAACCAATAGATCGCTCTAATGTCCAACATGTTAGTAGGTTCGTCGAGAAGTAGCAGATCGGGCTTCATGAACAGCGCCCTGGCGAGGGCGACACGCATTCGCCAACCTCCAGAGAACTCCTTCGTCGGTCGCTTTTGCTCTTCGCGAGTGAATCCAAGACCGTAGAGGATTCCAGCTGCGCGCGCTGGTGCCTTCGCCACTTCGTGTGTTTTCATTTCGGCGAGCACTTTGACCAGTTCCTCGCTGAGGGCGTTGCGTTCGTCTTCGGGCAGTGCGCTCTTCTCCAGCGCGTCCTGGATCTCCTTCCTGCGGCGCAACATATCTTCACGTCGTGTGTCGCAGGCCAAAACACTGTCCACGACGAGAGTATCGTCTCCTTCCACTTCTTGCTCCACAGCCAACATACTGATGTTGCTCGGGACCGGCAACTGTCCGCAGGCGATCATCCTCAACAGCGTTGTTTTACCCATGCCGTTTCTTCCAACGAGACCGTAGCGACGGCCATATACGATCGGTAAGTTGGTGCCATTGAGCAGCTGCCGGGTGCCAATAGACATGTCGATGTTGGCGAACATGATGTCCATGTTTCCGGCGCCCTCGGCGGTGGCCTGCATTCCTACGCCCTTCTTTTCCTGACTTTCAACCTGAACAGCTCTCAATCAGTGACCATCAAAATGGCGAAAATATTACCTTCGCCATCATTTTGTGGTTGTTCAAAATATACCTGAAAGGAATATCTGAATTACAGCGTCAATAAGGAACACGTTGGAAATAATCAAGGAAAACACGCACACCAATTCACCAACTCAACTTCAAATCAAGGAGAATCTGCCTGTCGATTTGCGATTTGCAAATTGACGGATAGTTTGCAAAACGACAGACAGTCGAGTTGCGGTTTGCAAATGGGCAGACAATATTCAAATCGAGCGAGAAGTAATCGTCTCGAGACCAAGAACTTCCTTGTCATTTTTAATGAGGAGGAGACGCTGAAAAAGGAATGCTGCTTCGTTATGGCATTTTTTGTTCGAACACTTTTCCCTCCACGACCGTCAGGACTCCGCCATCATCCGAAAGACGCCCTTTACTTATCCCCGTCAGGTCCGGGCATCTGCACCTTCGAACACACATCGTAAGCATCGTTTACCAAGTATTCGCGAGCCAAATCAAAGCCTCAAACTACTCTAAACTCACCTACATTCTGCTATATCGTTCGCTTCCCGCAGTTACTATCACTCTTGTCCTGCTTTTAAACAGGTACTCCATAGTGTGGTGACTCTTTATTCACAAAGAACATTTAGAAATCTGTACAAAGATGTGTGCCACCAAGTATCCAAGATTAAAGGTCGTCTAATTGCTGTCGTTTGAGGAACAACCTCGACCAAGGATAATGTTGCTCCGATTAGAAATATTTCCAAATCGTTTGGTTTATTCTTTTTGACTTTGTGTAATAAAGCACTTATGAGACAGACTCACTCGTGCCGCGGTGGCGGTCGGTCCTCGGTCCTCGGGCGGGCGGTCGGTCGGTTATAAAGTACTTTCATTGAAGATACGTCGACGTCGAGAGTTATGGTCTGTCTTCTGCCAGCATCGGCAGGAGAAAGTACTCTATCTGCGCTTGTTATTTCCAATAGAGAGGATTAAGGTCATTTTTCAGAACGTTCTGCCTGACTCCAAGCCGAAAGCCTTTCATGCAGTATTCCAAGTCCTCATAGAGGTACTTGTCGATGATCCTTATGTATGAAGCTAAAGAACCGATAACAAACGTGGGGTCCAGCCGCGATTCCCTGCCGCGCCAATTTCACGATACAAGGGTCGTTTGTCGTGCTGTCGTTTCTTTTTTGTCTAATTAGTAAGGGTCTATGAGTGCACCATGGTGGCGAAGGAGCGTCTGTGAAGCATAAGGGGGAAGGGCTTATTGGGTTCCATTATATTGGGTTCCGGTCACATGCATTTCACGCTGTTCAAAGCGATACCTTGTATCGTTCCTGTTGCATCGCATACCGTAATCTCACATTTATCAGTGGATAATATGCATGTGCTATCTAGTCCACCATGGACACCGTCCCATTCGCTTTCTGCGACGCCGTAATCTCTACACTAAGGTGTCTTCCCGAGCATGCACACCTTGGGGGTATGTGGAACTCATCGCTCCAAGAACACAGAGAAAACCGCAAAATGTGCAGCTTACGGATTGGCTATGTACATGGAAAATGGTCGTACCGGCTTTGCGTTGGAGAATCGATCAATGAAATCAATTTTGACGAACTGCGGAGGGAATCCAAGAAGTATGTCCGATTTCACAGGATTTGGTTAAGCGACAATGAACATACACACGATGCCGACGAAGAGCAAATCATGGAATTGATCGAAGTTTCGAAGCACTACATGCACGAGGCGATTCTCTGTTTTGGCTACATTGACAACCGTGGTCATGTTGGAGAACTCATGAAGTGTTTAGCACTACTCTGCAACATCACCTTTAGGGAGGTCGAGTTGTATACTATGATTCCACAGCACTGCGAGTTTCTGAAAGCCCAACTGCAATCACAGCGTCTAAGACAGGTGATGTTATGGCCCGAAGATGGATGGCCTGAAGGCATGCTGACAGTTATCGAAGACCACATGAAATACAAAAAGGTAAAAGTACTTCATTCTGTCCACACATACACTCTCTGATATTTAGCATCTAATGCTAATTTGATGAAACGTTAACGGGGAAGCTGTTTGCTTCTGCCCCTGTGGCATCTTTAATAAACTGTAGGCTTTGTTTGTTTTTATACAGTCGGAGAAAACCTGTAGAATGTAGAACACATCACCGTTCCAGATCGCGAGAGCTCTCACGGCCTGCCAGTTGCAGTTTTGTAAACTCGGATTCAGCCGTGATAAAAGTCACATGTTCTATCAGTGCGTGTGGCCTTCGTTTGTTTTTCGGCCTCAAGTCGTTTTTACAAAATCTCAATTCCTCCACGGGCGCGAAACCTTAGTTAAGATTCGGCTACATTGTAGAATATGAATTCCTCGAGGTTCCATGAAACTGGCCGCGATAGAGCGTTTCCATTATTTTCAGTAGGATCACCAAACGTAAATTATGTGGAACTCGGAGTAATCGTAAGAAAAACCTATCTACTCCATTTCAGAGTAGCAGACGCTGATCGAGCTCAAACTTTGGGGATTGGACGGGTGGATGGATGTTTGGATGTTTGTGCACCCAGTTCTGAAGTCTCCTGACGGGCTAACCGTGTATTTCAGGTTCATTGATCAATCGTTCTCTAACAAGGCTTACTTGAAACATATCTCCCACATGATCCACATTGGCAGTTGATATTTTGGGGAATAACCAGCCACATATGGGAGTAGAAATTTCGAAACTTTGACCTCAATCAGCGTCTAACACTTTGGAATGTCCCTTGTAAAACAGAAACGAACTTTACTTTTCAACGAACGACACAGTAGACTTATCCTTTGAAATCTTTCCGTCAGACCCCATTGCAAATTTTTCGGTTATTCGCTACAACAAAACACAAAGCGATGCCCGCGAACGGAACTTACCAGATTGCAGAAGATTCTGGGTGTCTGGCCATGGTCATAAGATCTTCGCAATACACTGCACAATACAAAGTTCACTTCCGCATTCGTAAAATGCATCCAAAGGTACCACAAGTGGAAAAGCAAGCGGGCTGATGCGGCAAAGAGACTGCACGACGCGAGCGAAGCTATAGGAATCTGAAGTGGAACGCGTGAGGTGAAATTGTAATAAACGCGTCTCACCTTAAACTGGCCTTTCAAGGTCTTCGTGCTGAGAGACACGTACAAGATGGTACCACTGACCATGAAGGCTGGGACAGCAGCATAGATGTTTATAAATGTGTTCGGCATGTAAGTGGCCTTGACGATTACTGTACTCGACCAATCGTAGTTGCTCCGGTTCAGCGCCGCCATGTGTCCTGCAGTGGGAACCTACTAACAGATGAATAGCCACGCACGTCAAGCGAAACTCGCGAACTTGGATTACATCTTTATTTCGGACCAGTGGTCCGATGTTGGGATATACACAGAGAAACGATTGTTTCACGAGACGAAATGTGGAGACAGCGATAACGCCGAATTTTCCAACTTTTGCTCCGCCTTCAAATTAACACCTTCTATTTTAAACGTTGAAGCATGTAAAGTGCAAGGGGGAACAAAAGGTCAAACTTCGAAACAGAAAAGGAAAAGCCTGTAAAGTTGTAATTAGGAGAAATGAATGACGGTAGCGGAAGAAGTGGTTATTACATGGATAACCAGGTGAACATAACCACGATTTACGGTATTACACCATGTGTTGGAAATGGAAAGTGTTCAGCTGTTCAAAGCGATACCTTGTATCGTTCCTGTTGCATCGCATACCGTAATCTCACATTTATCAGTGGATAATATGCATGTGCTATCTAGTCCACCATGGACACCGTCCCATTCGCTTTCTGCGACGCCGTAATCTCTACACTAAGGTGTCTTCCCGAGCATGCACACCTTGGGGGTATGTGGAACTCATCGCTCCAAGAACACAGAGAAAACCGCAAAATGTGCAGCTTACGGATTGGCTATGTACATGGAAAATGGTCGTACCGGCTTTGCGTTGGAGAATCGATCAATGAAATCAATTTTGACGAACTGCGGAGAGAATCCAAGAAGTATGTCCGATTTCACAGGATTTGGTTAAGCGACAATGAACATACACAAGATGCCCACGAAGAGCAAATCATGGAATTGATCGAAGTTTCGAAGCACTGCATGCACGAGGCGATTCTCTGTTTTGGCTACATTGACAACCGTGGTCATGTTGTAGAACTCATGAAGTGTTTAGCACTACTCTGCAACATCACCTTTAGGGAGGTCGGGTTGTATACTATGATTCCACAGCACTGCGAGTTTCTGAAAGCCCAACTGCAATCACAGCGTCTAAGACAGGTGATGTTATGGCCCGAAGATGGATGGCCTGAAGGCATGCTGACAGTTATCGAAGACCACATGAAATACAAAGACGTAGAAGTACTTCATTCTGTCCACACATACACACTCTGATATTTAGCATCTAATGCTAATTCGATGCAAAGTTAACGGGGAAGCTGTTTGCTTCTGCCCCTGTGGCATCTGTAATAAACTGTAGGCTTTGTTTGTTTTTATACAGCCGGAGAAAACCTGTAGAATGTAGAACACGGCCTTCGTTTGTTTTTCGGCCTGAAGTCGTTTTTAAAAACTCTCAATTCCTCCAAGGGCGCGAAACCTTAGTTAAGATTCGGCTACATTGTGGAATATGAATTCCTCGAGGTTCCATGAAGCTGGCCGCGATACAGCTTTCCCCTTCTCTTCAGCAGGATATCGGAACGTAGATCATTGCCGCGATCTGATCCACGCTTGAACCTTAAAGACTTGAGATTTAACGGCGAACCATCTACAACCACTACGATCTTATGATGTACTCTTATTATACCGCAGTATTCTTCATTCTATGCGAACATATCAGACGATTTCGCCAACTATTGGGTTGTTAAGTTGAAAATGGGTCACTCAGCAAATATATTTTATTTTAATATGTTTTAGTCTATGGGTGAAATTGATTAGCGCGCTGTTGAGTAGAGTTGACTGTCACTTTACACTACGACTGGTGGCTTGTACATTGCATCCTTTTTGATGTTGGAGGTATATACTGTCTTGATGGTCATTTTTTGGCACCTCGAGATGGCGAAATGCGAAGTGATAAACGGGCTTACTATGGTTTCTATCGGGCTTCCTAGGTTTTCTAGTAATTGTGTGATGAACGGTGACTGTCTTCAAACACGTACATCGCTCGCTCTTGTCTACCGGATGCAGCTATACCTGTGTTGGTCTTATAGCAGAACATGACCTAATCGCAAAAAGTTGGCCTTTTCAGATCACCATGTTCTCGTAAGTCCAACATTGCTAATTGTTTAGGTTACATAACAAAGAATGGGAACATGCTAACATGCCCATATAGCGATTCTACGAGCTCATTTCTACTATAAAGAAACAAGGGTCAAATGTTGAAAAAATGACCTTTGGATTCCTAAAAAGTCCGTCTACCCGACGCCGTATGTTTCCAAGTGGACCCTCGCAATGGCTTTTTGCTTTGAGTTGACAGATTCCGGTTCTCATCTCTTACAGCGCTTTCTTCGCTCTATCTAACCTCTATCTACACTCGTCCGTAAATAACGATATCAGAGAAAGATACTCAAAATAAGAGGAAGAGGTCGAAAATTGGACCAAAAACATTTTTTGACTCTAAACCCCTTATGTTCTGTGAATGAAGGATCCGGATGTTGCCCAAAAAATCCGCTGATCTTACGACGTAGCAATAAAAATGCCTTGAGTGAAATATGTGAGATTTACGTAGACAAACAATCGTTACAAGAGTGACCCGTTTTCAACTTAACAACTCAATATTAGCCAACTTCGTAGCTGACATCGTCAACGGGTCTCAGCCATTTTGGTATGGAACGGTCCTCATCGGGTCGGCCATTACCTTTCTCTTCTTTTCTTTGTGGAGGAAGTGATGAACAAGCAAAGATTTTAACCATGGTAGGAAAGTTACCAGTCTTCACGCGCTTCCGAGTCAGATTGACTAAAGACTTTCCTAGAATGCTTACAATCCTTGTTTCTTCCGTTTAAGACCGTTCAAGGTGTAAGCTGAACCGATCTTCTGAGCGGAGATGGGTACACTAATTCCATCATATGACCGCTGAATCGACCGATGAGTTGTTTGACGATTAAACTGACAATTTAATCAATCGTATCAGTCGATTGGAATCGTTCTGGTTCAGAGCACATTCATTCAATTATTCATTTATTCGCAACACTATCACAACAGAAAACTCAAAAACCTCACATTGTCGGCTTGGGTGAGGGCGAGACCGTTTGGGAGCCATGTGTGAGCCTCCTCGGCGTTGAACCTTGGCCACTGGATGCAGCTTTTACATAAGCGACGACGGGTTCCGCGCTGGTCCTTCTGAACTTACTCACAAGAGCAGCTCTAAAAGGCCCAATGGACATAGCGGTGATCAGAGGAATAGTTGTGTTGTTGGAGTATCCCAGGGCAATGCTGAGTAGCCAGTACCACTGGGGAAGGACAATATCGTCTATAAGAGCAGTTTTAACAGGTTCATCGGGGATGCTCAGGATTACGGTAGTTGAAATAACAAAACAGTCCGAAGATGATCATCGCGAAGGGGATCAGTGGGATGAACGACTGAACGGTTAGGCCTACAGCCATCCACTTCTCGTTGCTTGTATCACGTTTTATCAATCGTCGCTCTAAAAGGCGATCTTTACCGTAACAACAAGGCCCGCAGTCTACGTACCTAATTTCTGGAGCTTTCGCTGATGCTTAAAAACGAAGAACATAAGTCTTAAGTTGAGAGCGACGGCGACAAATGTTACGACACACCAACAGCCTAGCGAAATATTCGCCCCCAAAGGGGGTACCACCAGTGTTGGACCACACACATCTTCGTTGTACACAGTGCCATATGTGAGATTGGCCATAGTAAATGCGAGCTAAACGTACAGTTTCGAAATGCGAATTCGGTGAAGAAACGCTACCGCGTAAAGTGAGGAGGAGATAATGAGTAGTACTATGAGTTTAGTCGTGTACTTCTTGTTGTATATAACGGTGCAGTGTCGGTCCAATGCGATGATCTGAAGCGGAACTCACTCAATTATGTGGCATTCAGAGTAATCGCAAGAATAACCTATCTTCCACTTCAGAGTAGACGCTGATCGAGCTCAAACTTTGGGATTTGGACGGGTGATATGTATCTAATAATTCCTAAAATTCTGTGTTCAGTTAGTGTACCCGGTTAGCTGTTTGATTGCAAAGCGAAATTTGTACGCCTGTGGCAGGTCACGGGTTCGGCCCCCTTGGTGTACAGTTTATTGTTCTCTTTTCTTTGCACTAAACGATGTTTGTGCACCCAGTTCTGAAGTCTCCTGACGGGCTAACCGTGTATTTCAGGTTCATTGATCAATCGTTCTCTAACAAGGCTTACTTGGAACATATCTCCCACATGATCCACATTGGCAGTTGATATTTTGGGGAATAACCAGCCACATATAGGCATACAAATTTCGAAACTTTGAGCTCAATCAGCGTCTAACACTTTGGAATGTCCCTTGTAAAACAGAAACGAACTTTTCTTCGAAGTTTCTTCGAACGTCAAAACCACTTTCGTGTGAAAAAATCCGAAGTTTTTCGTTTTTTTTTTTGTTTTTCAGTTTTTTATGCCTTCCTACGCCTTTCGTCCTGTTCTCATAGGATAGTTGTGACTAGCCTATCCCCCAGAGACCTATATGTCAATGGTGACCGGAAGTAGAACGAGCACTCATGCGGGCATCCCAAAAAAGTGCATCTGAACACAAGTCTATAAGGTCGTTTTTGAGAGCTTCCAAGCGTGGTCTTATAATGAGGCTGTAAAATAGGGCCAGTGAGGCTCGTTACGAGGTTGTGACTAGAGTTTGAGAAATACCCTGTAGTTAGATCGGATTTTCTCTTGAATGGAGATGGTCAACCGAACAACTGAGTTGTTGCGTTGATGTCCATCCCACCGATCTCACGCTCTGAAGAATTCGAAAATGAGATTTGTTTTGTTTTGACGCATCATCTACACAACCACGGCTGCATTCGGTTTCGCTCCGTTTAGGCGTTAAGGGCGAAATAACCCTGTGAGCATCAAGAACCGTAAAGAATAGCCATAAACAGACGAAAGGCCAGATGACCGATGGAGACACCATAGCCCTGATGGTGATGGTGTTCATAGAATCGTTTCTATTCAAGTCAAACCTACTAGACGAATGAATCTTTCGATCGCGAAGACACAGCGAAGACTTATCCTTTGAAATCTTTCCGTCAGACCCCATTGCAAATTTTTCGGTTATTCGCTACAACAAAACACAAAGCGATGCCCGCGAACGGAACTTACCAGATTGCAGAAGATTCTGGGTGTCTGGCCATGGTCATAAGATCTTCGCAATACACTGCACAATACAAAGTTCACTTCTGCATTCGTAAAATGCATCCAAAGGTACCACAAGTGGAAAAGCAAGCTGGCTGATGCGGCAAAGAGACTGCACGAAGCTAGCGAAGCTATAGGAATCTAAAGTGGAACGCGTGAGGTGAAATTGTAATAAACGCGTCTCACCTTAAACTGGCCTTTCAAGGTCTTCGTGCTGAGAGACACGTACAAGATGGTACCACTGACCATGAAGGCTGGGACAGCAGCATAGATGTTTATAAATGTGTTCGGCATGTAAGTGGCCTTGACGATTACGGTACTCGACCAATCGTAGTTGCTCCGGTTCAGCGCCGCCATGTGTCCTGCAGTTGGAACCTACTAACAGATGAACAGCCACGCACGTCAAGCGAAACTTGCGAACTTGGATTACATCTTTATTTCGGACCAGTGGTCCGATGTTGGGATATACACAGAGAAACGATTGTTTCACGAGACGAAATGTGGAGACAGCGAGAACGCCGAATTTTCCAACTTTTGCTCCGCCTTCAAATTAACACCTTCTATTTTAAACGTTGAAGCGTGTAAAGTGCAAGGGGAAACAAAAGGTCAAACTTCGAAACAGAAAAGGAAAAGCCTGTAAAGTTGCAATTAGGAGAAATGAATGACGGTAGCGGAAGAAGTGGTTATTACATGGATAACCAGGTGAACATAACCACGAATTACGGTATTATTACACCATGTTGATGTGCGAAGTGCTGATTTCCTTCTTGACGAGACGGTGGAACCAGAGATAGGAAAGAGCCGACTGGTTGGCCAGCCGATTCAACCGTGGAGTCGTTTATTTCTGTAGTTTACATGAATATTTCAATTTTCTGTCAAGAACGACCACTCGCTCAGCTCGTCCAAGTGAACGAGGGAGCGAGCGGACGATCCGACCGATCTGGGAACACAAATGAAAGACTCTTGTAACTTACAGCATGGTTAAGCGATTCGCACAATGGACATATAGAGATGTATTACTCATGTCAATGTCAAATCTTTAAGGCCGAGATCCTTAGCGCAAACCCTTGACGAAAAAGAGCCATTTTGGTCCCATCATACGTTTACGACTGATAGTACACCTGGATCAACCGTTTATGCCGAGGCGCAACAGGAAAGGCATGTAGCGCAACGTAGTCACTCCACTTCTCATCTAGCTTGAAGATATGAGTCAAGTCCCGATGAAAGGATGTGGTTTGGGCCGGTGATAGGTTGAGTATCGGGGGTACTAAGGCAAATATGAGATAAAGATTGGGGAAGGGATGACGCTTTAAGCGAGGATAGGATAAGACATGGATCCTGGAATAGGTATGGACTGGTATAAAGATGGTTCCAGCTCTGAAGCAATGACCAAAGAAAGAACGATGGACAGTAGAAGGAGCCAGGAAGAGGTGGGCCATGGAATGGGGCAGGGATTCTTTGCCGTCATTAAAGTTACCGAGCAAGAAGGCAGACTTTCCGTGTTCTTCAATTTCCCAGACTTTCAAAAACGTCTGTGAAATGTGTTAATAATTATAGAGATTACATTCAAATGATATTCAGACTAAACATTGCGTCACAAAAACTTGTCATCCTGCAACTGATTTTTGAAACGCACAATTAAGACACCACTGTGTTTTCGTTATAATGTAATGTGCAACAGTCGATTATGTTATGTGGAATCGGCTATGTACGATGAGATACAGTTGTGCGTCAATTGCGGATTACAGAAATTGACCCCTGGATACAACTGACCAAAATGAGACGACCATCGTAGATGCATGTCTTGCTTAATTGAATTGTATTTGACTAAACATCACCATATAGTCACGTTACCTGCACGTCATAAAATGAACTTCCAATGGAACATGCGTAGAAGTGTCTTGCGAGAAAATTCGTCTTTAGAAACAGTGGAATTCTCGCTCTTTTACGGGCCTTTTATATGTCAAACTTCGCACGCACGGTCTCACGACATTAGACTACAGTATCTATGTTGTTGAGTTCGATGTGTTTTGTTCGAATTTATACAGCGTTTCCGATGTTAAAGCCGTGGTAGGCGATGTGCACTGCGAATTTCGTCATTTAAATATCAGTACGAGTCCCCGACTTTGATGGATCATGCTTCCCCATTTGTCTCTGATCAAAGTGCTTGCTACGGAAAATTCGCCATAAGGCTGTTGTAACTGTCCGACGGTTTGACGCGCCCTTTCGATTTGGACCCGCTTTCAGTTGTTGTTAGATGCGCTGCCCTTGGTGAATCGCTCTATGTTGAAATTTCGTCTACATCTTTAACTCTGTCACGCCTCGCCTATCCTAGAGGGAATATCCAGACCTGTTCTAAAGATGCGCTTGAATGGATTCGCTCGCTCGGAAGAGTCCAAGTTATACAAACGTAGCTGCGCGTATTCCTTAGAACTACGTTGTGGAAATTTTTTACTCCCGAGAGTCAGGGTCTGCACGCCAGATATACGAGATAACCTGTGATTCAATGAGTCATTCTACGACAGCTTTACTACGTATTGTCAATATTGTCAGTCGTCAAGCCGCAGTTCCGAGTCAAAAAAGTGACGTCGATCCTTTCGCGGACAAATTGAAGGTTTTTGACGATCACTCACAATGCAAAACGTATTTCGGCATAAATTTTAATCTCGGAAGTCTCGGTATCGGTCTCGGTTTTTCACAGTCTCGGTTTGCACAGCTCTGGTGGGAACGTTTTCAGTCGTCAAAGAAATCGAAGTCAACTATCGCGCTTCACTCCTCAGTCACACCGGCGACGTCGATTGGACCAATCGAACGTTTCCGACCATCACGCACAATGCAAGGCATGCTTCCCGGAATGATTTAAATAAAAGTCAATATGAGGGCCTATAAAGTAACGGCTCAAGATCATAGAAAAAGGAGGTTGAGACGTAGAAAAAACGTTAGTTGTATTCAGTGATGTAAGAGCGAAGGTCTTCTAGAACCAGATCTAAGCCCCGGTTACTAAGATACCGAGATGTGTGCACTTAGATTGGCTATAATGCGCTAATGGAAATACAAATATTACGCAGGTTTTCTGGGATAATGAAAGGTACAAAAACAAGGAAAAGCTGAAATGTCCTACATATTTACCCAATCTAGAGCGGGGGAAGCTGTTGATGCTGTTGTGTTATGGCTCAACTGTTCACGGTGATGGGAAAAACGGGTTTGGGACAAATATAGCGAGTGAAAGAAGTGAAACATCGGAACCATGAGGGATAGTTGTTACTAGTGGAAAGAACGAAAATAACAACGTGAAATCAGGGTCAGTGATGTGAGTGTGGAGAACTGTTATTTTTGAGAAAAAAACTGTTTTTTTTTGTGTCCCAAAGTGAACTAATTTTTGTTAAGGTGCGGTTGCTTTAGAATCTACCAGTTTATTCTCACCATGCCTTGGGAAAGAGTATTAACTATGCACAATAGTCGCATCCTTCCCGCGATCCTTTATGGTTCAGAAACCTGGGCACTAACCTCGTCTATGAAGAAGAGACTAGCGGCAGCGCAAAGGAAGATGGAAAGAAGAATGGTAGGCGTAAAACTACAAGATCGAAAAACAAATGAATGGCTCCGAGGGGTAACCAAGGTGAAAGACGTATGCGAGACAGCGATGAGAAGAAAGTAGAAATTTGCGTGGAACATGGCCAACCGGGCTGTGGTAAGTGGTCTACACTGATTTCAGATTGGAGGCCACCAACAACACGCCCACAAGGTAAACCGAAAATAAGATGGAGAGACGACTTCGTGAAGACCGTGGGAACTCAGCGTTGGAAAAATGTCGCAAGAACTGAATCTCTTTCAACATGGTGCAAACGAGGAACCGAATCGCGACTGGCGGACGGACAGAAGCCAAGCGAGGAGAAGAACTGGGCAAAAAGAAGATCCTACATACTTGATTGATGGTTATAAGGTGCAACTTTGTGAATCTTATGATATTGCAAAGAAACTCTTAAACTCTGGCAAGGCGTAAAGCCTTGATACGGGAGATTAATCAGTAAAAGCTTCAACTGAGCTTTTTTTGACTTATATACGGTACAGACAGTATTCAGGGATGTCAAAGATAAACTTAGAAACATAAATATCTAACGAAAAGGAGTCACTTGCGGAGAGGTTCACGTAAATTAGCATCGTATGCACCAAAGATTCACAATAGCGAATTCTGTGGTCGTCGATGCCTTCTCGCAGGGAAGTCGGTAAAATTACCACATTTTGGAACATCGCTTAACAACATGACTCCGACGACACGCGAAATCTTCATTAAACCATCCTGACTAAGATTTCGCACTTATTGGAACACCGGTGGTGGCACGCACCAGCAACCAAAAACCGATGCATGTTCCGTGCATTATGCGAGAGCAATACACTCTTTCGGGGAATTGTTGGAACCATCACGCAACGCATCGAAAGTTGTAGGATCGTTGTATTGCTGAAGCCGAAGATCAGAATCTCTAGTCGAAAGGAGACAGATTGTCTTGTTAAGGAGAGTACTGTAACCGAAGACAGTCAAAAGTGAAAAAATGAAAAATATCAATGAAAGATATTTAATACATTCTTTTTGGCGGTGCACCCCAGAGGTTTTGGGCCGCTGCACGCGAACTCAGGTGGTTCCGCAGAGTGGAGTTTTTTTTAAATTTTAACATAAAAATGTATTAGAAGTGCACTTGTGGTGCACTTGTGGTGCACAATTTCATGCAGATTTCGACTATCTGTTGGCAGAGAGGTGACGGCTGAATCTTGTGATAGCAATTATGGTTTGATGTATATGTTAAATGGCACAACGAGATTCTCTGACATTTGTCGGATTCCCTGCAGCTATAGCTTTTTAGCTTTCTTACCCTTGAATTTTAGTAAATAATTAACAACAGCTCACGACAAAGATTCATCCGTTCAGCTACAAAAATCCCTATGTTCCGCGTCACAGTATTGCCTATACTGATTTGTAAACTTCTCAGGGTGTTTTCATTGTTACCTCTGCATATTCTAGAAGGCATTTAAAACTTAACGTTCAGTCATGTAGACCTGTTTGCGTGGAGAGTTTCAGCTCGATCTTTCGAAGGCAAATAATTAACAACAACGAATATCACAATGACTCAGGTGACACACTATATATATAATCTTATTCCCTGTCAGCTCAACCGATAAATTGTGGACTTCATATACACCTCTTTCTTTATTCATGGACACAGTGCATACCATAAAATTAATAAGACGAGTATGCCCTGATTGAAAATGGTGAGATTAACTGAAATGAAGTGGGCAACAAAAATTTTCGCTATTCCAAAAATCCCGCTAGTTCGCTCCAGATACTCTGCTCAGATGTTCCATATTTTCTATTTTCTTATTCACTCACGTTTCACATTACATTAGGTAGATGAATTTAGGTTGCGTGTGGATTTTCTGGTCAGAAAAGTGCAGAAAACTAAGCACATTTTCCATTTGGTCCCTGTAAATGCACCTAAAAAAATCTTGTTCGACCGACACTGCTTACTTAAAACAGAGTCACCAGATTTTTGGTATCACAATTTTTGGGATCACTCAGGTTAGTCATAACTCTTGCGAACATTTCTCCCCATGGTTGCAGCGATAATGTCATTCGACCGATCCTGCTTATCTCAGAAGATAAATTAGGGACGCGTATTCCCTTTGTTTTTTATTTATGCATACATGGAAGAATGATTGTATGGCCTGTCTGCTTTTCTCTCGTCTGTTTCTGAGCGTGGTTTACGCTACTGTTCAAAAGTTAAAAACAAAACCAAAGCAAGTCTATGAAAACAAGGACGTTCCATAGTTGAGGACGTGCATAGGCCATCTCTCAATCCTCAAAAGCATCTGGAGGGTTTGTCACGACTCTCGTGGGAATTTCTCCCTGATTTTTCACGATTCTGATTCGTTAGATGCCATTAGGTTGCGTGTGGGTTTTCTCATGAGAAAAGTGCAGAAAAAAAGGACATGTTCCATTTAAATAAATGCACCGTAATCATGGCGGAAAAGACGTGTCAGATTTTTGGCGTTGCTTGGAAGGAACCCCTTTTTTCCTTTCACGGACTCATGGAAGAAATTTCAGAGTGGAGTTTTTTTTTATTACAACATAAAAATGTATTTGAAGTGCACTTGTAGTGCACATTTTCATGCAGATTTGGACTATCTGTTGGCAGAGAGGTGATGGCTGAATCTTGTGATAGCAATTATGGTTTGACGTATGTGTTCTATGTGCAATATGAGGTTCTCACGGAGCTATTTCACTGGTTCAAAGGGATGAATCGTGTAATTCGAACTTTGCTCATCTGTGTTGTAATGCTTGGTTGACACGGGGAACACACGACCAGTCCTTTACTCGAAGCACACAACGAATATCACAATGACTCAGGTGACACACTATATATAGGGTGAGGTGGCTGTCCAGACTGTCTACCAGAGGGCATGTCTGATCTGCCCTCAACAATCTGGAGACTCCCTGTAACATACTTTTGTACTCCGCACCATGAATACAGGACATATTTTAAATACGATGCAGACTAAATACAAGAAAAAGGCGCTAAAATCTACTTCGTCTTCTTTTCAGGTGATGTTTGCGAATCAGTTCGTGTCGCCGGCACGGAACTTTCTTGAGCAAGCCTCGTTCAGCGCTCATAAGCTTGGCTTTCCCATAGATAATTCGACCAAAATATCGCCTATTCTGCGGCAGCGAGGAAACAATCCTCCAAATGGCGCACCTCGAATGGACCAGAACAATGATAATCCGATGTCCGTTTCTGGCAGTCTACTCGCAGCTCCCGTTGGGTTGTCAACTTCAACGTCATCGAGGAGCAGCCGCACAGTGCTGTGCGATTCGTTGTACGGCATCGTATGCAATCGTCCTTTTGTTACATGGATTTAGATGCACGATTTTAAAAGCCGATTTCCGAATTTTTGGTCATCTGAGAACTCTACGTTCCTCATCTACATTTAACATTGCAGCTTATTCTTTATTCTACACATGATACAAACTGAATACAAGACAAAGGCGCTAAATTCTAGTACAAATACAGCGCAGTCAATGAGATCGGGATAATTATGGGAAAGACAGAGGGGGAACTTGACATGAAAGGCTTCTCTACCACTCTTTTGTCAACTCCTACAAATCGAGCAACCGTTGTTCTGTTAAGGGCTGTCCAAGTTGCTTCAGGCCTTGGAATCGAGGGATAGCTCGGTTCTGTCAACAAAATGGAAGAACTTCTGACACTCGGCTCTATGTGATAAGATATAGAAAAATCAATTATCAACTAATACCTATTTTTGGATGCTCTATATTAGCAGGTGGAGAATCGGGCTTTGTCACTGTGCAGTCGGACGTAACAGCGGGAGGACACGCTGCTGAAATTGTTACAGACACTGCATTATGCACTGAAGATGAAGAGGAGAGTATTTAAAAAGTAGAGCACTCGGCCCAAACCCGCAGCGATCCGAACACAAGCGGTGCCATGCGAACTTAACTCCTCACACCTGCACGAAATAGCGCAGACGAACATAGAATTTAATTCTTTAGAGGGCGATTACCAGTTGTAAAAGAATTCCAGAATCTCTAAATCTCGCACCTTCGTGGATCCTGGGCGCGGAGTTAATCGTCACAGCCGTATGGCTCGACAAGGAATTATTTCGGATAGGTAACCAGTCGTGGCGGTGGTTGACAACCTCAAAGGTGTCGAGAAAGCCTAGCTGGATAAGTTTCCGGAGCGCGACATGACATGCTTCCAATCCATGAATTTCTCGATCCTGGCTTTTGGGATGGTTCAAGGATCCATAGCATAAAACGGTGCGCTGTTATGTTATGATGTGTTCCTGGAGCGCCGAGAATTTCATAGATTGGAAGCTGGAAGCGCAGAAAAGAGGCGAGTTTTTATTCAATCTTCATTTGTCGGTGAGAAAATTTATCGACTTGTTTTGTTCTTTTTTTCGATTTGTTCTTTCACCCTTTTGGCGGTGACGGTTTTAGATCCTTATTCGGCTATTAAAGACCTGACTCTTGCTATCGTGGGGTGTCGTTTTTTTTGTAATATACGACCGATCGAATTACAGTTCTCATGTTAAAATTACGATTCCGTCCTTTGATCAACTTTGTTGATTTGTTGAAGCAGTTACCTACCGTTTGGTTTCACTTGTTTCGCTTCCAGTGGCAAAACGCTGATGGACAGAGGCGGTATTACGGTAGCAGTAGTAGTAGTAGCTGTGGTATGTGTTGCTACTTCGAGGGGAATCTCTGGTAACTCTCTAAAATTTACTTTGTTTTATCATTTTCTGTAGTGTTCCACTTACACTCCTGGAACATCGGTGAGTTTTGGGTGTTCTGATAGCACCGGATTTGCTAGTTGTTCCTTGGCGAAATCATGGATACCACAGTTTTTGCAGGAAGGAACAGCAAATATGTCTAAATATCGATAGTTAATCGTTTGTTTGTGATTTTACGAGGACCTAAAATCATGACTGCCTTTAGCGAGTTCACCATATGAGGGCCAAAAGAAGGCAAGAAACAGAGCGTACAGAATATCCCATATCGAATATTCGACAACCTTACGTACAACGCCTTCATTCCTGGAAGTGTGTTGTGACGCTGATGGAGGAGCGATCGAAAAACGTTGCACACTAAGCACTCAGTCATCTCTGGTTCCGAAATCTTACAGTGAAAGGAAACATTAGTCAGCCCATGAATCGCGACTATTTTCAAACGGTCGGATAACTTTTTATTTCCAAACGTCACGCCAGTGCGCTTTGAAGTGTGCCGCATTGTAAAACAGGCACGTCGTGGAATGAATGTAACCACGCAGACTGAACACAGATTATTGAACATTATGGAATTGCAAGAGTCATCCAGAAAGTCAAACCAAGAGTGGGTTAGAGATTTTGTATGCCAGATAGACTCGTGTAGGCAGAGCATGCAGTGTTCTTGGCCGAAGTCCGAGACGAGTTCAAAACAACGAGTTCGGGCTTGGATTTGTTTGGCATTTGAAAACGAGGCGGAACTCGAAATTGCAAGTTCAAGGGATGACCAGGGCCACTCTCGTCTCTGGACTTTCTCACAGCCCTGGCCCCGATGTGCGAATATGCCGTCCGCAGCCCTATCTTCGGGGATACTGAAACAGCCAGTACTACACGGTTGAAAAAATACTCTTGGAAGATCGGTGAGGGTCAGGCAAAGGGTGACGGTAAAGAACTTCTTGGTCAGATGGACGGAACTACGGTTCCCTTATGTTCCATGCCTTCTGGACTTGGGACGATCATTGCGCTAAAGACGACGGCCAAAGACGACCACTCAGTCAACTCATTCGAGCAAACAGAAGAGCGAACGGATGACTCGACCAATTGTCCAAAAATAACTCAAAGATTCACCATTGGCATATACTTTTCTTCCCCATCCCTACCTCCATCGATTTATCGCGGAGAGAGGTGATCTGAATGCCCTAGGACATAAGACATAGGCGTTAAGCCAAAGCGCCAAACATAGGACGCCCCTAATGCTACTTGCGAGTTTTCTGCGGTTTCTAGCCATTTGAGATGCACCACATTGAAAAGCTTCCTTAGACTCATCCATCATGGTATGTATCCTAACGACACTCTTAACTGTTTCGCCTTTTTGTGATGTCTTGACCATAAAGCAGAGAAGTCCAGAATCGAGAATATAACAGAGCGAATCAAGAAAACGATATGCCATACCATGCCTGAACTGTGTCGTGAATTACTTCCAGATGCGGCTCGGTGGGGAAGAAATGTTCACAACAGCCATTCAGCTTTTCCTCTTTTCACACATCACTGTCCAAGGCCATGATTGAATTACCCTCCCGTTGTCATACAGCTGCCGTTCAGAAAGCGCTCCTTTTGGCAAAACAGGACTGCGCCTGCATTATGGCCATGGCAAACGAAGGATGTATTTGTGCACGAGTCTCCGATGATGCTCCGTGGATTAGATTAAGTTGGTTTGTGTTTGTGTGAAGCGTACCAGGCGCGAGTGTGGCATAATTATCTTCATCAAGAACGCACAAAAAAGCGCATGAATGGAAGTGACATTCTGGAGGAAATGCAATCTCCATTAGGAAGGCTGTTTTTGACGAACTGAAAATATGTTTTGGCCCATCTGTTAGACATAACTCTTCTGAGAACTCTGCTCTAGTGGTCATGTTCTCTATTGCTGTTCACATCCCAACGCAGTACCTTGATTATTCAGAATAAATGATATGTAATTTTTTCGTTAGAATGTTTCCTCCGTGTGTTGTAGAGAGTCGTGTAATGCACATGCTTCCTGCTCTTTCTCTAAGCTTCTGGGACAAGTTCAATAAGGCAATCCCTTGGGTATAGACATTGATGTGGGCGTGTACATCTTCTATGAAATTTCCGCTTAAACTGTAATCTCATTAGAAGTCAGGGCAGCGTCTAATTGCACATTTGACTAAAAATAATGCTTGTTCCTACTGATTCTTTAGAGTCGGACAGTCAGAAAGAAAAAGTTCTCTATGATTATTGCGAACACTTCATCGTGTTATGTCCGCCAGTCGAAAAAAATTGCAATGAATAACGAATACAAGCAACCCTTTTTCCCTGATTTAACTACTGGGACAACTTAGCCTTTATGGTCACATTGGGAAGTGTAGCGACTGATATTTGTCATATTCGGGTTCGACCCCCTGCAGCCATAGCTTTTTAGCTTTCTTACCCTTGAATTTTCGTAAATAATTAACAACAGCTCACGACAAAGATTGATCCGTTCAGCTACAAAAATCCCTATGTTCCGCGTCACAGTATTGCCTATACTGATTTGTAAACTTCTCAGGGTGTTTTCATGGTTACCTCTGCATATTCCAGAAGGCATTTAAAAGTTAACGTTCAGTCATGTAGACCTGTTTGCGTGGAGAGTTTCAGCCCAATCTTTCGAAGGCTCTCTTATCAGGTCAACCGATAAATTGTGGACTTCATATTCACCTTTTTCTTTATTCATGGACATCGCGTACACCACAAAACTAATTGCTTAGGAGTATGCCCTGATTATGTTTTCGTATTCCAAAAGTAATGAATGTTCTTGTTGCGAGACTGAGATTTTGAGACTTTAAATCACTCCCGTTGAATAGACCACAAAACATTTTTTCACTAGTCAGATTAGCGAGAAGAACTGAGTGTGGATTTGCTCGTCAGAAAAGGGCAGAAAAATAAGCCTATTTTCCATTTGGTCAGTGTAAATGTACCGTAGTCAAGCCGAAAAAGACTTATCAGATTTTTGGGATTGATTTTTAACCTTTGCGAGCATTTCCCCTGGTGCATAGAGCGGAAATCTCCGTCAGCCGACCCTCCTCATCTCAATGGGTAAAAGAAGGACTCATATCCCTTTGTTTTTATTCATGACCACATGGAAGACTGATTGTATTGTGCGTGGTCTGTTTGCTCTGGTGGCGATCGGCCGGGTCGTCCACTTGCTCTCTTCGAAGCCGTGATCGCCTCGGTTCCCGGTAGGTCTGGAACATAAGGTACTTCCGACCTTCACCACCACCTCGACTCGACAGGATTCAACCCCTCGCCGTTTCGAAACGTGCAAACTGTTGCGTGCTGACCACACGCATTGATTCTTCGTTCAATGTTCGTCTGCGTCTCACCACGATTGGTCACCGTACTTGTCTACGTGTTGTCTATGCTGTCTAGGCTAGCGACCGCTCTCCGTCTATTCCATTCATATTGCTCCAGCCTTATGTTTGTGTTGCCTAGCGCGATCATGTGCTTACGTGTTCGTGCCCTTTATTTGTTACGCGTTTTTGTATATAAAGGTTTAATTACCCAAGTTTGAGGTATCCCACTGGGTTGAGCATAACGCTCCCTCAATACTTGTTGTGGCAAGACACAACACAAACCAATGGGATTGTTGACCTGGACTGACGAAGCGGCCCCAACAAAAAGTGCTATCCAAAGATTGTGTTCCGAAGAAAGGAGAAAAGCGACTACTACGGTGTGATGTTGTTCCTTTTTGTGCTTTGCAAAGTTCTGCAAATTGGTATATTCATGATATTTTTGATTCCTTTTCGAAAGATGCATATAACGAAACGAAACATGATTTTTGTAAAGTGCAGCATCATATTGGAGACTTCTAAACACAATCCTACGATTCTAAAGTTAGCGTTCATCAGGTTGTTTTCCCGAAAAAAAAGGAAAACATGGGAATTATCTTCACAAAAACTGCTATTCCCAGTTAACTTAATCCCTTCCCATTACCTCAAACGGCTTTTGCGCTAATTCCTCGAGTTCGCCCTTGGGAGGTTGCCGTGAACGCAGAGATTGCTTTCAAACAGCTGTCCTCCCACTGCACCATTAATCCGCCATTTGTTCCTGGAACCTTTATAAATCTTTCACTGTTTTCCGTTCGTCTCTTCTTCCATTTAGTTTCATTATGCGATATTCCATTGAATGACGTTCTACTTTCCAAGCTCTTATGGTAAACACTTTTATTTTGGATTTCGTAGTCTAACGAACCTTTTATATGGACCTCAAAAATATATCCATGCTGAACCAAATATTTTGTTTTTGCTCATTCATAGGAGTGACTACCGGCTGATCAACTATTTTGGGCTGTTTTCTGAGAGCTCATATTAGCTCATGAAGCTTCTCATCTTGGAGGCTAAAATTAAGGTCGGAATCTAGCTGCCTTTGCAGTATCTCATGAACACCCGACCAAGGTTGATTCCTTATCTCTACACATATTGGGATCAGTTTTTTTCATCAGGAGCTTGAAGTCATCAATGCATCCGTCCAGCGAATGCATAACCTAAAATACTGGGTTTAGTGTTTTATGGGTCTGTGAGCGCGCGTTTACCGAAAAACCAGCTACAAACAAATGCAGCTGTCGCTCGAAATCACCATAGAATGAACACTTGGAATGAACACTTCCACAATGAATAGAAATGCTCCCTGTGGTGTTATACATGAATGCGCAGAGGTGAAGATTTCATAGATCTATGTATGTCGAGCAACCTTTGGTAACATGAGCTCTCATCTTTAACCCAAATTCATTATGACATGTTTTCGCTAAGACTTGCCACGTGCCCTTGCTCTTAATCCG
This sequence comes from Steinernema hermaphroditum, assembly GCA_030435675.1. Classification (NCBI taxonomy): domain Eukaryota; kingdom Metazoa; phylum Nematoda; class Chromadorea; order Rhabditida; family Steinernematidae; genus Steinernema; species Steinernema hermaphroditum. The sequence goes on from CM059623.1 coordinate 1,538,533, forward strand.
TTGTCCAGACGCTTGTTTTTGCAGTCATCCGCGACGTAATTGAAATCTTTAGTTTAACTGCTGCCGTAGGAAATGTTTCTTTCGCACATTGTGTCACTCCAAAGCACGTTTTTTTCTGATATATTGTTTATTCCGACCTTTCCAAGTGTCCGCCTCTGATCGGGCCGAAATTTTGATACGAGCATCCAATGTGTACGCTGCAGTTTTTAAGAGTTCCAGTGTCCCTTGGGTTGCACAATTTTTGTGGTGGTGGGACTAGGACCAAATTTTCTGCACGCTTTAATGCTGCCTAAGAAGGGAATCTCGCGAATCTTAGCGCTCTGCTATGCTAACAATGCATTGACTGAAATTTTACACACTAGTACTTCTCCCTTAGTGTATTATTCCTGCAAATTATCACCCACGGATGCTCTAGGCATACGAAAAAGTATACTATCCTTTCTCACCGGCGATTCTAAAGTGACTCGCAACTTATATTCTTCGTTTTTTTGTTTATATGTACTTTCTGGAGAAACGGTCTGATAGATGTAGGTGCCGACATACCAGCTGTTCTTCAAGTATACTTCGATATTCACTTTATATACCACTCACTGTCCGAGTTGAATAGGAACAGAACTGACAACAGGTGGGAACTAAACCAGTCGCATTGATATGATTTCCGTGGTTATAGAATCGGAACTTGCTTTGATATTCATAGGTACACGCTGCGAAATTTCGATTCCTCGATGTTGATTGTTCGGGTGTTTTCTGAAGTATGTTTCTTGCCGATAGCCGAAGTGTGGCCCTTTACACTCGCCCATGCTCTTCAGTTCAAAATGCAGTCGCTCAAAATCGATCGGTACCACTCTTTCACTGCCGAATCGATAGTATACGGATTGAATGTAACTGGGAAAGGTTGTCACATTCAGCCAATAGTCCAGGAGTTTGTACAGAAAGGCTGAGCTGCAGGAACTTTGGCTTCTTCACGAATTCTAACAAACACTTTTCGACTTCTTCGTTGAGCAGATTATTACAATCAATAGTGAGACACTGCAGTTTAGGCTTCATGATCAAAGAGCTAAACCTTCTTCGAATGGCGATCTTGCAAAAGGGATCCGATAGCTGTGAACCATAGAAGTTGGGCCGATACTTGCAGACGCTCAATATTAAATGAATAACTGGGCGTTTCAGTAAGAGCTTTAGGGCGTAATCAAAACTTTCGAGTTGTTGTGTTGTCATCAGTGGACCATAATCAGTAGGCCTAAGCACTAAGCGAAACAGTAAGCGTACCTTACCCATACATTCGCTAAATGCGCTCCAACCGTTTGAAGAAACGCGATCCAGATCAAATGATGCATTCTCCAACCTGTACTTTTCCGACGGTGGCGAATCGCGAGTTTTATTTCTCTTATACCCGTTATCATCGATATAAGATTTTCTGTAATGTACGTGTGTTTCGTTTCGAAAACGTCATCCAATTTGACGATATCAGCCCAATTTCCTGTAAGTGTAGCAAAGCCAGCTAGGTCTTTTACGCGCTTAGAACGCGCTTCCTTGACCACGTCGAAGATGATATCAGTCGAAAGATGGGCGACGTCGTTCGGCAGATCTTCGGAGTCCATCCTCTCGAATCTTCCAAATGACTCGAATAGCTAACCGCCTCTTTTTATGGATGTGTGGGGAGAGAATAGCGATGCTTTGCTGTTATTCGCACTTTAAATTGCCCTTGTAAGATCGTTAGAATGCAGCCCAGACGTATAACCAGTACAACTGATTATCGACCCTAATCGGCTGACCCATCTCTGCTCATAAGTATGTTGCTACTTTCGAGTCTGCTTGAGATGAGTATGATGATTAATTGTGTCTTATTAACATACCCTATGTCGAATTGCTAACTTTAAATGTGTAAGTAAATGTGTAAAACTCTTGTAAGTGATTTTCCCAACTAGCCAAAGAATACGTTGACATGTTTTTTTTACATTTTGACATGAATTTAATTTCCATGCATACGTTCACACCCTCGCCTAATCTTTCCTATCTTCGTGTCCTTCTTACTCATCGTCAACGCATGTTTGTCAGGCGTGTTTATCTGTTGTTCTTGGTCTGGCCAGACGGTTGTTTTTTCAATCAGAGCAGCAAATTAGGATCTTTAGTCTAAGTGCTGCCGCAAATAACCGAGCCTTTCATAGTTGGTACCTTGTGCTGTTCCCTATAATGACTATGTGTTCGTGAATTGACATATAATCGTCACCGATTTGCTCTTTACTGGTTTCCGGGTCCTCGGTCCGGGGAATAGATTTGAGATTTTGAACAAACGAAGCCTAAAAACTAAAATTACAGAAAAGGAGAGCACTATACTATGTGTGTATATCGCCTGGGCAATACAAATAAGCAAATCTGCCAACGTTGTATTTTTGATCAACGGTCTCCATTCCTTTATTTATAAACGTAGTTACTAATTCAGCTGTCTGGTAAATTAACGTTTCCTTGTTGCTCCTGCTAGCATCACTCAAAGATGAACACCGATCGGGATGAGTTCACTATCAAACACGTCTTTTGCTCATAAAGAGGCAGCTTGTCTTTCATCTTTGTTTGAGAACGCAATTTTTGAAAGCGGTACGGAAAAAAAATCCTATGGTGTCGTACAGAGCCCAAGTTCGCGTGCTTTCAAATCACGATGAACGAGAATGAGGCATTTGAAGATTTTCTTTTTTCTAATCGCCTTATAATCCTTAAATCATAAGCGTTGTTGCTAATTCAGGTGCTTTTTTAATAAACGTAATCCTTGTTGCCCTTGATAGGATCGCTCACAAGGGAACGGCGAAAAATGCTACGCACCAATCGGGATGAGCCCAGTACCAAAGGACTCATTTTCCGCGTCTTATGCGCATGCTGAGGCGCAGTTTTATATCTTGTTGCCTAAGTTCAAGTTTCCAAATCAAAATGAACGGGAATGAAGCAAGCGAAGATTTTGTTCGTCGTAATGTTTTCTGAATTTGAAACTTTCCGATTGAAAGTAGAATGAAAAAACATATCCTGTTGCGTCGTACAGAGCCCAAGTTCGTGTGCTTTCAAATTACGATGAACGGGAATGAAGCATGTGAAGATTTTTGAAATTCAATGAAATTCCGCACAATTTACTATTGCCCAAAGAGGAAAGACCAACTACCAAAGGGCATATGCTGCAAGGAATGGATGTTTTCAGCTTTCCCAGTACTTCAGACTGTTGTTTGGAGGCAGCTAAATTACTATCTTTGGTATGAATGCTTCGTGTGTGTAGTAAACTCCTAAGTTAAGATATTCCCATAGTTAAGATTAAGTAATGTCAGACTGTATTAAATAACAGTAAACAATGACACTAATACATGAAGTAAGTTCGCAGGTTTTAGGAGCGCACCAGTTCCAGTGTTCTTCAGACTACACAATGTTTGTTGGTTGGTGATGGAATTACCGATCGTCAGGTTGGAAGTAGCCAAATTACTATCTTAAGTATGAGTGCTCCGTGCACGTCGTGAGTTCCTTAGCAATCGTTCGAAAGAAGATGAATAGAAAACAAGAGAAGCGGGCATTTTTGGGAACTCGGTGTTCGGAAATTCGGAATTCGTAAAAACAATCCGTTGTTTTTTTTATTCTGATCGCCACTGTTGTGATGTAGTGAACACACGACCAGTCTTTATCGGGGAGCATGCTATACTGCATACAAGCACAATATCATACCTTTTAGGAGGAGTCGGAACTGTCTAGACTGTCTAGTCTGCTGTGCCCTTAACATATTTGTACCATTCCAGTTTAAAATGTCCGCAACTGATCATTCATTTTCTGCACGGTCATGTTGTTCTTTTTTCGAAACTATGTTGAATCGACTGAGCGGTCGTTCTCGGCCGTTGTTGTTGGCGTAATATTCGTCGCGACTCCCAGAAATCATGGAACACCAGGGAGCACTAGTTTCAACATATAGCCAAAAAGGTCCTCACCATCGCCCGACCATCCGTGCCGAAGTCTCGCTCAAACTCGCTTCCATCCGTGCTGGCTGCTCTGATGAGTCGGAAACTATCGATCTTTCATTTGTGTCAATTAAAATCACTGAGCGGTCGTTCTTGGCCGTTTTTGTTGACGCTGTCGTTGTTGGTTTTCACCCCGGTTCCCAGAAGGCATGGAACACCAGGGAGCCGTAGCTCGACCGTCTCGCCAAAAAGGCAGTCACCACTGCTCACCCACCCTCGCCGCTCACTTGAACCGAAGATCGCTGCAACTCAAAAATCCACTCCTCCATCTGCCCCGATAATGGGTATGATGGACGTCTATCTCGTTTATCGTCCTCCACCGTGTGTCAGAATCTTTGTCGCTCCACCAACTCATAGCTTAAGCGCACTCTCTTCCGCCAATATAACTGTGCAAACGGCTGCTTATTCTATTCCTCAGAATCGTGCACTTTGTCTTTGTGGTTCGATGCGACTTACAATCTTATTTCATGTAGCAAAGGCATTACGTCTTGCATGACACCGAATAATAGACGGACAGATGATGTCTCTTGCAGCCGGCGTATTGTCCAAACTTACCATTGTCCAAAGATCTAACTATAACTACCAAAGGTCTTACGCTACAAGTGGTGGTTGTTTTCGGCTTTCTCGGGACTCCAGATTGTTGTTGGATATAGCCAAATTACAATATTCAAATTCTTTGGAGATCAATCACATCGAAATTGCACGAATAGAAAACAAGAGAAGCGAACAGTGAGAAAGGAATACGGTAGCGCTCGTGGCATTCATTTTTGGGCATCCTGTACTCTCGAGTAAATATAATAAATATAAAAGATCTCTAAAAGATCTAATTTTTGGACTGCCTTCTCTTCAGCTAATACAACCGTACAAACCACTGTTTATTCACTTCGTCACAACGCTGCACTTTGCCTAACCTTGCCGACATTTGTTTACTCCCTTCATTTTACTTATTTCCAGCTATATTGTTGTTTTAAGTTTTGTGATCATACACTGCGGAAGCTAGCGGTTCTCTTTGTGGTGACATGTTTTTGTGATGAATGCCACGAGCGCTACCGTATTCCTTTCTCACACACTGCGTGAGTAATCGCTGTTTTCGCGGATATCATTTACGTAAATGGTCTTATTCGTAGCTAGAGCACAATGATGAACTATGATTACTGTACGTCCTCATCAGTGAATCACTTGTTTTGCTCTGGCCCTGCCCTTATCAAGGACTATCCAGACAGAAGCGATAATTTGCCCCGTGTTTGTCTTCCGCCTATAATCGCTGTTTTGCCCTTCTCCCGTGGCGCGTCACGAAATTTCAGTGAAAGAAAGTCTGATGAATTCGAGGACTATAAAATGGGTGGAAGGGTGAGGGCTGATGTGTAGTGTTCATGGATCTCTAACGCCTTCCTCTTGCAGGGCTATAGGCTCTGGCGCTAAGCTCTCGATAACGGATTCACATCCACTCCTTTTGATTTGTAATGTTGTTGCACTGACTTCTCCGAGTTCAATTCAGGTTTATTCCAGCAAAACAGCCCATTAACTCGCTAATCACTGGCAGGTGATTCCGCAATAAAGCATAGTTGTTGCATTTTGCAAAGGATCTGCTCTTTGCAGCTCATAAAAAAATACATCGCGGCTTGTTGCGCATCACCACCAATCTCTGCACTTTGCTTTGTCTAGACGGTCGGAATGATCGCCCAGGAGCGGTCGGTTTCAACCAGAAGTTCTTCCATTTGTGCCACCAACGATCGGTCGGATTCGTTAAAAGAAAATTCTGGTTTGGGGTCCACTCACTCTTTCCAAAGTTCGTCGGATGAGTTGAGTGAGCGGTCGTTCTTGGCCGTCGTTTCTGGCACAATGATCGCCCCGTTCAAATCCGTCGTGGCTGGCATGGAACGTAAGCCGCACCACTCTCGCCAAGAAAACCGTCAAAATCGACAGCCCACCCGCACCGCCCACTCAAGCCGCAGATCCGCTCCAACTTCGAAGTCTACGCTGCCAGCCGATTCGAAGATGGGATTCAACTTTGCCCGCTCAGCCCTACCGTCGCGCTACTTCCGGATTCAGTCTCTTCATCGCATCGACCCGGCATACACTAATGGGACAGCTATCTTTGACTCCGACGCCGTTTGTACCAAAGAAGGAAGAGAACGGTGATCCACGGTTCTTCTTTTTTAACATTATGAGAAACCTTACATGGCGAATGCCATAGATTCAAGAGCAAATGAAAGTACCTACTACTTCGAATTTGTGATAATTCTGTTATTGTAAAGTCCTCATATTCCCTATTGGCCTCCGTTTAATGAACGTGACTTAACGAACAAAGACGGTTCCTTGGTCTTTTGTACTGTTAAATTACACATACAATTGAATTTCCAACGTAGACCAGCTTAATTTTAGTTGGCATAGTGCGTATTCTGTGGCTTAGTGCAAAACAAGTAGCGGAAATTATCTGAATCTTTAAGGAACGGCCTTCATGATATCTCAAATACTCTAGGCACGGCTGCAAGTTAGCATTTCTCATTTAAAAATCTGACTGTAAATGTGACACAACCAAGCAAACCTCAAAGCACTACAAGCTGTCGGAGAAGTATGAGGCTTCAGAACTATGAGGCTTCAGATGGAAGTGACAACACTTTCACCTGTTTTCTGTCGCATACAGAAGGACATGTCCTTTCCGCTATAGTGGACTTTTAAATTTAACACGACTCTTGAATGTATGTACTCCAGTACAAGTTGTTCGGAATTAAATATCAGCACCCTCAGTCGTATGTCTACGTTCAATATTTTCCTCTAATAAGGCTTAGTTTAATTGTCATGCAAATCTATTTGAACTCCCGTTTCCTTCATAACAGGATTCTGCTTCAAACTATTCCTCTTCCTAAAGGGTTTCTACGCAAAAAAGTGCCCTCTAGACAGATGTCTGAGGAGTCATTTCTCAGGACATCAAGGCGGAAAAGGAACTGACCGATCTCTATGCCTGAAACTGTTTATTCCACATCAGAATTATTCGCGGATCACAGCTCCAACCGTCGCCGGTACGGCTGGTTGGGAAGTCCTTGTACTACCTGAAATCATTCCATCCACTGTTGACCGTTTGGCTGATTTCCCTCGTCCGATTTTCACACGAGATGGACTTCCACCTGTTAACTTATCTTCCGGTCAGTAGAATCGGTGTTTTGTGCTTCCTTTCGCCATCATTTTGATCTTGTTGGCGTTGATCTGTAGTGCGAACCGACGGGATATTCCGTCGAACTCATCTAGCATCTGTTGGAACTCTTGGGCGTTAGAAATGAAACTACGTGGCTGGCGGATTTTACCGATCGACCGATCTCAACTTAGGACGCTGACAGAAATGACGTTGCAGACTGTCTGCATAGGTACCCTTTTTTGGACCAGCCTGCATGAGGAAGCGAGGAGCGGTCGGTTGCATACAGCAGACAAAATGAGTCCGTTGAACTGACACCGACCGATTACAAATGAGCCACACAGAGAAATCAGAGGGGAGCGGCTCACCGTACCTCTGGGGCCCATAAGGCATCCATTTGTTTGATGGTTTAGCCTTCAATAAATACGATTTTCTGGAATCACACTCTTCTGTGGCACTTGTGTTTTTGTCTTCTGGCAATTTTCCAACTCTTGTTTCCTCCTCCACAGCTGCAAACATCACACTACTTAAACATTGTGTACTTAAGTGATGTCTGACGTTCAGCCTTTCCACGGAAAGAAACAGAAGTCTGCAAAGGGTATCTCATCTTCATGATTGTTTTTTGTTTGTCTCGAGCCTTTCTCCAGTCGGTCATTCCAACCCTTTTACGTATAATCGTTATTTAAACGGGGAGTACTTAGGCGATAAATGTGATTTACGACTTTCGTGGACTCATTTACACAATGCCTCGTGGCTGACAGCTCGTGCCGAAGGTTAACTGTATCAATCTTCTGTCTGGCCGGATCCACGCCCACCCACCGCGATTCGGCCAGACTATTATTTTCAAAGATGTCTGCGCGCGATACTGCATTGTCCCAGCTGCAAAGATGCCTTTCAGACGTGATATCATCATGAATTCCACTGACCCCATTATCCGCTCCCCGGACGACGTCTCTACCATGGCTACCGTATTCACAGCCATCCACTGTAGCACCGGAACCATCGGAATCCTGGCTAATTTGTTTGTATTCTACTGTATCTTCTGCAAGAGTCAGAATTCCATACGGGAGTACCGTATCCTATTGGCCAACTCGGCCATAACGGACTTGATCTGTACCTCAGCTCTACTATTCCTTCAGCCCAGGTAGGTCCTTCCAACATAGGCTGATATGAACCTGAACATTTCAGGCTGATCCCTCATGTATTTGTCTTCATCTATATAGCCGAGGGACCGGCAAAACTCTTCGGTCCTCAAGTGGCCTACTACGCTTACTGTATCGTCCTCAACATGATCTTTTATACGTTCTTTTCATTCCCGTTCTCCTTTGGCTATCGATACTACGTTCTTGTACGTCGACCGCCAACCCAGCAGCGCCTCATTTGTATCTGCCTCGGTCTCTATTCGATCGCTTTCTGTCAACTCGTAAGTTGATTAGTCTTTTAAAGACGCGGGAACTCATTACGCAAATGGCTCTTTATGTTGAAAACAAGTAACTTTGGCAACACACCGAAAACAAGTCCTCTGATTCACGGCTTAGGGGAATGCCAAGAAAAACGTTGAACGAGTACTATGATCACAGAACGTAGAGGGCATTTCTTGAACAAGATGACAGCTTGATGTAGCCAAGGGCAAGTTACAGGAAGAGTTGCCCTTTCACGTACTAACCACAAAATTTCACTCAGGACATAGTTTTCCTGAAAACCTTAAAAAACAGGGTAGCCCTATCTTTATGCAACAGACTGCACATACAAGGTGCGGCATAAATACTGTTACAAGAAAAAACAGCTAAATCTTTTCAAATAACATGATAAAACTTAACGTCATTTACCATTCGAAAGAGCAGGAAATTCTTTACATAATACAATCACACGCTCTCAAAATGACCTCCTTCGGCGGCGATGCAAGCGTCAAGACGTTTCCGGAAGCTCAAAAGTGGGTGATCCAAAGGGCTCTTTTCAAGCCGGTCTAGTAACCCTGAATTCGTTTAGATCCTCTTCATAAACTCGCAGTCTCCCACGGATCACATCCGGAACTACGTAGAAAAACACCTCCCCGAAATCGACATCACCAACGAGGTCGTGTCAGGAAACGATGGAGCCCGAGATCCACTCACTTTCGTTACCCTCTTCCTCATCTGCGTTCCCATGTTTCCCATCTACATCATCGTCATCATCATACGGAGACGTGTCCACCGTATGCTTGACGGTGGCTCATTCAGTGATCGGACTAAGCAGGCGCATCGTAGTCTCATACTGGTATGTTTCTTCGTTATACAAGTAATGATACAAGTTCATTTATTTCAGGCTCTCACTGTCCACGCCGCCCTTCCGGTCTGCTTCATCTTCCCGCCAATTTTGATCTATGCCTGCTATCATCTCGTTCCATGTCTCCGCTTCCACTTCATCGAGTTCCTCGTCTTCACTATGTTCGCCTGGACGCACATGTTTAACCCATTTGTTACGGTAGGTGTAGTTGCCGTCGACATTGTCACCATAGGAATGTTTAGATTTACTTCGTCCGTCCATATAATCGGGCTGCACGTCACATGTTCTTCTTTTGGAAGCGCGGCGCAATTCGGCAAGGCACCGAGACGTCCATGTATCCGTCAAGTATCTCTTATGCAGGGAAAAACCCATCTCCCTAAGGAATTATTTTGTGACAAAATATTTTAATAAGCAATTATAAATTTGTGACCAATGGTTGCGTACGACGCTTGCTTGTTAGGGAGTGACAAATCTTTGATTTCAACTGATGAGATGAGATCGGAAATGAAGGCGGAGTAAGAAACGGTATTAGAAGGCTATGCTCGAAGGCCAGAGGTGTACAGTAAAGTGTACCCGGTTGGAAACAAAATCAGTCAGAAGGTCCAGTGTTCGGATTCACCCATTTTACGCACTTTAGAATCAGACAGTGAAATATATTTCAGAATTTGTAGCAAAAAGGGGATTTCTTGAAGCCATGACCGTCACTTCCAACTTAACGATTTGGAAGTCAACTTTGTTTGCTGTCTCGATCGTGCATGTCTGACTTCACGAAATGCTGAATATTCATTAGGATCAAGGACACAAGGACACTTACCAACAACTACTAGTCTAATTGGTGCCTATTGTGCGCAAAACTAAGACGAAGCCTACACGGAACAAGCCAAACAAACCTGGATTTTTGCCCATGGACAAACACGTGGCCAGTTACGATTTTGTCAATGGTGAATTTGAAACGACAGTTCTGTCGGTTGCCCGCTGTCAGCATCACATTTCAAACTTCGCTTCCATCGACAGAAATAACAAGATTCTCAGTTGTCCACCCATAGGAGGACTTAGCAATGAAGTTGAGTTATTGGGATGCATCTGCACGACTTGACTATTCAAGGACAACACGAACCTTCTAGGTAAAGGGAATTAAACGAGTAGCCCAAAGCCATAAGGTGGCTGTTTTCGAACCCATTTTCAATTTTGAGTCGTATTTTTTCAACAAGCTTAACTACAGGAAGCATACACAATGTTCTACATCTGGTACATCTTGACACATTGCGATTGCACAGCATTACGAAGAACTGCAGATGACTACCGACAAGGCGCAGTAACAAGGTTGGATTCGAGGGCGTAAATGGTTTTATCCAGTGTCAGGGAGAATTGACGTTCAGGCACTATAGCTGATATTTGCAAAGGAGAGGCCTCTCCCGTGATTTAACGTCACACTGGTCAATTGTAAAAGGATAACAAACGACACTTACTGTCGCCATCGGTCGTCATAACAACATACGTGCAGATTCTATCTGATCGTTCGCAGTGATCACATCCATAAGCCGTCTTCCAGTTAGTGTAGGTCACCGGCGAGTTGTCCGCCCAGACCCACTTCGTTCCATCCCTGTAGTTGTCGTAGTTATCGGGTGTCAGGTGCATGCCGATTCCGATTCCGCTGAGCCTCATTGGATTCACGATTGAAAGAAGTGTTGGGTTTGTTACTAAAATTTAAGGTAGATGCAATAGATAGACCTTAAAGTGGATACTTAAGGCCTCTTCCTCTTCAGCGCTGTGGATGGAAGCAGCGTCGGAGAATGGGTAGAGTTTCTTACAGGCAAAGACAATGTCGTTGTTTGTAGATATCACTTTCTGGAAAAGGGAAATGAGAGGGACTACTGTGCTTTCTTACCCTATATCGATATTCTGTAAGTACGAAGTAACAGTAAGCGGTACCGTTGACGATGATCTTAAACCATCCATCTCGACAGTCGGCTGCATATTAATGTAAAATCTAACCAGCAAAGTACTTCCTACCGATCTTGTTGAAGTCCTCGAATACGTTAATCGAACATGCATCACTACTTCCCTTCGTAAACATATAGGATATCGCAGTTCCCTCTTCACTTTGGATCCCTAACACTTTGCTGAACCCTTCGCACTTGTTATCTGTCGTGTTATAGCTGATAGCCACGATCGTATCGTTGTACCACGCTTGAGCACAGTCCTGCACCTTCTCCGCGGACATCGTCCTCAGAACTGTACCGTAGACAGAAGTTCCAACGAGAAAGTTCCGAAGGTAGCCAGATTCCTTGGCCAGTGAGTGGTGGAGAAGAGTTAGAACGAGGTGGCTCCACAGGAGGAACATAGTAGACTAGACGCCCACTTCTCAATTGTAGGACACAAATGTCAAACACCGAAATGTTTAATACATGTTGTCATAGGGATTCGACATGCAAAACATGGAAGGCACAAAATATGAAATTTAAATCGGACGTTGCACTTTGCCACTGCACGCATCACTTCTCAATAAACCGGAGGTCCATTACAGTTGGACGCAATCAACGGAATCGTTAACCCTGATCAAAAATGAGCTAATCTAAAGAAGCGTCATAAAGTGAACGAATTAAAGCGAATAGCCAAGCATGTCAACGGATCAAATTGTAACAGTGGTTCGCAGCGAAGTTCATGCCGTCTCAAGAGGAATGCTTGGGAGTTCGCCAACGTTAGCAAGAACTGTAGGAAGAGCGAGAACGAAACTGAACCAGGACAAGCTCCAGAATGCTAAGTCGACTGCGGAATTAACCATTCCAGACTGCTTTTCCAGTTCTCACAGGAGACATGGAATATGCATGAAAGACTAATGGCCGACTAATACGAGTAATGGAACAAATAATTCGGTAGAAACGTTTCACAGCGCGTTTGTGAAACTCTTCGGCTGTCCCAGCCGGCCATGTTGATGTTCATTGGGACATTGAAGCTCTATCCATTAAAGGTTAGTATTCATGCATTCAGGTGTATTCAGCCAAATGGGGATTGCAGGTTGACGCGGACGTTGTTGACAGACAAGCTGGGCGACAGATACGACGTGCGAACAAGAGATGGACAGAGTACGACGAAGCGAAGAAAACGATCGCGGCCGCCTTTGGGAACACCGACTATTTGACTTATTTGAAGTCCATTGCTGCCAACTTATCAACTTGCATTGACTCCGAAATCGCACTAATAAACTAACTAACGAAGCGTTTATTACTTACGAGCAGCAGTACTAGCTCTAGGGGATAATTGTATGATGAAAAGGCGGTTCACCTGTTCCACATAAAATGTTAACTAATTGAAGAAGATGATGCTGTAACCAAGTTTTTCACACATATAGCACTATAGCTGGTATTTGCAGAGAATAGGTCTTTTCCATGAAATATCACACTGGTACCATTCTAAAGAATAGTCAGTTATAACAGGCTAACAGACGACACTTACTGTAGCCATCGGTCATCATAACAACATACGAGCAGATTGTACCTGATTGACTACAGTATGGACATCCGTAAGCCATATTCCAGTTAGTATAGGTCACCGGCGACTTGTCTGCCCATACCCACTTCGTTGTGTCCTTGTAGTTATCGTAGTTGTCGGGTGTTAGATGCATCCCTATTCCGATTCCGCCGAGATTCATTGGATTCAAGATCGAAAGAAGTGTTGGGTTTGTTACTAAAATTTAATGCAAAGCTCAGTGGATAGACCCCTAAAGTTGATACATAAGGCCTCTTCCTCCTCATAACTGTGGATTGATGCAGAGTCAGAGAACGGGTAGAGCTTCTTGCAGGCGAATACAATGTCGTGCACTGTCGATATAGTTTTCTGAGACACAGAATGGTGACGGCCTATTGTTTTGACTTACATTATATTCGTCTGCTTTGAGCGCGTAATAACAGTAAGCGGTACCGTTGATGATGATTTTAAACCATCCATTCCGACAATCAGCTGCAAAAATCTATAATGTTATATCTACCCAGCTAAGTACTTCCTACCGATCTTGTTGAAGTCCTCGAAAACGTTAATCGAGCATGTATCACTACTTCCCTTCGTAAACATATAGGATATCACAGTTCCCTCTTCACTCTGGATCCCTAACACCTTACTGAACCCTTCGCACTTGTTATCTGTTGTGTTATAGCTGATAGCCACGATCGTATCGTTGAACCATGCTTGAGCACAGTCTTGAACCTTCTCCGCAGACATCGTCTTCACAACTGTACCGTAAACCGAAGTTCCAACGAGAAGGTTCCGAAGATATCCAGATTCTTTGGCCAATGAGTGGTGGAGAAGAGTTAGAACGAGGTGACTCCACAGGAGGAACATGGTAGAATGAGCGCCCACTTCACAATTGTAAGACTCTGACACAAATATCAAACAGTGAAATGTTTAATGCATGTTGTCAGGGGATTTCACATGCAAAACATGGAAGGAAAAGTTGTTTGTCTGCTTCAGTGCACGGAATAACGGAAAAGTAGCGAACGATGAAATTTAAATCAGGCGTTGCACTTTTCCTCTGCACGCCTCACTTCTCAACAAAGAAAAATGTGTTCCTCCCGTCCCGATGAGGTTTCACTAGATGACGCTATGTCCGGTGTTCTACGCCCATTCGATCAGATCAGCAAAACTGTGAGTCCACTTGTGTCACTTGAAATAGTCGGACGCCTGCTGACTGTGCTCTAAGCTTACTGGTAGCGAACCCCGAAACAATCCACTCGGGTTCGTTACCAGGCGGTAGTTCACAAGTTTCGCAACTGGAGAGAGCGGTCCGACGATCCAGCATCCGGTAGAAGCACAAGTTTTGGTATATCTAGGTTTTCTGCTCAACTAGTCTCTCTCCCTCTGCCGTTTAAGCCGCATTGCCCGGCCTCAAATGGAGCGTCAAGCTTGTACCCTAGCCACTTTGGCTGGGGCAATAACCTTAAAATTAAGTAGTGGAACTTATATTAATTACGACTAACATTACAAGTGCTTTACAGTAAAGAAAACGGGATAATCACGCATCTTCAAAGCCTTCTTAGGATAGTGCACACGAAGACGCTAAGCGAGAAAGGGCAAAGGAAGAAGCCGTACCTACGACATCCAACGGAAGGATTAAAATGGACCGTGGCGGAGCCCCACAAAGGAGTCCTACCAAGTGACTGACACCGATCTTTAACATTAAATATTAAGAATTATGAGTTAGTAGTTAATGGTCTACAGCATTCCAGATGGTCTGCAAATTTTCAACTTCGTATTTGCAAAGAAGAGGTCTTCTCGTCTTTGTGTCGCACTGGTACCATCCTACAAATCGATAAAGTCAAAAGGCATTGACACAACCGCTTACCGATCTTGATAGTACTCATCATAGCGTATGTGCACCACCTACCAGGGTCGTTGCAAAAGGGACATCCGTAGGTCGAATTCCAGTTAGTATAGGTTACCGGTGAGTTGTCGACCCATACCCACTTCGCGCCGTCGTTGTAGTTCTCGTAGTTATCGGGTGTCAGATGCATGTCGATTATCATTCCGTCCAAGCGTAGCTTTGCCAACGCCGAACGGATCATTGTGTGTTTTACTAAAAAATTTTTATAGCCGATCAAAACGGTGTCACGCGTACCAAGAGCACTTTCCTCTTCAGCGCTGTGGATTGAGGCAGAGTCTGAGAACGGGTAGAGCTTCTTACAGGCGAATACAATGTCACGTGATGTCGATATTTGGGTCTAAGCAGACTAGAAGAGTAGCAAACCGATCGCGGAAACCATCCATCCCGACAGGTGGCTGTAAATCAATGTCAAAGCTACCCATCAAAGTTCTTCCTACCGATCTTGTTGAAGTCCTCGGACACGTCAATCAAACACACATCATCACTTCCCTTCGTGAACATATAGGATACCACAGTTCCGTCCCCTTTCGTCATACCGTGGATCTCCCTGAACCCATCGCATCTCTTCAAGGTGCGATCGTAGCTGATAGCCACGATCGAATCGTTGAACCACGCTTGGGCACAGTCCTGCACTTTCTCCGCGGACATTGTCTTCGCAATTATACCAACGAGTGAGGTTCCAACGGGAAACGTCCGGAGATATCCAGTTCGTGTGCTATTGCACTCATAGAGGAGCGCCAAAAGACATAGCTCGAACATATGAAACATGGACGAAAACACAGCTCTTCGCTATTACGCCAGCGCAGAAGAACATCCAATGTTGCAAATGCATGTTGCTATAGGGGATGTCCTAGAGATTATTTTCTTCAATTGATGCACTACGCACTACATGTTAGAATCGTTTGGACTCCTATCTCTATGGATCAACTCAATATTTGCAGTATGGACATCCGTAGATAGATCATAGATCACCGGCGCCTTGTCCGCCCAGATCCATTTCATTCCGTCCTTGAAGTTCCCTGTATAGTTACCGTAGTTATCGGGTGTGAGATGCATGCCGATGCCGACTTCGCCAAGAATCATTGTATTCAAGATTGAAAAAAGTATTAGGTTTGTTGGGGTCCATTTGTAACATGAAGATTGTGCCCACGACACAAGTTCCGTGACACAAGCGCATACTCGCGCTGGTCCTCGTTTCGTATCACGGGTTAACCCCATCCACTTTGCCTGGGCGCAACAACAGCGCAAGTGATGACTCTTTTACTAATTACGAGCAACATGACAAATGCTTTAGAGTTTAGACAAAGAAAACGGGATAAATGCTGTTCGGAGTTAGTATTTAGACATCACACACGTGACGACACACTATAGCTTGTATTTGCAGAGAAGTGGCCTCTTCCGAGTGTTAACGTCACACTGATACCATTCTGAAGAATAATCAATTGTAAAAGGATAACAAACGACACTTACTGTCGCCATCGGTCGTCATAACAACATACGTGCAGATTCTATCTGATCGACTACAGTATGGACATCCGTAGGTCGAATTCCAGTTAGTGTAGGTCACCGGCGAGCTGTCCGCCCAGACCCACTTCGTTCCATCGTTGTAGTTCTCGTAGTTATCGGGTGTCAGGTGCATGCCGATTCCGACTCCTTGGATATTCAATGGAGTTATGATTCGAAGAACTGCTAGGTTTGTTACTAAAATTTAATGTGCAGCTTAGTGGATGGATTCCTAAAGTGGATACTTAAGGCCTTTTCCTCTTCAGCGCTGTGGATGGAAGCAGCGTCGGAGAATGGGTAGAGCTTCTTGCAGGCGAATACAATGTCGTTGTTTGTAGATATCACTTTCTGGAAAAGGGAAATGAGAGGGACTACTGTAATTTCTTGCCTTATATCGATCGTTTGTAAGCATGAAATAACAGTAAGCGGTACCGTTGACGATGATCTTAAACCATCCCTTCCGACAATCAGCTGCAAAAATTTATAATGTTATATCTAACCAGCAAAGTACTTCCTACCGATCTTGTTGAAGTCCTCGAATACGTTAATCAAACATGCATCACTACTTCCCTTCGTAAATATATAGGATATCACAGTTCCCTCTTCACTCTGGATCCCTAACACCTTACTGAACCCTTCGCACTTGTTATCCGTCGAGTTATAGCTGATAGCCACGATCGTATCGTTGAACCACGCTTGAGCACAGTCTTGAACCTTCTCCGCAGACATCGTCTTCAAAAGCGTTCCAAAAACGGTGGTTCCAGCAGGAAACATCCGGAGATATCCAATTTCTCCGGCAATACACTCATGGAAAAGCGTCAAAAGAAGGAGATCACGGAGATGAAACATATTCGAATGATAGTGGCGCGCTCGAGGCGTTGTAACGTTTCAAATAGTGCTGCCATAGAGATGTTGGAGATATGACCATTCGATCTATTGGGTTGGCGCATTGAAAATGGGACATTTCATAAATATTCATTTTTCTCGTCATGACTTGTGGCAAAATGGATGGGTGATTTGTGGAGTGCAGAGTTGGCGGGTTCGGGTTTTCGGGTTCGGGTTTCGGGTCGGGTACCCGAAACTTTCGGGTTCGGGTCGGGTCGGGTTCGAGTACCCGAAGTTCGGGTACCCGAACCCGAAACTATCGAGTGCCTGAACTTTTGGGTTCGGTCGTTCACCGAGTTCTGGTGGTCCGAAAGCGCTTGCTTTCGATTCTTTCCCCGCATATAACTCCTCCATCCTTCATCAAATCCACAGTCGCCATGTTTTCTCTTCGTCTCTTCGCCGTCCTGTCTGCCTTTGTCGTCGCCCAGGCACTTGCCGACGACTTCTTCACCTTCGGAGCAGGGCTGTGCGAGCTTTGAGTTTTGAGTTTTGGGGTTTTGAGTTTTGAGTTTTTGGCAAAACTCGACTCAAAACTCGGCCTTGAAGCACTGTCCATGCCGGACGCGAGAGGCTCTTTTCCCCGGCATCACTGGCTGTCACCAATCTTGGAAGGTCGTTGACACCTGGAAATCTCCAAAAGCTGCTGTCTCTAGAGTCAACCGGCGTTCTGGAAGGCTTTGCCGAAGAAGCCTTTACTGTATTTCTGTTATCGTCATACCGTGGATCTCCCTGAACCCATCGCATCTCTTCAAGATGCGATAGCTGATAGCCACGATCGAATCGTTAAACCACGCTTGGGCACAGTCCTGCACCTTCTCCGCGGACATTGTCTTCGCAAGTATACCAACGAGTGAGGTTCCAACGGGAAACGTCCGGAGACATCCAGTTCGTGTGCTATTGCACTCATAGAGGAGCGCCAAAAGACATAGCTCGAACAGGAGCTCGAACATATGAAACATGGACGAAAACACAGCTCTTCGCTGTTATGCCAGCGCAGAAAACCATCCAATGCTGCAAATGCATGTTGCTATTGGCGATGTCATATCATTTTTTCTTCGATTGATGCACTATTGACTGCAGGTTTGGATCGTTTAGACTCTAACGTCTCAAGAAGCTCTCTCTGTCCCTTCAAGTCAAGGAATTTTGTATGTCTCAAGATGCTCATAGTTTCGTCCAGTCGATACATATGTATAGGTTGTTTTGATTATAAGATAGGGTTTACTTAACGAAAAGCGCATTACACCGCAATTAGGAGGGACCACCGAACAACAACTATTCTAACAAATAATGACATTGTCAACAGGTTAAATGAGTTAAAACAACGCAACGGTCACGATTAGTGCTTCATTTACTTCTTTCTGCGCCAGTTGCCATCATCGTCGGCGCCTGCGTTACCAGCACCGGGTGCGTTGGTGCGGCGAACAGAGGGGTTAACTGGAGGGCGAGCGGATCCTAAGATACAGTGGTTTTGATTTGAATGTTTGAGGGGTGCGTTACCTGGAGGAACGTAAGCCTTTCTCTCAATAGGCTTGCGATCTCCCGATCCTGGCGGGCGATACGCTTTGCGAGCAGCGGGCTCGGCAGGTTGCGTAGGCTGGCGCGGTCCAACCGTTTGCCAGTCTCCGCTATCAGCCTCACCGGAAGCCGCAGGAGCAGCAGCCGGGGCGCGTGGCTTAGCCCTGCGCCACGATAGGTCTTCGTCGGCTTTCGTGTCAGCGGGTGGAGCTCGTCCAACGGGTTGCCAATCTCCGCCATCAGCAGTACCAGAAGCCGCAGGCTGAGGAGCAGCAACAGGAGGAGCACGTGGCTTAGCCCTGCGCCAGGACAGATCTTCGTCGGCCTTCGTGTCCGCAGGCGGGGCACGCGGCTTCATGTCCTCACGACGGAACATTCGGTCTTCGCCAACCGGGGGGCGAATGTTCTCGCGAGCAGGAGCAGCAGGAGCGGCTCCCTTGCGCCAAGAGGTGTCCACGTCGCTGGCGGTGGCAACTGGTGGCGGGCGCTCGGGAAGGGTGCGTTCGCGCATGGGGGCGCGCTCCATTGGCTCGCGAGGAACACGAACAGGCGCTGGAGCCGGGGCTGGGGCCGGGCGAGAGGACATTCCGCGGCGCCAGTCGCTGTCCTGGTCGGCCTTGGTATCGGGCAGCTGAAATGTATATATATAATCCTCCTTTCACAGCGAAGACGATGTCGTGGAAATTGTGATATAAACACAGACAGAAGACTTACAGGCTCACGAATGCGATCCGTACGTCCAGACATCTGCTGCCTTCTGATGCGGTTCTCCTCATCCTGGAGCAGCTGCTGTTCGAAAGCCTTCTTCTTCTCGTATTCCTCGCGACGCTTCTGCTTGCGCTCTTCGTGGCGCTTGTTGAGGATCTCCCTGCGCTTGCGATCCACATACTCCTGCCAATCTTGCACCCGCTGAGCGAATTTCTCAGCATTCTCTTGCTTGATGGTCTCGATGAAGGCCAAGGCATCGTCGCGGACGATTTTAAGACGGTTGTAGTTGTCGACCGCTTGCTCATGGTCCTCACTATAAAGGGCTGTTGATACGGGGGTTGATCGTAGTTACACATACACTTGGGTGCGGATTCGGCGCTCCTCGTAGGCGTCGAAGATGGTCGGAAGGGTGGCCGCACGTTCGTCGGACTGCGCCTTGCGGATCTTCATCTCCTCAAGATGGTAAGCGCGAACCATATGATCGAACTTCTTCTCCTGAACCTGCTGCTTGCTCTGCTGTTCACGACGCTCGGCATCCAAACGGTCTCTCTGTATAGATCAATGTTAAGATCTACCATCCACATATAGTGCCTACCTGTTCGCGCAGAACAGCCTCCGGATCCATGTCCTTCAGGGCCTCTTCGCCCTTCTCCTTGACGATAGACTGGTAGATGGGATTCGACTGGATTTGCTTCATCTTCTCCTGGCGGATCCTGCGCTCCACTTCTTGCTGCTCAGCCAAGCGTCGCTTCTTCTCATTCTCCTTAGCCTCGATCTCGAGACGGGCGACTTCCTCGCGACGACGCTGCTCCTCGATTCTGGCCGCCTCCTGCTGGGCCCTCTGCGCACGCTGCATGCGCTGCAACTCCGTCGTCTCCTTGTTGTTTTCGATACGACGACGACGGTTGAGCATGCGCTCGTAGTCTTGGTCCTTGGTGTGGTGGTAGATCTCGGCCTGACGGTCAAGTTTCGCCTTGGCCAACTTGACGCGCTTTCCAGTTTCGGCATCGAGGATGTTGGTGGTGTCGCGCAGCTGCACGAAGATGTCTTCCAAGTGGGTGCGGATGGTTTCCACGCCCTGGGCGCCATCAGTGCCCGACGCGTTTTCGGGGGCGGTGAAACGGACGCAGGCCTCGCGATGATCGATGTGCGCCTTCACGAAACGGTGCTTGGCGATGTCAACGAGGAAACGTTCAAGTTCCATTGGCGTGAAGAAGGGGATGATCTTGCGAATACGCTGCAGGGAGAGGCAGTCGTAGATGGCCGAGAGCTGTAACCGCATTTTGGAATCACTTCATCATGGGCGAGCACGTACCTGTTTCAAGGACTTAGTGGCGATGACGTGACGCAGAGCTCCGACGTAGTCGTCTTGTCCGGCGGCCTCCAAGGTCTTCAGCTGTTCGTCGACGGAAGTGGCCAGGCGGAGGGGGGCGAATTCGCGTTCGAAGTAGTTGTAGAGCTTGCGGGCTGGGACAGCGGCGATGTCAGGGATTCCGAGGCGGACGCACTCCTTCAGGATGCCGACACGAGTGGGGGCGATTGGGAGACGGATGAGGTTGGAGAGAACCCTGAAAATGACGTGTTTTTGGGCATATGAATTGAGGGATTTTGTGATTGGAAGGAAGGTAAAAAAATCTTCTATATCCCCTTACCTAACGTTAGCAATATGCTGCTCTTCAATATCCAAGTGCTTGGTCAAATCCGACGGACTATCAGACCCGTCAGGAATGCTCAGAGTCGCCAAAAGAACACGAGTAGCCTGGTCAGCGGCTTCTTCCTCGCTGAACGACTTCTTCATGTCCTTGTAAATAATGAACTTTTGCAGAAGAGCGGCAGCGTGGAAGAGGCTGTTTCCTCCCTTCCAGAAGACAAGAGCGAGCTATAATGGTCGAGGATGACACCCGTATCTTGATGTCTAGGCACCTTGTCGTAGTAGTTGACGTAGCTGGTAGGCTTCACCATGCGCTTGTCCTTATCCTTGCTCAACTGCATCATTCCGTGGAGGTCCTCGGCGCTCCGGTAGGCCTCCTTCCAGAGCTCCATCTGGATGGCTGTGTCCAGCTGGATGAGGCGGGTCTCCTGCATGATGGTGAGAGAGTCGAGGCTGCTGAGCTTGACACTAAACCGTTTTCTTTAGGTTCGTCCTCGAGGACATAGCACCTACACATGGCTCAGGTGCTGAGTCTTCTGGATCTGGGTGAGGTGAAGTCTCAGGATGTCACACAGCTTGCGGAACTCGGTTCTACGCTGATAGCGGGCGCAGAACTTAAACGACTGCCGCGCGATGTGGTGATAGAGCGTTTCCACCATGGCGTTGTTGCGGAGCAGGTCGATGCAGTTTCTGTAGGAGTCCCACAAGAATCGAAGCCAGGGGCTGAGGACGGCGCGGTCCATGCGATCCTGCGTGACGGCTCCAGAAACGAGCGAGAGAAGAAGGTTCTCAGGCGCATCGGCCTGGTCGAGGTCATCGATTTCTTCGACCTTCTCGATGGACGCCTGCTGGGCGTCTTCGGTGCGTCTTTCGGCAAGAGTGAGGAAGTGGGTGAGGACCGACTCCAGCGACTTCACGTTGATCTGCTGAGTCAACGCCTTGTATTGGAAAAGAGCGTCCTTGGCGTAGGCGGAGTTGCGGAGGCTGACACAAAGCTCCACGTGTTTCATCATGATTTGCTCGTGCGTTTTCGTCCATACTCGGTGACGGCGATCCTAAAGGGCGATGCAGTCAGATGAGCACGATAGAAGAAAGTTTTAAAAAGCGACGAGAAGCAGGAACTAAGATGATGTTACCTTAATCATGTCATGGAGGGCCTGGAGGGCATCGCGTTCTTTTCCAACGGATATGAACTCATGGGCGCGTTGCAGAGCCGTTTCCGGCTTTCGAAAAAAGTTCGAAGAACGCATCCTGTAAACGAACGGAAATGAAGCAGTCGGAAGCTAGCCTCGTTGTGGGGACAGTGATGCAACGAATTGCGTGGATAGCGGATGTGTCAACCGATTTTCACGCATTTTGGACACGGCACGACAAGTAGGGGACTCGCGGAACTAAGCAAGGGACTAATAGCTCTACTGTGAAGTGGACCTGGCAGATAACTCGTTGCACAAGCGATCGGTCTTTCGACAATGTTAGTTAAGGATGCAGCCGTGCAAAGACGACCTAAAATTCGCTTTTAATGCCAAATCGCTTATGAACTATCCTATCCCAAGCACTTCATTTATACGCCGATTAAAGTTAAAGTGATTTGAAACGCGTCCATCTTT
This sequence comes from Steinernema hermaphroditum, assembly GCA_030435675.1. Taxonomy (NCBI): domain Eukaryota; kingdom Metazoa; phylum Nematoda; class Chromadorea; order Rhabditida; family Steinernematidae; genus Steinernema; species Steinernema hermaphroditum. The sequence continues at coordinate 1,561,160 of CM059623.1, forward strand.
CTTATCATGAGTAGGCCAAGGGAGAACAAGGCGGCGGTCACTTAAGGCAGCAAAACAAAAAAAGGCGCGCTCTTTACGGTGGACAGTAGGCTATTTGTGGGGGCCACAACTCCTGGCTAGTGGCTAGAAAGGATGCAAAAAAGAAAACAAGCGAGGAAAGACTAAATTCGAAGCGTCACAACTGCCAAATTTCGTCAGAATCGATGCACCGTTCACACATTCGTCGTACTATAGTCGTGCAGGTCGGTCGTGTCGAGACCCAAGAAACTCGCGCGTCGTTGATACTGTGTGCAAAATGTGAATAGTTCGGCAGAAGAGAATCACCAATGTGCTCCAGCCACAGTTGATGAAAAGTCTGAATCTCAAAAACAGAATAATGTGTACACGTGGCCATAATTAGAATATACAAATTCAATATACTGGAGATCAGTGTTTCAGGTAATTATCGATCAGAATGTGGGGAGAATACGCAATTGCGAAAAAGTGGCAAAAGACAAATAAACACAGATCACTGAAAATGGTTATATAGGGTGTCCACTAGAAAGGAAACCTAGACAGAAGTCTAGGAAGTCATTCTTAAATTCAGACTGGTAAGAACGGGCGCTTTACGTTGTTTTCCAACTGGTCTCAGTCGAAAAGTCGAGAACTACGTAATGAAGTAACCTATCACCTTCACATTTGACGGACATTACCGGTAGAACATCTCATTCAACGCCCCATCGTCGGAAACGATCGGTCAGTCAGCCGAATTATACCAAACATGGTAGAGATAAACGACATCACACTGTTCTGTACATCGTTGTTTATGTTTCGCTTTATTTGTTTTTCATGGCATTTTCGTCATCACTGTTCACCTTCCTTTCACCGTGCTCAATGAATCTTTGTTGGTTTCTGTCTCACACTTGTCTCATGACATGTTGCAGCACAAACAACTGATCAGGATCTACCACGTGGCCGTTATGATCGGTCAGATATGATCGTTGTAGATCGTAGATGACCAATCGTGCCGAGCCTCATCAACGATAGTCGTGAGTTACGGTACGCTCTCGATTGCCCCTTGGGTGCGTAGTTCGTTCGGGTCAGCGATCACAGTGCAAGCGAAATTTTTGCAACCATTTGCACTGGGTTACGGTAAAGGTGGATACCCGCACCGTTCGTTCGTTCGCGGCCGCCACCCACTGGACTGTATAGTGTTTTTTTGCACTCCACGCAGAGTCACGTCGTTATGAGACCAACACAGCGCAATTTTACGCCGATTCTTGGTCTTGCAACGACGGAATTCATCTTTTCTACGGAGCGTCAAAGAGTAGCCTTCTCCTGTAGCGTCAGCGCGCATTTTGCGAGCAGAGGCTTGTGCAGCCTCTTGTCTTTTGAATTCATCAGCGCGTGAGTTAAGCGTTCTCTTGCGAACGCCACTAGAAATCAGCTTTGGTGCGCTTCGGTCGCGAGATTTCGTGGATAATGTAGATCTGAACCGTTTCTGTATCCCTCTTCTGGATTCTCCCTTCTAGCCGACGTATCGAGCACGAACCTGCCGACGATGATGCACTCATTCATTTTTTTCATTGATCGTGATCATAGGCGTGCTTCCCATTCGAGATGTCAAATTTTGGTTATTTTCAGGAATCAAATGGAGAATTTAACCATCGACCAGATCGACCACCTGGTGCAGTTCCTCAGTCTGAAGGACATCGAGGCGCTCTCCAAGATAACTGCCGGTCAACCGCTGCTCGCCAACTGGAGCGCCGTCGCAGAAGAGCATCTACGGGGCCGTTTCCATCTGCAGCTCGACGTGTATCTTCCTCCGAGCGGCGACACCGAATTGGAAAACCACCAGAAGCAGATGCACTTGTCAGTCAAGAAGGTCACGGGCGACCACGAAGAGCCATGGAACTTCACGAGGAACCGCTATGCCTACATTGCCAACGTTGTCGTGCACTCGTATCCTGAAGATCTGTGCGAGTCGCACCGTCCAACGAGGATCGCAGAAGTCATTCGTATCGTCAGTCTTCCAGTTGTTCCAAGAGACGACATGAAGAGCACTTTCGTCGTGCAGGAACTGGAGGCGCCGGAAATGAACGTCGCCCTGGATCTAGTGGAAGCGGCACAAGGATGCTACACGGAACTGGATATTCAAAGCACGTCGAACGGATCAGTGCGCAAGGCGGAAGAGGTCATCAGCGGATATATCAACCGAGAAGCTTTCTTGGAAAGTCTATACGTTTTGTGTGAAAATATGGAACAAGAAGAGCTTCTGAATGCCGTCGTGGGGTTGGTGCTGGTGCCGAGAAGGCAACGACTCCTCATGGATCTTCCGACCCTGTCCATGCACGGCGACGAAATCGAATTCGTCATCGATTACTGGCGCAACACCGATGGCGTCTTTGGCGAAGTCCTGCTGTTCTGTCGCGAGTTGAGCCCTATCGAACGCATCTACCTGGAGTCCTACAACCCTGTTCTTGGTTACATCGCGCATCCAAGGCGGCGATCGTCAATTCGGCTTCTTAACGACGGATTTTCGATTGTGAAATTCGAGCGCCGAGTGAGTCCTTCGTTCAATCTGCGTCGTATAAGTATTTGTTTCAGCACGAGCCTGTCGATTTCAACTGGATCCACTCGCTGATCGAGTCGTGGAAGGCCGGGTTGGGCGGCTACATATACAGGAACTACGTAAATATCAAGGTGAAGCTGAACAATCGCCGGGATTGGGATCAGCTGGTGGCGGAGTTCGGCCCTATCCTGCGTGACGCTGGCCGTCCTAAGCTCCGAATCACACATCCATCGACCGTTGCGGAATTGAGAGTTAAGAAATGCAGTCAAGGCCAAGTGTCCTTGATGGTTTGTTATTTCAATTCATCTGATCCTCTCATATCTGCCATTCTAGAGTCAAAACTACCTCGACGAGCACATACGGCTGCTGGAGCTCTGCAACCACTGGCGCGCTGGGAGTGGCGACTTTTTCGTTGGATCCGTGGCAAGAATACAGGTTCATCTTCACATGGTCGACTATGAAGATTTGGTGTCGGCGCCGGACTTCTATAGCCATCCGAATGGGAGCCGGCGTCTGAAGGTTAGCATGCGTAGATTCGCCATGGATGACTGGGTGCAAGTTCGACTTGAAATTGTGGGTGTTGACGATGGCGTATGTTTCAATTGTGCTACGTGGTTACTAGACATCTCTTTCAGGCAGTCGAATCTTGGAATCTTGCGCAGCTATTCGAGTGCTTCGACATTTAAACGGTTTACTCAAATTTCTACTAACTATCTGTTCATTATTGTACCTAGACAAATTGCAAATAAAATACTGTCCATATGTGTTGTTTATAGATGGGTGTCTGTCTATGGCGTCGTCTTCATCAAGATAAGCTTTCCAGGAGATAGATATAGGTAAGAAGTGATTTTACACTGTCATCTTGTGCGATTTGGACGTCCGAACTTTCTGTTCTGTTTTCTCTGATGTCTATTATGATCAGACCGATCATTCGGTGAGAACATGTCAACTGCCAGACTTTGTCACCTTGCAGACACCTTGCAAATGACATCTGTCTGGATTCCAGACAGATGTCTCAGACAGACAGTCCGAACAGACAGACAGTCCGAAGCATGTTCCAGACTCTGGAACATGCTTCGGACTGTCTTGGTCTCGCTTGTCTGGAGACGCTTTTGTAGTCTATAACCAATCTGCCTGAAAATGTTTACATACAGTCGTCATTTTTGAGATACAGCCAGATACAGTTCACCGAAAAACAAGAACCTGATAAGCACAAGGACATCGTGTGAGAACTTTATTCATAGTTAGAGCAGAGAACAGTTAACAGGGTCATTTTCAGAAATGGACAACATCAAGATTACTTCTGCAAGCTCGGACTTGCTCTATGCCTCAGAATATACGGCTTGTTCTTGTACAGAAGCTCGCGCGCATTCCGATACAGTCGCCAGGCTGTCGCCTTTTCCTCATCGGTCGTGTCAGCCTAAACCCATCGTCTTAGAAGAGAAAAGAAAAACTGACAAACGCACCGCTGAGATCTCCTTCACCATAAATTCTGTGCGGCGCCGGTCGACCCAGAACTCGACGTAATCCTTCTCCAGCTTCCTCCATACTTGCTGTACGATCTGGGTGGCTGCGCACTGGTGCTGTGGTCCAGAAGGCATCTGTAAATAGATACGTCATTAGCTTCTCCAAGTTTTACACACACGACGCGCAAAACATGTACACACCGATAAACACGCCACAGAGAATAAATATCATGAATATTTCCTGAACACGTGTTTGTCGGCGGCGACGATCGCTATACACCGTTTGCTACGATAGGATTCAAACACGTGCTAGTAAACGTTAGCTAGACAAGCTGCAAAAGACTTATACTCATTTACGATCTATGCTATTAACATTGGATTCAGCACTATTTCGAGCGTTCTTCTTGCAGTCAGCGCCATTTCGGCTAGCTGCAATTACATCTGGCGACAAGGTCTCGTTGGAGGAAAGTGGCAGTCTTTGCTGTGACTGGAATAAGGGTGATTCTTGGGTCGCTCCTGTAAAGATAGGGATTGTACACGATGAACACGCGCCTGCATTACCATTGCTATTCGATTCCACGTACTTATATTTTGACGCATGAATGTAGATCGATGTAGAGATGTAGATGTAGATGTAAGATGTAGATCGGGACTTGCCACAATATGGAGCCTTCATTCGGCGGATGAAGTCTGAGAATCAATTTCACGTGATTAGTAGAAAGAAGAGCACACTTACTGAAGCAACCAGTTATCTTCATGCACTGCAGAAGAATCAGTCAGAATGGCATAAACAGCACCAGTTGCTCCCGACAGTGATTTACTGCCAACTTTCCTGCACGATTCGCGTTCCGATTGACAGCCAGATCCAATGTGGAATTCGATGATCGTCTCTCCAAAGTAGGCAGATTCCAGAGAGAACAACTCGTTAACTCTGTGACTTGTCACGCCTAGAAGAGCTTTTGTTCCGGAGTCAAACGCAAAAATCATTTCCTAAAATATGGAAATGACTTTTAGATCAAAGGAATCAGCCAACCCCTGGGTGTTCATAGAATGGCGCCACATAGAAGAGCGTCCTAACTGTAGGATATTCATTGTAGTCCAGCATATTGATCGTGACTTCAGTTTCATTATTGCGCCAGCTGAAGAGAAACAACTTGGAAAGTTCGTTTTTCAGAGTCACCAGCTGTGTCCTGTCGCGGCCACAGCCGCTCCTAAGAAGCAAAGTCCAATTCCCTGCAAGACAAACATTAGCAACAGCTCTGTCAACGTGACCTACTTTCGCCTTCAGCTACACGTACACAATAAAAGCGCCAAAATAGAATCCGCAATAAACAATCCAGAGCGGAAGTCCACATTCGCTGACGAAGTTGAGCAGCAGAAATCCAAGTATCGTAATCTGATTGGACCAGAAGGCGACCCGAAATCGTCCGATGAACCTGTCCGCAACGATTGAGCAGATGACAGCGCTGAGGTTGCTGACGATATACTCGGCGCCGAACTGAAGTCACACGGATGAAAAGAGAAGGAGAGCTCGATACGTACGATAAGAGTTGTATTGGCATCGCCGAAGATGAATTCGTGCAGCTTCGGAAGGTAAACCAGCTGCGATGCGTAGACGAAGAACTAAAAACGGATGATTAGCGAACAATAGACGAGAGGCGCGCACTCCTAAGCCCTGATAGACGAGAATCAGCCATGCAGAGAACGAATACTCGAATTCCCTCATAGCGACCGATCGACAAAATGAAACGGCGTCTGTGCAGAACTGTCTTCAGTCTGCAGAGATAGATAGACTGACTTTGTAGACAAACATATAGACAGATCTTTGCGGAAGCAGTGCCCTCCATTTGCGCATGTCTACAACAGATTTTCGGTTGAAATGTCTTCTGCAAATGGCCACCAAATTTTCGCCAAAATGTTCGTCGAAACGCCAAAATTCAAATCAAAAATCCAAGCATTTATTGAAAAATATATGTGTATGTAAAAGCATGACATTAAATGGACTTAAACTGTGGATCACGTTTGCCGATGTAGGAAACATTGGATGTGACATTCGACACTTTTCGGCCATCTACAACTGCGGCCTTCTTCCAGAAATAGAGCAGCTGACCAGCGGTTCGATTGTACGGACGGACAAAGTATATCTTTGAAAATGCCCACTGTAAATTGTGTCTTCTGTGAAACCTACCGTAACGAATGGGTTGACCATGTGCGTCCAGGCGAACATAGTGAAGACGAGGAACTCGATGAAGTGAAAGCGGAGACAAGGAACGATATGATAGCAGGCATAGATCAGAATTGGCGGGAAGATGAAGCAGACTGGAAGGGCGGCGTGGACAGTGAGAGCCTGGACGAATATGGTAGCTATGAAGAAGTATTTCATCAAGGATCTTACCAGCACGAGACTCTGATGACCCTGTTTGCTTCTTTTGCTAAAGTTTCCATTGGCGAGTGTCTGGTAGACACGTCTCCGTATGACGATGACGATGATGTAGATGGGAAACATGGGAACGCAGATGAGGAAGAGGGTAACAAAGGTGAGTGGATCTCGGGCTCCATCGTTTCCTGACACGACCTCGTTGGTGATGTCGATTTCGGGGAGGTTCTCGATGGCGTATTGCCGGATGTGATCTGTGGGTGATTGGGAAAAGACGAACATCACCTGAAAGGGGATAAAAGCATCAAATTTGACCTTTTGGATCTAACGACCCGGTCCCGAATGGGATTATTGATTCTGGGAGACTTACTAACTGAAAAAAGGCGATCGAATACAAGGCTAGGCAGATGGCAACGAGCCGTTTGTACGAAGAAGGTCCATTCTTGAGAACATAGTATCGATATCCAAACGAGAAGGGGAACGTGAAGAACGTATAGAAGATCATGTTGAGGACAATACAGTAAGCGTAGTAAGCCACTTGAGGGCCAAAATATTTAGCCGGACCTTCTGCTATGTAAACAAAGACGAACACATGAGGAATCAGCCTGAAACATTCGTGTTTATTCGATCAAAAAGAATGAGGTTAGACCTTGGCTGAAGGAACAGTAGAGCTGAGGTACAGATCAAGTCCGTTATGGCCGAGTTGGCCAATAGAATACGATACTCCCGGATGGACTTATTGCTTTTGAAGAAGATGCAGTAGAAGACGAAGAGGTTGGCGAGGATTCCGATGGTTCCCGTGCTGTAGTGGATTCCACTGAATACGGTAGCCATGGTAGAGACGTCGTCAGGGTGGCGAAGAAGCATGACCATTTTATGGGAATGAATCGCTGTAGGCTAGGCTGCGCCAACAAAGTCTTTGGCCATTTCCTATCTAAGCTGGAATGTTCATCTAATATTCCATTTATTGAGAATGGCTCTGGAAGGCAAATACAGGTGCATTCTGGGTAATTCGACGAAAGCGGTAAAAGAAAAATAACAAGTTAATAGCTCTATTGTTACTACTTCTTTCAACACCTGTGTTTGCTCAGCAAACGCATATGAAATTCTAACTTCGTGATAGCAGAGCCGTTGAGGTTCGAGAAGAAGGAAACTGACAATTGCGCTATACATTTTAGGCCTGAGTCCAATGGGATCAGAAGGTGCAACGGGAAGAGGAAGATGAGCAAGTGCAAAACAAAACAAGATGTAGGGATGTGTTGCCTCATAGAACGCATTTTTTATAAGATTTTTGGTGAATCGCTGTGTGATCGAGAAGATGCAACGAACCCCAGCCCAGGGACAAGTCGCGTTACTTCGTTCGTACGGGTGGGTTATGTCCCCATACTGTGCGTTCCCATGTCCCTCTTGCATCTTAACCGCTTTTTTGGATCATTTCATGTCCATGGTTTGTGATCAAGTCGGCAAGATTCTCTGCCAATTTCACTCGTCCGTACGAAACGCGTTTTACTAAATAGATAGGTGGTCTTGGTCGTTCGCCATAAAACTGCAGATGTAACTCGTGCGCACACAGTCTTATGTAACAGAAACTGACTACAGGTACGAACTAAACCAAGCGCACCGATACGATTTGCGCCTTTGCATTGACATATCTAGGTACAGTCTGCGAAATTTCGATTCCTCGATAGTGATTGTTCGAGTGTTTTCTGAAGTACGTTTCCTACCGATAGACGACTTTGCCACGATAGTAACCTTAGTTAATACATCAGTTCTGATGAAATAGATCGCATTTACGACTTTGCGACTTCATTTCATGAATCAAAGGCATCTGATTTCGATCGGCATAGTGTGATTCGAAGTCTTTCCAGGTCGTTTGAAGGAGATTCTGCTCGATTGGACGACAATCTGACGGAACTATCACCAAGGTGAAATTTTCTTTCGTCCGAACTCAACTGCAACAGGACGCCCTGTGGAAAAAAGAACTAAACTAGCGCTGAAAGCATACTTTGCATCCATACCATTTAAACCGCACGCTTTGCTGATGATTCCTGATCAGGAACTCCCACTACGTCCTTGCTGTAATATTTCAATCAATATGCAATATAGTGAACATGAAAGGGATAAAAATACGAAAGAAACGAAACAGATCGAGAAAAAAAAATAATCGCTCCCGGGTGGGCTTGAACCACCAACCTTTCGGTTAACAGCCGAACGCGCTAACCGATTGCGCCACGGAAGGATACACATATCAGTGATCAAAGAGCTTAGCAATCGACCGATCTGCAAAGCACTGTCTGCTGTCTACGAAAGTAGTCTGCGCTGCCATCAATGGAACCATCTAGAAGATCGTCTGCAATCTAGACAAAACGGCAAACGGCTGTTCCAGACTGTAATCCGAACTTTTTCGTGTGCGTACCACCTGCGGTCACGAGCAAATGCTTCACGGAGTACCGTTGTTTTAGCTATTACAACATGTATTGGGTTCTACCGTGTGGATTTACGCCGCGTGGCTTTATGTGATGTCGGGAATAAACGTGCCCCCAGCGATCGGTCGGGTCGTCCACTCGCTCTCTCTCTGAGGCTGTCTGAGCCGAATGAGTTAAGTGAGCGGTCGTTCTCGGCCGTCGCTGTTGGCGCAATGATCGCCCCGGCTCCCAGAAGGCCTGGAACACCAGGGAGCCGTAGTTCCACCGTCTCGCCAAAAAGCCCGTCACGACCTCCCGACTCTACCCGCGCCGCCAGAGAAGCCCAAGAAGCGTTGCAACTCCGAATTCCGCGCCACCAGCCGAACCGAAGATGCCCCTCCGTTCCGTTCGCTGTTCTCCGCCGCCGCGCCTCTTCCGGAATCAACTCTTCACGACTTCGACGCCCGCGCATACTGATGGGAACGCTGGATTCTCTTCGGATTCGTCTGCTCCACCGAAATCAGAAGAAAATCAGCGACCACGGTGTGACTATGTTCTTCTTTGTGCATATATGAGACGTGATTCAGGAAGATAAATCGTGTAAAATCGTGGCTTTATGTGGATTTGTCCGAGATATGATGTCAAATGAAGACTGATTTTTGCAATTGAGCCAATGCAGTCATATCTTTGTCGTGGCCAGCAACAGAACCGACGGGTCCGTTGGTATGTACGTCTGTATGTGTGTTTTTCCATAAGCACGGGGAAAACACCCACACAAAATGAAGAGCCCGAGGGGAACCGAACCCGGCATTGCCCGCTTACAAACAAAGCGCTTTCGCAATGAGCCACGCAGACAGTCGAGATCCCACCGCTTTACTGCCATTATGTCTCTGAAGATGCTAGGACGTGCGTTCCTTTGCAGTTTTTGGGTGATTTTTGGCCTATTTTGTGAGCGCCATTCTTACCGCCCGCAGAGCTATCGACGTCTCCATCCGAAAAGCCGCTTGGCCTTCGTGTCTTTACAGTTTTTGGTTAATTTCAGCCATTTGCATAAGCACCAATCTTGCCGTCCGCAGGGCTACTTGCCCTTTAATACCTAGACCGTGCGAATTCGCGCGCAGCCGCGTTTATTTTATTAGCAAAACGGTCAAAATAGTCAATCCAAGATGCTACCTGATGCTGCTGAATTCGCATAGAAGTCGTAAAACATCAATTTTCTACAGTTCGAACCTGCTGCCTACAGCCCTTTTACCTAGGTCTAATCGTTTGCAGCAAACTTACATCATTGCATCTCGTAACGCACTATAAACAACCAACCATTTCGGCTGATTGAGTTTTGTAAAAACCTTATTATCGTCATTTCATTGCGGCCAGCTTCATTACAAAGAATCGTGTTCTGCGAAAATTGAACTTTTTTTTTGCCGACTGGATTTTATTGCCGATTGACATGAAAAAACTTGTATTAAGGCCACTAAGACCTTCATCTGCACTTCCAGGAACCCTAGGCAGTACCTCGCTCCCGCGAGACTCGTAATCGTTGGGGAATACTCTAATTAGCCACTAGTGCGCTCACTTCCAAAGCCAAAAAAAATCAATTTCCATCTTCAAAAGGCCAACTTTCGCGCAAGCGACGCGCGCCCTTGCCCCTTTGCTGGTTGCCCGTCGGCTAATTAGTCCGCTCATTTTCGGCGCCTCTTACTAAGGAGGTCCAAGGCGCTGGAATCGATACTTCTGACCCGGTTCTAGGTTCGCCGGGCTCTAATCGACGCCGCTTGGCCCGCGAGGCGGACTCACCATCTATATGTAGGTAATAAAATAACGCGCGCGCTGTTTGCTTGACGGCGTCGGCACGCGCGGCGCCCCAAATCCTCGAATTAATTGGATTTTACTCGTCTAGTGGGGAGAACGTGGAGACCCGTGAAATTGAGTATGCGTCGATTTGTCTTGTTTGTTTTCAGCATAACGAATTAAAGAGGGAACGAAGTAGGCGTCTGAGGGCTTTTCAGTTCGATTTGCTTATTTTTTCGTGTCGTGTTCTTACAGGCTTGATTTTGGCATTTTTGTAGATGACATCTTACTGGTGATTAGTTTAGTTGGATGGTACGTGATGAAATAGGAGTTTATTATGCTGGTCCTAACAGTTAAATGGGAAAAGACGAACCGATTTTAGTTGAAATATTCACTTCCTGGGTGAGAGGTGAGAGTTGGGCCGGTCATAGTTCTCTTTTTCTTATTTTTGGATCGTGTTGGTCTTTCATTTGTGTTCCCAGTGATCGGTCGGGTCGTCCACTCGCTCTTTCTGAGGCTGTCTGGGGCCGACTGAGTTGAGTGAGCGGTCGTTTTCGGCCGTCATTGTTGGTTGCATAGTGATCGCCCCGGCTCCCAGAAGGCCTGGAACACCAGGGAGCCGTAGTTCCAACGTCTTGCCAAGAAGCCCGTCACTGCCGTCCGACTCCACCCGCGCCGCCAGAGAAGCCGAAGAAGCGTTACAACTCCGAAGTCTGTGCCGCCAGCTGCCTTGATGGTTCCCGGTTTGCCCGTTGTGCTCCACCGACGCGTTTCGCCCAGATGCCGTTCTTCGCCCGTGCTGCCCGCGGAAGCCGCCGAAGAAGCTTCTCAACTCCGACGTCCGCGCTGCCACCCGAGCTGAAGATAGGCTTGCTGTGTTCCACCGTCTCCGGGGTCAACTTTTCGCCTCTCTGATGCCCGCGCACACTGATGGGATCGTCGCCTTCTACTCTGATGCTGTGCCCTGCGCCGAAGCCAGAAGACCGACGACTACGGAGTGACAATGTGGTTTTTGTGCATATATATGACGTCTCGCAAGGCGTAAGCCTTAGATACGAGAAATAAACTCGTAAAACTCGTAACTTGGATCGTGTTACAGGCTTGGTTTTAGCATTCTTGTAGATTACATCATACTGGGGATTAGTTCAGTTCTGGCGATCAGCATTTTTGTATATAACATATTTCTGGTTTATTTAGATGTTGCGTGATGAAATGGGAGTTCATTATAAGAAAGGTGCTTTGTGAAACGCTTCAATAAGAAAAGAAGGAATTTATTTTACTTGAAATGTTCATTTTCTAGATGAGCTGTCGAGCCAATCCAAGTTCTCTTTCAGGGGATTTTTGTGTGGCGGTGGACTTTTTTTAATTTGGACCGTTTGATAATGCCAAGAGAGGGGTGGCCTAAAATGTGGGAAGTACCTAGAGGAGATTGAATGGCCTCTACCTCCAAGTTGAACCTCGATTGGCTTTGAATCTGCAGATTCTTGAGGTGGGATGGCGGGAACGTAGAGCTGATAATGGAAGGTTCCTAAGATCCCGATCGGCCTGAACTCGAACTGTTAGATTATGGGCTATGGACGCCTTGGAATAGCTGCTATCGAGGCTCCACAGAATTTTGAGTGATGGTGAGTGATGAAATAGGAGTTCATTATATTGGTCCTAACAGTTAAATGAGAAAAGACGAACTCATTTTAGTTGAACGATTCACCTCTTGGATGAGCTGTCGGGCCAATCCGAGCTCTCTTTCGGGGGATTTTTGTATGACGATGGACTGTTTTTACCAAGAGAGGGGTGGCTTAGAATGTAGGAATTACCGAGAGGAGATTGAATGGCCTGCATCTCAAAAGGTGGACCTCGATTGGCTTCGCATCTGCAGAAGGATTCTGGAGTTCGGATGGTGGGAAGATAGACGTGATCATGGAAGGTTCCTAAGAGCCCAGTTGCGCTGAAGTGTATTGGAATTGTTTCGATGCTGGGCTGAGGACGGATTAGTCCAAGATCCACAGAATTCTTCGATTCGTCCTTTGTTTCCATAATTTTTCTCTATTTTATTAGCTTGATCGTGGGCAATCCATTATGGCTTCTCAGATCAGCTCTAACGCAAAGATAGTCCAGAAAGAGAGTTGAATGACGTTTTAAAAGTAAATTGGATTACTGGATGAGTTGTCGGGAATGAGCTGCGATGACACGGAAAGAGAACTGTCATGCTTATGAACTTGTTGTAGGCAAATCTCCCACCCTCCGGGTGTTCGCTGCGGGACCTCGGGCACAAAAGTAGATTTTTGCCATTCGTTTTGGTCTGCGACGCCAACGTTTTCATTTTCTATCGCTTCTGGTCGTGCGAAATTCGTCAGATATGACCGAATGGTGACTCTTCCGTACCCCTCTTTTCGACATTCGTCACATAAATTGAAGCACTCATACATGAAACGTTTCGAGTTTCCACGTCATCCACGTTTTTTGATTCGCATAGTTTTGATGATCAGAAGTGCTCAGAGCCGAACATGTCATGGCGATGTTTGATTTCGGGGGTTTTTGAGGGATTTGGGGATTTGAATCGATTTGAAGAGGGATTTGAATCGCTCAGAATCCCATTCACAGATACTCTTCAGAGAATCACCGAGAGAGTCTTCTGTCTCTTATTGGAGACAGCCTCAGTAACAAATAACAGAACCTCAACTTGCACCCTCTCATATGGAACTCTATATCTAGAACATAACAACTCCGATAATTCCGGATTAAAAAGAGCGGTGTTAATAGAGACTCAGTCAGTCTAGTTACAGTACGACTAGTTCAAAATCACGGAGATAGTAGGAAACATATCGAAAGTCAGGTTATCTGGGTAATTTTTTGAAGCACCTAGACACCTCTTCAGTGAACCGCAACAAGGCCATCATGTCTGCCATGATAATCCGAAGGCTCGCTAGATCTCTGAAGTCGCCTAGGTGGTAGTTTTTCCATTTCATCCGCCGTGCATCTTTTAGCAGCGTAGCACCTGATAGAACTGTGTTGGTAGGAAAGCCGTCTGCTAGTCTTTATTTCCTTCCATACTGTGAGTTTTTAAAGGACCAGAATATTTCTCGCTTCGAGTACTTATATCTTCATACAGTATTATATAACATGATGCTAACTTAACGAACTTAGTATTTTAGATAGTCCGGTTTACGTTCGACAATATGTGCTTGGAATAGCTTCCTCTCAATCACTCATGTTCGATGGCAGAACGAGATCAGGGTAGCTGAAATTTTAGTGAGTAGCAATCCTTATTTGACTTACAGAATCCTGAGAATCAAGATAATTACAATAGCGAGAAGAACTAGAATTGCCTAAACGGGAATACAATTCTTTAGCCTTGGCTAATCCACACATACCAGAGTTATAAGGACAGTTTTCATTGTATAGTAGTTCTCTAGTGAACAGAGGAACCGATCGATCGGAACTGAAGAGAGCGCGAAATGCGTTGTTTACAGTGCGGATTTTAACATGGGGACAACTTGTTTTGCAGGTGTGTTCGCTGAACACCACAATACAAAGTTGTCATCTTAAACATGATTTTGCCGCGTTCCATAAGTTCATGAGATTCTAAGATCTATTTTTGGGGCCAAAAGGGTTCGTCAGCATGCCATTCATTTTTATATTCATTCAGTTAACTCATGCCAGTATGCTATGATGGGTTTCGCTTGATGTACTGGGACGTTACAAAGGACTTTGTTTGTGTTTATAATGTGCACTAATTTCACTTAACATGTTAGCTATTAATGGATCACCGTTATTGAAAAGACAGAGACAGATCTTATCTATCTGGATCGTATGTAATATGGTTTGCCATAGTTTGTTTCGTCGTAGTCCTGAGCACCGATTTCATCTCGATGAAATGCCAACGGTCGGACGTCAAGATTGGACGTCAAGAATTCCTCTTTTTGGAGAAATCAGGCTTTACCCTTGCTTTTGTCTCAAGACTTGAGAGATTTCGAGAATTTTGAACCAGCTGACAAGCAACAGTCAAAGCATTGGGAACTTTGCGATTAATGTAAGCTATCTATTGGGTTGGTCCATTGAAAATGTCGGATAGTGTAAACGTCGTTTATTTTTGAAATGTTTACTCCCATGACCAAACCTATGCATACATCGTTGAGTACAGTTAATTCTCTCCACACATTATGATTGGCGACTTGTTCATTACATTCCTCTTGATCTTGGAGGCCTATTCTGTCGCGATGACCATTTTTGTGGCACCTAGAGATGGCGAAATGCGAAGTAATGTACGGGTTTCCTATGGTATTGATTGTGTGATGTACGTCGACTGCCCTCAACCGTGTACGTCGTTAGGTCTTACCTACCAAATGCACCTATCGCTGTGTTCGCCATACATCACATCATGAGCTACTCTCAAAAAGATGGCCTTTTCGGATCGCCATGTTCTGTTGAGTCCAATATTTTCAACTGGTTAAGTACTATAACAGGGAACGGGGATATGCAGCAGGTAGCTATCACTCATAGCTGTCATGCCCACATAGTGACTCCACGAGGTCATTTCAACTTTAAAGAAATATAGGCCAAATATTGAAAAAGTGACCCTTGGATTCACGAAAAGTCCGACTACCCGAGGCCGCATCTTTTCAAATTCACCTCCATAATGGCTCTTCACCGTGAGCTGAGAGATTCGCATTTTGCTGCTCTTATGGAACTCTCTCCGCTCTATCTTATCATGATCTGCGTTCTTCCACAAATGACGATATCAGAGAGAACCGATCAAAATAAAAGAAAGAGGTCGAAAATTGGACCAAAACATTTTTCGTCCCCAAACCCCTTGTGTTCTATGAATAAGGGATCCGGCTTTTACCCGAGAAGTGGGCTGCCGTTGTTCAGTCAAATAGTCAAGACCGGGAATGACAGGCATGCATATATGTTAAGAAACTCCTACTTAAATCATCCGACATTTTCAATGGACCAACCCAATATTTCGCAAATTTCCCAACTTCATATTCGTTGTAATATTCTCTTCGTTTTAAATTTTTGCATATCATAAAATCTTCCAAATTGAGACGCTACTAGAGTACAAATTAGTTGAGACGTTGAGTAAGCAAATAACAATGAACTGATCCACGAAGAGAGAATCATCTCAGAGTGAGGATTGCTTTGAGGCTGAAGTGCTTCATTCTCATTTTATATTTTTTTCCTGTCATATGGTTGTGTTTTTGTCATAAAAAAATAGTTGCTTAGTTGAGACGTTGGTAAAACACGAACGTCTTTCGACTTGTCAACCTTGTCAATCAACCAACAAGAAACAGTCCACTCTGGAGTACCTGGACTACTATGCGAAGTTACACTGTGCGGTTTGCACAAAATAATTGAAATGCTACAAAAGAAACACGACTCATAAATTTTTGGACGTTGTATAGGAGAAGAAGCAAAGGAGAAACACCTCATATAAACTCAAACGTCCGTGTCTCTTTTGTTGTAAATATGAGATTGTCCACCCTCTGTTTAAACCACCTTTGCTGTGCTGCGATGTTCGGCGAGTTGAAATCAATGAGAAATGAGCATTTGTTGGTGGAAAGTGTGCATTTTTGAGGTGAAAGATGGAGATCTCAAAATTCTGCGTGCAAGAACACTCTCTATGCTACCTTACGGATCCAAAGAATCGTCGTTATATGGTTGTCTTCCTTTCTAATGTAAATTTTTGTTTGCTCACATATCGGTTCCATTTTTGCATACTTTAAGGATTGCCAATACGTCTATTTCGAACTTCGCTCGACTTCGCTTTCTTCCATTTTTTTTTTTGAAGCGTACCTCACTGCCTTCCGCTATCCAACCTGCTTATGAGAAGAGGGTGTATTGGAACAACAGATTTTTGACCGCTTTTTTAACTCGTTATTAAGCAAATCACTGATTTTTCCTTAATTTCTAAGTACTTTGAACTTCACTTTTCGGTCGCGTATAAACATTTACATGATCAGTGCTTTGGAGTGGCCTAGGGACATAATCGCTTATTTCTGAACAACAACAAACCCTTAAACGATTCCAAAGCTTTCGCTATTTTTGTTATGTGATGGTAACCAGAAAAGCATTTACGATCATATAGGCACCATTGTGATTTGGACCAATGAGTCATCGGACTCGAGCTGGTCGATCTTTTGGTAGATAGCTAGAAATTTAAAAAGAAATGACTGAAAGAGGTGCCGCACTGGGACACACCGAAAAATGCCAGCTAGGACACTACCCAACTTGACCACGTAAGTAAGTTTCCACAATACTACTAGTTTGTACATAACTATCGAAGGGAGTTTAGAGAATGTACGTATCAGCATATGTATGTCCGGAGCGGGCTCAGAGTAACTGGCAAGGCTCCGGCTCAGTTTGGTTCTGGGGGTAAACAACCACACGATGAGAAAAGAATTTTTGTTTGCGATTGATTTTTCGATTGATGTAATAGTAGTTTAAAAGATGGCCTTACAAGGAGCCACCCACCTCTTTTGTCGTTATTCGCGGCAATACACAACTGCCGCTCAGAAATAGATTTTAAAAAGCGAATTTGCCCCAAAGGGTCGCTGATATTTTGGGGAATTACTCTCGATTCCCAAAAATCTGAGCGCGATCCTGTTAGCAATGCCTCCGTATCAGATGTTCTGGAAGTCAACACTTATCAATTGCGTAAGAGCGACGTTTACGGTGTCACAAATTTTTGTCATCTGGTTCTACGCCCATACACTTCATAAACGCATCTGGATATGCAACACAAACCTCATTTTTGTCGCTTGTGCGCTTCTTTTCCAGCCTACTCTTTCACGCTCACCGACCACTAAAGATCTTGTTCGTCGGCCATTCCACGGCTTAGGGACCAACTCTCACGCTCGTCATATCCCCACGATTCAAAAGTAATCTCGAAGTGCACTCGGTGTTTACCTCACGAAGCTCCACTCGGCCATGTCACTGCTCATAAACGGCCCTCTTCTCGCCGAGTTCGGCGGCTCGAATTGATTGCATACTCGATAGAACGCTCTTTTTGACGGCCACTTTCCGTCACTCAACTTTTGCCGTCCCGCGCCTTTTAACGACCCTTTGAAAGTGCAATTGAATTGCTTGCATAAGCTTTCATCAGCGGCGCTCAGGGATTGCCCTGCTCGTATGAGGTGGTCATGGACTATTTTTGCATTCGAATCCTTGCTACTTAGGAACGCTGTTCATTGAGGGTGCTACGATGGTGCTGCAGCATTAATCAGTGCTGTCGCGTTTTGTTCCGTATTTAGCTCGTGGGCATACAGTTCAGACAAGTGGCAATCGATCCTGATCGGTAGGCTTCTCTCTGCCTATGAGTATGCTTTCTAGCTGGTGAGTATGAGTATGTATCGTCGTGTAGAATTTTTGCGCTCATTTTACAGAGCTATGTCTATCGTATTGCGAACTGATGGGCACAACTCAACACAGGTTAACCTTGACACAATGGTAGATGGTAGATCGGGCTATTCAACTAAAGTTAAAGCTCGAACGGAGCATTCACGAAATGTTTTTTACAATTCCAGGAAAAGAATGTAATTTGAGGTTTTTCATGTGTGTCAGCGATGATCGGTCGGTCCGTCCATTCGTTTGTGAAATGCCTTCTTTGCTGTTTTAGAAAATTTTTGCCTGCTAAGCGATAGAGCTCTCTAATCTCCATTGAATGATAGGCCGGATGTCTCTGGAAGCTTCCAATTTGCTTTACCTAGCCTAGGAATCTTGGCCACTTTGGAATGATGTTCATCGGGAATGGAATGGATTTGAATCTTAAATTTTTGTATTAGGGGGTCTTTCATTTGTGTTCCCAGCGATCGGTCGGGTCGTTCACTCGCTCTCTCTGAGGCTGTCTGAGCGGAATGAGTTGAGTAAGCGGTCGTTCTCGGCCGTCGTTGTTGCCACAATGATCGCCCCGTTCCAATCCGTCGTGGCTGGCGTGGAACGTAAGCCGTCAGCATTACCCGACCACCTGCGCCGTCCACTCAAGCCGAAGAATCGCCCCAACTCCGAAGTTTGCTCCGTCAACCGCACCGAAGACGGGACTCCACGTCGCCTGTTATGCTCCACCACCGCGCATCTTCTGGATACAGCCTCTTTGTCGCTTCGAAGCCCGCGCACATTGATGGGATAGCTGTCTTCAATTCGGACGTCGCGCTCTGCGCCGAAGAAAGAAGATTAGCAGCTACTACGGTGATATACGGTTCTCCTTTGAGCATTATGAGATATCTTGCATGACGAATGTCATTGATTCAAGAGTAAATGTAAAAATGTAAATTTTTGTATTACTGAGCGCTGTCGGGCTTGTTTGTGCTGTGTTTGTATTTGTACGTAGCTCTTGAGTATGCAGCATGTGACCAACTCAACTGGCAATCGATCCTGATCGGCTAGCCCATCTCTGTTCATGAATATAGTACTACTTTTAAGTTTGTCCTCAGCTTGTAGTTATGATTAATTTTTTTTGTTGGCTAACATACTGCACACTATTGCGAACTGATAGGCGCGACTCAAAATACGCAAAATTTGACACAGTGGTAGATGGTAGCTAGGTCTATTCAACTATGGTATAGGGCATTCGAAAAATTTTTGAAATTGATAAGGTGTTCTTTCAGGAAGTGTTTGGCGCGCAGAGGACGCTCTAATCTCTATTGAAGACGAATGAACTATAGCTGGTATTTCACGCATTCTGAGAGTCGTCTAAAAACGACCGCCCACTCAAAGTATTTCGGAGGGGGTGAGCGGACGATGGCACCGACACGAATAAGTGACCCATCTGAAGAACTAAGGCGAATATGAATAAAACTGCACGCAAAACCACCACTGTTACTCTTGTTTCTCCAAAAACGTCTGTTTTGGCGTGGCTTGACAGTTTCAATCCAGGGCTTGGTTGTGGACGAAGAGAGCAAGAATGCTACGACTACGGAATCCTTTGCTTCCTGAGCACTATTCTTTAGTCAGTCATGAAGTACGCCTCCAAAGGGCGCTTTTTACCACCGGCGCTTTTTAGGTCGATTTTCCCGGGTTTGTATAGCGAACATTCTTGCGATCCACTTGAAATATCTGTGACCTCTAGCTAAGGTTCGTCGATCCGCTCTCATGTACAGGCCTCGAGATAAAAACCAGCATTATGCACAATTGCTGTGGGTCCAATATAAGCTCAGTGATCGTTCGAAACAAGCCTAAGACGTGGACTTATCTTGTGTGCTAGTATCAAGACTTGTGAGACTATAGCTGAACGTATTGTTTCATTCGTAAACAAGACTTCGCGCTCGTTATTCCTATTTCATTTTTGCAACGACTTTCAGAATGCCCATTTATTAAAGGTTTACTGTATTTTTGGTAAAACAATCTCGTTTCACCATGTCGCACAGTCGCGATTCGAGCAGGTCGAGGAGTTCCGCGTCGAAGCAGTTCCTGAAGCAGTTCTTCTGGACGAACTATCTGCGGAAGACTGGCCGGTGAGTCATCTTACTTTGGCGATTGTTTATCGTTTAAAATTGAAATTTGTTGCAAACTTGTTCATGAGCATCAGCTTTCCAATCCATAGAAAAGGTTTACTGGAATCATTGCAGCATTTTTGCCCTCCCTTTTTATGTCTTTGATGTTTTTCTAGCAGAAATTGCCCCACTGTATCGCCTGAAGTTTGACGATGCACAAAACCGATTCCCGTTTGTTTCGATTACTGGAATTTTTGCCATCGGACAGCGGAAATGTTTCGCGCTATCATATTGAAATCCATACCAGTAATAATACTTCCAAAATCTGCGTTCCACGGCGGACAACGGAATCATTTAAAGGCGGACACATCGATCGGGTACTTTCCGTGTTATTATCAATTTTCAAACGTATTAGTCGGCAGAAATGTTTGGCAAAGTGTTGGGACTATGTTGCAAAGATGACACAAGAAGATAGAAAATGATTTGGAATGAGGTGGTACGAACCCAGACTGAATTTTTGCTGGGTACATAACAGCCCCTCTGCGCACATAAAGACACATTCTGCGTCGTGTAAACTAATGCTTATCAAGTGAATATTCTGTTGAGTATCCCTTTATTTTGGTTAGGGTGGTGTGAGTGCGGACCAATGCGGCACTTATAGATAAAGACCCGCTCCCCAAACGGTAGCTTCGTGAGTCATAGCTCTTGTTTCCTGATCTACGTGGAAGGGAAGGCCTATCAAAAGGATGTGCAAACAGGAACATCTTCTGGCGATAGAAATGTTTGGCAAATGTTCTGCAAAAATAAGATATTAGAAATTGGGGTACGGTGGTTCGAACCTGCATAGAACTTTGTTGGTAAGAAAGCGATTCCATTGTGTCATGAATGCGCTTGCTTTGTATAAATAAGTGCTTATCAACCGATCTTGAATATCTCTTTTTTTGGTTAGGATGGCGTGAATGCGGGCCGATGTACTTTGTATTAGGTTGGGGAATAAGTTCGTGCGGTTTTTTTTTGTCGATCAAAAAACAAACTTTTATGCAGCAACAATAACAAGGCATCAATCAACAATATATTCACCGTTGCTGTCCACGACCTGCTCCCACCGGTCCACCAGTTCATCGATTTCTATTCTCTAAAAATCGGCAGGTCTGGAGTCAAAGAAGTCGTTGATCCAAGTTTGGAGTGCTTCGTAATTTTCGAACGAAACACCCATCATATGACTTGACAGCGAGAGGAACAGATGACAGTTCGTTGGTGCTAAGTCTGGAGAATACGGTGGGTGTGCAACAATCTCCCACTTCTGCTGTTCGAGTGCGGTCTTGACCACTTTTGCAATTTGGGGGGGGGGGGTGCGCTGTCGTGCAACAGGGTGACTTGGGCTTCATGATTCGACTTTTTCTGCTGGATTGCGTTGATCACGCACTTTGGCTGGCCGGTGTGTAGTTGTCGGTCGGCCGTCTTGTCCGTATCCAGAATTTCCCACCGCCGCAAATCTTCAAAATCCCACCATAAAATGGCCATTTTGTCCATTTTCGCTTCGTTATAGACTGCTTTTTCTATCGACCGCGTCTCCTGAAGCCGCCCATTGTTTCGTTTGATCTTTATTCACATCTAGGCCCCACTTCTCATCGCCCTTTACAATCCTATACAAAAAAACTACGCTTGAATACACGTATTCCTCGATGAGGGGGAGGCAACGAATATCACCTGTAAATGGTGCTTTTTACCTTCTGGAAACACCATCTCAATATCTTGAAATTCAGACACAGTGCGGTTATAAAATAAAAAGTGTCACCGCGCTTTTGTAGAGCAGAGATAGCTCATTCAAACAATATGTTACAATCTGCGGCACAACAAAAAAAAAATACTGAAAAAGCGCAGATTAAAAAACCGCACGAACTTATTCCCCAACCTAATAGATCCGCATGCTCTGCTAGCTTCTAAAACAGTTCCTTTGTGAGTCATAGCTCTTGTCTCCTGATCTACGTGGACGGGAAGGCTTATCAAGAACATGTGCAAATAGGAACGTCTTCTGGCTTCCTGTCTGGCATTCATCTGCGTCACTTTCTTAGTACCCAAAATATACGTCAGATTGTGAAAATTCCGGCTTCCCTATTTGTTTGGCCAGCTGTCTCGTCAAAACAGGCGACTCATATCCGGCAGATTCGAAGTGCAAAGAATCTGTAGACAATCGATTCTTATGTTAAGTACAGAAGCAGATTACATAGGCGCATCCTTTTTCTGACATCTGCTATAGCGGTTTGCTGTCCAGGTAGTGGACGCTGGCTGGGTCAATTTTTGGCTTTTCGGCTTGTTGACGACAAACGTATTAGACATTTTTTTAGAATTATTTGTTTTTTAATGATTTTTGGACATTGGCTTCTTAAACATGGTGACTAGGGGCGTGGTTGAACCGACATCTACCAAGACAGTTCAGATGCTGAACATCTCGAGTGCCTACGGATGATAGGCTATTTAAATCGCATTTATATATAAAATGTGTTGACATTATAGATGTGTCGATGTGGAAAACATAAATTAATGGCGATTTAGTGCACTTCCACAGACTACACAGTAATTTTACTATTCTCGGAATTGACTGTCTTGCGCTTTTTAGAAAAGAATTCCTTCTTCTATTGGAAAACAAACGTCGTCCTTGATGAAAAGCTTCCATAGGTCGGTTGGACTAAGATTTGGTGGAGTTCGTAGAGGTTGTCGCGACCAGTGACATCCAGATAAACATAAACAATTACACTCAAGGCTGGGCAAAGGTCGCTCCCAGTGCGACCACACATCGTTGCGGGATCACTTGTTGTCAATTGGTCGTGGTGTTAACCGCTTTTACACCATATGGTTAGGTGAAAGTGCCGATTATTATATACCGTTTTATAGACTAAAGGGCCATTTATAGTCTGCGCGACACAAAACCCCTTTTTTGTGTCGCTTAGCTTGTCTAAGTGTGACTATGTACGCAAAACCAAATAAAACTGCACAGTGATGATGCTTTCGGGTCAGGATATAAAATCATCAGCATATAAAATTTTTAGGTTGACTTTGCGTAGGTTAACTTAACTGTCGCTTAGCTTCAACTTGACTGTCGCGCAGCTGTGTCGCGTAGCTAAGCGCCAGTCAAGTTAAAGCTAAGCGACAGTTAAGTTAACCTACATGTCATGTCCCACAATTTTTTTCTTTTGATGGTTTGATAGCCCGATCCGAAAGCATCATCACTGTGCAGTTTTATTTGGTTTTGCGTACATAGTCACGCGTAGACAAGCTAAGCGACACAAAAATGGGGTTTTGTGTCGCGCAGACTATAAATGGCCCTTAAAGAATTCTGAACAGTGGAGTGGAGCTGGATCGACATCAGTGGGCACCATATAATAGTTATGTCCTCGTTTATGTCACGCTGTTAAAAGTGGAACTGAAATCGGCGTATTCATGATTGATGGCATAGGCATACCATGGCGTAACACAATAGCAATTCCTGATTAGTGTGATGCAGTACCTCATTATGTCTCGAATGTGATTCTCCACCTTGACTTATAAGCAGACTCGCGGAAGGCATTTCCCAGTTTATTGGATACCGCCACAGGAATAGTTCATGTTTTAAGTCGCTTTTAAGCGGCGAAAGTGAAATCAGGGCACGGGAGTTTGTGCGTAGGTCCTTACACTATCCATGTCAACCCCTACCATTCTCCGAAATCTTAACTTAATCCGCTTTTGGGAACCTTTCTTAGTTATCTTTTGATCTCACTCCACCGGCCTTCACATTCCTCGCACTTTTAGCCAACATAGATCTGTTGTTTATCCTGTTGATGTACTTAACGTCACTCCTCCCAATGCGGAACAACCCAACATCCGCTTTAAGTTACTTCTCTGTTCTAAAAGCGCGCGATTTAAACGGCGAAAACATTAATTAGCGGCAATTTCCCAGACTTGCCAGCCCACACTGTAATTTTCGCTGTTTTCCGACGTTCCCTTCATTTACGCTTGGCGCGGCTCCAATTAATTCCTCATCCGCTTCTTCCACCGGAGCCTTCCATTATCGCCTTCTGCGACACGCTGACACAGCCGGGTGCCCTCCGACGACCACCGCCGCCACATTGATTGTTTTGGTTTCCCTTCGTAACAACGGTCACGGACAGGAGGCTCACGGCATATTAGAGCGGTTGCCGTTGGAAGAAGAGACGTTGTCGTCTTCGTCCTCGTCGTCGGAATGCCCTTCGCCAAGCGCCGCCATCGTGTGCACAGTCCGTGGCAAAGAGCCACACGCTTCGTGCGTTTCGTCGGACGCATTTTCCGGAGCAATAGGTAAGTCCTTCAGGCGGCCAAGTGCTTCTTTGTACGAGTTAGGCATGCTTGACTGCAGGCATGGCGAGAGTCACGTAGATCGAAAAGTGACTTTTGATTTTTGCCGCTACACCGAGGTACGGTTTTTGTTCTCCTTTTAATTTTCAAGCATCCTTTTTATTTCGTGTTTTTCTGGCTTATATCTCATGTCTTTTTCGAAGATGATAGATTGCCTTACACTGCTTATATGATGTGTTTTCTATTAAATTTGATCGTGTGCGAAGTGCATATCTCCATGACATATACGAGCTATTTTTGATAGGAAACGCTCTGGTCTCTTTTTCTCCATTCCATATCGATATTCAGGTAAAAATGCCCTGTAAATTTGAGCATTTTTGTACGAACGAGCTTTCGGACGCATTTTCCGGAGCAATAGGTAAGTCCATCAGGCGGTCAAGTGCTTGTTGGAATGAGTTAGACATGCCTCACTGCAGACATGACGATAGTCACGTAGATCTAAAACTGACTTTTGATTTTTGTCGCTTTATTGTGCGGTACATTGGAGGGGATTTTTGTTTCTCTGATTTTAAAGTCTGAATGTTCGAGAATCCTTCTGGATTGCCTTACACGCTTGGTGTGTGAAGTGCATATCTCAGCGAAGTATACGACTTCTTTTTAATGTAGCGAGCTATGAACCTTTTGTCCATCCCTTTTAGTCTTCGTCCATATCGATGTTGAGATTGAAGTCCTTGCAATTGTTAACATTTTTGACACGTATAGGACGAGAATAATATAGTGAATTCTTGCGCTTTGGTTTCATCTGTTTAACGATTTGGTTATGATTCAATGAATGCGTGAATTAATTGACGTGAGAAACAAAATATGAATCAAGGACGATCTGTAATGTTTTGTGTGTAATGGCTGTTTGTCGAATACAAAAGGGTGTGATCGCTAGCTATCTATGCTGTATATTTTGTCAGCTTCATGTTCAATCAATCTTCAATTTTCGTCAATTCCACGTCAGCGAAATTCCAGTGTTCTGCACCTTTTTTCCTTTGTTATCCTTCTTCTCTTGCAGGCTTCTCTGATTTTGAATCTGAAGTGTAAAAGATGAAATTTTGCGTGTGGCTTCACAAACTTCGTGGATTTCAGTTCTATGGTAGTATGGGCAAGGAAACAACAAAACACCACCATTTCTATTGAAGTAGATTCCTTATTTATCTCCAACAAAGGAAGGCTTTCTTAGTGCGTGGGGTTTTGATTTGATTTTTGATTTGGTTGTGGGACGGCTCTGTATGACATTCGAACATGACTGTGTTTTTTCGTGGGCCTAAGGTGAGATGATGACCGGACCGTAAGTCATTTATATGTATAAACAACCACAAATACGTCAATTTGCTGTTCACATTGCTAATCTACCTGAATCAACGTGGTTGTAGGACGCCTTATAAGCACTAAAAGCATAGCATCATACCGTAGTCACATCTTTTGATTTCGATGTAGGGCACGACATGAGAGTCGAACGCGGTGATCCCATCAGTGGGCAGCAAAAGAGGCGACGATCGAACGCGACAATGTTCTCTGGGTTTAGCTTACGATGGTGATAACCGTCCCGTAAGTTGTTTATATAGGCAACCAGAAATACGTCAGTTTACGGTTCATACCATTCATATCACCCAATCAACGTGGCAGCATTAGTTTATGAGCATTGAAGAGTTCTGCTTTCGGTTGAGACGCTGGCGGCGGAGTACCGAGCGGCTCCAACAAGGATGTCCGAAAACGACCGATCGCCACCGGCACAAGCGAAAGAGTCGATGAATGTTCTTCTTAAATTTATTTTCTGAGAAAATTGTAAATTTTTGGCACCAGCTTGGACATTTGATTTGCGCAAATGATGTTTTTTTGCCTGTAGGAGGAAGTTGACAAATGAACAATATGACTACTACAGGGTGTCAAGAAAATACTGTGACGCGGAAAAACAACTATAACTTTTTATTGAACACACGAATCAACGCACGTAATACATCATTCGAAAGAGCAGAAAATTCTGAACAACACACACATCACTCGCATTCAAAATGACTTCCTCCTGCCGCTATGCAGGCGTTCAAGCGCTTTCGGAAAGAGTGCAGAATAGACGCTATCATTTCCGGAGTTATTTCATCCCAAGCCTTCTCGAGGGCGCGTTTGAGCGAGTCCAATTACTTTTGCTTGAAAGAGCAGGCTTTCTTCTCCATGTTACCACAAATGGCGAAAACCAGGGAGTTCACATCGGGTCAGTTCCCGAGCGGAACATCCTTGACAATTCTTGTCCCAGAAGGGCGCAGTGGGTGGCCTCGCAGGAGTGGAAATTATTTTTAGCGCTGTAGGCAGGGGCCCTGTCCTGCTGGAGCTTCCATTCAAAGTTTATTTTATTCTCCTGTGTCTGGGGAATCATGAGATATACAAAAATTAGCTCTCGTTAATTTTCTGCGTTGATCCTAGCCCCTTTTATGATGAAAATGAGCCTGGTTTTATCTATCCAAGAAATTCATGCCCCAACCAGCGCAGTTTTTGGGGAAGTGGTTTTTTTCCACTGTCACAATGTGCAAGGAACCTTTCTAAGACAGCTAGCGGCGATTCTGTGAGTTTCGGTATGGTTCGACAGTGAAAATCTTCTCATCGGTGAACAGGATTCTGTTCAACCGGTCGCCGCGTACCTGGCCCTTCATTGTCTTGCATTTATCCAATCTTGAAGCCTTGTTTGCGTCTGTAAGATGCTGCCCCTTTGCCAGCTTGTAGGGAACAAGTCGTAGATCCTCTCGGACGAGCTGACGCATCGATTCGTGGCTGATGTCGTGCTCCTTGGCCAGTTTTCTGATGCTTCTCTGCGGATCTCGCTGGATCTTGTGCCTGACCTTTTCTCTCAGCGCTGGAGTCCTGGCACTTCGCGGTCTTCCACTGTGGTGACGGTCCTTGACCTCTCCTGTCTCCTGGTAGCGGTCAATCACACGATGGACTTGTTTCCGGTGAAGTTTCAGTGTCTTTGCGATCACCGGAATCGGCATTCCCCGCTTGTGATAGGCGACAATGGCGGAACGGTCCTCAATTGACACCATTTTTTCTGAAGTGAATAACAGAGAATAACAGCGTGAATAGCAGTAATAATGCAGAATGGCACGACAAACATGGATAAAACAACAGGAGCCCCGTAAGACCAAAAAAAGTGGGAAAAATTCAAGTTTTTTTCCGCGTCACAGTATTTTCTTGACACCCTGTACTTCGAGAGTTCATGTTGAGTGCTGCTCCTTTTGACAACCTTTTGATTAGATTTTGTTCACAATTTCACAAGCGTGCGTTGTCCAAGTGCCGTCCAGGGATCTTTTTGTTATTAGATGACTAGAAGTCGATCGTTGATTTTCGGGTGCAAATTAGTTGCAGAAAAGCCCTTGCTATGATTTTAATTAGACATGAAGTGCACGAGAAGGTCACAAAGTACAGGCCTCCGAGATCCACGCCTTTTGTGCAGAGAAGCGAGTTTACACAAGTATCCAATGGTTGCTTGGAACATCCATTATTTTCGACGCTTTGGGAACCAAAACCCTACTGTTCTGTAATAATTTTTGGTCCTGCAATGGTTGCTTGAGACATCCACTCTTTTTGAATCTTATGAAGCGCAACACAGAGAGCACACTTCATTTAAATTTTTGAATGAAATGGTGCACGTTTACAGCGACGTCCTTTGCTCTCGGCGCTCTGTCTTGTCCACAATAGCTTTCATAATGATTGGAGCAACTGTTATCTAAAATACATGTTTTTGAATGAATTGTTCAGTCTTCGGAGTCTCTCATTTATGTCGATGGCAATTGATCGTTTGCCCTCTCAGAAATCAGTTCGCTTCCAGCGGCTTCAGGATGTTCAGCACGCTGCGCTCAGCGTCCAACAGCGTGCCCTGTCCCGAAAGATAAGCAAGATCAGCAAATACAATGGGAGAGGGGGTCATCTCTGTGCCATAATCTCCATGAATAGTCCAAGGTACTAAAGTCATTAAGGACCATACAAAAAATCATGTGCGAAAACTATTTCCTGTAAAACTGTTATTTTTGAAAAGATATTGGCAAGACGTTGAAACTACGGCTTCCAATTTTCTGTTCATACTTCGTGAGAATCATGTGGTAGGCAACCTAGACACCGTTATTTCGGCTCTTTTCGAAAACGCCTCGATTTTTTTACTCATCGGTTTCGTTTGTAACCTTCGTGCAGACGCGAATGAATTGGTTTTGGTCGATAATTACCAATAAAGAAGTGACCCAAAGCAGCTTACTTGTCTTCCTTGTTATGTCTAAACTTGTGATCACTATGTTCTGCAAAAGTTGTGTTTGGTTGTTTTGCAATGCAGACTTCTTCGTTCGAAATTTTTGCCAGCAACACATGGGAGGAAGACTTCAGATTTACAGCATAATACAAGTCACATATTCTATGCAGCCTAGGCAACGTTACTTGGTTATCAAAAATGCCTCTATTTTGTTCGAAGAATTTTTAGCAGCCATGTACAGACACGAATGAATTTTGATCATAATAACCAATATTGATGTTTCTTGAATTTTTCTTTTAGAACTGATTAGTTGTTTGGCTTCACCATCGGTGTCATCTCCCCATCGGTCCTCTCCATCCAGTTCGTTTCATCTCAGTGCCTCTAATTACTCAGTATTCTCTTCAAATATCGCCAATCCCCAAGGGCAGCTCCCCTTTCCCTGAAAGTGTATATTGCGGCCTTCATCCGCGCCAGCGGATTAAAGATCGCGTCGTCCCAGTCGACCTGCGCGGTCTCTCCTCTCCATACAGCGAACATCCGTGCCAGCGTTGGGTGTATTTATGAGAAAGGGCCGCGTCATCTGCTTCGTTGGTTTCCTGGACAACGTCATTTTGACCTTTGGACATTCGCATGATTTAGCATAATACCCATGGGGTCAGAGTGTGTTTTGAACGGAATTTTTGTTTGGCTCATGATCTAAACAAGTTGTGCACCATGATTGGAGGAAACAGCTGATGTAGACAGTGATATTTTTCTTTACTATATGAATGTGCATAGTATTCATTGAATTAGTTCTATTTTCATGGCGTTTTTGCCGTTGTTGAACCCACACCACCGATGACAAATCAGACACGTTTGCAATGAGCCACACAGACAATTCAAAGGGGACTGCCACCGTGCCTCCGAGACTGATAGACCAGTTGTCTACCAGGGCACGCCACATTTATTTATTTAACGATAGGTGGTGCTCGAAAAGAATACTGTCTAGAGCATCTGCTTTACAAGGGACGGGTCAAACATTTCCCACAAAGGATTCCGATGGAACTTGGTGCCAGTAAAGTCGATTTTATGAAATTTCTCAATCGGAGCCGGATCGACTTAGGAGCCTGAGCTAAACCGACGCGAACCGCTCACTCAGGGATCTCTTTGTGTACTGGGGAGAATTGCAACTCTTCACGGGAAGCGGTGCGAAGGGAGCGCAGACGACCAGAGAGAAAGGGCATATGACAAAGGTATGTGTTTTTCGTCGATCACCTCGAATTGCCTGACTTTGGCCCAGGTCTCTTTATTCTCTGCATAGACGCAATATATCTTCGTTATCTTTGCAAAGTATTGGTGGCGTCGAAGTTGCAGCTGGAACTAGCCCTGCCCTAAAGACAACCAGTGTAACGGGGTGCAAACACAATAAATAGGTGTTTTTTTTCTGCGGATTCACCATGACGGCATAGAATCATTAAGGATTACCGTCAGTGGTGGGCATGGAACCTATATTTTTGCATTTGTATTTGCAGTTGTTTTCTGGTGTACTGTATTTGCGTATTTGTGGACCGCGAATATGCCTCGAAGTGGGCAAAGTGTCTCAACTTGTAATGGAAGTAGATTGGACTGGCCTTGATGAAGTTCGTCATCAACTCCAGGAATCTGTTTTATGCTTGAAACATTCACAATATTTTTGATTGCTCCATATGGTTCTATGCACGAACTTTTCCATTCCTATAGAGAGCAGAGACTTTATTCTATTTTTGCCAATGGAATTGAATTCTCAAGTTTTACAAAGTCATTTTTCCGAAATTTTGGAAACCTAAGCAGGAATGGTTGCCTTTGCACGTGCTGTCCAAAACATTTCGCTCAGGACATAGTTTTACTCAAAATCGTGAAAAGAGAGGGTGGCCCTATCTTTACGCAACAAACTGTATTTAAGATTTCGGGCGAGCAAAGCAACTCCTTCATTTTTGGATTCTCCATGTCTGTTCGTGAACAAGAAAGCGCTACAGTTCGATGTATCTCTCTCTAATGGTTATGAGTGTTTTTGGCGAGAAAAGCCAAAGATAAGAAGAACGTCTTAACTGACTATACTTTTTCACGATTCACAACACTGCGAACCTGTTTCATTTACATTTTTGCATACGACTGCTCATGAACTACTGTAGGAGTAGCTCGTTTTTGTCCCACTAGTATGCTCCAAGACTCTCATCAATTTCTGCCGCAGTGTGCGAGATAACCATTAAGCCACGCATATCCATCATCCATATAGTAATCCGTCACTTATGTCATATTTTTATTTTTGTCGCTGAAGGTTCCTGGCCCCATTATTCGCTGCTCTATATAAGAAAAAAAGCCAAAAGTAAAACACAAAATCCCTGCTCAACTACGTCATTTTTCTAATGAATTACTTAACCGTATTGTAGTATTGATGCAAATAGACCAATTTTTGCACACAGTAGTAGTATATACAATTGACACGTTGGCGTCGTTCACAAGGGCTTCGCCAATTACAAGGAAGTTCCGGGAAAACGCTTCTAAATAGATCGCCTTTCTGCGTCACTAGACACCGAAGAACTCTCGAATTACGCAATCACGCGGAGCGTGGTTTAATTAGGCACACCTGCTTGTTATTCCATCTTTGTCCATAGTTTGTGATTCGAACGCAGGAACTGACTATATCCTGTATCGATGTTAGTGTTCAGCGTTAGTAAAGTTTTGCTTTCGCGCTGAAAGTCGCCATGATCCAGACACGCAAGCGACCGTGTGTAATTTATATTCCCGACGTTGTATGAAGGAAGAAAGTCGCGTGATCTCTTAAAGGTCAAAAGGGGGTTGTCTTCACTTTTATAGGGTTTTCATAGTGCTTCTTATCGGTGTTCGTGTGGGCCGAGGTGTCGGCCGTCAGAATCGTATATGCTTTAGGGTGATCAAAATTTTATCGTCCATTCAAGTGCATAAAAACCGACTGCTATGTTATAGCTATAGATCTATCTTCAGCTCTATTGTATAATATCCAGTTCCTGGTGCGACCTGACCCGAGCTTGAGTGCCAACCCTATGAACAGCCGGTGCAAAACTGACCCGTTTTCAACTGACCAATCCAACAATTATGCCACTCATTTTTGTCGGTTACTTCAGCGTTTGAATTCTGTTCTTTGTACGTGTGTTTCTAGCGGCTCAACAGGTACTTCCATTAACTTCGGAATGTTTCCGGCAAATCTGTCTTCATCGTCCTAATCTTCAAATAATCGGGTTTTCACGTTCCTAAGACATTCGCGATGTGTTAATCGGACGAATTGCGTCGTCAGTTCTCTGTAGGTTGTCACTCGCCGCGCCCATATGACTGCGTTCGAATTGAATTATAAAATATTAGTATGCTGTATGGTGAAATATGAGATTGCTTTCTTAGTTTTTCATTAGTTGTTTATTCTTAGTTATTCATCACCTTTTGAACTTTTCGCTGTGTAATCTCTGCAGGTCGATGTTAGTGTTAAGAGATCGGTGCTTTCTCTGGATCTTGCATTTTTGCAGATCGGTGCTTTCTCTCAAGAAGAGCTCTGGGTCTTGAAGCCTGGTTCATTTTTCTATAGATTATTTTTTCTTATTCATTTTTGGCTGCACAAGCGAGTTATTCTTAGTTATTCTTCACC
Organism: Steinernema hermaphroditum; assembly: GCA_030435675.1. NCBI lineage: Eukaryota > Metazoa > Nematoda > Chromadorea > Rhabditida > Steinernematidae > Steinernema > Steinernema hermaphroditum. The sequence continues at coordinate 1,593,396 of CM059623.1, forward strand.
TTTTGAACTTTTCGCTGTGTAATCTCTGCAGGTCGATGTTAGTGTTAAGAGATCGGTGCTTTCTCTGGATCTTGCTTTTTTGCAGATCGGTGCTTTCTCTCAAGAAGAGCTCTGGGTCTTGAAGCCTGGTTCATTTTTCTATAGATTATTTTTTCTTATTCATTTTTGGCTGCACAAGCGATCACCACTTTTCAATCACTGCTTTTAGTGTGTTCCAAAATTTTTGGACACACGCTTACAAACATATACCTGTGCATTTTACATTTATTATTGTACATTTCTCGGTTCACACTGAACGTAGCGATCACAGTATGACATCCAGTCTTTGTTCGAAGCTTCGTTCCAACGGCCTGGTGGTATTTTGAAATCGGGCTCCCAGCATGACTATCTGTGCAGTAGAAGATGTGCGACGTTTACTAATCCGTTTACCACTCGGGATAACTTGAACATCCGACTCTAGGTTATAGAATATGCTCTACATGGTGTAGGAAGGATGGTGAGTATTAGAGAGCAAGTTAGTAAAGAATGGAGGCGCTAGAGTTTGAGCATGCACAGAATTTTTGACAAAAGCCGTTGACACTTGATCAAGTTGACACCTACGGTGAGCGATTTTCAAATGCTTTATATGAAATTTTTATTACCGACGGAACCTCTTGTGTCACGATGAGGGCAACGAAATCTAGCTCCGTCTGGGTTCTGTAGTTTCTATTGCGAGACTGCAGAGATGCCATGTGAGCCGGAGACTGCTCAGATTGTGAAATTTTACGGGTTCGCCATCTCTGGAGACGAGATGGCTCGCGTGCATCCGTATTGCTCTTAAAAGACACCTGGACCGTCTGGAAGTATCAAACAAAATGCTAGTGTTATAATAGTAGTAAATAATGGCGAAGCTACAAAAAGGTGATGATTACGCACGGGCGACATTGAATGTAGTTGCATCAATGGTTGGGAATTCGTCTTTACGACTTTATTTCGCGAATCAAAGGCATTATGCCTTGCGCGACACCGAAAATAGACAAACAGAGGATGTTTGGAAGACGACTTCATCCGTGGCGCGGCGTAGATGTCGAACCGGTCGTAGACGGCGCGCTTCACGGGACATCTGGGAATCGGCAAATCTTAGGATGCGGCAGCGGAACATCGTTTGCGGCACAGCGGACACTTCTGAGCTTAAAGCGGATGGTCCGTGGTCCGGGAGTTGCTTCTTCGCTGGTCCTCAGAGCGTCGGCGACCTTCGGGATGACATCTGACGCAGCGTCGGGCGTCGGATTCCTGACGTTGGACATCTTGTTGTCAGCGGTGGTGGGACTACAGCTTCCGGGCGTCCCATTTCCCTCTGGAAGCCGGGAGACTCACAACTGCCACGGGGTTTGCCGTCTGACCAACCAGACACGAAGGGACCGACCGTTCTCCACCGCGACACATCCTCCCTTTCATCGTTTCCACACGCCTTTGGTGACTAACCCTGACCCAATCACAGATTGTCCATGTGTTTCGAGCTTGCTCCGTTCTCAAGCACGTGGGATTTCAGATTTATGCTTTGGTAAAGCACGGGATAACGCCGTTTGACATAGTACACATGCTGGCCATTGTTTCTTCCATTCCGCTATTACTCTCTTTTCCCTTTCATCCTCCCACCTGCGCGGGTTCTCCGCCTGAACCCATTGTCTAGACGACGAGACCTCGTGCTACGAAGCCGCGAACCTCACGTCGTGCCCTTGGCGCAGCAGCGCTCATTATGTATTCAGCGGTGTAAACACGCGAATACATATTTCACAAGGCGGAATAACCATTTCCCGCGCGCGCCATTATCCGCCGCGTTCTCTGGTTGCGCGCATTACACCGCGTTATGTTGTTGTTTTGTGGTGAGTGGCGGATTATCGAAAGCGATCATGGACGCGCGTGCCTTCTTGAAACACATCATCGCCGCTAGAACGGGTTGCCTGGATGCCCTTGGGCGACAAAGCCAATTATCTTTAAGTGTGCGCGCTGTCTTTGTTTCTCTGCGGCGGCCCGCGCTCCACGGAGAGGAGCGCACGCGCACGTTTGGCCGTGATTCCCATCATGCGTGTGCTCCTCCAAGGGGAGGGGATGGATGGATGAGAGTGCGGCGCCGTAATCGGAGCTTGAAATTGATAGGCTAATGCGTTTGCTTATTGTCGGATTTGCGCGATGTTCTGTTGCTTATTTTGAGAGACGTTATTATTATCGGACGGGGAGAATTATGGGACTGAATACGAATTCGCACTCTTTAGGTAGTAAAAGCCAAGTAGCCCGTTTCTCTGGGTCTACCTGCGGCAAACAAACATAAAAGCCCTAAGGGTTTTTGGAAGGTTTGATCAAAATTTTTCAATTTTTGTAAATATTTTGTAAAAATCTGAATCTGCAAAAGTCGACGCGCAAGCACACCCACCGTGTTGGGTGAGCCTGGGTTAAAAATGTTCGTGAGACCCTTGGCGACGCCACTTCGGTTGTTCCAGCAGTGACGAATCTCTGAAGTCCCATTAAGACCTACCTAGTTATTGTATTTTATTTTTGTTATGGTTCTCGTCGTTATATCGTTCTTTCGATAGAAAAGTCGACGTGCAAAGGAAATGTCTAAATTTTGACGGGATCCCGGCAGGATTTTGAGCTGCCGATCTTCCGGCGACATCGATTTTGTGAAAGACTTCCAACATGTATCACTGTTTTTGTTTCGGGAAGCTCAACCATGCCAAGACCGGAGTTATGTTAGCAGAGATCACACAAGCTTTTTCAACCGCAAATTTATAACGAGTTGATCCAAAACGGCGCTTTCAATCCTTTCCCAGTGTCGATATTAAATCTCGCCGCTTGTAAGGCATTGGCTGCTTTCCAGAGCACACTGTTTTGGATAAGCCTGGGTTCAAAATGATCGTGAGACCCCTGGCAACGGCACTTGGGTTGTCTCTGGAGGCATCCTAGTCACCGGACTTCGTTGCAGAGCACAGCAGCCAAGGCGAACGCCGATCCCATTAGATTGCGCGGACACCGAAGAGGCGATGTACATTCGAGTCTCTATTTTTGCATAGTATGATCGTTGGTTCCCTGGTAACACCACTTCGATTCTCTCAACAGTGGCGAATCTCTGAAATTCCATTCAAATTACATTTCATTTGCGCGCCGACTATAATTGGAAACGGTCTGTACTGCTACTGAATCGGTACTGGAAGTAACAACGGAACGGTCAAACATGTAACGTTAACATCGACGGCGAGAATAGTGCCACGATATAGGCCTAGGTGAGTGCAGTGATGAACTTCCACTAGCCTCTTGCAAAGGATTTTTGGTTACTTTCCACTGTTTTTCATTGACACTGCAAAATATTAGATGCACTCGCTCGATCTCCAGCGGGAAAAAGAGGCTTAAAGTTATGCTGCCGGGATATATACGAATCTGGCGAATTTTTGGGAACATTGATGTCTTTCAATAAAACAGCCAGCTTTGTATTATCACACTTGGATGTGGAACTGACAGAGTTGGAATTTCTAAACTTTCTCTTCCGCGTTCTTTCGAAAAAGTGGTATCTGAAGGATCAAAGCATCATCCGATGGATCACATTCCGAAGGCTCTCTTGTAGAACGTTATTTGCTTCTGATGGGCCATGGTTTTATTGATATTTTTAATACATTTAGTCAGTATCAGTGATTTTTGTACATGAAGCGGACTCCCTTATGTTCTCCAATGGTGTAGGGTCGTTCTTCTCTCCGCGATCAGCTTCTACCATTTCTTTTCTCCTTCATCAGCCATTTTCTACGCGTATTCTCTGTTTTGTAGCGCTGCATTTTTCTAGCGAATGTAAACATCTATTTTTGGAACACAATCAGAAGAATCTTTGAAGAGCATAAACAAATTTCCGCCTTTCTTGACTTCTTTGTTACTTAACTTTTTGTCCGTTCTGTGACCCTTAATACTCTCCTTGTGAATGGTGGGATGGGTGGGTATTACAAGCAGATGAGGATAATTGTCCGCACAGTACCCCGAACTGAAACTATACGCCGCTTCGTGGCGAGACAGAGACCACTATCGTTTCGTCTTTTTTTGTATTTTTGTATACACCCTGTTATAATCCCAAATTTTTGTATTAAGAAATTATCACATAATGCAAAAGGAAACACCAACACACTTTCTACGTGTAGCGGCTGGATTAGAACTATACAGTATAAAAACTATACAGTACCATACAGGGATAGCCAGCCATTTAAGCAGATCGGCAATAGACAGAACAATCGGTAAGAGAATGTTCGAATCGTGATTACACTACGATTTCACTAAACATCTCTTGAAATATGTTTCCCTTTTAGTTCATTTTTACATTGAGATGACAATGCACCCTTCGGGGCATTTTTGATTTTAGAAGCAAACCGAAACAAGTTGACAACTTTCAGTTGAGGTTCTTGTAGGAGAACCACCGTTCTTAGTGTGAACTTAAGGAAAACGAAAGAATCTACCACCATAAGAACGTCATGCGCAAAAGGCTAAGCTTAAGTTAAATTTTTGCCTGTACTTTGTGGCATTTTTACAGATTCGTGTAACACGCAGAAATATTGTCTAAATGACCCAATTCTTTGATGAGATCTCACTGTAAGTTTGAGTCCACTCCTTGAACTTGAGCAGAGTACTTATCTACCAATATGATTGTACCGTATACCATACTTTCTCTCTGTAATAGGTAATGACAACCCACTGCACAAAACTTCGAATTTAGTCGACGTCTACGGGCTATTTTCTATTTGCGACCCATGATGGTTTGTACGGAGCACAACCACGCTATTTCATTTTTGGAGAACGGCGAACAGATTTATTTCTGACCAAGAAGATGTGTCTTAATAGCGGAATGACAGCAGAGTCATGATGATAGCTCATTTCATTACAAAACGATATGTAGTTGCACAGAAAAATACAAGGATTACGGATCTCCTTGAGGAAAGTATGGCAGCAAGAGATAGAGACAGTTTCTTTGTTTATTTGTTTATTTAAAAGATTACCCCGTGTACAATGATATATAAAACGTGCCAGATGAGCACGACTTTCAAAATCAGGCAAATATCGCATTTTTGATCAAACATCTGTCACGTCGGCGATTATTCCAGGCTAAAGAGCTCTGGTCCACTACATTACGATTCTTTGTTGGGTTAGAGTTGAATAAAAGCGGTCGATGGCACAAAGCACAGAATCAGAAACCGGCTCTCCCTTTTTGAGAGCATCTCAACATGAATCGGTCGAAAAACCGATCGATCAATATCAGGTTTAAATTTCCACGGCCTTTAGACTTCTGGTAGATTTCTGTCTAGTCCCGTTTTGGGACATCTTGTATGTTGTTTATTAGCATTTTGTAACCAAAATATATGGGAAACTGAAACAGTGTAACAAACTAAGTACTTTCTGCCAACTTGAATCCCCTATATATAAATGGAGAACCGGCGGGTCCGTTGGTCTGTGTGTGTGTTTTTCCGTGCACACGGCGGAAACACCCACACAAAATAAGGACCCCGAGGGGAACCGAACCCGACACCGCCCGCTTACAAACAGAGAACGTTCGCAATGAGCCACACTGACAGTTGATATGGTAGCGCTCTACTTCCACTATGTCTCTGGCAATGCTAGGCTTTGAGTTTTTTTTGCAGTTTTTCAGTTATTTTTTGCCTATTTTGTAACCAGCAGTGTTTTCGATTCGAGTTTCCTGAAACTTTACAGTTTTTTCGCCCACTTTAGCCATTTACATGAGCGCCAATCTTGCCGCCCGCAGGGCTACAGTTTTAGGTCCCAACTTCAGCTTTTTGCATGAGCGCCAATCTTGCCGCCCGCAGGGCTACTTGGCTTTATAAAGTAACTGGAGGGCGCGAATTCGCGCGCAGCCGCGTTTATGACTATGAAAGCGATGGGTTGATATGGTTCTACTATAACCGTACTGCTCTCAATGCAATTCTTGTCAGTATTAACATTGTACTTCATCGAGACTTACGACTGAGACTTAAGTCTGTATGCCCCGTTCTTATTGTCCTTATTACTACGTTTACCTCGCACTTCACATGTTACTCAATTCCTAAATACATGTTTTAGCTCTGCACTTTACGATAAAGTGCGCCCTAAATTCCAGCTTTGAAACATCGTCATTGAATGATTATGTACACTGAAAGTTCAAAAGTTCACCTAATCATTATCATTTACTTACGTTCACCTACAATCACTACATAAACAGAGTCATTTATCGGAACTCCGCTCCCGGACTGGCGTTGTTGACATCACTTTCCCTCCTTTTCGAATTGTGTTGTTTGTGCCTGCTTGGCCAATCCACTCAGCCGGCATCGCATCTCTAATCTGCTTCCTCGAGTCGAAGGCACCCGGCCGCGTGGCGAGATAAATATCGCCGTCTTCAAAGCCGAATTCTTCACTTCTCGCGCGCATCGCTGAGCACGGCGCCGCTCAAATTGAATTATCGCCTGAGAAGGCCGTCGGCGAAACGAGGTTAGCGTCGAGGTGAAGTGCGGAAAGTTGAAGAAGCGCGCGTTTCGCGTCGAATTGTGCGATTAGTTGTGGCGCCGATCGACGAGAACGGAAATTGTAATTTAATTTGTTTTCTCTTTTATACGCTTTTCGCGCCGAAAACATGTTCATTACATGAAAATAGAATTCTTGATGAGCCAGGCGACTGCGGTCAAAAGCGCATTTTTGTGCGCTGATGGTGAATTCTTTATCGCTCGTGTGCCCATCGCTTGGCTATTCATGGTTTATTGCGTTTCGCTCCTTCTGTTTCCGGGTATTTGGCGTAGTTGGCTGTTCGACAGGTCTTGTTCGAGGATGGTATTTTTGCCAGCTGTCCACTGTAAGCTAGTCTGTTCTATTGTTTATCGCTTAATTCGTCTCAACTCTTCTATTTATGAGTAGTTGGTGCACTTCGGTGTTAGGTGTCCCAGTCAATGTGCCATTGAAAAAAGCGTATTTTATCCTATGTTAAATTTTGCACAATTCCACTCAAAAAAAAGTATTTTTCATTATTGTTTATCGTCTAAAAATTGAAAATCATATTATCTCCCAAATCCTTCATTGTAACAAAGTCCGCTGTACGATAGCCAGAGTTTCAAGGCTCTGGGTGTTGAGTGAAGGTCGTCTACGTATTTGTAGTACGATTTTCTGGGGTCTGCTACGTAGAGGGAATGGAGGGCGATAAGGGAAGGAAAGGACGCGTTCAAAGAGCACTCATCAAAAGCGTCGCTACCGTAATTGCACTGAAAAACAGGGTAATGTTTTAATTCAATAAACTGGTAACTGGTCCCACTCCTGCCATTTGATTGGGAAGCAGTATCCAGTGAACTGGGAAGACATCCCAGTTCCTTCCCAATCCTCAAAACTACATATGGCTGGGCTGCCCAGTCACTATTTTCAACCTTTTTTGACGTCAAAACTTTGTGTACTTTGTCTTTTCTATAGGAATTTGAGGGTTTGACCAAGTTGTTACAGGCTGCGAATAACGGTCGGTCAAGACCACACGCGTCGTTTTTTCTGCGAACGGACACCGGAGCTAAATTGCATTCGCATTATGCATATTTTCGGCTTACACAGGTTTTGGCAAAAATTATGTAGTGAAGGTAGTCTAAGTATTTGTAGTTCTATTTTGAAATTCGTAGTTCATAGTTCATGCCCTTTAGTTGCAGCCCTGTCTCCGCCATTATACCAGTAGTCTGTCGGTGATAAACATGTGAACGGCGTGGAAGCCTTTCGGACCATAGGCTTCCAGGATATGGAAGCGCAGGTGCTGAAAGAGTGGCTAAAAGTGACAAAAAAACTAGAAAGAAGCACACGGCTAGTATTATATAGTGGCAGTGAACCTCTCCTTTCTCAACTCTCAACCTTTCGCAACGACGCAACAAGATTGGTGCTCATAGCATCGCTTTTCTTCCAGTCTAACCTGCTAGATAATTGGTGGATTGTCAGTCTCGAAAGCATAGTGGTAGCCTGTCTGCTTTTCTCAACTGCCTGTGTGCCTCATTGCGAACACCTTTGATTTATAAACCGGTCGGTGTCTGTTCACCGTCTCAGTCCTCATTTTTGTCTGATGTTTGAAACGGATCACTTTCCTATGATCATTACGAGCGCTCAGTTGCGGACGCAAAACCGATCCAACATATAAAAGCTAAATTATCGTTTATTTCAACAACAAATACATGGATTTTTGAATTACTGTGTTCCTAACAAAAAGGCGCAAGGAAGCATTTTTGACAATTTTTTATCGTCCAAAAATCGAAAGTCAAATCATCTTCCAAATTCTTCATCACAATTAACAATTCCTTGCTTCATATCTTTCACTGAATAAGTAACTAATTCGCATGGTAATTCTGTATCGTGGGTATATTTTTGAGCTTCAGTCGTATACCTTCCATATTGCTCTTTATGTATAGGACTAGTAGGGATTGCTTTCTATTTTGCCACAGAGTTTTCCACTTTTCGCCATCTTAGAGTAAAACAGATCCTAGAATTACACATGATTGTAGCTTTGGTTGGCACTAATAAAATGGTATGAATTTGGCCCTAGTTTAGGAAACAAAAGTAAGGCATAGCAACCTGAAGGGTATATTGGTAGTGAATCTGTCCTTTTTCAACTATCTGCTAGCTCATTGCGTTTCAATCGTAATCGGGGTCAATGCCGTCCTCAGACATCATTCGTCCATATTTTGTTTAGTATCTGAAACCGGCCGCTTCTCGGCGATCATTTCGACCGCTTCATTGCGGTCGCAAAAACGCTTCACCCAACGTAGAAAAAACTAAAAATTGAGTTGGCATTCATTTCAACAACATATACAGGCATTTTTGAGAGGTGTTCCCGACAAAGAGGCCCAGTGGCGGCGCAGATTGTGTCATTTCCGCTTTCAAATGACATTACCGTAATTGGATAATTGAGTTTTCACCTTTCACAAAAATATCTTTGTGGTTTTCGTGTTATTGCGAAGCAAGCGACGTGGAAAGAATGAACCTTTCATTCGTTTTCGCGCTCCTTTATGCGCACATTACCGCACATTCAGTGTCCGTTCATGCGGAAATTCTTTTCGCACGCATAAAAACATGAAATTCAAAAACACTTTGTGCCTTTCTGAGGCGGTCTATGATTCATGATCATAAACGGCACTGTGCACTAGTGGGTAGCTCAGAATTATTTTTGTGACCGTGCTTGTGTGAATTGTGACAGTAAGCAAGTTGGTACTTGAGATCCACGCTTTTCCCAACGCTTCCTTGGAAGCACTTCCACATCAAGCACCAACTTCCCCAATTAGGACTTAATGTTGAAAACATCTGTTCGCAAATAAATGTTGACGTAGTACTAGTGAGATATGCATATGTTTACGAGACCTATGGAGGTTTATTACGTCTGTTCTTGAAAAAACGTGGGATTCGCGCACTTGGCCTTTACGCCGTTCTGAGGATAGTGCCATACGCCTCTGGAGATGAATTTGTTTTCGCTTATTTCTGTTTAAAGTTCGATGCGGTGAGCTGTTTGACGTGGCTTCGTGTAGGACGCCTTAAAGGTCGATCGGTTTTTTTCATTAATTTTTGGTTGGCTTGCGTTGTGATATGTTAAGAGGAGCAACTTTCGTTTCTGTCTTGGAAATGTACTGCCTTCTTCGATATGTCTTGTGTTCTGAGTCGATAGGCTTCCGTGTTCTGACTCTTTCTGTTCTGGGGCTACGATGCGTGCCCTACGAAAGAAGGTTGTGCCCTAATCTTACGGGGCAAACCATACAGAAGGATGGCACAGTCAATTGGTTGATTATGTTAAAAAAAACAGAATCACAACATCCTTTACCATACAGAAACCTTGTTTCCTCATACAATATCTCCCGGGAAGTTGTCTATAAATCTTTAAAGGCCATACCGCTTTCAAATTACACATTTTGTGTTGACTGTACTTTTTTCTAAAACGAATTTTTGCCCTTACACACCGAATATACTGTTCACTATCTCTCATTTACTGATTTTTGAGCGCCTGTTAAACTTCTGCTAAAACATGTGACGGTGCAAATCTTATGACTCTAGTCTTTTAGCTGCAACTTAGGGCTTCTTAAAATGACTACATTTTTGCAACTAATGAACATCGTTGGGAACAGGGCTGTGCAAAACTCAAACTCAAAACTTTTTCGACAACTTAGAGCAATTTGTGACCTTTGCATAATAGAAATACAGTGAAATGTTAACTCGTTTGTTCGGAAAACCTTTCCAGAGGCACATTCCACCTCCACCATTCCACCAAATTTTTGTAATTTTATCAAGTCTGGTGAATGGTGGAGAAGCCACGGAGAACAGCTTTCGATTGACGTCGCTGGGGCTGATACTCCACCATCTGGGAGAGAGTAAGAAGCTGTTTCGAGACGAGTTTTAAGCCAAGTTTTGCCACAAAGTCAAAACTCAAAACCCAAGACTTGCACGGCCCTAGGAACTTCAAACGTCGCTACATATTTCGCTCTCACATCGGATTGTAATAGATTCTTGTAGAAATCCGCATATACAATAATGCAGGCTGTGAACTTATTGGGTTGGTAAGTTGAAAATGCACCATTTTTGATTCGCGTCTATTTTCGCACTGTGTGATCCTTGGATCAGATGGAATAGTGCTTTCGTATGGGCGATTGGTTGACTTTCCAGTCGGTACGCTCCGATGCCCCACCTGCATGTCCTCCGCTTTCTTTGAATCCTTTTATATTCATGGTCCGCGAAGCACCCCTGGGCATCCGAAACACCGAACCTTCGACAACCTCTCCGAGGGACTATTTATTTGAAAGGCGGTATGCTGTCTTAGCTGCGCATACAGCAGGAGCTTAGCTTCCAAGCGCACACGCTGATCTCTTCTTGCAATGTCACAGTGAGAACAAATTCCAAGAAGATAAAAAATTTGCCCATAAAGCACTTGACCCGAAAGTAGTTAAACTTTTTGTTGATTTAACAAACTCCAGCTGGGGGTGTACAGACAATATGGACGGCCAGCTAGGGTGCTTCAATGCCATAGTGGCTGATGCTCCGATGCCTTTGGCTACAAGTGGAAATCGGGAACTCCGATTTCTCACGACTCTCCGAGCCCTTGATCCGCCATCGCAACTCATTGACCCCTGCTTTTATTTGTATTTCTAAGTAAAAATCTTTTCCTTTATTTTTCGTGACTCTTGAGTTCAAGGGGGTTCTAGCCATATGATCCCCAGAACTACTTGAGGGTATGGATAAGGAAGAGAAGTCAACTATTGTGCTGCGGTCAGAACCAGGTTGAAAAGTAATGCTGCACTGTCTTATATGCGATATTATAGAAGCACGGGGCTGAAACGTATTTATAGGATAGAGCAATCTCTCAGCTATAGTTTGCGACTAACATCTAGAAAAACCTCGTTCTCTTATTCAAGATAAGGCAAGAACTAGTAACTGGTTTTGGGATTTCAGCAGATCCAGCAGGAGCATGAATGTTTGATATTTTTGATTGCACACAAAACTGCTGCTCATCTTCAGCTGGGACTCAGGTACTTGTTATGCATGTAGGTCTCCCACAGCTCTATCGGGTACCTACTTGTGCGGTACTGTCGGAAACATCAACGAATAAATTGAGCCAAAGTTTGCAATGAGGTCAAAAACGGACAAAATGGAACTTTTCGACCCGGAATCTCTCCTGTTCTGCAGTGAAATGGCCAGACTTCTCGCCAGAAAGTGTACAGAGGCTGAGCACTTAAATGGTGAATACACCCATTGAAATCTGTGCCTTTGCAACAATAAGGATTCATTTTTAAAAATGGTGCATTTTCAACTTACCAACCCAATAGATCTGTTCATAATTGGCTTTTACGTCGAAATACTCACGTTTTCTTCTTCCAATCACCACATTTTTGGCTTCACGTTGAGAGACAGACGGACCTACTCCGCCAATCGGACTTCCTCTTCCCCAAATATCGGGCAATCTGCTCTCACTTTTCTAATCGGATAATGCGTCGTCCTCACATAATGCCCTCTTCTTCGGCACATCATAAATCATTCACTATGATTTAATTAAAGTGCTCTCCTTTTCAGGATGACGAATGGCGGCGGCGAGCCCTCGCCCGGCAACTCCAAAGCGTCGGAGCCGTCGGCATCAGGGCAAGTCTCCGTCGGTGCTCTCCTCAGCGTCAGCCATATGGTTCGGCAACAGTCCGACACCACCCACACGCATCGACGTCTGGTGAGATCGGCGGCGGTGTGCGATGACCGGCCCGGGCCGGCGACCTCTGGCAAGCTGACGATTAACGACCAGGTTGGTTGAGTTGTGCTTTTTGATCTGGAGGTGCTGCCTCAGGCATTTATATTAATCTCTGGAATGTGTGTCTCTTGGTGGTGAAGGATTGAAATGAGAAATTGGTTACTGTAGTCAAATTTGTGGGTCCGAATATTGTTACACATATGTAATTTTTGCGGGTGACTTAGAGTATTTTCCGGTCACCCTGTATATTGTCACATTAATTTTTGCGGTTGTGTGACCGTGGCCGATCATCCTTTGCGGTCCTCACCTTACATAAGTGCCACATCAAGAAGATCTCTTCCTTAATGGACGAAATGCTCGACGTCAAAAGTTAACATGTATTTCTTCATTGACGTTCAATTGAAGTTTTGAATATCGTTCATTTTATTGATTTCGGCTGACTTTGTTTTGTAGCAACTTCTAATTTTTGGAATCTGGAGGCAGGTTCTCATCGATATACAGGGTGGAGTTAAAGTTTGCACCCGTTTTTCTTTTGGCAAACGGGTCTAACGAGTCACACGGGTAAACGGAAATTCTGGGCAGTATCCTTTACCTTGCGTCGACTTGGCAACCTGTGACATCTGCGCAGGCTTGTAGGCGGTTCTGGAAGCTGGCTATGGATAGAAAGCTAACAAGAGTCGTATTTTTTCTTTTCATTTTTATTTTTGAAAAGGGTTAATTCCTTCGAGACTCTCACTCGTGTCGCGGTGGAGAGCGGTCGGTCTCTCCGGTCGCTCTCTGAGTGTCTGGTTTGGTCAGATGGCAAACCTCGTGGCAGTTGTGAGTCTCCCGGCTTCCAGAGGGAATTGGGACACCCGGAAGCCGTAGTCCCACCACCGCTGACAACAAGATGTCCGACGTCAGGAACGCCCGACGCTGCGTGAGATGTCATCCCGAAGGTCGCCCACGCCCTGAGGACCACCGAAGACGCAACTCCCGGACCACGGACCATCAGATGCAAGCTCGGAAGCGTCCGCTGTGCCGCAAACGATGTTCCGCTGCCGTATCCGAAGATTTGCCGATTCCCAGATGCCCTGTGAAGTGCGCCGTCTACGACTGGTTCGACATCTACGTCGCGCCAGGGATGAAGTCGTCTGCCAGACATCCTCTGTTTGTCTATTTTCGGTGTCGCGCAAGGCATAATGCTTTTGATTCGCGAAATAAAGTCAAAGTTAATTCCTTCATTGCCACAAGGATGATAAGTGGTAGCAAAAGCCTAAACGGCTGAATCGCAGCGGCACGCAGCCCACCCGCTACGGTCATCTACAAAGATCGCGGCGGGACGCAACCATTCGACCAGCTAGATACATCAGATGTTCGTGCATAACGTCCGTTCAGGTCGATATGGACATGGCTAGTTGATCACCCCGCATGTCTTACAGATAAAAGACATTTTTGATATCGGGTGATTACAGTAGTTTCCGAAAAAATCAACCACAGTAGAATTTTTGAGATTTTTGGCTTCTCTCGCGTGTGTCCTAGCAGTTCCTTTCATTTTTGTGGTTCGGTGTTGCGCTGAAGATTGTGTTAGATATACACGATGGAGCTAAACTTTGGATCGTTGGAGCGTTTGGACAACAATTTTATATATATGCAATTTTTGCACACAGAATTCTGGGCCATATTACAATCTCCTTTGTCTTGTCATCGATATTACCACTGCGACATAATCGCACATTCCCTAATTCTTGCATAGCAACAGTTGCCACATTGTCATCTTTTGTAATTTTTGCGATTGCGCCTTCTGTGTATCATCCTTTGCGGTCATCACGAAGTGTAATTGCGCACAATCTAAACAACATCTCTCTTCCATGAAATGTATAATTGTGTGCACCCTAAGTTCAGAACGCTTAACCACTTAATGGCCGTTATTTGAATGTAACATTTATTTAACGCTCTTCATCTAGTCGATTTTTGTTTTCTTTGTCAACAATCACCCTTGTCTTTTGCAACTCTGGTTCTGTCGTTTTCGTTCAGCCGATATTGATAAAAATGCAACAGACACGACAACTTTTCTGTGTTTCTGTGAACGGCTCACAAAAGCAGTTTTCTATTTTAAAGCAATGACTTGTGTGATCATTTAAACGTTGATTTCTGATATTTTCGTAACGATCCTCCATAGTAAAATCCATATTTTTGGATACATCAACGGTTGTTTTCTCTGAGCCGATATCGATAAAAAGAATAACGGACATGACAACTTTTGTGTGTTTCTGTAAACGGCCGATAAAGGCAGTCTTTCCAAAACAATGTGTTGAGAACATTTTTGTACTCACGTGTTCGTTCTGGCAAATTCACATCGTTGATCACTTAAGAGTCGATTTTTGCCCTTATACGTACCTATCCTCCATAGTAAAATCCATATTTTTGGATACATCAACGGTTGTTTTCTCTGAGCCGATATCGATAAAAAGAACAACGGACACGACAACTTTTCTGTGTTTCAGTAAACGGCAGATTTCTTCAAACCAGTGCATTTTTGTACTCACGTATTCGTTCCGTCAAATTTACGTCATTGACCAATCGTTTTAGTGTCGTCACAATACTTCTGCTAGCGATTAAGTGCAAATGTGCTTTTAAATATGGCTGACGTAATGGAACTTTTATCATGCTCATGCAGCATGACGTTTTGCGTCCATGTTCTAGACAAACACTACTTGCAGTGTCAGACTTTTGTCTCCACGTCTCACTGGTACAGCGTGTCAGAAAAACGAACATTTTAGGCAGACTGTGTGACAATAGATACCACTAACTCCTAGGCTCCATTGTTCAAATCTCTGAGTTTTTTTATCTCTGGAACACGTACATAGAAGTGACTCGTGTTTCACCCGGGATCTATCGTTCCCGTGATCCATCGTTCCCGGGATGGGTCAAAAAAGGTCAGCTTTGAGAAAAAAAGTATTTTTTCGAACTACACTTCAAACACTGTTGAAAATTTTCCTATCTGAAGAATGCTGTTGGCGTATATAATATATTGGGTAATCCATCTTCAAGCGCTCGAAACAACACGAAATCAACAAGCGACACGAGAGACATGTTTCATATCGTCGTCACTGGCTCTTATCTCGCTTCATAGATGGTAGATCACATTCAAAACCATAGATACGCCCGTCAGGTATACCCGTTGATTCATGTTGTGAGTATCTCTAAAGTGGCCTGGGCATTGGGTCTACTTATGTGAGGTTTCTGGTACAGGGTTCATTGGTCGCAACAAAGCGCGCTTAGAAAACTTTCAGTATTTTATTCACAGATTTGCAATACAACTCGAGGCAAGAAGTAGTACGGCACTGATAGTACGTTCTCACTTGATAAATTTCTGAACGATAGTGCGGGTTTTAACCGTCATCATATCTACAGTGTTAAAAGTTACTGTATACTGCTTTTTTCTTACATCTTGTCAAGTAATTTTTGTGCATGTTCTTCCTGCAAAGACACGATTTGCAAGTAACATCTATTGAGACCAGAGATGGGAACTCGAGCCGATTTCGCAATCCGAGCCGGCTCCGGCTCGGCTCGGGTCGGCTCGGAGCCGAAACACGAGCCGACAATATATACTAGGGACAATTCTGACTGTTCGCGGGGAGCGGTAATAAGGGCGCAGACGACGAGAGACAACTGGCGTACAGCGGCGGAGCAACGGGCATCCGATTTTCTCTCGCCGTCTGCTACCGCTCCCCGCGAACGGCCGAAATTTTCCCTGGTATATATAGCCGGCCCCGGCTCGGGTTCGGCTCGGAGCGAACCCGAGGGACAGTTCTGGGACAACTCGGAGTGAACCCGAGCCGAGCCGAGGCGGGT
Organism: Steinernema hermaphroditum; assembly: GCA_030435675.1. Classification (NCBI taxonomy): domain Eukaryota; kingdom Metazoa; phylum Nematoda; class Chromadorea; order Rhabditida; family Steinernematidae; genus Steinernema; species Steinernema hermaphroditum. The sequence goes on from CM059623.1 coordinate 1,609,453, forward strand.
GGTCCGAGCCGGCTCGGGCTCCGGCTCGGCTCGGCTTGGCTCAGAGGCTCCGGCTCCGGCTCAGTTCCCATCTCTGATTGAGACATTCAGCGCATTCACAATTTCAATTTACTTTTGTCATTTTTGACCTGCTTGACTTATGAACCTGGATTTTTGGCTAAAAACGAACGGGTTAGGACAATATATAAATAATCATCAAATTATTCATAGTTTATTGAGACGACTTTTTATTTTTGACTTCGCAATTGGATGCTGCCTTCGCTGCACTTTGTCCCTGCAGGGTGATTCATCAATGTTATCCCATAATCCTAATGTCCTTCCCTTTAGGTCAGTGCCAACTTTTTTTGCTCCTATGATATACGTATGAGCTAGTGGGTCGTTTTTGCAAATCGCTGATGTCACACGGCTCGGCATGAGAAAGTTCAAAGCTAGTGGATGAAATGCCACCAGAGTGGCCCATTTTTCAGTTTTCGAGGTGGTACGAGTGTTCCATTTTTGTTCACTGCTTTGTGCTCTAATCCAGTAACTGTATCCAACAAACCTAGCCTAAGCCTTACGATTAGATAACTGGGGTTTTACATATATATCTTAGGAGACATGGATCATCATCGCTTAGCCTTCCAGGTGGCACTTCACTGTATTTGAAGTTTTCCCAAAGACATGCATTATTCCATTTTCAATGCACCACATCATCTGATCTTTCATTTTTAGACTATTTTCATTTGCGTCTTCAATGCGTGAACATAAACAATGTCAAGACCTGAAAACCAACGTCAACAAGAGCATTCTTGTTTTTGTTACTATGCTTACTGAGCACAACATCTAATTGAGTAGGCACTTTCTTTGAACTCAAAAGTTACGAAATCCAAGAATATCTGTTGTTTTTTGTTTGTTTATGAAACACAATTTTTGGAGCATCAAACACAGAAGTCGTTCTGCTGAAATAACACAGTCAGTGAGTCTGTTAACGATTTCCCTGGGAATTGTTACCCTAATGCCTTGAACCTTGCCATCACAACCTTTATGATTCTAAGAGGCTCTATGTACTCGAAGTTAAAGCCAGAAAACGGTACCACCCAGAGGTGTTACTCGCTCGAAATTTCATCGAGTCTCGGGATCGGGATCGAGATCGGGATCGAAAATTTTTCGAGTCTCGAGATCGAGATCGGGATCGGGATCGAAAACTTTTCGAGTCTCGAGGTCGGGATCGAAGCCATCGAGACTCGGGATCGGGATCGAAAATGACCAATTTTTTTGCGACTTTTAAAAATGAAAACAAGGGTAATAAAATCAAATAACATTTTCCTAGTCCTTTTTTAATTCTTTTCCTGATTTTCTTCTTTGATTTCTAGCTTTCGACTTGCCAAGTCGTGACGAACGGTCATCATGCGAGCGATTGTTGTGCAGGGTGGCCCAAAAGGGGAATTCTCGGTGCTACTCGGTGCCGTATATGCTGGCTCCGCGCTCCTTTGAATAATGATCTAGTGTCGTTGGCGGTCCCGTGGCGACGTAAATGATACAGTAGCAGTTGGGAACTTTTCAATATTTTCCAAGTGGGACCCAAATTTCCCGATCTTTCCCCGAAAATTTTCGAGACTCGGGGTCGGATCGACATTTCGCCGAGTCTCGAGATCGAAGATCGGGATCGGGATCGAAACTTTTCGAGTCTCGAGATCGAGATCGGGATCGAAAATTTTTCGAGACTCGGGGTCGGGATCGGGATCGAGATCGAAAAACCGAAGAAATTGCTCGAAATTTCGAGACTCGAATAACACCTCTGGTACCACCTTCGGCTAGTGTCTGGGCTCTGGAATTTACTATTCAGGTTGCACTTTTTTAGTTAGATTCCAGCATTTTAACTCTTTTAAAAGCAGTTGCTCATCAATTGTGACGCCTATCCGCGTTTCTCAAAGAACTTGTCTCTTCATAGACTTTAGAAGTTCAATGGCAAGATAGACTCGGAATCCAGAAGTCGTCTCAGAAATCTGTCCGAACCGGGTGCACTTCAGAAAAAGAAAAAAGAGAGCAAAGTTTAGAGAAAACCAACAAGAAATCGAGTACCCGGTTCGACCAAACCAGAAACAGAAGGTCGGGTTCAGATCCGGCTGCAGCTCTTTATATGCTTTCTTGACAGAACATTCTGGAACATATTTCACTATCCGATCTATTTTCCAAAATATCATGACGATATAGAAGAGAGTGAGGGCCATGAGAGTGGTTATGGAGCAGCTGAGCAGGAAAACGTACCACTTTTTTTGAGCTAAAAATGACGTCGATAAGTAATAAACCTGCAAAAAATGAAAAGCACCGATTTTCCGAAGGTTGGATTCGAACTCGGATCAATCGTCTGTAGATCGGCAATGCTATCCACTGCTCCACTTCGACGACAGACTGCGGGAAATGAGCGGCGATGGTGCAGTGGATAGCTTATCCGATCAGTAATCATTTAAAGCAGGTTCGAGTCCCAGCAGCAAAAAAATTTTTTTCTATCGCATTCCTTTAGTGTATGTTTTTTTTTATAAAATGGAACTTCGAACGCTGTCTGTAAAAGTTGCACCCGGTTCGAAACCGACACCAACCGGAATCAGGATATTGCCCACGAATCCCGGACCTTCTGAGTGACTTTGGTTCCTGGATGCCTTGTCCCTTTGAAAAAGGCAGCGTTCTCGATGTTGCCTTGTTTTTTCATCTTTTGATTCCAAATGCATTGAATGAAAGGACACCAATCGTGGGAACTTCAAACTTTCTGTTATTTTCTGGTTGTTTATAAGAGTATTTCGCTGAAAACATTCGGTATTTCGTAAATGGCCAAACTTAATAGAGTCCATAAATTCGTATTCCACCACATTATCGGCGACCGGAACACCATAAACGGCTCCGTTCTTCGTCTAAGTCGTTTGTTTTGATGATCCATTCGGCGAGGATAAATCCTCCCCGGGGAACGGACAACTCATAATCAAACAGTGGACGCAACATTTTGGCCCAGCCGCCGTTTGGCGCCAGCGAAAACAGGTTCCCGCCAGGCTCACGCAACGCCCTTGGCGGCGACTAATCGAAAATTAATAGAGTATCTCACCCAAAAATGCGCCCACCACCGGCTAAGAAGGCCCAGATGGCCGTTTACGCCGTCACTTAGCCTATGTTTGTTTATTTTGGCGTGTTGCAGATGTCGATGGCGATGTCGCCGAGGACCGTCAAGCACTGCTCCATCGTCGATCGGCAGACGAACGAAGCATACGTGCAACTCAACCAGTATCGTCTCATGCAGGAGATCGGACAGGTTGGTGAAAGACGGAGATCTTATCGATTTGGGTGGAAAGGGGGCGAATGCGTAAAAGTCGAGCGCTGAAAGGGGGAACAAGTATCAGTTAAATACCGTGAAGTATTCATAGATAAAGTTTTGAATATATCTCCGGGTATTCTCTGCTCGCCTGCGGTCTCGGGTGCCGATTTTAGAAGACAGTCGGTCGCTATTGGGTAATTCTTTTACATGCGGACTGAACTTGCATAACTGGCATAGTATTCAAGAATGTTGAAAGATATTTGTCCAAGTACCAAAACTGCAACGAATCTGTCCTTAGTGGCAAGTGGAAA